>CM070640.1:3182600-5582600 GCA_036346255.1 Ampelocalamus luodianensis | reverse complement strand
GTGCGGGGATCAGGATTACGATCAGCAGTACCCTGAACCAGGCGAGTCAACACTTTGACCATATTGCACCTATCTTTTGTTAAGTATATTGCTTTAAACTATGAAACTGCATTGCTATGTTTTATCAAGCTAAATTGGTCTAGCTCATAGTTAATACCTTAAATGTAATTGCATATAACTTCCGACCTTTGAACTTGGACATTATCCTTTGTCACCCTAGCTACTACAAAAAGGCTAATACTGAACGCCTCATCACAGACGGTAGACCAAAACCATTTGTATTACATGCAATCATAGATGATTTTAGTTTAGAGACCGTTTGTGTTACTAACTGCACTAAAAACCGTTTGTGAAGAGGCAATATCACATACGATTCATATTAAAAACCGTCTGTGAAGTATCACAGATGGTTCTAAACACGAACGTCTATGATAATTGTAGACTTCACAGACGGTTCATATTAAAAACCGTGTGTGATAATATCGCTTCACTTGGTGAGTTGTTCGTCGCCCGATGAGTTTCTTCGCCGCTTCAATGCCACTTCGGCTCCCCGATGCATCTTTTCGTCTTACACGCCGAATTTATTCCTTGTTTTATAAAAAGGATCATCCACCATCGAAGATAATCATCATCCCCATATATAACTCTACCGTATATACTTCTAAAGTAGAAATATATATGGCTCCCTCCTCTATTTCCTTGTCGCCAGCATTGATGGTCTACCTGGCCATATTGTACGAGCATCTCGTCGACCATACATTGGCGGATGAGGCGGAAGGACATTGTTCCAACATTGTCCTCCCTCCTCTGTCTGAGGATTTGCCAGAGCAGGTGGCGGCCACCTTTCGCCGTCTTGACATCCTCCTCCGCCATGTCTTCCGAGTGATCTCCCACTTCTGACGAGTTTACAGCGTCATCGACGTGGTCCTCCACAACGACATTGCACGTCTCGAGGAGGCTCACCGTCACTTGGACTTCTTAATCGAGGCGGCAGGCGACCGAGTCGACCATGCCGAGACCCCTCAGCAAGGGAAGAGCACCTATGGGCTCAAATTTTCTTGATTCAACAGTCTGAGGGTCTTCAGGAGATACTCGAACGAGCGCATCAGCGGGTGGACGCATTTCGGGCTGATGGTCATGAATCATCCGATCTCGATGCCGCCGCCTACGAAGTTTTGGAGACGGAGATAGCAGCCTACCTCCGCCACTAGAAAAACTTTGTTTATTTAGATTTCTACTTTTTTTAATCTTTGTAAGAAGCGACTGGCAACGCTGTTTGGCCATATATATGTAAATTCCAAAAAAACAAATTAGTTTGATCGAATTACTATATTATATGTTGAACCGTTTGTGATATTCCTTTATTAATAACAGCTCGCGCGCTAGGGTTTGTGACCAAAATCGTCTATATTACATGCAATCATAGACGGTTTGGTTTAGAGACCGTCTGTGTTACTGACTGCGCTAAAAATCGTCTGTGAAGAGGTAATACCACAGACGGTTCATATTGAGAACCGTCTATGAAGTATCACAGACATTTCTGAACACGAACCGTCTTAATTTTCTCTTATAGAGTAATTAATTCTTTTATTAAGATCTTGTCATGCATCTTGAATTTTAGTTGCAAGGCCATGTACAAGGCGTCCAAGAAGCGCGCCATGGGGAGGTTCGTGGCATTGGAGCGGGAGGAGGCGATGAAGTGGCGGAACAACGAGCGCTACCTCACTGTTGTCAACCACCTAGCCGACGTCAGCAACCCGGAGGCCTGCTTCATCATCGGCCTCGCGCTTGTCTTCGCGCCCAAGACATGCAGTGTGGTCTCGTGTTCCTTGAATGGGCGGCCGTCGCTGGCCACAAGGCCACGACCTACGTGCTCGCGCTCCTCCTCTACACGGCCGACAAGACGCGCGATGATGGGAAGCATTACATCAGGTAGGTCAAGGGCGAGCTGACCGACGGTGGGTGCGAGTTGGCCAAGATGACCAACCGGGAGTGCAGGTGGTGCCAGAGGCTCGCTGCGAACATGATCCAGCGGCGGCGTGGGGGAAGATTGTTGGAGATATGCCCTAGAGGCAATCATATTGATGATGATATTTCATTGTATCCATGATTTAATAAATGTTCCTTGAATATTGCCTTTGTGTTGATTAACAAGTATGTGACTTGTTTGTGAAACTCTTTACTTGTATGGTTATTCTAAAGTTGTCCCTAGTTGGAGTTCATGTGAGGACACACGTGAATGATGGATTAGTACATGTATCGGTTGATGACCATGTTTCACAGGTCATAGACATGGAGATGTCAAACCAATAATGTGGACACATGTTTAGAACATGGGGTTGGACCGACCCAACATGAGACATAGTAATTATTCTTATGGTTCTCTCTACACAATGTGTACGCCTTGTCCTTAGACTGAGATTGTCGCATGTACTTGAGATGTGAATCGACCTACTTAGGGGCTATCAAATGCTACTCCGTGAATGGGTAGTTATAAAGGTAGCTTTGGGTTTGTCATGAAGCATGTTGCGAGGCATGGTCGGTCGAGATGGGATTGCCCCTCTCTACGAGAGAGATATATCCGGGCCCTCGGTGATCGGATCCGTAAATGCATGGCCATGCTACTTAAGGTTAAGAGTTAACCTAGTAAGGGATTAGGATCACGGGATCGAGAAAGAGTGGTCACTTGGAGCTCGACCGAATATCGTGAGGCAAAGGGATTGGCATGTACATAACGTTGTGATGGTTCGTCCGATATGATCTTTACGTATGTTTAGGAGTTGTACGTCTTGCTAGAGGCCGCTACCAACTATTGACCAAGTATGTGTACTCGCGTCATGTCTAAACATATGTGAACCATAGGTCACACACTTGAAGGTGAAGCCTAATTCGGATTGGATCCGAATTAGGTGGGCATTGAGTCCTAATGGGCCTCTATTCGTAGAAGCCCATTATAAATGCGTCTATAAAAGGAGGGTAGTTGGTTTAGGGATTGAGTTTTTCGTGACATCCCCAAACCTGGCCGCCACCCTCCCACGCCCTAGTCGCCGCGGATCTAGTAGTCCGGCGTGCGTCGCTCTCCCGTGCGTGTGGATACCTTTGAAGGCGCCGCATACGTGGCGTTGGGACGAACCGCAAGAAAGGAGCTGACGTGGGGCGCCACGACGAGGACGAGGAAGTGCGACTTCTCGCCCGACGTCATCGCATCAACTGGTACAACTACACCGCCCGACGCGCCGCATCAACTTCCGCTGCGCGTCTAGTGGTAAGACCGTGATCTATAATGCAGTGATCTTGGTTTACGGGTAGAATTTTTTAATTTGCGCTAGTGTAGCCTACCCGTTTCCCTACAAAGATGGCGGCCACCGGGCAGTGTGGGTCTTTGTCGGAGGGCGGTCGCTGGTGCACAAGCACCAGCTGTGGCGTGGAAGGGTGGGATGACTACGTCGTCTTCTGCAGCGGTGACTGCAGGATTAGGCATGAGTATGCCAATTTCTTTGCAGAGGTGTTAAACTACTTGCCATGAAATTTCTTTATCCATCATTCACATTTTCTCACTGTTAGATCAATATTCTATGGCCCAGATTGTCTTTTTCTAAAATAGACAAAAGTATTACAAGAAAAATACAAAAAAAAATTCACGACGGTTCCATAATAGAATCGTCTATGATATTGTACATATCACAGATGGTTCTTTTATGGAACCGCTTGTGATACTATACATATCACGGACGGTTATTTTATGGAATCGTTTGTGACAAGTATCACCGACGGTTCCATAATAGAACCGTCTGTGATATTCGTTTATTAATAACAAATCGTGTGCTAGGGTTTGTGCCCTTACTCTCGCCCGTTCCCATCTTCATCGCACGCTAGGGTTAGGGACTTTTGGCTCTTGCATTGCGCCTCCCCCGACCGCCGATTCGACCTCGCCGCGACCTTATCGAACTCGCCCCGGCCGAATCGAACTCGCCCCGCCATCTCCCCCGTCGAATCGAGCTCGCCCATCTACGCCGCCAAATCGAGGTACGCCACTCCCCTCTGCTCCCCTCCCGCGCCGTCGCCCTCCCCTCTCTGCTCCCCTCCCGCGTGGCCGCCCTCCCCTCTCTGCTCCCCCTCCCGCGCCGCAGCTCCCCCTCCTCTGACTAATTTGTGATTTTTAAACTGATGAACTGAATACTGTGGAGGCTTGCTGATCTGCTTTGTGCGTTGTGATTTGTGATCAACTGATGAACTGAACTGGTTTGCTTGTTGATCTGCTGTGCCTAATGCCTACATTTGTTGATGAATTGAATACTTGTTGATGAACTGAATACTGAATATTAAATAAGTGAATATTGAACTATTGAACTGAACTGTATATACTGCTTGCTTAATACTGAATATTGAAGTATTGCTGAATGTTGAATATTGAGTATACTCCCTCGACGATATGGATGAGACCTTTCCCTTCCCCTTGCTCAGTGATAAATCTTGAGAGCTATCAACTATGCTTCTGTGATGTGCCCTGAGGGCTAATGTTTTGTGATTTTGGGAGATGATAATACGGTTGTGGGTTATGGAATGAGCTGAGCTCTCTGTGAAATATCTAGTTCATGTGGGCGGTCCATTTTGAACAAGAAAAAAAATAGAGGAAAGGGCATGAGTAGGGTCTTGTGCGGTCCACCTTCGCTAGGTATGTCCTACTATTTCATTCCTGATATCTTCTCTATAAAGTCTCTAAGCAGTGGCTGCTTGTGCTTTTAAAACCGGCATCATATATATATATATATATATATATTGTTCGTAGTCCCTCAACCACTTTCGGGGGGTCGTCCATGCAGCATGAGGAGGATGAGATAGCAGCCATGGGCAACTTCATCGAGCCGATGCAAGTTTAAGAAACATGGCTGCCAGGAGGGCATCAGGACATCCCATTAGCTGGATGTCGTCGATATCTAGGTAATTAGATGTCTTGACGCTCTCTTGGCAACCATGCTTCTTAAACTTGCATGCGCTAGATGAAGTTGCCTGTGGCTGTTGTCTCATCCTCCTCATGCTGCATGGACGATCGCCCGAAAGTGACTGAGGGACTACGAATAATATATATATATATATATATATATATATATATGATGTCGGTTTTAAAGGCACAAGCAACCACTGCTTGGAGCCTTTATAGAGAAAAGTCATCACAGACGGTTTCATCTACAAACCGTCTGTAATAGGTAACTATTTCAGACGATTTCATCTACAAACCATATGTGAAATATCCATCATCACAGACGGTTTCATCTACAAACCGTCTCTGAAATGTGCATAATCAAAGACGATTTCATCTACAAACCGTCTGTGATAGTTAACTGTCACAGACGGTTTCGAGCTAATAACCATCTGTAATAGTATGCATCACAGACGTTTTGAAAACCGTCTGTGATGACCTCATCATCACTGACCCATAGACTCAGACGGCTCACGAAACCGTCTGTGATGACTTTTTCGAACCGTCTGTGAAGACCTTTTCTGTAGTAGTTAATGGAATACCCACTAGCTGATAAGTCGATATCTAGGTGTCATACTTAGTCTTGCTTAGATACCATGTCATGTGGGCATTAAGTCGCCCAACCACAATCTCTTAAAACTCTGGAAAATGATTTGGGCAGTGGGGCTGGGAGCCTGGCTGGTATGGTTGGGCAATCAAGGCTGGGTGCCTGGCTGGTATGTTGGACTAAAGGCTATTTTCAAAAACAAATAAAACCCCAAAACAAATTTCGACTTGGGTGGATGGAAAGAGTGGTTGGTGCCGGGGGCACGAGATGACGTTGGTATGTGGATGTACTGTCCAAGTCAATTAAAGACCGAATCTGGTGATGACCTCTCATATAAGAACGGTGCAACCACAAGTCTATAATGGGTATGACCTGGCTAACTAATTTGCTCGCCTCGGCATGGCTTCACCATCGGGGGAATGTGGCGTGGATAGAGGGGAATGATGCCACAGGAAAACCACATGGCGCAAAAGGGGGCCTCCTGGAAGTGCATGTTACCGGGCGGTGGAAACCTTAGTGGGTGGAGTTGCGTCAAGGTTGAGCATTGTAAAGGCCTTGTGGTGATCTCCCCTTGATTCACATGTCTAAAGAAACATGTGTATATGCCAAGGCGATTACCTCTTGTGGGTAAAGTGTACAAACTCTGCAGAGTAAGAAAACTATCTAGATAGTCGTGCTCACCGTCAAGAGCAGTGTTGAGAACTTGCTGGATATAGCCTTTATTTTTATAAAACCATTTGTGGGTGGAACAGAAAGGTTGGGGTGGGACCCTAGGTGCTTGAGAAAGTGTGGTCTGGGACCAGTGGTAATTACGAGATAGCCCGAGCGTTGAGCGGTTGGAGCCACTCAATGGTATAGGAGGTTGGACCTCCACTAGTACTTTACAAATGAAAACTCATTGATGAAAACCAACTTATAAAAAAACGCTAAGTCCCAGGATTTTCTATTAAGTCTAATTCAAACCTAGCCTTATGCAAATAAAAGAACCCCAAGCTTCCCTTGAATAGCCTGGCATCTATATTATTGCATTGTGTGTTTGCTCGCGAGTACGGTTGTGTACTCAGGTTCTCGCCAATATAATCTTTCAGATCCACGTGACCAAGACCCCTACGACTACTTCGTGGTCGCGGGACCGGACGGTGATAAAGACGGTGACACTTAGCCCGGAACCTCCAGTCGCTTGCCTGTGGACAGAATCCGAAGCGGCTAGATGTTTGGATCACGAGACAGCACAACAGTCAGTTCAACCAATGGTTGAATGAGCGACTCGCTAGGAGCTCATCCAGTGATATGCTAACATGGTTGGCAAAAGGGCCAACATTTACAGTTGTGACATGGCAAGAATGCGACATAAATGGGTACACATTCTATACGTAGGCTTACGATATAAAGAGCACTAACTAGAACAACGGTGTCCGCATAGATACGTTCAGTACCGATAGGCTGAGAAGCTTCTACTATGGTCTCATATAGGATATATGGGAGCTCAACTATGTGGTTTTCAAGGTCCCCCTGTTTCGGTGCCATTGTGTCCATCTTCCACAGGTGAAGGTCGACAAGTACGACATCACTACCATGGACCTCGAACGTGTCGGATACAAAGAAAAACTATTCGTACTCGCTAACCAATTTGTTCAAGTCTTCTATGTAACCGACTAGGCAAATAAGAAGTGCCACGTAGTTCTTCATGGAAAAAGGAGGATTGTCGGAGTTGAGAATGTAGTGTTTAACGAGTTGCCTCCTTTCGGAAATGGCATAAGGGTCGAGAAGAACAACGTGACGAAACGAGCCACATACGCGTCGATCATCATGAAGGGCTAATTTTTGTACTGTGAAATGGATGTGCTTGTTTCTAAAATGAATGTGAATTGGATGTATACATGTACTTGTTGTGTTTCTGCTTGTTTAAGAGGGTGTGGCTAGCATTTCTTGAGGCTAGACAATAAACATAACTAGATTTACCAATACAGAAGAATATCACAGATGGTTCCTCGTGATAATGATAGTTCTAAAAGTAGAACCGTTACCGTCTGTGATAAATACACATCACAAATGGTTCTACTTTAGAACCGTTTGTGAAGTCCAACCCTATTTATATTCGAACTCTAAAGTTTTCCCACACCCCCCACTCAAACGAATAAGTTTAACTCTCCCTCCTCCCCCGAGCTCACCGCCGCCGTCCTCGACGTCGCCTCCTCGAGCCCGGCGCGACTCCTCCCTTGAGCCAGCCGCCTCCTCCCCGAGCATGAGCACACATCGTCTCCTCCTCCCCCGAGCTTAGCGCGCCTCCCCTTCGACGACACCCTACTGCTCCCTGCTCGTCCTTCTCCTCGACGCCCAAAGGTAACCGATGCCGAGTTGCCAACCCCAGTGCCCCTTTCCCTCACTCTTTCTATCAATAATCTGTTATGATGTCATGGTCCTCATGGACTCATGATAATTGCACTGGTATCTGGTTCAAACACTGAGTTGTATGAGGTGTTGTACTTATTTTAGGAATTTATATTTGTTCTAGTCAGTGATTCATATGGTATTTGTTTTGATACTGCTAATAGAATATATTGCAATGTGGTGTGGTGGGCTTGAGATGAATGCTCTGTGATGATAATAGTCTTGTACTGAAATTATTTTGATAATCGTGTTTGAACTTGAGCTCTAATTGGAATGCTTACTCTACATCTGAGAGCAATATCAAAATGTTAAATCTTAGATTTATGCTGATTTCATTTGTTCACATGATGTTTGTGTTGAGCATATTATTCCTTTTAAATAACTTGTAGGATTTACATGTTTATATGTCAATTATGTCATTGTATTGGTCCTAATTTCTTCCCTGCATATCCTAATTATTATTAATTGGTGTGTATACCCATACACATAGAGATCGAATCTTATGATAATATGTTCATGCATAGCAGAACTTCTATTTCTTGTGAAGATGTCTTTCGCTCATTCTTCGTCATTGTCGCCTCATGTGTCTGATGCGCCGTCCTCTCGAATATCCAAGCGCAGTAGAAGAAAAGGAATATCGAAAAGGCCCGCGAGCCGATTTACCATCATGAAGGTTGATGAGTCTGGGACCCCTATCAATCCTCGCCGAGCAATGTCTGTATTCTGGAGAACGGACAGAATAGTTGCACGGGAACGGGTCAACATCACCTACGATTCATGGAATGAGTTGACAAAAGTTCAGAAAGGTGAGCTGCTAACGGATATTTCAAATCATTCGAGATCCCGGAACAACACCAGTACTCTGTGCGACGACACGTGTTGCTACAGGCGTGCAAAGCTTGGAAGAACTTCAAGAGCACGCTTGTCATGAACTACACGAAGAAGGATCTGAGGCCCTTCCACAAATATCCGTTCTTGGAAGAGTACTGGGAAGACTTTGTGGTGAAGAAGATGACACGCACCCCCACAAACTCGACACCGCTGGGTATGCGGGTAAAATCCCGCAATGGAGGGATCAGGACCAGCAGGCAAACCGTTCGAATGCCTCCCCGCCATTTGCTGGGATCCCTGATGAGCGTGCCCGAAACTGGCTAAGAGCGAGGTTATCTACCCTGTCTTAGGGGGGCATCTCCTTTCCAAACCCTACAGACGAGGAAGTGTCCCAGTGCCTGGTAAGATATCGAACTACCTACTTTGTAATTACTCCATAACTTCATAGGAAGTGAAATGATATGTCGGGGTATTGCAAGAAACGTTGAGTGCACAATCTTCAGAAGGCTCATTCCAAATAGTCAGGAGAGAAATATACTCTCTGCGGCCCTGGAAAACAATGAGCACCCGGGTCGCACGAGGGGCCTTGATCTTTATGTTCCATGAAAACATGGATTTCCAAAGGACTCTGAAGCATGCCGGATTAGGAAGAGAGCCAAAGTCGAGCGTGATGCAAAGCTACAAGAGGAGATTCGTGAATCTCTCAAAGATGAGATCATTGAATCCATCAGAGATGAGATCAATGATCGTGTTAGAGCTGAGACACGATGGCAGATGGAGAGCCTTGAGGAAAGTATGTGCATTTGAGGCATTTGCATTGCATGGCAATGGTAGTTGAAAATGTTGTGATATTATGGTGGATGATTGAATGAGATATAAGTAAAGTTTGTTTATGAGATTTTGTCTACTGTCTTAGCTGTACTTTGCTGAGTCTTGGACTCACGCTTGTTGCTTGTTTATTTTTTTTAGGTACCCTTTGTGAGGATGTCTTGTATAGGAAGGGCTAGAATCAGCAGATGCACTCTTCACTTCATTAAACATCAGTCTTAATAAATCAGCAACCTAAGTTAAATTTGGAGAATCCTCAAACATAATATTTTAGTTCTTATGTCCACCCTTCAAGGCATTTTTGATTAATTGTAATAAGAGTCAGATGGACTCCTTCGTAATCCTTATGAATGTTATCTTTAAGACTGTTACCATATTTTCGTACTTAGTTTTTTGTTAGATGATGCTTATTAATCTCCTCAAATGTTAAAAGTTGCAATTAAAATTGTGCTAAAATGTGGAGGTAAATCTTAGTTTATAATTATGCTACGTTTTCTTTAGTAGCATTCCAGGCTCATGTGGGTTGGGGTATTACAATTAGTATCAGAGCGGGCTTTAGGTCCATGGTGAATAGATTAATTAAAATTTGCTAATGGCTAATCAACTTAAAATTTGACACACTGGTGCACAGTAAGATGGGAATGGGCAAAGCATTGTATTTATGTTTCCTTTATATCGCATTGATGATTGCTGATATGAATTGAATATGAATGTTTATTAATTGATTATATGATTGTTATGTGTGGGGATAACTGATGTCAAGAGGTAGAGTTTGGTTGTGGCCATGGGCTTGGCCAGGTTGTACCGCCGGTTGGGGGTATGTGAATAGTGGAGTGTTTACCTTGGGTAAACTAGTTCCAGGTGTTGAGAATAGGTTTCTTTGGGAAGTTTATTGTCTTCCTTCGGTTGTATTAGGATTTTCTGATCAACCGCTAGTGGTTGATTAATTTTATTTGGCTAATGGTTATAATGTAGTTGATGGGTTTCCATTCTTTATTGGTTTCATAAAGTGGTTATTGTTCTTCCAACAATTGATTCGTTAAGTTTCTTGTGAACGTTGTTAATCTGCAAGATTGATCTTTTCATGAGAATTCTGCCTCTGATGTTGGGAAAACATTATTTGCTTATTCGCTTGGTACTTTGGATAATGTGAATTATCTTTTGTGACTTCTTTAGCATGTGGGAGCTTCGATTCTACGTTTTTCTTTTGGAGTAGTTGGAGTATTGAAGTTTAATGCTTCTCTTTTCCAAAAGAAAGTCTCAAAAACCTTTTGAGATGTCTTGTTATGTTTAAGCGAGAGGTGGTAAAAATAGAAGTTCATTAATTAGATATGAGTTATCAAGTTGAGTCTGTAGCGTGATGCATAATCGATCTTAACCAAGATCCTTGGAAGTAAAGATGATTAATTTGATGTTATCTTAGAGTAATTATATGATGAACTGTGAGTAAAGGTATGTCTATACCTACTAGAAATCCGAGATTTATTAAGAAGTGTGAGATATTGATGAATTGGTCTAATCATTAAAATTGTTTAGTTTGCCAAACTTGCTAGATTATTTGGTCTCAATGGATTAATCTAATTGTGTGGGATGGTAAAGATAAGGATGAGTTCGACTGTTGCCTTAGTGAATAATAATCTGGAAATTTCCTTTAATTTGCTACTTGATGATCTTATATATGCTCGTGGGAATGCAAATAGAAGTAGGACCATAATTGCTTACATGATTAATAAAATTGTCAATTGTTTTGATAGCTAAAGTTTGGTGTTGAGCAACCCTAATAGTTGAGTAAATGAATTTCATGTGGTCTTTGATAGCATGCCTTGCAAAAATTGCTATTGCATAGTATGATTGTTAAAAGAGATTTGTTTCAACCTTGTGGCTTGTATAATAGGTTTTCCCTAGATTAAGTAGTTGATGAAGTTTTATTGAGATAATATAAAAATTATGAAGTAATATATTGTGTTTCTTTTGGAAAGTTTTAGGATGGGGTAATAAGGTTTGATGATTCTCGATAAGAATGTATGATATTGAGGTTATTAAAATTATCAGTAATGTGAGAGTGATGTTGATTCTTTTATAGAGAAAGTAATTTGATCATCTTCTGTGATATCATTTAGATGAAATGTTTTGAGTTTTAAATTCGTGATCTTTTGGAATTCCTGATTTATGTGGTAGCTGAAATTGGTTCTAGCATAATGATTTGTTGGAAAGTTCTACATTGGTTCTTAAGTGATTCATGTGATTTGGACTTAAAAGCTCTTCTTGTCTGAGTTGGCTAGAATGGCATTGTAATCAAAGAAAACTATTTCCTTTGTTAAATGAAAGAGTGTAGTGGAAGTAATTGAGGTCGGAGTTAAGTTTTGTAACTCGCAGTTTATTTGAAGCGTGCTTAACCTTGTTGTTTGGCCGCATAAGAGTCATTCTAGTTTTAGAAAGCAATGTTCTATTCTTATTAGTTGAGGTTTGGTATTCTATTCTTGTAAGACTTGTGCCCTCAACTGTGGAATCGTCTTTTGCTTTTCCGAGATCATTGCTATTTAACTATTTCTCTGGGTCTCATGCTCACAACGAGTGTTAACATTTTTCTGTGTGCTGTTATTTGTCTTTATTTGCCCCTTTTTCTAAGAAAGGATTAACCAATTTGTACATGTTGCAAAATCTTTTAGGATGTGTAATGGCAACTGGATAGTGGTGGTCAAGTATGTGATTTTGTGAGACTTTCGGGGTTAAGTTGTTTGAGACGCATTGAGTGATAAATTGATTTCTTGGAATAATCTTTGGAGAGGACTTGATTTCATGAGAATGTTTGTCTTTGGAGCTAACTGATTACGTTGCTGCAAATAGTAGAACTTATAGTAAATTGTGATTCAAGATCTTTTGCTCATTTTGGTGGACCATTATAATTATCGAAAGTATGGGAAGCTTAATCGATTTATTAGAGTACCACGATTGGGTAAATTATAAGGTTGAGTAGGTGAAATTTAATGGCGTGGTTTAGTGAGGGTCCAAGATTAGTGAAGTTAATCGTTTTGGGCGGTTACTTGATTAGTGAGGAATGTTGATATTAATGACTGAGGTTATTGTTTGAGTTGTGTGAATTTTAGTAATCGAATTTGAGGATTTCCTATCAATTATACCAGAAATTCATTGTAGGAGACTTGAAGGTTGAATTTGGGCTTTGCATTGTTATGCTAGAACCTTAGAGGCCCAATGATGTTGTGTAGAAATAGTAGAACAAAGTGGGTTCCAAATAGTGTGATGATCGTGGATAGCATCCTTTGGGTGTAGTAAATGAGAGCGTGTGTGTGTGTGCGCGCGTGCTATGAATTCTGAGTTGATTATCCTTAACGGATTGAGGTGATGTGTTTAGGGGTGAAATCCATGCTGAGGTGCAATGGAAATTATTTATCAAAGTAATTCCATTGGTAGAGGAGTTGGCTAGAAGATGTTTTGTGGGGTCAGTAGAGACTCTCTACAAATGTGTGAATGATGTATTCATTTTGAGCATAGCGTTAAGGTTGCCAATTTAAGAGAAATGAGTTAGTGTGTTATGCGACGATTTGGAATCTCATGGTTTAAGAGAAGTTAAATTCATAAAAGAAAGAATGAGAAAATGGTATTTTCTCGGGTATTGAAATACTCTCTTGATTTTTGTTTGAGTTGTGTGTTTATGATAAAGGTCATTTACAATTTGAGTTGGCTTTATGTTGGCATGATGGTTCTTTCTGGTTCAGAAAAACAAAGAAAATAATTGTTTTGGGCATTCGAGTGATTTTGCCTTTGGCTTACGTGGTGTTTATTTGTAAACTGCCTAATTGGAAGGTGAAAAGGTTTTCGTGATGAATTTTTTATTTTGGATTTGGCCCTTTTGGTGGGGAGTTGGCATTGCGTGGTTGCAATGAGAATCCTTTATTTTCAATTGGGTTGTTTAAAAAAAGGAATGTTTAAAGCGAGTTTTGTTGTGCGTCCCTTGTTAATGGAGGTACTCCTTGTTTAAGTGAAGAGATCGATTGAGAGATAGAGCAAGAGTTCCGTGTGTTATGTGTAGGTTACATGGTTTGGTACCAAAGGGAAGGTTGGCCTAAGGTATATTGGTTTGTTTTGAGTAGTTGCGGGAATTTTTGGAAGTTGGTGTATCGCTAGGACTGTCTTAGGACCTTGCGTGGGGTACATAACGTCTTGTATGACCCGGTGTTGGGAAAATACTTGAGATATCCGAAGTTTGAGGTTTCGTTAGAGCCGTTGATCAACGAGTAAGACCATGCACTCGAGTCCTGTCCGTTGAGTGCCTCTCGAAAGGTCAGGTCGAGTGATGAGGCATGATATGTCAGTTACGTCAAGGTGCTTTGGTCATATCAGTCCGACAGAGAAGCCACTTGGGAGCTAGAGTCACGCATGCGCAAGCAATATCCGAAAATTGTTCACGTCGGTACATGTCCTATGTTGTCAACTTTAGTTGAGGTTGTTCCTTCGAGTAGAGCGATGAGTAGAATTCAGGGTCAAATTCTGTTTAAGGGGAGAATGTAATACCCCGACTTGCTTTGAGAGTGAGAAAGAGAGTAATTGAATTAGAGAAAGAATTTGAATGTTTTAAAGGGTGTTTTTGCGTTTTTGGGAACCCAGGCCTTGGGCTACTGGCCTGCAGCCTTGGCCCAAGGGAAACCGGCCCAGGAAGGGGGGAGGGGCAACCCAAACCCATCACCCCCATGCGCCACTCCCTCCCTCCCTCCCTCATTTTCCAGTCGCCAACCCCTTCCTCCCCCTTTCCAGCCGCTGCCCCCTTCAGCTCCCCTTCGGCACAGTCTTCATCAATTCATTGATCGGAGCATCAAAACGACATCCGATCAGGCTAAAACTAGGTCAGTGTATTCTTTACTTGTTGTTCTTCAATTTGTACAGTTGGATTGAGGATTAGTTGAGAGGAGCACCTGTTTTGAGAGGGGTTTTGTTAGCTCGGACTACTGCAGTTTTAACTCAAAGCAGTTTTGCTAGATCATCAGTTTGAGTAGTGAAACGATCACGGATTGGGCTCACATTTTTACATATTGTAGAGAATTCATGTAAATACATCCCTACCAATTTTCATGCCATAATTATGTGTGGTTTGGGAGATCATAGTTAATAACTGAAGGGGACAAAATAATAGTTTTGGGTAGCAGATCGGTTTTCTGTTGATCTGGTTGCGTTGTAGTTTTAGGTTCTGTAATTGCGAAATTTGGTCTGGCCATCTCCTAGAAATATGTGGGTAATGTATTTAGCTTTCCATAGAATCCTAGATTATGTCGTTTGGATGAACAGATCTTGAGTTATGAATTTTACAACACTGCTGTCCAGAGGTTCTGTCAAGATTCTGGCAGGTTGTATTAATTGGATGATAAGAATTAGTTAACGAAATAATTAGAGGAACTCACCAACATGATTATTGTAGATGTTTTCATAAGGTTTCCAGAGATCTAAAGAATGTAATTTTTGGATGAACGTACTGGAAGTTATGAGTATTTTAGTTCTACTGTCCAGAACATCTGCCAGGTTCTAGCAGTTTAAATAATCTGTTTAGTAGAGATAGTGAATGACAAAATGAGGGAATCTGACTAACTAGATTAATGTGGGTAATTTCGTAAGCTTTCTAGAAAATCAAAGAACACCATTTTTGGGTAAACAGAAGAAAAGATATGGTTTCTGGAAAAGGACTGCCCTGTTTTGGGACATAATGATGTTCATGGGAATCGATGTTTTGGGTTGCCTAGGGAGCATAGATAGTTATGTAATTTTTTTATGTAATGTTGTATGCTCTGAAATGTCCCCTTAGTGTGGTTATTAAATTGTTCAGGTAGGGGTGTGAATCTGGGGATACATCCTCTTCCCGTCATCCTACTCCACACGGTTGAGGCAAGTACAATAGTGGTAGAATATGTTGATTGGTATTCATGGAATGTTAATACTTTGCGATTATGGTTTCTTATTCATAGTCACACAGTTGTTGTCATATGCCCATGTTGATTATTATTCATTTAATGTTAATGCTTTGCGATGGTGAATTCTTGTTCTTAGCCTTACAGTTGTTGTTATATGCATATGTTGATTAAGCGTAGTGGTTCATGTGCGTTATTACAATATCCTCGAGTCTTGGTCTACCTGGTAGCCAAGTATTGATAAATTTCTGGTCCCCGCATGTTTTAGATGGGCATGAGGTCCCCACACTCGTGGAGTGTGGGCTTGAGGTCCCTGTGCTAGAAGGTACAAGTATGAGTATGCATCGACGGATGCATATTCCGCATTACCGGTATATGCAAAGAGAAAAGTATGTGCATTTGAGGCATTTGCATTGCATGACAATGGTAGTTGAAAATGTTGTGATATTATGGTGGATGATTGAATGAGATATAAGTAAAGTTTGTTTATGAGATTTGGTCTATTGTCTTAGTTGTACTTTGCTGAGTCTTGGACTCACGCTTGTTGCTTGTTTATTTTTGTTTTAGGTACCCTTTGTGAGGATGTCTTGTATGGGAAGGGCTAGAATCAGCAGATGCACTCTTCACTTCATTAAACATCAGTCTTAATAAATCAGTAACCTAAGTTAAATTTGGGAATCCTAAAACATAATATTTCAGTTCTTATGTCCACCCTTCAAGGTGTTTTTGATTAATTGTAATAAGAGTCAAATGGACTCCTTCATAATCCTTATGAATGTTATCTTTAAGACTGTTACCATATTTTTGTACTTAATTTCTGTTACATGATGCTTATTAATCTTCTCAAATATTAAAAGTTGCAATTGAAATTTTGCTAAAATATGGAGGTAAATCTTAGTTTATAATTATGTTATGTTTTCTTTAGTAGAATTCCAGGCTCATGTGGACTGGGGTGTTACAACTAGCCAATAAACAGAAATAGATTTAGCAATACAAAAGAATATCACAAACGGTTCCTTAGGACATACCGTCTGTGATACATCACTTCTCAGAGACGATTTCATCTACAAACCATATGTGATACTTTAGTTCTCACAAACGATTTCAGCTACAAACCGTCTGTGATAGTAAACTATCACAGATGGTTTCATCTACCAACCGTCTGTGATGACCTCATATCATCACTGACCCATAAACTCAGACGACTCATTAAACCGTCTGTGATGACGTTTTTGAACCGTCTGTGAAGACCTTTTCTGTAGTAGTGATACCAATACATTCTGTCCTGTCCGCACTATTACGGTCTACCTACGTGCAATGCTAGTTTTCAATGACTTAATTAGCTAATGTCGTCCCATACCTGCACATGTGGTTGTACGAGTAGGTTTAGATTGGAGTTGCTGATGTTCAGTTGTTAATTGACCCAAGCGAGAATCCCCCCTATCTACTGGTGTGACTCCTCTCTCACTCTTCTCATAATATAATATAATTCGCCCGCTTCCAAAACTAGGTTTTGTTTTTTTTATACAAAATAACAGAGGTACACCCCTTTGGACATTTTCATAAATCTCCCAAATTCACATTTTTCATATTGTCCTTTTATAACTTCTTACGAAAATCTATTGTTCTACTAAGTAGTTGTGCGATAATCGCACTCGAAACTCCCTAATGGCATTACATATTGTCTAACCCATAATCTAATGGCTACAACAGTAAGACATCAATTTTTCAAGGAGATATATGCATCGAATAGGATTTACGACTATCGATTTCCTAAATATAGCATTTTCATACAAACATATACACATGCATAATAAATTTTTACAAAATGAAGTACAATAATTAAAGTAGTGGGATCAATATGATCAAAGGGGGTGCTTGCCTTGCTTGGTTGTTCAGAGACAGAAGTCGCTTGATTGTTGTTAATCTTGCTTGCGAATTCCTACGTCTATTCGAAAGAACCAGAAACAAAGCACAAACGGAGAAATAAATTCAACAGTGAGGAAATCCAAAGATTTTTGTATATTTATACAGAGAATGATTTTATATGAACATTTTGATTCCGAGTTCGTATGTAAAAGTTATTAACATTTTGATTTGCTTTGGTTGTTAAATCTTGAAACTAAATAGAAGTGATGCTAAAAGTGTATTTTCTGAATTTTATGTTTTCCAACAAAGAAAGTGTAATCCATTTGAACTGAAAGTGGATTTTCTTATTTCAAGAATTGTTCTTCTTATTGTAAGTGATTAACGATGTATAGTAGATGAAATTGACTCGTTGTTGACTTGATACCGTTTTATTGAGAATACCTTACCATGACTTGAATGGGAGGTCTAGCTCATTTTAATAATTTTTTTTGTTATTATTTCATATTTATCGAGGAAATTCCATGATTTAAGTGTGCCCTATGAGTATCTTCCAGATACTCTCCTTATGATTTAGACGATGGCTTTTATGTGCTTGGGTTTCATCCTTGTTTTAATATGTAGTTTTTATATTTATTATCATGACCAAGCTTACACTAAGGTACACCTATTACACTAGGTTAACTTTTAACTAAAATACGTACTAAGGACTATTTTTAGTTGGGTAGCTAATTACTTATCTTATTTCATGAAGCCTAGGTGTTATTTGACTACTAATTCTCACCTAGCAAAATCCATCCTAGTTGCTGGATTAACAATTCTCCTAACAAAGGGCCATTTATAGGATTCACTCTGGCTACCTTTTAATAAAGGTATAAGAATTTAGGGTTAACACTATTTCTAGTTGACCTCTATTTTAACCTAGACATTAGTGTCACACTAGACTAGTCTTCAATTACAGTTCACCACTATTTTCACTTTGACTGGTAATTTATATAAACTAACCCATACTTAAGAGTTCTTATGGCTTTTCATCATTTTATGTTGTGCTAGTTTTTCCTAGTTAACATGTGTTGCTAGGTTTTCGGACAAACATTTATTTAGGTGGGTTTTTAGGTGTATTGTAACTATCTTATCAATTTAACTTAGTCATACCCATAGTGTTTAACTTTAGTTGATACCATTACGAGTTATTATCTAGCTTTACTTTGTATTATTGGTATGGCTAACCTAATAACAGAATTTGTGTGAAACCTACCCCCTTATACCATTATGTCAACATTATGGTGTATTCTTATTTATTTGCATCATCATTACTGACCTTAGCTAGAGACTACTCCCATTATCAAGATATTAGTGATATTGGCAAATTTTACTTGACTCACAACTTGGAGCATTATCTTATGAATTTATTCTAAGTGCATACTGATGATTTATAATCTCTAATTGCTTTGCCAATTTTTATTAACCATCTCATAACCTATTGACCTTGTTATAATTATGGTTTAGGGTTCCCCGTTTATTTAGACATCTATATTTCAACTCTTATTTTCTAATCTGTTTTACTTCTTTAAACTAAGTGCTAATGCTTAATAAATCTTCATACTCTCTAACCAATTATTTGGTCATTTCTTCTAGTTCTGTCTTACTGTTCTACCAAATTTTCTGTCCTATTAATTCTTTGCCTAATCAAAGTATTCACTATTTGTTTTGGATAATCATATCAATGCTTACTTTTTAGATTGGTTTGCCTCTTCTAGATCAATCTCTAATAGCTATTTAACCCAAAATAACTTTTCCATCCACTTTTAAGTGTTAATAGCTTATTGTTATTCCTAATTACACTCTAATTACCTTCTCTATTCAACATTTCATCAAAAGGGATTTTGCTGTTTTGAGGTGTTGTTAACTAACCTTCTCATTAGCCCAAAATTTCAACTTGCTAATTACATTTTTGAGTGGCACATCTATCAGTTACAAGATTTGCTCTTATCATCTTACAGGTGGGTCCATTTTTGGTGAGAGAGAGGAACACAAAGAGCTCAAAGGGCAAAAACAGGGGAGGTTGCAGGGTGGCTCGAGTGGCGCAAGTCGCCGGCGAGGGAGGCTGTGGCAATGGACAGGGGTGGAGAAAATGGAACCAGGGAGGTAAGGTGGTCTGAAGGGTGGTGGCGTTGCTGCTCGGGCGGCCTGTGGTGGTGCGGTGTGGGTGAGCGGCGGCCAACCATGGAAGGGAAATGGTGCGGCGCTCTGTAAAATCAAGGAGGCCGAATAGAGGGGGTGAATAGGTGGTATTTTAAAAATCTTTTGGTTAAAACCGAGTTTTATGCAGAATTGTAAATCAATTTGGTTTTGCACAATTAAAACCTAAATCAACTAGTCTTGACTAAGTACACTAACAATATAAGACTATTGACAAGATGGCAATCATACAAAGATAATTAAGCAGTTTAATTCTAGGAATGTAAATTGCACAAAGTAAATTTCAATTGAGTAAAGCACAAGAATGCAAACCACAATGACACGATGATGTTTTACCATGGTGTTCGGAGACTTCCCGGTCCTTCTAATCCATATTGAGGTAAGCCCAAACCAACTGGACCGGCTCCACAAATTAAGCCAACACCTCGCTCCACTATGGTTACTCTTCCTCCACTCCGGAGATGGCGAGCACCAAACCACTCACAACCGCCCGGGTCTTCTCACAATATTCTTTGAGAAGCTCACCGGCGCACAACGCATCCACGCCATCTAGGAGTGGGCAAACTCCAAGAGTAACAGGTCTACAACTTCCACTTGAACCAATCAAGTGTCTAAGCTCTAGTGGATACACAATCCACTACCTAATACAATACATGCACTAGGATTTGCCTCTTCAAAGCTCGCTAAGTGCAACACATGCACAAAAGAGTGTAGAGGGCTTGCTCTTTACTCTAGAGAATAGAATGGGACTTTAGCTCGGCCAGAGGGGGGTATATATAGCCTACCCACAAAAACTAGCCGTTGGAGGCAAGCTTCCCGAAAAAATCAGGATGATCAGAACTACTGCTGTTCAACGGTCGGTACTACCGCCCTCAGCTCAACAGTCAGATTTAGCACCAACACATGCTCTGAACTAGCCGTTGTAAACGAGGCGCGGTACTACTACCAAGAAACACACGGTTGTTCCACTCTCCGGTAGTTCCGCACAAGGCACTGCGGTACTACCGTTCAACCAAGAGAGCAACTCATGCTCAAAAAGTGACGTTCTGTAAAAAATGTACTACCACAAAGTCGGTACAATCGGTGCGCGGTAGTTTCGCTCTCACAGAGCCGGTACTACCGTATTTCCAGAGATGCCAAAAGCTCAAGAGCATGCCTTCTGGAAAATATGCACCGCACACACTCGGACCTACCGAAGTGCGGTAGTTCCGCTCAAGGAACGCCGGTACTACCGTTCACACAGAAACAACCAAACCAGCTCACCTGATCGGACTGGCCACGTGGACGGCTCAGATTCATTTGAACATTCGGACCACGTCTCTTGACCACACGATCGGTAGAACGTTTGGACGGTCCGAACATTCACCGTTAGTTCCAACAAAGGAACTGTGGTACTACCGCAGCGAGGTACTTCCGCCCAACACACGTCGGTAATACCGATGTTTCTGAGAAAAGCACAAACTGACTTTCACAGAACAACTCAATTGCAAAACACATTTGTCAATTGATGCCACATGCACACAAGGCATGAAGGCAAGATTCTCAACAAGTTACAAAACACATTTGCTAACTTTTAGAATCAAAACCACAACTAAAAGGTACATGGTATTAAGACATTTGCAAAACATATTTGCAAACTAAAGTCCCATGCTACAAGGAATCAAACATGAGCCTCAACTATTTGTAAAACACATTTGCAAACATATAGCATCATGCCACAAGGAATAAGGTGCATGGACTTCAACCATTTGCGAAACACATTGGCAAACTATAGTCTCATGCCACAACGGTTAACCATGAGCCACGATCATTTGCAAAATACATTCGTAAATATTGGCAACATGTTAAAGAGAGCTAAAGCAAGCAAGACGAGCTATCAATACATGACTAACTCAAGCTACTAGTCAAGACCCCTCTTAATAGTACGGTAACCTATACTACCAACCTGGAAGTGCATGGCACCGGGCGGTGGAAACCTTAGCGGGTGGAGTGCGTCGAGGAATGAGCATTGTAAAGGCCTTGTGGTGATCTCCCCTTGATTCACATGTCTAAGGAAATATGTGTGTATATGAAGACGATTATCTCTTGTGGGTAATGTAATACTCCGAGTTTTGTTTAGAGGGAATTTAATCGGGAAAAGGCTGCTAGTTCCTTTTTCCAGTTTTTGGCGCAGTTTAGTGGGTTGGGCCTCAGGCAGCCATCCAGTGCCTTGTGGCCGGCCAGACTACCCTTGGGTCTAGGCCCATCGCCCCTCCTAACCCTAGCTGGCGCCCCCTTTTCCCCTTGGCCGAACCCCACCCTCCCTTTGGCGGCACCCCGCCCCATCCCTCTTTCCTCCCCACGTCCATCGTTTTGCTGCGAGTAGAAAGTCGATTCTGTCCAGATTGTTGCGTGGTCTGTTTCGTGATGTTAGAGGCCGAATAGGAGTTGTCCATCTCCTAGAGATATGTAGGTTTTGTTCTTAGCTTTCGGTGTCCGCCAAGAACACTGAATTCCGACGTGCGGATCAAAAGTTATGGTAGTTTTTGTCTCTGCTGTCTAGAATCCTGACGAGAATGAACTATCAAGTTGTCTTTTAAAATTTGAATGTGATAATGGAAAATTCAGGGCTTTCACCCAACTAGGTTATTGTAGGCCTTGATCTCATCTTTTGATATTTATAAAGAATGCAAAGTTTGGTGTAGCCAATTAAAAGTTATGGCATTTTCCGTGCTGCTGTCCAGAATTGCCGGAAGATCTGACAGACAGTATTTGTTGGTCTTGTGGAGATTGATACATATAGAATTCGAGGTTTCCACCAACTAGGTTGTTGTAGATAATTTCTTTACCTTTCAATCAAATCTGAGAACACCCCTTTTCGAGTTTTAGATCAAAAGTTATGCTATTTATACCGCTCCTGTCCGTATAGACTTTCTGCTAGAATGAGGTTTAATGCAAGTTTTGGGTATAAATTAGATGGTGGAATTGGGGTTATGAGTTAGGGCGATGCGAGTAGTGTCTTGATGACTTGGTTCTTATTGAGTAACTTTGGTGTAGGGGGTGAGGCGCCAAGGTTAGCGGCTTCTTCGTTGCCTCCCAACGCATCGTAACGCTAAAGGCAAGTACAAAGACTTTTGTGTGATTTGTAAACCCCGGATGCTCGTTGATTGGTATGGTGTTATGTTGATGTGTGAGAAGCTTAAATGAACATGTGCCATCCACGGGAGTGGAGGTTATGGTAGATAAGAATGTTATGATGATTATGTTCTTTGTGTACGTTCTTTCTTATGTGTAGTGATGACATTAACCATTGTTCATAAATTTATTCATGCAATCATGTTCATGTTCCGTCCATGGGAGTGGAGTCTAAAGTCCCATCAATTCCAGTATGGGCAAGTGAAGTCCCACCATTCCAATGTGGGCAGTTTGGACACCCGTATGAAACGTTCTTCATGCGGTATTTTGGATCCCCGTGTTTCGATAAATACGGGCTTAAGTGAACACCGACGGGTGTGTCACTTGCTATACCGGTATAAGCACGAGTGCAGTCCTTTCAGTTCATGGCATATATGCATTGCAGTTCTTTCTTTCAGATATTTCTCATGTGCTATGTATCTACATGGAGTATGTTCTTGTAATCGTTGTACTTGCTGAGTCTCGGACTCACTCTTGTTTGTTGTTTTCTTTTAGGTGGTCGTTGATGATGACTCTATCGGGAGGGAGTAGACATGCACTAAATACACATCCCCAAATTCCAGTTTCAATAATAGAACTTGGTTGAATTACTTTTATTTGTTTAGAGATAAACTGTAATAATTGAGGCGACATGTGGATGATGTCCCCTGTCTAGTTATGGATGTTTATTTTCCGCTGTGGTACTTGACCTGCATAGGCTCATATTATATTTGTGCGATTATGCCTTTTGAGCTATTCTCCTTTCATTCGTTATAACTTGGATTATTGCTTCAATTCTCATAATTATAGTTGAATGTAGAGTCTTTAGGTAACATTTTGGCTTCTGGATAGCCAGGGTGCTACAGTTGGTATCAGAGCGGGCTTTAGGTCCGTGGATGATAGTTATAAATTAAATTGACACACTATGCACAGTAGGTGGGGTTGGGTCATACATTGTTTCTACCAGTTTCCGCTGTTATGTTTCATTTCATGAGCAGTTGTGATATTGATTCAGTGTTTTCATTGAGTTGTTAAGCTAAATATTTAGTTTATTTGTTGTGGTGCTCTTAGATGGCGAGAGGAGCGGGTCGTGGCCGTGGCCGTCCACCGAGCCGTGGCCGCGGTCGTGGATGTGGTCATTGTCTCTTCACCTCCGATCGAGGAAGTCTGCGTACTACGGCGAGGAGGTTGCCTCACCGCTCAACCGGCCGAAGCTCGAGCCACGTCACCGTGATCATTCAAAATCTCGAGAGGGAGGTTCAGCGTCTTCGTCAGCAGTTGCAGGCCGCCCCTCCCGCGGCAGCTGCACCTGTGGCAGAGCCGGTCGTTGCAGCAGCTCCACCCAAGGCCAGGATGAGCCTCCGTGAGTGGATGTCGCTCCATTTGGACACTTTCGACGGAGTGGGTACTCCGGTTCAGGCTGCAGATTGGTTACGTTACATGAAGAGGCAATTTGGAGCTTTAGAGATGACCTCGATGCAGAAGACGCGGTTTGTGGCCTTTCAATTGAAGGGTCAAGCTGATATTTGGTGGGAAGGGGTTCTGTCTGCTAGAACCCCATTGCAGAGACCAGTCACTTGGGAAGAATTTGTGGAACAGTTTAGGGTGAAGTTTTATCCATATTCCTTCCTTGAGAGGATGGAGCAGTCATTGCTGACTTTGGTTCAAGGGAAGAAGACAGTGGCGGAGTATGAGACTGAGTTCAACAATCTGGTACGTTTTGTACCAGCTGTAGCTAATGATGATCGAGAGAAGGCTAAGAGATTCCGCAGGGGCCTCAACTAGGAGTATCGCCATGTGTTTGGGTGCGACAGGCTTGCGTGACTTCAGCTCCGTGGTTGATCAGGCCAGGGGAATGGAGTTGGAGAGGGATCTTTCTTCCCAGCGAGCGGTGGTGGGTGGTTCTGTTGGTGGTTCGCTTTGGCGAAGCGAGTTTGATGGTGGGAGTGGGTCATCTCAGCAACTTGCTTCCAAGAGGGTTTAGGGAAGTCAGCACTCTCGTCCTACTCAGCAGTGGCAGTCTTCTTCGTCGGCGCCACGTTCTTCGTCATCCGCACCGCAGATGCGCCCTGTTCCAGGCCAACGAATGAAATGCTTCAAGTGTGGTGAGGGACACCGGGCTTCAGAATGTTCATTTAAGGGGACTTGCCGTCAGTGTGGTCGGGATGGTCACATGCGGTCAGTGTGCAAGCAGAACCCGGCGAGCATCATCAAGTGGGAACCGGTCCCATCGGTTCCTTCCTCTAGCACTCCACGGGGTTCAGTTCAGACTCTGGCAGCTGTTCCTACATCCCAGCCACCCTTCAGTTGGGTTCCTCCTGCGGCACCTTCACCTACGCCTCCTCCAAGTTTCTACTGGAGTCTGGTACCGTCTGCACCACCCTCGTTCATTTCACCTACAGCTACTCCTGTTCTTCCTGCACCCAGCGTCGGCGCATCCTCTGCACCGGTACCAGCAGGAGTCTACGCCATGCCTACTCCGGAGACTGCGGGCCACCCTGATGTGGTGATAGGTACTTTGCTAGTTGATTCAGTTGAGGCCTTTGTTCTTTTTGATTCGGGGGCCACATATTCTTTTGTGTCCCTAGAGTTTGCTAGAAGGGTGGGTTTGAGTTTGCAGCATATTTCTGAGTCTGTGGTAGTCAGTTCTCGGGGGGGATCTCATATCTAGCTCTACAGCGTGTCCTGGATGTTCTATCACTATTGATGATGAAAACTTCACTGCTAACCTCATGGTAATCCAGATGTCACCTTTTGATGTTATTTTGGGCATGGACTGGTTATTTAGTTACCGTGCCAGGATTTGTTGTTTCTGGAAGACGGTGACCTTGCAGACTCCATCTGGTGGAGAACTGGTGTTTCAGGGCAGTGCACCGTCTGACTCCTTGTTCGTGCTAGCTAGCCTGTTCCCTAGTCGTCGGCCCTCAACCATTGGGTTGTTTTGGTCTCTCAGTGAGAAGACTGATTCCGCACTGCGTATTGAGCAGATCCCTGTGGTGAATGAGTTCCCTGATGTTTTTCTTGCGGAGCTTCCTGGGATGCCACCGGAGCGGAAAGTGGAATTCCGGATTGATCTTATTTCAGGGACTCGACCTATCTCGATGTCTCAGTACCGGTTGGCTCGTCCATTTCAGGAGGAGTTGAAGAAGCAATTGGACGATCTTCTTACCAAGGGTTTGATCAGGCGAAGTGTTTCGCCATGGGGTGCACCCGTTTTATTCACCAAGAAGAAAGATGGCAGTTGGCGTATGTGTGTGGATTACCGGGCTCTCAACCAGGCTACTGTGAAAAATAAATACCCTTTGCCCCGCATAGAGGATCTCTTTGACCAACTAAAGGGAGCTAAGATATTCTCCAAGATCGATCTTCAGTCAGGTTATAACCAAATTCGAGTCCGGGAGCAAGATATCGAGAAGACGGCTTTCTCTACGAGGTATGGCCACTTTGAGTATAAAGTTATGTCTTTTGGACTAACAAACGCTCCTGCAGTTTTCATGGAAGCCATGAATAGCATGTTACACCAGTACCTTGATAATTTCGTTGTGGTATTCATCGATGATATTTTGATTTATTCAAAGACGAAAGAAGATCATGTCCAGCATCTGAGGTTGGTCCTTGAAACGCCGAGGAAGAACATATTTTATGCCAAGCTGAAGAAGTGTGAATTCTGGATTTCTGAGGTTGGGTTTTTGGGCCATGTAATCAATCAAGAAGGTATATCAGTTGATCCTAGCAAGATTTCGACAGTGGTAGAGTGGAAACGGCCGACCAATGTCAAAGAAGTGAGGAGTTTTCTGGGCTTAGCTGGTTATTATCGGCGTTTTGTGGAGGGATTCTCAACCATTGCTAGACCGTTGTCCTAGGCGGCATACGTAAGGGTATCAAATTTCGATGGGTGATGCGTGTGGCGCGATTTTGCACCTTGAAAGAGAAGTTGGTGACCGCTCAAGATTTGTCCTCCCGAGCCGGGAAGCGATTCACGATTTACTCGATGCGTCGAAAGTTGGACTTGGGTGTGTACTCATGCGGGATGGTAAGGTGATTGCCTATGCATCGAGACAGTTGAGGAAACATGAGCAGAATTACCCTACTCATGATTTAGAGCCTGCAGCAGTGGTTCTTGCTTTGAAGATCTAGCGCCATTATTTGTATGGCGAGACCTGCGATATATTCACTGACCATAAAAGCCTGAAATACATCTTTACCCAGAAGGATCTAAATTTGAGATAGAGGAGGTGGTTAGAACTGATCAAGGACTATGATCTTACCATCCAGTATCACCCCGGCAAGGCGAATGTTGTAGCTGATGCCCTGAGTCGCAAGGCGACACCTCCTACGCTCAGTTGTCTTATTGCTGACTTCGAGCGAATGGATATCTCCTTACACGCTGTACCGCCTCAGATGAGACTCGATTGATTCTTGAGTCAGCCATTCCGGAACGAGTACGAGAAGCACAACAGCATGATCAAATGCTCCAGCGAGTGAAGAAGCGAATTGATGAGGGCAAAAAAGGCCATTTCAGCGTAGATGTATCAGGTGCATTGAGATTCAAAGGCCGCCTCTATGTACCGCAGACAGCACAAGTGAAAGAAGAGATCATAAGGGAAGCTCACCGTACTCCGTATACCGTACACCCTGGTGAGACTAAGATGTACAAGGACTTGAAGAAAAGTTTCTCGTGGAAAAGGATGAAGGTCGATATCGCCCAGTATGTGGCATCTTGCAGTATATGCCAGAAAGTCAAGGCTGAACATAAGCGACCAGCAGGATTGTTGCAACCGTTGGAGGTTCCAGTTTGGCCATGGGACGATGTCTCTATGGATTTTGTAGTTGGTTTACCCCGCATGCAGCGAGGGAAGGACGCTATCTGGGTCATAGTGGACCGGTTTAGTAAGTCTGCACATTTCATCCCTATTCGTACGACGAACTCGGCTAGTGATTTGGCTCCTCTCTATGTGCGAGAGGTAGTGCGGTTGCACGGGGTGCCGAAGACTATTATTTCAGATCGAGATGCTAAGTTTGTCTCCAAGTTTTGGGAGAGTTTGCAGAATGCTTTGGGCACACAGCTTCGCCTTAGCACCGCATTTCATCCCCAAACAGATGGTCAATCTGAGCGCACAATTCAGACCCTAGAGGACATGCTCAGATGTTGTATTTTGTCCTGGAAGGGAAGTTGGGAAGACTACCTACCCTTGGCAGAGTTCGCTTATAACAACAGTTATCACACTAGCGTTCGAGCCGCTCCGTTTGAGGTTCTTTATGGGAGGAAGTGTAGATCTCCGTTGTGTTGGGATGCAGTTGGGGAACGGGCAGTTTTGGGTCCCGATTGGGTTCAGCAAACCGTGGCCAGGGTAGCGGAGATAAGGAAAAACCTGTTAGCTGCTCAGAGTCGAAAGAAGAGCTACGCCGATGTGAGACGGCGAGACTTGGAGTTCGAGGTGGGGGATCAGGTTCTTTTGAGGGTATCGCCTACCAAAGGTGTGATGCGTTTTGGTACCAAAGGGAAGCTTAGCCCGCGGTATATTGGACCTTTTCCAATCTTGGCACGAGTTGGGAAGTTGGCTTACCGATTGGATTGTAATACTCCGGATTAAGCTTTGAGAATGAAATTTGATCTTCGGGGAGAGGAAACAATTGTTTTAGTGAATTGTCTCGAATTGAGGGTTTTACGCTGTTTGCGGACAACCGGGCCTGGCTAGAGGCCCATTTGGCCCCCCTAGTGGCCGGCCAAGGGGGGACATCACCCCTTTTCTCCCCCTTTGCCAAACCCTAGCCCCTCTCCCCCTTTTTGGCCGCCCCTCCCCCTTGGCCGCCGCCCCCTTTGGCCTCCCCCTTGCTGTGCGCCTTGCCTCCTCCCCTCCCTGGTGTTCTCACGTGGTGCTGGTCCTCAAGACGTCCTCCCCGCTGCGGTGTTGGTCTTCCTCCATTGCCGGTCTTCGCAAGGATCGGGGACGACGAACGTGGGCTGCGGAACAAGAAGAGGAAATCACCACCAACTTCTTCTTCGAGGCTCGCTCAGCATCATCTCCCACGTCGTCAAGGGTAACGATGTGTTCTTGGGATTCCTAGAAGTCATTCGTTTAGCAAGCGAGTAGTTTTGTTAATTTCCAGTCTGTCCGCGTTTCGTTCAGTTCTGTCCTGTATGTTGGAGGGACTGTTTCGGTTGTTTTTAGGCAGAATCAGAAGGTTTGGTATCCTAGAGATATCTAGGCCTCGTTCCTAAGTTTCAGTGGCCACCAAGTTCACTTGATTCCGAGGTCCGAGTCAAAAGTTATGGATGTTTTAGTACCTACTGCCAGAAATCTGACGAGAATAAACTGTCTGGTTATTTCCTAAATTTTGAAAGGGAAATTGGTTGAAACTGAAAGTTCACCCAACTAGGTTATTGTAGAGGATTCGATGACCTTTTCAGATTGGTAAAGAGCGTTCAATTTGGAGCTACCTAATAAAAGTTATGATCTTTTTAATTCTGCTGTTCGTTCTGTGGACAGATTCTGGACAGAAAGTTCAAACGATTATTAACCTATTAAATTGGCCAAATTGGTTTATCTCGTCAACTAGAGTATTGTAGATTAGTCAGTTAAGAAGCTACAGAAATTGGGTTTACCACTTTTTGACTTCCTGGCACTGAGATACGTTAGTTCTCGTGCTGCTGTCCAGGGACAGTTTTAACGCTGAAAACATTGATTCTAGTTTAAGCTTTGTTTTATTGACTAGAGTCGTCAGGGAAGCTTTGTATAACGTCGGTTAGTAGAAATTGGTATTATTGGTGTTCTTATTGAATTTATTTCATTGGTTAGGCGGCGGAGCTTCGAGTTTAGGAACACCATCGCTTCCAACTAACGCGTCTCAACGCGGAAGGCAAGTACATTGTTGATAAATGTTTGTGCATTGTGGTTATTGATATGAGCGTGCTGTGATAACTCTTGTGTAGTATGAAGTGAAATATCCATGTTTTGTCTCTATGTTGATTTCATGAATAGAAATGATGGTAATGTTATATTCAATAAGTTGCTTCATGCATTCATTATCTTTTAGTCCACGGGAGTGGATGGGAGACCATCAATTCCGGGATGGTTGAGTAAGACCCATTAATTCCAATATGGGCAATGTTGGACACCGTATGAAACGTTCTTCATACGGAAGTGGATCCCGCATTTTTGTTAAGATGCGGGCTTGAGTGAACACCGACGGGTGTTCACCGACTATACTGCGTATATGTGTGTGTGCATCCATTCCCTTGATGTTTAAGCATTCATTTCATGTCATCATAAGTACTCATTTGTGTTATGATTAATGTCGAGGCCGAGTAGGTCTTATTCGTATTGATAAATGTGTTTTTAATTATTGTACTTGCTGAGTCATGGACTCACCCTTGCTTTGTTTATCTATTTCTAGGTGATCGCTGATGAGGTTATCTTGGGAGGGAGTAGACATGCACTACTCGAATAATGCACTTCACCTTAGTTCCATTGCAAGAATGAATAAAGACTCTATTATGTTAACTTTCAGATTGTAATAAATAAATCTAGTCATGGATGGCATTCTTTTATGATCTTTGAGGATTGATCGATGTTATTGAGAAGTTTTATCTTTGTATGGCTTATGTTAAATTGGTGGTTAGCATCTTGACTTCTGAATAGCCAAGGTGTTAACTTAGTTGGTTAATTAGGATTTATGATTAAGTCTTATAACTGATTTTATTATTGTTTTATGATTTATTGTGAAGAACCTCCGGTATCGTCGTATACCAAAGAGGTTATGTCGAAATTTTGTGGTTTAGCTTAGGTTAGTAGCATTCCAGGCTCATGCTGAGTTGGGGTGTTACATGGATCTTCCGGAATCCATGCAAGGAGTTCATAATGTGTTCCACGTATCGATGTTGAGGAAGTTCTTGAGAGACCCGGAGCACGCCATTCCGCTGGAGCCTTTGAGCATTGAGCAGGACCTTACTTTTGAGTCCCGACCGGTGAAAATTCTAGAAGAGTCAGAGCGGGTTCTGAGGAACAAGACTTTGAAGTATGTCAAGGTTCTTTGGTCTCATCGGTCCGAGAGGGAGGCCACTTGGGAGCTAGAGTCTCGCATGCGCGAGCAGTATCCAGACCTATTCACTTTCGGTACGCGTTAATCCATTGTTTCCAACCTGTTAGTAATCCGTTCCTGTGTTCACCACGATGGTTAGAATTCGGGGTCGAATTCTGTTAAGGGGGGTAGAATGTAATACTCCGAGTTTCGTTTAGAGGGAATTTAATCAGGGAAAGGCTGCTAGTTCCTTTTTCCAGTTTTTGGCGCAGTTTAGTGGGTTGGGCCTCTGGCCAGGCCATCCAGGCCTTGTGGCCGGCCAGGACCACCCCTTGGGTCTAGGCCTGTGCGCCCCCCTCCTAACCCTAGCTGGCCGCCCCCCCCCCCTTTCCCCCTTGGCCGAACCCCCACCCCTCCCTTTGGCCGCCGCCCCCCATCCCCTCTTTCCTCCCCCATGTCCCTACCCTTGGAGCGGCCTCTCCTTCATCCCTGGTGGCTGCTCCCTGCGGTGGTGCCTCCCAAACTCGCCTACGGAGTTTCCCCGCTGCCGGCCAACGCGAGAAGAGGAGGGGGGCAGCAAGCTGCTGCTCGGCCAAGGGAGGAGAGGAGGACGGAGATCGTCGTCTCCAAGGTTCTTCCACCCACTTCCTGGTTGCTGCAAGGGTATCGAATGCCGATCCTCCTCGTTTGATTAGTGGTAGATGTGATTTGGTTCATATTTGATTAGATTGTTTTGCTGCGAGTAGAAAGTCGATTCTGTCCAGATTATTGCGTGGTCTGTTTCGTGATGTTAGAGGCCGAATCTGAGTTGTCCATCTCATAGATATATGTAGGTTTTGTTCTTAGCTTTCGGTGGCCGCCAAGAACACTGAATTCCGATGTGCGGATAAAAAGTTATGGTAGTTTTCGTCTCTGCTGTCCAGAATCCTGACGAGAATGAACTGTCAAGTTGTCTTTTAAAATTTGAATGTATTCAGGGCTTTCACCTAACTAGGTTATTGTAGGCCTTTATCTCACCTTTTTATATTGATAAAGAACGCAAAATTTGGTGTAGCCAATTAAAAGTTATGGTATTTTCTGTGCTGCTGTCCAGAATTGCCGGAAGATCTGACAGACAGTATTTGTTGGTCTTGTGGAGATTGATACATATAGAATTCGAGGTTTCCACCAACTAGGTTGTTGTAGATAATTTCTTTACCTTTCAATCAAATCTGAGAACACCCCTTTTCGAGTTTTGGATCAAAAGTTATGCTATTTATACCGTTCCTGTCCGTATAGACTTTCTGCTAGAATGAGGTTTAATGCAAGTTTTGGGTATAAATTAGATGGTGGAATTGGGGTTATGAGTTAGGGCGATGCGAGTAGTGTCTTGATGACTTGGTTCTTATTGAGTAACTTTGGTGTAGGGGGTGAGGCGCCAAGGTTAGCGGCTTCTTCGTTGCCTCCCAACGCATCGTAACGCTAAACGCATCGTAACGCTAACGGGAGTGGAATATCCACGGGAGTGGAGGTTATGATAGATAAGAATGTTATGATGATTATGTTCTTTGTGTACGTTCTTTCTTATGTGTAGAGATGACATTAACCATTGTTCATAAATTTATTCATGCAATCATGTTCATGTTCTGTCCACGGGAGTGGAGTCTAAAGTCCCATCAATTCCAGTATGGGCAAGTGAAGTCCCACCATTCCAATGTGGGCAGTTTGGACACCCGTATGAAACGTTCTTCATACGGTATTTTGGATCCCCGTGTTTCGATAAATATGGGCTTAAGTGAACACCGACGGGTGTGTCACTTGCTATACCGGTATAAGCACGAGTGCAGTCCTTTCAGTTCATGGCATCTATGCATTGCAGTTCTTTCTTTCAGATATTTCTCATGTACTATGTATCTACATGGAGTATGTTCTTGTAATCATTGTACTTGCTGAGTCTCGGACTCACTCTTGTTTGTTGTTTTCTTTTAGGTGGCCGTTGATGATGACTCTATCGGGAGGGAGTAGACATGCACTAAATACACATCCCCAAATTTCAGTTTCAATAATAGAACTTGGTTGAATTACTTTTATTTGTTTTGAGATAAACTGTAATAATTGAGGCGACATGTGGATGATGTCCCCTGTCTTGTTATGGATGTTTATTTTCCGCTGTGGTACTTGACCTGCATAGGCTCATATTATATTTGTGCGATTATGCCTTTTGAGATATTCTCCTTTCATTCGTTATAACTTGGATTATTGCTTCAATTCTCATGATTATAGTTGAATGTAGAGTCTTTAGGTAACATTTTGGCTTCTGGATAGCCAGGGTGTTACAGGTAAAGTGTGCGAACTCTGCAGAGTAAGAAAACTATCTGGATAGCCGTGCTCACGGTCAAGAGCGGTGCTAAGAACTTGCTGGATATAGCTTTCATTTTCATAAAATCAGTTGTGATGGAATGAAAGGGTGGGGTGGGACCCTAGAGATTTTGAGAATGCCTGGTCGGGGACCAGTGGTAATTACGGGATAGCCCGAGCATTGAGTGGTTGGAGCCACTCAATGGTATAGGAGGTTGGACCTCCACTAGTATTTTACAAATGAAAATTCATTTATGAAACCAGCTTGTAAAAACGCTAAGTCTCAGGATTTTCTATTAAGTTTAATTCAAACTTGGCTTTGTGCAAATAAAAGAACCCCAAGCTTCCCTTGAATAGCCTGACATCTATAGAAATTGCATTGTGTGTTAGCTCACGAGTACAGTTGTGTACTCAGGCTCTGCCATTATAATCTTTTCAGACCCAAGTGATCAAGACTCCTATGACTACTTCATGGAGACTGGACCAAATGGCGGTGAAGATGGCGAAGCTTAGGCCGGGACCTCCAGTCGCTTGCCTGTGGGCAGAGTGAATGGAACCACCATGACTTGCTCTACTTCCGCTCTTATCTGGACTCTGTACTTTTGACTTTTATAGACTCGCTGCCTTCGCAGCTCTTTTGTAACACAGCTGGCCATTTGGTCTGTTATGAAATATAGTAAGGGCTTGCATTAATTCATACCGAGCACTGTGCGTATTGAAATTTGAATGCAGATGTACCACTCACAACCAGGACCTCCTCAAAAACCTCTCTAGGACCTCCTCCAGATCGTCTCCAGGGCCTCCTTAAAAACCCCTCTAAAGACCTCCTTAGAAACCTCTCTAGGACCTCTCCCTGGAACCACTTGGGGACACCCACGTGGATTCATCCAGGCCACTTAGGACCTCCTCGGGATTCATCAGGATTGCTCGGGATCTCCCTCTTGCACTTCCTCAGGACCGCCCCCCGGACCTCCCTTTGGGATCTCCCTCAGGACCTCCCTCGAAACCACTCCAAGACCTCCAGGACCTCTTTAGAACCCCCCCGGACCTCTTCGAAACCTCCTCAGGACCTCTTCAAGATACATAGGATCTCTTCGAGACCTCCTTCGATTTACTGTTGACCACGTGGGGATTGTAACTGCAGACTTGATCGTGGGTTTGCGCTGAGTTCCCATGGTTATATGAATGAACCAAGGATATATCTATGTGTGCTATCAACCGATCCAGGGAATGGCACCGCTTGACACAGAGGATTCCCAAGTGCAAATTTGGGGTCCGACAGCGGGCTTGATGCGCTGGTGCGGCCACAAGGGCACGTGTCCACAGCAATGAGCAAGGCTAGAGTTGAGCGCCTTGCTGCATGGAGAAGAAGGCCTAACAGGTGGGCTCGGTCGGTCAGCTATAGAGTGAAGGAAAATATGTTTCCAGATTTTTCAAAAAAGGCTGGGGTCTTTAGGGAATTTTTTGATATGGTAATATAGCTCGAAAAATTATGAACATTTAGGGAAGGTTCCTCACATAGTCCAGTTCATATTGTAATTTTTATGGAATTTTATTTGTTCCTTATTTTTCTCTAAAAATGTTTTAAGCTCTTGCTTGTATACATTTTATTATTGTTTGTCCTGAGGAAAGTTTGTAAAACATGTTTTAAATATTTCCCATTCTACTAAAAGTATCATTACACCAAGTTTGGATTTTTTATTATCATATTTTGTTTCAATTTACTTTGACCCTTAATTAGTTTTGTATTTCTTGAATTTGATTCTTAAATTTCTTTATTAGGCTAAAAGTCTTGCAATAAAATCCAAAAGCGGATGTCAACAAAATCCATCAAAAGTTTTTTAAAAAGTTCACATTTTCCTAAACTTTAAAAACAAGCCCAAATTTTGGGATGTTACATCCAGACTATAACGGTCTACATTAAAAGAAAGAGTCCGCGTCAAGTACAACAAAACGAAATTCAGAATTAAATTAGCATTTTGATTTCCATATGAATTCCAATAAATATAATTTGGAATAAAAGTTTTACAAAAATTGACAACTAGATTTGTATACAAAATCCAACCAAAAAATAATCGATATTCGGAATAAATATAAAATAAAATTAGAAATTTGATTTCAATACGAATTCCAAACTAAAATCCCTAAATAACTGTAATTTAGAATAAAAATAAATTTAAAAATTAACAATAGGATTTGGGTACGAATTCAAAGAAAAGAACCAAAATTCGGAATAAAAAACAAAAGAAAATTGGGAGTTATTTCCATCCTAATTCCAAAGTAAAATATCTAAATAAGTAAAATTTGGAATAAATTAAATAAATTTAGCAATTTGATTTGTATACGAACTGCACTAAAAATAACTAAAATGTTGAATGAAAATAAAGTGATAACGAGGATGGCACGAATGGTGTCGGAGGATAGCACGAATGGTGTCGGAGGATAGCACGATTGGAGATGAGGACAATGTCGTGCGGCTCGTCGGAGCCATTGAAGAGAAAGTTTAATGTTGAAGGAGCCAACGGCTATGATGACAAGTGGTGAGCGTCGGTGCTGTTGAAAAAGTTAGTGGCCAAAGAAGCTCGATGATGGGGATACCCTGGCAGAGAGAAGATGAAGTTTTGCATTGAATTTGAGCTATGGATAATATGGACCCATCGATTAGCTAGGAGTGTGTTATCACTGGTGAGGACATGTTGTCATTGGCAATGGCAAAAAGATTCTCTGTATCGTTAGACAACGACTAAAGCAGACATGCTGACATTAGTGATAGTGAGAGGTCGCCGTAGTTAGTGAGGAAGCCACAACGTTGTGTTGGCCAATGTCGAAGAAGGGGAGTGACCGACACGAGATAAGAGGACGTCAAACATGTATGACATCACGCATGCGTATGTACATGCATGCATCCGTATAAATAGAAGCGTAGGTGTATAGAGGTAGAGGAGCAAAAAAACCTGGAGTAGAGATGACATAGCCATAGGGAATATGCTCGGGGTCACCGAAGGTAGCGTGACACGTGTCCCCAGTAGGGATCGGCGATGGTTGCATGTGTATACGTGTTTATGTCGTAATAGTTAGCATTAAGCAATAATTAGAGAGAGGTAAAAGATAACTATGTGATAAAGTATTGTATTGGATGGGTTGCAACTGAGAGGGATCGATCAGGATTTGAGCTTACTATTGGAGTTTGAAGCAAAAAAGTTGTGATGGTGAGAAGAGTAGAAGCCACATAGTTTGGTAGGACAGCCAAAGTGTGAGGAAGATAAGTTCAAGGTAGGTCGTCCATGGTGCATCAGTGTATAACCATGGTGTATCGGTGTATGCGTATGTAAACCAATAAGATAATTTTTTGCATACATAATCAATATATTATTTGAGATTAAATAGAGGTACATGTGCATGCATCAATTTGGAGAGAAAAAAATTCACTAACAGACTAAGAATATGTGCATGAAGCTACATGATCTTTGCATGATGAAGAGTTGATAGTTTCTTAGAACTCCCAATAACTTATTATGTTCAATGATTTTCTTTCATCAAAGCACATACTTCAATTACATCCTCAAGTTGTAATTTTCTTCAAGCTTCTTTTGTCATTTCTAATGTTTATGATATCTTAAAAGTCTAAATAGCCTACAAATTATATAAATGTATTATCAAGCATTTATATAAACTTTTAAAAAATCTAACCGCGCAAATAGGTCAGCCTAGTTGTTAGCACTACGATGCAAGCGGATTTCAATCAGTTGAAACGGCAGGATATAATTCAGCTTCTCGATCGATCGCGAGTGGCTTCACTGCACTGCATGCATGCAGGCAATTTGTTCCGCTCCGTCGTGGTCGAGGCTCCCACCACCCCTAGCTCTCACTCATGCCGACAACAGTCCATGATTGTCTTTAGAATTAAAGACACTATGATATTATACCTGGTAATCCGAATTTTTTTTCAATTTAGCCCTTTTTTCGTAAAAAAAAACGCACATTTATACCCCTGCTAGTCTTATTTCCAGTTTTGGACCCAGGGGGTCGGCGCCGAACATGTGAGTAGCATGATTTGTTTTTTTTTTGTCACTATGCCTATATATTTGGTAACTTTTGGTCGTGACCAACAATAAGCACACGTTCCTTTGGTCCCGACATATAATCACTACTCGCATATAATCACGGAAAAATTCGCGTAGTTTCCCTGTTTTCTGACCATCCACATTTAATAATATGACACAAATATATCATACGAGCATATATTCATCAAAATACCACACGAATAGTGGAAACAACAATCCAAAAGTCCAAATAGTCCATAAAAGTCCATACAAGGTACGTAAACACAGTCCCTCACTGCCTCCTAGCCTTGCCCTTTCCACCAAGAGCGTCGGTGCCTGGAGTGTAAGGGTCACGCGGACGTCGGTGCCTACGCGGTGATCGCTGTGAAGGCTGTGTCGAAGGAGCACCCTGGAGCTGAGATGGTCCAATCTCCTCGGCCTCGTCCTCCTCCTCGCCACCAATCTCCTCGGCCTCGTCCTCCTCCTCGCCACCAAGTCCCTCAAAAGTATCCCTGGTCGTCTGGGACGAGCTCTGGCCTCCGGAAGCTGTACCTCCGTGTGAAGAAGTGCCCAGGCCTACAGTTTCGGTGCCTGCGTCCGGAAGATGTCTCTGTGGCACGTGGACGTCCATCGGTGCCTGCGTCCTGCAACCACAACGAGCAGCAGCGCTGCGTAGCCGTCTCGCAAGTCTCTGCGGTTCATCATCATTTTGTTAGTTCACAAATGTCATATTTGGTTACAAGTTTATATTTTGATTGCCATGTATTGAAAGACTTACTCCAAGAAAGTTGTTGAGTGTCGTCTCATCGACTCCTGTCCTCGGGAAACGCTCTAGGTCAAGCACGGATCGCCTCAACGTGTTGCCCTGCACACATTGTTAACATATGGTTACTCGGTTAGTGTGATGCAAATAACATTAGCGCTATGATTGATTGCAAGAAAAAGGTTAGAAGTGACATTACCACTCGATCTAAGATTGCGCGACCTCACCAACGCCCCTCCCGAGTAAGGTCGTAGGAAGTGTCTTCATCACGGAAGACTCCATGTCGGCAGTAGTCCGCTTGGGTCCATTGCACCTTCAACTTTGTCCGTGTCACACCAAGGTACCAAGAAAGGTATGCCGGAAGTTGTAGTTCGTGTGCGGTGCTCATTGGCATAGACGTTCTCATGGAGGAGTTCTCACGCGTCTATGTGGTCACGGTGCAACGTCTCGAAGTCCATCGTCTTTTACGCTTCGACGATCGATCACGCAATATATACATCATCGGTGCAAATATAGTGAATTAGTAGTTATGTATACAAAGGACAAAAAGTAGCGTCGCCACTTACTTGTGCAACTCCACGCACGTCGAGAACGGCTCCACCGCCACTCTGCTCGAGGCCAAAGCGGCGTGCAACTCTATGTGGCGGTGGTACTCAACAGCGTAAAGCGGATCAGCGGACACCTCATCGTGTAGAGGTCCTCGCCCACGCCGCACATCGTGCTCGATCCAAGTTGGACCACGACCGTCTCGTAAGGCTCCCAAGTGACCTGCGTACAAAAGGTGTTTAGGTATTGTAAAAAGATTGAATCGAAGGCGAATGAAAATGTGAAATGAAAACGCAATGAACTCACCATCGAGTCGTAAGTGTGTCAAGCTCGTTGGCGTACTCAGCGTCGCGGCGCCGTCTGGCAAGCGGAACTCGAACTGGTCCCAAAGGTGGGCAACCGTCGGTCGGTGTCGAGGTTGGCCACTTCAAACCACGGACGAGGAGGAAGAAGCGTCGCCGACCAAGCGGTACACGAGACCACATCCAAAGCTGCAGAAGGTACACACGACGCCCGATCGAGCGTCTTGAGAAGACCGCCGACAAGCCGAGCACAAGTGGCGGTAGAGGAAGGACAAAACTCCGGAAGCCAGTTGTAGCCACCCGCCATGTCCCGGTCGGTCAAGCAAGGGAGGTACATCCATGACGCGTTGTCTCCGTCGCGTCGGAAAGAGAACACACCCAAACAAGTGTAGGATCCAAGCTCTGCGAGAGTAGGTGGCTGTCTCCTCGGTTGCATTGTCCGACCGAGCAAGCTGCATGTCTGAGCCAAGCGATAAGAACCCACGAGGTGCGGGAAGCGGGTGTCTCGGAGGAAGCTCTCCCAAGGAAGGCCTCCACTCGGCTCTCCAACCGTCGGACGACTGTCCGATGAATCGGACGACCTCGAACACCGAGACCAAGAAACTTCTGCGCCTCCGAGCGTGCGGTCATCTCACCACAAGGTAGGTGGAAGCGTGAGTTCGGCCTCCACCGCACAAACATAAACGAGTACTAAGGTCAGCTACATAAATGAACACCGAAAACGAAGTGGTAGTGCCACCCCCTCGGTGGTCAGACGTCCTCGGTGGTGCTCCTCGTAGTACGGATCCGGGAGGTGGAAGCTGCGCCATCCTGCAAACATAAATAGCGGATGTTAGTTCTGAAGAAATGTAAAATTGAGTACAAGAGTGAAATAAATCTGAAGTTAGTAATTAATAAACCCTTGATAATTATTTATTTGCACTGACTAAGTGGCGATGACAAATCACGAGAATTATGGCCAAGTCCGCGCATTTGCTACATTGGTTATGCTCGGGGTCTGTAAGAAAGGGGGTTGCTCTTCCTCGCCTTGTCCTTCCAGAAACTTGATCCATAACCATCTTGTGTCTAGTCCTCTTTCTACTCCCACGTTTGTTCCAACGACAACCTGGATCGGCTATTGATGCGGATCAACTTCAAGGCGAGATTAAATCCGTGGGTTGCCCGATCTTTCACGGTGGAACTCGAAGATTAGTAGTGCGTCGTCTTCTTCTTTTAGCGTCGGATGAACAGTAGCATGCGCGTGAACAGTAATCCGAAACAACAATCCATACCTGGAAAATAAATCTCACGCCCGCGCACACCACAGTACACGAACGAGAAATAGGGATCAAATATCCAACGAGCAACTCCTAGCACCACAGCTAGAAACCACCACGCTACGATGAAATCCGAGATTGGAATTCACAAGAACACACCAAGAACAGGGATGAACCCTAACGGCCGAAGGCCAACACGCACACGTGTTTTATTTCATAACTCAAAACTTAACTCCCTTTACATGGTCGCACACCTATCGCTTATATAGCCGGCACACATGCACACATGTAGAAATAAAACTCACGCTCGGACTCAACCAAAAGACGTACATGCAAGACTCATCTCACAAAAAGGAAACAACCTAGTTTTCTAAATAAACAAATAAACTGACTTAATACTAATAACTTGGATTAATGCGGTCGGACTGCAGGTGGACCCAGCGTTGGTTCTCTGGATTTGATTTCCTCACGCTGCTTGCATGTAAACCGAACACATATACTCTTTCCTTCTTTAATTGCCTTCAGTTGATTTGGTCATGGTGGACCCCACCCCATGTCACGTAAAGATAGACAAGATAGTATTGAAACAAGAAACTCATGTGTTGGACCTATCCAGGAAACAACCGCCCGGTTCTCTTGCCTTTTGATCTGATTAATTCTATCTTGATCTCCTGAAAACGTATGGTGGAAGGACTCCATTTCTTTCTTTGCTTGGACTTGCACTACTTGACCTCCAGGATCAAACACACACACCTGTGTGCGTGCACATACACATGCATGGCTCGACTCCGTGCACAACTCAAGCACACCATGCATGCATGTGGTTTTCTTTCCTTGGCCATGAACACCATACGTGACGCCCTCATGCACTGTAGCAGTCTTGATAATATCATGCTCATTGTTATTGTCAATAATCTGTGCATAAGAATTATTAGAAACACAAATAATATGAGTAGACGGTATTTGCGTCGCATCATCCTCCCCTCCTTCAAGCGAAACCGTCCTCGGTTTCGAGTTGATCTTCAGATCTTCATGGATAGATTGAACGGGAGCCGAAAAAATTTCAGCAGCTTCGGCCTCCTTCGCTTCTTCCCGTGCCTTCCTTTCTAATAGCTTCTTCTTGTAATCACCTTGAATCAACTGGACATCCATGGTTAGAAAACGGATCGGTGTACCCTTCCATGTAAAGGTACAACCCTGGGTGCTACAATTCTGTGTAACTGCACCTTGTTGCTGGCACCATGGTCCTCCCAATAATAGATGACATAAAACCATAGCGACTGGTATAACATCACACAAAACCTCGCAAGAGAATTTGCCCAATGAAAACAGTACCTTGACTTGGTTCGTGATTTTGAGCACGCCGGAATACCACTTCAGTACATAAGGTTCTGGATGCAGTATAATTGACAACCCCAACTTCTCAACTAGTTCGGTACTAGCAACATTAATCGAACTCTCGCAGTCAATCGACATGGCACAAACTATCCCCCTCACTTTGCAGCAGAGTGGAAAGTCCAATCTACACCGTAGCCTTCCTCTTCGTATAGGACATTGCAACTCAACGTCCTTAAGCTCTCCTCTGAAGACATCATAGCAGCACCATCTAACGATGAACTCAGTTTATATGCAATTATCAACTCGGCAACTGATATGAATTCACCAATGTGACTTTCGGCAGGGACAAGAATTGACACTTGATGTCAATATTCAGCGATCAAGAGACAACAGAAGGTTGGCTTGACCTCCCACGCAACAAACAGAGGAACAATTGACAGATTTCCCACGCAGCCACAATGACTGGAAGCCCTCTCGACAGCAAAGAACAAATAGAAAATTGATGTTGAAATTTTCCAGCGTCACTTTCAGCAGTAAATAGTGAGATGCAATAAACAATTGGCAGCCAACACCAAGTAATCAATGCACCATGTAGAGATGCAATAAACAATTCCACACTTGGTATTGATTTATTCCACACTTGGTATTGAATCAGCAGCAATCTTGATGTCAATTCGGTAGCAATCAAGAGACAACAGTAGCTCTTCCTTTTCTCACGTCGGAAACAACAGGAGCAATCAGATACAACCGAAAAAAAAATTCCTTTCTCCCAAGCGCTCCTCAACGCAAGAAAGCAGAGATGGGTTCAACTGACCAGTACGCAGGAGTTGATCTTCAACGTCACGATCACACCCTACGCCACCGCAATGACTCCTAGCTCAGAAAATCACAAGAACAAGCACCGTGAACAACTTGGCGCTCTGATACCACCTGATGCGGATCAACCTCAAGGCGAGATTAAATTCGTGGGTTGCCCGATCTTTCACGGTGGAACTCGAATATTAGTAGTGCGTCGTCTTCTTCTTTTAGCGTCGGATGAACAGTAGCATGCGCGTGAACAGTAGCATGCGCGTGAACAGTAATCCGAAGCAACAATCCGTACCTGGATAAATAAATCTCACGCCCGCGCACACCCAAAGATACGAGCGAGAAATAGGGATCAAATATCCAACGAGCAACTCCTAGCACCACGGCTGAAACCACCACGCTACGATGAAATCCGAGATTGGAATTCACAAGAACACACCAAGAACAGGGATGAACCCTAACGGCCGAAGGCCAACACGCACACGTGTTTTATTTCATAACTCAAAACTTAACTCCCTTTACATGGTCGCACACCTATCGCTTATATAGCCGGCACACATGCACACATGTAGAAATAAAACTCACGCTCGGACTCAACCAAAAGACGTACATGCAAGACTCATCTCACAAAAAGGAAACAACCTAGTTTTCTAAATAAACAAATAAACTGACTTAATACTAATAACTTGGATTAATGCGGTCGGACTGCAGGTGGACCCAGCGTTGGTTCTCTGGATTTGATTTCCTCATCTTTGCTTGCATGTAAACCAACACATATACTCTTTCCTTCTTTAATTGCCTTGATTGATTTGGTCATGGTGGACCCCACCCCATGTCACGTAAAGATAGACAAGATAGTATTGAAACAAGAAACTCATGTGTTGGACCTATCCGAGAAACAACCGCTGGTTCTCTTGCCTTTTGATCGATTAATTCTATCTTGATCTCACAAAACGTATGGTGGAAGGACTCCATTTCTTTCTTTGCTTGGACTTGCACTACTTGACCTCTGGATCAAACACACACACTGTGTGCGTGCACATACACATGCATTGCTCGACTCGTGCACAACTCAAGCACACCATGCATGCATGTTGTTTTCTTTCCTTGGCCATGAACACCATACGTGGCGCCTCATGCATCGAATGTGATCTTGATAATATCATGCTCATTGTTATTGTCAATAATACGTGCATAAATTATTAGAAACACAAATAATATGAGTAGACGGTATTTGCGCCGCATCAGCTATGTACTTCGGACCCGAGTAAGGAGGCCACTGTCCCTCGTCCAGGTAAGGCTCAAAACAGGGAGACCATGTAAGAACAAGGGTATCAACGCCGAACTCCTAGGTATCTGCTCTCAAACGCATAGTTGCGATGATTAGTTGCCGCAACATAGTGAGAACATGGAAAGTGGTACTGTCTTGTTCTCCCACACGTGCAAGAGAAATCAATGAGCACGACAATATGACTCCTTGACGGCGGACCTCACCATCGGCCATTGTACCACCCTTTCAATGACCTCATACTTGCCCATACTATGATCAAAACATGACACCTCATGTGTGCGAGCCCTATCCTTTGCCCTCTCCAGATGCTTTTTGGGTTTAGGTGCCCATGTCTCATTACTACTCTGTCGTGCCATTGCATCCAAGTGCCTCTCGTTGAACCACGCAACAAGCTTGTAGAAGGTGAATGATACGATTGCATTGTGGGCATGGCACGTATACCCTTTAGCAAACTATTAAATGATTCACCATGTTGCTAGTCCGAAACTCATACCTCCACCACCATGGTCATAGGCCCTAGTCCATTTCTCGGGTTCCCTCACCAAGCCTCTCAACCACTTTGTCTACCCTCGTGTTTGTTCGGTTTTGAGTGTTCGGCTTCTCTTGGAACTTGACACCTCAAGGTGGCGTGCAACCTCCTCGAAAAGAGGAAAGTTATCCTTTGTACCATCCTTACGGAGTAAATTCTCGGCGGTGCCGAGTGCACCACCGTGATGGATAGGTGCGTGCCAGAAATCTGCTCTGTACAACACTAAGTATGCCACCGTGTGCATCGGATATGACACCAACCTCCTGCCGGGGCCAACAACATGTATCCGAACAAGCGCGGAACCATCCCCAACTATCTTTGTTCTCTCTCTCCACCAAAGCAAGCGCAAGAGGGACCAATGTGTTGTCTGCGTCAACGAAATGGCTATCAACAATGTGCCCATGTACTTGCTAAGAAGAAAAGTACCATCAATGGAGAAGACGGGACGACAATGCCGAATGCCTCGATGCATCGTGGAAAACACCGAGAATCGCGCGGAAGAATATCGCCTTCCATCCTTCCATTCATTTGGTTTGGGGATGTACTCGTAATGCATGCTGGATTAATCGCTTTCATTGCATTGAACAATGCCGCAACCGCTCGTACCCTCCTCCCAATCCCATATATCATCTTCGGGCTCATTGCTTTGCCCTCTATGCTTTTCCATACCTTATGTCGTATCAGAACATCTTACATGTCATCTCCATAATTGTCCTCACCTTCAAATTGGGCTGCCCCTTGATGTGAGTATAGTGATCTCGCAATGAGGGTAGATGTCATCAAGCGATGCTACATTTCAAGTTTGATTACTGCACAAGTGTGTGGGCCAACGATTTTGTGATCTTGAACTTGCATGTGTCCTTCTCGTTTCCTAGCGCATACCCTCCAATTACAATCGGCCTTCTCACACACCAGCTGTAACGCCATTGCACATAGGAATGCCTAACCTTGAAAGGTCTTTTGCGCTTCAGAATACTCCTGTAACCACCTTCTCAATGTAGGCAAGTCCTTGAAGACCAAACCCTTCTTGATTTCCATGCTATCCCGGCCGGGAGCCTCTAACAACTCGTCGTCTCGCATACGCATAAGCACCTTGGGAATGACTAAGGTGCTGAATTCTTCAATAGTGGATCACGATTAGGGCGAATTGTATGATGAGCTCAATATCTTGTTGTGTCAATGCTGCAATAGGCGGTCTTCATCGAATCAACGGCTCTAGCCGTCCCATAAGGCTCCTCATCATCATCAATCCCGAACATCAACGCTGTTAGAGGCCCTCTGAATTGATCCATGTTGCTGAAGGTGCCACGGAGGGCGACCATCATTTTCAGAACATCTCCGCATCACAACCACACATAGGATGGCAATTGAGACAAAGGAATAGATTAATGAATGGTAAACTAAAGTGGTACTCGACACTTACTTGGATGGTTACGAGTCAAAGGATCTCTGAGGGCCGCAGGATGAGAAATTCCAATCTCATTCGGGCGGATTGAGCATCGGGTACCACAACCGCTCGTTCACATCCGCATCACAATTGGGTAACGGAGGGTCCAAAGGGGAGGACTACCCAAATCGGTGAATACCCATAAAGGGTGAATACCCATGAGGGGTGAGTGCCCATGAGGATTAGGATCAATGGACAACTTCCCACAAACAAATCCAAACATTGATATTGGGTCCTCATCACCGATCGACATAATTTTGCCATGCGATCCTCGAGTCAATTGAGACCATCCGCCTAAAAATAGAGTCTTTAGAACCAAGGTGAAGTACACCTCAAGCGAGATGCCATCCTCATTACCATGACAACATAGAACCTCACGAGCTCTAGCGACCAATTCACCATAAGACGGACGATCACTAAGCGGCGGGGACACACTTTCCATCCCAACAAATGACACATTTCCATAACCATCTTTCTCAATCGCCTCCATGGTGCAAGGTTACTAGATTGCCCATCTAATCCATACAAAAAGCGGTGGTTGTTAATGTCTAATAGTAAAGTAGTATACTAACTAATTCCATACGTAACTAATTTAAGTTTATAACTACCCAAGTAATTTGCTACCTAGCAAACTAAATAACTATGTCTAACTAACTATATGTAACTAAACAAACTAAAATTTCTAACTATGTCTAACTATATCTAAACCCTAACTACATTATATGTTACTAAATTAGCTATGTCTAACTATATATCTAAACCTAACTACATCATATCTAACTAAAATTGCTATGACTAACTATATATCTCAACCCTAACTACATTAACTATATCTAAACCTAACTAACTACAATTTCTAACTAAATTTACTAACTACATTTTCTAACTCTAAAAAATTTCTAACTACAATTTCTAACTAAATTTCTAACTACAATTTCTAACTACAATTTCTAACTAAACTTACTAACTACAATTTCTAACCAAATTTACTAACTAAATTTCTAACTAAATTTACTAACTACAATTTCTAACTAAATTTACTAACTACAATTTCTAATTAAATTACTAACTACATTTTCTAACAAAAATTTACTACCTTTACTTATTAAAAAAATTACCTTCTTCTTCACAGTAGTGCGGCCGTCACGGGGAGGGCGTGCGGTGGCGGGGTGGAGGCGGGCGGAGCCGCCGTGGCGGCGCGAGGATCGGCTCGAGGCGGGCGGCGGCGGCTGCAGGCGGCAGGCGGCAGAGCGAGAGAGAGAGAGAGAGAGAGAGAGAGAGAGAGAGAGGAAGGAGGAATGGCGCGGTCATTTTTTTAAATACTCGCGCGAGATACGTGGCGCCGAGCTAACACTGACTTCAGCGCCGTGAGTCATGGCGCCAAGGTACCGCCACGCTGGCGCCCGGTGGCTAGGGTTTGGGACCTCGGCGCCATGACTCACGGCGCCAGCATGTTAGCTTCGGCGCCGTGAGTCACGCGCCACCCCTGGGTCCAAAACTGGAAATAAGACTAGCAGGGGTATAAATGTGCGTTTTTTACGAAAAAAGGACTAAATTGAAAAAAATTCGGCCTGGTAATCCTTCCGGTCAAAAGTGGTCATTTTGGATTACATACAGTCAAATATTATAAATTTTGGTTATCAATATCGTTTTTAATATCTAGATGGGATACATAAAAATATTATACGTAGATTTGTCTCGAAAAGTACTTTCACAACACTATAATTTTATTAGGTTTAACAAATATATTATGACAAAAATAAGTAGTCAAACTATTATTTTGGAAACCACGATCGATATCCAAAACAATTTTCTTTGTGGCTTACTTGGGCTATATAATTTACCTCTGAACCTAAAAACGTACACGGTACACGGCGATAACATGCATGCGTGGGCTAGCTATATAAAATGATTGACATGCTAGTCTGATTACGATGTGTAGGTTGGACGCGCGCGCGCTGAGTTTGATCTTGTCTAACATTGTCGTCGACGGCAAGAATCATGCAGAAGACCGGAATAGTGGGCAGAGCACGCGCTCTTGCATGCATGCACTACGGAGGTTAATTACCGCTAAAACTAGACTTCAATCAGCCATCAATGAAACGACTGGCAGACAAGCTAATTTTAGCTACAGCTATCTGTCAATGATCTAGTTGCAAGAAAAAGTAGGACGGCGCAGATCTGTAGCGAAAAAATAAAATAAAAATACTGTAGCGCGTGGCCTCGGCCTTTGATTTCAGGGGGACTTTCTTTCTTTTTCAGGGGACAACGTAAGGGTTAGATGGCCCAAGACACATCAATTGTTCAAGCAGATCGATGGGCTCAACGTGCAGTATTGCAGGACGTCCGTCTTAATCGAATGAAACCTCTATGGGCCGTCATGTACTTGGAGCAGCCAGCGCTATAAGCCCACTACGGACGAGGCCTCCAGAGCGCCCCCGTACGTTAAGTCCTCCTGTCGTAGCCTGCCACGTTCACTTCTGCCACGTTCGCTTCGACTACGCTGCTACCGGCTGCTTCAGCGCAACGCCTGTCTCCCGGTCGCGGCGTCTGCAGTCCAGGTCTCACGAAAACCCGTTCGCGCGTTCCGCTGCCTTCTGTCGCCTGCACCTCGCGCGTGGTGCCTCAGCCGGGCTACGTGTTCCTTCTCGTGCTTTCCGCCGTGCATGCAGTCTCGATCTTCGCGTGCGGCTTGATTTTGTGTTGCGTTGGTCGTCGCGAGAGGCTTCAACCGTATCTTGCCCTTCGCTTGTGCCCCCACCGTGCACTCATCCGCATCGCCCCGCCGTCCGCCTCCTCCCCTCCGCTCGCGCCCCCACCGTCCACTCCTCCGCATCACCCTGCCGTCCGCCTCCTCCCCTTCGCCCGCATCACTCCCACTGCCCTCCTCCTCCCATTCGGCTGTGACGGGCTTGCTCCCCTTGGCCCGCGCCGCTCCCCCTCGCCGCCCGCATCCTCCCCTTGGCCCGCACCACCCTCCCTTCCCATTCACCCACGCCTGCCCTCGCCTAGCATCCCTCGCCTCCTCCCATCCTCGGTCACGCCGCCCTCGCATTGGCTTCCTCCCCTTCTCCGCCGTCGCCACCGCCACCGCTTACTTCTGCCACTGGCCAATAGTGTGAAGATGTACACCAAAAACATAAGTGATCTTCAAGAGCACTTCTCTTATGCCTTCTTTCGCATATAGAAAGAGACAATCATGTGCTCTGCGTGGCACTCAATTGATAGTTTGACCGGTTCAAGCGTTCTGAGTTAAGTCGTCCAGATAGCGAAGACTTTTTTATGTCTTAGGTTCAAAAGAAATTTGTTGAAGGTGAGATATTCAGATACCTTCATGGCGTTAGGAAGTTGAAATACTACAGACTGCTTGATGTCCTTTCTTAGGATTGTGGTGAGAACCCGATGTATTTAGCTCGTAACACTTAACCATCCAATTGGTTCAAGTATTACAAACCAAATATCCCAACTGCCGGGATAGTATGTGCCTCCCAGAACAGCGGTACACATACCCCTCACAAAATATAACATCAATTCCATACAAGATTACATTACTGAAACAACAAAGTTACAACATCACAAAAGACATACACATACTAGAGTTATTACAAAAGGGGTCGGTCAGCCAAATAGCAAGGTAAATAACTAAAGTAGCAATGGAAACAAAAGCCATAAGATGGTGATAAACAAAAGCCAACTGGTTTGTCCTTACCCACAAGGTAACCGACCGGGCCACCAAGCTAGACGTCCTGCACGAAGTCTGTCTCACAATAGTCGATCCCTTGGGGATCAACCTCCTCTGCAACAATTAAGCAATGCAACTGAGTGCAAAATTGTACTCGTAAGACTTATAGATAACAAATATATACATAGCTACATGCAAGCTGAAAAAAAGGAGAAGGCTATATGGCTCATTTTCAGCACAAAGCAATATTTCATTTGCAATAGTGTAATAGATTGAATGCAATTTACCAAATCTGTTTTTTAATTGTTTAAATAACAACGAGACAATAATCCTAGAGGTGACTTCCCAACAGTTACCACAATATAGCATGAATTACGCATCGTACCACCTGAATTCAAGTTTTATTGAAAATATTATAGTCTAACTCTTGAAAGACCTCCCCAAGTGTGTCCATAACCTAGGACGAGTCTATTCGAATAGTTTATACCCTGCAGGGGTGTACAATTTTACCCACATGTCAGACTACCTTTTTGCCAAGCTATGAAGTGCACTTCCTTATGTATGCTGGCACGGCTAAGTCCTACGAGACACTTTTCAATGGAATGTATTAATTAAGAGTCACACGTATGGGAGTTAATCCTCAGTGAAACACCCATCACGGGCTCCCACTAAGGACCCATACGTTGTGTCAGACACATTGACCCAGCCTTAGCAACTGCCGATGCTCCTCAGGTGAGGGAACCTAAATCCGGAACCCACCCCGCACATTCCTATAATAACATAATAACAGAATATTTTTCTCTTAATCTACCACCGGCGACTCATTAATTAAAACACCCCAAAGTACTAAGTCAAGAAGGGTCCAATATGTCCCTCATGTGGATGCACACAATAATACTTGGTTTAGTGGGACAAGATGTTCGATCCTTGTTGACTCGGGCACCAAACACACACCCAAAAACACACCATCTTACCAATGTGTCAAAGTCTAAATCTTTTTATTTTTATTTTTAGTTTTTTCAAATATGTTTACATACATGGGCACCCTGACCCAAGTAATTATAGTGATGATTCGTGACCATCGCCGAGGCGATGATCCCCGTTCTACCATTCTAAGCATTGCTAAGCGACATCAACTCACATACTAACATAGAGTGACTAGAGCCCATCCGTCGAGCTCTAAATCACAGCGGATATAAACCTAGGATCAGTAGTAGAGGATGAATGTTTATCTGCAGATCATGTATCTATTTGGCTCACTATCGAGAAAATACTTGTCAACATAGCATGCGTACGTACATTTAAAATTAAAATATTAGTATGCAAACATAATAGGATCAACGCGCATCAAAGAAAAATTGTTTGCCTTGCTGGAGATAACTTTCTTGCTACACAGGATCACTCTCGTATTCAATAGAATTGTTGGAACCTATCGAAAGAATCGAGAAGAAACAATAAGAACGAATAACACCGAAAATACTCAAAAAAAAATCAAAGTCATCCAAAAATCATGAAACTTACACAGAAGGTAGATCATAATTTTAAATAAATTTATCAATAAAAATCAATTGATTTGGATATTGTATGCAAAAGTTATAGCCAAAACAATTTTACCGGGAAAGAAAATCAAAGAAATCACTTTTGGTTACTGTTTATGTGAAAATTTCCAAAGAGTTGGTGAACATGGAAATTTAATGGTAGACAGAGCATGACATTCTAAGAAAAACAAAAATTAGTTCACTTCATTTGGAGTTAAAATGAATTTCTTATGATTTTTCAATGTTATGAAAGTAGTGCACAATTCATATGCAAAACAGGATTTTAAGAGACAGTAACATACTCAAAACCTATTCTACATTAAAGTACAGTAACAGAGGAACCCAAAAAGTTTGAGTTTACTCAATTTGGAGTTACAGAGAAATACTTATGCATTTTTCAAGTTATATGAATTTTCAGTGCAAAAATAAAGCATTTCAGAATTTGTAAAACCATTAAAAACCTTTTTCACGAAGCTGAAACTAGCCACAGTCGATGACATATGGGGCCCATTGCATAGTGTCATTTTGTCCAAAAGAGCAGGTGCCCGGGAATCTACGAGGGCTACTGGGTCTACCTGAAGCAAGGAGAGGATCAGGGAAGCTCAAGTGCTGACCGTCGATGAAAAAGACGACGTCTGCGCTTGCGGTTCATGAGGAGAAGAGAGCCTGAGTAAGGAAAAGACCCATGAAGCATCAAGATAGCTCAAGTAGGTTCAGTAGCTGGTGGAAGAGCATGGAATTGGGAAATGCCTTACCGGATCGATAAGGAGATGAAAAGGGATCTTACCAACCGAAAACGGAGGAAGCTCAAAATCCATCAGCTCCTGTGAAACATTGCCCAAATTAGTTGAGGGTTTTTCAATGTCATACCATAAGACACGATATGGCATGAAAGATTTAGGACATAACCTACCGGAGACGAGGATGACACAGCGGTGTCCTCGAGCGCGTGCTCTGGAGAGGGAAATGACATTGCATCGTTTCAATTGCTACGAACAAAGACAAGGGTTGGGGTTAGCTCAAATGAACACGGCAATGGACAGAGTTGAAGAAGGAGAAATGGCTTGAAGCCTACCCGAGGAGGTTGCAAAGGAGAGCTCCTTCTTCCTCAGCTTTGAGAGGAAGAATGAGAGGAATGGAGACGAAGGAGGGGATATTATCCTCGGTCAAGGATGGAAATGGAAGCGGCGTTAAGTGATTGAGCTCTAGAATTGGCCAAAAATGGCGGTGGATTGACGGCGTTGACAGGGCAGTTCAGCATGCGACGAACGCGTGGCGTTCGGCTTCTACGCGAGTGCCACCGGGAGGTTGAAGACAATCCGGACAAGTGGGCCTAGGTGGTCAACGACTCAATGCGTGCGAAACGCAGCCTGGCTCAATCGGGTGCGGGTTAGTTGATTGGGTCTAACCAAGTGGTCCGAGTCAGAACTAGTCGAAATTGAGTCAGACCTGGTCAAAATCGAGTCAGACCTGGTCGTAGACGAGTTAGTACTCGCAGATGAGCAGTACTCGAAGAGGAACAATACTCGTACATGAACAGTACTCATACATGAACAGTGCTAGTCATAACCGTGTATCGTTCAAATGCTTCGACTACCTGGTCGAAATCGACTAGGTGGTCGAAATCGAGAGATCGAAGAGTCCGATTGTACCAAGTGGTCGAAGGAACAGTGGTCGTAGATGAGTGGTCGAAGATGACCAGTGGTCGAAGATGAACAATACTGGTTGAAGATGAACAATAGTTGTAGATGAACAGTGGTTGTAGACCAATGCTAAGCTGAGTTTTTGGAAATAAAACTAAGATGGCTTGCAAATTTTTAGAGAGAGTTTCATAGTTCCAAAAATTTTGAAATTTTTACAAGACGTTACTAACTCCAAGAACAACCTTAATTAAATTTTCCAGAATTTTTCATGCAATGAATTTCCCTCTAGAAATGTTACAAGGTTCTGCTCTAGGGTTTGACCAAGGATCAATCTGGTTTGACTAGCCCTTTTAAAATAGCAAATAAAATCTGAAAATTATAAAAAATTTCAGAGGAATCACTAGGAAGTTCCAGAACCTAGGAAAAATAATTTCATAGGATGATCACAAGATTTATTTTAAAAGTCTTCAAGGATTATGCTTCTAGTCAATTGAAGCATTAAGTCTTGGAAATTAACAAAACCTTTCAAAGAATTTCTAGAAAATTCAAATAACAACATGATGCAACAAAAGTTTTAATTTCTACTTATTTTTATACATTTTAAATGCAAACCCAAGTTTGGGATGTTACAGATTGATGAGGATTTTTTCCAGGTTATTCAAACCAGGGTAATGGCTCTAATTATGAATCTGGTACACTGGATGATATTGTCAGGCTGTACAAAAATGTGGATATCTTGAGGATATGTACACAATATTAAGATGATGTTACAATTGGCAATGGCACTTTTTGGTTTGCTATTTCTCGTGTTTTCGGCAAAAGATTAAAGGCTGTCAGGTTCAGGCGGTCTAACCGGCGTTGGGAGCGGTCAGACCGGCCAGGGCAGTCAGACTGGCCATTGAATGGCGGTCTGACCGGCTTTTGTGCTGAATGTTGATTTTATTGGCTAAGTGATTTTGGGATAGGTCATATCCATGTTTATCATTGCATATGTGTTGCATATTGCATGTTTTCACTGACGTGGGTCAAGTTGTGAAGAACTTATTCTCGGAGACGATTTCTTTGTCTATTGCTGTGTAGGTGTCATGAAGGTCAATGACGGTCAACGGCGAGAGGATCGGGACTAAGCTTGGAGAGCTGAGGTCCAGAACGATCATGGATGTCGGGTGAGGTCAAGTGACTCAAGCGTGGTGCAAAATGGACGAGGATGATCGAACGGGCAGTTCGATGCAACGAGTTGATTAAGAGGCGCGGGGGTCGGTGCAAGTGCCTTGGTGGTTCCGGTGGGATCCGAACGGGAGAGACTTGCCGACATGATGAGAGCCGTTGATCAACCTACGCGTGGCGGAGCAGGCGAGTGCTTCGCGCTGATGGGACTCGGTTCTTGGAGAAGGATCGAGAAGGGGTATTTTGGTAATTTCATCAAATACCGCCTGTGTGACTTTTGGCTAAACCACGGCGCGGGACGGCGCAAGGTTAAGAGGTTTAGGTCAAAAGATGATGGAGATGGTGCTTTAAAAAGCGTGCGTAAGTGTCCCATTTGTGTTGGGCCTTAACGGGAGCCTATTAGAGAAACTCTTCTAGAAGCTAGGACTCTAGTATAAATAGAAGGGGTGCTGTCACACAGCCCCCAAGCACTTCATTTGTAAACCCTAGTTTGGTTTAGGGACTTAGAGAGGGAAAGAGAGGCTTAGGGTTCTAGAGAGATGAGTTGATGGTGTGCTCATGGATTGAGCTCTTGTCCTCCTTGAGGGAGTGGCTGTAACTAGCAACATCTTGATTCGTTCTATGGATGATGTCCCAAAGATGTGTCTCTTTGTGCTCTTCCTTCTTGTTTTATGATTTTGAGTCCATCTTTGATCCTTTGGTTTTTGGTTGATCTCTTGCCCTCTTCTACCTTGTTGTGATGTGTGGGAATACATCTAGGATCATCTAGATCATCCATCTCCCACGAGCAAGTGTTGGATCGAGTTTTTCGTTTTTGCTCGGTTTTGAACCTTCCTTTGGTAAAACTGAAAAAGATCAAAACTTTGACGTGAATCTTCTCAATTGTTGCTTGGAATAGGTTATTATTACCCTTAGGAAGGTGTGTTCCAAATTTGGTCAAGTTTGGCCGTATAGATCAAAAGTTAGATCGTTTTTCGTTTTGGAACCTAGGCTGTTTTCTGTTTCAGTCGTACGCAGTCGACGCCTTGCCACGGTCGACCGCATCCCGCCCGAGCCCGCCCAATGCACGCCTTGATCGACCGCGGAAGATATTGATCTCCATCTTTTGAGTCTTTTGCTTTGGAGGTTGATTAGATTTAACACAAGGTTTCCACTGCACTTCTTAGCTATCATAGCTACTGGAGAAAGGTACGTGTTGAATCTATTCAAAGTGAAATTTGAGAAAGCGTCTATTCACCCCCCCCCCCTCCTCTAGTCGCCTTTCCGGTCCTACAAATGGTATCAGAGCCCGGTTAGTTCTTCTCATAGATCTTAACCGGTCTTTGGAGCCATGGCGACTGACAAGTATTCAACCAAACCACATATCTTTGATGGATCTGATTTTGCTTACTAGAAGGCTCGTATGCAAGCCTACATCGAGGCTCAAGGGCACGCTATTTGGCTTAAGGTCAAAAATCCATATGTTGTGCCAGCCAATGATGATGTAATGCTCCAGATGTTGAGGCTAATAGCAAGGCTCGAAACTTTCTGATTCAAGGGCTTAGTCGATCTGAGTTTGAGCGTGTGGCTCATTTGAGGTCTGCTCACAAGATCTGGAAGACCCTTTGTGACTATCACGAGGGCTCTACTGCGATCAAGGAAATGAGACATAACCAACTCAAGAAAGAATACTCAAAGATCGAGCAAAGGCCTGGTGAATCTTTAGATGAGCTGTGGGGGAGGTTCTCTAAGATTATTTTTTATCTTTGTGTTGTGGATCTTGTTTTCACTAAGTCTGAGAATGCACGCCAGTTCTTGGGTGCTCTTGATGTGAGAGTTTGGGGGATGAAGATCACTTCCATCAATGACAACACTGTCATGAGTGAGCTTACTATGGATAAGCTCTACTCGAGGTTAAAGACGCATGAGATTGACTTTATCTCGCGTCTCCCCAAGACAGAGTCGATGGCTTTAGTGGTCGACCCATCTGAGGGTAGTTCTTTTGATTCCTTGGATTCTGGCTTTTCTTTGTCTGCTTTGCACTCTATGAGTGATGAGCAACTTGAGAGGATACCTGAGGATGATTTAGCCCTCCTATCCACCAGATTCTCGGGAGCATATAACAAAGTGAGGAATAGGAGGAGAGGAGGCCCTATCACCTGCTTTGAGTATGGTGAGCCAAACCACATTCGCTCCAAGTGCCCCAAGCTGAAGGGCAAAGTAGAGAAGGACTCTCGGAGGCGTTCTCAAGCTAAGGATGCAAAAGCCAAGAAGCCCAACTATCGCAAGTTCGTCAGCCAGGTTCTTGCCTCTCTTGAGAGTGTTGATATGAGCGATGTGCACTCAGGGACGGAGGACGACGACGATGACTCTCATGGCAAGAAGAAGATCCAGGACTTCACCGGTATGTGCTTCATGGCCCGGGATAGCCACGATGTCGACTCCTCCAACGACGACGACCTTTTCAGCGATCCCGACGAGGTACGCCCCTCTTTTTTTTAGAATACCCAGGAGGAACTAGGTATTTTTCTCATTTTAGAAGATTTTTTTGCTATTTTTGCTTTTTTTCGGAAACCGACCGTGGGCGCCTGCGCGAGCCCCAGCTCGAACCTAGGCGGGCGAAGCCCCAGCTCCCCGACTTGCCAAGTGAGCTACGCTCACTTCCCGTACGCCCCTCTTTGAGTGAGATGAAACGAGCTTTGGTTGTTGCTGAACGAAAGATGATGAAGCAAGCTAAAGAGATTAAGAAACAAAACACCATGATTGATAACTTGAACCTAGAAGTTGTTAGGCTCAAATCCATTAATTATGTTGATGACTGTGATTCTTGCTCTAGTTTGCTTGATGATTTGACAAACTTAAAATCTGCTCATTACTCTGTTGCAAATCAATTAAAAGATGCTCTTGATGAACTAGAATCCCTCAAGTCTAGTCATGTTTGCTTGGATGCTATTGCTCTAGATGTGACTGCTGTAGAGGCTATTTCTTCACCTTGCTTAAACTGTGCTTTACTTGAATTGAAATTGGATAGTACTACTAAGGAATTGCAAAAATTTGATCCTAGTCACACTTGCTCTCATTGTGAGAAAAACTAGATTAAAATGAAGGAAATGACTGAAATGATTCTTCATTCTAAAAATGGTTCTTATGAAAATTGTCCTAAACTCACATTAGAGAATGATGCCTTGAATAAGACTCTAGAGGAGAAAGCTAAAATTGAAAAATCCATGTTCATGACTGCATCCAAGAAAGCTATTGACTCTTCTTGTTGTATCTTGTGTACTGAAGTTGGAATAAACGTAGATAAGATACAAGAGGCATTTAGAGACAAATTTAAGGAGCAGTTGAATAGGATTAAGAAGTCCTATTGTGTGTCTTGTGAGGCTTTGAAAGTTGAGTTAGCTATTCTCAAGGATGAGTATGATGAGGCAATCAAGTCTACTAATTGTGCTACATGTGAGGATCTAGCAAAAGAGAATGATTACATTAAAAAGACCCTTGAGAGATTTACTAGTGGAAAGAAGAACCTCAACTTGATCCTTGACAAGTCTAAAGTGAGTGTGAAGAATAGTGGCAAAGGATTTAATTCATTAGAGCATTCCAATAATCACCCACTTATGATTATGAGGGCTGTTGAGAGTGGCTTGTTTGAGGTAGAACCCCCTAAACCATCTAAGATTGTTTTTAGATCTGCAGATTTTGCCCAAACTCCTTCTAGCAAGACATGTGTTTCTACTTCAACAGGTCAGATCCCTCAAAAGGTCAAGTACCATTACACTTTCTGCAAGAAGGATGATCACATTGTTGAGTTCTGCTTCCGTAGAGCTAAGATTGAGAGGAAGGGGAGGATGAATGCTTTGAGGTCCATTAGAGGAGTTCCTTCGCCTACTGTAGTCTCTAGAGCCAGGTAGTTTGTCTTTCCTACTAGACATAGGCCTAGGTTTGTAGATGACTTCTTTGACTCTTTTGGAGGTTCTAGGCAGCGTTCTGGTTTAGGATATCATGGGGAGAGACCACGGGTAGCATCTAGACAGGGGGAGTACTGGCCTTTTGGTAGGTCGATTCGGAGAGGTCTAGGTGTTTTTGTCGTGTGCATTCTGATGATTTTTCTCCTAACCATTTTATTGCTGCTTCTGTTGGTGTTCCCAAGCATCGTGTGGCTCAGTACTGGATTCTCAAGTCTTTTATCACTAACCCCAATACTGAGGCACAGATGTTCCCTGCTTATGCCCTGTAAGTCCATCGTGCGAGGAAGGAGGACATATGGCTTGTTGACTCTGGATGTTCTCGACACATGACTGGAGATTCTAGATGGTTCTCCTCCCTCACACGTGCATTCGGCAATGAGTTGATCTCATTTGGGGATGCTTCTACCGGGACCGTGACAGCCAAGGGCACAGTGCGCGTCAACAACAAGTTCATGTTTAAGGACGTCGCTTTGGTAAGTAAGCTGAGGTATAATCTACTATCTGTTTCTCAACTGCTTGATGAGGGTCTGGAGGTAAGGTTTAAGAGTGGTGAGTGTAGAGTTCTGGACTTCTCAGGTGAGCATGTCTTTGGGATCACTAGGTTTGAGAGGATCTTTAGTGCTGATTTCAGTATCTCTTCTTCTTCTAGCCCTAGGTGTCTTGTGGCTTCTGACTCCCATGATCTAGTATTGTGGCATCGTAGGCTTGGACACATAGGCTTCGACCACTTGACTAGAGTCAGTAGCAAGGATTTGATTAGAGGTTTGCCTAGGCTGAAGGCTATTAGAGACCTAGTGTGCACTCCCTATAGACATGGTAAGATGGTTTCTGCCTCTCATCCACCTCTTACTTTAGTGATGACTGATGGACACAGTCGACTCTTGCACTTAGACACGATTGGCCCTCTAGAGTTCGATGCAGCAGGAGGGAAGTGGTATGTGCTTGTGATTGTTGATGATTTCTGCAGGCATTCTTGGGTTTACTTTCTGGTTTCTAAGGACGAGGCTTTTGTTTTTTTTTATAGATTTGGTCCTTAGACTAGCTGTTGATCTTCTTGGAGCTTTGAGAGCCATTAGAAGTGACAATGGGACAAAATTCAAGAACTCTTCTTTTGCCACTTTATGCACTGATAGGGGAATTGAGCACCAGTTCTTTTCTCCTAGAGTTCCCCAGCAGAATGGCATTGTAGAGAGGAAGAATAGGACACTTGTAGAGATGGCTAGGATCATGCTAGTTGAGCACTCTACACCTAGGAGGTTTTGGGCTGAGGCGATCTCTACTGCTTGCTATGTGTCTAATAGGGTGTTCTTGAGATCTGTCATAGGCAAAACTTCTTATGAGCTTAGATTTGGTCATAGGCCTAAGGTCTCACATTTCAAGATTTTTGGTTGCAAGTGCTTCATTCTTAAACATGGAAATTTGGATAAATTTGAGTCAAGATGTTCTGATGGCATATTTCTTGGATATCCTGATCATTCTCGTGGCTATCGTGTATTTAATTTGGATACTAACAAAATTGTTGAGACTTGCGAAGTCACTTTTGATGAGGCTAGTCTTGGTATTAGACCCGATGCTGCAGGTACACAGGTTTTTGATATTCGAGAAAGCATCTTCGTCGATGATGACTCTGAGGATGAGGACCCAATCCATCCTCAAGTTCCTTCTGAGATGGTTGGAGAGACTGCTTCCACTACTCCAGTTTCAGTTGAGCAGCCTCCTCCTATCTTCACCGACGATCTAAATGGCTCTACTCCTACCTCCACAGCCCATAAGGTAGAGGCCACTTCTGCACCAGGAGCTCCTCTTCATATTCAGCGACGACACCCACCTGAGCAGATGATTGGGGATCTCAATGAGCGAGTCACTCGCTCCAGGTTTATTTCTCCTGATTCTCATGCACATTCTGCTTTTGTCGCGTCTTTTGAACCCCGAGATGTCACCCACACTTTATCTGATTCCTCTTGGGTCAATGTCATGCATGAAGAGCTTGAAAATTTTGAAAGAAACAAAGTCTGGACCTTAGTTGAACCTCCACCTAATATTCATGTAATTGGAACAAAATAGATTTTCAAAAATAAACAAAGTGATGATGGGTTGGTAGTTCGCAACAAGGCTAGACTTGTAGCTCAAGGTTATTCCTAGGTAGAAGGCTTAGACTTTGAAGAGACCTTTGCTCCTGTCGCTAGATTAGAAGCCATTCATATATTGCTAGCTTTTGCATCTTCTAAGGGCTTTAAGCTTTTTCAAATGGATGTCAAAAATGCATTTCTTAATGGTTTCATAGAAGAAGAGGTCTATGTCAAGCAACCTTCTGACTTTAAAAATCATAAGTTCCCAAATCATGTTTTTAAACTCTCCAAAGCCTTGTATGGATTGAAGCAAGCCCCTAGAGCTTGGTATGATAGGCTTAAGAGTTTCTTGCTTAATAATGAGTTCAAAATGGGAATGGTTGATAAAACCTTGTTCACTCTCAGGCATGGCAGTGACTTTTTATTGGTTCAGATTTATGTGGATGATATCATATTCGGTGGTTCTTCTCATGCTTTGGTGTCCAGATTTTCAGATTCTATGAGCAGGGAGTTCGAGATGAGCATGATGGGAGAATTGACCTTCTTCCTTGGTCTTCAAGTCAAGCAGCTGAAAGAAGACACCTTCATTCATCAAAGTAAGTATACAAAGGACCTTCTTCCTTGGTCTTCAAGTCAAGCAACTGAAAGAAGGCACCTTCATTCATCAAAGTAAGTATACAAAGGACCTTCTTCAGCGCTTCGACATGGGAAGCAGTAGACCAATGTCTACTCCCATTGTCACAACCACCGTGCTGGACTCTGATGAGGATGGAGAGCCCGTGGATCGAAGGAGTACCGTAGCATGATCGGCCCCTCCTCTACTCTCAGCGTCGTAGGACATACAATTCGTTGTGTGTGCGTGCGCTCGATTTCAGGCTTCCCCTCGTGCTTCTCATCGTCAAGCGGTGCGGCGTATATTCAGGTACCTCCAAGACACTCTTGATTTTGGACTCTAGTTTTCTTGTGATTCTGCTCTCTTTATTCAGGGCTTTTTCTGATGCTGATTTTATGGGGTGTAGAGTGGATAGGAAGAATACTTCTAGCACTTTTCATTTCTTGGGCACATCTCTTATTTCTTGGTATTCTCGAAAACAGTCCTCTGTTGCACAGTCCACTGCCGAGCCGAGTATGTAGCTGCAGCAAGCAATTGCTCTCAGGTTCTCTGGATCTTGTCTACTTTGCGGGACTATGGGTTATTTTTGGATAGTGTTCCTCTTTTCTATGATAACACTAGTGCCATAAACATTGCTAAAAACTCAGTACAACACTCTAGGACAAAGCACATTGATATTCGATATCATTTTCTTAGAGACCATGTTGAGAAAGGTGATGTTGTTCTTTATTTTGTTGAGTCTGAGCAGCAGGTTGCTGATATTTTCACTAAGGCTCTTGATTCTTCTCGTTTTGCTACTCTGCAGGGAGAGTTAGGGGTTATTAGTTCTCTTGGCCTGTTTTGAGGAGGAGTTTTGCTCTTTTGCATTCATTGTATCATAATGCATTTTTAATTCTACAACTTGCATTGTAATATAAATTCTTGGAGCTTTGATTATTATCCTTGTATGACATGATTTCATACTTTATACCCTGCCATGTCTTGTGTTAGTGTGCTAAGACTTCTTCTATGGCTTTACATGTATAGTTTAGCTTTTGCCATGATAGCTTTATTATCTGTGAGCAAATTGAATCAAAACATGGCTTCTTGAATCTTGTGACTAGTTCTGCTATAGTGATTCTCTTATGATTCACGCCATGTCATATACATTTAATTGAGTCTTGCATCTGATATGAGTTTTGTAATGAGCTCTGGAAGTTCTTAAGTCAAGCAAATGAAAAATGAGTTTTTCTGTGCGAAAAAACTGATCTCACCAATTCTTTCTCATGAGACGGCTTGCCATTGCACTAGGTGTAACAGCCCAAATTTCAATTTCCAGTTGAAAATAAAGTTTAATTATTTTATTGGATTTTTGTGGAATTTTTTAAAGCTTTTCCTTAACCAAATGAAAGCTAAAATAAAATGATGTGCAAAATCTATTACCGGATAATAGTGGAAATATTTTTTTAAATCCTAAATGCTCAGAGAATTTCGTGAATTTTCTCATAATTTTGGAATTATTTTGCTATATTCTAAAGCCTAATTGAATTATCCGAATTAAAACAAAAGAAAAATCAAAAGAAAAACCTCAAATAGGAATTGGGCCAAACCCGCAGCCCACGTTCTTCCCGCGCGCACGGCCCACCCAACGCGCGCCTCCTCCCTCTCACCGACACGTGGCCCACCCGTCGGTCTCTCCTCTCTCCTACTCGCGCCGCTCGGTCGCTACGTGTTGGATCTAAATCCAACGGCTAATTCAATGAGGCATTCGGACGACTCGAACATCCCAACCACCGGTGGCCGTCGAGATCCACATCCAACGACCCTCGTGCATCGCCACTTAATCGTTCACTCGCACGCCCACTCGTTCTATCGCGACCGTTGGATTAAAATCCGGTGGCCGCGCCATTGTGAACTTACCGCTTCACCAATCTAATCGCAATCGTCCGAGTAAAATCGCACGACCTCGTCATCGCCTCCGTCGTCTTCTCCGCACGTACCGCAGCGAAGAATCGCCGCCATTAAAGCCCACCACCGAGCCCGGCTCGCCCATTTCTCTTCCCGCTACCCTCGCCATCGTGCGCATTGAAGACCACTCATCACGCCGCCCCACTTCCGTTTTCCCTTCTCTCGTGCCCACGATCGCGAACACCATCATTACCACCACCGCATGACCTTCGCGCGCGGCCGTTTCAACCACGCCGCACTCCTATAAAGGGCACCTCGAGCGCCTCCTTACCTTAACACGCCTTCACCACCGGCACCCTTCTCTTGCCCGTAGTGCTCTAATTCGAAGATCCCCGCCGCCGGCGCCTCGGTTCTTCTCCGTTCCGCGCGCCGTAGCTCCTTCGCCCCGCCGTCGGCACCATCGTCATCGCTGCGTCGAGCGCGAAGCCGCCGCCACCCACTTCAGCCGGAGGACCGGGAACCTCTACTTGCCGACGATCGCACGCGCCGCCGCCAAACTCCGTCGCCGACGACCTTCCGGCCACGCCCGCCGCCGTTTTGGTAACGGTGTGTTCGCATTGTCCTCTTCAATTTGCGCGACGTCCATTTAGCTCGCCGCGGCGCAGAACGCCGGCGAGAACACCCACCGAGCACCACCGCCGCCTACGTGGCCGCCACGTACGCCATCGTGGAGCCACATCGCCACCTCGGCGCCAAAGCTGCGTGGGTGCCCACGTGGTGGCCACCTCACCACGCCCACCCTCCTCAAAGCCGAAAGTCCGTGGACTTGGTTCATGAGAATCGAGTCACGACCGATGGGTCCACATGTCGAAAAATTAATTCATTTCTTTTAATTCCGGAAATTCATCAAGGCGTCAAGATTTCGCAATAAATAGAATTTTCTTTAGAAAAATAATTCAGAGAATTCAATTAAATTCGATTTTGTATTAAACTTCTAAAATTCATATCTTTGCATTTGAACTCCAATTGAGTGGTTCAAATTGCAAAATTTGTCTAAAATCATAATCTAGCTAACTAAAGCAAAATATTTTAATTTGGAGTTAGTTTGATCTGAGTTTTTGAATTTATTTGAATTTGAGTTGAATTTATCGTATTTTCACGTATAGACTTCGACGACTCCGGAGAGTTAGATCCTTCCGACGATTTAGAGTTCCAAGACTTCAACGAAGGCAAGTTACACTATTGATCATATTGTTCCTATTGTTTTAAAGTATTTATTTACTATCTACAATTTACTATTGCATGCATATGTTTATAAAAATATCTGAATATCCTGATTTCGTATATAGTTGTTCCAAACTCCTTGGTATGCCCAATTTGACTATCAAAACTGAATACCTTGACACCTTAGATAAAATTTGTCAAATGCTTAGCCTTGCTTAGATAATATTTACAAATTTGGGAGAATTTAGTCAAATCTTTACAATTTAATTTAAAATGTGTTCCTGTGGTATTGTTTTATCACGAAAAGTTTATAAAGAGGATTTTACTCTAAATAAAATAAAATGGGTTTGGACTTGGCGAGATGGATGGATGGTGGGTGCAGTTCATGCAGGTCTAATCTGTTAGGTTACGACCCGGGTTTTAAATTGAAGTCGCCCGAGTCGCTTAAGGACCGGTCTTTGAGCGTATTTTGCTACGCCTTACCGCATCACCACATGTCCTGTATGGGCAGGATTTGGCTAAATAATCTGTAGTGTCTTAGTGTTATTTGTGCTATGTTGTATGTGTGTGGCGTTGGTTAGACATTAGTCCCACTGGCGCAAGAGGGGCTTCAGGAGGATGGATAGTCCAAAGGTAGCGAAACCTTAGCGGGCATGAATACTGAGAGGACACCGCTTGTAACGGCCTCATGATAATTGCTTAGTCACACGCTTCGAAGCGTGCTTTGGCCGACATTAAAAGCATTTTATCTCGTGTGGGTAAAGTCGCACAACCTCTCGCAGAGTGTAAAACTATTCGAATACGCGTCATGGTCATGGACATGCTAGCAAAGCCACTCTAAGTTAGAATTGTTTTTGGTTTATAAAATGTGTTCAACAGATGTTTTAGGATGGATAGTCCTATAGTAAAAATTGGGTGGTTAGCCAAGTGTTAGGAGGATATCCTTCAATATTCAACTAGTGGAGGTCATCCAATATTAGTTATCGCTTTGTCACTATCTCTATTCGAATTATTAAAATTGGTCTTACAAAAGTATTAGCATTATAATCGAAAATGTTTTTATGCAAAACAACCTCGCCATTACCTTTGTTTACCTTATGCATGCATTAAACTTTCTATATTGGGTGTGACTTGCGAGCACGGTAGTAGTGCTCACTCTTGTCGAATAAATCTTATTCAGAGAAGACGTTTTCGACGGTGAGGATCTTGACGAATAGGTCATGCGTCCCTGCACGATTGCTCGTGGCAAGTCGTGTGGCCTACTACTACTACTCTTCCGCATTGTGTTATTTCTTTTCTTTTGGCGCAGCCCTTTTGTAATAAACTTTGAATTATTATCAATAAACTCGTGATATGATTGTGCTATCACTTTTTGTTTAACTGTGTACACTAGAAATCCTGGACTAGTGTATGAACACAGAGAATTTGGGATCCTTCGTTCCCGGGATCGACACTAGGCATGAACTCAGGGGGAATTTGGGAGTTTTGGAATGGTCGCAGCAAGGCTTGAGATCTAGCATAATGCTAAGAAAACAAATTATCTTTTGGTTGAAGCTTAGGAGGCAGTTGTGGATGGCTCCTAGTCCAGGACTTGCTTTACTAAGATAAAACCTGAAGTCTTTCAGCAAAGTGCTAAAATGTGCTAAATTCCAAATGTTTGAACAAATTGATTCAAAATTGAACTCATACTGCTCAAAATTGACTCTTTTTCTAGTTTCTAGCTCCATTTTGCTTATAGACATGGCTTGACTCATTTTTGGATACCTTTAGTTAAACTATGATCTTGAGCACCTTGTCATGCTACAAATTCAGTTAATTCCAGATTGTTGCTAGTTTAGTTTAAGCTTTGCTGTACATATCTTGCCATGATCGACAATAGCTTCTTCACATAATATGGCTTGGTGTAATACTTGGACAGTCTTTTCGGATAATTCTCATGGCTCTTGTTACTAAAAAAATGAATTTTTTTTTGGCAGCCATTCCATTCCATTCATGCTCTATCTTCTTCCATATATCTTGATGAATACATTGTCAAAGGGGGAGAAAGATTGGTAAAAATGTTATTATAAGAGCAGTTTGGAGTCTTGGGGAGAAAGTGAAATTTTCATAAAAATTGGTGATCATTGCGAATGGGAGCATCTCAATTACATTCTTTTGGTTTTATTACTTTTTCTGAATTTGAATTGCAATTCTTGAAGACTCACAATGATCGAAGGTCAAATAGAACAATTGTTCTTTCATATGGACCTTAAGTGAGATTTTTGGCGATTCTCTGGAAATTGAAGCTTTTGTGCCTTCTGTTGCCTTATCTCACTTACCCTAACTATTCTGAAGCCAGCTTGGTCATTTCCATGGCTTTCTCTTACTTATGGACCAAGTTGTGTCTTTGCACGAAAACAACGAGTATTTTCATTTTCAAACCTAAAACTTACATTTTCTGGAATATTGCCAATGTGTTCATCAAGGGGGAGATTGTGGATATCATGAGGATATGTGCACGATATTAACCTGGTGTTACAATTGGTAATGACACTTTTTGGTTTGTTATTTCTCGTGTTTTCGGCAAAAGATTAAAGGTTGTCGTTGAGTGAGCGGTCCGGCGTTGAGAGGCGGTCGATCGCCATTGAATGGCGACCGACCGGTTTTATCTTGAATGTTGATTTTATTGGCTAAGTGATTTTGGGATAGGTCATATCCATGTTTATCTTTGCATATGTGTTGCATATTGCATGTTTTTATCGACGGGTCAAGTTGTGAAGAACTTGTTCCTGAGACGATTTCTTTGTCTATTCGTGCATGTGTCTTGAAGGTCAATGACGGTCAACGGCGAGAGGATCGGGACTAAGCTTGGAGAGCTAAGGTCCAGAACGATCATGGATGCCGGGTGAGGTCAAGTGACTCAAACGTGGTGCAAAATGGACGAGGATGATCGAACAGGCAGTTTGATGCAACGGGTTGATCAAGCCGCGAGGGTCGGTGCAAGTGCCTTGGTGGTTCGGTGGGATCCGGACGGAGAGACTTGCCGAGCATGATGAGAGCCGTTGATCAACCTACGCGTGTGAGCGGCGAGTGCTTCGCACTGATGGGACTCGGTTCTGGAGAAGGATCGAGAAGGGGTATTTGGTAATTTCATCAAATCACTTTGTGTGACTTTGGCTAAACAGCTGCTTGGCGGGCGCAAGGTTAAGAGGTTTAGGTCAAAAGATGATGGAGATGGCACTTTAAAAGCGTGCGTAAGTGTCCCGTTTGTGTTGGACCTTAACGGGAGCCCATTAGAGAAACTCTTTTAGAAGCTAGGCCTCCAGTATAAATAGAAGGGGTGCTGTTACACAGCCCCCAAGCACTTAATTTGTAAACCCTAGTTTGGTTTAGGGACTTAGAGAGGGAAAGAGAGGCTTAGGGTTCTAAAGAGATGAGTTGATGGTGTGCTCATGGATTGAGCTCTTGTCCTCCTTGAGGGAGTGGCTGTAACCAGCAACATCTTGATTCGTTCTATGGATGATCTCCCAAAGATGTGTCTCTTTGTGTTCTTCCTTCTTGTTTTGTGATTTTGAGTCCATCTTTGATCCTTTGGTTTTTTGTTGATCTCTTGCCCTCTTCTACCTTGCTGTGATGTGTGGGAATACATCTAGGATCATCTAGATCATCCATCTCCCACGAGCAAGTGTTGGATCGAGTTTTTCGTTTTTGCTCGGTTTTGAACCTTTCTTTGGTAAAACTGAAAAAGATCAAAACTTTGACGTGAATCTTCTCAATCATTGCTTGTAATAGGTTCTATTACCCTTAGGAAGGTGTGTTCCAAATTTGGTCGAGTTTGGCCGTATAGATCAAAAGTTATATCGTTTTTCGTTTTGGAACCCGAGTGTTTTCTGTTTACAGTGGTACGGTCATCGCCCCCTTGCCGCGGTCGAGACCACCCAATGCACTGGATGCATCGCGGAAGATATTGATCTCCATCTTTTGAGTCTTTTGCTTTGGGGGTTGATTAGATTTAACACAAGGCTTCCACTGCACTTCTTAGCTATCATAGCTACTGGAGAAAAGTACGTGTTGAATCTATTCAAGGTGAAATTTGAGAAAGCGTCTATTCACCCCCACCGCTAGTCGCCTTTCCGGTCCTACAAAAAAAAAGAGGTTATCTTCAAAAGCGATCTACCACTGGCTGATGTTATCATGATGTACACAAAAAAAGGTGATCTTCAAGAGCAGTTCTCTTTTGCCTTCTTTCGCATATAGAAATAAACTATCTTGTGCTCTGCTTGGCACTCGATTGATGATGTGATTAGTTAAAGCATTCTGAGTTAGCAATGGGAGCAATCCATATAGCAAAGACATTTTTAATAACTCAGGTTCGAAGAAATTGATTGAAGGTGAGATATTCAGATACCTTCATGTCATTATGAAACTGAAATACTGCAGACTACCTGGTGTCCTTGCTTAGGATTGATGCGGTTTTTTTTTTTTGCCACCTTATTCAAACCAGGGTAATGGTTGTAATCATGAATCTGGTCCACTAGATGATATTGTCAGGACGTGCACAAAAAAAAAGAGGTGATCTTCAAAACCAGTTCTCTTTTGCCTTCGTTCACATATAGAAAGAGACAATCATGTTCTCTACTTGCTGTTGGAATTAATATTGTCATCAAGTCTAGTTGTGTCATGCATTAGAGTTTGTCATGCTAGTGGCGCAACTAGTGGGAGATAGTGGCGCGAGTTAGTGTGTGAGTTACATATATGTGATTTACTAGCGTGTAATGTTAGGAGTTTCTTAGTGGACAGGTTATTAGGAGTTAATGCGTGCGTTAGTGGCAGGTGTGGCTGCATGTGTGCTAGTACATGTGTGCGTGTGTGGCTTATATAAGCCTATGTGATCAGATGTTAAATATGAGATGATAAGAGAAGAAAATAGTTGCAATGTAGTCTTTTGGAGTTACCAAAAGAAGCTTCGCATGTTCATCTTCTTCCTTTGTTTCTTGTGTGTTGTGCGTGTTTGTGAGGAACGAGAGATAGATAGAAGCTGGGCCAACAATTGGTATCGGAGCGATGAGAAGCTACCCGGCATGGGCGGAGCAGCGCGGCACGGCCGGGGAATGGCGGTGCGGTGCGGCTGGGCAGCGGTGGCGGAGGTCTGCATGGCCATGGCTAGGGATGGCAATCGGGCGCGGTGGGTACGGGTAGCGCTCGCCTATACCCATGCCCGCGACCCCAATTTCTCCCCACGGGTATGCCCGCGAAGGATGACGGGTGAAGAACATCGCCCATGTCCGTCGCCCACGGGTACCCGTTGCCCGCGGGCATGCCCGTTTACCCACGAACAATGCACCGCCGCCTGTGGATACCCATCGCCCGCGGGCATACCCGTTTACCCACGAACAATGCACACCACAAGTTCAACACAATTCACACATCAATAGCTACTAGTCTTAACTTCGGTGAAGAAGTATGGAAGCACTACTCTTTACAGAATCTTGTTTTTTTACTACTCTTTTTCTCCTTGTATGGGTGTTTTTTCTCCTTGTATACAGTGCAAATAAGATGTTCAAAAGGATAATGTGCATTAAAGACACTACATTACAATTTTTCATTCTCAGTTGAACAAAATAGTGAAACCGTATTACAAAACTTCACAAGGTACACCGATTCACACGATGATCAAATTCAGCATTACAGTCTTATCATCAATGTCCAGTTTACTGAAGAACTAAATAATTTTTCCCAAAAATCTAGATGGTAGGCTCACACACTGCGGAGACACTTTATTCAAGCGTATAACATAAATAAATGGCTAAGTTCAACAAACAACTAGCAAAACACTGAGACGTAAACATTTGACAGCAACAAAAGCACTGCAAAATCAAACCCCAAACAGAACAATGCTGGTGGCGCAGCTACCAATCCGCGGCAGCAGAACCAGGAAACTTCATATCACTTACCAAAGCATAGGCAAGCTATAGCACACCAGGGTGTAACTGAAGATTCTCTGAGTTTTGCACCTGCAACACAACTACACAAGCACCGTGAATCAACTTGCTTCGGTTGGAAAAATAAAAATAAACGAAGGTACCACATAGATGTCTCTTTGCTCCTTCGAATCCCTGTTTATGAAAAAAGTAAGCACAACAGAACAATATCATTCATTTTGAATATGATAAATATATAGTTCATACCAGGAAGACATGATGGCATGCTGATCAATTATGCTCTCACAACCCCCAAATGAAGGGGCGTGGTAAGGTATCTTTACAGAATCATTTTGACCCATGTAGAGCTTGATAATATCTATGGAGTGAAAAACAGTGCTAGAATAATTATCACATATGCTGCAGTGAAGAGAACAAAACAGTTTTTTTTCTTTCTAGTTTAATTTGCTCAATGGAGGCTTGCAGGACACCACCATATGAGGCAGGTAACACACAGTCAGGGCGACAAAAGATTACAAAAACTACTAATATATAGTAATTTAACTTGCTAGACAGAATTAAACAATTTTCAAACTTCTAACCATCACAGATAGAAGCTTGTCACTACTGTGACTACCCCTAATGAATGCAAACAAGGTCCAAGAGCTAGAGAGAAATTTCACCAATCAAACTTACTGGATTTAGAACACCACCAACTACATGGTGATAAATGCGGACTTTGAAAACTAGCTGTTCCCTACCACTGATATAGCCACCAATAACCTAAACAAAAAAAAATATACTCTCATTAATGCAAATATGTATCTGTAGCGATCCTTCTCCCTAGTCTCTCACCTTTTTCAGATCAAAGCAGCAAACGGATCAAAAACAAAAGCATAGAAGAGAGAATACTAGTAGATCTGAAGGGGAAGAGGCGAGCAAGTGGGCTACCTGCGTGGACGGCGAGGCCGGTGTCGCATCTGGGCGGAGGGAGGAGGAGATGAGGCAGAGACGCCGGGGGAGGGAGCCGGAGAAGGAGGAGGGGCGTCAGTTGGCCAGGAGGAGCACGTGGGCGTTAGCCGGCCGGGAGGAGGATGAGGGATTGAGCTCGGTCTGCAGCAGATCTAGATTTGGTGGTTTCACATGTTTGGGGCTTGGGGGCTGGGGCAAGTATCGGGGATGACAGGGAGTGAGAGTGACTGAGGTAGCCCTAGCAGGCAAGACTGAGTCATAACTTACTACTTGACTAACTAGTGTTGACTACTGGCCCACATGTCAGTGTATGCCGTGGGTAAACGGGCGAAACGGGCACGGGTAAAGCTCACCCATGCCCATGCCTGTTTACCCGATGGGCAAAGGATTGCTCCCATTTTTATGCCCATGGGCAAAGAAAGCCCCCCATACCCAGCTCCATTAGGGTAATTACCCGCGGGTACACGGGTAATCGGGCACAATTGCCATCCCTAGCCATGGCGAGGCCAGCGCGGTGTGCCGGAATCGCATGTGACGTGCGCACCAGCGGCGGCGACGTGATTGCTGCGGAGTAGGCCGACGACGGCAGTCTCCATAGGAGGTGGAGGCTGGCAGCGGCAAGGTGATGTATTGTGAAGAATAAAGAATGAGAGCACATGGAAAAGCTCTGGGCCTGTCGAGTGCCAAAAGCTGTGTGTGTGCTCATAACGTTCTTCTGTTTCCTCCACTGTGAATTAGTTGTGTGCGTGTCCAAGAGCTTAGTAGTACAAGAGAATAGAAGTGTGTTCTCTCCGTATACTCCCGTCTAGCTGTTGTATATGTGTGTATTCTCGTGTTAGTTGTGTCCACGAGAAAGCATGAGTTCTTGTAGGTGTGTCGAAGAACTCACTAATGTAAGCTCCGGTCCGAGTCTCCGTCGCCGTCAAGTTGTGTCACCGGTGAAAGACAATTGGAGCTAAGATAGAGGTCGAAGTCGCCGGCGAGGTGTGTCACCGGCGGTGAAGAAGTGAAAGACGCCGACAAATTGTGTCACCGGAGAAAGGTAATGTTTCTTTGAGATGCGTTGGAAGATCGACCTTTCGGATAAGAAGTTTGACATGACAAGATTAAGGGGGTAATTGTTGGAATTAATCTTGTCATCAAGTCTAGTTGTGTCATGCATTAGAGTTTGCCATGCTAGTGGCGCAACTAGTGGGAGATAGTGGCGCGAGTTAGTGCGTGAGTTACATGTATGTGATTTACTAGCGTGTAATGTTAGGAGTTTCTTAGTGGACAGGTTATTAAGAGTTAATGCGTGCGTTAGTGGCAGGTGTGGCTGCATGTGTGCTAGTACATGTGTACGTGTGTGGCTTATATAAGCCTATGTGATCAGATGTTAAATATGAATGAGATGATAAGAGAAGAAAACAGTTGCAATGTAGTCTTTTGGAGTTACCAAAATAAACTTCGTATGTTCATCTTCTTCCTTTGTTTCTTGTGTGTTGTGTGTGTTTGTGAGGAACAAGAGATAGATAGAAGCTGGGCCAACACTTGCCACTCAATTGATAGTTTTAGCCGTTCAAGCATTCTGAGTTAGCAGGGAAAGCAGTTCGGTGGGGATTTTCTTCCAGCATGCCGCCGATTGAGGATCCTAACAGGGTTTCATTTCTTAGTTTCTTTTGCATATCAGGACACTGAGGTAGGGTTCTTCTGTTGATCCGTTAGTGTTTCTAATGTTTTACTTCTTGTGGGATTTGGCCCATTTCGTTGTTATGTATAGTATATGAGGGCGAGGATTCAGAATATGATGAGAAAGAACCAGCTACATGTTGCTCTACAGAAAGAATCAATCACATGAATTGGATGTGGTACTAACTCTTATTCTCCCTCATGTACACAAAAAAAGGTGATCTTAAAGAGCAGTTCTCTTTTGCCTTCTTTCGCATATAGAAATAAACTATCATGTGCTCTGCTTGCCACTCGATTGATGATTTGATTAGTTAAAGCATTCTGAGTTAGCAGGGGAAGCAATCCAAATAGCAAAGACATTTTTAGTAACTCAGGTTCGAAGAAATTGATTGAAGGTGAGAGATTCAGATACCTTCGTGTCATTACAAAACTTAAATACTGCAGACTACCTGATGTCCTTGCTTAAGATTGATGTGGTTTATTTTTTGCCACCTTATTCAAACCAAGGTAATGGCTGTAATCATGAATCTAGTCCACTGGATGATGTTGTCAGGATGTGCACAAAAATAAAGAGGTGATCTTCAAAACCAGTTCTCTTTTGCCTTCTTTCACATATAGAAAGAGACAATCCTGTTCTCTACTTGCCACTCAATTGATAGTTTTAGCAGTTCAAGCATTCTGAGTTAGCAGGGAAAGCAGTTTGGCGGGGATTTCCTTCCAGCATGCCGGCGATTGAGGAGCCTAACATGGTTTCATTTCTTAAATTCTTTTGCATACCAGGACACTGAGGTAGGGTTCTTCTGTTGATCCGTTAGTGTTTCTAATGTTTTACTTCTTGCGGGATTTGGCCCATTTCGCTGTTATGTATAGTATATGATGGGGAGGATTCAGAATATGACGAGGAGGAAGAAACAGCTACATGTTGCTCTGCCAGAAAGAATTAATCACATGAATTGGCTGCTGTACTAACTCTTATTCTCCCTCCCAGCCTCTCCCTCTGTAGTGTTGCATTGCTTTACTGAAATGGCATGTTTGTTCGTAGAATTTACGAAAAGGGAGGATATATGGCCTACAAAAAAAATGGGATCCGAAAAATTCGTGAGCATGTTCAGAGTCGTCAAAAGACTGATCTGGAGAAGGCGAAAGCTACCCTGTTATTGCCAACCCTTCCCAAGTCATTGCTTTGCAGGAATTCGGTCGGTAATATATTTTAGCTGAACTTATTAAGTAGTTGTGTAACTTTATACTTTATTTTTTGGGAATTGAATTTAAAAAAAATGTTTGATATTGCCATATGTTTGACTTTCTGATTGTTGTACAATATATGTTCATATTCATTGACATTTCAATTGATAGTAGAGACCATTTGTCCTTTGTAAACTCATGCCATTTTTTTTATAAATGATACGACGATATCATTGTACAATACGTTAATGGCAACAAGCTATATCAGGAAAATAATTCTATAGGATCTGGTCCACAATTCCATCAGTGTAGATCCATTTCTCCACGTGACACATGTCTTTTCACGAATCTCAAAGCATGACATGCTAATCTTCAGTATTTAATTCGTGAAAATTCACATCAGTGATTTATTGAGCTGTGCGTTTTGAGATTCGTGAAAAAACACGTGTCACGCGATGGAATGGGTCTACACTGATGGAATTGTGGTCCAGATCCTATAAAATTATTTTTCGCTATATCATACCGATCACTGTTGTGTTTTTTATATATGTTTTTTTATTTTCAAAATCTGCATGTATTTTTGTTATACGGTCGTATCTATCTACCTTTCCTATTACACATAAAAGTTTTGCTTCCACAATTGCCGTTGAACTATTTAGAACGTTACGCACATGCATTCTTCATATCGTATAGCCTTTCTGCAAACACATTTTTTTCGGTACAGCTCAGAACATCACCGGTGCGGTGCGGTGCGCCTAGGAGGGGGGAATGAGTAGATGGAGTGTGTGAATTGTGAAATAAAAGATGTCACTTAGTAGCTACCACTATCACTTCTTTTATTTTCTTTTTGAGAAGCTACTACTATCACTTAGGCGTGCTCTTGTTGCGTGCAAGGTCGGAAGGTCCCGATCACCGGATCGGGCTCCTAATAACAGCGCGGGGAGTGCGCGTGTATCGGTCTCGGTGCCGCAAGAAAACTGGCTACGCATCTGCATTTTCGCGATTTTTTTTTACCGTATTGGCACTGTTGCCAGATGTTTTAGCGAAAATAGCTTTTTTCCAGTTGGATTTGCAAAAATGACCGCCCGAACAGCACAGCCATCGTGCAGACAACTATTAGGCTGACACGTACCCATGTCCGCACTGTCATTGTGTGGTAGTAGCAAAAACCGCATGACCACCATGCGTATGAAGAGCTGTCGCACGACCACCGTGCAACCGAGGTGGCTGCCACATGGCCACCATGCAGATGAGGTCCTTGCCGTATGGCCACCATGCGGACAACCCTCTTTCGCACATCAATCGCCCAGTCGTTCCTATCCCCCCTTGCCTGCATCACTGTTCTGAACATCTATCGCCCCGTCGCTACTGTCCCTCCTTGCCCACAGTGCTTCGCCTCGACAGCGCCTCCGGAATTTCTGGCACCAAAGCAGCGGCTCCCCCTTCGCACGGCTATAAATACCGAACTCTCACAGTCGCTCATCGCTCATCTCAATTTCATTTCATTTCACTTCTTGTTGTCGCGCTTGTCGCTGAGAATTTAGAGAACGTAACATAATTAAATTATTTTAGAGATTAAAGTTCAGAGCTGTCGTTACAATCGTAGCAATTTTGATTGCTTCCTCCGAAGGGTAGGCAATTCTTTGTCGGATGCTTTTGTCGTTATTACCGTAGTCGTAGTTAATCAGTATTAGTGCATGATACTTTGTGGTGAATAATCAGTCGTAATAAATTAGGCTTTGTTATTTTCAGTATGAATTAGTTAGTGGTTGAAATGAGTTGAAATTAAGTAGTCATAATTAGTTTAGTCGTAATTAATCATTCTTAATTAGTTTAGTGATAATCAGTCCAGCACATTAAATTAGTAGAAATTAACTACTCGTAATTAATTTAGTAGTAATTAACCAGACGTAATTAGTTTACTAGCAATTAATTTGGCGTAACTAATTTAGTGCAAATTAGTTAGTCGTAATGAATTTAGTGCTAATGAACCTGTAGTAATTAACATATTGTGTTACTTTGAGTCGTGGTTTAATAGTGGTAAGTACAGTAGTAATGAATTACTCGTAATTAATTTTTGGAGGAGTAATCATAATATTGGCATTTAATTAATTATTTGTATTTAATTACACGTATGTAATCGATCACTTGCATGCAATTTATTATCATTGTTTGTGTCGTGGGTAATTAGTGAAGATTGGTTTACCTGTAATTATGTCCTATTCTCACCGCAGTAATTATGTCCCTTGTCTTTCAGATCATATGGATAAATCAACATATTTGCTTTTGAGTGTATTTTTTTTCTTGTGGAAGCAGTACATTCTGATACATTTAAATGCAGGCAATTGCAATAGCTTGTTGCTTCAAGGATGAGAACCCTCTATTAATAGTGTATCCAGCTGTTTTGCGTTATACTTGGGCTAAAGAATTGGAACGCTGGGATCCTTGAATAATGAAACTCCAAATTAGTACTTAGATGAATATCTTTTAGCAGAATTGAAGGATCCCAGCGTTCCAAATCTTCGGCCCAAGTATAACGCAAAACAGCAGGACACACTATTAATACAGGGTCCTCATCCTTGAAGCAATAAGCTATTGCAATTGCCTATGACGGGGATATAATAATCATCATTTTACTATTTATCTGTAATTCTTATTATAGGTACTAATATAGTCATACTAATCTTAAGTATACCCCTTAATGTTCATAAGGGAAAAACTTAGCTATGTGGTCGTAAGCCTTCCTACGGCCCCCTATAGTCGTAAGTCTTTCTACGACTATGACCTAGTTGTAAGTCCTTCTACAACTGCCTTGTGATCATGGACCTTCTGCGACCAGCTTAGTTACGATAACCTTGTAATTGATAAGGCCAACTGCCTTGTGGGCCTGATCGATTAGGGAGTCTTATGCGTCATGTTCGGCACACATGGCAGTTAATATATGCAGTTATTCTCAGGAATAACTACACATCTTCTTCTTTGTCTCTAACGATAACCGTTTGGCGATGTGGGGGTGCTATCTCTATGACAGTAACTTCTATCATCCGTTCATCATTTGAATCGTTGAGACACCTCTTGGCTTGAAGCAACTGCCACCCCTTCATATGCTATATAAAGACTAAGATCAGAGGATCAGAAGATCAGAGGACAGGAGACGGAGCATTAGTCTTCTTCTTGATTGTAATCAGCACATTCAATATAGCAACAAAAGAGTAGGGTTATTATTCTTTACGGAGAAGGCTTGAACCTGTATAAAATCCCTATGTCAATTTCTGCGTGGTTCTAATTCTAGGAGACCCCCATACAATCATTTATACGTAAGATTGATACTAGATCACCGACAATCGACGCTGTCTGTGGGTTTTTTCTAGTGATTCCTTTTTGACAAGTTCTTTTAGTTATTGAACTCTGATGCTTTCATGGCAAGAGAGTGGAATGATGAGAACTGGTTCGATCTGGCCGACTATGCAGAACTCGACATGGATGCCTGTTACGACTATAAGCAGAGTATTGTTTCATCCGATTGTTATGTCTGTAACATCCCAATCTTGGGCTTGTGTTTCAAATGTAAGAAAATGAGTAGAAATTAAAACTTTTTCTTACATCATGTATTTCCTGTGTGTACTAAACAATTATTGTACAAGAGCTATGGAAATACAAAGTCACAAGTCTTTGATCCGAATCTTGATCCTTCAAAAACAATCTTGTCAAACCTTTGATCATCCTCTGGAAATATTTTTTCTAAGTTTTTGGGTTGGTATGTGACCTCTCTGAAAAATTTCACAATTTTTAGAAATTGTTTGGATATTTTTGGAGGTCAGTCAAACCTATTCAAATTATGGTCAACCATAGGTTCAGCACCTTGTTAAATTTTTAGAGGAAAAATGTATAGCGCAAAAACCCCTGAAAAATTTACACAAGGTCAATAACTCAGTTAGCAAGCTCTGTAAAAATTTCATAAATTTTGGAGTGAGTTTGCTACCTCAAATAAATCATCCAACTTCAGATCAGTGAAACTCAAATTTGGGGCTGAGTCAGACTCGGGCTCGAGTCAGACCCGAGTCCGACCCAGCCATCGGACTCGCTCGAGTCAAGTCAGCAGCGCCGCACTCGGGCTCGATCTCGTGCGCGCGCGCGTGCTGACCGTTGGATCTCGGTCGCACGGTCCTCGTTCGAGTGAACGTTCGGACCTTGCGGTTGCATTCATCACTCTAAGCTGTTGGATCTCCATCAAATGCTCCCGACCTCCCCTGGACCTCCTAGCCGTTAAGACCTCCCCACCTCGGGTGATCTGGGACGTCCAGGACCACCCCGAGTGCATCAGGGACGTCCAGGACCTCCCCCAGCCCTGTTCTTCTTCCTCCCGGCCTCCCTGAGGTCTGACCGTCATGATTTTCACGCACCCGTGCGTGTGTGTCAGGGTCAGAGCAGTTGGAGCAGTGGCCTGTCACCTTTTGGTCCTTCCCAACGTCTCTTTCCGCCAGGCATTAAGTGTGTCAGTGACTTTGCCCTAAAAGAAGTCATCCCTTCTGTCTTGTCAAATCGAACAAGTCCATGGCAGGGCATGGACTTTGTTCACAGTAGACCTTGTCCACACCCTTCCCAAGCTCCCAGGCTATGAATAGCCTGAGACCTACCTTCTCCCTTTCCTTCTCCGTTTTTTGTGGTGCTTGAGCTCCCTCAGTTGAGCTGGTCCTCAAACTCAAACACCTGAGAACACCACCTCTCTCTGCCACCATTGTCGGCTTTGGAGCTCTTTGAAGGCCTCGAGCTCCGGTGGTCCCATCGTAGTTCTTGGCTCGTCTTTTTGTCATCTTGATCACCTTAAGCCCTCTCTAACCTGCTGTGGTTAATCATCACAGGGGTGGGCAAGTCGGAGAGCTGCTTTTCGTGGTCGGGATCACCTTCTTCTTCGTCTCCGGTGGAGTCCCTGGTCACCGGAGCGCCCCCTTCGGCTTCCTCCTCTTCTCCGAGCTCCCCAGCACCTCATCTTGGCCCTGGTAAGTTCACTCTAGTCTCCTAGAGCTCGAGCACTTGTCAAGTTAGGTCCTATCAAGTCTTTTTCTTGTTTTGGTTTTTAAAACTTGCACTCTAGCTGTCTCGGCTCATGGCGTTCAAGGCCGTCGCCGCCGTCGAGAGTGTCTCCGCTAGGTCCGCGACACTATTGTGAGTTTATCGGTGCCCTTGGTCGGCGCCGGCGAGGTCCCCATCGCCGGCGGTGAACTGAAAACCAAACTCGTGTTTTGCCGTGTCGTACTCGGACAGGAATCATGGTTTTATGATTAGCATTAATGCTTTGTCCGAGGTCGCTCTTTAATCTTTGTCGTCTGCAAGCAAAGCGCGTCTTTGCTAAGTCCTAGGACCTCCTTGGGTAAATCGTGGCCGCCCACGACCATCCCAGGGTAGATCCGAGCCTTTGGTTCCTTTCCGAAAAGCTTAGCCTCTGGACCTCCCCCTAGATGCAATCGTAGTCGTTGAGATCTCCTCCAAGTCAAATCTGTACCGTAGAGGGTTTCCCGTGTAATTTCTAAGTCCCAAGACCTCCCTGGATCAATCTCGGCCGTTAAAGACCTCCTAGGATTAGCTCTTAGCCGTTAGATCCTGATCTGCGAAAACTTTAAGTGCCAGGACCTCCCCTAGAGTTGATCCTAACCGTCTAGGACCACCCGGGTTAAATCCTAGCCGTTTAGACCTTTTTCCCGTGCGCGAAAGACCACCCTTGGGGTCCTCCTTGTAAAAAGCCAACCCTGGTCTTTTACAAAGACAACCCCCGCTCAGGACCTCTTAGGCTCAATCCTAGCCGTTCATGACCTCCCCGGATTTAGATCTGAGCGTTAGATCTCATTTGTAAAACCCTTAGCCTTCGAACCTCCCTCCGCGTCGATCTGGACCGTTCAGGACCTCCCTAGGCCTAGTCTGAGCCGTCCAGATCTCCTCCGTTTAGAACCCTGTCACTTAGGACCTCCCCGAGTAGATCTTGGCCATCCAAGACCTCCTCGGTTAAATCTTAACCGCCCAGGACCTCCCTCGCTTGATCGTGTCCGTTAAAGACCTCCCTCTAGAGATCTAGACAGTTGAAGACCTCCTCCGTGAGATCTTAGCCGTCCAGACCTCCCTCAGTAGGTTTAGCCTTAGGACCTCCCCTAGTGCTCGGGACCGCCAGATCTTGATCTGACGATCACGACCTCTGTTAGGCGCAAGGACCTCCTTTGCGTGCGCTGTGCATGCACTGGTCGTGGCCGTTGGATCCAATCTCAACGGCTCATACCTCCCCAGTTTGGAAGGAGGTCTTCTACACGCTGTGCTTCGAGGTCTGTGGTCGTGCGATGAAGGATCGACGGCCCACGACCTCTCCTTTTTCCTTCAGTTCGTTTGGACCTCCCGAGAGCTCAAATTTCCTAAGTCTTCTAATGTTTCAAATTTCAAAAGTGTATAACTTTGTCATATTAACTCCTTTTTGAATGATTCCAGTTGTTGTAGCTCTGTGATAGAATGAACTTTAATTTGAGAATGAATTTGGGCCTTTGTTATGTAGAGAAAATGATTTAAAGCGCATTAGCTTGTTTAATATATAAGGTGGTCTAGAAATTCATTGAAAATTTGTATAATACATAACTTCTTCTCTGTAAATCCTTGCTGAGCAAACTCAACTTGGTAAAATTTGTCTGTAGACATGCTTTAATGTGAACTAGGCCTTGTGTTTATTTATGTTCCTGAAAAATGATGTATGTTGGTTTTAGAACTTAGAAAAATCATAACTAATTCATTATAACTCCAAATTGTGCAAACTCAGTTTTGTTGTTGTTAGGATACTATGACCTACCTGCCATAAAAATTTCAGACTCCAGGTCATTATAGAAATTTTTGCTATGAACAGTAGTCTTAATTGATTTAATTAGGATTTTTGATGAGAGAACTTAGTTTAGCCATAACTTTTTCATGCTAAGTCCTAATGAAGTGATTCTTGTTTCTAAAATTATCTAAAATCAACCCCTAGCTGCTGTAGAAATTTCATGCGATTTGGATGTTCTTTGCTGTTGAGTTCCTTTTGGTGTTCTTCGTTCTTATCGGTTTTTATCGCCTTTTCGCGTTAGGTTCCGAAGAAAACTTTGAACCTGAGCACTCCCCTCTGCAGCAAGACCAATCCCCGCAAGGCAAGCAGTTTGATCATATTAATCCCAGTATTTTAAGTATTTATGTTGTTTACAACTTCTATGTATGCATTGCTATCTTGTTTCAACTATTGTCGATAGTTGGCCGAGTAGATGCATTTCCTTAGACAAATGATTATCCTTTACTACCATGAGCCTAGGTTATTGCTGTGATTTAGAGCTCGTTGGATGAGCTCTTGTCACTTAGTAGTTTGCGAACTAAGTGCTTAGCCATGCTTAACTTCCGGTAGAAATGGGCGGTTATCGACTTGTCGATAACCTTGATCACATAAAACTTATTATAACTCATGATTTCAGCCTTGTGCCATGTCTACTTATGAAAACTAAAACTGAAAACAAAGTGATTTAGACTTGGGCACAATGGTATGTTGGTGTGCTTTTAGGTGTGACTGGAATGGTGCCCGGGTCATTAAGGACCGAGTTACTTGCGCCACCGTACTGAGCATTTTGCGTGCTAACCACACGAGGGGGATATGGGACCTCTCTTGACTAAGTACTTTGGGGGTGTTAATTACGAGCTGGTCGGTGGGTGTGTTGTGTTGTGTTGTGTGTGGTGTGGGAGGGGAGCATTAGCAGACCGGTTAGGCTGTTTAATGTATCCTTATCCCCGTGGGTTGCGGTTCTTAATTAGCATCATCCATTGGAAAGTGTCTTGTTAGACTTAGCCATGCCTGCATACCAAAGGAAGTGTGCTAACCATGGCTGGTGGAAAGGCGGTCTATCATGTGGGTACATTGGTACACCCTTGCAGGGTTAAAATTATTCGAATAGCCTCGTCCTAGGTTATGGACACGCTCGGATACGCCCCGTGAGAACTAGACTACAACCTTTTAAATTAAAACTTGATGGATGGTACGAATCGGGGATTCGTGCTATGTTGTGGTGGCTATTGGGATGGTCACTTCCAGGTGGTTACTTGTATTTATCACTAATCTGTTGTTATTTCATCATTAAAAGAGATTTGTAAACTTGCTTTTAAATGTATTACATTATTGCAAATAAAGTTGGCTTTATGCAAAATGAGACATATAACCTCCACTTAAATGATCCTGCATGTAGAATATGTATAGGTCTTGATTGAAATATTTTCATTGGAACCCTTTATTTTTGCTATATGCTCTTTTTCATACATAAAAGAAGTATATACAGAACTTTTGCTATAAAATGTGGACTTTAATGAATTTTTTCATAGAACTCACTTTGGAGTATCTTATAATCATTATTAGAGTATACTCAAATTGATAAAGAGGTATCATCATATGATTTAAATGGTATATGAGAGGTGGGAGTACGTACTCCTAGGAGTACCATACCATTTTCCTATATATATATATATATATATATATATATATATATATATATATATATATATGAAGCCTTTTTTCTACTCCCGAGAATAGTTACTCCCTATTTTGTATCTCATAATGTAAGGAGTGTCTTACGCAACCGAGAGTATGTATGTGTAGTATACGAGTATATAAGACTACCTAGGTGGTATTTACACACTTTCAGGGGTGGTATGTACAATTTTTTAGATATACTCTTTTCTATGTGCGAATATGAAGGTATTTACAAAATATGCTAAAAACTATGGACTCTCTTGCAAAATTTTCATGTGGTTCACATTAGAGTATCTTATAATTAGTATATGAGTATACCCAAAGTGATTATAGTTATTTTAGGTTGTATATTGAAGTATACCCAATATGTATGTATATATATATAAAGTATATATATATATATGTATGTATATATATATATATATATAATCTTGTTAGCCATTAGTGAGTATACCCAAAGTGATAAAGGAGTATGCCAAGTTATTTTAGGTTGTATATTAGAGGTGGGAGTAACTACACAGGGAGTAGAAAGTATTAATCCTATATATATATATATATATATATATATATATATATATATATATATATATATATATATATATATGTATGTATATATATATATATGTATATACATATATATATATATGTATATATATATATATAACTCTTGTTAGCTAATTCGCTCGAGGCCTGAATTCAGCTAGCTAGCTCGCTCCTTGGCCGTTCATATCCTAAACGTGCAGGTGAACCACGGCCTACTTCATCGAACCTGACACACTGGAGTGTGTGATTTACTTCATGCCAATCCTCCAAGTGCTTATAGAATTGCCCTGCCCGCCCGCCCGCCCACCTCCTCCTCCCCCAGTGCCCTCCTCCCACGCTCCTCCGCGCCCAGCGCCCACCTCCTCCCACGGCGCTCGCGTGGCCCAGATCTGGATCTGGATCTCGCCTGCGATCGCCACCCTCTTCCTCCCTCTACCCCACGCTGGCCCGGTCACCGACCGCTGGCCTCCTCCCTTGACCCGCCGTCCAACTCCTCTCCCAGCGCCACCCACCTCCACTCTTGACCCCATGCTGGCCCTGCCGCCAGCCGGCTCACTCCTCCCTCGCCGCCCAAGTCCTTTCCTGGCGGCAGCGGTGGCCCAAACCCTAGCCGCCGCCGGTGGCTCTGTTCTTTTTTCGGTTGTAAATTTAATGTTTTGTAATAATTATTTATTTTATTTATTAGTTGTTGTATTAATTGTTTGTAATAATTACTTACTATAATAATTGTTTATCTTAATAGTTATTTATTGCAATATTTATTCGTTGTAATAATTGTTTTTAATTATTATTTGTTTTAATACATGTTTATTGTAATAATTATCGTTGAATACGCTAATTGCGGTTTATTGCGTTGTTCGCGGTATATTGTCGTTAATCGCGGTATATTGCGTTGTTTGCGATATATTGTCGTTAATCGTCGTTGAATTCAATCAATTGTGGTAGTCATCGTTCATTGCAGTAAATTGCGGTAGTTGTCGTTTATTGTGGTAATTCTCATCAAATGCGGTAGTTGTCGTCAATTACGTTAGTCGTCGTTAATAATCGTCAATTGTTGTTATTTGTCGTTAAATGTTGTTAATTGTGTTAAACGGCATCAAACAAGTCATTACTGTCCTCAGGAGCATTTAGACATTTCTCATCTCGAAAACTACAGCTAGCCTACCTAAAAGTCAGACAACCAAACAACAAATTTCTTGGTCCAGCCGTTCAGCCTTACAACTCAGACGAAATCCGTTTTTCAAGAAAGTCATAGCCGTGCCAATCACGAGCTTAGCACAACAAGCCAACAGACCGAGATAAGATTTGCTATCACAAATAGAGTATTGATGAGATTTGTTTGCCTCGTTATTAAAGGGCTTGAAGACCAAAATGCCACCGAAAGGGATAGATTTGGGAATCTCAACTAGCACCAGCAAACTTTTAAAAACAACCCATCTGTCCCGGCTGGGTTCTGTCGATGTGAACCAGCCCAAAATAAATGGTTACATGTCATTTGTCAAAGCGCAAAAAACAATTTTAATTCTAGTACTGGTTGTTACAAGTAACTAGCCAAAGATATACCAGATCCAAACGCATCATGTCATTGTAACTCCTTCCTCCTCCTCTGCACCAGGCCGCGCAGTGGCAGCAGCAGCGCCGGTGGCGAGCGGTGCAGCAGGCGCTGGAGCTCCTCCGGTCCGACGCGGCAGCGGCGACAGCCGGGGCAATAGGCGGCGACTGCGAACTAGGGCAGCAGATGGTGTAGCCCAGATCTCTTAAAAACAGGGTATTACAGTCATTTCTCTTTTTTATTCATTACCAACTGCGTTTGATTATAATAGGTCATCATGTTAGAAACTAAGTTTATCGCATGTCTCCGAAGAGACAGGTCATCACGTTAGAAACTAATAAACAGTAAACTAGTACTAATCTGAACAACTCCTTGCCTTTGTCATTTCTATACTTGATGCCGGAGGTTAAAGGGGTACTGAGAAGCTGAGTCATCTGAAAACCGTATAATTCATTGTTTAATGAGCTTTTTGTTCTCTCTCTTCCTCTCCCTCTCCTCTCCTCTCTCTCAACAAAACAACTTATATTAATCACACTTAGTGACACTTTGTGAAAATTTGTGCTCTGGACTGGAGTATGTAACAGGTGGAGTAGGTTATAGTATTTCAGTATTTTTTATCACATGAGCATAAAATATTTGAGCAAGTGGTGACTGATCTGATCGATATGTAAAGGCCTACTGCAGCTGAAGTGTCGTCGATGAAGTGACTCGCCAACGCTTTTCGATACGAGTAGACGTCCCGATAGATCTTCGTGGCCGAGAGGAGGTATTTAGGAGTGGGTCCATAGCACGATCAAATAGTTGCACATGAAAAGTATGTACATGCGAGAAAAGTGAGGTTTTTACGGAGAAAAGGGACCGGTGAGTCTGGATTCGAATCCTCTGCGTTACCGTAAGATATGTTATCTAAATAGTATTTTGTACGCACTTGCGTCTTAGAAAAAAGAGGTGTTAAGAGTCATTTGACCGTATCATCCGAGTAGTAGTAATAATAAATGAGTAATGATGGTTCATCGGATATGTTCTATAAGTAGTGCTCAATCCGAAACTGACAGTGACAAAGGCTCAAAATGGCGTGTAATAGAAGTAGGGGAACAGCGGAGATACTCTACGTAAAGATAACTGATGTCTATAGTAACTCTCTATGTTATATATAGATAGTACTAAAGTCAGCTCATACAATGACTTATCTTTTTACTTATCTTTATAGATCACACAATCTTTAATGCTTTTATGGACCTAAGAAATATAGTTGGATAGTCTTTTTGGTTATGGTGATATAGTCAGTTACAGGATTGTAAACAACACATTTCTCTCTCTTTATTCTCTTTCATCCACATCAACTTAAATCCTACATTACAGAGACTATAGACAGTTAATATGAACTCATTGTATATGACCTAAGGGACGGTCAACTTCTCCTTGACGGGAAAACACTGGTGCCCAGCTCCTCTGAAATCTGAAATAGCAGATGGCAAATAGAAACAGAATCTCACATGACATTCTCAAAAGGAAAAGCCTCACACTGGTGAGTGGTGACCACCAGCCGTGTGCTGCTCACTGCTCAGCACACGGAGACACGCACGCAGACGGGCAAGCAAACTGTAAGCACACGCTGATCCGTGAATGGATCAAGAGCGTCTAGTACGAGCCATTAATGTCAGTTCACAGAATTTTCGACTTTGCTTTCCGGCAACGCAAAGGGCGGCTGCTGCACCGTGTCTTCTCAGCTCTCCAGCAACGAAGAACGAGTTGTCGAGTTGAGCCGCAGCAGGAAACTCTCACTTTCAGACCGTGATCACTCACCCTCCAGTCCAGTCCTCGCTATATATAAACTAACCAACCACCTACCTTCAATCCCATCCAAACACACAAGAACTGAGAAGCAAGCACCACAAATTCGCAGCTCGCACCAAAGGAAAGAGAAGTTACACCACGGTATGCAAATATAGCAACCTCCGCGATCCTGTTATCATGGCGAGCGCTCATCTTGGACCAGTGACGGGTGACCGTTCCCCGGCGCGCGGCGACGGCAGCGGCGCCGCGACGGTCCTCGAGGACCTCCCGACGGACGTCCTCGCCCTCGTGCTCCGCCGGCTCGACGGCGCGTCGCTGGCCGCGCTCGGGTGCGCGTGCTCCAGCTTCCACGAGCTCGCCGCCGACCCGGACACATGGCGCGGGCTCTGCCTCGCCATGTGGCCGTCGCTCTGCGACGTCGTCTGCTGCGGCGGCGAAGGCTGCCGGGCGCTCTTCGCCGACGCGTTCCCGTTCCCGGCCGCGTCGCTGGCAAAGGCCGTCTCGGGCTCCCTCCCCGCCCGGCTCGTCTCGGCCGTTGACCTGCACCACAAGGGCGTCTGCATCATGTCGCGCGTTGTCGAGACGGACACCTCGTCGGCGTGGTTCCTGGGGTCGCCGATCCGCGTCGACGCACTCGTCCAGGAGGGCTTCTCGGCGCCGTCGCCGATCACGCCGGCCGAGCTGACGCTAAGCTGGATACTGATCGACCCGGCAACCGGCCGGGCCGTGAACGTCTCGAGCCGGCGACCCGTGTCGGTGGACCGGAAGTGGATCACCGAGGTGACCGTTACGCGGTTCACCGTGGTGCTCGGCGACGTCGCCCTGGACGCTGCGGTCACGTGCGACGATCGGTACGGTCACGTCCAGGAGGTGAGACTGTGCGTGGAGGACGCCGAGGGTGGTGGCGTGAGCGGGCGGGACGGGCTGGCCCTGGTGGCCGCGGCCATGCCGAGCGCGAGGCAGGGCCGTGGCGCCGAGGAGGCGGCGAGGCGGCGGCACGAGGAGTTCGTGAAGGGGAAGAGGGCGAGGAAGGAGTGGAAGGCGAGGCGGGAGGCAATCGTTGACCTCTGCTGCTCCGGCGTCGGAGCAGCGGCGTTCGTGAGTTTCTTGGTGATGCTAGCGCTCCGGTGACCGTGCGACGTCCGGCGCGAGCGGGCAACGAAAATACTCCGTTGAGTGCAATTCGTTGATGTAAATACGGTTGCGGGGAAGGTTACAGGGCCGGCTATCAGAATGTACAGCAGTACAGTACAGGCACAGCTCGGAACAAATATTTCCTTTTTGTTATTAATTTCCAAAACCGGAAATTGAGAGAGGATATTGTTGAAACTTCTACGTGGCCATTTATTCACGCGGTGTTGAGTTTGAATAGTGGTGGCAAGATAGACGGCACAGCCCGACACGAGCCGATCCGGCCCATCTTGATCCGCAAAACAGTTGGGATGTGCCATGTCGGCCTACGTGCCGGGGAGGTGGCTCAGGCACGGCCCGACGGCTTTTCGTGTCATGCCGTGTTGGCCCAACGGGTAATAGTGGTGGCAAGATAGACGCACAGCCCGACACGAGCCGATCCGGCCCATCTTGATCCGCAAAACAGTTGGGATGTGCCATGTCGGCCTACGTGCCGGGGAGGTGGCTCAGGCACGGCCCGACGGCTTTTCGTGTCATGCCGTGTTGGCCCAACGGGTCATTTGCGGCTCACTTAGCTCGTTAGGTTCGAAAAAATCAAAAAAAAAATCAGAAAAAACATCCAAAAAAACTCATAAAATCAGAAAAATGTGTAGAAATCAAAAATAGATATGAAAATTATAAAAAATGAGACAAGCATATTGAAAATATAATAAAGAGTTTTATTAATGTTCAAATGGTTGCCTCGTTAAAACCTTTACTAAGTAAAAAACTCAACATAAGAAAATCTTGCAAAAAAAAAGAGTACAACCTATAGCTCTACATATATCCTTGTTCTACGTGTCGTTATCGAGGTACACATTTTCGAACACCTCTCATAACTCTGAATTTTTCACAGAGTGTTGTGTTCGTAAATCAGCTTATTCTCAGTCTTTCATAGTTAGAAGCATCTCTATCATCTCATTTGTGAGACGTGTTCTTCTATCCTTTAATATTCTTCTAGAAAGACTGAAAACAAACTCGAAGGAAACCATCGAGATAGGAACAGTTAACACATCACGTGCAAGTATGGATAGCACGGGATATGCTAACTTATGGTCATGCCATTCGTGCAAAATTTCAAAGTTATCTGAGTTAAAATCCGCTTTATCGCTGTCTGGATAGGCGAATAATTCCCCACTCCTTGGGTGAGAGGTTAGTCTTGGACTTGGTTGAGAAGGTGTCGTTGTAGAAAAAGAAGACCTGGACTTGAAGGAAGAGCATGCACCCCAAATCTTGCTCCATAGATTTGTCTTGTTAGTTGAGGTGGGTGCTACTAGAGGTTGTTACAAGCAGACTCCCTGGAACTTATTTTCGTACTTTTGGAAAATCTCATATAATCGAGAATGAACATCTGCAAAATAGTTAAAATAGTCTAGGTCTGTAGCATCACTAAGAAGATCAAGAACATTAGCAAATCCGTCAATTTTAGCTCTAAAATCTAATATAAATGCAAATGCATATAGGAAAGAAAATTTTCTCCAATATTTAAGATATTTAGTTTTCATAGCAACAATAGCCTCTCTTAGAATGGCTTGCAATCTGCAAAATACTATTCACAATAATAGGAGATGTTGGATAATAGACAGCAGATGAAGCAATAGTGGCCTCATAAAAAATTTCTAAAAACTGAAGTATCTTTTCAGCAATGAACCAATGTTGCTTAGTCAATAGTATACTACCGTCACTACTCTGATAATACGTTTGAATAAAAACAGAAAAAATGCTATTATATGGTAAAAGACTCTTAAGCATTAGGTAAGTAGAGTACTATCTTACTCGCATGTCCATACCGAACTTTCTTGGACGTACACCCATCGTCTTGTAGAAGTTCTTATATGCTACCATTCTTGTGTTAGAATTATTCAAGTAAGATATCGCATCGCGAAAAGCTTTAATGTACGGATTCAACCTCTTCAAACAACATGTGACTATAAGATTAATAATATGACAAGTGCATCGCTGATGGAGCAAGAAGGAATCGGTGTATTTACTCAACACTAGAGTAAGAATACCTATGGCCCTAGAGTTTGAAGCGGCATTATCTAAAGTAATTGATAATATTTTGTCTGTAAGACCAAAGTCTTCCACAACTTTGATAATACAGTCTGTAATATTCTCACCCATTTGTACTACATCAATTAATTTGAAACATATAATTATTTTCTCCATTACCTAGTCATCATTAACATAACGAGCAACTACACTAAGATAATCCTCCCTATCTCGACCACTCCATATGTCCGAGGTCAGGGCCACCGAAAATGTGCACATACTAAATAATTCCTTTATTTTATTACATCATTCATTGTGGTATTTTACTAGATCCCTAGTTGTTGTCTGTCTAGAAACGGTAGAAAATATATGATTATGCGCAATCCTAATGTAAGTTTGGAAAGCAGTGGATTCCCCAAAGCCTAACAGTAAATCCTCAAAAATAATTAAACGACAGAGAGATTGACGGGCTACCTCAGGATCGTAGTCCTAGCTACATACCATATCGTCGGGGTTGTATTGCAGCTGTGTCTACCTCATCATCAATCCTTGTTTGGCCTTACATCTTGTAGCATGTCTAAGCAAGTGCTCTGTTCCATCTATAGACCTTGCAGACAATTCATTACTAGAAATTTTGCGAATAACATATGGTACCTCATTTCCCTGTGCGTCTGGCTTGGTTGTCCTATCGAAATTCTGCCACACTCCTGATGTAGACGACCTTGACCTCTTGATGTAGACGACCTTGACCTCTTTGCTCTGATGGTTGCCGACGAAGATGCTGCCGTGGAGCCTGATGACAGAACTCCGCCTTGCCCTTCCGGTAACAAATGCAGTTGGTTTGAGGCAGTGGCAGCTACCATGGATGCAACTTCCTCAAGTGAAAGTCCGTAATCACCAAGAGATTGTAATTTTTCATAGCGAAAACTGCAAAATCGAAACTAACACTATTATTAATTTCATCTTAGTATAACAAATACTAACAATAAAAGTATGCAGAAAATAATATTGTACCTCTTTTGCTGACTTGCTACCGGAAATTGAATTTTCCAAAATTTGGCATAAATTTTTAGAATTTTGTCAAATTATCTCACAACGAATTTGAATTTGAGCAATAGAATTTTAAAAAGAGATTGACGAATGGATGGGTGTTGAATGAGCGGTGCATAGTGGCTATTTATAGAAAAAATTTAGGATTTTTTAATTTTGTTTTCTATTTTTAAAGCTCCAAACGGTGAAAAACACCCCAACAGGCAGATCCCCCAGTCGTGTCGTGCCAAGCACAGCCCACCAAGCCAGCGCAGCCCAATTGGGCCTCCCCCTTTTCTCCCCTGTCATGCACCCCTTCGCCTGCCACACGCCCGCACATGGCACTGCCACAATGCTGCTGGCCCGCTACCCTCCACGCCTCGCCACCCCACGCAAGCGCTACCCCCTCCCGCTCTCCTTCCTCTGCATCATCCTATGCCACGCCACCCCCTCCCCCTTCACCTGCCCCCACCTCGCCTCCTCCCTCCGCGCTGACCGCATCCCCCGTCCCCTCCTCCCTCTTCTCCCTCCACGTCGGCTGTCGCCCCGCAACCTCCTCCCTATTCTCCCTCCGCTCTAGCCGTGGCCCCGTCCCCTCCTCGGCTCCTCCCTCTTCTCTAGAGCTAGCCAAATGGGTGGCCCGGCACAAGCACGATGCGGCTTGGCCCATCTCGGTACGGCCCATCGTGGCCCAGCTAATAGGTGGGTCGTGCCATCCGGCCCACATGTCAGGGTGACAGCCAGGCATGGCCCAATGGCCTAGCGTGCCGAGCTAGCCTGGTCCCATTTAGCTCAGTGGGCCGTTTCGACCCATTTAGCCCGTTAGGCCCGAAAAAAATTAAAAAATCAAAAAAATGTGTAGAATTCAGAAATAGATATGAAAATTGTAAAAAAATAAATAATACAAGCATATTGAAAATGTAATGACGAGCTTTATTAATGTTTAAATGGCTGCCACGTTAAAACCTTTGCCAAGTAAAAAACTCAACATGAGAAAATATTGACAAAGAAAAAAGAGTACAACCTATAGCTCTACATACATCCTTGTTCTGTGTATCGTTGTCTAGGTGTAGATTTTTGAACACCTCCGACAACTCTGGATTTTCCACAGAGTGTTGTTTTCGTTAATCAGCTTGTTCCCAATCCTTCACAGTTAGAAGTATGTCCACCATCTCACTTGTGAGATATGTTCTTCTCTCCTCCAATATTCTTCTAGAAAGACTGCAAGCAAACTCGGAGGAAACTGTCAAGACAGGAATAGTTAACACATCACATGCAATTATAAATAGCACATGATATGTTAACTTATGGGCTTGCCACCATTGTAAAATTTCAAAGCCTTCTGAGTTGAAATCCACCGTATCGCTGTCTAGATAGGTTGATAGTTCCCCACTCCTTGGGATTCTTGGCTGAGCAGACGGCGTTGTAAAAGAAGAAGACTTGAACCCAAAGGAAGAGCCACCAAAGATCTTGCCACACATATTTGTCTTGCTACTTGAGACAAGGGCTACTGAATGTCGTCGCAAGTGAACTCCCTGGAACTTATTTTTATACTTTTGGTAAGCCTCGTGTAACCGAGAATGAACTTCTACAAAATAGTTAGTATAGTCTAGCCCAGTAGCATCACTAAGAAGATCAAGTACACTACCTGTCAGTGATCTAGAACCGATCTTATGTATGATTGTTTGTCTTGGAAGGTTTCCAACGATTAGGACTATGCAGAGAGTGACACAGGGATTTTATACGGGTTCGGGCCTTCTCCGAAGAGAATAACAACACTACTCCTGTTGTACTGTATTGAGAGTATTTATTACAATCAAGGAAAAAAACTAATGTTTTATGTCTTATGCTCTAGATTGTTGGTCGTCCCTTCTGCCTTCTAACTTCAACCTTTATATAGCGTATGAGGAGGTGGCAGCTATTCTAAGCCAAGAGACATCTCAATGTTCCAAATGATGAACTGCTTGAGGGAAGTTATTGTCATAGAAATAGCACCCCCACGTCGCCAGGCGATTATTGTCGAAGACAGAAAAAAGAATGTACAGTTATTCTTGAGGATAACTGCACATATTAACTGCTCTTCATATTAAACATAGCGCACGAGACTCCCTAATTGATTAGGCCCACAGGTCAGCAAGTCTTATCAATTATAGGGTTGTCGAAGCTAGGCTGGTCGAAGCCAAGCAAGTTATAGAAGATCTTACGACTGCAGGGTAGTCGTAGGAAGGCTTACGACTATACCATGATCGTAGAAAGACTTATGACCATGGTGTGTTTGTAGAAAAGCTTACAACCAAATAGCTTGGTTTCTCTCTTATGAACATTAAGAGGTATACTTAAGACTAGTATGACGATATTAATATCTATAATAAGAATTACAGATAAAGAATAATTAAATGAGGGTTGTTATATCCTCGTCATCTAGCCCCCCAACTTCAAGTGAAAATGACTTATTTGGAAAAGAGATCGTAGAAGATCTTACGACTACAGGGTAGTCGTAGAATGATGATAGTCGAAAACCTTTTCGACTGGTATTTCATTCGACTAGAATTAAGCTTGGTCAACATTGAAGCTTCTGGACAACATTGGCTGGCAGGGGAGATTGGCCAAATTCTCGTCTTCCAAGCGTACTGTGAGTGTGGCCTTCGATTGCCCGCTTACCCTTTCCTCGCACTCATACTCGCTCATTTTAGGGTGGAATTGGTGAATCTTGTTTCCAATTCCATCATAATGTTGAGCGTGTTCGTGTACTTGTGTGAGGCCTACCTGGGGATTCCTGCAAACTTGGAGCTCTTCTAGTACTACTACGGGATGAGTCGACAGGCCAGAATTGCAAGCAGCTGCGGTTTGAAGCTCCACGATGGGAAGTCGAAGGAGTACATTCAGATGTTCACCCGGTCGTCGTGGACGGGTTGGAAGAAGAGGTGGTTCTACTAGGAGCTGACCAAGGACAACAACCTCTCCTTCGTCAGCAAGCTGCTGAGAAGAATTCTTCTTGGGATTCGACTCCTACCGACCTCGACCGGATCGCCCCCTATATTCAAGCCATAAGAGACTTGAATGAAGAGGGGCTTATAGGATGGCACGTGAAGAAAGATTTCATCACGCGCCTCATCAGTCCACTGAAGAAACAAGCACACTCCATGTGGAGGTACTCGGGGAATAAGGATTCGACTAGGGATTTCGAGGAGGGTAAGTACATTTTTCAACTTAGCTCTTTTTTGGTTGGTTTCAAGCTCGATTGTTGAAAGTTTTATTTACCCATACAGATCTCCCACAAACAAAAATTAACACTCAAGTCAAACTCATTTGCGAGAAAGCTCCAACGCTTACCACAGGGGTTCCTCAAATTCTGACGGCTGTATCCGTAAAGAAAAAAGAAGAATGCCTAAAGATAATCAAAGATTGATTTCGTCTTTAGGGTTTTGTAGTCGTAGAAAGGTTTACGACAACTAGGTGAAAGGTTTACGACAACTAGGTGAAACCTCCTTCTGACTCGTAGGACCTCCTTATGACTCATCAAACCTGTTTCGACCAAGTCACTTAGGACCTCCCTCCGACCCTTTGGACCTCCCATCGACCCGTCGAACTTGGTTCGACCAGCTCGTTGGACCTCCTTTCTCCAACTCTTTTGGACCTCTCTCTTGAGTCTAGTTTACGTTGTCTTCTTTTGAGTTATTTGATTCGGATTTCATTTGGATCTTGGTTGGTCTTTGTTTGATCTTGCTTTATTCTAACGTGTAGACTTCGACGATCCCGAAGAGCCCGAGTACTCTGAGGACGTAGACCCTCAAGCTTTCGACCAAGGCAAGTCATACTCTTGATTATATTGAACCCAATATTTCAAATTATGTAAATCCCGTTTTAAATTACTATTGCATGCGTATTTCAATTCAAGTACTTTCAATCCCTACTTTAACTTGTTAGTTATTCCTATTGCCTTTGTACACCCAAACTTGAACGTCCTCTAGACCACCCTTAATGCCTTAGTAAAAGCTAGTTGGTACATTAGTATGAACTAGAACTGGTTGCAAAACTCTCTGCTTAGCCGAAGCTTAGCTCAAAAATATTTGATTTGGGGATGTTAGCCAAAAGCTCAACTATGTTTCAAATTTTTGCTATGCTATGGTCAGTACCATTGAGTTTGCAGAAATATTTTAATGTGGTAAATAAAATAAAAACTAGTTTGGACTTGGGCGAAATGGATGCTTGGATGGGTGCATGTTCATGCACGGAATCGGTCCATTTCTATGGTTGAGGCCCAGGGTTATTTTGGTGGTCGTCCAGGTCAGTTAAGGACCGATCTTCGAGCGTTCCTTTGCTACGCTACATCGTACTACCACATGTCATGTATGGGCAGGACCTGGCTAATTAATTTCCAATGTCTCACGTAGTTGTTCCATCTGGTTGTGTGGGTGGTCTTTTATGACCTACTTCTTTACATTCCCACCTGGCGCAAGAGAGGGCTAGGAACTCTATGGATTTCTATCCAAATGGGGCGAAACCTTAGCGAGGAGACACTACGGTGGGATGGAGCTTTGTAAAGGCCTTGTCACGAGCTCTAGACTACTCACCTAAGGTAGTGAGCGGTGGTATCGACGGATACCAAACAAACTAGAGAGGTCGTGTCGTGTCGGTAAAATTGTACAACCTCTGCATAGTATTAAAAACTATTCGAATAGCCGTGTCCACGGTCATAGACATACTGACAAAGCTACTCCAAGTTAGATTTCATTTTTGCTTTCAAAAGACTTGCTTAAATGTTTTGAATCTCTATCCAAATGGGTTTTGGGTGGTTAGCCCTGTGATAGGAGGATATCCTTCACCACTTGTTCATGAATGTTATCTGACTATAAAACTGAGTTTTGATAATAAATTTTAGTTATAGTTTATCTACTTTGGAACTTAGTATGAGTAATTGAAAGAAACTTGGCCTTATGCAAATTAACTCTATAAGCCTCCTGTTGTTAATCCTTGCATGCACGAATCTGTTATTTGACGGGTGTGACTTGCGAACACGGTTGTTGTGCTCACTCTTGCTTTATTGAAAAGCAGGTGAGGAGGTCTACGTTGAGGACCAAGAGGTCCTAGACGACTAGGATTGTGCCCCCAGCCGAGTGCCTGTGGCAGATCGGGTGGCCATGAGCTCTTTTGCTTCCGCTGTGTATTTTGCTCTTGGCTTAAATGCCCTTTTGTAATAACTCAAACTATTTTGTTAAGTGACGTTGTATGGTTATGTTATCCAACTCTTGTTGACAGTGTACACTAGCTGTGGACCTCCTAGGACTAGTGTTTGTTGCACAGTGGCGCACCGGGGTGTTCTCAAACGGTCAGTGCGCGACATGGGACTAGGTCAATTAGGAATTGGTCATCCCTATCTAGTGCCATTTCTGGTAATTCCTCTGGGAACACGTCCGGGTACTCACGGACCACTGGGAGGTCCTCTAGCTTCACTTCACGTAGACAAGTTAGGCTAGGACCTCCTCTAACAGAGGTCTCTGGTCGGAACTCAACTTGGATTCCTTGCTCACTGGTGAGCGTGATAGATCTATTGGCACAGTCTATCTGACCATGATTCTTGGCTAACCAATTCATTCCAAGGATCACATCCAAACTTTGGGAGTGCAAGACTATTAGGTCTGCTACGAAGGGTACTCCCGAGATCTCCAAGGTAAGATTTGGGCATAGGGAACTAGTCCTCATTTCTGAGCCCAGGGAAAGGATTAACATAGGGTTAACTAAGGGAGAGATAGATAGCCCATATTTACCCACAAAATTATTTGAAACAAACGAATGAGAAGCTTTGGAATATAAAAAGGATTGATGCTGGTACGGAATTGACAAGGAACGTACCAAGTACCATATCTGGCGCGGTCTGAGCTTCCTCAGCTGTGACGTGGTTCACACGTCCCTTGATGTACTGCACTGATGGCTTTATAGCTGAAGTGGTGCCTGGTGCTGGAGCTCCTTGATTGGGTCTGGTCGGGGTTGTGGCTTGCTGCTTCTTTGGGCACTTATTAGCATAGTGCCCTACTTCATTGCAATAAAAACATATGACTCCTACGGTTGAGGTCATGGGTGCATTCTTCTGAAAAGGACGCACAACGAGCCAACTGGTTGAACTTGTGTAAATAATCGTTGACTGAGTGGCTGCCTTGGCGCAAAGTGCGGAATTCCTTCTTCTTCAAGATCATCATGCCCGGGGGAATGTGTGCACGGCGGAAAGCCTGCACAAACTCATACCAGCAGATGGTCTGAGCATCGGTGTGGGACTGGGTAAAGTTGTCCCACCACTTAGACGCTAATCTGTTCAGCTGGTGAGAGGCAAACAGGACCCTCTCACGATCAGTGCACTGGATCATTTCCAGTTTCCTTCCAATCACTCTGAGCCAGTCGTCAGCCTCCAAAGGCTCAGCGTTGCTGGAGAAAGTCGGTGGTCACATCCTCATGAACTCTGATATGCCGACCCTCAGAGGAGGTGGAGCAAAAACTAGAGGTTGAGTTGTTGTTGCCGTTTGCAAGACCTGAGTATTGTTGATCAACTGGGCCAGCAAGTTGATCGAGTTCCAGTCAGGTCCTGCAGCTGGAGGAGGTGGTGGCAGTGGAAGAGGGTTCTTTGGATCACCCCCGGTTCCTCTGTCCTGACCCCTGGTGCTGCCAGTACCTAAGCGAGTTGTCACCATCTGCCAGAACACCAAGGACTTAAGAAAGGGAGAAGAAACTAAGGAGGAAAGAGCAAAACGACCAACCAAACCAAAACAACCAACTTAAAAACCTTTTTAAAATACTTTAATAGTCTTACGATGATCTACTCGAGGCTCGAGGCTCGAGGCTCTAGGTCTCGGGTGCTCCTTGCACGACAAGGCTCCTTGACGGCTTCGGTCCTGGAGGTCTTGAACACCAGGGCTAACCAAGGGACCAACTATAGAAAATTATAGGGGAAAGAGGATCCATTTTACATTGTAAAATGGTGAGAAGAGAGAATTAGATAAGAAAGAATTGCTACAAGAGGTAAGGGCAAATAGATGATCAAGATGAGAAGAGAACAAATTGCTTTTCTTATTACACAAAAATAAGTTTTGAGGTCTTCCTACTAGGTTACGACCTACAGCCCAAGATGGCTCTGATACCACTTCTTGTCACGACCTGGGTGGTCCGAGAACACCCAGGTGTGCCACTGTGCAACACACACTAGTCCTAGGAGGTACACAGCTAGTATAAACAGTCAACAAGAGTTGGATAACACAACCATACAATGTCACTTAACAAAATAGTTTGAGTTGTTACAAAAGGGCATTTAAGCTAAGAGCAAAATACACAACAGAAGCAAAAGAGCTCGTGGCCACCCGATCTACCACATGCACTCGGCTGGGGCACAATACTAGTCATCCAGGACCTCTTGGTCCTTAGTGTAGACCTCCTCACCTTCTTTTTAACAAAGCAAGAGTGAGCACAACAACCGTGCTCGCATGTCACACCTGTCAAATAACAGATTCATGCATGTAAGGATTAACAACAGGAGGCTTATAGAGTTGATTTGCATAAGGCCAAGTTTCTTTCAATTACTTGTACTAAATTTCAAAGCAGATAAACTATAACTAAAATTCATTTTCCAAAACCTAGTTTTATAGTCAGATAACATTCATCAACGAGTGGTGAAGGATACCCTCCTATCACAAGGCTACTAGCCCAAACCGAATTGGATGGAGATCCAAAACATTTAAGCAAGTCTTTTAAAAGCAAAAAAGAAATCTAACTTGGAGTGGCTTTGCCAGCATGTCTATGACCGTGGACACAGCTATTCGAATAGTTCTTAACACTCCGCAGAGGTTGTACAACTTTATCCACACAACATGACCTCTCTAGTTTGTTTGGCATTCGTCAATACCACCACTCACTACCTTAGGTGAGCAGTCTAGAGCTCGTGACAAGGCCTTTACAAAGCTTCATCCCACCGTTGTCCCTTCTCGCTAAGGTTTTGCCCCTTTTGGATAGAAATCCACAGAGTTCATAGCCCCCTCTTGTGCCAGGTGGGAATGTAAAGAAGTAGGTCATAAAAGACCACCTACACAACCGGATGGAACAACCACGGTGAGACATTGCAAATTAATTAGCCAGGTCCTGCCCATACAGGACATGTGATAGTACGATGTGGCGTAGCAAAGGAACGCTCGAAGACCGATCCTTAACTGACCTGGGCGACCACCAAAAGAACCCTGGGCCTCTACCATAGAAATGGATCGATCCCGTGCATGAACATGCACCCATCCAAGCATCCATTTCGCCCAAGTCCGAACCAGTTTTCATTTTATTTACCACATTAAAATATTTTTGTAAACTTCATGGTACTGACTATACCATAGCAAAAATTTAAAACATAGTTGAGCTTTTGGCTAACATCCCCAAATCAAATATTTTTGGGCTAAACTTCGATTAAGCAGAGAGTTTTGCAACTAGTTCTAGTTCAGACAAATGTACCAACTAGCTTTTACTAAGGCATCAAGGGTGGTCCAGAGGACGATCAAGTTTTGGTGTACAAAGGCAATAGGAATAACTAACAAGTTAAAGTAGGGATTTAAAGTACTTGAATTGAAATACGCATGCAATAGTAATTTAAAACGGGATTTACATAATTTGAAATATTGGGTTCAATATGATCAAGAGTATGACTTGCCTTGGTCGAAAGGTTGAGGGTCTACATCCTCATAGTACTCAGGCTCCTCGGACTCGTCGAAGTCTATACGTTAGAATAAAGCAAGATCAAACAAAAATCAAACAAGATCCAAATGAAAACTGAATCAAACAACTCAAAAGAAGAGAGTGCAAACTAGACTCAAGAGGGAGGTCCACAAGAGTTGGAGGAAGGAGGTCCAACGAGCTGGTCGAACCAAGTTCAACGGGTCGGTGGGAGGTCCAAAAGGTCGGAGGGATGTCCTAAACGACTTGGTCGAAACAGGTTCGAGTCACAAGGAGGTCCTAAGCGACTTGGTCGAAATAGGTTCAATGAGTCACAAGGAGGTCCTAAGTGACTTTGTCGAAATAGGTTCGACAAGTCACAAAGAGGTCCTACGAGTCGGAAGGAGGTCCTAAGCTACTTGGTCGAAACAGGTTCGACAAGTCACAAGGAGGTCCTGAACGGTGAAGATGACTTGAGGGAGATCCTGAACGGTCAAGATGACTCGAGGAAGGTTGCAAGAACAAGAAAGGATACAACTACTCAACATGGTCGCAAGAACAAAGAAGAAAAATGAGGCACGAAAAACTCACCAGAACAAAGAGAAAGAGAGACCGGAGAAGAAGGCTAGGAAGGACGACGAGCGGTGAACGGCGGCGACGCAGACTCCGGTGAACTCTTTGGCGATGGCAAGCTTCAGCGGATCCTGGTGGACTTGCTGATGACGATAAGGCGACGGTGCAAGCTCCAACGGGCTCCTCTGCGACAGCGAACTCTAGCGGCTTCCTTGGCGACGACGAGCTTCAGCGGCACTAGACACAGGGAAGAATGGAGTTTGAAGGTGACAAGGTTTAACAACGGAAAACTGATGAACGGAGGTGAGGAAGAAAGGAATGGAGAGTTGAGGGAAAAGCCCAAGGAGTGCGAAAGGGAATGAGGGCTCCCTAAGGTGCTATTTATAGTGGAGGTAGGAGAACTAGGTGACAAGGATAGAGTGACAGGCGCAGGTGGGCAAGGGGATGGGAGCAGGTAAGGGAAAAGACAAGAGGGGGAAATGGGTACAACAGAGATGACAGCATTTAATGCGACGCAACAGCATTTAATGCTCGAAGACTTCTGCAGCAAACGTGCAGGAAGGAGAAAGTAAGCAGGGCTAGTTGAAACAAAGAGGTTGGTCTTGGTCAAGGTCAAAGGAGAAAGTTGTGACCAAAAGATAGGTCCAACGGAAAAAGGTGGTCACCGGAGGAGGTCCTAAGGAGGAGGTCTGTAGGAGGAGTTGGTCTTTGCAAAAAAGGGCGGTTGCGACTGAGAGGATCGTTTTTGCAAAAAAGAGCGGATGTGACCACACAGGGTGGTCTTTGCAAAAGAGGAGGTCGCGCGTGACCCAAGGGTGGTCAAGACTGAGAGGGTGGTCTTTGCAAAAGAGGGTGCTCATGAGCACAGAGTCAAGGGAGGTCCTGAGAAGGTTACAAAGAGGGAGCCGTCCGATTTGGATCGGACGGTGCAAAACGATTTGGACGCTCAGACCGTTCGAAGGTTAGAACGCGATCTGACCATTCAACACAATCGAGCGATCCACAACGTTTGGAAACGTTCGGACCATTCAGAAGTGACAACGATATCTGGCTGTTCAACACGATCGGGTGATCTAGATGAGAGGAGGGCACAGGAGATTGGATTGGCGTTCTGGAGGAACAGAGGAAAGAAAAACAAAACATAGAGAACTCCAGCGACTTGAAAATCAACTTGAATTAGTTGAAGTTCGAATTAGTCATTTAAATTATTTCCAAAATCTCAGGTTAAGCTTTAACAAACTATAAACCAAATGGTTATTTTTATTTTGAAAATTTCAAAAAGGCTTAGAAAAACCGGGGTGTTACACTTCGTCAGAGTAGTTTGTAATAGGATACTTGTAAAGACAAGTTTTTATTTATGTATATAAAACTTCTTTTTTCTGCAAATTATCTCATCGAGTAGTTAGTAACTCATAAGACAATAAAAAGAAAATGAATTTAAGACTAAGAATTGAAGTCATATTGTTGGGACCCAAAAATGCATCTTAGGAACCCTCTGTGTATTCTGAACTAGTCCCAGGTTAGTAGCTAGCTCACACAGGAAACAGTGATGAAATACCATCCATTTATTCGATTTAACTAAAAAGATCTCAAGTATCAAATAATAATAACTGGACCTTATGATCAATGTTTACTTAACTTGCCACGTAGGGCTAAAGAAACAAATAAACTCTTGCCGTGGAACAAAACTCTTGAAATGGCTAATCAATATGCCCACATGCAATCGATTGGAGGATGTCCCTAGGTCGCATGGCCTTCGAAGAACTCCTCTTCATAGAACTCTGAGTTCTCTTGTTCTCCCTCATCTACTGATCAAATAGATGGCACAAAGCCATGAGTACTTTGAATGTACTCAGCAAGCTGTGGGAAAAATGTATGCAAATAGTACTCATGCAAGGTTTGAACAAAGGTTAGTTGTATGGTTTTTTTTTTTGCAGAAAGCAGTATTGACGGTAAATACAATAAATAGATTGAAATACGTAATTGAAAAGAATAATAAGTAAGTAAACAATTTCTTTGAAACAACCTATGAACTACCCATCCACTTCCCAAGACAAACCACCAAGTCAATGACCCGTTCACCAAACAAACATTATATTCATCAAGTGAACTTCCCATCCACACTCCGACACATTTTATAAAAACTCTATCTCCCGTGTGAAATCCCCAAGCACGTCCATAACCGCGGACATGGCTATTCGAATAGTTTTACACTCTGCAGATGTTGTACAGCTTGACCCACAAGAGATTAATCAACTCAAAGAGTCTGACCACACTTCCTTAGGTGTGTGACTTAAGTGATCATCACAAGGCTTTTACAAAGCTCCTTCTTAACCCAGTTCTGCTCGCTAAGGTTTCAACACTGAATGTCTTTCCGATCAGATAGGGCCCCCCTCTTGCGTCATCGTGAGAATACGTTTCCCATAAACCACGCTTCCCACGATAGAATTGAAATTAAGACATTGCTAATTAGTCAGCTAGGTCCCGCCCATACAGGACATGTGGTTGTACGGTTAAGGCCTAGTTCAATGGCACACAAGATTAAGTCCTTGACTAGTTACTCAAGCGAGACTACTACAATCAAAATGTGCTAAATCCACACCCCCACTATCCACCAACCACTCATCCGAGCGAAAACCATTTTGTTTAACTAAAGACCAATGACAAACCCCATCATGGCACACAAATTTTAACAAGAGTGACTCACCACCATAATTCTATATATCATTAAGTCAAGATTAATCATTAAGACACATGTGATGACAAACCCATCGTAACTAAGCTGAACTAAGCATCAATACAATACCCATGTTGGTAATAAAAATATGTCCAACTAAAATTATCCATGCTAGGGTGACAAAGGATTCATGGTATTCAAATGATCAATGGAAGCATAATGACAACAGGTAATAACTAATCCCAAAACAATTTGTATAAATATAGCATGCAATTGTATAAAATAATATACTTTTGAAATCATAAGTTCAATATGATCAAAGAACCATGACTTGTCTTGAAATAAATCAAGAGATTGATCTTGATCTTAGCATACTCCTCCTTGCTCAAAACTTCCCGAAGTATCAACGTCTACTCGCAAATAAGTAAATAAACCAAATAAATAAATAATAGGGAGACAAAAAAATTCTAAAAATTAAATAAAAATCTCAGATAAATAGTTCTCAAATTTAGATGAATTTAGGAATTTTAACGGACTCAATCGGAATTCGGATGCAAAAGATATGGGCTCTGAAAAATTAAAATCACATAAAATACTGAAATCAGAATTTATGGATTTACTGAATTATTCTTCTGAAGGAAAAATAATTTATGACGTCGGCAAGGAATTTCGGCTGAAAAAGAAACAAAGGAAATTGAAATTGATGTGTAGGTCCCACTTGTAAGTGAGATGGTCCACGATGAAACGAGTTCAAGGATTATGGATCTAGGGCCTTGACACATACGCTGCTGACAAGGATACCACACAAGCAGGAAAGCTGAGATGGCGCTGATGTAGAGATGCAAAGGAGTGCCACGTCGGCAAAGGGAGCAAAACACAGAGAGAGGCTGAAGCAGCATGGCCGGCGGTGAGGCTTCGGCATTGACGGCCAATCACAGCGACGGAGCTCCGGGAAGATAGCAAAACGGAAACTCGGGTGGTGATGGCTCGTCGGTGGCGACAATGTGTCGCTGGAGACGGTGATTTGGGCGCGGGATGGTTCGGCCGGCGGTGACGACAAAGAAGCAGTGGCGCCCGAAAGAAAATAAGGGGAAACGCTGCGAAGGGAGGGAACCGAACAAGGATAGCGTTGCGCACAAGATGACACACTAGATGGGGCTTGGAACTCACCGGAACAGATAGATCGAAAAAGGGCGGCGGCAGTCGGTCTTCGGACGAACACAAAAACGGCGAAGTAGTGGTCCGCGACCGAAGGAGATGGCGTCACGGCGTAGACCACGTTGATGTGAACTCGAAGGCGAAGACGACACGGGCGGAGATGCACGGACGGCGTAGCAATCCGATGCTGAAGGAGCTTCGGGCGTCCCTGGTTCCTTTGGTGATTGCGGCGCAATGAAGACGAGCTAGGGCCGGCGCCTTAGGGTTTCGGAAGAGAGATTGACACAGAGGTCCGGTCTTATATAGCGCTCGGATGGGAGGGGTCAAAGAGGAGCACGGCCGGCGCTGCGCGTGTTCAACCCGGACTCAAGAGTCCCGGAGGTTGACGAAGGGGAGCTGGCAAAAGCGGCGGGACCACCAAGCAGTGAGACAGAGAAAAAGGAAAGAATGAGCTGGCTCAGCTGGGCCTCGGGTGCGCGCAAGGCAAAGAAAACGGAAGAGCGAGTCGGACCGGCGGAAACGAGAGAAGGAAAGAAAAAGGCCGAGGCGGCTCGGTTGGCTGCGCACACGCACAAAAGGGAAAGCGGGAGGCTCGGCTGGCTTCACGCGTGCCCGAGCGGATAACGGGAGCAGGCCAAGATCAACATGGGACAGCATAACGTGGGAAGGAAAAAGGCCAAGGCTGGCTGGGCTGGGAAAAAGGATATGGGCCAAAAGAAAGGAATTTGAGCTCAAGGAGTATTTCCGAGATTTCATTAGTTTTTCTAGATTTCATTAGTTTTTTCTTTTTAGAAAATAGCAGATGGAAAATTATAGAGAAATCTAGAAAATATATCCAAGCTCATAAAATCCAAATAAAATAATTTTGATAATAGTTGATGTTGACATTATTCACCTTAAATTGTTTTTGAACTCTGAAAATTCCAATTAAGCTTTAATTTTAACAGCAAAAATTCAAATGGTTATGTTTGCTTTTAAAACTTCAAAAATAGAACAAATTTTAGGATGTTACACATATTAATAACTTTATCCTAGCCCCGACTATTTGCTTAGTTTATTTATGTAAACTAACTAAATAGCGTGAAAAGGGTTTTGCTTGAAAAAAGTTGTTTGACCTTTGTTGTCGATCTCAATTGTCTTGTACTGATTGCAAAGAGTCCAGAACAGGTCGAAACTAGAAAGTTCCTTCTAGTGGGTAGGACCACGTGCAGATAGGATAGATTTCGACTAGTTGATTCCCTTTCTCCGACCAGGTTAATCAAATCGTAGAGATCAACAAACGAACTCAATTGTCATGTACAGGTAACAAGAGTTAGAGACAACGCGACGCTAGGAAGTTCCTTCTAGTGGATAGGACCACGTATAGATGGGAAAGACTTCGACCAGCTTAATCGAATCGAGAGTTTTTAAAGTAGTCGGACAAAATATAATTTTAAAAAGAGCTTGCTATAAACAGTTTCGACCACATTTTGTTGAACCTTGTTTCTTTTTTTTTTGCAACAGAAGTTAGGAACAGTTCGGCACTAGGAACTTCCCCCTAGTGGAGCAGGACCACATGCTGAAAGGAAAGACTTCAACTAGGTGATGTTACCGTCCTTCAACTAGTGTAAAGAAAACCAAGTGAGCGATCGAAAATCGAAGCGTTGCTCCATGAAAAATTTTGAAGACAATAAAGATTGAAGAAAACTAAAACTTTATCGAGGAAAAAGGATGTTACACATAGAATTTGTGTAATTGGTCGATATTCTAAAAGTTTGAAAGGACTCTGCCATCTTCCATTGCGAGTCGTACTGAGCCTGGTCACATGACTTCGACCACGCTGTAAGGATCTTCCCACTTGGGGGGAAAGTTTGTTCTGATTAGACTGGATTTGATCTTTTTTAATACCAAGTCACCTATAGTAAGGCTACGAGGTTGGACCTTACGATCATAGTATTTGCGCAGGGCTTGTTGGTAGATGGTCGAACGGATTAAGGCTTGATTCCTCTTTTCATTGAGTAGATTGATATCATCTGCTCGAAGTTGCTCCTAGCTAGAGTCGTTGAAGTTTTCAACCCTTGTCGACCGAATCTTTAGTTCTAGTGGAAGCATGGCTTCAGCCCCAAAAACTAGATAGAAGGGTATTTCACCTGTGGCCCGACTTGCAATCGTACGAACTGCCCATAATACTGAGGGTAACTCCTGTACCCAAGCCCCCGAGCGCTTAATAAGCTGGTTGAAGACTCGAGTTTTGATTCCCTGCATAATTTGGTCATTTGCTCTTTCGACTGTCCCATTGCTTTGTAGGTGAGTGACAGAAACATAACACAATTTGGTACCCAATTCGTCTCAAAACTCTTGAAATTTTGTGCTTGAAAATTACTTACCGTTATTTGTAAGTATTCAACTTGGAATACCAAATCGAGTAATCACGCTTCTCATCATGAACCTCTTAGCGGCTTCCGTTGTTATCCCAGTCACAGGTTCGGCTTCAATCCATTTTGTGAACGTATCAATAGCCATAAAAATGAACTCGAAGCCCCCTCATGCTTTTGGGAACGGTCTTAGGATGTCAAGACCCCAGGTCGCAAAAGGTCAAGATAGAGGTATATTTTGTAGTGCCTGAGCCGATTGGTGTATTTGCTTGCTATAAAACAGGCATTGTACACACTTTTTAACCAACTCCTTGGCATCATGAAGGGCGGTTGGCCAGACAAACTTTGTCAAAAGGCTTTTCCGACCAGCATTCTGTAAGAAGCATGAGTTCCACAGATACCCCTATGTATGTCGTGAAGGAGACTTAATCCTTCTCTCTACGATATGCATCGCATGAGAACCCCTTGAGTACTTCGTTTATAGAGGACTCCTTCAACCAAACTATACATTTTAGCCTAGCGAGATAAACGATCTGTCTCGAGATCATCATCGGGTATTATGCCCTTCTGAAGATACTCACAGATGGGATTCATTTAGGTATCCTCGTATTCTAGATAGACTATCTAAATAGGAGATGTTTCTGGTGTTTCAACCAAAGACAGCTGCTGGAGTTGTTCCAAGAATACTCCTTTTGGTACTTGTGATTGGGAAGAAGCCATTTGAGCTAACTGGTCTGTGAGGAAATTATCCTTTCGAGGGATATATTGCACCTTGAAACCGAAAAAATACTTTTCAAGCTTTTGTACTTTCGATAAGTACCGAGATATGATTGAATTAGAGTACTGGTACTCTTTTCCGCCTGATTCACGACTAGTTGAGAGTCTCCTCTCACAAGTACTTGTCGAATCCCCAACGCTTTCGCTGCTCGTATGCCAGCCAACAAACATTCGTATTCTACCATGTTGTTAGTGGCAGGGAAGTTTAATTGAATGACATACATTAATGTCTCTCTTGTAGGAGATTCTAGGACCACCCCAGCCCCTGAGCCACTTAGCATAAGTGACCCATCAAAGTACATCGTCCACTTCTTGTGGGAACTGTACTAGGGATCCTGAACAAGTTCAGGATTTGTCCATTCGGCGACAAAGTCTACCAAGATCTGGGATTTAATGGCCGTTCGGGACACAAAATGGAGGTCGAACTCCCCAAGTTCGACCGACCATTTTGCCATGCATCTCGTTGCTTCCCTGTTCTGGAGGACCACTCCTAGGGGAAACTCAGACAACACAATGATCTTGTGCGCTGAAAGTAATGCCTCAGTTTCCTCGAAGACATGAGGAGGGCATATAAAAGTTTTTGAACTTGAGTGTATCGCTCCTTAGGTCAATGTAAAACTTCACTAACGTAGTAAACTGGTCGTTGGACGTGTTCATGTTCTGCGACCAGTACTGCGCTCACTGCCTGTGGCATGACAGCTAGATATATTAAGAGCGTCTCTTTTAGTTTCGGAGAAACCAGAATAGGAGCACTTGTAAGATACCTCTTGACAACCTCAAAGGCATTGTTTGCCTCCTCTAACTACTCAAAACTATCGTATTTCCTTAGAAGTTTGAAGAAAAGAAGTCATTTTTCTCCCAGTCGTGTAATAAAATGATTAAAGCTGTCATGCATCCTGTGAGTTTTTGGACTTCTTTTTTCGTAGTCAGAGGGTGCATTTGATCGATGGCCTTTATCTTCTCAGGGTTAGCTTCGATTCCTCGTGCAGAGACCAGGAATTTAAGCAACTTTCCTGGAGAGACTCCAAACACACACTTCTTGGGATTGAGTTTCAAATGGTGTTTTCTGAGGTTGTCAAAAGTTTTCTGTAGGTCTGAGATATGATCAAGTTGTTTGATGCTTTTTACAACCAGATCGTCAACATAGACTTCCAAATTGTAGCCTAGTTGAACAGAGAAGGTCGTTTGAATCAAGCGTTAAAAAGAAGCACCGGCATTTTTTAAACCAAATGACATTTTGACATAGGAAAATACTCCAAAAGGAGTAATAAATACGATCTTTTCTTCATCATCTAAACACATACTAATCTGATTATAACCAGAATATGCATCTAGAAAACTTAATGTCTCACAACCAACAGTAGAATCAACCAACTGATCAATACGAAGTAGAGAAAAATCATCTTTTGGATAAGCTTTATTGAGATCAATAAAGTCTACACACATATGCCACTTACCATTATACTTTCTAACCATTACAGGGTTAGCCAACTGACGAGGATTAAAACCTCTATATATTATTTTTAATATATAAAAGACCATACATCTCCGTGGTCGTAACCCTGAGGTGCACGACCTCACTGGTCGTAAAGATTCCAGAGGTTACATAATGGATACCCTGGTCGGACGAAGGCCTAAGCCAAACTCACGACCAGGAGAACTGCTCGTAAAAGGTATGAACTGATACTCGGAACTGATTCCAAGTATATTCTCTACCGTATGACGAATGGAGCACGTGTATATTCCATACCATACGATATTTCTTATCTACACACAGTAGCGAACAACCTCCATGCGGTTATATGTCTCATATACATATAACCGCCGAATGGTTGGTTCTTTATCAACCGTCGCTTGACTCCGACCAGACGCAACGCTTCACATCATACGCCTTCTCTGGAAGTAACTGCTGCCTCTTCAAGGGCTATTTAAATATGAAACCTGGACGGGTCAAGGGGACAAGGCAATAAGAGGAAGAAGACAAGTTAGAGCTATCAGACTAAAGCACAAGCCTTAGATTCGTGTGATAGGTCTGATATTGTAAGGGAACAAGCAGTGTTCTCAGAGCTTAATCTGTAAAACCCAGTTCATACTGAATAAAGAGTAGTCCCATTATTCCCTTAGATTTCCCACGTCACTTTCTCTTTTTCTTTTCGTAAGATCGACGTCTTGATCGTCGACAGCTGGCGCTGGCTGTGGGGAGCACGACGTGGAATCTTGGAAGAATTTCTCTGCCCATCAAATCTTTGTCCATTCCCCGCTTGTGATCGCTGATGCGGTTATGGCAGGAAGTTGGGATGAAGAAAATTGGTTCGATTTGGCGGACTACACCAACCTCGACATGGACGCGTGCATGCGCGCCATGGAGGAAAACAGAATCTCTTCATCATCCTCCTCTGCTGGTTCGCCCATGGCAGAAATCGGTGAAGTCGACCGCATGGATGAAGACGCACCGCTACGATCAATGGCGGTTTCAGAGGAAGTGTTTCCGACCAGTTCGGAACACCCTAAAGCCTCAGCAAGCCCGGGCCTTTCGACCGGCAAAAAAGGTGACGAAAATTCAACACCGCAACCCGAGGTTCAATATACCTTTGATGCGATCATGGTTGATAGGTACTCACCGACGGCTTCTAGCAATTCCAGGAGCCAACCGATACCTGGTGACAGTGTCAATGAAACCTCCATTGGTCGTAAACCAAGTGGGGATGATAAAGCTCAGCATTCGATCGGCAATTCGCGTGATCAGGCTGAGGCCCTTCCGAAAACCCCAGGAGGTACTGATCACCGATTTCTCTCCATCGTGGAAGCTTCTCGCAGAAGCTCTGAAAGGCTCTCCATCGATTACGACGGAAGCTCATCGGAGGATCACTGCTGGAAGCACGAGGTCAATGCGATCGGAGATACAGATCACAATGCCGTGTACGGTCATAATGGAGATGCCTCGCCACCACGTCATAATGGAGATGGTACGGGCGGTCAAGCACCAAATGCCGGAGGTGACAGAACTGGTGGACGTTCACCAGTTAATGCGCCTAATCCTTCCCAAACCAATGTAAGGGACCAGGCAAGATCGATCAGGAGATCGGCGGATTCAAGCCATCAAACACCTTCTTCTGGCAGAAATCCCTCGAGACCTTCGGTAACGATACAAAACCTGCAGCGAGTCAGAGATATGTTAAATACTTCGACGACCGCCTCGCAGACTCGTGTTTCGCCCAACTCGCAGGTCAAGTATCAGAGATCATCCAACAGACGATGCAGTGCACAGAAGCATATCGGGAACGAAGGCACCCGCAAAGTCAGCCTGCATGGTCGTGTTGAAGATCAGTTGACACTACGACCACCTCGACGATTCCGACCAACAAGTCATGAGGGGAGGAGACTATTCCAAGAATCCTCACCCTCGCTTCGTCGAGAGGAGCAATCGCTTGGACCTGGTGATCTTCGACATCACCTAAACCAGGCAAGTGGTCGGAGGCGTTCTACTAACGTCCATGACCGAATCGGGACATTGGAGCACCGACAATCCATTCCTAGAAATCAGTCTCCAACCGACTACAATCCGCACCTTTTCAAAGAAGGCGCCACGAAACTATCACAGGCTGTCGAGCCTTCTCACCAGGGCTCCAGGCTGTACGTTGGTCAAATAGGTTCCGACCGGCCAATTTGGATAAATTCAATGGGACCCAAAATCCTTTGGAATTTCTCCAGATATATACCACCGCTATTAGAGCTGCTGGTGGTGATGAAAATGTAATGGCAAACTATCTTCCGACGGTATTAGAAGGATCAACCCGATCGTGGTTGCTTAACCTTCCGGTCGGGTCCATGTATACTTGGGAGCAACTCTGCGACCTTTTGATTGCAAATTTTCAGGGTACGTATGATCGCCCTGGAAAGGAAGACGATCTCCATAGAATACGGCAAAAATCAAACGAGACTCTCCGGCAGTATATCAAAAGATTTAGCCAAGTTCGTAACTCAATACCGAAGGTTGCAGAATCTTCCGTTATCCAAGCCTTCAAAGCAGGATTAAAAATCGAAGGTTTATGGAGGATTTAGCTATACATCCCCCACGAACAACCATCGAGCTCTTCGATATGGCTGACAAGTACGCAACGGCCAGTGAAGCGGTCGAGTGGAACGAAGCCATTGATCGAAAGGATAAAATTCCTCAACCTGGTTTGGATAGGACGGAAAAGAAGCAAAAGAATACTCTCAAGAAAAAGAAGCATGGCAGAGCCAACGACAATGAGGTTCTTGCTGTTCCTGAAAAATTTACCAAAGGAAGAAAAGATTATACTGGTCGTGGCAAGGCTAAGGCTCCGACCAATGATTACAAGAAAAATTAAAAATGGTGTCCTATCCACTAGCAAGCAGGACACAACCTGTGCAATTGTCGCGCTTGGCAAAAGAAGCTGAAAGATTATTATGCAGGTAAAGGTCCACTCCCGTTGATCCAAGAGCTCGGGGAAACAAGCTCCAAGAAGGACAAAGATGGTGATGAACAAATGGAGTACCAAGAACCTCAGCACACTGTCGATGTGATCTTCGGTGGATCTTCTTCGTATGAGTCCAGACGTCACCTGAAAGCCATGGAGCGAGAAGTCAACCTTACCGAACCTTCGATCGTCGTTAAACCTTTAAGGTGGTCGGAGACGATAATCTCCTTCAGCAAAGAAGACTGCCCCATTCCTTCGACTCAACCAGGTAGGTTTTCAATTGTCGTTGAGCCTACTATTAATAACTGCAAGGTTAATCGGGTCTTGATAGATGGGGGTAGTTCTTTAAATATTTTATTTGCAAGTGCTTTGGAAGACATGCAGATTCTCAAATCCAAGGTAAAACCTGTGAAATATGCCTTCCATGGCATAGTTCCTGGGTCTACCGCTAAGCCGATAGGGCACTTATCCCTACTGGTTACGTTTGGAAAGCCCGACAACTTCCGGATAGGAAAATTTTCATTTGATGTGGTAAACTTCGAGACTGCATACAATGCAATTCTTGGTCGTCCAGCTTTAACAAAATTCATGATAGCCACGCACTACGGTTATTAGAGTTTGAAAATGCCGGGACCAAAGGGTGTAATCACGGTCCGAGGCAATCAGAAAATAGCTTATGCATGCGATCGGAAATGCTTAGAACTGATCGATAAACTTCCGACCAGGGGAACTAACACCGTTATCATGCAGGTCAAACACTCAAGGCCGAAGATGACACCGAAACCTTCCGACCAGATAAAAGAGGTACAACTCGACGGAAGTGCTTCTCCAAAGGGTGCCAAGATATTGGTCGGGGCAGGACTCGACCTTAAAAAGGAAGAGTCACTCGTCTCCTTCCTCCGAGCTAACCAGGACGTATTCGCCTGGCAGACGTCCGATATGCCCGGAGTCTCCAGGGAGGTGATCGAGCATAGGCTAGCTCTACAGCCTAACAAAAAACCAGTCAAGCAGAAGCTACGGCGTTTCGCATCTGATTGGAAAGAAGCAATCCAGTCGGAGATTGACAAACTTCTCAAAGCTAGGTTCATTCGTGAGGTCGACCACCCAGAGTGGCTCGCCAATCCTGTAATGGTTAGAAAAGCCAATGGGAAATGGCGAATGTGTATCGACTTTACAGATCTTAATAAAGTTTGTCCGAAGGACGACATTCCCCTTCCTCGCATCGATCAACTTGTAGACTCTACTTCTGGGTGTGAGTTGTTAAGTTTTTTATATGCTTACTCTGGGTACCACCAGATCAATATGAGTAAAGAAGATGAAGAGAAAACTTCCTTCATCACTCCATATGGTACTTACTGTTATGTAAAGATGTCATTTGGTCTCAAAAATGCTGGTGCAACATTCCAAAGGTTGATGCAAAAGACCTTTAGCGCACAGATAGGTCGGAATCTTGAAGCCTACGTCGATGATCTGGTCGTAAAGAGCATCAACGTCGGCGATCATATTCTAGATCTACAGGAGACTTTCAATAACTTAAGACGTCATAGCCTTAAGTTAAATCCAGAGAAATGTGTGTTCGGAGTTTCGTCGGGAAAGCTTCTTGGATTCCTAGTTTCGGCTAGAGGCATCGAAGCAAATCCAACAAAAATCGCCGCCATCGATCAGATGCGCGATCCGACCACAAAGAAGGAGGTTCAGAAACTAACCGGTTGTATGGCAGCGTTAAGTCGTTTCATAGCACGGTTAGGCGAAAAAGGGCTACCTTTCTTTAAGCTTCTCCGGAAACATGGGAGTTTTGAATGGACAAAAGAGGCAAGCAGCGCCTTTGACGAATTAAAACGGTACCTTACGAGTCCCCCAATCTTAGTCTCTCCGAGATTGAGAGAAACATTGCTAATTTACGTGGCTGCAACGCCACAAACGATTAGTAGTTTACTGGTCGTAGAACGAGACCATGTTCAACGACTAATATATTTCGTAAGCAAAATCTTGTATGGACCAAAAGAAACGTATCTGTAGGTGGAAAAGTTGCTCTATGGTCTCATTATGGCTTTAAGGAAACTAAAGCATTATTTTCAGGGCCATAAAATGGTCGTACCTACTGGATATCCTCTTGGTCAAGTCCTACGAAACAGGGAGTCATCAGGACGAATAGCAAAATGGGCGGTTGAGCTTGGGGCATTCGATCTCCATTTTGTCCCACGAACAAACAATCAAGTCGTGCAATAGCGAATTCATTCTTTGAATGGACAAACCCTGAACCCACCTAGGGGCCCGAGTACGAGCACCATGATGAGTGGACAATGTACTTCGACGGTTCCTTGATGTTGCACGGCTCGGGGCTGGGGTCGTCTTGATTTCCCCTACTGGCGAACAAATAAAGTACGCTATTCATTTAAACTTTTCTGCTACTAATAATGTGGCAGAGTACGAAGGTTAACTGGCAGGACTTCGAGCAGCTCGTTCGCTCGGGATTCGCAGATTGCTAGTGAAAGACGATTCTCAACTAGTAGCGAATCAAGTAGGGAAAGAGTATCAATGCTCTAGTACCAAGATGTCATCATATCTGGCGGAAGTACGAAAACTCGAAAAGCATTTCTTCGGTTTTCAGATCCAACACATTCCTAGAAAGGAAAACTTTCTAGCAGACCAGTTAGCCCGGATGGCTTCCACAAGGACATCCGTCCCGCCCGGAGTTTTTCTCGAGAAACTTGATTCATTCTCGGTAGTCGAGCCTTCTAAGGACATAGATGTTCGCAAGGAGGTTGCACACCTTGATTCTGCAAACATGGATGCTCCACAGGTCGATGATGGTTGGCGCCATCACGATCACGGTAGAGATTGGATGACATCGATCTACAATTATCTTCAGCATGACCTAATTCCAGAAGAAGATGTAGAGGCTGATTGTATAGCACGAAAAGCCAAATCATACACTCTAATTGAACGTACCTTGTACAAACGAGGATCTCACGGAGTGTTGATGAGATGCATATCTCGCTCGGATGGCATTAAATTGCTAGCCGAAATTCATGGAGGAGTCTGTGGAGCTCATCATTCCTACAGAACTTTGGTTGGTAAAGCCTTTAGGCAAGGATACTACTGGCCAACGGCCCTTCATGATGCAAAAGAGCTCGTGACGAAGTGCGTACAATGTCAGTTTCATAGCCGACAAGTACATCAGTCGTCTCAAGCTTTGCAAATAATTCCTCTTTCTTGGCCTTTTGCAACCTAGGGACTAGACATTCTGGGACCTTTCCCAAGAGCACCCGGGGGCTTTGAGTTCCTTTTCGTCATGATTGACACATTCACTAAATGGATCGAAGCCGAGCCGGTTGTAAAAATTACAACTGAAGCCGCCAAGAGGTTTCTCACAAAAAACGTGATTACCCGATTTGGTGTACCCAATCGTATAATCACCGATAATGGTGTCCAGTTCTCAAGCAGCAATTTTTAGGAATTCTGTGACGACCTAGGTATCAAGATACATTTCGCTTATGTTGCTCATCCGCATAGCAATGGAGCAGTGGAGCGAGCCAATGGTATCATAATGCAAGGAATCAAACGACGAGTGTTCGACCAGTTACTTCAACGGTCAGGGGCTTGGGTTCAAGAACTTCCTTCTGTATTATGGGCCGTTCGTACCACAACTAGTCGTGCAACCGGTGAAACACCATTCTTTATGGTTTACGGAGCTGAAGCCATGCTTCCTCCAGAACTTAAAATTGGTTCTGCTCGAACTGATTGCTTTTCTAAAAGTGATCAGTGTGAACGACGACTTGATGACATCAATTTCCTTGAAGAACGACGAAATCAAGCTTTGCTACGATCAGCAATCTACCAGCAAGCCATGCGTCGGTACCACAGTCGTAAGGTGCAACCTCGCAGCCTAGCTGTAGGTGATTTGGTTCTTAGAAAAATTCAGAACCAAGCGGGTCGCAACAAACTTTCACCTAAGTGGGAAGGTCCATACACTGTGGTCGAAGTTACCCGACCAGGATCGGTACGATTAGCTATGACAGATGGGAAAGTTTTGTCTAACTCTTGGAATATTGATCAATTGCGTAAGTTCTATGTTTAATTTCATGTATTTCATTTCCATTCATATTTCAATAAAGATGCATTTCCTTTTTAAAACGATAAGTATGGTTATTTATACTTATTATTCGTCGCATCTGGTCATATACCTTTATTGTTGCTGGTTGATCGGAGAATACACTCATTCTCTCCGATATTCCTTTCAAAAGGATTTCAAATACTCATAGTTGCTGACTTAAATGTCACAGACCACACCGGTTTTAGTCGTGATCATTGCTTCAATGATACACACGCACAACCAAATATTATTTTCTTAAAGAAACATACGAGTATAAGGAGTACCAACTCAGACAATTTATATGGTTTTCGTTCTTTCTTGAATTTGAAGACTGTTATTTTATTTCAACATTCTGTTCTACTCAAGTTTGGCTACTGGTCGGGACACGGAAAGCCTCCTGGTCGAAGTCTCTCCTCTCTGCATGTGGTCCTGCCCACTGGAAGGAGCTTCCTAGTGACGGTCCTTTTCCTACGATCCTCGCTGCCAGTTGGATTTGAGCATGAGCACGTTTCGCGAGATATTTTACAAATCTTCAATTCTTGAGATTCGATACGACCAGATCCGAATATTTTCTAAACAAAGGTACTTATCTATTTCATTTCATTTTTTGCATACATTCTTAATGCATATCTTCTTATCAACAAATCCAGTCTTTGTTATATCTTCAGACTACAAGTGGTATTCGATAATGGACAAGATCTAGACTAGTTGAACTCATCAGCTGGTTCCGACCACATGATTTTCTAGTATTCACTGGATCGTTGTCATACACATTATCAGCACTCCTACCATGGTCATTGTTATTACTCAATTTCTTGGTCTACTGCTTTCTTTTAGTAAGATTCATCTGCTAATATAAGCAGTCGGGGGCTAGGAGATATATGAGTATTTAATAACATTGATAAGACAAAGCAGGATCTTCATTGATAAAAGGTAAGTTTTATTTTACATAGTCTAATATTACATCCATTTACATGTTGGGACCACCAGACTGGTCGCTACGTGATGGAGATCCGACTTCCATTTCTTCAGCAACTTTCTCTCTAAGAGGTCTTACTTCCTCGAGAAGTTTTGTTGCTTCACTTTCAGAGCAGTCGAAGTCCTCTTCCACAGCTTTAAGACTAACAGAGGGGGTCGAAAGCCTTTAGTTTTTCTAAAGCAACACTAACTCCATTCATGATAGCTTCCTTCATTGTCTTAACATGGTTCTCTCGAAAGAGTGTTATTACCTCCTTTAGATCTTCAAGTTGATGGCCGAGAAAATTGATTCTCTCTGAAGGATCTCTTAGAATGGGCAGTTGCGTTCCCGACCCCAGGTCGAAGAGCATCTTGTTCAGAGCCTTGACTTTGTCTTCAAGACTCCGATCGAGTTCAGCCCCTTGGTCACGCTCAAACTTGAGGGTTTTCTCCGCTCGTTCAAGCGCTTCAGTTTTTTCTGCACGAGTGGATAGAAAGAAATTAATATATTCTTTACAATTGGAGTTATGGAATACTGGTTAAGTCTACGACCAGTTACCTTTGATTTTCTTCTCACAAGAGTCGAAAACCTCCTTTTGTCTGGTCATCGCATGCTCGATCGACCGATCTTTACCCTGATTTTCTTCCCTCAGTTTTATTATTATGGCTTCTTTGGCCACGATCTCTTCTTTAATTTTCTCTAAATCTATCAAATATGATAGGAAAAGAAGGTTAAGTTATAAGAGAGAAACAAGATAATAAAACTTAGGAGGTCAAAAAGAGAAATGTTCTTACTTCTCATATCGGAGTGTTTCTGCTCCAAAATTTTTATTTGCTGGGTCAGTCCTCCGACCATAGCATATTTCTCGACCATGTACTACAAAAATAAAATCTCTTTCTTTGATAATTTCTCAGAGAAACTTTAAAAGAAAGAGTTGTAAGGATGGTTGTAGAACACTTACCCGAATTGCCATATCATTATATTCGGAAAAGATTGTATCTGGACCAATCTCAGCTTGACGGTCCGATATCTAGCCAGCTGGGTAAAGACCGGTCGTGCCTTGGGCTGGCCTGGCTAGCATGGCCCATCTAGCCAGCTCTACTCTTCTATTCTTCCCCAGCACCGGTCCCCTCCTCTCTCTTCTCTTCTCCCCTGCACCGCCCGCGTCTGTAGGCCGCAGCCCCGCATCGGCCTCCTCCTCCTTGGTGCTGGTGTCCTCCTCGTCGGCACCGTGCCATCGCTCTCTGCCGCCTGTCGAGCTGCCCTTTGGGCTTCTTCCCCCTCTCCTCTCCGCGTCTGGCCAGATAGGCCGTGCCGGACCAGCCTACCGTGCCGAGGTGCCAGCCCAAGCACGGCCTGTCTACAGTGTGGGCCATGCCATGCCTGGCTAGACCAACAATGTTGTGCCTCAGGTCGGCCCGGTAGGCACGGCCCATCTGGCCACCTCTAAGTTTGAATGTGATACGAATTGAGTTTAAGTGAGATACCAATTTTATTTTTCACTCTATTTCATAGTTCTACTTCTACATTGAGTTTTTCATGTATCAATATAAATATATTCATGTGGTCCATAGGGAAGAGTAACAGTTATATTGTAAACATCTCCTCACATAATGATATTGCCTTCGTGCCTCCGTAGTTTTTCCTGAAAGGGCTTTTCAAGTAAAATTTGTGTCTCCCGTTCCTATTTCCTATACATTATTTACAACAAGTGGTATCACAGCACAGAAGATTCGATCAAAAGGTCTTCCGATTGGTGCGATCTATGGAGTCATTCTTGGTGTTTTTTCTCCTGGAGTTGGCGAGTTTGAAGAGAATCAGGAAGCCGAGTCAAAGTCGTTCAGCAGTCCCAGGCATTCAATGGAAATAAACTGGAAGTCGCACGTCGCGAGAAGAAACATCATAACTGAGGAGAGGAGACGTGTGTCCCGAGGAAGCGGAGAGGCAGTCATTCAGAGCATTGAACCCGAGAAGCAATCGGTCAGAGAGCTTCCTTCGTGATTTTCCCACTTTGCATTTTATTGCTAGGTACACACAAATTCGTACTAGCAAATTCAAGATTTATTCCGCATGGCAACAATAAAGTATGATCTTTCGCTACTGGATCGAGAAATGATGTTTCCTCAATGGCAAGTCAAGATGTGATATATTCTATCTCAACTCGATTTGGATGACGCTTTATTTGGGATCAACAATATGCCCGTTGCATGGTCTCTTAAGAAGAAGCAAATAAAAGATCGTAAGGTCTAATCTCAGATTTATCTTCATCTATCAAATAATAATATACAAGATGTTTTGAAGGAGAAGACCGCCGCCACATTATAGTTGAAACTGGAGCAGATTTGCATGACCAAATATCTGACCAGTAAGATGCATTTGAAGCAGAAGCTTTATTCACACAAGATGGCAGAAGGCGGGTCATTATTGAACCATCTAACAGCGTTCAAATAAGTAGTCTCAAATCTCGAGTCTATAGAAGTAAAATATGATGATGAATATTTGGGTCTTATTCTTTTATGCTCGCTGCCTAGTTCATACTCTACGCTCAAACATACTATTCTATATAGCCGAGATACTCCTACACAGCTACACTTAATGAAGTCTGTGAAGCACTGCACGCGAAGAAAAAAATGAAACTTGTAGTTCCGAAACAAAAGCTCAAATTCGCATGCAGAAGGCCTGATTGTCCATGGCAAACAACAGAAGAGGAGTTCAAATGGTGATTCAAGAGTATCTCTGTTATGTTCTCACTGCCTTTGCTGGTAATTCTAAAACTAGGGATGAGTGGATTCTTGATACAACCTGTTTCACATAAGTCCGAACTGAGATTGGTTCGTGAATTATGAAGCTACGTCAAGTGGTTATGTGTTGATGAGTAATAATTCACCATGCAAGATTGTAGTTATTGGTTCTTTCCAGATCAAAATGTTTGATGGGACCATCAGAACTTTATCGGATGTTTAACACATTCTGGGTTTGAAGAAAAATCTTATCTCGTTGAGTACTCTTGATGCCAAGGGGTACAAGTATTCAGGTAGATGTGGAGTTATAAAGATCGCCAAAGGTTCTCTTGTTGTGATAAAAGGTGACATGAAAGCTGTCAATTTATATCATCTGCAAGGTACTATAATTTCAGGTAATGCTACTGTTACCTCAAATAAATCATCTGATTATGATGTTACTAATCTTTGGCATATGTGTCTAGGTCATATGAGCAAAATTGGCATAATGGAGTTACGCAAAAGAGGACTCATTGATAGTCAAAGCATCGATAAATTGAAGTTGTGTGAACATTGTGTCTTCGACAAACAAAAGAGGGTGAAGTTCAGCACAACAATTCACTTCACAAAAGACATATTGGATTATGTTCACTCTAATTTATGGGGAGAATCCCGCGTTCTGTCCCTTGGAGGTGCACACTACATGTTGACCGTCATTGATGATTATTCAAGAAGAGTTTGACTATATTTTATCAAGCACAAATCAGATGTGTTCAAGACATTTAAGGAGTAGAAGATTGTGATTGAAAAGCAAACTAACAAGTATGCCAAGAAGCTACGTATTGATAATGACTTGGAGTTCTGTTCTAGAGAATGTGAAGCTTTATGTAGATCAGAAATCATTATGAGACATTACACTATCGCAGGTACTCCTAAACAAAATGGTGTGGCCGAACGAGTAAACAAAACCATTACAGAGAAGGTATGTTGCATGTTATCTAATCCCAACTTATCTAGGAGTTATTGGGCTGAAGCCACATCCACTACTTGTTATTTGATCAATCGGTCACCCAAACTGGCAAGTGATAAGAAGACTCCAATTAAGCTATGGTCTGGTTCTCCAGTAGATTATTCAAATATGAGAATATTTGGTTTTCCTGCTTATGCTCATATTAAGAATGGTAAATTTAAGTCTAGATCCGCTAAGTGCATTTTTCTTGATTGTAAATCTAGTGTGAAAGAATATAAATTATGGAATCATGAAACTAGAAGGTAGTTATCAGCATAAGTGTTACTTTTGATGAATCTACTCTCTTACATGATAAACCATCTATTGATGTTCCCGTTGAGAAGCTGCAAAAATCAAGGGTGTAGGTGAAGCATATTATTGATTCAGGATCTATACCAGAAGCCAAAAAGGAAAACATACAGTATGTTCCTGTTGTCTTTCAACTACCACAATTCTATTGCAACCGACAAACCTAAAAGAAATATTTAAGCTCGCAAAAGATTGATTGCAGAAACTGATGTTATTACTTATACTTTGAATGCAACAGAAGAAATTGAAGGTATTGTATAATCTTCCACTTATTCAGATGCTATGTATTCTGGTGTTTCAAAGAGATTGATGGTTGCCATGCATGATGAGATGCAATCTCTTGAGAAGAATGGCACTTGGGAGGTAGTCAAGTTGCTAATTGAAAAGAAGGCTATTGCTGCAAATGAGCATTCAAGAAGAAAGAATGCATTTCACCAATTGAAGAGGATAGGTATAAGGCAAGGCTCATTGCAAAAGGATACAATCAAATTTCAGGTATTGATTTCACAAATGTCTTTTCCCTAGTTGTGGAGCATAGTTTTATTCATATTTTACTCAGCAAAGTGGTTATGCATGATTATGAGCTTGAACAATTGGACGTGAAAACTGCATTCTTATATGGGAAATTGTATGAAGATATTGATATGGAGTAATCGAAAGGTTTTATCTTTCCGAGAAAAGAGAATTATACTTGCAAATTAAAAAATCTATTTATGGTCTGAAGCAATCACTGACAATGGTACAAGAGATTTGACTCCTGTATGATCTCTCAATATTTCGAAAGATTCGATTATGATAGTGTGTTTATTTGAAAACTATTAATGACTCAGCTATTTATTTACGCTATATGTTGATGATATGATAATTGTTGCAAAAGACACGGCATAAATTTCAAAGTTGATGGCATAATTGAGCAATGAATTTGAGATGAATGATCTCGGTGCAGTAAACAATATTCTTGGTATGAAAATTACCAAAGATAGACAGTTTGAAAAATTATACCTAAGTTAGAAAGGGTATATATATTGATAAAGTTCTTCATCGTTTCAACATGCATACGGCCAAATCGGTGAATACTTCGTTAGCTGCACATTTCAAACTTTCTTCAGCGTCATGTCCATAGTCAGATGATGAAGTTGAGGACATGTATAGAGTTTCGTGTACCAGTACAATTGGTTCACTTATGTATGTCATGGTATGTTCTCACCCTGATTTATCTCTATCACTGTGTGTTGTTAGTAGATACATGGCTAATCCTGGCAAAGAGTATTTGAAAATAGTTCAATGGATTTTCATATACTTGTAGGGCACATCTGAGGCATGTTTACAAGTTGAGAAGACTAAAGATGGAATCATTGGTTATGTGGACTCAGATTTTGCTAGAAATTTGAATAAGAGAAGATTTCTTACTCGTTATGCGTTCACTGTTGAGAGATGTGCCATTAGTTGGAAAGTAAGCCAACAAGTTATTGTTGCCTTGTCCACTACAAAAGTCGAATACATGGCTATTTCTAAAACTTGCAAAGAAATCGTTTGGCCAATAGGTTTGTTTATTGAGATTTGTGGAAATACATTTTGAACTACAATATTCCGCGATAATCAAAGCGCTATTTGTCTTACGAAGAATCAGATGTTTCAAGACATATTGACATCAGGTATCATTATATTTGAAGTGCCATTACTCAAGGTGACATTAAAGTTAGTAAGATAAGTACTCATGAAAATACAGCTGATATGATGACAAAGATAGTTTCTACCGCTAAATTTGAGCTTTGTTCAGACTTAATTGGTATCATTCAGTAGTTTTATGGACGTTCGGCGCACAAAATATTCATGTTAATATGTTTTGAGTACACCATGTTTTGTTTTAGTTACAAGAGGAATTAATTTCAATGTGGAGATTGTTGAGTTTGAATGTGATACAAATTGAGTTTGAGTGTGATACGAATTTCGTTTTCTACTCCAACTCATAGTTCTACTCCTACACTGAGTCTTTATTGTACTACTATAAATATATCCATGTAGTACATAAGGAAGAGCAAGAATTTCATTGTAAATATCTCCTCATATGGTGATATTACCTTCGTGTGTCCATAGTTTTTTTCGAAAGAGTTTTTCACATAAAACTTGTGTCCCTCGTTTCTATTTTCTGTGCATTATTTACAACATGCGGCTTTCAGGTTCACGAAAGTCAAAATTGTATCAAGTATTACTTATATATTCCTGATTCTTCTGGTGAGTATTGTTTTTTTAAGATAATTAATTATTTGCTACTGCCTAAGGGTGAATTTTAGGATTTGTCACTGCATGTGAGTATGACATGTTGGTCCCCCACATGTCATACTCACATCAGTGACAAATTTAAAATTACGTATGTTTAGGCAGTGGCAAATGATTGAACCTCCCTATTTTTTTTCAAGGCAAGTAGTATCTGGTCTGTTTTGTCTGACAAGCTCGGGTATGTACGAAAATGAAGCTAACCGAAAACATGGGTTTTTTTTCTTTAAAGAAGGGGAAAACTCTATTTCGTTCCATGATAGATCGATGTAAAATCGTCAGTTCCGCATACACCAGGTTATGCAGACTTACACGGAGGGCACCCGGGTTTTTAGAGATTTTGCTACAAGTCTCGACAGAACATTAGGCTGAAATTTCAGCTGGTATTAACGCTCTTCATAGTCTGCTCGGCATGGATGCTAACCGTGTCGTTCTAGAGACTGATGCACTTAACCTCAGAGAAGCTGCGTGCGACGAGGAACAGGATGATGGCCATAATTCTTGTTCAACTCAGAAATATCTCGTTCTGTAACATCTCAATTTTTCTCTCCTTGTAAAACTATTTTAAAATAAGTATCTCAAAGATTTGGTTTTTATTTGGAGTTCTTGCAGTTATTTAAAATCTAAATTCAAATCCCAATCCAAAAGTTCAATTTCCAAATCAAATCGTTTCCTCTCACTCTTCTTACACCAAGCCCACCTCTCTCTCATACCCAGCATCTTTCTTTCTGGGACACAAGCAGCCTGGCCCATCTTGGACATCCCAACTCCCTGCCACCCCCTCTGCTCTACCCATACGAGCCCGAGCCCGAGCCCGAGCCCGCTTGCGCCACCGCTGCTCGTTTGCATTGAAGCCGCATACACGACGTTTGGAAACGCCAGCATTCAATCTGCCATCACCGCGCCATCGTCGCCACATTCAATTCGGTTGTTTCCATCCGCGATCATGCGCAATCGAGTCTCGTACGCCGCCGAGTCCGTCGATCCCGCCTGCGTCTCTGTCCGCTCTGCTACCGTCTCGCCCTGTAAGCTGGAGCCTCACGGCCACGTTCAACCCCTTCGCACTCCCCCAAAGCCCCATCGATGCACGTGCCCTCGTCGCCGCCGAGCGAAATCATCTTTTTCCGGAGCCGGGTGCCGCTCTGTCCACCCGATCCTTCCTCTCCCCGGTGAGTTCCTAACAAAACCAATAGCATCAACTCATGTTCCACCCCACTTTGCATTTCCCCTTCAAGGTCAAGGGCGAATAAAGCGTGTTTTCACATGATAGATCTTTGGTTTTGTTTTCAAAGTATTTTTTTTTTTGAATCCGTGAGTGACTAGAACTCTCGGGTAGTTACCTAGCAGCTAGAACTAGTTGGGGGTGGTTGGAACCCTATTCATCAAACCTTGGCGGTTAGAGCTTTTATATTAGTGGTTGGTGGCTACAACCTTCACTAGTAAAATATTTAGTTTCAATTATTGCAACTTGTTTGCCAAATGATTGCTTTTGGAAAACTATGGTCTGTTTGGAACTTAAAATGTGGTTTTACACAAAAGAACCATAATAAGCCTCCATTGTTAAGCCTTGCATCTATATAATTGCGTTATTCTCCAGACTTACGGAGTACTCTATGTACTCATATGCTACACTGAAACAAATCTCAGAAGTCAACAGAGATGCTAATGAGGATTATGACTTTTACACGTGTGGCTACGACGAAGGACACCCAGAGTACTAGGCGTGTTTCCCCAATCGATTGCAGGTGGGCTTATGGATGGGCCATCACTTGGAGTTATCTTCTCCCGTTGCAGTTTATTCGAGTTGTTTAGCCTGGAACGGTGATAATTGTAAGCTCCAATAATAAGGTCATTACTCTTTTGTTTAATATTTCTTATTTCCTTATATTGAATCGTGATTTGGTAGTGTATCATCGTTGTTTCAACTATGTGCATTAGCTTGATCTGGGACTAATGCATAAATACACAAAGGAATTGGATTCAGAAATCAGGTTCCGACAGTTGGTGTGTCGTACTATTGCCCTAGAGGTGTAGATTAGTCGCTTAAACTTGCTAGGTTCGGAGCATCCAGGGAGTCGTCGAGTTGCTCGGTGTGGCTCGATGATGTTCCAGAAGTTTTTGACTCATTTAGCCTCTTTTTGAAATAAAAATAGCAAAACTAGCCCTATGCGAACGAAATGACAAAATAGCACACCTACCATACAAAACCACCACGGAAAGCCACCTAGCGCGAACTAGAACCACAGCAGGTCGCCTATCACACAACTTGCCGCGTACCTTGTCTTGTCACCGTATGTCCTAAAGTGCTTCAAAAACACTGTAGAGGACACATGTCACATGTTTATCTAACTGTGGTACTATTTTTACCAATTCCACGGTGGTAGATTTGCTATTTCATCGCCAGAACAAGCCAAAAGGGCCCAAAAAAACTCATGTTCCAGAGTGGGTGGCCAGCGATTTTTTTGCACCACTAAGTTAACGGAATAAAAGTTTTATTCCTCTACTAAAAAAATAGGGAATGAATTCAAACCCTTGGCAAAAACCGGTAGCCAGTGGCAAGAAGAGCCATCAATTATATGGAAGGAAAAGTTTTATCTCTGTACTAAAGCCGAGTGCAACAAAAAAAAAATGGCACAAGAGAGTGCCATGTCACCTCATTTTCTTTACCGTTTGATTTCAGATCCAGTGAACATGGATGCACCTAAGAAAACCACTCAACAGGCCATACAATCTATCTTATATCTTATATTAACTCATAAAAGAAATAATTTACCCTGCACAGCAAAAGAATCGTCCCACCCCTGCGTATGTAAAAAAAGCCAACGAAACTCCCTCACGCACTAAGACCACCATGTCAGCCACAACGCGTCCTTAACGTGGCCGCTCCTCGCATCTACACCATCACCGCCCCGCTCTTCTTCCTCCGATCCCCAAGCCACCCCATCTTGCACCCTTCAGCTCCACCGCCCTTGATTTGCGCACCTTCAACCTCGCCGTCACAGAACCACCCTCACCACCGGTTGTCCGTGTACGTCCTCTGTCTCTCGGCGCTTGCAGAGCCCCACACATCGCATTCCCTTCTCCCTCCCGCTCTCGCCCTATGCTCCATCGCCGCCCCTCCACCCACTCCTCCATCCCCATCTGGCCATCTCCTCCCTCACCCTCCTATCTCGTGCAAAGTTTGTGTTTCCACTGCAACACACAGGCACTCTGCTAGTACTAGAAAAAACACTACACATTTCTGAAGAATATTACAGCAACATATTCCACGACGCCCGGACACTGGGGTTGTAAATGGTAATTGCTCAGTATATCACACGAAAAAGATGATATTTTAACGCTGTTACACAAGCCCTGTTTTAATTCCATGTTTTCAATTACATAAATACTATATAATAATACAGTTATTTGGAAAGAAGGAACAAGATAAATAGTACCAACCATAGCTATAAGGACTCTACATCAAGGCATTGCGAGAAATCTATACATAGGTGACTAAAGGCTAAAGCATACAAAACTCACAAAGAACACAAGCCCTCTTGTCCCAGCCAGAAACTCCATAAAGACTAGCAAGCAGTCTATATATGTGCATTCTGCAACTCCCGATAGATTAAATCGATGAAATCGTCGCTCTGTTTGGCATAGATAAGAGTTAATGCATATAAAGAACAAATATTACACCTTGTACCTTCAATGTGAAACATACCTGAACAAGTCTCTGGAGAGCGTCCTTAACTTTATCCCTCGAAATAATAGGCCCATCACTGTGTGCGGGGGTAAGAGACGCAGGTGGAGTCGGTGGCGGAAAGGGTTGAAGAATGGGGGTACCATATGGAGTACGTTGGGCAGATGTGGAACTTGGATGAAGAGATGGTACTGTAGGCATCAAGGATGAAGCCGGTGGCACCAACAATGTGGAAGAGGATGATGGAGGTGCAAAGAACGCAGGAGTTACAAGATTTGTCGAGCGGCTGGCATGGGCATTAGTGTCATGGAGGGGCAGTGGTGGAGCTGACGAAGCCCCTAAAGGAGGGGTCATTTGATGTGTCGGAGCAGCAGACGGAATGATCAATGGTACGTGGGAGGATGCAACGGACTCAGTGGACGGACGCGCTCTCCCAGCCATTGGTGCACTTGATACACTCCCAACGCTAGGAGCGCCCTGTAGATTTGATAAAGAAAAACATAAATTCAACAGTGTTTGACACTATGAATAATGCAGTGATAGCACCAACAATATGTACAACTGAAACCAGCAAGAAGCATTATACTGGTATAGATGTATCAATCAAGATGCTACAATGGACATGGAATTGAAAATCCAGAAACACTAGCCATTGCAAAGATACACTAGTTGACGAACAATGTGAAAAGAAGGAAATATATTCCACATTAAAACAAGATAAAGTTAAAAGAGAACATACACTGAAATAATTGGCCACCGATTCATCAGGGGTGCCAGAAACTAGAGCAGTGGACAATGGCACGGGTTCAAGGGGGCCATCTATAGCAGCGGATGTGGGAACAGCCTCCAATTCCTCAAACTCACTGTGGAACAACAGAAGAATCCGGCATAAGTAAATCCAATATCTTACTAAATACAAAACTTAGAATGCAATAAATATTGGGCAATTGAATCCAACTATCTAAGAGATGAAAACAACTGTAGCGCATACAGAAATCCAGAGGAAAAACCTTTTTGCAGAAGGCACTTTTGGTTTTGGAGGTACTTTGGCGTAAGCATTCAGTATCCTGCAAGAAAATGATTGATTGAAACAAATTTCAGCAAGTGTCCAGACAATTTTTCATAAATAATTTTACAGGGACATCCTGGGATATAATAGTTCAGAACAGGACCGGGGGGGGGGGGGGGGGACTTGGCCCATAGGCTGTTACAGAACAAAGTTTATGCTAAAGCAGTCTTAATCGCACACACACATGCCAGAAATCTTCCCAAGCCAAAAATTATTTTGGCAAACTTTCCACTACATCAAACTACGACTGTTTGCATACCATATGAATTCCATGTGAATATTACTAATAGAAAGCTACCACAATTTGCAGAGACAAGACAAATTGTAAAAATGGAAGTTCTTTTTCCTTAAGCCTTTCCAAAAAAAAATGTAGTCGTCAAAAGATCAAAATCTTCATATCCCATGGAATATTAGAAGAGCATGAATGCATGATCCTCTGCCTTCGCAAAGGATCACAAAATAATGATGCTACCTACCTAGACTCCTAGAGTATTACAAGACAGCTAGAATTTCCCTCACCTCTTTGTGTGATATGGGGATTTTACTTGTTAGGGCTCACGCAATTGCATTTTTCAACTTTTTTTTTCTGGACAGCAAGTGATTGTAGTTGCTGGAGAAGAAAATTGACTCTTTAAAGGGCAGAAATCATTGTGCTTATTTTTTATTGCCAGATGAACAGAAGGAAACCACAATTATGTATTACTTCCTGCCGAAAGGACAGATTAGAATCACCTATTATAACTACATCAGGTCATTCACATCAATTATGCTATGTATGTACAGTTTTCATTATACACCTTAGTCACAGCAAAAATTGCCGTCAACATGAGGGAAAAAAGCTAGGAGAAAAGTCTTACCTTCCAAAAAGGCTCGCAACAGCTTCGCAGTCATGTTGATTATAAAACCAAATACCATTTACTTCTTGTGCAGCATTCCGGTACAACAAATATGGGGGCTGAAGTTCGTATTCAAAATCACTCAATAGATCCTCCACAAGATTATCTGTTTAGAAAAAAAATTCCATGAGGAATCCAGCACGCCTATCAATTTATATAAAGTGAAGCAGTTTAACATCTAGACGTGATGTAAAGTTAGGATTTTGAAGATCTCAATGTACCGTAACCTTGTGTATTTTCTCCCCTGTAATGGCTGCATTCCTTACTTTATTTAATCTACTTCAGCATAAGTTAATCTTAAGATTTAGGGCACACTACATTTCGCAAGACCCAAAAAGAATGTTCCATAGTGATTAGTGATCTGTATCCCATATTCCTATTTGCTTCAGAAGAACGTAAAGGTCCCAGTGCACCACAGATCAGTTATATCAGTGCAATACCTAAACCAACACCCAACAGATGAGCTCATCAAGTCATCAGGTTAGATCACAGATGCACGTACCGGTGTTGCGCCTGTTCATGACGATGAACTGGAACCTCGGCTGCGTGTTCCTACATGCGATCCAACGCATTCCAGGAATAATTAGAACTCCAGACACGCAAAAAACCCCGACCCAAACCCTCCCCAAAAAAAAATCTCCCAGCCTCACCTCTTAACGACGAACAGCGATCCCTCCACGTCCTTCCGGCTCTGCGCAAACCAACAATTTAAAAAAAAACTTGGCATCAGATCGGATCGGATCGGACCACAGGCTAGCAAAGCGAAACAGCGAGGGGAACCGCGCTCACCCACTGGTTGAGGTCGATGTTGAAGTCGTAGAGCGTGACGTGGGCGGCGGTGATGAGGATGTCCTCGACGGCGGGGTCGAGGCGCTGGAGGACGGTGAGGTTGAGCATGCGCGTGCCCTCGGCGTCCATGGCCAGGTTCGGCGTCACCTTCCCCCCGTTCGGCGGCAGCGGCGGCAGCGGCGGCGGCGGCATCGCTGGGTCTCCGCGTGCTGGGGGCGGCGGCGGGATGGATCTGAGTCCGAGTGAGCAGCCGGCTATCGAGTAGGGGAGGACGATGTTTCGGGAACCATCACAGTCACAGCGCAGTTCTGTACACCTCGGACGCGGAGGAGAGGGATGGGGGAGATGGCCCTGGGCCCATTAGTGGGCCTCTGTAAGGCTGATAGGGCCCACTGGTTTGCCTTGCTGGGACAGGCAGGGATGGGCTCGGCCTGGTTGAGGCCCAGATAAGTCTACGGGTGCACTCGTGTGAACTTGGTGCTGTTTCTTTAGAGAGAGGGAGGGAGGGACAGAAATTTAAAAAAAAAAAACGAAGAGGCACTCGGCCCCCACGGCCCACGGGAACACCTCAGATAGGAGAGATCACGGCATCACGCCTCGCAGCACCCTGACAACAGCACTAGACCTTTGTTGACCTTTGCTCTATATTGTTCACCGTTGTATTCGAGGGAGGACCACTTTCTCACCTAATTCATTTAAAACACCTTGTTGGTTGTTCAGTCAGCGTGTGGATTCACTTTGCTCTTGCTTCTATTCTTCTCTCTCAAGTTTGTGCATTGGTGATCCTCTACACTTTCTGGTTTAACTAATTCGAATTCCAGTGCGTTAGGTGGGGGGGGAGGTTGCACTTCCCTTTGTCATGATGTGTATTTTGCGTTGGCAGTCTGTCGGTGTTGTGGCGTTTGCACAAGCTTGAGATTGGCTGGACGGCTTAACTGGTCGGTTTAACCAGTTCGAAGTTTCAGAGGGAACTTGATGCTGTTATTAACTCTTCTTTTCCCCCTAAAAAAATAACAATTTTGCTAGTTTTAAGTTGCCTGAAATTTTCTTAAGTTTAAGTTACTTAGTGTGACCATTGAATTTGTGTAGAGATTGGTGTGTCATATGATTGGATATTGATCCAATAGATGTCATATGATTGGATATTGATCCAATGATCACAACAAGTAACTTAAACTTAAGAAAATTTCAGACAATATATGAATAGACAGTCCCAAAAATAACTCTCCTTTCACAAGGATTGGCAGCTAATCTGCAACGTGTATACTAGCTTCATGTATGCGTGGTGCAACCTATATACGCATTACAGCAGGTGAGGAGGTGCTTGACCATGTGCGTCTCTGTGGAAAATTTGCACTAACCATGTGAGTCCACATGAAAAGCGAGGTGCATACACATGTAGATCCTTCCAGGTGACAAATGCAATCTTACATTGATTTAGTTTGCTGTTAGGAAAAGAATTCTACATAAAGAATCGTTGCACATTACACACGACTCCGGTGACTAGTTTATTTTTTTTCAGTTACAGATTGCACCAAACAAACAGAAAACATTTCTCGAACGCCGCCCTTCGGACATGATCAAAAGAAAAAAAAACTACACAAAAAAACGAGATAATAATTAAGCGTGCGAACGTCAGTGAGCACGGGTCATCATCGGTGTCCTCTTCAGCCGCTGTTCCGCCACCCGTTCTCCCGCCCCCGCCGCTTGTCGGCTCCTGGAACGGCTGCACATAGGACGTCGGCGACGACCGGGTACCCGCGCAGGGCGGGAGGCAGAGTGGCGGGTTACCGTGCTCGTACCCCGGCGGCCAGGAACCACAGACGTAGGGCACCGGCACGGCCGGCGGCTCCGCGGCGTACAGGAAGCTGGGCTGCGGTGCCGTGGGCGGCGGGCGGGGAGGCCGTAGATTGCATGGCTTCTGCTTGCTGCGCTGCTGGAGCCGTGTCCATGGCTGTGGTCACTGGTGCCGACGCCTTCTTGGTCTTGGTTACCTTGCAACCTGCAGAGAAACACAGTCACGGCTCGATCAGGCCACCACACCTCTTTTGCCGCAGGAAGGTGTTTGGTTTGTGTGGATATCATGGGGATATGCGCACGATCTTAAGATGATGAGACAATTGACAATGGCGTTGAGGGTTTGCGAAAACACACGTTTTCGGAGAAGTGCTTGTGCTGTCAGGTCTCAAGCGGTCTGACCAGCCTTGGTGGCGGTCAGACCGCCCATGCCTCGGGTGAATTGGACTGGCGGTCTGACCGGCCGTAGGCGGTCCGACCGGTTGGGTGGCGGCTTTGGCCGTCGATGAATGATCCGACCGCCATATAAGTGGCATTGGATTTTTGAGTGGGCCAAAAATAGAGGTGTAGGCAAGTGAGAGATTCTCTCGCACTTGGTCCCATAATTTTGGAGCCTCCAGCAAAAGTTCTATTCGTTTGAAATTTCCAGAGAGGTTGCGGATTTCAGTGCTGAAATTTTGGCTAAGTCCTTGGGTGGCGGTCAGATCGGCCTTCTGTTGGCGGTCGGGCCGCGATGGCGGCCGACCGGCCAAGGGTGGCGGTCTGACCGGTTTTCACTTAACTTGTCCGCCCGTGTGGCGGCGGCGGTTGCTTGTTAGGTCAAGTTCATGGGTTTCAATGCATATGTGTTGCATGATGCATGTTTTGACTAACGTGGGTCAAGTTGTGGAGAACTTGTTCCGGTTTCGATTTGCTTGTCTATTGTTGTGCAAAGTTGCTTGGTGGTCAACGACGGTCAACGGCGAGGATGATCGGGACTAGGCTTGGAGAGCGAGGTTGAACGATCGACGATGCGGGTGAAGTCATTGGACTCAAGTATGGTGCAAGATGGACAAAGGTGACCGAACAGGCGTTCGGTGCGCGATCGTTGAATCAAGCGGCGCGGGCCTGCAAGTGCCATGGTGGTTTCGGTGGGAGCCGGATGGGAGAGACTTGCCGACATGATGAGAGCCGTTGGATCAACCTACACGTGGCGAACAGCGAGTGCTCGCGCAAACTGACTCGGTCTTCGGAGAAGGATCGAGAAGGGATATTTTGGTAATTTTACCAAATACCGCCTTGTTTACCTTTTGCCAACTCGCGGCGCAAGACGGTGCGTTGGAGAAGCGGATTAGGTCAAGAGGAGATGAAGACGGTGCTTTAAAATGCGTGCGTGTGTGACCCGTTTGTTTTGGGCCTTAACGGGAGCCTATTATGGAAACTCTTCTAGAAGGTCTAGGCCTCCACTATAAATAGAGGAGGGAGGTGGCTGCACCCCCTCAACCCTTTCATTACTTGAAAACCCTAGTTTTTTGTTTGTGTGCTAGGGGAGTTGATAGTTGGAGGTTAGCGTTCTAGAGAGTTGAATTTGATTTCGTGCTCATGTATTGAGTCTTTGTCCTCCATTGATGGAGTGGTTGTAAACCAATACCACATCAAATCAATCCAAAGAAAGTTTCATCAAAGATGAGTCTATTTGCTTTCTTCCTCTCTATTTGGTGATTTTGAGTCTTTCTTTGATCCATGAGTTTTGCTTGGTTTTCGCCGTGATCTAGCTTGCTCGTGACATGTGGGAATACATCTAGGATCTTCAAGATCATCAATCACCCACGAGCAAGTCTCAAGATTATATTTGCGTTTTGACTTCTGCTTTGACCCACCTTCACTCAAACGGAAAAGGTCTGAACTTTGGCAAGGATCTTCACGATCGTTGCTTGGAATAGGTTCCGACATCCTTGGGAAGGTGTGTGTCAAGTTTCACGAAGTTTGGAGGCGCGAATCAAAAGTTAGATTAATTTGCGTTTTGGTTTTTGGCTGATTTCACTGTTCATTGAACTAGAGGTCCGACCTTGAAGGAGAGGTCCGACCGCTTGGATCGTCCGACCACTAGGCCAACCGGTCCGACCGCCCGTGAGAGGTCGATCGCCCGAGAATTGGTGTTTTGGTTTTGTGTTGATTTTGCTTTGGGGTTTTGATTGGATTCAATACAAGTCTTTCGCTGTGCATGATTGATTGATCTTCATAGCTTTCATAGTTATTGGAGTGAGATTCGTATTGAATTCGATTTGGGAGAAAAAGATATCGTGCTCCTATTCACCCCCCCTCTAGTCGCCTTTTCGGTCCAACAAGTGGTATCAGAGCCCGGTTAGTTCAATCTTGATCTTAACCGGTCACTGAACTTGGCGATGGATAAGTATTCCTCCAAACCGCATATCTTCGATGGGCACGACTATGCCTTTTGGAAGAACCGCATGCGTGTCTTTCTTGAGAGTGAACCACGAGGTATTTGAGAGGCTGTTCGAGATCCGCTCATCTTGCCTGAGGTTGCTACGCCGGCTTCTGAAGCCCTCTTGGCTAATGACCGTAAGGCAAAGAATTTTCTGTATGGTGGGCTTGGTAGACAGAATATGATAGGATTTGCAATCTCGAGATCGCACATGAGATTTGGAAGACCTCAAACCTATCATGAGGGTTCTTCCCAAATCAAACAAGTGTATCGCCAGTCTATAAAAGAGAATATAACAAATTCGAGATGCGTCTGGTGAGAGCATCGATGACATTTTCGATCGCTTTAACACGTTGATAAATCGATGAAGTCTGTTGGTATTGAATTTACCCGATGAAAATGTCATCCATCTCCGGCTGCAATCAACACCAGGAGTGGGAGATAAAGGCTACCATCATTCGAAAAATGTCAACTTCTCGATCGACTTTGAAGTCGCTCTATAGCAAGCTCAAGACTCATGAGATCCGTAGTGACCATTCTAAGAAGGGTAACATGGCTTTGGTAGCGGACCGCTCAAGAGAGCCTCGATGGGTCGTTTGAGTCTTCTTCAAATTTCTCTTGCTTCTTTATCGCAATTCAAGAAGAGGATCTTGAAAGTATTCCCGAGCACGAGATGGTACTTTTGATTAAGAAGTTCACACGGGCCTACAACAATATGAGAAACAAAAGAGAGGCGGCCCGTGACTTGTTATGAGTGTGGAGAGCTTAATCACATCCGGCAAATTGCCCCAAGCCGAAAGGTAAGAGCAACTACAAGGATGAAAAGCCGACAGAAGAAGCCTCGTGGACGCAAGTCCAAGTTTGATGATGCCAAGCTCGGAAGGTCGCTCACTGTGTTCTTGCCGCTCTTGGAGAACGATCCTTGAGCGATGTGGACTCGGGAGCGAGGAGGACAAAGAGGAGGAGCTCCTCAAGACAAGAAGGGAAAGGCCAAGGACTTTACAGCATGTGCTTCATGGTCGACTGACGACATCGATGACAACAATGAGGTATCTCCTCCTATGATGTTCTCTTTGCTAGATGCGAACCGTCTATGAACAAATGCTAGGTCGATAAAGCTTTAAAGTTCATCATGACTAGGAATGAGGAGTTAGAGTCACAAGTAGATAAACTCACATTAGAACTTGTGAATGCTAAAAGTCTTGAATCGATGAATGTTCATCTTGTCATGCTTTACATACTGAACTAGCTAAACTGCAATCTGCTCATGATATTGCTTTGCAACAACTTGAAAGTGCTAGAACTGAGCTAATTGAAGTGAAATCTGCTCCTTGTGAAAAATGCTTAGAGTCTAGCAAGTTGGTTGTTTCTGATGTGGTTGAATCTAGCTTTTGCTTTGTCTGCTTAGAACGTGAACATGAAGTACATGATATTGTAGAAGCAGCTAGAGCTAAATATGCCAAGCTTAAGGACAGTATTAATTCTGCTACTTGTGCTTCATGTGAAGCTCTTGTTTGAAGTTGCTCTTTATAAGAAGAGACTTAACGCTAAAACTTGTGATTCATGTGTTAACTTTGGAAGAGAAATTGCTTACCTTAAGGACACATTAGAAAGATTCTCTGATGGTAAGAAACAGTTAAACATGATTCTTGACAAGTCAAAAACTCCTTATAAGAAGCAAGAGTTAGGATAAAACTTTGCCCAGGACAAATCTAGTGGCATTCAAATTTTGAAAAATAACTTAGTTGAATTTGATACCCAACCTGCCAAGATCACTTTCAAATCTGCAGGTTTTGCCCAACCATCTGTTCAGTCAAAAGGTGCTTCTCCCAGTGGTACCAAGTACCATTGCACCTATTGCAAGAAGGATGGGCATTTGGTTGAGTTCTGTTGGCGTAGGTTGAAAAATGCTAAGAGAAATCTTGCTAGAATGTCATCTCATCAACCTAGAGCTTTTATGAATGGTCATTTAGAGAAGAAGAAAACTGGACTAGGATTTATTGCACATGCTCATCATCATCATGTGCCTAGACAGGATAATTCTCATGTTAGAGTAACCATTGCTCACAACAGAATTTCAAATAGAATCAAGGATAGCACTTCTGCTTTGCATACTACTCGCAGACGTGTGTCTCAGTACTGCGTTCCCAAGTCATGTTTAACTAACCCCAGTATTGAGACATATCGCTCTTCGTGCCTTGATTTTCGATCGATCGCGGAAGGAAGGACACGTGGTTCGTCGACTCACCGCTCACGCCACATGACCGGAGACTCAAAATGGTTCACCTCCTTCACGCGGCCGATAGGTGATGTCCTCATCACCTTTGGAGACAATACTCAAGGGCGGATTGAAGGAAGGATCAATCGTGGTGAACGACAATTTCATCCTAAAGGACGCCGCCCTTGTGGACAAGCTCGAGTTTAACTTACTCTGTCTCTCACTTCTTGATGATGGCTATGAGACTATATTTAAGAAAAATGCTTGTCTGGTGCTTGATTCACCGTGAGCTCGTTTTAGGATTTATAGAGTTGCTAGGATCTTTGGAGCCGACTTTTCTCAATCTCTTGTGGTTCTCTTAAATGTTTGTTTACACCTTCTTCGAGTTCGGCTTTGGCATCAACGCTTAGGGTACATTGGTTTTGATCATCGACGCGAGTTAGCAACCTTGATCTCATGAGAGGTTTGCCTCAACTCAAAGCCGTCAAGGATGTCAGATGTGCGCCTCGTAGGCATGGCAAGCAAGTTGCCGCTCACACCCTTCAATGACTTTGGTCATGACCGACGGACGACGCTTGCTTCATATGGATACCGTTGGTCCCGCTAGGATTCGATCAATTGGTGGCAAATGGTACATTCTTGTCATAGTTGATGATTTTTTGAGATACACTTGGGTGTTCTTTCTTGCTTCGAAGGATGAAGCTTTTGGTCATTTTCGTGATCTTGTTCTTCGTTTGGCTTCTGAACTTTCTGGTGCCTTGAGAGCGATCCGCAGTGACAATGGCACAGAGTTCAAGAATGCCTTGTTTGCTTCTTTTTGTGCTGAGCGCGGAATTGAGCATCAGCTCTCTTCTCCACACGTCCCTCAACAGAATGGCGTTGTGGAAAGGAAGAACAGAACCTTAGTCGAGATGGATAGGACGATGCTAGATGAGTATAGCACACCGAGGAGATTTTGGGCGAAGCTATTGCTCTGACTTGCCATATTTCAAACCGTGTCTTCTTGAGACCATCTTTGGGCAAGACTCCTTATGAGCTTCGTTTTGGTAGAAAACTCTATGTTTCTCATTTTCGAGTTTTTGGAGCCAAGTGTTTCATTCTCAAGACAGGAAATCTAGATAAATTTGAATCAAGGACTTTTGATGGTTTATTTCAGGTTATCCCGCACATTCGAGGGTTTCGGGTTTTAATGTTGAAACTAACATTGTCCAGAGACATGCAATGTCACTTTTGATGAGACTAGCCCAGAGCTAGATCCGACGTTCTGTGTGATACAGTGTGAAAGCATTTTTGTGGAGAAAGATGATGACGGGGCGATACTTGTCCTCCACTGCCGTTGAGGCTCCTGTCCAAGCTCCAGAACCTGCTACGACTGCTTCACTTCCAATTGAGGCTCCTGCTGCATCTTCTTCATCCAGCAGTACCTGCGGAGGTTGAGGAGATATTATCTCCCCGGGCGCTCCACTTTACATTCAGAGGCGTCATCCTCCGGATTAGATAATTGGTAGTCTTCATGAGCGAGTCACTCGCTCCAGGTATCAAGATCCAAGTCTCTACTCTCATTCTGCATTTGTTGCTTCTTTCGAACCCCGCGATATATCACATGCTTTATCTGATTCTAGCTGGGTCAATGCCATGCATGAGGAGTTAGAGAATTTTGAGAGGAACAAGGTCTGGAACCTAGTAGAACCTCCTAGTGGTCATAATGTGATAGGAACCCGTTGGGTGTTCAAAAATAAACAAAATGAGGATGGTTCCGTGGTTAGAAACAAGGCTAGATTGGTAGCTCAGGGTTTTAGCCAAGTTGAGGGGTTAGATTTTGATGAGACTTTTGCTCCTGTTGCTATATTGGAAGCCATTCGCATTCTGCTTGCATTTGCTGCTTCTAAGGGCTTTAAATTGTATCAGATGGATGTTAAGAGTGTCTTTTTAAATGGTTTTATAGAGGAGGAAGTGTATGTTAGACAACCCCCAGGCTTTGAGAATCCCAAGCATCCACATCATGTTTTCAAGATATCCAAAGTCTTGTATGGTCTTAAGCAAGCCCCTAGAGCCTAGTATGATAGACTTAAGACTTTTCTGCTTAAGAATGACTTTGAGATGGGAAAGGTAGACAAGACCCTGTTCATTCTTAGGCGTGGCAATAACTTCCTGCTTGCTCAGATTTATGTAGATGATATTATCTTTGGTGGTTCTTCTTATGCTCTTGTTTCTAGTTTTTCTGAGACCATGTCCAGGGAATTTGAGATGAGCATGATGGGAGAACTCAACTACTGGGCTTCAAATCAAGCAATGCAAGGAAGAGATCTTCATCCATCGACGAAGTACACCAAGGATCCGCCAAGCGCCGAGATGGTGATCAAGCCGATCGCCACTCCCATGGCGATTTCGATCGCTTTGGATCCGATGAGGAAGGAGAAGCCATGGATCAACGCGAGTACCGCAAAGATGATCGCTCCCTCCTGCACTGACGGCCTCAAGACCGGACATCCACTTCGCGTTTGTCTCGCGGCGAGGTTTCAGCGCCTCCGAGGACTTCCCATCGCCAAGCCGTTAAGCGCATCTTCGATATTTACACTCTACCCTCCAAGATGGCATTTGGTTTTCCGCTCTTCGCCTTGTCCATTTGGGGTTTTTTCGATTTCGATTTTGGGGTCGTTGGCTAGATAGGAAGAGTACCTCGTGCACTTGTCACTTCTTAGGCACTTCTCTTGTCTCTTGGTCTTCTAGGAAGCGGTCTTACTGCACAATCCATCTGTTGAATATGTAGCCGCTAGTTGTCAGTAGTCGATTTTGTGGATGATGTCCACTCTTAAGGACTTTGGGTTGGCTTTTGATAGTGTTTCTCTTTTCTGTGATAACACTTCTGCTATTAACATTGCTAAAAACCCTGTGCAACACTCTAGAACCAAGCACATAGACATTCGCTATCACTTCCTTAGAGATCATGTCGAGAAGGGTGATATTGTGCTACATTTTGTGGAGTCCGAGGCTCAGTTGACTGATATCCTCACCAAGCCTTTAGATCCTACTAGGTTTGCCACCTTGAAAAGTGAGTTAGGGGTAATCTACCCCTACGGGTTGGTTTGAGGGGGAGTTGGCTCTGTTCTGAACTTTCCTTGTTCATCTGAGTTTTTCTGGATCTTTACTGATACCTTTTTTTAGTGGTATTTTCTTCTGCTCTTTTTGATCCTCTTAGGCATTTTTAAGTCTTTTGTGCATCTCATTGTATCATATTGCATTCATATGAAAATCCAAAAAGATGCATTGTAATATAAGTTTTTCTGTTTGTCTTTTAAAATTGATGAAACTTTGCTTATTACCCTCTTGAGCTTTAGTATTTCAATTCTGCTCAATACCATGTCTAGTTCTTTGACTTGCTAGAATTATCATGCTTTCACATGTGTAGCTAAGTCTTTGCTGAATGAGTCAGAACTTTAAGACAACTTGAACTAAAAACTGCAATTTGTGAATGTTTTAGCTAGTTGCGCAATTAGTGCTCCTTTTGTGACACTGGCCCTGTCAAAATTGCGGTGTTAGCTCTTGAATCTAGTATTGATCATTACTTGAGCTTCTAGTTCCTTTAAGAATCTAAATCTGCTCTTGTGAAAAATGAAAAATCAAAATTAAAGATTGTCATGTGCTTAAAATGTGCCAAACTACTCACGAGACCGCATGTCATGTACATGAACTTGGAGATAGTTTGATGATCCAGACGATCTCATGGGGACTGCTGGTCAAAACTGACATGAACCTCAAGATTTGTCGCCCTGGTAGAAGCTTAGGAAGAGTTTGTGGATGGCTCCTAGTCCACGATCTTCTTCACTAAGATATACCTCTAATCAACTTCAATATTCATTGCAAATGAAAAACTGTTGAAAAATGGGCAGTTGAGAAAAATTGAGCAAAATGATTCAATTCAGGACCTGTTTGTCTCTTAATGTGGTCTTTGTTAGCTTTTTGATCTCACATTGACATTTTTGACATGGCCAGTATCATCTTAGGATCTCTGTTGATGAACTTGCTAGATTTGAAGCTTTGCTTAAAATGCTAAAATTCATTGCTTTATATTGAGCCTTCTAGCTTTAGCTTTGTTATATATGTCTTATCATGATCTTGCTAGCGCTTTCAGGCTGATATGTTATTTGTGCAATATTAGAAATGCTAGCTTGTTCTTTTGGGTAATCTTCAAAGCTTCTAGTAATCAAAATTTGAAAAAATACAAAAATATGAAGCCACTCTATTGCATTTCATGCATGCTCCTTCTTATGCTTTTTCCTCATTCTGCATTTGTTATCTCTGGACGAGAGGAAAGCGTGATTCCTTGATGACTCCATTGTCAAAGGGGGAGAAGATATTTCGAGATGTGTAAGGGGAGAAGATTTAAAAGTGTTAAAAAGGGGGAGAAAATAGGAGAATTTGAAATTTTCTGAAATTTGAGGATCATTGTGAGGGGGAGTTTCATATTTGCATTCGTTTGATCGTATTGCTATTTCTGAACTTGAATTTCTATTCTTGATCCTCACAATGATCAAAGGTCATTTCGAACAATTGTTCTTTTATATGGACCTTAAGTGAGATTTTTGACTCGTCTTTGAAAATTGAAGCTTTCTTACTTTCTTTTGCCTTATCTCACTTGCCTATGCTATTCTGAAGCCAGCTTGGCCATTTCCTTTGCTTTTTCTTGCATTTGGACCAAGTTGTGTTTTTGCGCGAAAACATCGAGTTTTTACTTTTCAAATATCAAAACTTGCATTTGTGGGGAATTGCCAATGTGTTCATTAAGGGGGAGATTGTGGATATCATGGGGATATGCGCATGATCTTAGGATGATGAGACAATTGGCAATAGCGTTGAGCGTTTGCGAAAACACGCGTTTTCGGAGAAGTGCTTGTGCTGTCAGGTCTCAAGCGGTCCGACCGGCCTTGGTGGCGGTCGACCGCCATGCCTCGTGAATTGATCGCGGTCCGACCGCCGTAGGCGGTCCGATGGGTGGCGGTCCGACCGCGCGTCGATGAGCGGTCCGACCGCCATATAAGTGGCATTGATTTTTGAGTGGGCCAAAAATAGAGGTGTAGGCAAGTGAGGAGATTCTCACGCATTTGGTCCCATAATTTTTGGAGTCTCCAGCAAAAGTTCTATTCGCTTGAAATTTCCAGAGAGGTTGCGGATTTCGTGCTGAAATTTTGGCTAAGTCCTGGTGGCGTCGACCGCCTATCTCATGGCGGTCGGAAGCGACGGCCGATCGCCAAGGGTGGCGGATCGACGGTTTTCACTTAACTTGTCGGCCCGTGGCGCGATGGTTGCTTGTTAGGTCAAGTTTATGGGTTTCATTGCATATGTGTTGCATGATGCATGTTTTGACTAACGAGGTTAAGTTGTGAAGAACTTGTTCCGGTTTCGATTTGCTTGTCTATTGTTGTGCCGGTTGCTTGGTGGTCAACGACGGTCACCAGCGAGGATGATCGGACTAGGCTTGGAAAGCGAGGTTCGTAACGATCGACGATGCGGGTGAAGTCATTGACTCAAGTATGGTGCAAGATAGACAAAGGTGACCGAACAGGCGGTTCCGGCGCGGACCGTTGAATCAAGCGGCGCGGGGCGGTGCAAGTGTCATGGTGGTTTCGGTGGGAGCCGGATGGGAGAGACTTGCCGACATGATGAGAGCCGTTGGATCAACCTACGCGTGGCGAGCAAGCGAGTGCCGCGCAACCGGACTCGGTCTTCTGAGAAGGATCGAGAAGGGGTATTTTGGTAATTTTACCAACACCGCCTTGTTTACCTTTTGCCAACCCGCGCGCAAGACGGTGCGTTGGAGAAGCGGATTAGGTCAAGAGGAGATGAAGACGGTGCTTTAAAATGCGTGCGTGTGACCCGTTTGTTTTGGGCCTTAACGGGAGCCTATTATGGAAACTCTTCTAGAAGGTCTAGGCCTCCACTATAAATAGAGGAGGGAGGTGGCTGCACCCCCTCAACCCTTTCATTACTTGAAAACCCTAGTTTTTTGTTTGTGTGCTTAGGGAGTTGATAGTTGGAGGTTAGGGTTCTAGAGAGTTGGATTTGATTTCGTACTCATGTATTGAGTCTTTGTCCTCCATTGATGGAGTGGTTGTAAACCAATACCACATCAAATCAATCCAAAGAAAGTTTCATCAAAGATGAGTCTATTTGCTTTCTTCCTCTCTATTTGGTGATTTTGAGTCTTTCTTTGATCCGCGAGTTTTTGCTTGGTTTCTGGCCGTGATCTAGCTTGCTGTGACATGTGGGAATACATCTAGGATCTTCAAGATCATCAATCACCTACGAGCAAGTCTCAAGATTATATTTGCGTTTTGACTCGGTTTTTGACCCACCTTCACTCAAACGGGAAAAGGTCTGAACTTTGGCAAGGATCTTCACGATCGTTGCTTGGAATAGGTTCCTGACATCCTTGGGAAGGTGTGTGTCAAGTTTCACGAAGTTTGGACGCGCGAATCAAAAGTTAGATTAATTTGCGTTTTGGTTTTTCGGGCTGATTTCACTGTTCATTGAACTAGAGGTCTGACCGCCCGAAGGAGAGGTCCGACCGCTTGGATCGGTCCGACCGCTAGGCCAACCGGTTTGACCGCCCCCGTGAGAGGTCAGACCGCCCGAGAATTGGTGTTTTGGTTTTGTGTTAATTTTGCTTTGGGGTTTTGATTGGATTCAATACAAGTCTTTCGCTGTGCATGATTGATTGATCTTCATAGCTTTCATAGCTATTGAAGTGAGATTCGTATTGAATTCGATTTGGGAGAAAAAGAGATCGTGCTCATATTCAACCCCCTCTAGTCGCCTTTTCGGTCCAATAGTTTGTGTTGCAGGTTTCGCTCTCCGTACAAAATTAAACGACAAGGCAAATCGCCATGGGTAAAATAATTAACCTTAAACATCTAGACCAGCCGATAAAAGTTCAGGTTTGGATAAGCATGCTCCTTTGCTTCGCGGTCTGTTACGTCGAGCATACACACAAACCAAGCTACGTACGTCTCTACTGCTCTAAATATCTCCCTCCGTTCCCAAATAATTGGAAACTTTGATTTTCCTATTCAAATTTTGACACTTAATTTAGAGATAAATGTGTAAATACTTACAGATATACAGTGTCACTAAAGTATTTTCTGTGACACATCCATAGCTAAATATTTTAAAAATTGTGATTTGGTTAAAGTATGAATAATAAAGTCAAAGATGTGAGTTATCTAAAAACGGAGGTAGCACGACAACTGCAGAAGCGTGCAGCAACTTTCGTTTTTTTCACCAAAAGAAGTGAACTGACTAGAACACCCAAGCACGCGGAATGGATGCCACACAATGACACAACCGGCAAATATACTGAAGACAAGAGTGTGCATTGCGTCGAGAAATCATCTGGACCAAAAAGGGTAGATACAGAATCAGAGATATCTGATCGCAAGAAGAAGAAAAAGAAAGAGATCGTTATCCATACATATCGTTGTCAAGAGTAACATACAGCAGCAGCAGCATCCAACAGTTGAGCACCCAATTCGACTTGCACCTGTAGTACGGCAAGGACCTAGTGACTACTAATACTGAAGTGCAGTCATGTGGCTCGCTTTCATGGGGAACAACTGGAGGCTCCGAACATTCTAGATTCTGCTAGGCCTAACAATGGTGGTAATGCTAACTGAAAAGATTAAAATAATGAAAGCGATAGATGATGTTCCTGTTCTTTCAGCAGCTTGTTTGTCTCCTTCAGTGAAAGATACTCCTGCGTCACTGTCTCCTTCTCCTGCACCGAGAAAGCGTATTGGCCGCTTCAGTTAAGCCAAAGTACCAAGCTTTTGTCAGGTAATTGCTGTTCTGCTACATGAATCGATCGGTATACGAAAGCCGTCACAAGTCACAAGACTCATAACACCACGCCTGGCTCACCTTCTTGATGCTCTCGTTCTCCGACGACAAATCCGCAACTTTTCTCGCCAATTCGTCTCGAATGGCCTGAATAGAGCACAGAAGAGAAGGTGAATGTTACCGATACCACTCGGGTCGTAATAAGTCGATTTATAATCCTTAACACCAGCTTGCTTTAGTTTCTGTTTATGGTGACATAAATCCCTCCCTACAACTCAGAATTATCACAGCGACAGGGCCTACTCGATATGGATTAGGCTTAGGCGTAAATGAAACCTTTGCAAAAATCTTTTAGAATAAAAAGGGTATTCAATTACTATCAACTCATTAAAGAAAATGGAGGGCATGAACGCCCTGGTTGCAGCAACCATTTTTAGGCAGTGTCTAAACCCATTTCAGTCGAGATTACCTGACGGCGGAGTATGGTTTGCCGTGCGGACTCCCGGTTGGCGAGCACGCGCCGCAGCCGCTTCGCCTCCTTCTCGGCCTAATATTGCACACACACGGCCGGCGCGCGGCAGGCAGTACTAGTGAAGAAACAGGAGAGATTTGCAACTGCGCAACACCACTAATTCGAGTTGTTTACCTCGGTGAGCATGTGCCGGGGCCTGGCACCGTATCCCGTCGCGGCCACGGCCACGGCCACCGGCGCCTGTTGCGCCGGGCGCCCGGCGCTGGAGCTGCTGGAACAGGAAGGCGACTGGATGCCGACCCTGCCGAGCTGAAGGCTCAGCCTCGTGCTCGCGAGCTCCTCGTCGTCGTGCTCGGCGACCTCCTAATCGCCAAGAAATTAACCAACACATCTCAGAACCTCCGCACGGACGCGATCGAACACAGCAGGCAAAACGCTGATCATCACGTACCAGCTGGCCGGGGGCTTGCCGCGGCGCTCCTGGAGCGGGACTGGCCATGTCGGTCAGAGCCATGGCCGCGTGGAGCTCGACGTCGACCGTGACGCCCCGCCGGGATTGTGTCGAGAATAAGAGCATTTTTCGAATTACTTTAATTCAGAAATATAGTAGATAAAATATGATAAATATTTTAGCCACTTTCACAAAGCAAGTAAGCAAGAACACTATAGACATACTAATATCCAGAAGAACAGAAACTAGCATATCTATCACAGTGTTCAAGGTAACAACTAGTAATATTACTAACCAAGAAATACATATGAAATAGACATACCCGGATCCAGTGGAAGGAGCAGCAGTAGTGGAAGAAGCGGCAGCTGGAGTCTTTGTGAGATCGTCGTTTGTCATGGCGTAGTGGTAAGTAGTCGTGCAGTGGACGTCGCGGTAGTAGTCGTACGGTTGTAGGCGTAGCAGAGAGTCGAATGGAGAGGAAGCAGCGAGCAGTCGCGCGAACGCTCCCAAAACCTTATTCGCCCTTGCTCGTGCAAGCCTTCAGGACGAGGGTTCCGAGGCTGCTCTCCCGGTGATCAGACACACGCGCCGCCGGGATGGAGATCGGAGGAGACAAAGAACAAAGAAGCGTGGTGTCTTTCGTGGAGAGAATTGAAGAACCTCACTGCTCCGGATAATGACTATATATAACAACGCACGAAGCGATCACCATTACTTACTAGTAACCGCAACCATTATCGTCTAGTCAAGAGGCGTAAACGGTCGCCATTACTCACTAGTAACGGCAGTTGCTATCGCCTAGTCAAGAGGCGTAAACGGTCGCCATTACTCACTAGTAACAAAGAATCGCTATCGCCGGTCATTATTTGAATCGATTGCACTTTGTTCTTTTAATTGCAAAAATGAAGAGACCGAAACGATGCAATTATTGCCACCGCTTATTATGAGTCGGTGCGTTTGATTTTCGAATAGATAAAGAAAACGCGCGACGCACCGACACGCGTGGTGTGCGCGCTGCACTGCGCTGCGCACGCACACGCACGCCGCGACAAAGACGCAAGACGGCTCGGCTCGGCTCGGCTCGGCTCGGCTCGGCGAGGCGAGGCGAGCGAAGCGCGCGTGTATTGGCTCTCTCCAATTCTACAAGAGGACTCCCACGTTCCACCTTATAAATTGGTGTAACTCCTTTAACTCTCCATATGGGACTAAAAGGTTTAGCACATGCACATGGGCCTTTGGGATTTTCCAGATTTAATTAGAATTAAAGTTGGGCCTAGCCCATATTAAATCCAACAATCCCCACCGCATCCCAAGGGCACATGTCAAATTCCTTGATCCACAAGATTGTTTTAATATATCGGTGTTTGATGGAGACCGGTTAAGGTTGAACATCCATCTAGAATGAAGTTACACTTATCCACAATCGCACAATGGACTAAGCCTTGAATTGGCGGTTTGTGTGAATAAGTTTCACTTAAGTCCTTAATCGATACTAGGTGCCAGCATCCCCGCTGGTTGGAGCATATAAGTCATACTCATGGCCTATTCATGAGCTTCCTAGAGATTACCCTATCTCATAGATCGTGACTAGCGATCGGGCTCATATAGGTGTGTTCTTTCAAGCGCTCAGAGGACAACATCTTTGCTTAAATAAGCCACAGAACACATTAAGATAAAATCAACCTACCATACAGATTTAGGAGAGAATTGCATCTCCAATAGAGTGGGTCTATAAAGGTACTCTCCTCCCGCTAACCAAAAGCTTGTTTCGCCAATCCTACTTCACGGGATCTCCGATCATATAGGATGGGTTACCACTATGGTATAACTCACGTGGGTCTCAAACCCATCTCCTTGATGCATTGTCTATCACATTCGTGATAAACCCTTTGTGAAGGGATCGCGATTCTTAGTTGTTTGGATATAATCCAAAGCTATTACTCCGAGTTTCTCATTTTCCGATGGACTTGATCTTCTCTTCACATGTCTTGATGATTTCATATTATCCTTAGAACTATTCACCTTGACGATCACGATCGATTGTCACGATTCATCGAATAGCGCACCGGTTTATCAACCACCGCAGATCCATCAAGAGCTCACGAAGCCATTCGGCTTCAACGATGGCGCGATCTAATGCCGTGAGTTTCGCTTCCATTGTTGACCTCGTTAAGATGGTCCGCTTGCAAGACTTCCATGAAACAGCGCCACATCCAAGTGTGAAGACATATCCACTTGTGGCCTTAATCTCATCAAAGATCGATATCCAGTTTGAATCACTATAACCTCTAGTACCCTAGGTTTTGGTATAGTGAATGTCATAACTCATATTACCCTTTAGATAGCGCATTACCCTCTCAAGAGCATGTCAATGATCATCTCCCGATTAGAAACAAATCGGCTTAGTTTGCTCACAAGAAACGAGATGTCGAGCCCGTACCGCTAGCTAAATACATAAGTGAACCAATTATCGAGAATATCTCAATTGGTCTCTGGCTATTCTCCGATTCTTCCTAAGCAACACGCTAGGATCATAAGGTGTTGGAGAAGGTTTGCGATCGCTATAACCAAAACGACTCGTAACCTTTTCCACATAATGAGATTGCAACAATGTAATCCCACCATCATCACCTCTCAACGACTTGATGTTCAAGATAACATCAGCTACTCCCGATCTTTCATCTCAAAATTCGAGACAAGAAATCCTTGACCTCCTTAATCACATTAAGGTTGGTCCCAAAGATCGATATGTCATCAACATACGACATAGAATGACTCCTCGTCCCCACCATGGCGATAATACACACATCCGCACTTCATTTACAATAAAGCTGCAGATGTTAAGGTCTGTCGAATTTTTCATGCCACCGCTTAGGTGCTTGTTTAAGACCATACAAAGATTTCAACAACTTGCACACCTTTCCTTCTTGATCATTTACTACAAATCCATCCGGTGTTCCATGTAAATTTCTCGTCCAACTCTCCATTTAGAAAAGCCGTCTTAACATCCATCGATGAATGAGAAGACCGTGTGAGGCACCAGAGATAGTAGTACTCGAATAGTGGTCAATCTAGCCACAGTGAATAAGTATCAAAGAAATCTTCGCCTTCCTTTGGGTATAACCCTTGGCCACAAGCCGTACCTTATACTTCTCGATAGTACCATCGGGCCTAAGCTTCTTTTTGAACACCCACTTACATCCTACTGAGTTTACAACCATAAGGACGCTCGGTGATCTCCCAAGTTCCATTAGAGATAATGGAATCCATTTCACTGGATGCTTCCTTCCAAGATTCGCATCCGGAGAAGCATATGCTTGTAAATGGTACTTGGAGTATCATCCACAAGGTACACAATGAAATCGTAACCAAAAGACTTTGCAGTCCTTTGTCTTTTACTCTTCCTCGAGTTTCATTGTCTTCCTCCTCGTGAATTTGATCGGGTTTGCTCAAAATATTCCATTGGAATGGCAGTTCGGGAGTTGTATCGGGCTCGACTCGATAAACTAGGCATATCTTTCATCGAAAAATATCCTCAAAGAAAGTAGCATCTCTGGACTCCATAATTGTACCGACATGCACGTCAGTACTCCAGATTTCACCACTAAAAATCTATATCCAACGCTATGGTGAGCATAGCCTAAAAAGACGCAATCCACGGTTTTGGTCCAAGCTTACGCTTTTGGAAATTGGCACGTTGACTTTCGCCAAACAACCCCAAGTGCGCAAGTATGAAAGTGATAGTCTTTTCTTCTCCCATTGTTCAAATGGAGTTATCTCTTTATTCTTTGTGGGAACCCTATTTAGGACATGACATGAAGTCAATATAGCCTTCCCCACCATGCCTTGGAAAGACCCGATGTGTCTAACATGGCGTTAACCAAATCGATTAGAGTACGGTTCTTTCTTTCGGCAATCCCATTTGACTGGGTGAATAGGAGGCGTCCTCTCATGGATTATACCATGTTCCTCACAGAATAAATTGAACTCATTAGAAAAGTACTACGCCACGATCGGACCTAACCCTTTTGATTTTCTTTTCAAGTTGGTTCTCTTCACGCCTTATAGATTTTAAAGTAGTGAAAAGCTTCATCTTTAGTTTTTAAAGATACACATAGCGTAACCTAGTGGAATCATCAATCAAAGTCATGAAATATCTCTTACCACCTTTTGTCAACACACCATTCATCTCACACAGATCTGAATGTATGAGTTCTAATGGTGCCAAGTTTCTTACCTCCGCGCCTTGTGAGGCTTACGAGGTCGCTTTGATTGCACACAAACTTGACATTTAGAACCTTTGGCAAGGGTGAATTTGGGATTAACTCTAAAGCGGCTAACGCGTCATGCAACCAAAATTTATGTGACAAAGTCGTGAATGCCAAATAGTAGTCTCATTACCACTGAAAATATGATTCACAACATTATTACACAAATCTGAAAGAGATAGGCGGAACAAGCCTCCGCACACATAGCCTTTACCAACAAATTGTCCACATTTGGACATTACAAATTTATTGGACTCAAATACCAGTCTAAAGTCATCTCTACACAGAAGAGATCCGCTCACGAGATTCTTATTGATGGATGACACATGATGCACGTTCTTCAGTTGCACAATCTTTCCCGAAGTAAACTTGGATCGACCGTGCCAACACCATGAACATGGCATGTGACCCGTTCCCCATTAGAACGGCTGAATCCCGAGTGACACGGTAAGAAGAAAACAATGAAATATCAGCACACACATGTATATTAGCACCGATGTCTATCCGCTAATCGGTAGATTGACATACGGAAAAAAAGAGGTAAATTACCATACCCAAGTTCCGTCTCAAGAGTACCAACAACAACATTGGCGGACTTGGAATTTCGCCCCTGCCGATTCTTCACACCCTTGCGTTGATCGCAATCCTTGGCCCAATGACTGATTCGCCACACACAAAGCAAAGGTCATCCTTTGTGTTCTTCTTCTTCTTTTAAAGCTTGTTGTTTGTGCAGTCTTGTTTTTGCCTTTGAACTTTTGAGCTTGGTCATTCTTTTTCGCACTACATTGGTACTAGAATGTCCTCATTTCCTCTAGTGTGTGTATCTTTTGCCCTTGCCTTTTCTTCAACATCAAGAGACCCAATGAGATTTTCAACGAAAACTCTTGTCTCTTGTGTTTGAGAAGTAGCAAAATTCCTCCACGAAGGAGGAAGCTTGGCAATAATGCCTCCCGCGACAAACTTGTCCGGTAACACACACTTGAAATGCTCAAGTTCTTTGGCCATGGATTGTATCTCATGAGCCTGCTCAACTACAGAACGGCCATCAACCATTCTATAGTCATGGTATTGCTCCATGAGATACAGTTCACTGCCTGCATCCGAAACCCCAAACTTGGCCTCGAGTGCATCCCACATATCTTTCCCATTTGTAATCACCATGTATGCATCAACTAATTTCTCACCAAGAACGCTGATGGCCTCGAACGCCTATATATAAAAAGGTTATCAGCAGCCTCGAACGCTTGCTCCTGTTCAGGAGTAAGTGTTCCTTCAGGCTTGCCTTTTGCCACATGAAAAACGTTCATGGCAGTTAGCCAAAGCACCATCTTGGTGCGCCACCTCTTATAATTCGCACCATCGAATTGAGAGGGCTTAAGCGCAAAGAACAAAGCGATTGATGAAAAATGCCTATTACAATAAGGTTTTGGATTGTTGAGAATAAGAGCATTTTTGAATTACTTTAATCCGAAATATAGTAGATAAAACATGATGAATATTCTAGCCACTTTCACAAAGCAAGTAAGCAAGAACACTATAGACATACTAATATCCGTAAGAACGAAACTAGCATATCTATCACGGTGTTCAAGGTAACAACTAGTAATATTACTAACCAAGAAATACATATGAAATAGACATACCGGATCCGATGGAAGGAGCAGCAGAGTGGAAGAAGCGGCGGTGGAGTCTTTGTGAGATCGCCGTTTGTCATGGCGTAGTGGTAAGTAGTCGTGCGATGGGCGTCGCGGTAGTAGTCGTGACGGTTGTAGGCGTAGCGAGAGTCGAATGGAGAGGAAGCGCGGCGATCGCGCGAACGCCCCAAAACCTTATTCACCCTTGCTCGTGCAAGCCTTCAAGGACGAGGGTTCGGAGGCCGCTCTCCGGCGCGATCGACACGCCGCCGCCGGGATGGAGATCGCCGGAGACAACAAAGAAGCGTGGTGTCTTTCGTGGAGAGAATTGGAGAACCTCACTCTGTTCCAGATAATGACTATATATAACAATCAGACCAGAAACAGTCACCATTATTGCCAGCCGTTTATTATGAGTCTTCGATTTTCGAATAGATAAAGAAAAACGCGCACCGCACCGCACCGCACGGCTCGGCTCGGCTCGGCTCGGCTCGACGGCACGGCACGGCTCGGTGAGGCGAGGCGAGCGAGCGCGCGCGTGTATTGGCTCTCTCCAATTCCACAAGAGGACTCCCACGTTCCACCTTATAAATTGGTGTAACTCCCCTTTAACTCTCCATATGGGACTAAAAAGGTTTAGCACATGCACATGGGCCTTTGGGATTTTCCAGGATTTAATTAGAATTAAAGTTGGGCCTAGCCCATATTAAATCCAACAGATTGCCGCTGGCCGCCTCTGTGATCGGACATGGGGGCAGCAGGGACATGTGGCAAGCGAGTGCGGCGGGACCCTGCCGAAATATATGGGGCTTGCTTGGTTTGAGTACTAAAATTACACATGAAAGTTAAGCTTTGACATTAAAACTGAACTAAAGAACTAACATGAACAAAATCTTATCCCAAAAATAACATCAAACAAAATGGAGGCCAGCTCTGATCAACAACAACAAAATTTAGCTCGGCAAACCTTGGTTCTAGTGGCATCAAACCAAAGAGCCCCGGCCCCGTTGTATTCAGCGGAGCCTGCACACGTGGGAGCAGGGGACACGTGGAGTGGAGAGCCGCGCCTAGCACTGCACGCATGCATGCAGCAGCAGGCGCCCGCCGTGTCGTGGGCCCGAGGCGGCCCGCAAGGGGTGACGTGGCCTTATCGCCGGTACATTAATTGCAAAAATGAAGAGACCAGAAACAGTCGCAATTATTGCCAGCCGTTTATTATGAGTCTTCGATTTTCGAATAGATAAAGAAAACGCGCGCGCGCATCGCGCTCGGCTCGGCTCGGCGCGGCGGCGAAGCGCGTGTATTGGCTCTCTCCAATTCCACAAGAGGACTCCCACGTTCCACCTTATAAATTGGTGTAACTCCCCTTTAACTCTCCATATGAGACTAAAAAGGTTTAGCACATGCACATGGGCCTTTGGGATTTTCCAGGATTTAATTAGAATTAAAGTTGGGCCTAGCCCATATTAAATCCAACAGTTGCGCCGGCGCTCTCGTGATCGGACATGGGGCGGCGAGGACATGTGGCAGCGAGTGCGGCGGGACCTGCGAAATATATGGGGCTTGCTTGGTTTGAGTACTAAAATTACACATGAAAGTTAAGCTTTGACATTAAAACTGAACTAAAGAACTAACATGAACAAAATCTTATCCCAAAAATAACATCAAACAAAATGGAGGCCAGCTCTGATCAACAACATCAAAATTTAGCTCGACAAACCTTGGTTCTAGTGGCATCAAACCAAAGAGCCCCGGCCCCGTTGTATTCAGCGGAGCCTGCACACGTGGGAGCAGGGGACACGTGGAGTGGAGAGCCGCGCCTAGCACTGCACGCATGCATGCAGCAGCAGGCGCCCGCCGTGTCGTGGGCCCGAGGCGGCCCGCAAGGGGTGACGTGGCCTTATCGCCGGTACACGCGGTATAGCCGCCCAGGACAGGAGCAGCAGCGCGGTGCGCTCGGTCGGTATGGGCCCGAAGGGGCGTGTTGGGGCCCCACGCGTCAGTGGGCGGAGGGACGAAGCGCAGTTTGCGTGGCGCGCCTGGAAGACCACGCTCGGTCGGTTGCTTGCATTCGGTCACCGCCCGACCGGGTCGGAGAAGTTGGTACGCTCGTAACTTGATCCGCGGATTACTGCGAGTTTGTTTCGCTAGTGCTCGATCGGACCGGATACAAGAGCAATGCAGCCAACTTGCTGCTCCTGTACGACATTTGTGTCTGAATATTGCGACGAGTTTGAGCCCGTACGGAGCTCAGCTACGTCGACTCAGGTCTTAGAGCATGTACAATGGGCTTATGTCAACCGTCTATAGCATCTTCCACATAGGATTTTTGCTGACATGGATGAAAGAGAATGGAGAGAGAGAATGTTGCTGTCTATAATCCTGCAGCCGACTGTAGCACCAAAACTAAAAAAAAACATTAAAGATTGTGTGTTGTCTACAATCCTATAGCCGGCTGTATCATCACAACCCATTGTATGAGCTGTCTTTAGTGCTGTCTATAGGTGACATGGATAGTTGCTATAGACAGCAGCTGTCTGTACCATTGTACATGCCCTTAGAGGAGTGACACGTCGTCGCCAGGTGCTGTGACCGTGAGTCGGTGGCAGGGTCACTATTGGGTTATGGCGCTATGCCCCTATCGGGGTCTATCACGAGTTGACGAGGATTAAAAAATTTAAATATTATTTTAATATTTAATTAAAGATCACGTGGCTCTTAACGTTGTAACCCTATGGTCTATAACTCCTGTGGTTGTGAGAATCGCAAAGGTTGCTCTACGAGTACCCTAGTCGGAGAGACACTATGCTTATTGCCCAACTAGATGACTGCTCGAAGAATATTTGAATTGGAACTAGGATCCAATTCTAAATGTATTCTTTCCGTATGATGAATGAGACGCGTACCTTATTTACCTCAAACCACACAATGCTTTTCAGCCCTAAGTTACTGAAAATAACTACTATATAGTTTCGTCTCCTATTGACACCAACCGGCGATCAGTTGCCATTTCACTAACAACTACCTCTCCGACCAGACACATCACTTCCCAAATGTGTCTTCTCCATAAATAACGGGCGCCTCTTTGCTAGTTATTTAAAAGTGGATGACGAACGACAAAGGGTCAATTAAGAAAAAGACAACTGAAAAACAACTGAAGCACAACAAGCAAGTCGAAGGAGTAGTCAAGTGATTCAATATCATTATAGACAATTTATTTTCTCCAAGCAATATACTCAGTGTAATTAGAGCTAGTCTATCGCCTTGACAAAGGCATCCCTGTAAAGACCAGTTCATTGCAATAAAGAGCAACCGTATTCTCATCCAAGAATTCTTAGCCAATTTTCTCATTTTTATTTCGTAAGATCGACGACTTAATCGTCAACAGCTAGCGTCGTCTGTGGGGATGAAGGCACTGAGTTCTTGAAGATTTTTCGCTCAGTAATCCTCATTTTTCTTATATTCCCTTATTGCCTATGCGATCATGGCAGGAACATATGGGATGGGAAGAATTGGTTCGATTTGGCGGACTATGCCGACCTCGACATTGACGCATGCATCTGCGCCATGGAACATGACGCGATGTCATCGTCATCCTCTTCCAACGCGGGCACTCCGCTCTCTGAAACATGCGAGATCTACCGGATAGAAGAATATCCACCATCACCATTAGTGGCACTCCTAGAGGGATCAGTTGTTCCAATCGGTTCGAAATATTTGAACACCTCTGCAAGTCCAGTTTTTTTGACCAGCAAGAATGGAGACAAAAGCTCAGCACTGCAATCAGATGGTCAGGATACTCTCGATATAGTCATGGGCAATCGATGTTCGCCGACGACTCCTAGGTATTCCAGGGGTCGACCAACACTTGGTAACGGTGTCAATGAAGTTGCCGTCGACCGAAGACTAGGTGAAGATGATAAAACTCAGCATACGATCGGGAATCCGCCGGATCAGACTGAGTTCACCACATAGCCCACCAAAGGTGTTAGTTTCAAAGTGTTCCCCATCATGGATGCTTTTTGCTGAAGCAGTGGAAGGCTCCCCCTTAGTTACGATGGGAGCTCGTTGGGAGACTGCTGTTGGAGGCACGAGGATAACGCAATCGGTGATACCGATCAAGATGTCGTGCATGATCATTCACAGCGTAACCATCCAGCACCCGTTAGTGGAGATGGTGCAGACATTCCAACATCAACACGAGATGGCAGAGGCAATGGAACTGGTGGAAATCAATTGACTGATTCACATGTTTCTATCCCATTGCGTATGATGGGTCGAACGGGATGAGCAAGAGGGTCAGAAGGGAATTCAAGTCATCGAGCACCTTCTGTCAATAGGAATCCTTCAAGACTCTCAGTAACAATCCAGAACCTACAACGAGTTCATGATGTTTTAAATAACCCTAACCCTGCCCTTACAGAGACTCCAGGGTATGTTCGAATTACAAGATGGATGTCAAAAATTCTTCAGCAAACCATGCAACGTACAAAGATGTATAGGGAACAAAGGAACACGCAGAGTCATAATTTGACTTCGTCCAGTCGTTCCTCCCTTAACAGAAGCCAGCATGGTCGGACTGGAAACCATCCGACATCTAGGCCTCCTTAGATATTCCGATAAGGAAGTCATGAGGGAAGACGGCTCTTCCATGAAGCCACTTCTCTCCCTTGCCAAGAGGAGTGGTTGCTGGCTCAGGTGATTTTCAACATCACCTAAACCAGGCAGTTGGTCGGAGACATCATACAAACATCCACAACCGAATTGAAACATCAGATACTTGGTATACTAATGAGGACATTAACCCCTCGGATACGACCACTACTCCACCTCCAACCGGGCGATTCGACTGCCATCGATTCGGCTGCGTCAAGCGCTACTCTAACGTGCCGACGAATTTACTTCACTTACACCTGGTGCTGCGACACATCACATTGGGCCGAGGGCCTTATATTTGTATTAATTATTTGGCCTAAAGGACAGCCACCGCTCTAGGTTATCTGGACCGGCCACCTCCTTGGCCTATTTGGGCTGACCACCTCCTAGGCCGCTTCCACTGGGCGGATGCACTATTCACAGTTACTGTTTATATGAACAGTAACCCTCATGAATAGTACCACTTTGCTAGCTCTTAGACTTTTGCGGCTCCCCCTTGAAATATCTAGACCCGCCATTATGTGGTAATGGAGTTTTGGTGATTAATGATAAATCTAATTGGGAGACTAACACCTTTATTGATATACATATTGTGTAGTCTTATTTGGATATAAATGTGAAAATCATGAAAGCATGCAAAGTGATTAAGTGATTAATGACAAATGCACTTGTGAGACTAACACTCCTATTGTTATATCAAGTTTAGTCTCAGCTTGGATATAAAAGCAAAAATCCAAACATGTATGTATTCATTAATAACAAATCTATTTGTGAGACTAACAATTCTATTGATTATCAATTGCTTAGTCTCGTTTGGATATAAAGATGAAAATACAAGAGGTATGCATTCTACTTCTTATTATTATATCTTGTTGCATTCCTCGGATCCAAAATATAGGTTAAACTCCACCAAAAAGGTTAACTTGGATATGTGCATATGTTTCCATTACACATTTGTGTATGCACACATTTAGGGGGAGTTCATTCTATATTTTGTGGTTTCATTAGTATTGATCCATATTCTCTTTCCACATATATTAAGGATCTTTACTTTGAAACATATCCTTGAATATATTTAACTTGTGTAGTTAATATATTCATATGAGTATATGAGAGCATATGAGACTTGTGTAGTTCATTGATGCTCATATATCCTTGAATATATTTTAACTTGTGTAGTTAATATATTCATATGAGTATATACAACTTGTGTAGTTCAGTATACACTCATATTTAGTATATACAACTTGTAGTTCAGTATATACTCTTGGTATATATAACTTGTGTAGTTCATATATACTCATGTCACTTTATATTCAATTATTTGCAATTGTGTTGTGGGACTAATGTGTGTGCTAAGATGTTTTCAAGGCTTAGTCCCGGAGTTTGAATGGTGATATGAAAAGGAAATGCAAAGGTGATAAGAGATCAACATGGCTCAAGACAAAGGAGTCATGCATTGCATTCAAAAGCTTCGAAATGCGGTAGTACCGGCGTTGTATGCGGTAGTACCGCACCATGATGTACCGATTTTCATGCGGTATGAAAATTCCATAGCATTGCTTTTGGACTTGGTTTGCTCGAGGTGGAGCGGTAGTACCGGAGTTCATGTGGCGGAACTACTGGCGTGGCGTATGACCGCAAATATGTTGGCGGTATGTAAATTCCAGAGAAGGTATTTTTTCTGTATTTCTCGAGCCTCTGGAAATCGGTAGTACCGCATCTGAGAAACGGTACTACCGGAGAGCGGTATTACCGGATGCTAGTTGACGGTAATACCGCACCTGTTAGTAATGGCTTGTTCAAAAGCATTTATGTAGGTATATCTTGTTAATTAATGTTAATGACGTTGTGGGACTAACATTTTCCATGAGTTGGATAAATAGGTTATGTTCCAGGGTGATGAAGACTTTGGATGGCATCATGAGTTGATCGTCATCGAGTCAAGGTTCAAGAAGATGATGCATCATGTGTTGATTGAGGTCAAGTAAAAGATGCACCGTGAGTTGATGTATATCAAGACGATGACCCGGACATGAAGCGAGGATGTGAGTCATCAAGCTTCAAGTGGATGGTCAAGGCAAAGGTATGACTAGCTAGGGCTAAGGATTTGTTCCTAGTCTTTTACCGGTCTCGGTGTTTGGTTGGAGACCGGATTGCTAGTATAGGTTGCCGTACTATTAAGAGGGGTCTTGTCTAGTAGCTTGAGTCTCATCATGTGTTGATAGCTCATTGTGTTTGCTCTAGCTCAACTTAACATGTTGCCTATATTTGCGAATGTGTTTTGCAAATAGTTGAGGCTCATGGATAATCCTTGTAGCATGTGACTATACTTTGCAAATGTGTTTTGCAAACGGTTGAAGTCCATGTACCTACTCCTTGTAGCATGATCTAAGTTTGCAAATATGTTTTGCAAATTGTTGGGATTCATGTATTTTCCCTTGGCATGGTCTAAGATTGCTTGTTGCTAACTCTTTGGACTTAGACCATGGTAGTGGCTCTTTGAAGTTGTGCTTTTTGATTTGATAAAATGTGTTTGATATCAAATCAAATAGGTGGGTTGAGTAGCCCACTGAATAAGCTTTCAATAGAGTCCAAGATCACTCTATTCCGACATCGGAGTCAAAAGTTATGACCTTTTTAGCGAGTGTCGTCTGTGCTGAAAATTGGGCTGCGGTAGTACCGCCCGTATAACTGCGATAGTACCGCAGAACGGTAGTACCGCCCCTTGTGAGTGCGGTACGACCGCAAAAGGCTGTAACGGCTAGTTTTTGGCTGTTTCATCTCCAAACGGCTAGTTTTTGGTGTGGGGTCTATAAATACCCTCTTGGCCGGTTGAGAGGCAATCTTTGGCATCCTATTGAGTTCCTTTGAGCTAAGAGTAAGCCCTCTACTCCCATTTGTGCATGTGTTGCACTTAGTGAGGTTTGAGAGGCAAATCCTATTGCATGTGTTGTATTAGGTGGTGGATTTAGTATCCACGAGAGCTTTGACACTTGATTGGTTCAAGTGAAAGTTGGAGACTTGTTACTCTTGGTGTTTGCCGACACCTAGACGGCGTGGAGGCGTTGTGCGTCGGTGATCTTCTCAAGTGAAGCTTGTGAGAAGACCCGGGCGATTTGTGAGTGGCTTGGTGCTCGCCATCTCCGGAGCGGAGTAAGAGCAACCCTAGTGGATTGAGGTGATAAGTTCAAGTTGGAGTCGATTCAAACGGTTGAACTCACTTAGAGGTGTTGGTTCGGTTGGAATCGGTCCAAGTGGTTTGGACTTACCTCGGAGGTGTTGCCTCGCGTTTTGGAGCTGATCCAAAAGGTTGAACTTACCTCAACGTGGATTAGGGGAGACCGGCAAGTCTTCGATCACCACGGGAAAAATATCGCCGTGTCAATTGTGGTTTGCATTCTAGCTTTACTACATAGCAATTTATATTCCTCGAATTAAATTGCTTACTTGTGTGAATGCTATCTTATGTACTTAATTGTTTATATCATTGGTTAATTGCTTTCAAGTCTTTGCTAAAATTGCTCTATTTTTATTGACTTGTATTGTTGGTGCACTTAGTGAACTTAGTTGAACCTAGTTGTTTTAGGCTTTAATTGTGCAAAACCGTATTTGTATTAGCTTCCGCATTAGAAATCGGTTTTAGCGCATAGAAGTTTTTAAAACGCCTATTCACCCCCTCTAGTCGGCCTCCTCGATCTTACAAGTGGTATCAGAGCTTGGTCTCTCATTAATTAGACTTAACCGTCTAGAGAGTAAAGGATGGCGACTAGAGATTTAGTGCACCTAGGTGAAGCACCTAAATTTGATGGCACAAATTATGCACATTGGAAAATCCGCATGTCATGTCATTTTAAGGCCATGGGCCTAAATATTTGGCGGATTGTAGATGTTGGCTTTTCTCCTCCATTGGATAGCTTTGATCCAACAATTGAGGAAGAGAAATGCTTGCATCTCGACGCTCAAGCAATTAACGCTCTATTTAGTGCTTTGAGTGTAGATGTGTTCAATGAAGTATGCGATCTCAAGAATGTACATGAGATGTGGACACAATTATATTGCCATTATGAAATGTCCACTTCCACAAGTGATGATCGCATAGAAGAATGGATGTCGGGAGAAGAATGCTCAACTTCTAGCTCCGACAATGATGACATATCAACTCCATCAACATCGTCTCATTGCTTTATGGCTAAAGGTAAAAATGAGGTAAATAATTATGACGATAATAATCCTTCTTATGATGAGTTGATGGATATGCTAAAAGAGCTTAATGAATATATAGGAGAAGAGAAATCTAGATTCAAAATTTTGAGGAAAGAGTTTGTCTCGCTTCAAAATAATTATGATGTTCTAAAAGATGAACATGAAAAACTCCTCCTAAATGAATATACTAGCTCCAAGGTGGATATAGGTGTAACATGTAATCTAATAGATGATTTGCCTTGCATAACTCCTATTTCTTGCAACTCATCTAAAGTCAGCATATCCACATCTTGTGATGATTTAATTAATATGCCTTGTAGCACTTGTGAAAATGCTTCTATTTCCTCTATGCTTGTTGAAACTAATCTTGTATAGGAAAACAAAAGACTCAAGGCCCAAGTCACAAATTTGAAAAATGACTTGGATAGAAGCCACAAAGGGAATGCCACTCTTGATGATATCTTGAGCAAGCAACGAAGCTCAAGTGATAAGAGTGGAATCGGCTTCACTCCCATGAAGAAAAGGGAGAATAGCAAGATGAGACACAATCAAAGACACAACAAGAACATCAAGTGCTTTGATTGTCATAAAAAGGGTCACCTCTCCTCAAAATGTCCTAATAAGGAAGATTACAAGAGAGGACTTGGCTTCATCGAAATGAAAAAGGTGAAGTTCATCCCAAAGCAAAAAGGAAAGAAATACTCAAATATCAAATGCTTTGGATGTTATGAAAATGGACACATTGCTTCCGTGTGCCCTAACAAGGTAAATGATTTAAATGATATACCTTGTTGCTCTAAATTAAATACCTCAATTTCCTCTATATCTTGTGAGACTAATCTTGTAGAGGAAAGTAAAAAGATCAAGGATATCAAATGCTTTGATTGCAATGAGAATGGTCACTTTGCCTCCAAGTGCCCTATCAAGAAAATAGACAAGAGAGGACTTGGTCTCACCGCCCGAAGAAGGTGAAGAGTCACCCAAAGCAAAATGGAGATCAATTCAAAATTATCAAGTGCTTTGGATGCAAGAAGTTTGGACACATTGCCTCGGTGTGTCCAAATCAAAAGGATGTCAATCCAAAACATTCAAGTAAGATGCAAGCCGACAATGAGCAAGAAAAGAAGACATCAAGGGGAAGCAAAAGCCCTACTTGCTACAATTGCCGGGAGAAAGGACATTTTAGTAAGGAATGTTCCAAAGGTATCACTCCTAAGCCAACTATCTATAATGATCATTATGTGCTTAGGAAGGATAAGAATGACAATGTGTTTGCTAGAATTGTTAGTTCACCTAAGACTATTATTAGAAGGACTATTTGGGTGCCCAAAAGTATTGTGACTAACATTCATGGACCCAACCAAGTATTGGGTACCAAAAATGCGCTTAAATGATTAATAGGTACTTGGAGAGGCATTGGAGACTTGGCTTATTCATGAAGAGGTGTATTCCATCATATATCAAAATTGGAGCCAAGTATGAGGATAATCAAATCATATCATGAGCCAATGCTATCTTGGTAACAAGTACTTACATTGAAGTATCTAGACCCTTTGCCTTGTGTAGGTTGCATTTCATGAAAATCTTAAAAGGGTTGTTTTTGCTCTCATGCTTAATCTTGTTTATCCAAATCTTGAGCAAGTTGTTTGTTGCACATTAAGGGGGAGTGCTAAGTCATAATCATGTATATCACATCCCTATGTGTGCCCAAATTAATTAAGTGCTAGTATTGTTTTTCAAAATTGAACCTTTTAGCCAAAAGTCAAAAATTTCATAACTATAAGTAATCCTTTGAAAAATTAGTTGCAAAATATATACAATCATTTCAAAGGTTTACCAAAGGTTTTGGCTTAAGAAAAAGCTATTTTAAATGAAAATGAGTTTCTACCCAAAATTCTAGATCATAGAATCTTGTTTTTGACATAAACTAGATTTTTATGTAAAATCTATTATAAAAGGAATTTGATCTTCGTCTCAAAAGGAAAATCCTAGAGTTGGTTATTCTAAACACTTTTCGTATTCAAATGATTTTCAAAAGACCAACTCATCAAAAGTTATTTGATTTTGAAACTCGTCCAAAATACTAGTTTGACCTAAGTGGTCACTTTCTAGCACTTAATTGAGTTTAGCCATTTGAGCCTAAATTATTCACATGAATAGGTCCATGATGGTATTTATGACTCATACATGCGATTGGTTGCTTAAAATATCTTCATTAAATGCTCAATTTGGCTCTTTTTGTGAAAAGTCTCAAAAATCTGATTTTCATTGCAAAATCAAAAGACTAATTCATAAAAAAAAAACTAATTTCTTGAATATTAATTAGTCCCCTTAGTGCATAATGATCCTTAAAAATATTTAATGGAGTTCAAAACTAGGGATCATTTGCATAAGCTTCAATTCTCTTCTAAATTCCCTGATCAATCCTTGAAGTCCCAGGAAAATCGGAACTACCGGCAGTATTCTTGCGGTACTACCGACTTGCGGTACTACCGGTCATCTAACTACGGTACTACCGATTATCCTGACAAAATAACCAATCTCAATTCTTTCAATTCTAAATCTATTGTGGTTGTTTTCCAAAAGTCAATTTGATCCTTGCTATCTTTGCTAGCTGCCCGAATATACTTTGTTGACTCCATATACCACCTTGATCACCTTGTGATATTCTTATCATTACAAGTGGTATTCTTTCAAGTGGTAGCTCTTTTTGATCATCTTTGATCTCGGCATGAGAATCATATGTGTTTGATTCAAGTGGTATCCTTGTTTTTACAAGTGGTACTCTTCAAGTGATATCATCTTATCCTTGTTTTTACAAGTGGTACTTTTCAAGTGATATCATCTTGTCCTTACAAGTGGTATTCTCATTTGATATCATCGTACTCCTTCACGTTGTATCTTTTAAGTGGTATCTCTTGTTCTCATTCACAAGTGGTATCTAACTCCTTCTATGCCGATCAATTCTTTGCTTACCAAGCTCTCCCCGATACCTAATCACTTCTTATCCATGTGGTCTCTCGATACCTCAAATTTCTTGATGTTGTTTTTCAAGAGGTATCTTATCCAAGTGGTTTCTCTGATACCCGATATCTTTTCAAGTCCTGTCTCTTCAAGAGATATATCTAAATTGTATCAAGTGGTATCATCTTCTCTCAAGTGGTTTTTCTCTCTATCTCTTCTCTCTATGCCTTCATTGAAGATCTTAAAAAGAGAAGTTCAAGCACCTTGAGAATGCAAGACCTGTCGACGCATGTTTTCCACAAGTGGTATCAACATATGGATTTACAAGTATTATCTACAAGTGAAATTTACAAGTGGCATCGTCGACTCGTAGTATCCACAAGTAAAGTTTAAAGAATATCTTTCAACAAGTGGTATCTACAAGAAATCTCTACAAGTGGTATCTACTAGAATTGTTCAAGGATTACCTTACAAGTGGACACACATAAAGAAAATAGGGAGAATGCTTTTGTGTGTCAAAAGCAAAGACAATTGGATAAAGAATGCTTTTGTGTGTCAAAAGCAAAGAAACTAAGTGGACAAATAAATCCTTTGTGTGTCAAAGGAGTGGAACCTTTGTGTAAGGAGGAGTTTTCCTAAAACTTTTTGTAAAAGCTAAAAGCAAAATTGAAAACCTTTTTGAGTTTCAAAATGGGTAATCTATTATATGAGAAAACTAGTGTGTAGAAACTCCTTTTTGGCCTCGTTTTGATTCTTCAGTGTTTATGCCAAAAGAGGAGAAAGTTTATTTGATCAATTATTTGGATTCTCTCTTGTGAGTTCACCCTATCTTATGTTTAGTCCAAAAGTAAGAGAATGCTTTTGGAGAACTTAAAAGGAAAAAGTTTAGGGAGAATGTTCTCACCTTATATCTTGCATAGATCATAAAAGGGGAGAATATTTCGATGATCAAAATAATGAATTCTTTTGCCTAGCTCATAGTCTTGCAAAGACTATCTTTTGGCTTAAGATTTGTTTTGGATTTTTGGTGGTTAATGCCAAAAGGGGCAGAATTTGTATGAGCTACATTTGGATGTTCTTATTATGTTTGGATGTTCTTATTTGATATCTCTTGTGATGCCTTAAGTGGGAGAATTCTTTCTCTAAGTTTTGTGCATACATATAGTCAAATATGATTTCTTTCTTATCATATGTTGACTTATATCCAAATGTTGCTATTAATGATGGATTTGTCATCAATCACCAAAAAGGGGGAGATTGAAATATCTAGACCCGCCATTATGTGGTAATGGAGTTTTGGTGATTAATGATAAATCTAATTGGGAGACTAACACCTTTATTGATATACATATTGTGTAGTCTTATTTGGATATAAAGGTGAAAATCATGAAGGCATGCAAAGTGATTAAGTGATTAATGACAAATGCACTTGTGAGACTAACACTCCTATTGTTATATCAAGTTTAGTCTCAGCTTGGATATAAAGGCAAAAATCCAAACATGTATGTATTCATTAATGACAAATCTATTTGTGAGACTAACAATTCTATTGATTATCTATTGCTTAGTCTCGTTTGGATATAAAGATGAAAATACAATAGGTATGCATTCTACTTCTTATTATTATATCTTGTTGCATTCCTCGGATCCAAAATATAGGTTAAACTCCACCAAAAAGGTTAACTTGGATATGTGCATATGTTTCCATTACACATTTGTGTATGCACACATTTAGGGGGAGTTCATTCTATATTTTGTGGTTTCATTAGTATTGATCCATATTCTCTTTCCACATATATTAAGGATCTTTACTTTGAAACATATCCTTGAATATATTTAACTTGTGTAGTTAATATATTCATATGAGTATATGAGAGCATATGAGACTTGTGTAGTTCATTGATGCTCATATATCCTTGAATATATTTTAACTTGTGTAGTTAATATATTCATATGAGTATATACAACTTGTGTAGTTCGTATACACTCATATTTAGTATATACAACTTGTAGTTCGTATATACTCTTGGTATATATAACTTGTGTAGTTCATATATACTCATGTCACTTTATATTCAATTATTTGTAATTGTGTTGTGGGACTAATGTGTGTGCTAAGATGTTTTCAAGGCTTAGTCCCGGAGTTTGAATGGTGATATGAAAAGGAAATGCAAAGGTGATAAGAGATCAACATGGCTCAAGACAAAGGAGTCATGCATTGCATTTCGAAAAGCTTCTGGAAATGCGGTAGTACCGGCGTTGTATGCAGTGTAGTACCGCACCGCGATGTACCGATTTGCATGCGGTATGAAAATTCCATAGCATTGCTTTTTGGACTTGGTTTGCTCTGAGGTGGAGCGGTAGTACCGGAGTTCATGTGGCGGAACTACCGCGTAGCGGTATGACCGCAAATATGTTGGCGGTATGTAAATTCCAGAGAAGGTATTTTTTCTGTATTTCTCGAGCCTCTGGAAATCGGTAGTACCGCATCTGAGAAACGGTACTACCGGAGAGCGGTATTACCGGATGCTAGTTGACGGTAATACCGCACCTGTTAGTAATGGCTTGTTCAAAAGCATTTATGCAGGTATATCTTGTTAATTAATGTTAATGACGTTGTGGGACTAACATTTTCCATGAGTTGGATAAATAGGTTATGTTCCAGGGTGATGAAGACTTTGGATGGCATCATGAGTTGATCGTCATCGAGTCAAGGTTCAAGAAGATGATGCATCATGTGTTGATTGAGGTCAAGTAAAAGATGCACCGTGAGTTGATGCATATCAAGACGATGACCCGGACATGAAGCGAGGATGTGAGTCATCAAGCTTCAAGTGGATGGTCAAGGCAAAGGTATGACTAGCTAGGGCTAAGGATTTGTTTCTAGTCTTTTACCGGTCTCGGTGTTTGGTTGGAGACCGGATTGCTAGTATAGGTTGCCGTACTATTAAGAGGGGTCTTGTCTAGTAGCTTGAGTCTCATCATGTGTTGATAGCTCATTGTGTTTGCTCTAGCTCAACTTAACATGTTGCCTATATTTGCGAATGTGTTTTGCAAATAGTTGAGACTCATGGATAATCCTTGTAGCATGTGACTATACTTTGCAAATGTGTTTTGCAAACGGTTGAAGTCCATGTACCTACTCCTTGTAGCATGATCTAAGTTTGCAAATATGTTTTGCAAATTGTTGGGATTCATGTATTTTCCCTTGGCATGGTCTAAGATTGCTTGTTGCTAACTCTTTGGACTTAGACCATGGTAGTGGCTCTTTGAAGTTGTGCTTTTTGATTTGATAAAATGTGTTTGATATCAAATCAAATAGGTGGGTTGAGTATCCCACTGAATAAGCTTTCAATAGAGTCCAAGATCACTCTATTCCGACATCGGAGTCAAAAGTTATGACCTTTTTACCGAGTGTCGTCTGTGCTGAAAATCGGGCTGCGGTAGTACCGCCCGTATAACTGCGGTAGTACCGCAGAACGGTAGTACCGCCCCTTGTGAGTGCGGTACGACCGCAAAAGGCTGTAACGGCTAGTTTTTGGCTGTTTCATCTCCAAACGGCTAGTTTTTGGTGTGGGGTCTATAAATACCCCCTTGGTCGGTTGAGAGGCAATCTTTGGCATCCCATTGAGTTCCTTTGAGCTAAGAGCAAGCCCTCTACTCCCATTTGTGCATGTGTTGCACTTAGTGAGGTTTGAGAGGTAAATCCTATTGCATGTGTTGCATTAGGTGGTGGATTTAGTATCCACGAGAGCTTTGACACTTGATTGGTTCAAGTGAAAGTTGGAGACTTGTTACTCTTGGTGTTTGCCGACACCTAGACGGCGTGGAGGCGTTGTGCGTCGGTGATCTTCTCAAGTAAAGCTTGTGAGAAGACCCGGGCGATTTGTGAGTGGCTTGGTGCTCGCCATCTCCGGAGCGGAGTAAGAGCAACCCTAGTGGATTGAGGTGATAAGTTCAAGTTGGAGTCGGTTCAAGCGGTTGAACTCACTTAGAGGTGTTGGTTCGGTTGAAACCGGTCCAAGTGGTTTGGACTTACCTCGGAGGTGTTGCCTCGCGTTTTGGAGCTGATCCAAAAGGTTGAACTTACCTCAACGTGGATTAGGGGAGACCGGCAAGTCTTCGATCACCATGGGAAAAATATCGCCGTGTCAATTGTGGTTTGCATTCTAGCTTTACTACATAGCAATTTATATTCCTAGAATTAAATTGCGTACTTGTGTGAATGCTATCTTATGTACTTAATTGTTTATATCATTGGTTAATTGCTTTCAAGTCTTTGCTAAAATTACTCTATTTTTATTGACTTGTATTGTTGGTGCACTTAGTGAACTTAGTTGAACCTAGTTGTTTTAGGCTTTAATTGTGCAAAACCGTATTTGTATTAGCTTCCGCATTAGAAATCGGTTTTAGCGCATAGAAGTTTTTAAAACGCCTATTCACCCCCCTCTAGTCGGCCTCCTCGATCTTACACCCCTCCCCTATATAAGGAGGCCGCACCTCTTTAGTTTTACTGGGATTTTGTTTAGTTAAAAGTTTGCCTTGTTGCAACTTCGTGTATTGGCTTGTGTCGACTAGACTAACCATAATACCGCTTCAAAATCCCAACTCAATTCAATATTTCAATTCCTATTTGCAATTTCAGAATTGTTTTATCTTTTTCTTGCGTGCTTCTTCGGTGTATGCAGGAATCGACCTTCGTGGTCAGGTCATCCGGGTATTCGTGCACGGTTGATAACGACTTGTCAATCAATTCAGCGATTGCGTGGTTTCGAGCTTTGCGTGTTCGTAGCCAGGATCGTGAGAGTTGAGTGACGCCTACCGAACTTATCGTTCTCATCGAAAGATCGAACTAACAATCGGACCTTCGGGTTCATCATATACCAACCCGAGGAATTAGTCCCCAACTAACTACAATCTGGCTCCTTTCCAAAGAAGGCGCCATGACTCAGTCTGGTGTCAAGTTTTCTCATTGGACTCAAGCGATCGTTGGCGGACAAGTTCGAGCGACAAACCCGAGAAATTCAATGGAACCCATTAGAATTCCTCCAGATCTATACTACTGCCATTAGAGCTGCTGGTGGGGATGATAATGTGATGGCAAATTACTTGCCCATGGTACTCGAGGGATCTGCCTAGTCTTGGTAGCTAGGGGACGTACTATCGCCTCGGAAAGGAAGATGATCTCCATCGGATCTGGCAGGAACCTAATGAAACTCTTCAGCAGTACAGCAAGAGGTTTAGCCAGGTTCGTAATTCTATTCCTGAGGTCGTGGTTTCATGTGCTATCCAAGCTTTCAAAGTAGGGTTAAGGAATCGATGGTTTACGGAGGACATCGCAATGAATCCTCCACGAACGACCGTCGAGCTATTCGACATGGCCGATAGGTATGCAGTCGCTAGTGAGACGGTTGAATGGAACAAGGCTATTGATCGAAAAGAAAGAATCTCAAAACCCAGCCTGGATAAACAAGAAAAGAAACACAAGAAGACTCTAAAAGGTAAAAAGAATCGTAAGCCCAGTAATAAAGAGGTCCTTGCGATTCTTGAGAAGTTCACCAAGAGAAAAAAGGTCTATTCTGGTCGTAACAAGGCAAAAGCTCCAACCGTTGAATACAAAAAGAACAAGAAGTGGTGTCCACTTCATTAGGCGACAAGGCATGATTTGTGCACTTGCTGAGCCTAGTAGAAAAGGCTAGAAGACTACTTTACAAGTAAAGGTCATTTTCTTTCCATACAGGAGCCTAGGGAGCCAAGCTCCAAAAAAGATAAGGATGACGATGAAGAAATGGAGTATCAAGAGCCACAACACACCACCGACAAGATCTTTGGCGGGTCCTCTTCATACGAGTCCAAGCGCTATCTGAAGGCTGTGGAGAGGTAAGTGAACCTCACCGAATCTCTAATCAATGTCAAGCTATCCAGATGGTCAGAAACAATCATCTCCTTTAGCCGGGAAGACTGCCACATCCCTTCAACTCAACCAGGTAGGTTTTCTATTGTTGTAGAACCTACTATAAATAATTGCAAAGTCAATCGAGTTTTAGTAGATGTTGGTTCTCTCAATATTTTATTTACAGAAAAATACAAATTCCCAAGTTTAAGGTAAAGCCTGTGAAGTATGCTTTTCATATTATAATTTCAGAATCCACCACTAAACCGATAGGGCAACTTTCCCTACCAGTTACATTCGGAAGATCGGATAACTTCCGAACTTAAAGGATTTCATTGGATGTGGTGGACTTTGAAATTGCATACAATGAGATTCTTGGTCGTCTAGCATTAGCGAAGTTCCTGATAGCTACGCATTACGGCTATCAAAGTTAAAAAATGCTAGGACCAAAAGGGGTCATTACGATTCGAGGGGATAGAAAGATGGCATATGTATGCGATCATAAATCCCTAGAACTGGTCGATGAACTTCCGACTAGAAATACTAATCTGCCTACCATGGAGGTCAAGCACTCAAGACCAAAGGTGGCCCCAAAGCCCTCCGACCAGATCAAGCTAGTTCTACTCGACAAGGACGCTTCTCTAGAAAGCATCAAAGCGTTGTTTGGACTCGAAAATGCTAGCGCAACCGCCCAAAAGGTACTGGTCGGGGCATGACTCAATCCTAAATAGGAATAGTGGCTCATCTCCTTCCTCCGAGGCTCCGAGCCAATTCAGATGTATTCGCCTGGCAGGCATCCGATATATCCGGAGTCCCTAGGGAGGTGATCGAGTACAAGTTAGCTCCCCGTCCTGACAAAAAACTAGTCAAGCAAAAGCCAAGGCGCTTTGCACTAGATCAGAAGGAAGCAATTCAGTTAGAGATTGACAAACTTTTCAAGACTGGATTTATTCATAAGGTTGACCACCCAGAGTGGCTCGTCAATCCTATAATGGTTAGAAAAAGCAATGACAAATGATAAATGTGTATCGATTTCACAGATCTTAATAAAAACTTGTCCGAATGATGACTTTCCCCTTCCACGTATCAATTAGTTTGTAGACTCTATTTCCGGATGTGAGTTACTAAGCTTTTTAGATGCATATTCAGGGTACCGCCAGATTAATATGAGTAAAGATGATGAAGAGAAAACTTCCTTCGTCACATCATATGGTACTTATTGTTATGTCAAAATATCAGTTGGTCTCAAAAATGTTGGTGCTACTTTTCAGAGGCTAATGCAAAAAAAAAAACCTTTAGTCCGTAGATAGGTCGAAAATTAGAAGCCTATGTTGATGATTTAGTCGTAAAGAGCATCAATGTCGGAGATCATACCTCTGACCTGCAAGAAACTTTCAATAACTTAAGAAGGCATAACCTTAAGTTAAATCCTGAAAAGTATGTGTTTGAAATTTCTTCTAGAAAGCTTCTTGGATTCCTAGTTTCAGCTAGAGGAATTGAAGTAAATTCAGCAAAAATAGCGGTCATCGAACAGATGTGCCCTTCAACCATAAAGAAATAAGTCCAAAAACTAATCGGCTGTATGGCGGCGCTAAGTCGTTTCATAGCACGTTTAGGAGAAAAAAGGATTACCTTTCTTTAAACTCCTTCGAAAACACGAAAAATTCGAATGGACTAAATATGCAAACGATGTCTTTGAAGAGCTCAACAAGTACCTTACAAATACCCCAATTTTAGTATCTCCAAGACCGGGAGAAATATTGCTAAACTATCTGGCTACGACGCCACAAGCAGTTAGTGTTGTGCTGGTCGTTGAACATGACAATATCCAATGACCAGTATATTACGTAAGCGAAGTCTTACATGGACCAAAGGAACGATATCCACAGATACAAAAATTGCTATACGGTTTCCTTATGGCTTCAAGGAAATTAAGACTTTCTGGCAAGCTAGTTGGCATGGATGGCTTCCTCAAGATCAGATGTCCCACTCGGAATTTTTCTCGAGCAACTCGATGCACCCTCGGTGGTCGAGCATTCCGAAGACAAAGATGCTCCATTGGAGGTTATACAGATCGATCCAGTAGTGATTGGATGACATCAATCTATGATTATCTTCAGTATGACATACTTCCTAAAGAAGACGTAGAGGCTGATTGTACAGCTCGAAAAGTCAAATCATACACTCTGATCAAATGTACCCTTTACAAACGGAGAGCTCACGGGGTGTTGATGAGATGCATATATCAAAGAGATGGTATGAAATACTATCCGACATAAATAGAAGAGTATGTGGAGCGCATCATTCCTACAAAACTCTGGTCGGTAAAGCCTTTAGACAAAGATACTACTGGCCAATTGCCCTCTATGATGCAAAAGATCTTGTGACGAAGTGTGTACAATATCAATTTTATAGTTAACAAGTAAATCAGCCGGCACAAGCTTTGCAAACAATACTTCTTTCTTGGCCTTTTGCAACCCGAAGACTTGACATTCTGGGACCTTTCCCAAAAGCACTCGGGGGCTTTGAATTCCTGTTTGTTATGATTGATACATTTACAAAATGGATGGAAGCTAAGCCAGTTGTTCAAGTAACAACTGAAGCTGCGAAGAAATTTCTCGCAAAAAATATGATTACACTATTTGGTATACCTAGTCGTATAATCACATATAATGGTACCCAGTTCTCGAGCGAATTTTTTTAGGAATTATGCGAGGATCTAGGTATCAAAATACATTACGCTTCCGTGACTCACCCATAGAGTAACGGGGTAGTCGAGCGAGCAAATAACATAATAATACAAGGGGTAAAACGCTGAATACTCGACCAGTTAATAAAACGGTCAGGAACTTAGGTTCAAGAACTTCTCTCTGTATTATGGGCCGTTCAGACTATGACTAGTCGTGCGACTGGTGAAATGGCATTTTTTTTTCTAGTTTATGGTGCTGAAGCCATGCTTTCTTCGGAATTGAAAATTGGCTCTGGTAGGACTGATTGTTATAGCGACAACTTTCACTATGCCACGACCAATAAAACCTAGGCAAATTTTGTTCGTGTGATTGTTCACGTGTATTCAATTACTTCATTAGTTTTTAACTTCGTATCGCTTAAAAGTCCACGGATGGTATTTACCGAATATATTGTTATAACACCCAATAAAGAAACTATGGATGTGATTTCTTCGATCTAGATCCATTTTCAACAATTTTCTTATTGATAGCCACTTGAGGATGCTTATGGTGTTTGTTGTACAGATATCATTAGTGACGAGAATATCTACTTTCTCTGATGCAACAAAAATACCTTCGACACATTCATTTGTATTTCATGCATTATATATATATATATATATATATATATATATATATATATATATATATATATATATATATATATATATATATATATATATATATATATATATGAAGGAAAAAATACGTAGTAATATAAATGCAATGCTACGAATTTTTTTACATACAATAATTTTTAATGCTATAGTATATCACAAAAATTATGAAGTTGTAATACTATGATAGTATTTATTCTATAAATATAACCGTGTTACCTTCACACTTTAAAATATGTGAAGAGTCATATATAAAAAAGTTACAAACAAATGTAACATTAATTTTTTGTTTGGATTGAATAATGTATAACCTTAAATGGTGTTTACAAGAAAATGGCATTTAGTATATATAAATGAGGGTTCTAATTCGGCTAAGGGATTAACAAATGATAAAGACCGGCCCTGCATAGCCGTTCAAGATCCAGACACCGAAAGGGCGTGCTACGAAGCAGAGCAAGCGGCGACGAGAGTTGTGGAAGAACAAGAGTTTGCTGCATATTTATGCTCACGCGAATGCGTATGAATGGTACGAGGAATCAGAGTCAGATTTGGTCTCTCGAACAGGTAACATAATGTGTTGTTGGTTCACGGCGGCGCCTCAGAAATCAGAGGTGGTTTCACATCAATTTATCGTACAAGTTGATGCTACAGAGGCCGAGAAGCGACACCACTAAGCGGCCAGAATCGAGGAGAGCTGCGGAGCGAATAAATTGATGCGTTATGCCGTGCACTTGGCTGCATATTTACGCTCGCGAATCCGTAAGGCCATGTATGTCTGTAAACTTTGTTACTCAGGACGCAAGATGATATGAATGAGAGAGAAAGAATATAGAGAATTGAATCATCTTTCATACAGTAATCGACTGTAGCATGAGAAGCAAGACATATTGTATATGAAGAAGTTGTCTATAAAAACATATAAAAAAACAATCTATTAAAAGAGCTGTCTATATATAACATATAAAGATATTATAAACAACAGTTATCTATACTTACTGTATCCGACTCGAATTCGGCCACTCCACCATGCTGCCAGCGTACGTGGTGATTCATTTCCCTACTTGGATTCGGATCAGCGCTGCGCAGGGTAAAACGCGGGGTCGATGGAGGATTTCCCGGCTAGGGTTAACAACCATGCATGGGCCCGCTACACGGTACCAGCCCACATTGTAAGTTTGCAACGGGCCATAGGTAACACGTTTCTGTCACCGGCAAAGCCCAATGATATTCACGTTCCGGTTCCGATCAAGCGAAAGCGCGTCGCGGGGTCGAATCTGACGAGTACGAGATGGAGAAAAACGACGTTGATTCTGTCCATAGAAGAAGAATCAACGGACGATGGGGAGAGCCTCACGTCGTAAGGTCTTTTTCTAGCGAATTTCCTTTGGTACGAGACAGTGCAGACAAATGAAGCTGTCGGTATTCAACCAAACACGGTTCCAAGTTTCCAGCCTCCCCGTTCTCAATAAACAGCGCACACGGAGTGGCGGAACTAATCGAGATGTTCCAAACACCTGAAATCTCAGAGACTGACAAACTAAGAGCTAAGCTTTCGTACTGCATATACAATGATGTAAATCACACAGGGCTGATCAATAGCGCAGAAAGCCGTTAAATTTCTACTCGAGAAATTCTACCTCACTGAATTTTGCTTTTGGTCTCCCTCAACGAACATGCTGAGTGAATGCACCAGGTACCATCGAATTCTTTGAAGGAAAACGGTAGGAAATGATCATGCAGTAGGCAGGGTTAAAAATATCTCGTCTCTATCGAACCACCCCTGGAAACTCAAATCGGTTCCGGAAATTTTGGTTTGCATGAATTTTGTCAAATATAGAAGAAATTTGTACCGAAATTTATTTTTAAGAATTTCGGCTGACATTTTCAACCGATTTTGTTTTTAAAATTCAAAATTTTATTCAAAAATTTGGCCAAAATTCACCTAAAATTTCTGACTTTGGCCAAACTGGTCCTACTAGACCCGGTAAAATTTTGATACCGGTTTTAAAACCCTAGCTGTAGGTACCATCAAATTTGCGGCCATGCTCCAATGATACTAGAATTAAAATCGATGTCGTTGAAACTGAAACCGTCAGCGGTAGTGATCAGCGAGTTCCAGTCGATGGTAGCGTCGTCAGATCCATCGACGTCGACGATCCCCCTAGATCCCGATGAGGAGCTGTCATGAGAGTTCTCGGTCTGTCCGGTACCGTTGATGACGTCGTCGGCGAGGTTCGTGAAGTCCGCCGTCGCCGACGACGGTACATGTCGGTGGACAGCTTGATCATGGCCGGGCGGATTGAGGGGGCGACGGTCGAAGGATCTTAGCGTCCCCGTGCTGATGTACACCCGGCACACGCTGAATTCGTTCCTCAGCTGCATGCATAGAAATAAGGAAAATAATTACTTCAGTAGGCATCCAGACGCACATGTCTAGCAGTCGTGTAATGCTCTGCTAGACCGGCGGCCTGCATGTAAGAAAATTTCTTTTCAGATGGCCCTGTAAGAAATTTAATCCGGTCATTTTGCATGGTTAGAGCATGTATAATGAGTTTATATCAGTCGTCTATAGTCACTGCCACGTAAGATTTTTGCTGACGTGGATGAAAGAGAATGAAGAGAGGGAAAGATGTTGTCTACAATTCTGTAGCCGACTGAAACAAAAAAAAAAAGCATTAAAAGATTATGTGTTCTATAAAGACAACAGCTGTATCTATACCATTTGTATGAGTTGTGTTTAGTGCTGTCTACATGTGACATAGAGAGTTGCTATAGACAGCAGCTGTGTGTACACATGCCCTTAGGTTGAATCGTTAATGCATGGGAACACTCATTAATCCTCAAATCAACTTCCTTTTCCAACTGAACAAGTTAAGCGATCGATCGAGACCACCGAATTAATGACCACGCGTGGTACGTATGTAACGTACACTGAGAGGTGCGGCGTCGGCGTCGGCGACGGCCTTGTACTCGTTCATCTTCCACCTGGTCTTGGTCCCCGTGGGCGCGCGGCCCTGGTAGAAGACCATGGTCCTCTTGACCCCGATCACCTTGTTGGGCGAGGAGGAGAAGACGCAGGACGGCGACCCCGTGGCCTTCCAGTACCCCGACGGCGTGGTGCGCACCGGCCTGCCGCCGTGCACCTCCCTCTCCGACCTCGGGCAGAAGAAGAACAACTGCTCCGTGTCACGCACGCTCGCCTCTCCCGCCATCGCTGCACACCCACACCCACACATACACATGCGCACATCACACGTCAAGGCCGGAACCATTAGAGCAGTTAAGTGGAATATAAGAAGAAGAAGAAGAAGACAGTCATTGGCTTGACGAACTCACAGCGGAGGTCGGAAGGATGGTGGCTGTAGACGTTGACGACGGGGATGACACGCTCGATCTGGGGCCTCGTGTTGGCGAGGCGGTGGCGGAGGTAGAAGCTGAGCAGCTCCTTCTCCGTCGGGTAGAACCGGAACCCCGGTGTGCCGAATGGATCGCTACTACTAGTTGCCATGACTGCACGAGATCTGCTTCCTTTTGCTTTACTGTACGTTCGACTTGCAACTCACTCTCGTATATACGTAACTTTCTATCTTTCTTAGATGCTCCCTTTGGTTTGTGTTGGATCTTGGTGGTTGGAACTAATGTAATAGCGATGGTGTACACATGGATTTGGATCATATCTAGGTTATATAGATCTAGCAGCTAGCAGATGGAGTTGGTGTTGGATCGCACTTGACAGAAGAAGGAAGGCAAAGCTTGAATGGTTTCCGAGAAGTTGCATACAGGTCATGCCCACAGGTCTTGGTTGACGTGGACCTAGTCTTCGTATTCTTGTGAGTTAGTACACTAGTTCTAGTCTGTGTGCACTTACGCGTGGCTTGTTTGATTTGTTATCAACGTGAACCAAACTAAATTTTGATAATGCCAATAAAAGCTAGTTATCGTTTGATCTGCTATCAATATTTGATAATACCAACAAAAATCTGGTCACACCAACGAAATCTAATATCATACGTGGGCAATCCGAGTGCGCGGAAATCATTTAACAAAACTTTGGTAACACCAAAATTTGGCTTGGCAGCAATCCAAACAACGTTTATTTTGCTAAATTTTGACTTTGCCTAAGTTTTAATGAATTTTGGTTTGATTCACTAGGGTCATCAACCAAATAAACCCTAAATCCTTTATGCATTGCACGTACGTCGAGTAAATACAGGGGAGCATCAAGTTAAAAAATATCACCGGGTCACTCTTCTAAGCATCGTGATGTCATTAATTGCCTGTTTATAGGTGTTATTTGTTATCTTTGAACAAGTTTTTATACTAGATTTAGCAATAAGTTATTGGGTCACGTAACACGGTGTTTACATGCTATATATATTCGTCTTCTGTTCATACCGTACGTCTTTATTTTGTCGTGCATATGTTACGTAGAGCGACATTTCTTTGACTCATTTAAGCAAGGGTTGATTAGTTCTTTCATGCATGTACGTACGTAGGGCGTATGTACATCTGATGATTAAAGGGCCAATATGATTAATCCATTCTCTTGACTCTTGGTATTAACTTAAAATTAGGTATATGCATTGTACGTAGTAGTCCTTGAATGTGTCATGTTTAATCATGAACATCGATCCTCACAGAGCTAGGATTGATGGTTTTTTTTTTGATTTCTGCATCAACTAGAGATATATATAGCTAAATAGACACATAAATTTGTTTAGAAGAATACTAAACCTGAATCGATGACTTAATTTATTCTCCCAATTTTTTGCTGAGTGGGTCTAATTTTGGCACCTGCTTCGATTTCAGTGACAGTGTGTATATATACTCATAATTCTGCGAGACAGCATTCACAGCTGAAGGGTCTCAGTCTGTCAGAAACATGGTGTATATAATGCTGCCTTTAAATGTCTACATATCCGTACGTACTGTGAACAAACAAACAAACTGCACTTGAGCCAAGCTTGTCAGGAGACGACCAGGTTATATAACTACAAATAAACGCAGATTAGCTGCTCTCTTCGAAGTGACAACACGGTCGCAGCAGTTTCTTAATCCTAAACTAGTATAGTGTCCGTATGTTGTAACAGAAATATAAACTTTACACATGAGATGAGAGATGGTGAGGAAGGAGATGGGGCGGGAGTGGGTGGAGCGACGGCGACGGAGTCTAAGGTGAGAGCAGGAGGGAGAAGGGGAATGCGACGTGTGAGCCTCTGCAAACGTCGAGAGACGAGGGACGCACGTGGTTGGCCGGTGGCGAAAGTGGTTCTGACGACGGCGAGGTTGAAGACACGTGAATCAAGGACGATGGAGCCGATGTGGGTGTGAGGCGGGGCGACAAGGGGGAAAAGGTGCGGAATCGGAGAAAGAAGAGCGGAACGGTGATGGCGCAGATACGAGGAGCAGTCACGTTAGGAACGTATTGTTAGCTTTTAGTCACGTTAGGGACGTGTCGTTAGCTTTTTTACATATATAGGACGACCCAGCTGCATAAGATAATTTTTTTTTATCAGTTAAGATAATTTAAAGGCAAGAATAACAACAAGCAAGCGATCGAGATTTAATGACCTCATGCATGTACGAGTGAAGTAGCAGTAGGCTAGCAGTACTATGTGCTCGGTTTGTTCGCACTGACAAGCGCGTGAAAAAAGTAAAGTAATCTATCTACCGCGTTCGTGCTCGCTGAGTTACCAAATGATTGACGATGAGATAAAACGAGAAACAAAAAACAACACTTTGCGTTTGAATTTTGAGGTAGACAACGGTGGATACGAATCCTCCGCCATTTCACGGTAATGTCATGATGGACAGTATTATGACATTGTTTTGTAGTCATCGGATTGAAAAAGCGACAGCTTAGATCGACACTACTACAAAAACGTTTATACTGGATGTCTCATCACAGACGGTTGACCAAAACTGTCTGTATTACAAGCAATCACAGACGATTTTGGTTTAGAGACCGCATGTGTTACTGACTGCGTTAAAAATCGTTTGTGATGAGATACTTATCACAGACGGATCATATTAAGAACTGTCTGTGATGAGATACTTATCACAGACGGTTCGTGATATGAACCGTCTCTGATATGTTATCACAGACAGTTTTTGTATGAAACCGTCTGTGATTCGCAGCGCAGGATTTCAAAATTTTTTGAACGGTGCGCGAGAGGCAAAATGTTTTGGTGCTATCCTTATATATTATAACCACTCCAGCTTTGTCTTCCATCAGTCTCTCCCTCTCCCCTCCTCACGCTAATGAGTTCTTTAGGAGCTTGGAGGCACAGATGGTTTCTACTAGTTTAACTTTGTAACTCTATTCTTTTTTTTCCCATTCGAAGGGGACGTTGTGAAACCTTTTGGTTTCTCTTTTCTATATTGTGTTTGCGATCAGAATTATAATTGGATTTTAGTTGTCTTGTTAGAGGTTGCATATGTAAATTACTATCCAGCAATTGATTGTTTTGGCTCAAAATCTGTTTTTTTTTTGCAATAGAAAAAACTATCACGAGCGATTACGAACAAGAACAAATGCGTAAAAGTAACTTATCGACGCATTACGAATAAGAACCGTCTGTGATAATTTACTATCACAGACGGTTCTTGTTCAGAATCGTCTGTGATAGTTTTTTTCACAGATGGTTCAAAAACCGTCTGTGATGATTCATGTTATCACTGATCTATAGACTCAGACGGCTCACGAAACCGTCTGTGATAGCGTTTTTGAACCGTCTGTGAAGACTTTTAATTTTTGTAGTAGTGCGAGATCTGACACGGAAGAAAACACCACATGCAAAATACTGTAGCAATAAACTAAGTTGCCAACATACTGTTCACAGACCCTGTATTGACACCCATCGTTTCGATCCAACGGCTCAAATTCTGAAAATGTTGTGGCACTATTCACCTCTGACATTCCCGACAACAGCTAGAATTGGTGCGGTACTTACATCGATTTTTTCCCGTACCAATATTAATTTTCACGATAGATTTTTTTTTTGACAAAATATGGTAGACACGGTAGAATTCGACACCTCTATCTTTTTTATTTCTCATTTGAATGTCGACGCAGCCTCCAGCGTACCATTTGGCCAAAAAAAAATTAAAAAATATATATATTGAAAAGTTATTAAAATATAACGACATATGTTTTTTTATGATAATTTAGCCGTGACATGACTCGCGCGGTGACCTGCAGTGTGCGGCGACGCGGTCGACTAGACCTTTTCAATAAACAAAGCTACAGCATGCGCTGCCGTGCTGGAGACACTCTACAACTCGAGAATGATTAGCCAGGTCCAGTACTCGTACCAGCATATTATATAGCTGCAACATGATGAATCAGGCAAGGGAGTCAGATCATCATCTGTCACTCTGTCAGTAAATAAACTAGTGGGAACTCCGCGCGTCGCCGTCGGCGCAAAATGCATCTCATACGACTTGAGAATTCCATGTACATATATACTGCAATACTTATCTATACAAAGCATTTGCTTGCTCCAAAAATTGATTGGAAATACTATTATATATAATTTTGTAGGTTGAAAGAACGGTAAAACACCCTAGAAAAGAGGGGGAAAAAGGACATAGCATAGAATATATCAATAAGTATTTAAAGTAGATGGAAAATACTACAAAGAAGATAAGATAAAATCCTAACAAAAGTTGAAGCTAATGGACTCCAGGATTATGCATTTCTTCCCGAATCGAGCTGTTGCATCAGCTGCTAGCTTAGAGTCCCGTTTACAAAGAAGCATCTCCTAGAAATCAAGGAAATGTCTATTAATTAGAAATTTAGAACCAATATATAACAATCAATTACAGCCACTGAAAGAAAATAAGATGTCTTTGATGTACACTTATTCTAGTCTTCCTTTCAGTGCAACTTAATAACCCGTTGAGCCATTGACAAAACCATAAAAGATATAATTATAGATGGACTAAATCACCACTAAGTGAAAATAAAAGAACACAAATAGCCTATGAAAAAGGAAGAGGCGCTATCTCTTCGCTTAGATGGGCTTAAATAGAGCAGGAAAAGGCTGTAAACTAATACAAATAAATAATGTTAATGCATATTGGAAGCGAGGGAGCTGCCAATCGAATGGGCAGGATTGGAAGTTGAGGGGAACAGTGTAACAGTAAAGCACTACCTGGCGAGTGTCTGTGATGACCTGAAAAACTATAATAAGGTATGATATACATAGGATGACGTGAATTTCCATGTGTATGCTGATGCATCTGCTTTTGATAAATGGTTGCATAGCTAGATCATTGATTTCTGAACAGCGTCAACGCTCTAGCTAGCTCCTTTATCCGGGTCGATCGATTGATTGAGCTGCATAAGGAACACTCGGAAGTTGCCATAAAGATTCAGGGAAAAGACGGCCAAGTTTTCGCATGAAGACAGACAGGGTAAATTAAGCACCACAATGTGTTACCACTAGTACAGCACGCACAGCCTAGCAAATCTAGCAGAAGACCGACATGACCAAGGTCAAGCCCAAGACGACTCTTCAGAACTTTCTTGAACGTAACTTAGCGGTTGTTATGCTCTTGTACTCTTTTTATACGCAACATCTTAGATCGGATCAGAGTTTGTGAGAAATATTAAATTTGTTAAGTATAATCTCAAAAGAGTACAATAAATTGTCGCTCTATCACAATCCACTCGAATATTTTAGAATACTCGAATTCTTCCTCTATATAAGAATCTAGTACTAAAGAATAATCTAGCATCTAATTCTCTCGTACGTCTCTTGATTTAGATGAGTTAGTTTGTGACTTGTGTTCTCCGTGATCATCCCTCAAAGCATTATATAGTACCTTCTAGTTATCCTTAAAAAAGAAATAGAAATCCTAATCCTATTAGGATTATGATAGCAATACTTGCAGATCACATCTTCGAGTTTATTAAGTTATGATACGAGTCACACGTACTCAACGGTAGTGCTTGACAGCCTGTGGTGATTCGGCGAGGAAAACCGCATGCATCAGCATGATGATACGATGAACACTCCCGGTTTGAACCGATCGATTCATCCGTTGATTCAGCCTTGAACTAGACCTGTCCTTTTCTCTCCACTGACTAGAGAGTGATTGGTCTTCTTGACTCTTGACTGAACGCGTACGTACGTCTTCGTTGCCCAAAGCTACATGCTCTCAACAGCATTACAGCAACAACGACGGCCAGGTCGTCTCGCTCTTCCAGAGCACGACGCGTTTCTAAGCACACCTGTGCATGCTTGGACAAAACGCTCAGGTGGTCGTCTTCCATCTCTTGAACTGAGTTCAGAAGGATGCAACGCAAGACGCCATATCCATTTGTTGAATTCAACTCCTTCCTGGATCGATCAAGCGACACCCTAGCTGCGACTGTACAATTAATGGACATTTGGAATTCTATTAACTGGTACACACACCGTACCAGTTCAGAAATTAGAGGTGTCACCATCCGGTAGACGATGGTCAATTGGTCTTTCCTTGTTAGTTGTGGCTCTGAAAAAGCTGATTTATGATTTGTTTTTTTAGAGTACTTGTTTACTTATTTCTCTCCCAAGTAATAATTTCTATGTTGTTTGGTTGATGCATTCCCTTTCCAAGACTGGCTTAACGCAGGGCGTGTTGAGCATATAAGCATTTTTGAATTACTTTAATTCAAAAATAAGCTAGATAAAATATGGAAAATACTTTAGCTATTTTCACAAATACAAAGCAAGTATGAATGAACACTATAGGCATACTAATTTCTAGAAAGACAGAAAATAGCATATCTATCTTAGTATTCATGACAACAACAAATAGTAAAGCAATCCAAGTAACATACCTAGATTCAGCAGAAGAAGAAGTAGCACCAGCATTCTTGATAATGTCGTTGTTCATCATGATGTAGTGGACGTCGCGTAGTCGTGCAGTTGATGTAGAACGTAGCAGAGAGTCGTGTAGTCGATGTAGAACGTAGCAGAGAGTTGTAGTCGTACACTTGATGTAGATGTAGCAGCGGCGATCGCGAACGCTCCCCAAAAACCTTATTCGTCCTCGCTCGTGCAAGCCTTCAAGGACGAGGTCCCGGAGGCCTGCTCTCCCGGTGCGACCGTACACGCGCCTCGCCGGGATGGAGATCGCCAAAGACAGCAACAAGTACTGTGGAAATCTAAACTGTGGAAGTGGGAAAAACTCTAAACAGAGCCAGTCCTCTCAGTCTCCTTAAATAGCCAAAAGACAGAGAGTCCAAAGGTCACCAAAAGTCCAAAGACCATGATCACCATCAGGGCGATTACGAGAAGATCAAAGGCCACGATCACCATCAGGGCGATCGCGAGAAGACCAAAGGCCAACAGTCACCATCAAAGACAGTCGTCAGAAGACCAAAGGCCAACAATCACAATCAAGGACCAACACTCTGTTCTTTTTAATGGCCAAAAACAAAGAGACCAGAGACCAACAGTCACCCTCAAAGCCAGTGTGCTTCGATTTTCGAATAGATAAAGAAAATCACGTCTGCACCTGACACACCTGCATCTGCTGCGCACCGCACGCACCGCCTTGCGGCTCGGCTCGGCGGCGGCGAGGCGAGCGCGCAGCGAGCGCGCGTGTGTAGTCTCTTTCCAATTCCACAAGAGGGGCTACCATGTTCCACCTTTTAAACTGGTGTTACTCCCCTTAATCCCTCCATGTGGGACTAAACATTTTTAGCACTTGCACATGGGCCTTTGAGATTTACTAGGAATTAATTAGAATATAATATTTGGGTCTAGCCCATATTAATTCCAACAGGGCGGAGCTAGGGGTGGTGCCCAGTATGCACTGGCGCACTGCACACCTAAAAAATTCAAAAACTTACAAAGAGTATATAGTTATTAGAGCTAAATTGTTTGTTTCCTTGGACTTTTATGAGGATCATTGTACAAGACTTAGACTTATGTGAAAGGTGCATCCCCATTAAAATTGTTCTAGCTTTGCTACTGCTTATTGGTAAATTCCTGAAAAGAATACAGTAAATTGGGAAAATAATGGAAATGTGTGGGAAATAGCAAAAGAAAAATAAAATAAAATGGCATATCTCAAAGCAAACTAGTTCTTGAGTGGCATTTTACTAATTTCATCATTGCGAGTACCATGCTCCATTTTAGAGGGATATATGTCCAATTTTGCCTTAGAGAGCGATCATACCGTAGCAAGGCGCGGCGGTTTGCCCCAAATCCACTAGCTGTTCCGTCGCGTCGGTACTGGCGGAAGCGTGGACATGGGCCATGTAACAACCCAAAGTTCTCTTACTATTTCAAAATCAATAAAGTTATTATTTTGTCGCTTTTTCTAAGTTGTAAAAGAGTTTCCTTGATTTTCTGAAAATCTAAAAGAGTTTTATTGCTTTTCTTGAGTTCCCTAAGTTTTAAAATTTCAAAAAGAAAATTTATTGAGTTTACTGGGTTTTAGTAGGTTTAAAGTTGAAAAGAAAAAAATCTAAGTATTTTCTTGGATTTTCTGTTTTTTTTAAAAAAGGGTTCTTCCCTTTTCCCGAAAATAAAAAAATAATTTATTTACAAAAGTAAAAGTCCTATCTCTTTCTCCTTGACCAGGGCCATTGGCGACCCTTCGCCTCCTGCTGCGCGCCTCGCCACTCACTGAGCGCCGATCGTCGACTTTCGCCCATGCTCTGGCTCCCCGTCGCCTCCCTCTTTTTCCTCAGCGACATGCGCAGTAAATACCGTGTCCCCTCCTGTCTCCTCCCCACCTACTCCTATCTGCAAAGCCTCCAGCGCCCAGGCCGTCACCTCCACTGCAAAGCCGTCGCCTCCAGCGCGATTCTCTCCCTCGCCTCCTCCCCTCCAAGTCGCAGGCGCATTGAATGCCTCTACCCCGTCCCGTCGCCCTTGCCTACCTGCTCCCATCCCATCGCTCTGCGCCGGCCAGAGCTCCGCTGAGCACCTCGCCCGTTGATCTCTCTCCCTCCTCCTCCTCAGCTGCTATAAATAGAAGCCCCGGAGCCTCTCGCCTTCCCCTTCCTTTTCCCCATCTCTCTCTCTCTCTCTCTCTCTCTCTCTCTCTCTCTCTCTCCGTGGGTCGCCGCGCTTCGAGCCTGCCGGCTGGAGCTCGCGCCACCGCCTCTAGCACCACCGTCAAGGCTTCTCCGCCACCGTGGAAGCCTCCCCAGTGGCGTGCTTGTTGCCATCGGTTTCGCAAGGTCGTATTCTACACGGTGCTTGTTTTCTTCTCTCCGGAGACCCGCCAAAGCCCCGTGCGCTACGGACGCTCCTCCTCTCCCGAAGCGCCCGCGCCGTCTTCGACTGCTCCGCCGAACCCCACCTTCGTCCTCCTTCACCTTTGACTTCGAGCTGCCCCACCGCCATTCACTGTTCGTCGACCTCCCCCAGCCTCTCTTTCTGCCTTGGTGAGTTTTCCATGCTCTGTCCTCTCTCTCAGCTTAGACCTCTCTCAGTTTGGACTTCTCTCTCAGTTTGGACATGTCTCAGTTTGGATCTCTCTCTCAATTTGGACCTCCCTCTCAGTTTGGACCACCCTCCCAGTTGAGACCACCCCTCTTTTCCTTCGACCACTGTTGAGTAGTCGAACCCCACTTTTCCTTCGATCACTGTTGAGTAGTCGTATCCTTCTTTGGACCTGGTAGTCGAAGCTTTCTTTCAACATCCTTCCAACCAGTGGGTCGAAACTTTCTCTTGACCAGGTAGTCGAATCCTTTCTCTCTTACGACCACGTCGAGTAGTCGTAATCCCTCTTGCTATCCTTCTTACGACCATATTGAGTAGTCATATCCTTCTTGTAATCTTCTTTCGACCATGTTGAGTGGTCGAATCCTTGCTTCTTTCGACCATGTTGAGCAGTCGATACCTTCTTTCTTCCTTCAACTGCGTCGAGCAGTCAAATCCTTCTCTATCTTTCCTACCAGTCGAACCTCCTTCCAATCAAGTAGTCCTTCCGACCACCTGTAGTCGAAATCCCCTTCCGACCTTGTGATTTCAAGACTTCTGAGAGCTCGTTCTCCTTCGTTCGAACTCTGACTCGAGTGATTCAAACTCCTATCTTCATCTAAATCCAATACCTTTCTTTTGGTTCTAGTTTGGTATTTTCTCTTTGATTTTATTTGGATTTTATCTGATTTTAGCTCGTTTTCACGTATAGTTTTCGACAACTTCGGAGAACCGGATTTTGACGCGTTACTGCTTTTCGACGTCGTTTTAGAACAATAGCTAACTAAGCAAAGCAAGTTACACCTTTGATCATATTTGAATCCTAGTATTTTAAATTATCTAAATTCCGTTTTAAATTATTATTGCATGCTTATTTTCAACTCAAGTAATTTAATGTCCTGTTTGAAGCTTTATAGTTATTCCCAATTCCATTGTTGTGAGGACCTGGAGTATTTAACTCGTAATACTTAACCTCCAAATGGTTCTAGTATTACCTATTAAATATCCTAAGCCTTAGTGGACATATACTTCCCAGAATTACAGTACACATACACCCTTACAAAATCATGCATCATTTCCATACAAGCTTACAGTACCAAGTCTAACAAAAGACATACATAATATAAAGTTATTACACAAGAGCCGACCGGCCAAATGACATCAAGTACCAAAATAACAACGAAAGCAAAGGTTCTATAAGATGGCGATAACAAAAGCCAACCGGTTTGCCAATTTCCCACAAGGCAACTGACCGGGCCGCCAAGCTAGTCATCCACACTGCAGCAAAACTCACAAAAGTCGATCCTTTGGGATTAACCTCTGCAACAATTAAGCAATGCAGATGAGTACAAAAAATATACTCACAAGACTTAGGAGTAACAAGCCTATACATAGCTACATGCAAGCTGAAACAAAGGAGATGGTCATATGATTCATTAGACGCATAAAGCAATTTTCATTTGCAATAATGTAATAGATTGAAGGCAATTTGTTAAATCTATTTTTACTTGTTGAAATAACAACGAGATAACAATAAGTAGCATAAATAACAACCTAGAAGTGACTAACCCAATAGCCACCACAACATAGTACGAATTCCCCATTCGTACCACCCAATTCAAGTTTTAGTGAAAATGTTATAGTCTAATTCTTGCGGGAAATAACCAAGTGTATCCATGACCTAGGATGAGGCTATTCGAATAGATTTAACCCTGCATGGGTGTACCAATGTACCCACACTTCAGACCGCACCACTTTTTGCCACATGATTAAGCACACTTCCAAAGGTATGCCGGCACGGCTAAGTCCTACGAGACGTTTTCCAATATTGTGTATTAACTACGAGCCGCTCGTATGAATAAAAACCCATACGCTACATTGTAAATCCGAAAGTCAACTACCCTATAGGGGTAAAGCCTTCGGACAACTACAATGCCCCACAACACATTTACTTTTTCACACAACACACACACATAACCTCCTACGAATCGGATCAACACACGCCAAAGTACTAAGTCAAGAGAGGTCCCATATCCCTCTAGTGTGGTTAGCACGCAAAAGTGCTTAGATCAATGACGCAAGTAATTCGGTCCTTGTTAACTCGGGCACCAACCATTCACACTCAAAAGCACACCATCTTACCATTGTGCCCAAGTTTAAAATATTTGTTTTGGTTTTAGTTTTCTCAAATTAACATAGCACAAGGTGTTGAACATAAAGTCATAATAAGTTTTTATGTGATCAAGGTTATCGACTAAGTCGACAACCTCCCAATTCTACCGTTCTAAGCATTTCTAAGCATCAACAACTCGTAGACTACAAGCTAAGTGATAAGGGCTCATCCAACGAACCCTAAATCACAGAGGACATAATCCTAGGATCAGTAGTAGAGAATGAACATTTGCCTACAGATTATGCATCTAAAAGATCAACTAACCGACAATAGTTTAACAGCAAAATAGCACATGCATACATAGACTTTGCAAATAAAAATATTAGACTTTGAAAATAATAGGAGCAATATGATCAAATGAATGCTACATCTGCTTGCCTTCCTGGAAACCACTTTCTTGTTGCAGAGAATCACTCTCGTGCTTATAAAAATCGTCGGAACCTATCGCAAGAACGAGAAAACCCAATAAGAATGAACCCAATAAGAATTCAAAATCCAAATTCATCCAAAATCTATAAAATTTACACAGCAGGTAGAGCATGATTTTAAATGAATTTAGCAACAAGAATCAATCGATTTGGACTAAGTATGCAAAAGTTATAGCCTGAACAATTTCAATCTGCTGGAAAATTCAATTTAAATGCTTTCTGTTACTGTTTATCGCATAAATTTTCAGAAGGTTTGTGAACATGAAAATTTTATGGTAGATAGAGCATGATATTCTAAGCACAGCAAAAATTAGTTCACTTCATTTGGAGTTAAAATGATTTTCTTATTATTTTTCTAAGTTATGAAAGTAAAGCACAAGATTTTCAGAGGTAAAGACATATTTAAAACATATTCTACACTACAGCATATTAACATAGGAATCTAACAAATTTTAGTTTGCTAAATTTGGAGTTATAGAGAATAACTTACGCATTTTTCAAGTTTTAATGAATTTTTAATGCACAAATAAAACCTAAACAGAAAATAAATCTAGTAACAAATTTTTTTGGAATAGAGCAAAGCTTACAACCATCTTTAGACTAAAGCTTAGTTAAAATCAGAACTAACAAAATTTGAATCAACCAAAAAGGAGTTAAAATGAATTAGTTATGAAATTTTGAAGTTTAAAACAATTTTCAGTTTACAAATAAAGGTTTTCGGGTTTTCAAATAAACTAAACCGACGTGGAAAGACCCGAGCCGTTGAGATCAAATTCAACGGCCCACGCGCACTGAGCACAGCACCCGCGCGCGCGCTCATGGCCCAACAGTGCCCACCGTTGGATTTAGATCCAACGGTCCACAGCGAAGAAAAGTTCGGATGGTCCGAACGTTCCAACGAACGTGGGCTATTGATCTAAAGATGGAGGGCTGAGATTGAAGTGGCATTCGGATAGTCCGAACGTTCACTCAATTTGAGCCGCAGATCACCAGATGGATGACCCACATCGACTTGAGACGATAGGGTGGTCCGAACGTTCCCACAGATCTGGGCCGTTGAAACAAGATCGAACGGTCCAGAGATCAAGGAAGTGTTGCGCACGCGCACAGGGGTTTAAGTGCGTAGGCCCACATGTAAGTGACACAAAAGCCTTTTAGGATAGCCATTAATTACTAACAATGATTAGCAATTAATGAACGTAATCTATGTCCTAACGACAAAACTACAGTGACGCCCGCATACGAAAATGAACTAAGTTCATTTCCGGGCTCACCGCCGGCGATGAGGACCGCACCGGCGTGGACTAAGGGCTGAAATGGGTCCGTAATAGCAGTGTGCACCTCCAGAGGGTAATTTCAATGACGACACCGGCCTAGAACGGTGGCAAGCCGGAGAAAGGCGGCGGTGTACAACACGGCCAAAACGAAAACAGCACAAAAGCTCCGTATTGTCCAAAGAAGCGGGTGCCACAACATATATGGACTAACAAAACTACCTTAGCGCTAGAGAGGTTCAAAGAAGGACGGAGGAGTTCCGGCGACGGAGAACCACACCAGCACTGAGGAAGATGACACGGGGAAGACGGCCTGAGCAAAAAGAACACGACCGCGAGGTAAGGTTAGCTCCTTAAAGGCTCCGAGATGGTCCGAGAGCAATTAATTGAAGGGAGGAGCTTCTTACCGTAGTTGAGGACGAAGGGGGTGTTATTCGGCCGCAACGAATCAAATCCAAAATTTGGCAAATCCTGTGCATGCGAAACAAAATTGGATTATTGGATTTGATGAAGGTGATGAGAGACGCGAAGTGATGCGAAAGGAATTAAAAAAGAACCCTCGAAGCAGGCGGCGACGAAGGAGCTCCTCGGTCGACAAAGGCGATTTTGGGTGTTCTTCAAGTTTTGAGCTCAAAGAACAGAGAGGAGCTAATGTAGTGCTACAAAGGAGTGCAAGGATGAGCTCGAGGGCTTTTTATGGCCGAAGGGCAACGGGCAAATGCGGAAACAAAGCTCCACGATGAGCTCAGTTCACGACTGCCATGGACGAAAGGAAACGATGGGAGCGGTTGAGGATGACGACCTTGAGGGCGAAAACACACTGACGACATTAAATGCCAGGGACAAGGAGCCGTTGAAGGTAACGCACGAAGTTGACAAAAGGGCTCTCTCCCACGCCCTGATCAGTACCACGATCGTGAACCAGAGGTTGAAGATGACCAGAACCTTGAGGGTCCACATGTCAGCGAAAGAAACAAAGGGCTCAGGTAAAAAAGAAACGAAGGGGTTAGGTTAAGTTGAGTCAAAAGATCTGGACGGTTGGATTAGAAAAGAACGGCTCAGATTAAAAGTAACCTTCGGGCGGTCCGAACGTTCAAATCAATCTTAGCGGTTCGATAAAAAACGAGTGGCTCAGATTGAAACCCACTCTCGGGTGGTCCGAAAGTTCCATCAAATCTGGAGCGTTGAAAAGAAATCCAACGGCCTAAAACGAACGCGCCCCTTTGGAGCGGACCGGTACACTTAGTTGGTTGGGCTCAACCAAGTGACTTGAGCCCGACTTGGACTTAGCGCAAAAAGGGGTGACGCCCACAGCGGTTAGATCAAGATCTAACGGCTGAAATGAAACGTGGAATTCGGAAGTTCGAACGTTCACACGAACGTGGACGGTGCGATCAAGATCAAACGGTCCAAAACAGAAGTGCGTTTTGAACAGGCTGGTTTGAGCGCACGCGGTTAGGCGCAACCAAGACAAGGGTTTAGGCTCGAGTCTAATTCTAACCCGAACAGGAGCTTTGATGTAGGGTTTGCAAAACAAGCTGAAACTTTGAGGAATTTTTAAATGGAGCAACACAACTCCAAAAATTCGAAAATTTTTACAAGAGATTCCCAACTCTAGGATTGACCTTGTATAACATTTTCAGAGGTTTTTATGTAGAATATTTTTCTCCAAAAATTTCTTAAGGTGTTGATCTAGGGTTTGACCAAGAGTCAAACTGGTTTGACTGACCTATTAAAATATTCAAACAATTTCTAAAAATTATGAAATTTTTCAGAAGGGTCACACAACATCCCTAGAACCAAGAAAAAATATTTCGAGAGGATGATCACAAGATCATCCAGAAAAAGTTTTCAAAAGGTCAAGATTTAGGTTAAAAGAGGCTTGTGATTTTGAATTTCTATAATTCCTTTATAAAGAATTTTCAGAACATTCAAACAACAACAGGATGCAAGAAAAGTTTTAATTTCTTCACATGTTCTTACATTTGAAACATAAGCCAAGAATTGGGATGTTACAATTGTATAGCCATGTATTGTCAAGATCGATAGTATGGAGAATCATACCGAATGTATTGTAGTCAGGGGTTAGGAATTGAAAGGATTGGATTGTAAGAATACATTCCCGTGGGACGTTTGATTATAAGAATACCTTATTGTTGGATTATAGCAATGTTTGATTGTTGAAAGATTGGTTGGTAGGAATGCATGATTCTTGGATTTTGATTGTAGAATTATACAATTATTTATTGATTGGATTATGGGATTGAAGGATCATTGGAGGTCGAATCATAGGATTAAGTTATTGTTGAATTTTGGATTGTTGGGGTTGGGTTCTAGAAAGAGGCTGATGTTGGTTATAGCATTGTTGGATTATAGAATTATACCATTGTTGGATTATTAGAAAATCAATTCTAGAAAGATTGGATGATAGGTAGCCGTGAGACCTAGTCGTAGATCCAGTCGTAGGGTCTGGTCATAGATCCAGTCGTGGGATCTGGTCATAGTCGTGAGATCTGGTCGTAGATCTAGTTGTGGGATCTGGTCGTAGTCGTGAGACCTGGTTGTAGATCCAGTCGTGGGATTTGGTTGTAGTCGTGAGACCTGGTCGTAGATCCAGTCGTGGGACCTGGTCGTAGATCCAGTTGTGGATCTAGTCATAGATCTGGTCGCAGAACGTGGTCGCGAATCCAGTCGTGGAATCCAGTTGTGGATCTAGTCGTAGACCTGGTCGTGACTTTTGGATTGTTGGATGGTTGAAATACTGATCTCGTACTTGACAATTCTTAGACACTGAATCCCTCCCACCTTGTCGCCATAGATTAAAAACTAGTCGATACACTAGTATGGCTAGAGTTTGTTGAAAAACAGTATACTTAGACAAAGCTTAGACCCAAAAATCTTGATTTGGGGAAACTTATAGTCAAAAGATCAATTGTTGTCTAAAGATTTTAACCATGACATTGGGTTGTCATGGGAGTTTGTAAATTCTTTGAAAACTTGAAATAAAATGAAAACTGGATTGGACTTGGGCGAAATGGATGTTTGGATGGGTGCATGTTCATGCACGGGATCGATTCATTTCTATAGTCAAGGCCCATGGTTCTTTTGGTAGTCGTCCAGGTCAGTTAAGGACCGGTCTTCGAGTGTATTTTGCTACACATTATCATACTACCACATGTCCTGAATAGGCAGGACCTGGCTAAATAATTTATAATATTTCACTGTGATCGTTCCATCCAGTTGCGTGGGTGTCTGTATGACCCATTTTTGTATTCCCACCTAGGGCAAGAGGGGGCCTGAACCCTGCGGGGTTCTATCCAAAGGGGTGAAACCTTAGCGAGGGGGGACTGCGGTGGAATGAAACTTTGTAAAGGCCTTGTCACGAGCTCTAGACTACTCACCTAAGATAGTGAGCAGTGGTATCGACAGATGCCAAACAAAATAGAGAAGTCGTGTTGTGTGGGTAAAGCTGTACACCTCTGCAGAGTGTAAAACTATTCGAATAGCCATATCCACAGTCATGGACATGCTGGCAAAGCCACTCCAAGTTAGATTTTTGTTTTTGTTTTCAAAAGATTTGATTAAATGGTTTTGGATCTCTATCCAAATAGGAATTGGGCGGGCAACCTTATGATAGGAAGATAGTCTTCACCACTCGTTGATGAATGTTATCTGACTATAAAACTTGAGTTTTAGAAAATAAATTTTAGTTATAGAATATCTGCTTTGGAACTTAGTACAAGTATTTAGAAAGAAATATTGCTTTATACAAAATCAACTTTATAAGCATTCCTTTGTTATATCCCTGCATGCATTATGATTCTATTACTGGGTGTAACTTGCGGGGCACGGTTGTTTGTGCTCACTCTTGCTTAATAAAATGTTGTTCAGAGAACAAGGACCTTGCAGCTGCTGAAGACCTTACGGTGAGGCCGCTACCCCAGTCGGTTGCCTGTGGCAGATTAGTTGGGCTCTACTACTTGCTCTTCGACTTCTGTTGTGTTCTATATTGTCGGCTCGTGAGCCTTTCTTATAATCAACTCTGTTGTTTATTAATAAAGTTTTGCGATTATGGTTGTGGTACCATATTTGTTTATTGTGTGAGCTAACCACTGATCATAGGACTAGTTCAGAAATGCACAGAACATTTGGGGTGTTCATCCCGGGTCCTTATAGACCACCGTCTAGGTCGCCAGGAAGTCGGTGCTGGTGGAGGTGGGGGCGCCACGACCGAGGCAGCATGACAACGGCTGCGAAGCTCGAGGACATGTTGGACGACGAGGTCAGCACCACCGTGAAGACGATGGCGCCGATCACCAGCGTGGTGGTGACGACGTGCCCAGGGTTGACACCAGTCTCCGCTGGCTGGCAGTGGATGATCACAGTGACGGAGCTTGAACAAAAAATAAGAGAGAGCTAAATCTATAGACTATGTGTTAATCCTGGTATATAGAGCCAATTTACTTCTTCATACGTGTATATGTATTAAATAATCAATACATCATTAAGAGTTTCCAAGTAGAAAGGGGGCAAATGCCCCCTGGTCTCCATGAAGCTCCGCAAGTGGATGATCGTCGTCATCCCCGGTGGTCCGAACACCCTACCCATGGTGAGGGGAACACGGCGGTGGAACTCCGAACTGGAAATCGGCGGTGACACTCGACGATGGAACTCGATCTCGAACAGGAACTGAAACTGAAACTCGGAACTCTGGAACTCCAAGTTCTTGCTGAACATTCTTTCAAGTTCCTATCGAACATACAACATCTTTTTAATTCAAGGGTCAATCAGTCAACAGATCAATTGGACTTGTAGTGAACTTGATGTAGGCACATTAATTAATAAAGGAGCAAGTCCCATGGTTCAATGTTTGGCCGCTTAGACATAGCCAAATTATGCCACCATGCCGACTCTTGATTTCTTGCTCCTCTACCTAGAAAGAAACAAACAAAGAAAGGTAACAGTGCAATGCACAACCAAACAGAATGGAGCTGTAAGAATTTAGGCCACCAAATCAAGCGATTTGATCTTGTTCTGGTCGAACACGTACGATTCTTGCAGACAGAACAAAGTACATGGTCATGTGTTCATACCAACGTTTTAGTAGAAATCTTCAAGGGTCAGGTCAGGTTTGAGTACGTAGCATGACTCGACTGCACACTTCATGTACATCTTTCTCGCTCAACCTCAAGGCTGACTTCAAAGTTCAGACTGTCCACACGACGATTTCAAGACGTTTCAGATCAGTAAACACATACACCACATTAACACAAATGCACCTAGCTTGCCATGTAAATATTACAATGTGTGTAGGATACAGACTAGTTAGAGATTCTTCTTACGAGAACGTACATGCGAAATCAAACATTGAAAACCTAGTTAGGCCATGTCCTTTTGACCTCAATGGTCGGTTCTTCCAGACATCCATTAGAAATTAGCCAAGCCAAATTTAGGTAACTTTCTAGGCTTATAGCTCAAGATGATTCGGTTCCAAAAGGCCTGGCGACTGCCAAGAAACCTGCAAGGCTGTAACTTTGGACCTGAGTTCCAATCAAATGAACAACTTCTGATTTTTTTAAAAAAACTGATTTTTTTTAAAGCTCCAGAGGAAATTCGAAAATCAAATTAAATGTATCAGCTCCAGAGGACATTCGTCAATCAAATACATTCACTGACTGTTGTCCTGCTTGCATTGTATCATGGGGAATGGAAGCTTTGTCATCTCAGGAGGAATAGTTTTACTATAGTAACATCTCCAAGTGAAATTTTCACAGAAACTGCAACAGAAGTTGAGGAATGGGTTCACAGCAAATTCATTGACAAACTGAAACGACACGATCTTCCTGTGAACCATCTTTACAGGCTATGACACCATAAAGTTCAAAACTCTTTCTATCATACTATCATAGCACTGGACCACAACATAGCGTCAGGGCCCATACCACCAGAAGTGCCACAAAAAACAGAAAAACTCGATGACAAACACGCATGACCACAGAAACATCTGGGCCAGCAAGAGCACAAGATTTAGTAATCTCCAAATGTGGCTCCAATTTTTTTCCCTTTCTGCATGCATTGATTCCCAAATATAACCTGGTCCATGTTGCATGACCACACATACTATGAATCTATCATCATATCTGATAATCATCAATGTGATTACAGCAACAGTAATTATTGTGAACATTAGTGTTGCGATCATATACAACGCTAATAGTAAGATGAATCTTTGCAAAGAGAGAATGGATACAAGGACAAAACCAGAAATATATGCAATAATGTGTAAAAATGTAAATACGTCACACCTTGGCCAGAACTGCAAGCAACCAAGGTATGGTTATGAAGCAGCATATCCCTTTGAGATTTTCCCACACATGGCAATCACATCATTACAAATTGACACCAAAACTCCAAAATAAAGTAGGCAGTTGGCGATCTATGAGACGCTCCAAACACACTAAAACCACATATGTTTCATAATGACTTGATCACTGAGGAACCGTGGTCCCCCATTTTTCTACCCAGTTTAGTAAAAATATAATGGAAGTAAGCATCATGTGCTGTTTATTCTGTAATAAAAAATATGAGTTGGACTGATTCAAAAAAAGTATGAGCTGGACATCACATATGCTCATTAAATAAGTTATGGTCATCAACAGTACATTAAGGAGGACACATTGCATATTCAGAGCAGTTGAGTTATATAATGTAGAGCCCACAGGGAAAAAAATCAATGATCCAATTGTTCGACGGAATCAAATAAAGGGAGATCAGTGGACCAAATCTTGAAAGGGATATCGAATTGTTAGACATAATGATAGTGTTACTTTCAGCACGTAGAGAGTGAAAGCAAATATGTATAAGGTCAGCATCAGTTCTATTAACAACCAAAGTATGGAACCTAACATTGGAGTGAAACAATGCATCGCATGGTGGGTTGCCTTCTAAAAAAACAGCTATGTGGTTTTGACATTTCAGTCGCAAAGTGCTAAATCGAGTATAATTAGAAGAACAGAAAATAGAAACCATTACACAGAGTTTTGCAGCTTTGATGGGTATCTATGAAGACAACAAATACAGAATGACTTATCAAACAACAAAACATTAATTATTTTAATCTGCAATAACAGATCATTAAGTAAAATTGCCAAATTCACAAAAGATGGCCATTATATCATAACCTATCTAAGTAGCAATGGGTAGTCATGTTCTTGGATTCATCCCCTGCTAGTGACAATTCAGCACAAATCAATCATGCAACATTCAATTATTTGTTGATGGTACCATTGTTGCCATTAACAGAAAACCAAAAGGCATATTGTACCACACACTAGTAAATATTCTTATTTCTTAACACACAGAAACTTTTTGACAAATTAGGTTTCATCGTTAGATGCCATCATATTTTGAAATGACCGAACCAAACAAATTTATTCCAAAGGATAAGATAGCAAAGACATGTGAGCTGTATCTTGATGCAGATTATCCAAGGACCTCGTGCATTTGAGGTATCACTGCATTTAAATTAATGGACTATTTCATTAGTAACACTGTGGTAGTGCAGTGGTGGTCCTTGTACCTAAACAGAAGAATGAAAAGGCAATGGAATACCTTGAAAGAATTGAGGGCAGGTGCAACTTGAAATGTGTGAATACATTCCTTTATATCTGGTCCTGGACAAGTCACAAGAGCAGATGATTCCATGACAGTACTAGGATGCTATGTAGTGGTTCCAAAATTAAAAAAATTAGGAGAAAGTACACCAAATACTGGTGTAAAGGATTTCCAAGGAATCTGAAATTGTGCTTTAGGATGAATTTGTTCTTATTGAGATGAACTTTGAAAAGGAAAAATTCTTCCTATATCACTCAATCTGTTTGACCTACAAGCTACTTGCCTCCAACCTCCATATGAACACAATCATTGTGCACCAAATAGAACATGAAACAAAGACAACATTCATGTTCACCTCCATTGTTAGGTTTCTATGAGACCTTGTTCAGAATGTATTAACTTGATTCTCTGCTAAAACTAGAATCAGAGACAAAAATGACTACTAACAGGCATTATAACAGTTATTGTTACCACTTTTGAAAAGCTCCTAACAAGGAGAGAGTTTGCACCTTGGACGTACATAGCACAAATACTTCAAAAACTTTACACAACTTCCACCACACTGAACTACAATGCAGCCAATACTGTACAGATTATTATTGAGCTGAATTTTCCACACCATTAGCTAGAACTGAAAACATGCTATGGCATTCCTTTTACCTCAATATCACAATATATTTATAACAGCAAAAGACTAAACACAAGCCTATGAACTTCCTTACTCATAATAACCCAAATTCAACAATTCCTAACAATCACTATCTCTGCGCCCAAACACAACCAACAAAGAAATTAATTTCAGATTTTAGACACCCATTCTCTGCATCAATCACAAGAAGAAGCTCGCAGCTTGATTAGCACGTAGCTAAACATAAGCATTGAACTGGACAGAATCCATAAGAAACAACATTTCGTATACCACCCCACCACTAATGCCTTGCCTCCATACCGAAACCCAAAATTTTCACCTTTTTGAGAAAAATTACTAACTCTCAAGAAACACAGCATGCGAATGGAACAAATATAAGGACCAGAATTTCGATATATACGTGATGGAATAGAACAGTTATTATGTCGTGTTATACACCTCGCTCACTCATCTCACCTCACTTCTTTCCACCCCTTCTCAGGGAAGGGAAGAAATCAAAATAGCCGGAAACACAGAGGAAAATAAAATAAGGAAGTCAAAATTTGATCGCTAAAGCGACGAGACGACTCGCCTCCGCCTCTCAGTCGAGGAAGCCGGTGCGGCGCAGGACGGCGTTGCGGACGCGGCGGAGGTCTCGGCCCTTGAGCGTCCTCCCGGCGCCCTCCAGCACCGAGCTGTGCGCCGCGGCGCGCCGCGCGACGATCTCGTGCGGCGGAACCATAGCCTCCCCGTCCTCCCCGCCCACGGGATGGGCCCACCTCCCCTTCCGCGACGCCGCCTCCGACGGTATGCGCACCGGGGCCGACCTCGCCACCGCCAAAGTGGTCAACGCAGCGGTATCCGGGATGGGGCGGGCGGCGGATCGGACGGTGGGGCCAGCGCGCTTCTTCTTCTTCTTTCCCTCCTCGTCGGGGAGCGCTACGAGGAGTCCGGGGGCCGAGGAGGCGGGCCAGAGGACGTCGAGCTCGAGGAGGTCGCCGTCCGTGGCCGCGGCAGCGGCGTGGGCCGGGGTGGGTCTTGGGGGGCGGAAGAGCAGGAGGCGGTCCATCGTGGTGATCCGGGGATCACCACCACGGCGTATATCCGGCAAGGTGGCGACGCTCCGGCATCGGAGGTTGGGGGCGAGAGGTGGGTTGGGCGTGAACGAGGACACGATACCGGCGAGGGGAGGTGGGCGGGGTGGAGTGGTTATAGGAAGGGAGGGGGGTTGTTTGTTTTCCTCTTTTGCATTTTAGCCCTTTCGTTTTATTATTATTTTCTGAATGTAAGGAAATTCCAAGCGGGATTCGCAGGGGGCCAATGCCCAGGAGGATTGCAGTGAGATCATGAGATATGGTTACATCTACTAAACGAGACGAATGTCTGAAATCATTCGAAAAGATCAAATAATTTCAGAATAAGATACATAATCAACTTGACAAGATAAACAAATTTCTACGGTTAGATCGTGGAGGCGAATATTTGAATCATAAATTTGATGATCATCTAAAGCAATATGTAATGGTTCCACAGCTAACTTTGTGAGGAACGCATCAATAGAATGAGGTGTCTGAACGACGGAACACGACATTGTTGGACATGGTTCGGTCAATGATGAGTTGATCTGATCTTCCATTGTGTTTATGATAATACTCTCTAGAAACAGTTGCTTTCACATTAAACATGGTTCCATCAAAAGCTATAGAGAAGACATCATGTGAGATATAAACTGAGAAGTGTCATTGATTGTCTTTTCTCAATATATGAGGTTGTGAGACATAGGTAAAATGTTTGGCGTCTGATAAGCTCGCACCCAAGTTAGATAAATACTTCTTTGTGAGGTATACTGAGGAAACTAAAGGGTATTACTTTTATAACCGAGATGAAAACAAAGTGTTTGTTGTCTGAAATGATGTCTTTTGGAGAAACATTTTTTTTTCAAAAAGAGCTAGTGGGAGCAAGATGCAACTCGAAGAAACTCAAGAAACATCTGAAAATGTTACAACACCTACTGAACCTCTACATGATGAACAAAATATTGTATAACATGTAGAAAAGGCATTAGTCCCATGTAAATAAAAAAATCACATCAATTGCCTATAAGGTATAGACATGATATTTTATTATTAGATAATGATGAGTCTAAGACTTATGAGAAAGCGATGATGCACCCAAGCTCTAAGAATTGGCAATCAAGTTTAGAATTTAGTTGATTTACCTAATGATGTTAAAACCATTGAGTGAAAGTGGGTTTAAAAAAAATAGATATGGATAGAAATATTTACATTCATAAAAGCGATTGGTGGCAAAGGATTTCAAATAAATTCAAGGTGTTGACTATGATAATACCTTCTCGCCTGTCGCTATGCTCAAATCTATCCAGATCATTCTAGCTATTGCTGCATATTTTGATTATGAGATATAACAAATGGATGTCAAAATAGCTTTCATAAATGGAAACCTAAGTGAGGATGTGTACATGACACAATATGAAGGTTTTGTCGATCCACATAAAGCTAGGAAGATATGCAAACTACAAAAATCAATCTATGGATTGAAACAAACATATCAGAATTAGAATATTCGTTTTGATGAAGTAGTCAAAGGGTTTGGCTTCATCAAGAATGGAGAAAACCTTATGTTTACAAAAATGTTAGTGGGAGCGTACTTATTTTTTCTGATCTTATATGTGGATATCATATTATTGATCGACATGATATTTCTATGATTGAATCTGTTAAATCTTCATTAGGATATAATTTTTCTATGAAAGACTTAGGAGGTGCAGCGTATATTTTGGGCATAAGGATCTATAGGGATAGATCTAAGAGGCTAATTGGATCAAGCCTGATGATATTCACAATGAAATCTGATGATAGATTCTTGTGGGATTGTATTGATTTAGAGATGACACATGTGTAAGAGACTGCTATAGAGAATTTCCAGTAGGTGTCCCACTTAGGTGGAATACGTGCACTCGCCAAGGACATTCCGCTATCTTGTATATCACGTCGTAACACCTGAGTTAGACTTCATTACCATGAATATCTGCCACAACGACATGGTTCAGAATTTCACAGCTTTCTGTACTGTCTCCTTGCATTTGTACATGACTCCTTGCCTGATCTTATTCTGATGGTACTCCCATGGTACACGAGATCATTTGTCCACGATGAGATTGTCGAATTGGTATGTGTCCCTCTCAGATGGAACCGCCTGCTGTTCTCCTCAATCCTTGCCATTCGAACCTTCATCTTCCGATAATGCCTCGTAGTCCCGATCTTCGAGCGTCATCCTTTCAACTAGGACTTCAATATCGCCACCTTTGTCTGCAATCCCAATAGCTTTCCAGACCAAATGAGCTTCTTCGACCCTATCTTCATTGGCAACATCAGCAACTCTCGGACCTTCAGCCATTGTGTGCACTGCACTGTGGCTGGAATCCCCAACTTCTTCAGCATCACCACTAACTATCCCTTGTTCAACCATATGTGTAGGCGAAACTTTGACATATGCCTGGGCTAGAAGGACCAAATCCCACCCACACTTCCTCGCCATGCTTAGGTATGACTATCATGACCTCGTTCCCTTCAGCTGTACTACTTCCCAATTTGTGGCCTATGGTGCTCGGGTGATAATGCAACTCAATTTCAGATCGTGCAGAGTATGGTCCAACTCGAAGGTATAATACAACCACTGCATCATATTGCCCCATTTACGTTGCTTTGGTCTTGTTTGGATGACGGTCACTGATTGAAAATAACGCAAATCAACACCATCAGGACCCTACAGAATAGTCCCTTGATTGTAGTAAATTTTAAAATTGCTTGCGTCGAACATATCTACATACTGCACCATAAACAAGATTTTTACGATTAATCACATATCTAAAACTAAACTACATACACCTAAAATGATGTACTACAATATATTACACCACATAACCATACATTTAAAATTATCTAATCTATTCAGTTACATAAGAAAAATTACTTCCAAGGTGGGCAACTGGACGGACAACGCTTCGTTAGCTCTTCTCTTCTCCTCCTCTCCTCCTCCCTTCCGTCCTATCTTTCTTTTTTTTTTTTGAATAAAGTGAGTTTCGTGCGATTTTTTGGACCTTTTATAGGAGAAATTGTGTCGCCATTCCAAATGGTGATAGGAAGCTGCGGGATTTCTGTCACCATTTATAATGACGATTTGCCTAAATGTAGGCCAATCGCCATTCCAAATAGCGACATAGGCATTTAATACTGTTTAGTGGGCGATAGGGCTCTGGTTGCTAATTGAAATTGGATAGTGCTCCTGTCGCTAGTTCAAACGACGACATAAACCTATTTCTGTAATTTTATTAAATGACCAATTATTTTTGTAATTTTATTAAAAAATATATTATTATTTCTTAAAAAATCCTTAGTTGGCTACAGTGCTATGATAAAAAGGATGTTGTCAATTTGGAATGATGAACGAAACAATTCTATGCATTAGCAGCATGAGAATTATTGAGAAAGGTCGGGTGTATCCCTGACGAGTTTACATATACTACACTTATCATTGGCTATGCTATACAAGGTAACATAAGTGAAGCTAGCACTAAGGTTCACTATTATGTGATATGAAGAAGCAGATATGCAAACCAAATGTTAGTTGTAGATCCTTAAAACAAATGGAGCACAAATTTGCTAGTTCTTGATTGAGAAAATTGCACTGTAGGGTCTCTGAACTTACGATGTTATGCTATTTAGCTCTATGAACTTGTATTTTATTTTTTTCTCAGCCCCTTGAACTTGCGAGGTTGTACCACTTAGCTCTCTGAACTTACATTTTACTTTCTCAGCCCCTTGAAATTGTGAGGTTGTGCCACTTAGCTCCGTGAACTTGCGTTGAAGTGAAGTTCGTCGGATGCGATGCCGGCAACTTCGTCCCCTCCGAGTTTGATGGACTCCTCGCCGCCCCGTTCTGGCCGTGTTCATCGTCCCGTTACCTCACGCCGACAAAAACGAATTCTTCGGGTCTAGAAACGCACCATGCTCGCGTCTTCGCCAGAACTCCACTGTCGTAGCTTGCTGCTACCCTCGCCTTACCTCCTCTGAGTCAGCCGTGAGAGAGAGAAGTATACTCTCAATGCTAGAGTAGAAGCTACTCACCCTGCACGAAAATCCATGTGTCAAGCTGCAACAATAGAGCTCCAGAGAAGACGCGAGCACAGTTTGTCCCCGAGCCTGAAGAATCCATTTTTATCGGCGTGAGGTGATAGGAATGATGAACACGGCCGAAACGGGACGACAATGAATCCACCGGACTTGGAGGGGACGAAGTAGCCGACATCACATCCGACGAACTTCGCTTCAATGCAAGTTCAGAGAGCTAAGTGGCATAACCTTGTAAATTCATGGGGTTGAGAAAAGAAATACAAATTCAGCGAGCTAAGTAGCACAACCTCGTATGTTCAGAAGACTTTGAAAGTAAAATATAAGTTCAGAGATCTAAATGGCACAATCTCGCAAGTTCAGAGACCTACCGTGCAATTTTCTCTTCATTTTCACTTGCTTTTGCTTGTAGCATAGCAGATACTGGTTCTTCCACTCTAATGCTTCTTCCTTCTCTTTCCTAAGCAGCACTTCACCATGCGAGCATTTTCCTCCTTTTGGAATTGTCTTTGTTTTCTGGATCATGCAAGCCTTTACACTATTCTTAAAACACAACCCTCCTGATCAATTCTTTCATGAAAGGGCTATATGATTCGATTCCCGGGATCTCTCTAATTGAAGCAGCAAGTACTACTTCATGTAGTCATCAGATCAGATCGGCCTCATTCTAGGCAGCCCCCAAAACTCTGGGCAAGTCTCAGTTCTGCTGAACAACCACAAACAACTTCTTATCTGAATCCTGGGTAAGGGTGCAAAATCAATGGTGGCTGGTTGCTGAACCAAGCAAAACAATCCCAGGAAAAGCACACGTTCAAATTTTAACCTGCTTTATTGTCAGGAAAAGCTTGGCAACAATAACTAAAGATTAGCTAGCTATCTGATGGTGCATGCCATGAAGAATAAAAACCACTTTCAGATTACCACAGGATAACCGAACAGCCTTCAAAAACAAAACTGAAATGCTCATGGACCGGTAACCACATATCTACAAAAAAGATGCCCTCACCTGACGAACAAAACTGAAATGCTTATGGACTGGTAACATGTATCCATGCCGCACTGAGTTATTTTACTAAGATAAGCAGCACCAACAAAATCAATCCATGTAGAATACCATAAATAACATGTTTTTCAACAATGAAACACAATGGAAAAAGATTGCGAATACAATTTGAATCATGACCTGGTTGATATATGGTAGGGAGTCATACTAATTTTGTTCAGCAACAAGACAAACATCCGAAATAATAGTACCCTGAAGGCCTGATCTAAGTTGCCGTACATTGGAAGCTCAAACACGCTGAGACTGAGGTGTGCAAGACAGCAAAAATGCAAGTAGGAAGTCACACGAGGCGGTCAAATGGCAAATGGGGAGGGAGGAGGCATAAAAAAGTCTCCAATTGCTTTGATCCATTTATCAACATCTTTGCCGGCATCACTGACTGAATGAATACCTTGTGCTTGACCATGGCATTGAACACCAAAATGGCAGAAGTAAGAATCGTGACAACATCACTAAAATTAGTAAACCGATAAGTAGCATCAGTGACATTTAGGAAGCCTACTCCAGAGCTAAGCTGAGCATATGGTTACCTAGCAATCACCGAAAAGGTTCTACTAGTTTCTTTCATTTGATAACATCACTGAATGAGTCGGCAGTATCAAGATGGCAGGTCCCAAGTGGATCCATCATGGAGATGTGTGCAATGCACCCCTGCACTGAAATGTCATGAGATGTGTGAATGCATCCGGAATGTGAAAGCAAAGATTATTATTTGTATAGACATATCCTATGGTATTGTATTACCCTCTCGTCTCCAGTGGGGCAGCAAGCTAGAAGAGGCCGCGCTGGCGGGCCAGTGCGAGGAAATCCTCCACAGGAATCTGCGAGGTGGTGGTGGTGGTGGGAATCATGAGCACGGCCTTGTAGAGAGGATCGAGATCGTCGAGATGGAGTTGCTGTTGCTTGGGGCTCGGGGTTGGGGTCCTAATCCTGGCGCCCCTGATCTTCCTGGTGCAAACCCTAGGCTTCCGCCGCTGCTTGAAGGCCGCCATGTGGTCGTCGTCGTCCAGAGGAGGGGTGGGGGTGGTGCGCGGCGCGGGCGGAGGCGACGGGGACTGGGACTGGGTGAAGGGGAGGGTGCACATGGTGATGGGGTCTTGGGTAAGAGCAGGGGTGCTGAAGAGCTCCTCCTCGTTGCCGTCGTCCTTGTCGCCGCCACCGCCGAGGAAGGAGGAGCGGGCGAGCAGGTCCTCCTGGGAGGCGGAGATGTCGCCGCCGCACTCCAGCGCCACCTCGCCAATCATCGACTCGTCCTGACAGCCGGAGGCGGAGGCGGAGGCGGAGGCGGCCATCGTCGTTCGTCGACTCGATCCGAATTTGGTTTGGACAGAGTTTTTTCCTCCTCTTTTTTTTCCCCCCGGAAACGTGGTATGGATAATGGATGGAGAATGCAGCAATCAAATTTAAGAGTAGAGAATTTTGATCTTCTGGGCTGGGCCTCTCGACTCTGTTAGGCCTGAAGCCCAGCCCAGCCCACCATCTTGTACCTGGTTTCGCTTCAACGCACAGGTACTATTTGTTTCTTCCCAATCCATATATGATCTTTATATTTACTATCTTTACTATTATAAGAAAGGACTTCGTGACGGTGGTGAGTTCGTCATGCACCTTCCTCCTCTTGAGTTGGTGGGATTTTTTTTTTGTAGATAAATATATGTATATTGGTTTTCTAAGTTTATAACTGATATTACATTTATTTGAAATCCATTGCAAGGTTCGGCTAGTCTATGTCTATGTGTAACAAATCCAAATACTAGTACTAACAGTAAACAAATAGTTATTTGCTATTTGTAAGCTGCTTGATTTTTTTTTTCTTAAGTTTAAGTAAATTTTTCTGGCCATTGGACTTGTGGAGATTGAGATATGTGCTGTATGATGGGACGTTGATGAGTTGATCTAATGGATAAGGAATTTGACTTATGGTTAAGAAAAATTCAGCCGACTTGCAAGTAAACAACCCCGTAAACAAATTGTGTGATATACTGACATGTAAGTTTCCATCATCCCATGTATACCCATCAGATGTATCCAGTGAAATCTATTTTTATCAGCTCTATTTTATCATGTCTTTACTCTTTAGACGTAGATCGATAACATATGCTAGTAGCTAGAACGTCACCGTGATAAGAAGAACCCAATCCAGCATTGCGCGCCATTGGATGTTCAGTACTACGTACAAGTATCGCTGAATCAGTATGACAGTATGTTTTAATCAATGACGTACCTTGAGAAAGCAATTGAAATAATAATAATAATAATAATAATCCAGAAATAACCTTTTCTGAATGTCCATCATGTTCAGCTGGACCAGCTCTCCTTTATCACAAGAGAATGCCTGCAGAGAGAAACAGAAACAGAAACAGAAAGTTGTAACAAAATAGCATCTTGCAGTAGCATACATGTAAGCCCACGATTAGAAGCAAGAAGCTATCCTGGCAGTAACTGATGCAGTGCACACCTTAAGTAGCAGTAGGCAACAACTTGGTTTTCCCTCTGTGCTGAACAGTGAGTTCTTTATTAATTACTCCATAAATGTACAACGTTTTAGAAAACATACAGTCAAACTTTGACTAATAATATATAAAAAAACTATTTAGATTGTTAATGAGGTAATAGTATTATTAGATTGTCGTGATAAATATTTTTATAATATAATAATTTTATATTTTTTACTAATATAATCGTATGAAAAGTAATGATCAAAATTAGATACTGAAGACCGTGAGTCAATGTCCAAAATATCGTGCATTCTTCGACAGAGGGAGTAGAAGACATCAACTCACCAAACCAGCAGGTAAGCCAGCGCTAAGCGTCGCCATTAGCCTTCCAGTAGTATTGTATTATCTATGATCATACAATTCTACCATCTGATCTCCCACCGTTATTTTTATTTGAGACTTTATTTACCGGGAAAATAATTTTGTCGGTTTCAAAAAAAATATAATGCATCCTACAATTAAGCTGTGGAGAGATAGATCAACATCCCAACTGAAATTAAGTTGCACCATAAGTAGATCAAATTACTAGTTCCATTATACTCCCTCCGTTTTTAAATATATGACGTTTGACCAAACGTACAGTCAAACTTATATAACTTTGATCATTACTTTTCATATGATTTTGTTAGTAAAAAATTACAAAATTATTATATTATGATAATATTTATTATGATAAATCTAATGATACTATTCACTCATGATCAATCTAAATAGTTTTTCATATATTATTAGTCAAAGTTAGATAAGTTTGACTGCACGCTTGGTCAAACGTCATGTATTTAAAAACGGAGGGAGTAATAGATATACGTACTGGAATCAAAGAAAGCCGGTGAGCGGAACCGTCTCTGCAGAATCCCATCTCGTCTTGCGTACGTCGTCGCATCATGGGCATCGCCGCATCGGACCAAGCAAAAGTAGTCATGGCGCCGCCGGATGCGACTTGGCCTGGTCGTACCTCCCGCCGGAGCTGGCCAGCTGGGGGGCCTGATCCTAGATATTTTTTTTATCTAGCCCTGTAGCGCCACGTAATAGCAAAAATAGTCTCCTTTTTATCGTATTTGCAAAATTAGCCCCAAACGAGCGCGAAGCCGAGGTGCTGACGCGTGGCTCTTTCGCGGTCGCCGAACGTGGCAAGTTACACGGGGTGCGGGGGGGAAGCACCGGCGCGGAAGGGGTGGTCTAGCCACCTCCCGCGGTGGCCGAGCGCGGAAACGGCTCCACCTCCCACGGTGGCCGAGCGCGGAACCGGTCAGCACGTGGCGGGTGGGCGAGCTGCGCTCGCAGATGGGACAACGGGCATATACCGCGGTCCGGCAGCGCGGAATTTGCTGATGCACAACGCATACATTATTTTAATGCACAACCAGATTGCTAATGCACAATGCATTAATTGCATTCAAATATTTTAATGCACAATCGGATTGCTAATGCACAATGCATTTATTTCATTCAATGCATTCAAATTACGCGGGCTTCATGCGCTCGGCCACAGCGGAAGCCGCCGCCTCCTACGCTCGGCCACCTCCTGCGCTTCGGAACCTCGGAAAGTTGGCAGCCCCAGCAGTCCCGCGGTCGTCGCTCAATGTCGCGCTAGGATGGATTGCTGCGGTGTAGAGCTACCTTCCGCGGTCACCGAGCGCGGAAGGAGCCACGCGTCAGCACTCAGTTCTTCCGCGCTCGTTTGGGGGCTAATTTTGCAAATACAGTGAAAAAAGGGTTATTTTTGTAATTACATGACGCTGCAGGCCAGATCAAAAAAAATCCTGATCCTATGCCGGCTGCTGTCCCACGCCGGCCGCGTCCTCTTCGGTTCCGTCTGCCGGCCATGGCTTCTCGCCGCGCAACAGCAGCGGCGTCCGCTGCCCCCTGGCGCTACCGTGGCTCATGATGTACGACGGCACCTACCAAAGCCTCCCGGACGGCGAGCTGCACCGCCTCCCGGCCTCACCATTTACGCCCTGCAGCGCCAGCGAGTCTTTCGACAGTTGGCGCGTATTCCCTTCGGTAGAGCCCTAAACCTTGCCTCTTTCTGATGCGCATGGTAAATCGGTATCTTGTGACAGCAAGCTATTGGTTGTTCGATGGAGCATCCCTCGAACAGGCAGCTCAACGGAGGGTTCCGCAGAAGGTGAGTCCACTGCCACATACATTCCAGGTGTTTGAGGCAGATTTCGGGATGTCTCGATGGTTGGAGGTGAAGAACTTGGCCGACCAGATTGTCTTTGTTAGCAAATATTGTTCAAGGCCTCTCGCACGTCGGATTTCGGCCACAATGTTCAAGGGAATCGTTTTTTTTTTTGACGGTGGTGTTAGCAGTTGGGTCTACGGTCTACCAACAAAAGGGTGAAATTGCACTTTGCAGGAAGTGAGCAGAGAAGAACATTGTTCTTCCCGAGAGATTAAAAGGTGATGTATGTGTATGATCATGTACACAAGAATCAGAGTGCTTAGCTTACCATTGTCACCAGGGTAATCATACCACTCAGAGCTCCGACGCATCATCTAATGACTATTCCACTTCCTGAGCCGCTTACTTTTCTCCTCCAAGCCACTTCTCTCGAGGCGCTCCCTTTTGCTTTCGCTCTTCTCTCTAGCCCCCAAACATGTCTCTCGCTGCCCACCTCCATCCCTATTTTAAGCGTCCTGTCCGTGCGTAAGAGCATCTACAATAGATTATTTCTTAGTTTGTTACTAAGAGGAAAGAGAGTATTCAATCTAATAAAAAGAAATAAGTCTTCTAATGGATTGTTTTTAAGCTAGTATCTAAGACTTTAATTGTTACAAATGTGCATGATTCTTGATAATCAATAATGAAATACAACTTTGTGGCCTACATGTTTTAGCTCATTTATCATATCAATCATAAAGTCGAACTGCACAAATTATCGGGTGGATATTTTACTTTAAGATAGTGGGACCCACAAAACGCGTTTTTAGGTAACAAGTAAGTCTCCAATAGAGAATTTAGTTGTTTCTTGTGTATTGGTATTAACAATTTGATAGTTTCTTCATCTAGAAACAACCTTACCTTCTCTCCTCCCATATCACCTAAATATTGATGTGGCAACCCCTTAGTAACAGCTGACGTGGACTATTGTAGATGCTCTAACCCCATCAATTCAGCTCATGCAGTAGCAGCATGCCAGCACGCACACCACCATACTTAGTCCATATATACGCGTGCATACACATGCGGAACGCACGACGCCAACCATGTAGTCCCAGGACGAAGCACTCGAGCCAACTGCCGTGAGCGACGCGGCGGCAACAGAGGCATTGCGAGAAGTCACCGTTGCAGAGGATGGCGGCAAGAGCCCGACGTCGTCGTCCATGGACAAGGAGCGGCAGATCCCCAAAGACCCCATGTCGTGGCGCCACCTAGGTATGGTGGCCAATGATGTGGTGCAGTCCCTACTGCTGCCGTCGCTCCGTCGGCCCACATTCGTCGGTGGTAGCCTCCCGTGCTCTGCCGCCGCCTCCCCCATCCATGGCATCGTCGCGAAGCGGGACGAGCCCGTCACACCTAGTCTCTCCACCGTGTTGCACTCCCTTGCCCAGTAGCACTCCGCCGTGCTTACCTACTACATCGCCGCGCCGGCTGCGGCCCCCGCGCTCTCGCGGAGCGCATCCCGTGCTCGAGGGGAGGTCCATGGGGCCGCATGACGAGCCCGTCGACACGGAGCCGCTAGCCGTGGAGGAAAGCTTCAGTTGACACGGAGCCGCTAGTCGTGGAGGACGGCTTCACCTGTGGTGTGCTGTGCATGTTCATCCATGGCTTCACCAAAAAGAAGTCGGCCGCCGGTGCTGCAGCAGCGGTCGTCACGTCGAGCATGCAGAGGCAGCATTCTGGCGCGAGGCGACAAAGCAGCGTGTCGTGGGTGGCTTTGCTAGAGCGGTTCGAGTGTGGGTCATGAAGTCCCCCGCTGCCACCGCTGGTGGCAGCAGCCACGGCGCACGAGGCGAACAACACGCTGGAGGTGCCTAAGAGCAGCTGCTGCTCAGCGAGCTTCACCGTCGTACAAATGGTTTGGAAATTTATTGCTTTTAGTACTACTAGTTGACTTGCTTAGCAGCTTTAAGTTTAACTATATCTTGCTTAGCCACTAGTATATTTGTAGCATCTACGAGTACTATAGCACTATGACCACCGCAGCTTCTACTCGAAGCTGTGACCACGCTCATGTTGCGGCCCTTTGCACATTGCAGATATTGGTGCCTCCATCCGATCGCTTCTCACGACTCAGCATGCACTTTGGCTCAAGCCTCTATACTTGTACGTATCACACGTATTGCCGTGCGCTTCTTCTGGTGCCACACACTACTACCATACAAAGACCTATACAACACAATCACTACATGCAAAAGACCAAAGTAAATATACAGATACAAACTTTGTCAATATTATATTCAACATTTTCCTCCCTAATCTTGACTGACCACACTTCACGAGTCTTCACAGAAGAGCTGGCTCATCATCACTCTAAACTCCACTGAGTAGCGCTTCTCCTCCTTTCCTTTCTCAGGACACTCGTATGCGAAGTGACCAAGCTCTTGGCAGTTATAGCACATCATCTTGGTTTTGTTGAACTTTCTTCGACCACCACCGCTGCTAGTGCTGCCGGAGCCCTTTCCTTCTCGCTTTGACGACCGAGTCTCCCACTCAGCCTTGGTGAGAAGCAGATGCTCCTCATCCCCGTTCTCGCACTTGCGTATCTGGTCCTCGTATGCTTTGAGGCGGCCAATCACCTCCTCAAATGGTATGGTATCCACGTCGAAGAATTGCTCAATTGCAGCAACAACCTGCAAATACTTGTCAGGAACTGCATCGAGCAACTTCTTCACGAGTGCGGTATCCTCTAGGGTGGCACCAAGACCACTGAACTTGCTCGCTAGCCCACTGATCTAGCCAGCAAACTCGTCGATGGAGTCGCTTTGCTTCATGCGCAGGCCCTCGAATTCTCTTTTCAAGGTCTGCAGCCGCGCCTTCTTCACTCGATCGGCGCTGAGATACCTCATCTTCAAGCTCTCCCACGCCTCCTTGGCTGTCTTCTTCTTGGCAACCTGGTGGAGCACGTCTTTGGGAATGGTTTGAAAAATGCAAGTAAGTGCCATCTTGTCCTTCCTCCTTTCCACGACCACTCCGGCAGTGGGTTCGATCGTCTCCCAGATGTCCTGCGCCTCCATACAAGCCACCCTCTTGATCGCCCAGTTGGAGTAGTTGGATGAGGTGAGCATCGGGTACTGGAGAGAGACGCCTCCCTTCCTCGTCGATCGCGCCACCGTTGTCGTCGTTTGCTCGGTGGTGGACATCATGTTGAAGCGAAGGTACTTAGGCATACACCGAACCGAGAACTCAGGCTCTGATACCAAATGTTGGGATTGAATCATTCAATCCTCTCTCTCTTGGAAACCAATTACTGGTCTCACTCGTATCTCTAGATAAACACACGTAGAGGGAGACAAATACACGCAGAGAAGAAACTCCTTGGGATTGAATCACTCAATCTCTATTGCTTCTACTGCTTATCTCAACTTTAACAGGGATTACATGGCTTAACTAAGCCTCATGCAGATAAGGTCACACGACTTCCACGCACCCACTAACTCCACTAGGACCTATTCTCATGCCACGACCTCATGGAATCTCTCCACAATCCAAAAGACCCGGTCAACTTTATTGACTCAGATTACCGCTTCGCTTTGACTGCCCGCTACGACCACTGTAGCATCCATGGGCACTGTAGCTTTTACGAGTACTGTAGCGCTACGACCACCGCAGCTTCTACTCAAAGCTACGACCATGCTCATGTTACAGCCCTTTGCACGTTGCAATATTGGCGCCTTCGTCCAACCGCTTCTCACGGCTCAACATGCACTCCGGCTCAAGCCTCCATACTTGTACGTATCACACGTATTGCCGTGCGCTTCTTCTGGTGCCATCACTACATGCAAAAGACCAAAGTAAATATGCAGATACAAACTTTGTCAAGATTATATTCAATAAGATTCACGTTAGGAAGGATCAATTGTATGCATAGTTTTGATTACCGATCGATTATTAACCAAAAATCCAGATTATCGGTTATATCGGACACTAGTAAAAGTTCAAACCGGTCAAAATTAGATTTACTTGAATTTGATTTTTTTAATTTAAAATCCAAAAATTCAAATTTTGATTTGAAAATTTTGGTCGATTTTTGGCCAAACCGGTTACCCAAACCCTAGTTGCATGTAACCGAGTCTATCTCCAGTGAAATCTCCCGCGAGAGTTGTAGACTCCTATAGCCCGTCCGGCAAGCCCTCCAGCGCCCTTCGCACGTTTCCCGCGTGCGAGCTTCCTCAAACAAATCTTCTTCGTCTTCTCTAGCCCGTCCGGCAAGCCCTCTGGCACTGTCTGCACATTTCCCGCTTGCGAGTTTCCTCAAATCAATCTTCTTCATCTTCTCGTTTCTTTATTTACGCATGGGGCTCAGCTTGTGCAAAAGCACGCCCTTCCCTTTTGTCAGACCTCCCGCTGGAGCTCGCCGACCTCATCCTTTGCCGGCTACCGTCCCACGTCGACCGCCTCTATTTCAATGTTGGCCCAAACTGAAGATGAACACACGCGAGCACAAGAACGCAAAAAAAAATGTCGTCGGAACAACAACAGTTTTTCTGATTTTCTTTCGGTCTATTGCTCTTGTTCACAAAATCTGATTACAGAGTGCCTTTTTATTGAGAGCAAATGACTATTTGTATCCGAAAAGGGTTCTATATATCCTAAAGAGATACCACACACTCTAGAATCCATAATAAATACTGCCTAAATACTGTAGGACTGCGTAAACAAACTCTACGTAAAATCTAGATATACCATATGCATAAAGATTACTAACATTCAGAGCCGTCTGCCGCCCGTGGCGTCTTGCGGTGCAGCAGCAGCACCCGCAGCCGTCGGCTCTACCGTGGCTCAGTTTAGACCACCACACCTACCACAACGTCGCCAGCTCTTCCCCCAGTCAAGTTTCGCAGCGTGTCGTGGCTCATTCGGTGGTTGGCTAGCTCCTGTACGAGAAATTCTACCCTCACAGGCGCTTCTTGACTAATCCTTTCTCCAAAGTCACTATAGAGATACCATGCCGCCTTGGTGAGCCTATCGTCGACCGCTTCCACGACGATGACCCGTACAGCACGAGCTCCATCGAGCTTATCACGCGTAAGATCGTCGTGTGCTCGCCTGGCCTCGTCGCTGCGATCATCTATGAAGCACCCAACACGGTTGCATTCTGTCAGCCGGGTGCTTTCTCATGGTCGTTATTTAGTCCATCTAATATGTTAGATCATGTGGCTAGGTCTAGTATATTTTAGTTGATGAATAATTAATAATGTTACTTATTGATGTTATTAATTTGAGACGTATGTTGTGTCTGGACTTATATCGGTCAAGTTGAGAAGAATTTATGCCAGAAGAAGATATGTTTTGGTTTTTACATGTGTAGGGTAACTCGAAGGCAATCGTGATCTACGGCGGTGACCTAGAGATGGCTTGGTGCGAAGTCATGATCCTGAGGGTCGAGGATGCTGGAGGAGACGGTCGGGCTCGAGTTGGGATGCGTGAAGATCAAAGATGGATAATGCGTGTTGGAGCTACGAAGGTGCGGTTCGGAGACTACGACACGTGACAATTTTGAGTGTCCAAAATTGAAGAGCTGAGAGAAATAGGAAAATCCTTGTTTGTTAGGATGAGATTGATTTTTGTAACCGTGGTGTTGTAGACCACATTGGTGGGTCCGAGGACAACACAGATTCTTGGCGTAGGATTTATTCTCACGGGTACGGGAGATATAAGGGGTAGTAGACGTGAGGGTTTTGTGTGTGCTGAAAAAATTAGGGCCGACGGTTTGTGTGACGCCCCGTGTCATTACCCCAAGGGTAATCACACTTCGGCATACAGATTACTATTCGTTTGCTCAGTAGAACACTGCTCCAACGAATAGTAAACCTTTACCAGAGTTAACGCAGCAGAACAATAAAATAGAAACTGTACTTTTATTCCAGTTAGCCACGCAAGGCTAGGGTTCTTACATAGTAATTTACCACCGCAAAATGGGACTAAGTCCCTTTTTGCTTGCCTACCAAGCTCCCCTGATCACCTATTCGCCCCGCGCATCAAACATGGCGCCCACCTCGCCCTGGTCCTCATGGTCAGTGCCTTCTCCTCCTGCAGTTGCTTTGGTACCTGCAAGTCCCTCGTCCCACTCGGGATAATCCCCAGTCGGACTAGGCTCTATAAAGGAGAATACTAGCAAGGTTGAGTACAAATTAATGTACTCAGCAAGCATTAATAGCAAAAATGCACTGGATGCCTCATCTCTGTTGGTTAACACAAGTTCTAACTCATCTCTTTTCTGAAAATAAATTAACAACAATTTAGGTTGCAGTTTTAATTCAAAAAAACTACTTGTCACTCGGATAGAAGATAGACCCCTGGTGGTTCCCGTAGACTCCAATCTAGGAGACTGACATGAATTCATGATTTGATATAGCACTGCGCAGGCTTTGTACCACTTTACCCATAGTTATCCTGAGCTCTCTATGAACCAGGTCCACCGTATTTCCTTATATGCGATTTCGAATTCAGAATACAGAATGTTTTCCAAGTTACATGATTAAGTCTCCACCCAATTACTTTCCGTCGGTGCTGATTTAATCACGCTGCTGACCTCGTCATACACCGAGTTCCAGTAAATGTTGGTTGAGGCGGCTATCGTCCGTGCTCAACACTCCACATTAGGGCGGCTCTCTTCCGTGCCCAAACACTCCAAACGTGTCCCGTTGTGGAGATCATAATTACGTGACAATGTAACATTTTCTGCCCGCCGAAACGGGAAAATGGTTGGTACTGAATTTACGGCCTCAAATCCGAGTAAGAGTTTTGTTTATCCTTATATTATAACCATATGTAAAAGGGGCACATCTCTTACCTCTTCATCATCATCGTCGTCGTGTTCCCCTGCCCGGGCCCTGTTTACCAACATAGTAGTTCTCATTCTTCATCTCATCCTCATTTCTTATCTTTCTCATCTTTATCTAATTCATTTGGTTTGATCTTTTTGAAATAATTTTGATGCAATAAACATATGATACAACAGAATACGGTTTACATTTAAGATAACTATGTTTTTGTTCAAGAGAATCGCTTGCCTTCGAGGAAGTAGGAAAGGTCGGTGCTGACGAAACTCTGATCAGTTGTTCCCGTCGGTGCTGGTTCATCTTCTGTAGCAATCGGCAACACGAATAATAATATAATTAAATACATAGTTGATTTTGAGGTGATACTATGGATACATAAGTTAGTGGCTTTCTAAATGTTAGCACAATTTAATTTAAATAAAATTTTTCGAGATCTAACACTAAGTTAGCACTCCCCAACAAGACGCTCTACACGCGATGCTGCCGCTGATCAACACGTGGTATTACCGCCGCTCGACCAGCGGAACCTACCGCCACTAGCAAACCAACTCAACCATGGCGATCTCAATCGTCCTGGTACCCAACCAAAAGCACCCAAACTTTCTAAGCTAATCTCTAATCTACTCCCACCAAATCCTATCTCTAATCCCCCTCTCCTCACTGCCTAACCCGGCCGACACCCCTACTGCCCCTTTCCCCTTTCTCACTCAGCCGACTCAAACCCAAACACACGCACACACTCACACCCCACTTCTTCTTCCCCCAAATCCTCCTCTCCCCACAACTCCTCCTCTTCTCTCCCATTCCTCCGACGCCGCTACCGGCTCCTACCGGTTCAGCCGCCACTTCCAGGTCTCCTCCTCCTCCTCCTCCTCCGACGCAGCCCGAGGCCAGCGCCGCCGCCGCTCGGGTCGGCTCGGCGCCCATGGCGCCGCCGCGCCCTAGGTCTCCCTCGGCTCCAGCCCAGCCTGACTTCCTCTTGGCCGCTCGCCTCACGGCTTCCCTCCGGCTGTCGGCTCCTGGTGCCGCCCCTCAAGGCCCGACCTCCTCTCAGCGCGGCCTGGGGCCAGCGCCGCCTCGCCTACTCGCCCGGCTCAGCCTCCGACTCTACCGCCGCCCTGCTAGCCGGTGCCATCACCCGGCTCTTCTTCGGCCTTACGTGCCCAGGCTCGGCTTCCCGGCCGCCGGCGCCTTGGCCCGGCTCCAAGCTCCCGGCGCCCCTCGCCTGAGCCTCGGCTCGTCCCACGGCCGCCTCGGCTCGGTCCAGCTATTGGGGTTAAACTCACCCTACTCTCCCTCTCTACCTTCCCCCTAATGCTCTGCGATGCGATGAACTGAGGGATAAATATATTTGTTGCCGTGGAATGATGGATGTGCATGTGTATGGGTAAATGTCAAGATGGTTGTGGGGGAAAGCATGGAGATGGTTTACCTGAGGGGTTGGGGGTTGGGTCGGTTTTGGGTTTGCAGCTGATGTGGTGGCCGGTGGTGGTCGAGCTGTGCTGCCGGTAGTGGGGTGGATGTCCTCCTGCCGCTGGTCTCGGTGTGGCCTTCAGTGGTTGCTTGTCGTTCCGACCGCCGCGGGCGACTCCGTTGATCTCCAGCTTCTCCCTGGCTCCCTTCCTCCTCTTGCTCCCTTTTCTGCTGCTAGTCCTGGTGCTTTGGCTGAGAAGAAGTGGGAGGGGGAATGGCTGTGGATTATGTTGGGGGGATGTCTCTGCTGTGCTCCCCTTGTGATGCAATGGTGGTTCTACCGACTAAGAATGCATTGATCGCGAAACGAAACTCAACTAAACCAACAAGATGACAATAAATTAGCTCCTTATTAACGATCTTAACACTACCGTTAGCTCACCGCTAAGATGAGATTAGCTATTGCTAATCACCGATTACTGCTACGCGATTAGGTCTAAAAGCGCAGGTTCTCACAGTTTATGGTGTTTAGGTTGTGACTTTTGCTTGTGCGTCGAATGATAAAAACTTTTGCTATTGATATGATTGAGAGCATCATCTCCTGAAGATATTAGTGTCCGCGCTTTTCGTTCATATATGAGCTTCGGCGGCCGTGCGTGAGATGTGATTGATGTTTTTCTATTGGGTCATCAAGCGACAGATGTGGCAGCTTTTGCTGGTTGTGTTAATCAAGGAGGAGATGTGCCCTTGTGCTTGTACGTGAGGTGCATAGATGCTGTACAAGAAGTGCTAGTGGCGGCTGTGCAAGGCGTGCGCGCGGCAGGCATTGCGGGCGGGCGAGCGAGCGGCGGGTATTTTGCAGGTTTTGGGCGGCCGGTGTTTTGGTTCACGCATGTGCTGGCGTGATAGTTGATTTAGGGTCTGGTTTGATTGCTACTTTTAGTTGTTTGGTCAGAGTAATTCTTCACTGAATTATAGATCAAAACTGATTCCCAGTTAGTGCTAGTTTTATCAAGGGAAGAATATTGTTTGGTACAGTATGTGGGCAGTATGCTACAGTACCAAGAGAAATAGTTTTCCTCCTCTCCATTGAACTTTTGTTTTTTTGTTCTTACTGTGTTGGCAGGTTGGACAATCAGAAGACAGTAGATTTTAGAAAAAAGCTATCGCTGTGGATTACAATCATTCACCCCTCTCTGATTGACATTGTCGATCCTACATGATAATCACTGGAGGCTGTACGAGGACCTAGCCTTCCATCGGGGAAAGCTCTATGCTATATCAACAAAGAGGAGCTTTCTGTTCACGAGTTCAGCGATGACAATGCTCTCGGAGCACCAAAGGTATATCGTGGCCTCGTGCCGAGCATGTAAAATCATGGCATGTGCTCCCGTGACGCATTTGGAAGAGCTTTGTCATCTGAGGCGCACCTGACGCACTGCCTCGTTATGGTGCGGCAAGCTATTGATGGTGCGATGAAGCATTCCTCGTGTAAGTCGCTCCAGCACGGGATCTGTCGAGCCTAATCAGGCGATCGTGTTCAAGGTGTTTGAGGCAGATTTGGACAAGTGTCGGTGGTTAGAGGTGAAGAACTTGGATGACCAAGTCATCTTCGTCAGCAGAACTTGTTCCAAGGCCCTTCGCTCGTCGGATTATTGCGTGGAGAGTCCTGGAGGCCGAGGTGGGCGAGCGGCGGCAGAGGCGAGGAAGCAGAGGGGCTGAGGCAGGTAGGTGGAGGCGGAGGCTAGGCGCGGACGCGGATGCGAGGAGGGATGCAGGCGGTCAAGTGGAGAAGAGAGGAGAGGCACAAGGAGAGGGACGGCGTGGGGAGTCTAGGAGGCCGAGGCGAGAGGAGGCAGAGGGGTGGGCGGCGATGGCGGCCATGTCATGTTATGTCATCGAATGGGAGGAAGAAGAAAGGAAATAAGAGAGGGAAGAAGAAAGGAACCCAAATGGGGGAGAGATGAGAGAGGGAAGAGAGATGGGTGAGAATAGGAGGAAGAAGAAAGGAAATAAGAGGATGACATGTGGGTCTTATAAATATTTTTTTGTTTTATTTGCTAAATAGCTGGCATATCATCAAAAACTAGTCTATGCGTCAAAACCGTTGACATGTAGGTGCAACGTCACCCAAAACCATTCCAGTTTGGGTTGAGGGGTAATATAAACGGTTTTGATAGTTGAAGGTGTAGAATGTCCGATTTTGTAATTTATGATTGATTTTTAGATTTTTCGAAGATTTTAAAGTTGTAAAATAGAATTTTTTCTAAATTTAATGTAACGTATGAGAGCTCTTAAAAGAACATCTAAATTGTTAACAGTAAGAGTAGTACAAACAAACCTGCTTTTTTGGCAAGCTCTCTTGGACAGATTCATGCTTCTTTCAATCAACTTCGAATTAATCAACAGACACAATCTACCAGCCTATCTTCTCACAAAACAATCCTTCCTTCTCCGTCCAAGAACTATTTATAAGACTATTTCGGCGTCCTCGTGTCCTTCTCTGCCGCGAAAACCAGGAACACATTGTTCAGATTGAGGAACGGAAGGATTATTACAGTGACCGGGCCGTACGATTAAAGCCGCTATAATTGCGGCACACCACGACATCTATAATTCCTGCTGCAATAAAGCTAGTACTCAGTTCTACACACAGCTGTCCATTTAAAACACACACTAGCCACTTTGAAGCAAACGACAGCACACAACTCCTCTGCTACGAGCCTACGATTCAGTGCAGTGTGACCCCAGGACATAATTGTAGCATTCCAATATGCAACACATGTAAAGAAAGATATATGTATACTACTAGGATCCATTCAGAATTTTCAGATAAAGAAAAGAAAAGGAGGTGGATGAAACTGTATGTAATTCAAGGGCTTGCATTGCAGTAGAGGCATGCCAAACTCTAGAGCTTGCTACTTGCTAGTCTGATTTGTTCTAAATAATGCATAAAAAAAATAGAAACGGGAGTCACAAATTTTATGTGAAAAATCTTTTAGGAAAAAATCACGGGTGTACGAAGGCAATATCATTATATGAGAAGATATTTACAATAAAATTTTTACTATTTCCTATGAACTACAATGATATATTTATAATTTTGCATAAAAAACTATATGTAGAAGTAGAACTATAAGTTAGAGTAGAAAATTCAATTCATATCACATTCAAACTCAATTAATATCACATTCAAACTGAACATAATTTGTGCTTGGTTGGACTGGAATCAATCGATGGGAGGGACCAGGCAGACAGTGCTGTTACTGACTTACTGTGGTCATAGTATTGATATGTGCAACTCTGCTGTTTTTCTTCGCTTTATTCATGAGTTCGGTGTGCATGGAAACGAAAGCCTTTTATTCAGTTACTGCTGCTCATTTTGCTGATGGTCTTGTTTCAGTTACTGCTGCCAAGACATTGGCTAGCTGCTCCTCATTTTCGGTTACTATGCTGGACACTTTTTTTTTACAATGAAACAGTAAGACCAAGATGGTCCTACTGTAAATATATTAAATATGATAAAGAGTTCTATGCTGGACACCTGTGCAGATGTGCAATTGCGAACCTTGTTTCGTTTGCGAGTTAGCAAGCAGCAGCAGCAGCAAGCTAAGGTTATTCACAACAACCTGAAACTGTTCAAGCAAGCTATGAGGATGTTCTCTTGTACCTTTTTTTTAAGGAACGATGTTGTCTCTTGTATCAGCTATGTACCAGGAGGCATAGAAATGAAAGCAACTCCAGAAATGAGAAAGAAAAGAGCATCAGGTAAAACGGGCATTTGACTGGGTTATTAGCACCGATGGGGTAGAATGCAAAAAATGAAAAGAAAAAAAAAAAGTCAACCTTTAGAGCGAGGGAAAAAATCTATTTACGTTGACATTTTATAAATACCTCTCTTTTGGAGTGACAAATAATTAATTATCACCATCTTATGCAAGTGCAGGGTGCATGAAAAAGGAACCATCAACATGATAATTTATCCCCTCCATTTCATATTGCTCCCACAATTAATTTATCATCACCGCCTTCACCGTGTCATGGCGTATTTATATATTTTTCTTCTCTCGCACCAAGGGAAGGCAGGCAGAAGAGCTAACGGCGTTGGGTTTACAACAATCCACAACAGAGAGGAAGATAAAAGTAGATTAAAAAAGGAAGAGAGAAGAGAAGGTGCGAGCTAGATGGGACTCATTTGCCATGTGTTCTGATCCAGTGTCTTTCAACCAAGATGATCGGCTGATCGCCTGTGACCAGGAGGAGAACCGGACACTGCATCGGCATGAGAGAGCAGCAGGAGAGGAAGCAACCGGACACTGCATCGGCATGCAGGCAGCGTCTCCCCTCACATCACTGAGCAGCTGTTGGGGTTCTCGTCACTGAAGTAGCTGTAAGGCTCGCCGTGCGGGTGCGGCGGCATTGGGTGGGGCATCGCATACGGCATCGGCGGCCGGCCGTACCCGTAGCACATCGGCGGGTAACCCGCCACGCCGGCACCACCTTGGCTGTGGTGGCCATGCCCGTTCATCAACATCTGTTGCTGCTGCTGCATCAATGCCATGTACTGCTGCTGCGCCATGGGGTTCACGGCCGCCGGGATGGACGGCATGCCGCCGCCGCCGCCACCCTGGTAGAACCCGGCCGACGGCGCGGCACCGACACCACCCTGCACCCTCCCCATGTGGGGGTGGCCCATGGGCCCACCCGTCGGGCCCATACCGGTGAAACCGGCACCGCCCATCATGTTGCGCCTCATCATGGCCTGCTGCAGCGTCATGCCGCCCATCGGGCCACCGGTACCGACGGTGGGGCCGCCGCCGCCCTTCTTCCCCTGGCCTGGGTGGTTCCCGCCGCTTGGGGCTCCTCCTCCCTTGGCGTTGTTCGGCTGCCCAACTCCTCCTTTTTTACCGCCGCCGCCACCTTGGTTCTGCTTGCCACCTGCGTCTTTCTTCCCGCCACCGCCGTTGTTGGCTATCCCCTTGATCTGCACAGGGATCTCGTTGCTGCCCCCGCCGCCCTTCTTGCCTCCATTGCCGCTGCCGTTACCACCCTTCTTGCCGCCCCAACTGGAGTTTGGTGGCATGGCCATGGGCTTCATCATCTTGGGATCATCGAAAAAGTCGTCGTCGATGTCGTCGAAATCCTCATCGTCATCGAAGTCGTCGAACTCGTCATCGAACTCGTTGCCACCGTCGTCCCCGAAGTCGTCCTCGGGGAGGTTGAACTTGACGGACTTAGGGCCCTTCAACGACGCAGGCGCCGCGAACGGCATCTTCGCGTGCATGAACTGCGGCAGCTTCAGCCCCTTCATCTGCATCTGCTGTTGCAACTGCTGAAGATGCTGCGGTGTCAGCTGCGGCAGCAGCATCTTTGCGTCTTTGCTGCCACCTCCACCACCGCCACCCCCTCCGCCCTTCTGGCCTTTCCCGCCGGCGTCCTTGGAATGGCCCTTGCCACCGGCGTCCTTGGGCTGGCCCTTGCCACTGCCGTCAAGGTGGAGCTTTTGAAACTGGTTGGCCACGCCAGCTTTGGAGCCCCAGAGCTCGGCCGGCTTGCCGGCCTTGTTCAACTTCTTGATGATGGTGGCCGGATCCACCGTGCCGGACACCGTCACCTTCCCCTGCTCCGGGTCTATCCTGGTTTGGTACACGCCTGCGGATCAATACATCGTATTTCTCTCAGGGAAAATATAAAAAAATGAGCAAGAAATAAACAAGAATAGTACTCAAGCAACTTGCTTTTAAAATAATCAACTTGCTTTTAAAAAAACTTTCTTTTTTACCTTCAGTCTTGTGGAGGATCTTCTTGACCTTCTTCTGGCACCCATCGCAGTGGATATTCACTTTCAGCACACACGTCTGGGAATTTCGAAGAAACAGAGAACGCAGATTTACCAAATAGCAAAAACAAAGAGACCTCAAAACACATAGCAGGAGACATGGAATTAGAAAACACAGGCAGAACGAAAATGGCAGCAAAAACAAGGAGTATGAAATGTCTGCACTAGCGCCTGAGTTGAGAGGAAGCAAAAGCTCACCTGTATCTTGAGGGCTTCCTCCTTACTCATCCCTGCCTGACCACCACAAATGCCGCACCCCAGCAACCAAATGCACAAGAGGATTCACAGATCTGGTACACATAGGCCTCAAATCAGGGGAAGAACAAGAAGAAGAAGCAGCAGCAGGCAGGAAACATTGCTCTCACAAAAAGAAAAAAGAAACACACACAGAGGCGCTTACTCATCCCTGACCACCTGAAATGCTGCACCAACACAACGGCGTCGGCAGCCGTGGAGGTCGCCTGGTCGGCGGGGGCGGGAGGAGAGGCGGCCCAGGCGGCGGCGCACTTGGTGCGACCTAAGATGTGAGGTGGTGAGGTCTGAGGAGTGAGGATTTTTTTTTTTTCAGGGACGAGCGAGGAGGAGTTGAGGATATGGAATGATAAATTGAGACGTGAGTTGGTGTGCTACAGAGTAGAGGAGGGTGGGATCGGCTAACGGGCTGCGGCGCTGCGCCGAGAAACCTATGTAGGAAATTGTGCAGACGAGCCTTACAACGGGATCCGGTCCTCTGCAATAATGAACAGTTTTTTTTTATTTATTTATTTTTATGGTGTGACCACTCATCTGCAGTGGCATTATAGCATATAGTGTACTAACAGTGAATATTTACCTAGCAAAAATATCGTAGTAAAGATACTGTAATTTCTCTCGCAACAAGCCGCCCTTTGGTAGATTTCAGCTTTGGTATGGCCTTGGACCCTTGAGTGGTTTATTTTTTTACAGCCTTACGCAGCAGCATAAAGTGATAAAACTGTTCATTGGTGGAATATTCCTTAAGAATATCACAAATATTTAGCTTAGTAACAACAGAGTTGAATAAGTAATCCTGACAAATATTATGTCATATTTGTAACATATTTTGTGCAAGAAGCTCTATTTTTTTTTTGTCCGTAATGCATTCCAGGATGATCTGAGTGACGTGAGCATTAAACAACCTGTAGAAGGTAGATACGTTGGATTCGAATCTGTGCAGTTCAGAGAGGATCACTGTTCAAACAGTGATTTTAAGTTTGCATGCGCATTAAGCGAAGTAGCACTCTGGGAAATACTACAGAAACAGTAAAAAAAATACCTACTGTAGCAAAATATATTATGTCATTTTACTGTTTTCTTATGTGCTACGACGCTTGATCTAAATGTTAGTTTTGGATGGACGTTAGAGAGAAGTACATAACGCATGTCCGCATCGAGGTACGTTAGCTCTTCCCATTAATAGCATGTTTTGTGTATATCCATTATGATTTTGTACGACGATGCAACGGCAGTTAAAAAAAGTTTTAAAAAGGTAGACGGGTTAGCACTATCGCACGTTACATCAATTTTTCGCCAACGGCACAAACGACAATATTTAGCCAAAGGCTGGCTGTTTGTACGATGGACTCCAACCATTAATAAAGAGAGACAATTAGCCTCGTAGGCAAAACAGGGGCTAACAGGCAGGGGCAATTTCTCCCGTGGGGTGACAGGGGGCGGGGCCTCGTTATCCTAGCAGGCTGAAGACGGTGACTAACTTCCTCGTGTGGGCCCGTGAGACCCGTTAAGATTTAAAAATATATTATTTATATGGTATAGTTTTGAATATAAAATATGTATTTTTTTTCATATGTTTGACTAAATGTGTATCTATATATATCGATTTATATTTTTGAAGCTATGATTTGAGAAAAAAAATACCTAAATACTTATAAATTAATTAATATAGTCGTATTAGCATTTTAAAATATACATATAATCTCTTTCCCAATTCCCATGGGACCCTCTCTGTGGGTAGGGGTAAAAACGGATCGAATACGGACGGATAATGGCTCTGTTGTATTTATTTTTATTTTTTTTCCCCTCGGATGCGGATACGAATACGAATACACCGGATACGAATAATATCGAATATAAATACGAAGCGAAACGAATACGGTCACGAATATTTTTCGAAACATGAAAACCCCTTAAATTGCATGCCAGAAATTAACGAAAATATATAACTAGTTTATTTGATCCAAATATTCATGAAATTATTCATATTTTCAACAACCACACGTAACATTAGTACTGTACCACGTCGCGTTGCCACTGCACCGCCTGCCCTGCCATCTCGCCCTTGTCTGCGCCATCCTCACCCCTAGCCACGACTGTATTACTGGTAACTGGTAAGTAGTAGATAGATCTACAAGAGCAGTAGAATACCCATATCTTGTGTTCTTAGCCTACCCATTTCATCATCCAATCCATTGATTCATTCTACAAGAACAAGAAATGAAATTCAACTACTACCAGAAGAGATCATCAAACTAGGAAGAAATCAAGAAAAAGCACAGGATGCAAAGAAGAGTAATTCTAAGCTAAAATGCTTTTGGCTACTCTTCACAGCAACATCTACACAGCGAAACGGGAAACCTGCGTACAACTCAGTACATCGAACGACGCTTGGGCATGTCTCCTTCACTCTTTCATGACGTCCGTCGTGTTCGGCTCGTCGATGACACCGGCGAGGTCAACCCCAGCCACGCTCTCCGAAACCACCGCCTCCTCGGCGGTGCCTGAGGTGGTGGCGTCGACGACGCAACAGTCGCGGTGGCGGTCCCGACAGAGCGTCTCCACAACAAGGAGACAACAGTGGAGGTCGGCCATGTCGCGCTCCACCAAGTAGAGCTACTCCTGCAGGGTCAGGTTCTCCTCCTCCAGCCTCGTCGTGCACGCTTTGTCTGCCTCGTCATCCTCGTCCTCATCCTCACCGTCAGCGGTCGTGGCCGAGAGCTGCACCATCTCAAAGCGGCTAAGGTCGTGGTCGAGGCGGCGCTCCACCTCGACATGTGGACTGTGGAGTAGCCGAGTAGAACAGATGGACTGATGGGCTTGGGCTGTTGGGCTAAAATGTCAGATATCCGGACTTCATATTATCCGGATAATCTGTATTCGTATCCGTATTCGACGGATAATAGGGTTACCATATTCATATTCGTTTCCAATAAAAAAAAATCCGCATTCGTTTCCGATCCGAGAATTGTCCTAGAAAAATCCGATCTGAGACAATCTGAATTCGTTTCCATCTGAATTGGTTGGAAACTATCCGACCCATTTTCACCCCTACTTGTGGGTGGGTCCCTGTGGAGGACGGGAAGGAGGCGCATTCTCCCTCATTAACCTTCGCGGGGGTGGGGTGGGATAATTAATTATTTGCCATCCCTAGGGGGCTAATGTGTAAATTAGTAATGGGAGGAGTGAGTACATGCTCGATACATGCACATGACGCACATCAATACAATTAATTAATGGAAGTGACTAGGAAACAGTATAGTGTTGCAATAGTATAGCAACAAGTTTTATGATGTTTCAAGGAGTTTCATGAGAACATTTTAAAAGATCCAGTTTTAGTCAGTTTCACATGTTTCCAAAAGTTTCTAGAAGATTCCAAGAAAGCTTCAACGAGTTTTAGCCGAAGAGTTTCAATAAGTTTCAACAAATTTCAACCAAAGTTTCAGGAAGTTTCAATCCAAAGTTTAAGAAGTTTCAACAACTTTCGGCCAGTTTCGGTGAGCTCACCTAGGTACGACGGCACTACCACACCGCTACGGAGTGGCTCGACTACCGCCGCCGCCGCCATGGAACCAACCAATGCCATCGGCCGTTGGATTTGTGCTCGAGCTCCGCGTCGAGCCTCCATCTCTCTCTTCCTCGACTTCGCCCCGAGCACCGCACTGCCGTCGGATCATGTCGTCCCGAGGCTCGTCGCAGCCAGATTCGTGCATCACGAGCCATGTCATCCCCACTCATCGCCAGATCTGGAGCCAGAAGTGAAGCACCATGACGCCGCTCATGCTAGATCTGGAGTCGTAGGTGAAGGAGGAGAGGAGGGTCAGCTGCCTCCATCGGCTCACTACCTGCCCTCCCCAGTCATACGTGGGAGAGAGAGAGAGAGAGAGAGAGAATGAGGAGGGAGGGAGAAGTGCATTGCTGAATGAGACGTAGGGATGTGTTGTGTGTTCGTTTTGTTTGGCTTCGGGATAGGAGCCCTTGGATGAGTATAGTGTTACATAGTATTTCTCTTAATTAATTAGCCAGTGCACATGCTTTTAATCATAACCAGGGTCACCTTGTGGCACTATGCCGGAGACGTGACACGACCACTAGGGATGACAATCTTGCCCATTTACCTATGAATAAAAACCCTAATAGAGATGTTTATATTCCTATTCTAGTCCCCGCAAGCACGTTTGTAAGCGCAAAGTTCTAATGGGTAGACGGGCATGACCATTTTCTAGCCCCACTCGTGCCAGCCTTGTCCGTTTGCCCGCAAAGTAGTCTGGCATGTGGGCTCATTACACAATAATGCCATTATTGTGTTAAAAACCCAATGGGCCTAATCTCCATTACAAAACCACCAGTAGGCCCAACAAGGGAACAACCAGCAACCCGATAGTGCCACACATTCAACGCCGCCTCCAGCACTTGTCCACAAGTAGGCTGTTCACTTTCGCACCGAATCGAACAAACCGAACCATACCGGTCAACTCGGTTTGATCGGTACTCGGCATTCAGTTCGGTTTCTAGAAACGTGGGTCCTTTGGTATTCGTTTTTTCGGTAAAAGACTGAAATTACCGAAAAAAACCAAAATTCATTGCAAGTAGAGGACAACGACGCCGCCGCCCGCACCGTGGCGCCCATCGGTGAGGCGGCCGATGAGGATGAGCTGGAGGAGGAGGTCCAGGAGTGTGTGGCGTGAGACAGAGGGGAGAAGGGAGGAGAGGAGCTCGGAGGAGCCGCAGGGGGAGGGAGTAGAGGAGGAGGGCGAAGGGAAGCGACAGGGACGCCGGGACAAGGAGGGTAGGAGGGCGGCGAGGAGGCCGTGGGGCACCCGAGGCGGGTTGAGGAGTAGGAGAAGGTGGGAGAGGAGGAGAGGGGTGATCTGGGGGAGGAAGCAGGAGAAAGAGGCGGCGAGGAGGAGAGGTGGGAGCGGAGGATACTTAGTGCCGGGACGGTGCCGTCGCCGCCCGCATCACCGTGCCCAGCGGCGAGGCGGGTGGTGAGGATGAGTAGGGGTGAAAACGGATCGGATAGTTTCCGACCGATCCGGGCAAAAACGGATTCGGAATGTCTCGGATCGGATTTTTCTCGGATAATTTTCGGATCGGAAACGAATTCGGATTTTTTTGTCGGAAACGGAAACGAATATGGTAGGTATGCTATCCGGCGGATACAGAAACGAATACAGATTATCCGGATAAGACTGGGTCCGGATATCCGGATTTCGGCCCAAAAGAGTATTTCAGCCCAAAAGAGAAAAGGGGATTTTAATTGATTTCCAAAATTCAGAAAATGCAACAAATCAATTAGTCTTTTAGAAAATAGCAAATAGAGTTCAAAAATCATAGAAAAAATCACAGAAATTCATTTAATTATTTTTAACTTAATAAAAATAATTCCAACTTAAAGTTGGTTTTTATTTTTGTATATTAATTATTTTAAATTTCTAAAAATAGGAAAAACCTTTTAAAAATCCAGGAAATGCAATTAATTAATTAAATTTTCTTTTTCACTTTAAATCTAATAAAATCCCAAAAACTCAATAAATTTTATTTTTACATTAAAACTAGAAAATTAAATAATTGATTTTATTTTATTATTTTTTCCCTTTTAACAAGGAAAACTCTTTAAATCTCAAAAATCCAATAAAATAATAATTTTATTAATTTTATTTTTGGTAACATACTTTGGGATGTTACATCATTTATGATAGATTAACCATCCAGTCTAATCGATGTTAGTGTGAACTAAATTTTATGTATATGATGAACTAAGTGTGAATGTGTGATGACTTTGTGAGTTATGACTTATGAGCTAAATATGGTAAACTAAGTGTTATATTTGTAATGAACTAGTTAATGTAACTTGCTAGTGCTAATGTTATGTGTGGTTCTTTGAAAATATGAACAATTCATGAATGTTTACATCAAATAAATTAGTTATATGTTTTCGTTAATTTCGCATACAATTTAAGGGGTTTTCATGTTCAAAAATATTCGTGGACCGTATTCGCTTTCGATTCAGTATTCGCCCGTATTCGTATTCGATACTATTCGTATTCGTATTCGTATCCGGAGTATTCGTATTCGTATACGGATCCGGAAAAAAATATGAAAACAAATATGGCAAAGCCATTATCCGTCCGTTTTCGATCCGTTTTCACCTCTAAGGATGAGATGGTGGAGGAGGAGCACGAAGGAGCGGCGCAGAGGGAGGGAGTGGAGGAGGAGGGCGAAGGGGAGAGGCGGGGATGGGGAGGGGAGGACCCGGAGGATTGGAGGAGGGCAGCGGGGGAGGTAAGGAGGAGAGCTGCAGAGGTGGGAGCGACGGGTGGTGACAAAGAGGAAGCAGGAGAGGGAAGTGGAGGCTAGACGACTGGTGCCTGGTGGTGGCATGGTGCTACACTGCTACTGCCTTATGTCTGTGTGAGTGTGAGGACTGAGGAAGACCGAAGAAGCCTAGGCTCCATGGGCCATGAGGCGCAATGGCGCATCAAGCCAATTGGGCCAACCACGCCAATTAGGCTTCTAGGCCAACCGACGGATGGTGTTTATCACTGGACACTGGACAGAGTTCCTACACGTTTAATCAACGTTGTTTGCTGCCGACTGTTTTGAGTGTCTCTAGTTATTGCTAATTTGTTATCGCGCTAAAAAGTTGTCGTATCTTTACACAATTCACGCCAACTTTGGTAAATATGATATTTACCAATACCGAACCGAAATAAAGTGGTAATTACCGATACCAAACCGTATTTACCGAATTAATAATACCATATTTACCGAAAAAACCGAATGAACAGCCCTAGCCACGACATTGGTTGCTCTTCCTTTGCCTCGAACCTCGCCGTCTCCGTCCTCCACCTGGGGTCCTCCAAGCCTCCCTCATCCCCGATTTCTTGCCCAGCCACCGCCTCCAGAGATCAAACGACGCTGCCATGGAAGAGCCCAACCCCAAGATACACGAAGCCAGGAAATTTTTACCCAGAGAACCATATGGTGAGAACTAAACATCGAGGGGTGTCAAGTATAAATATTTTGCTATTGTACATGAGCAAACTAAGAACTATATAAATAACTTCATCAACCATGGGGGACCAAGACTCTCAGTAGTCCCCCTATCTCCCTGGCAAGATGTGAAGTCGCCATGGCCAGGATCCGGATGGTATGCTAGCTGCACTTCGCCCTCGCTTTTTCGGCTTCCACACCTTCTCGTCAGGTTTCTTAGATTTCATTTGATTCGTAGCCGGCTTTGTTCACACGGAAGCAATATATCAATCCTTCAAGTTTTAGATCAGTGGTACTCTGCTGTTGGTTCCTATTGGAATCACCAATGTTGTGATGTATTGTTTTGTCTGTGATTTCTCTCTGTTTTCTTGCTACTCATGTGATATGTGATTTTTCATGGGTATGGTATGATCTGTTTCATGGGCAGAAAATGCCGAACTTTTTTTTTATGAATTAATCTTTTTTCAAATTTAATTTTAAAGTTAACATCCAGCGCACTTTATTTCCAATTCTGATCCCTTTGGTCACACCATCATCCATGATGTGACAAAACAACATTATCATGCCATGAGATAAGTCCGAAAAAATGCACTTTTTGCGTGGCCAAACAACATTGTTACGCCATCACCCGTGGCGTGACAAAAGTTTGCCTAGAAATGGACTGACGTGACAGTGTTATTTTGTCACGCCACGGATGGTGGCGTGACCAAAGAGATCAGAATTGAAAATAAAGTGCATTGGAGTTAACTTTAAAATTAAATTTGGAAAAAAATAATTAATAAAAAAATTCAAAAATGCCCAACAGTCACAGACATGGACGAGCACTGCTCCGCGCCCGACTGCCATCCTGGAGTTGGGAGTCGTCAGTCGTGGACTGTGCAGTGCAGTCGGCTGGTGAAGTCCACAGCCGCGCGCTCTCCATCTGTGTCAGAGGAACTCAAGTTATGGCGCCCATTGGCTTGGATCAGCTGCCTTACCTTCCCTGCATCCTCCCCGAAAGTTTGGTCTCATTTTCCGTAGCTGTCCTTTCGTATTTACCTTCTCGTCACTCCAAGTCCAAGATAAAATGGAAAAAAAAAACAGTGTTCCGATCTTTTGTTCACAAAAATAAGTTATTTTAGACATCGACAGATTCCCCAAAATACAACTTTGACTACTAATCACTATTATAATATATTTATAAAACCCAATGAAATTATAATATTTTGATAGTATTTTTTGAGACGATATATATATATATATATATATATGATTTTCATGTATCTAATCTAAATATTTAAAAAATATGTCGATGGCCAAAGTTTCCGAAGTTTGACATTCCAAAACGACTTGTTTTTGTGAACCGGATGAAGTAATTGGTAAAGTAGTACTAGTATATCTCTTAAGGTATCACAATTCACGCAAAAATCAATCATTCATGATCCAGACTATACATACTTCCGCTAGAGATACAAGTACATGCGTGATCACGAGCAAATCGAGGAGGATATGGATTTGTTCGTCTCTGATGAAAAGGCTCCAGTCATGCATGCGTTGCTATAGATAGACTCATGCCATCGTCATGGTGTCTTTCAAGTGCAGCTGCAAGAGGACGCTTCCTACTTATTACACTGAAAGTCGTGGAAAGAAAGGAATAGGAAAACCTTTCAAAACCAGATGCTAAATGTTCAGGAGGTAGCAAACAAAGCGATGATGGATATCGAGCAAAGAAAAAGAGCCCTCTTCTCTGCAGCATAATTGTATCAACCTTTTTTTCCCCGACTGTCGTTGATCGACCGTCTATAGTTTAGGGGCCAGCCCAACGGTCGCTTGTTGCTGTAAACCTCCTTTTCCTCCTTAATTGATTGGCAGAGCTCCTGCTCCTTTCTAAAAAGAAGGAAAAACGTCCGAGCCATGCAACTCCCAGATCGTCAAAACCTGGTAATTGCAAGGACAGTCATAGAGCAGGATGGAATTCATCTCGAATTTCAGTGTACTAGCATGCACACAAAGAAAGACGAGCCAAAATCAGAAGCAGGACATGCTAATCCAATTAAGGCTGAAGCACAGAGAGAAGGAAATTAGTTGACCACCGGCCATCACCGTTCATACGACAGATCCAAAAACCATGAAAAAGGTCAAGTTCTTACTGTCAAAATAAGACTTTCTCCGGTTGCTGCTTCGCGTTCCCTGGAGCTCCGCCGCGGCCGCATTCCTGTGCTTCGGTCCTCCCCTTCCTCACGGACCTCGTCCGCTGCCTTGCCTATGGGAGCATTTGGTCGATCTGGACCGTGTATGTCAGGTTAAATGGCCCAAGATCGCGGATGGATGCTTTGCTTCCTCGCGGCCAATCTTTCGGTCGCCGATCGACTTGCACGGCGACGGGAAGGTTGGTCGGATTTTTCCGTCCGCGCGCGGCGGTCGATTGCTGTCAGCCCACGGGGTCCTGGGTTCCTGGCTATTCCGACAACGCAGCATTGTGTTTGTATAAAGATAAACCAAGTTTGCAAATTGCAAGACATGAACACAAGAAACCGAGGAGGAAGACGTATTCTTTCATTCACGTTTCTTTCTCGTTCTAGTGTTCTGTATTCTGTCATTTCCATTTCTTCTTCTTGTTCGCTCGGAATACTACTTCTGCTAGTCACAATGTTACAACCTCCGGAGCTCCTAAGGTGCCAGGTATCAGTTTCTCCATACCTTCATTAATCCATTCCAATCTCCTTTTGCCTTTCTCCTCTTCTTCTATCTCTTTCTTCTGCACGGTGATTGTTCCTGCGTGGATCATTTCTGAAATTAAAACAACATTTAGCTAATTATCTTTTGTAAGAATCTTTTGTGTATGTGGGATATTTTTCCCTAAAAAAGGTTCCAGACTCCCAGCCTTGCAAGATGAAGAACATAACTAAGAAAAAGAAAAAAAAATCTTTTGCCGGGATTTGAACCCCGGTCGGCTGGGTGAAAGCCAGGTATCCTAACTGGACTAGCCGACAATGGATTTGCTGATGATTCGGCATGCATAGCAAAGTATAGGTCGGTGGTTCGACCTCCCATAGGTTAAAGAAAAAGACATCGATCTTAAGACCAACACATTACACGAATCATGATGCTAGTTGCGCTCATAGACTGAATCTAGAATTGCAGGCGAGCGATTTACTGATGCATCAACTGCATAGCAAGTTTGCAACTCACAGGAGGACGCTCAATGAGGGGAGCAGGCGATTTACTGATGCATCAACTGCATAGCAAGTTTGCAACTCACAGGAGGACGCTCAATGAGGGGAGCAGGCGTTGGTGCTCAATGAGGGGACACTCAATTGCATTGTGCTTGTGCATGTGCTTGCCACAGCCCATCCCTGAGCAATACTGTCCTAGCAACCCGGTTCGGACTCGCCCCTCTGGTCTTTATTTAGGACTGTTTTTTCTGTTCGATTTTTATAGACTCCATTATATCAATGTATCCAAAGCCTGAATCCGACATTTCCAACAAACACACACTACTAGGGCAGTGGCGGACCTAGGATTTTCAATATAGGTGTTTGGATTTGATAAAATATTGTTCGATGGAAAAAGTAAATTCGTTCACAATGGAAAAAATTAGAGTACAAGTTGTTCCTACCAAAAACATCATCTCAAAATAATTAAGAAAAGTTACAATTTTAACTCCCCGACTCTTCATGCAATTTTATGGGCAGTCATTTGATTGTTCCTTAGAACCACCTTGCTAACTTATTTAAAAAAATCTAACCAAGTTAAAAGTTCAAGGAATTTTTCCTTTATTATGTGAGTCTTCCCAACTCTATCCCACAAATATTTGAAATCTACAAACTTATTCATTTTTGAAGGTTCTACTATCTACATCTCACAGACACAATCATTCAATAAACTATTTAATTGGGATTTGCCGACTTCGGAATTGGGAGGGAGAGCGAGAGACCGAGCACAACTCACTGGGAATGAGACCTCGACACAACACTGCCTACTCCCCTGCCGCCTGCTGCGCCGCACCTTGCACCCTTGCCTTGTGTCGCCGCCACTTGAATGGAGGACGCCGGGGTTGAGTTAGGTCAAGCTTGGGATAGGGACTTCGCCGCTTGGGCTGATGCTTGGGCTGCACACGCGGTAGTGGTGATTGAGGGGTTTGAAATACAGAGTATTGAACCAATTTATTAATATATATACATCTCAGAGAGAGGGTGTGGGATGGGCTGAAGTCTTCTTTGAGAAGGTTATGTTGACCAGTCGGCGAGCTTGCCGATAACTGTTAGTTTTGATGTACATCTCAAGATTGCGATTATGTTAGTTCAGGAGTTGACAGTTTGTCTTATGACTGGTGTATGAACTGATGCTATCTGATTCAGTCTTAAGACTAATGGTTTATGGTAAAACTGAAACGAAGGGGACTTTCCTTACATGTCATATGCCGTCAGACCAAACGGACATGTTTGGCTCAGTTGCCTATAAATACAAGACAAGCATTTGCGCATCATTGTTACTTCAGCAAACTTCAATCTACCACTTACTACTTACTATGGAAAAGTTAATCTAAGGTTCAATACAGTTGACATGCTGAAGCATCCATTTCATTGAACTAGTGTTCCATGTAAAATACCAACCAAGCCCAGAAAAAAATACCTTATAATCTAAAAGTACTGCCAAGCAGTACACATCATTGAAACTTCCTGACCAGCTCAAGTTTACGGGCCTGGAAGAACTTGCAATGGCCTTTTCCACTTGATTCGATCTCCTCAGACTTTCTTTTAAAGCCTGTGAATCCTAAACTCGACAGTTTAACCTGTCGCTTGGCACTTCCATTGCTAGCTGCATCTTCATCAAGTTCATCAGACTCCCTACATGTGATCCCATATGGCAAAATCAGGTCACAGTGACATTTTGCTGTTACCAAAGCACAGCAACATAACGGCTAAAATTAAAACTCACTCACCAAGTGACTTCAACTGCATCTGTAAAGAAGGGCGTGCAAGTTCCCCAACTGAAACGCACCAAAGTTGGGAAACCAAATACGGGATGCTTGTGAGCTTACAACCATTGTTTAGTAGCAGGGTCTGCCCCATTAATTAGGAAGGCTTTTAAGAAAACAGCCGCAATATTACACATTGACAAAATCACTTATGACGAGGAATCAGTTACCTCCCGGATAACCTGATCCAGTGTTCATATGCATATTCTGAGCCATTTCTTCAAATGCCCAGTTTTGCAAGGCTCTATCCCTAGTGACCTGCAATTGCAAATCAAGACTTCACAACTAGTCAAACATATTTGAAACTTGGTTGAAATGTTTCATAAAGATATGAAGCTCAGATATGTGAGTCTTGACTATATTAGTTGGACAGATCCATGCATTTTTATACATGAAAGTAGTCACAGGTGAAAATTTTCTTGATGAATTACCTTTGCAATTATACTTGCTCCACTAACAACTGGGTAAAGACTATCAGCTTTCTTGGCAACCACAAATTTGATGCCTGGAAACTTTTCAGTAAGTTTGATCCTATACTTCTCAGGATCTCCAACTGTGTCGATATAGACCTTTGCAAGGAGGTATATAAATGTTTAAACAATGCCGTGAATATTTCCAGTTAGTAAGGTTAACCACATATAGGAATCCTTTTTCAAGAACATAAGCTCCTACCTCTGCCAGTAGAACTCCCAAGTCAAGAACTTTCTTAACAAGGCCCATTGCAGAGTTATGAGATATTTCATTCAGATTAACTTTCGTCCTGAAACCAAAGAGACTATTAAACATGAGAACAAGGTTGAAATTTGCAGTTTACTTGGTACAAAGGCCAGATATACCTTTTTAACATTTTGGCGGAAAGCTCCTTCGGGCATATGATATCCACCTCCCACCCAACGGAGCTATTGGCCTTCAGACTTTCAAACAGCTGCTCCCGTTGTTCCTCCTTCAAGGTTTTTGAATCTGTTCAAGAAGGGCAGAAATGAAGAATAATGAGCTAAGCAAGCAATGAAACTGCTGCAGGGTGTGGGTGATTGCACAACTTATCAATTACTATTCAAGTTTTTACACTTCATCTTATCCAGACTAATGGAAGTCACGTTATCATCCTGCTCTAGGACTTGAAAATTGTAGAATGGTAAGCATGTTAAAACTACCAAAACAAATTCAAGAAAAAAGGAGAGAAGAAAAAATGGCAAAAGAAGGAACTATGCAGAGGATAGCAACAATTAATCAGGTTGCATCAAGAACAGATGAGATGTTTGTAGCCTAGGTGTTTTTTCTGTCCTCCACATTGTTTTAAATCTCGATTATGATTATCGTGGTGTCGCAGCGATGTGGCAAAAAAAGCTATCACGGATGGCGGGAGGTATCGCGGAAGCTATCCTACATCGCGGTTGTATTTAAAAATATTATCTATAATCTATATTGATTTTATCATTATCCAAAGTACTAAATAAGTAAGAAAAAACATGTCATTTTCCAAAAAAAAAAAGATACACAAATTTACAATACATTACAACAAGTTCAATCTAGAATCTGAAATACATTAAAATAAATTAGAACGCATGAAATTTTAATTCTAATTTCTTTAAAATCACAGTTTTTTTAAACTATAACTATTTTAGTTGAATTTCTGAAAATTGAAATAAATCCTGGATATTTTAATAAATTATTATGAAATTAATATATCAAAATATTTTGAATTTCTGAAATTTCAAATAAATTTTAATTCTTTGTTTTAAAGAACAAATTTTAGTTGGGCAAAAACCTAAATATAGCATGAAAATATGTTGGATATGTAACACCCCGGCCCAACCCTAAGCTCGGAATGCCACTAACTACACTAACTATCAATTTTAACATCATTTTATAATAAATTACAGCAAGCGTATCACAATAAAACCCGTCCACGGGTCACAATAATATAAGCATAATGATATGACAACCAAAGATAATTTACTCCTAGACGCATAACAAGGTAATAAACCAAGATTAACGCAAACCAATCGATTAAGTCTATTGGATGGATAATCAACTCTAACTTATCATCTAAGGTTATTCAACACCATCATATCCTAAATATAAGTCATCATGCTAAAACAAAAATATCTCATGTCCAATGAATCAAGTAATTGGGTGTAGTTTGTGATTCCAAGTGTGCTAGCCCTTCCCGAGTGGAACGTCACCAACGGTCACCTAAAAACAACGATAGAGCAAGAATGAGTCCATGACTCAAGAAATACATAATAAAGCCATAAACAACGGTTTGTCAACCATAATCAAGGCTATCATCATCATCATCATCTATCTATTGAATGCCATTCTCATATTCAAATGAACAAGCCATATTTCAGATAGGTAAAGTCGCATAATTTAACATTTTACTCATATATGCGAATGAACCATCATGCTCATGCCCATATGCATCTCATCACCGATATCAGATAGCGGAGTGTTCACCCGTCGATGAACCACTCTATCCTTCACTCCCGTGAAGTCCCCACCAAGTAGGATTTTATCTAGAGCACTCGGACTAGTCATGTATCTTTCTCACCGACCTCACCGGACTAGTTACATGACTTTCTCACCGACCTGGCTCGTGCAATTTTTGTCATGATGAATGTAAATGATGCAACATCTTTAATTATTCACCAACATAATCCATCTCATTAACTCAATATCTCATTCTCATTAACGCAATATCATAATCTCATTTAATCCATGTCGTCAATACCATGTATAAGAATAAGCTTAACAAAAGCATAATAAATAGCATGATAAGTAATATCAATGACAATAGCGAACAATCTATTGTTCACCACTCTACCATGTACTTGCCTTTAGTGTTGCGATGCGTTAGGAGGCAAAGACGATGCCGCTAGCCTCGAAGCCTCACCTCCTACACCATTAGATTACTCAATAAGAACCACGACATCAAGACACTACTCGCAGCACATACCCCAAAAACCCAACGTTTAAATTACATTCTTTACTCGGATTGAACTAGAATCTAGCAGAAGTCAGAAGGACAGCAGAGTAAAAGTAACATAACTTTTGCTGAAATTCATAAAAATGCAAAATCAGGCTTGTTTGAAAGGTAATAAAATTATCTACAACAATCTAGTTGGTGGAAATCCCGAATTCTATATACATCTAACTCCAAAAGATAGATGAACACCGTCTGTTAGAACTATTCGACAAAACTGGGCAGCAGCACGAAAACAGCCATAACTTCTAATTTGCTAAACCAAACTTAGCGTTCTTTATCAATATCGAAAGCTAAGACCAAAGCCTACAATAACCTAGTTGGGTGAAAACCCTGAATCTTCCATTAACACAATCATATTTTAAAAGACAACTTGATAGTTCATTCTCGTCAGAATTCTGGACAGCAGAGATGAAAACTATTATAACTTTTGATCCGTACGTCGGAATTAAGTGATCTTGGAGGCCACTGAAAGCTAAGAACATTATCTAAATATCTCTAGGAGATGAAAACCTCTAATTCGGCCTCTAAAAACCCGAAAACAGTCGCACAACCTTCTAGACAGAATTGAATCTCTAACCATAGCAAATCGAACCAATCAATTCTAAGCGAATTCACATCTACTACTAATCAAACAACGAAGATCGACACCCGTTACCCTTCAAGCACCCAGGAAGACGATGAAGAAACCCCATGAAGACCATCTCTCCTTTTATCCTCCTCTTCTCTTCTTTCCTTCTTCCTTCCTCTGGTTGATCTTCCTCTTCCTGGCCGGCAGTAGTGGAGAGGCAGTGCTACAGTACCTTGTTGTGCTACAGTGCCACACGGTGCTACAGTGCCGGCGGTGCTACAGTGCGTGTTACAGTAAAAACTGCTAGGTTTGTACCTCTTAAACCCCTTCCCCACTTGGGCCAAAGAGCTATGGACCGAAGACCCAAGTTGTAATACTCCTCCCAAATTCTGAATTTTCCTTTCTAATTATATTTAATTTCAGTATTAATTATTTATTTGTTGTATGTTTAAACGGGATATTACAAGATATTTGTTAACACGTCAAAAAAAATAATATATGTGGCATAGCAGCCTCCATTTCCGCTATCTGCTAAGCGCTATAGCGGACTGCTATTTCCTCTATAGCGGTTGTAGCTGTAGTAGCGGAGATTTGGGATATAGCTTAGTGTTTGGGGTTGCGAAACCGCTATAGCGCCACTATAGCCCACTATTTTAATCACTGGTCCTCCATAAACTCAAAAGTTAAGAGTTCCTGCACACTGTATCAGTTTTTTTTAAAAAAAATACTTGTTTCTTTCTTCCGAAATCAACCAAAGGGCTGAGCACTAGTGTGGTAGTGCCCAAATCTACACTAGGCGATAACTCAATATGAGCCAGATTGAAGTTAGCCTTGAAAAGATAATGTGTTCCAACATCCAAGTTACCCAATTTTCCCTCTCAGTGCAGGCTGCAGAGAATTATATTAGTTTGTTCTTGAAACCAAAATTATGTTTGTATGTTGCTGAAACTTAAACTAGTTCTTGAGTTAAGCGAAATGTGCAATGCAACTAGCACAATGGTCAAGTAAAGTACTAGATTTATAAAAGGACAAGAAGAAGGCATGAGTATAGACCTGCAAATTTGAGGGTGGCAAGAGTGCCATGGTAGGAACGCGCGCAGTACATTCAGCCACACACCATTGGACCTGCGGCAGCGATAACACGAAGCAATTGTGATTTCTAGCAAGATTCCATATAACATTTCTGCTCAAGACATGCAAATCCGAGTTCTGTTCAAGACATTTCGGACGGGAATGTGTTCAAATCAACTAAAATTTAAAGCAAGATTCCATCTTTCCGTCCAAAAGCATATTTGAAAAACCCCAAATAAGAAACAGAAAAGAAGAAAGGTAAACTTCACCTCATAGATGTGAGTCCATGCCACCAAATTGAAAGTTAAAATTATCAGAAAAAATAGAGACGTGGGCGGTTACCAAGAACAGGGCCACGGCCAGCCTCGTCGATGCCCATGAGGCAGGGCTCCTTGGTGGCCCACTCGGGCACCGACGTCGCCGTGGCCGCGACCGCCGCCATCTCCACTGGGCAAGGGACCTCTCGAATGGGTGGAGATGGAATGCTAACGCTGGTGCCGCCAAAACGGGTGAATCTCTTCGGGTTAGGTCTTCAGTCCTGCCCAATTATCTCGGCTCGGCCCAATTACTTGCGCAGCCCGTGTCTGATCAATCACACATAAGTCGGATCAAACCACATCAAATGGAAATAGGAAAGCAAGGATTTTTTTTTTGAAATAATATTAATTTAAAAAATTACAAAAATGAATAGTCATTTTTTTTTTACAAAATTAAGTTACTGCCATTCCAAATTGCTACAGTAACCTAGGCAGTGGCGATAGGGGCACAGAGAGATCCCTATCGCCAATTGAATTGGTGATAGGGACCTGTCGCTAATTCAACTAACGATAGATACTTTTTTTTTTTACTATCTTCGAACATATATTTTGTGAACAAATCACATGAAATTACAAAACATTCGGCACAACGTCATAACATCTTTGGTTGACAAATCACAATGATATTACATAACATTCAGCACAATGTCATAACATCTTTTGTTGATAAATCACAATAATATTACATAATATTTAGTGCAACATTGTCACATATTTTATGGAAAAATCACAATGACATTACAAATCATTCACCACAACGTTATCACCTAGTTTTTTGATAAATCAAAGTGATATTACAAAGCATTAGGCACCACATATTTCAACAGGATGAACCTTTCCCATGGCCGCAACCACAACATCCGCCATGTGAACCGCCTCGAGTGGGGTGGTCGGATGAGATCCCCACTGCGACGTCTGGACTGCTGATATCTCTTCCGTCCTGTGGATTTCTCGTAGGGAATTTCTTGGAGGCCAACCTAGACTCCCTGCAAATGGAGCACTTCTTCGTACGACACCCGGCTTTTGCTTTGTCCATGTCATTCCTGATGCGCCGTACATGTCGCCAGACAACCTTTCCCTTCAGCCTATCTGTCGACGATCAAGACGTCGATCTTACGAAAATAGAAAGGAGAAAATGACGTGGGAAATCTCAGGGAATAATAGGACTGCTCTTTTATTAATATGAACTGGAATTTACAAGGTATATCCTAAGGACTCGCTTGCTCTCTTGCTAACTCGTAACTATTACACGAATCTATGGCTTGTGCTTTTGTCTTCCTTCTTCGTTGCCTTTTTTCTCTCCTTGATCCGCCTGAGTTCCATCTTTAAATAGCCCTCAAGAGGTGGCGATTACTTCCGAGAAGGCGCTCGATGCGGCGTTATGTCTGGTCGGAGTCAAGTGACGGTTGATACAGAATCAACCGTTTGGCGGTTATATGTCTATGAAACATATAACCGCACGGAGGTTGTTCATTGGTGTGTCTTGGATAAGATACGTCGTATGGAATATGCACGTGTTCCATTCATCATACGGTAGAGAATATACCTTGGAATCAGTTCTTACCTTTACTTAGTAGTTCTCCGGCCTAAGCTTGGCTTGGGCCTTCGTCCACCAGGTACCCATTATGTAACCTCTGGAATCTCTACGACCGGAGGTCGTGCACCTCAAAGGTTACGACCATGAAGACGTATGGTCTTTTATATATTAAAGATAATATATAGAGGTTTTAATCCTCGTCACTAGCCCCGAACTTTAAATGAATAGGTCGTGAACACCTTTCTTCCGATGAAATCAGACGGGATGACGCTTATTAAATACAAGAGCATTTGAAGCGGTTTGTATTCACTTTAAAGTTGAGAACTTTGCCTTGGGATTTGAAGAGTTTCGTGTCCGTTGGACTTTTTGGGTAACTCCTTATTACGGTTTAGGATTTCAAGCTTATAAAACCCTTTGTAAACTTAGGTTTTTTCACTTCCTCCTTTCTTTTCTCATCTTCCGAGTAAAACTACCTCCGACCTCCTTTGCTTTTCTCACCCAAAAGAACCTAACCATGTCGGACCAAATCACCAACCGGCCTGGTTTCACCTAAGTGAGAAAAAGTTGGAGAATCTGAGAAGATCGGGATGCTCCCAACAAGGATGTGATTTCTTGAGATCCGCGTTTGGGGAACATTCCCAGCAAATGAAGATGGAGAAATTCTGTTTTCTCGCATATATCGAATGCGGATTTCGCTACCAATTCACTCCTTCCTTCCTCAAGTTTTGGAGTATTATGGAGTTGAATTGGTGAATCTGCTCCCAATGCCATCGCTAATCTCGTATTTTTATCTATCTCTCGCTAAGCGCATTTGGGGATTCCAGCAGATCCGGATCTATTCAGTACTACTACAGATGACAAAGTTCGAAAGCGATTGGGACGCTCGAGAGTGCACCTTGCATGCCTCCATGATGGAAAGTCGATGAGTACATTTTTATGTACTCAAAATCTTCGTGGTCGTCGTGGAAGAAGAGCTGGTTCTATATGAAGATCACGAAGAAAGACAACCTTTATTATTCTAGTAAGAAGCGGTCGAGAACTGAGATGGCGCTCCTCACAGAGAAAGAGGGAAATGTAGGGAAATGGGTGAAGCAATCAAGTTTAGTGTCAAAGGTCTAACATCTTGGCATGTGGTGAAAGATTTTTCCACGCACGGTTAGCCTTTGAAGGCCCGAGCACATAAGATGCTCGTACATTGGTCGTGATGATACGACTAGAGACTCTAAAGATGGTAAGCCATTTTAATGATTCCACCAGTTTACCTATTTCATTGATTATTTCTTAACTCTTTCATTTTACCTTTACTGACTCTATCTTCGATGAGATTAGAAGTCGGATCAAGATGATCTCATACTGGAGAGCTCCGGCGATAAGGCTAGTTTCTCGGATCTTAGCGGCTATTTCACTGAAGAAAGGATTGAAAGACTTAAGGTAAAAATATCAATCGTTGTCTTATTAACGTACATATTATTTTTGATCGGTATACCATAAACCCTCTTTGATGTGTAGTCAGTTGGGTTGAGAATCAACGAGGCCACTGAAAGATGTGAGCCAATTGATGATCCGATCTCCCCTTCGACCACACAGGATGTAAGCCTTCCAGAGGTAGGTAACAGAACACAAATAATATTTTGGATAAATTATGTTTATCGCCTAACTATCTTTGATGATGAATTTAGGCGGTCATCGCACCTTCCAAAGAAGATCATCGAGAACCTCCAAAGTGCCTACCGAGGCCTTTGTTGTGGAGGTAGACGATCTACATCTACCGACCCAACGATCGGGGACCTCGACCAAATGGTCGCGATATCGCTCCGATTTCCGATCGGTGGATGTGCAAGATCTAGTCAACCCTACCGGTTTAGAATCGTGAAATCGGTTGATAAGAAGAGGAAGGCCAACGCAACGAACTTCACTTCGATGCGCTACAAGGGTAAATTCGAAAAACAACAAGGTATATATATAAAATGAAGAGGTCGATTTATACATACCTTGGATCTTCCTTACCTTCTCTCCTCTCGCTTTAGATCTTACGTGTTCCTGGCCGTGTCCGAGGCAGAGCACTCCTCGGAAAAAGTTCCCGAGGTAGAGGTGGTCGTGGAGGCTCGACTGTGATACTCCTAAAGCAAAACTACCGAGGATGAAGTAGCAAAGAAGCCCCGAAGCGTGTTTCAAAGATCTCGCTCAGATCCTCTAGTAATCCTTACTCCTTCTCCGAGGTAGTCATCCTCAGAGACCCTCAACAGTTCCACCTCCTCCAGAAATACTTCTCAAAGTTAACAAATTCCTTTTTCTCCCGATTTATCGAGGGTAAGGAACTTGATGAAGCTCGGGAAAGATATCGGACCATCAAGCCAAGATTGGTCCAGATACCATCTTTTCCGAATATAATGATATAGCAATTCGGGTAAGTGTTCTACGACCATCTTACAACTCTTTCTTTTGTTTCTTTGAAAGCTTGCTAAAGAAAGGAATTTTTGTTTTGTAGCATTTGGTGAAAACTATGTCGTGATCTGAGGACTAACCCAAATAATAAAAACTTTGGAGCAAAAACACCGATCCGAGAAGTAAGTACATTTCTCTTTTGATCTCCTAAGGTTTATTATCTTGATTCTCCTCATAGATTATCCTTCTCTTTCTATCATATTTGATAGATTTAGAGAAAATTAAAGAAGAGATCAAGGCCAAGGAAGCCCTAATAATAAAGCCGAGGAAGAAAATCGAGTAAAGACCGGTCGATCGAGCATGCGATGACCAGCAAAAGAGGTTTTCACTCTTGTGAGAAGAAAATCAAAGGTAATCGGTCGGAGACCTAACCAGATTCCATAACTCCAATTGTAAAGAGTACATTAATTTTGTTTATCTACTGCGAGTAAAAATCAAGCACTTGAACGAGCGGAGAAGACCTCGATTTTGAGCGTGGCCAAAAGGAAGCTTTTGTATTTGGCCTTGATGAGAAGATGAAGGCTCTTAACAAGATGATCTTCGATATGGGATCGGATCAAGCTTGCCTTCTTTAGGAGATCCAACGGAAAAGATGGACTACTTTGGTCAACTTTTGGAAGATCTCAAAGGTCCGCTCAAAACTATGAGGGAAAATCATACCTGCACAATGAAGGAAGCTATTGTAATCGAGTTAGTGTTGCTTTAGCAAAACTAAAGGCTTCCGATCCTCTGTTAACCTTAAAGTCGTGGAAGAGGACTTCGATCGCTCTCGAGAGTGAAGCAACAAAACTTTTCGAGGAAGTAAAACCTCTGAGAGAAAGTTGTGAGGAAATGGAAGTCGGATCTCCATCTCATAGCGACGATCGGAGGTCCTAATATGTAAACGGATGTAACATTAGACTATGTAAAATGAAAACTTACCTTTGTCAAAGAAGATCCGCTTTGTCAATGTTGTTAAATACTCATATATCTCCTAGCCCCGATCGCTTATGTTAGTAGATGAACGTTACTAAAAGAAAGCAGAGACCGTAAAATTGAGTAATAACGATGACCATGGTAAGAGTGTCGATAATGTCTATGACAACGATCTAGGAAATACTAGGAAATCATGTGGTCGGAACCGGTGACGATTTCGACTAGTCTAGATCTTGTCCATTATCAAGTACTATGAAATACCACTTGTAGTCGGAAGACATAACAAAGACCGGATTTTCTCGATAAGAAGATATGCATTAAGAATGTATGCAAAGAAAAGAAAAGAAGAGATAAGTACCGTTGTTTAGAAAATATTTGGATCTGGTCGATCGAATCTCAAGAACTAAAGATTTGTTAAAATATGTCGCAAACGTGCTCATGATCAAATCCGATCGCAATGAGGATCGAGGAAAAGGACCGTCACTAGGAAGCTCCTTCCAGCAAGGTGACCACGTGCAGAGAGGAGAGACTTCACCAGAGGCTTTCTAAGTCCCGACCAAGAGCCAAACTTGATTAGAATGAATGTTGAAATAAAATAACAATCTTCAAAGTCAAGAAAGAAACGAAACCAAGTAAACCGTCCGAGTTGGTATTCTCATACTCGTATTATTCTTTAAGAAAAGAATGTCTAGTCGTGCGTGTGTATCATTGAAGCAATGATCACGTCTAAAACCAAGTGTGGTCGGTGACATTCAAGTCAAGCAACCATGAGTAGTGGAGATCCTATCGAAAGGAATATCGGAGAGAATGAGAGTCTTCTCCACCAACCAAAGAACGGAATGGCATACGACCAGATGCGACAAATAATAAGCATAAACAACCATACTTATCGTTTTTAAGGAAAAACATCTTTATTGAAAAAAGAATGTAAATGAAATACATGAAATTAAACATAGAACTTACGCAATTGATCAATATTCCAAGAATTAGACAAAACTTGCCCATCGGTCATAGCTAATCGTACCGATCCTGGCCGGGTAACTTCGACCACAGTGTATGGACCTTCCCACTTAGGTGAAAGTTTGTTGCGACCTGCTTGGTTCTGAATTTTTCTAAGAACCAAATCACCTACAGTTAGGCTGCGAGGTTGCACCTTACGATCGTAGTACCGACGCATGGCTTGGCCGGTAGATCGATCGTAGCAAAGCTTGGTTTCATCGTTCTTCAAGGAAATTGATGTCGCAAGTCGCCGCTCACACCGATCACTTTCGGAAAAGGAATCGGTTCGAGCGTAACCAATTTTAAGCTCGAGGAAGCATGGCTTCGGCCAGTAAACCATAAAGAATGGTGTTTCACCGGCCGCACGACTAGTCGTGGTACGAACGACCCATAATACGAAGGAAGTTCTGAACCCAAGCTCGATCGCTGAATTAAGCGATCGAATACTCGCCGCTTAATCCCTTGCATTATGATACCATTGGCTCGCTCAATCGCTCCATTGCTCGTGGATGAGCAAATGGTTAAATGTATCTTGATACCTAGTTCTTCGCTGCATTCTCGAAATTGCCGCTTGAAAAATGAGCACCGTTATCGCGATTATACGATCGGGTACACCAAACCGTAATCACGCTTTTTATTAGGAACCTCTTGGCGGCTTGGTTGTAGTTTTACAACCGCTCGGCCGATCCATTTAGTGAACGTGTCAATCATAACGAACAGAACTCAAAGCCCCGGTGCTCTTGGGAAAGGTCCCAGAATGTCCAGTCCCCAGGTTGCAAAAGGCCAAGAAAGAGGAATTGTTTGCAAAGCTTGAGACGGATGATGTACTTGTCGACTATGAAACTGACATTGTACGCACTTCGTCACGAGCTCTTTTGCATCATGAAGGGCAGTTGGCCAGTAGTATCCTTGCCTAAAGGCTTTACCAACCAAAGTTCTATAGGAATGATGTGCTCCACAGACTCCTCCATGAATTTCGGCTAGCAATTTAATGCCATCCGAGTGAGATATGCATCTCATCAACACTCCGTGAGATCCTCGCTTATACAAGGTACGTTCAATGAGAGTGTATGATTTGGCTTTTCGTGCAATGCGATCAGCCTCTACATCATCTTCTGGAATTAGGTCATGCTGAAGATAATTGTAGATCGATGTCATCCAATCTCTACCGTGATCGTGATGGCGCCAACCATCATCGACCTGTGGAGCATCCATGTTCGCAGAATCGAGGTGTGCAACCTCCTTGCTAACATCTATGTCCTCGGAAGGCTCGACTACCGAGGGTGAATCGAGTTTTCGAGAAAACTCCAGACGGACGGATGTCCGTGTGTAAGCCATCCGCCAACTGGTATGCGCGAAAGTTTTCCTTTCTAGGAATGTGTTGGATCCGAAATCAAGAAATGCTTTTCGAGTTTCCGCATTCCGCGAGATATGATGACATCTTGGTACTAGAGCATTGATACTCTTTTCCTACTTGATTCGCTACTAGTTGAGAATCGCCTTTCACTAGCAATCTGCGAATCCCGAGCTTAACGAGCCGTTCAAGTCCGCCAAGAAACCTTCATATTCGCCACATTGTTAGTAGCGGAAAGTTAAACGAATGACGACTTTATTTGTTCACCAAGAGGGGAAATCAAGACGACCCGTGCCCGAGCCATGCAACATCAAGGAACCATCGGTACATTGTCCACTCGTCGTGGTGCTCGTGCTCGGGCCCTTGGGTGGGTTCGGTTTGTCCATTCGGCAATGAATTCGCTATTGCCGGGACTTGATTCTCGTTCGTGGGACAAAATGGAGATCGAACGCCCAAGCTCAACCCCATTTTGATATTCGCCCCGATGACTCCTGCTTCCCGTGACTTGACCAAGGGATATCCAGAGGTACGACCACTTTGTGGGCCCGAAAATAATGCCTTAGTTTCCTTGAAGCCATAAGGAGACCATAGAGCAATTTTTGTACCTACGGATACCTTTCTTTGGTCCATGTAAGACTTCACTTACGTAATATATTGGTCGTTGAACATTGTCTCGTTCTATGACCAAGACACCACTAATCGCTTGTGGCGTTGCACCACGTAAATTAGTAATGTTTCTCCCAATCTTGAAGAAACTAAGATTGGGGGACTCGTAAGGTACCGTTTTAATTCTTCAAAGGCGTTGCTTGCTTCTTTAGTCCATTCGAAACTCCCATGTTTCCGGAGAAACTTAAAGAAAGGTAGTCCTTTTTTGCCTAACCGTGCTATGAAACGACTTAACGCTGCCATACAACCGGTTAACTTCTGGACTTCCTTCTTTGTGGTTGGATCGCGCATCTGATCGATGACGGCGATTTTCATTGGATTTGCTTCAATGCCTCTAGCTGAAACTAGGAACCCAAGAAGCTTTCCCGACGAAACTCCGAACACACATTTCTCTGGATTTAACTTAAGGTTATGACGCCTTAAGTTATTGAAAGTCTCTTGCGTGTCTAGAATATGATCCCAGCGTTGACGCTTTTAACGACGGATCATCAACGTAGGCTTCAAGATTCCGACCCACCGAGGGCTAAAGGTCTTTTGCATCAACCTTTGGAATGTTGCAAAGATTCTTGAGACCAAATGACATTTTTACATAACAGTAAGTACCATATGGGATGATAAAGGAAGTTTCTCTTCATCTTGTTTACTCATATTGATCCGTGGTACCTGAATAAGCATCCAAAAACTTAACAACTCACACCTAGAAGTAGAGTCTACAAGTTGATCAATGCGAGGAAGGGGAAAGTCATCCTTCTGGACAAGCTTTATTAAGATATGTAAAGTCAATACACATTCGCCATTTCCGTTGGCTTTTCTAACCATTACAGATTGGCGAGCCACTCGGGTGGTCGACTCACGAATGAACCCGGCTTTGAGAAGCTTGTTGATCTCCGATCGATTGCTTCTTTTCGATCAGTACGAAACGCCGTAGCTTCGCTGACCGGTTTTTTGTTAGGTCAGAGCTAGCCTATGCTCGATCACCTCCCAGGGACTCGGGCATGTCGACGCCGCCATGCGAATACGCCCCGATTAGCTCGGAGGAAGGAGACGAGCGACTCTTCCTATTTAGGTCGAGTCCGTCCCGACCAAGTATCTTGGCACCCTCGAGAAGCGCTTCCATCGAGTTGTACCTCTTTCAAGCGGTGGAAGGTTTTGGTGTCATCTTCGCCTTGAACTTTTGACCGCATGTTAACGGTGTTAGTTCCCGGTCGGAAGTTCATCGACCACTCTAAACACTTCCGATCGCATGCGTAGGCTATCTTCGATCACCTCGGACCGTGATTACACCTTTTGGTCCGGCATTTTCAAACTCGATAACCGTAATACGTGGCTATCGTGAACTTTGCTAAAGCCGACGACCGAGAATTGCATTGTATGCGCCTCAAGTTCACCACATCGAATGAAACTTTTACGTTCGGAAGTTGTCGGGTTTTCGAACGTAACTAGTAGGGACAAGTGCCCTATTGGTTTAGCAAGAGACCTGGCACTATGCCGTGAAAGACATATTTCACCGTTTTACCTTGGATTTGGGAATCGATATCTTCTAAAGCACTTGCAAATAGAATATTCAAAGAACTACCCCATCTATCAAAACCCGATTAACCTTGCGATTATTAATAGTAGGCTCAACGACAATTGAAAACCTACCGTCGAGTTGAAGGAATAGGCGATCTTCTTTTTGAAGGAGATTATTGTCTCCACCACCTTGAAGGTTTAACGGTGATCGAAGGTTCGGTAAGGTTGACCTCTCGCTCCATGGCTTTCAGTGACGCTCGACTCGCACGAAGAAGACCCGCCAAGATCACATCAACGGTGTCGAGGTTCTTGGTACTCCATCTCTTCGTCACCATCTTTGTCCTTCTTGGAGCTTGTTTCCGAGCTCTTGAATCGACGGAGTGGTCCTTTACCGCATAATAATCTTCCGACTTCTTTTGCCAAGCGCGACAATTGCGCAAATCGTGTCCTGCTTGCTGATGAAGAGGACACCATTTTTTGTTTTTCTTGTAACCATTAGTCGGAGCTTTGGCCTTGCCACGACCAGTATAATCTTTTCTTCCTTTTGTAGATTTTTCAGAGCAATCGAGAACCTCTTTGTCGTTGGCTCTGCCATGTTTCTTTTTCTTGAGAGTCTTCTTTAGTTTCTTTTCCGCCCTATCTAAGCCAAGGTTGGGGATCTTATCCTTCGATCAACAAACTTGCTCCACTCGACCGCTTCACTAGCCGTAGCGTACTTGTCAGCCATGTCGAAGAGCTCGATGGTTGTTCGTGGAGGATGTATAGCTAAATCCTCCGTAAACCTTCGATTTCTTAATCCCGCTTTGAAGGCTTGGATAACGGAAGATCTGCGACTCACGGTATTGAGTTATGGACTTGGCTAAATCTTTTAATATACTTTAGGAGAGTCTCGTTTGATTTTTGCCGATCCTATGGAGATCATCTTCCTTTCGGGCGATCATACGTACCCTGAAAATTTGCAATTAAAAGGTCGCAGAGTTGCTCCCAAGTATACACGGATCCGATCGGAAGGTTAAGCAACCAAGATTGGGCTGATCCTTCTAATACTGTAGGAAGATAATTCGCCATTACATTTTCATCACCACCGCACTCGATAGCGGTGGTGTATATCCGAGAAATTCTAAGGGATTTTGGGTCCCATTGAATTTATCCATATTGGCCGATCGGAACCTATTTGGCCAACGCATGACTGGAGCCCGCGAGAAAGCTCGACACCGTGATAGTTTCGTGACGCCTTCTTTGAAAAGGTATTTGGATTGTAATCGGTTGGAGATCGATTTCTAGGAACAGATTGTCGATGCTCCAATGTCCCGATCCGGCCGTGGACGTTAGTAAAACGCCGACCGCTTGTTCGCTCGGATGATGCCAAGATCACGTGTCCAGCGATGGTTCGTCTCGACGGTGATGGCGAGGATTCTTGAAATAATCTCTCCTCGTGGATGGTTGGTCGGAATCGTCGAGGTGGTCGCAGTGTCAATTGATCCCAACGCGACCATGTAGGCTTCGCTTTGGGAAGAATCGTGATGAAGTCATGGTGCGACTTTGCGGGTGCCTTCGTTCTCGATAAGCTTCAGGCGTTGCATTGTTCGTTGGATAATCTCCGATACTTGACTGCGAGTTGGGCAAAACCGAGTCTGCGCAGGTGGTCGTAAGTATTTAAAATATCTCGACTCGCCGCAGTTTTGTATAGTTACTAGAAGGTCTCGAGGATTTCGCGTAAGAAGGTGTTTGATGGCTTACATCCTCCGACCTTCCGTGGATCTTGCCCGTCCCTCACATTGGTTTGGGAAGGATCAAGCGTATTAACGGTGAACATCTACCGATTCTGTCACCTCCGGCATTTGGTGCTTGACCACCCGTACCATCTCCATTAGGACGTGGTGGCGAGGCAATGTGTGGAGGACCGCATACGCATTGTGATCCGTATCTCCGATCGCATTGACCTCGTGCTTCCAAAGCGGTCCTCGATGAGCTTCCATCGTAATCAACGGAGAGCCTCTCGAGCTTCTGCGAGAAGCTTCCACGACGGAGAGCAGTCGGTGATCAGCACCTCCTGAGGTTTTTGGAAGGATCTCAGCCTGATTCGGCGAATCGCTGATCGAATGCTAAGCTTTATCATCCCTATTTGGTTTACGACCAATGGAGGTTTCATTGACACTGTTACTAAGTGTCGGTTGGCTCCTGGAATTACTAGAAGCCGTTGGTGAGTACCTATCAACCATGATCGCATCAAAGGTATGTTGAACTTCGGGTTGCGGTGTTGAATTTTCGTCACCTTTCTTGCCGGTCCAAAGGGCCGGGCTTGCTGAGGATTTGGGGTGTTCCGAACTGGTCGGAAACACTTCCTCTGAGACCGCCACTGATCGTAGCGGTGTGTCTTCATCCATCCGGTTGTCTTCGCCGATTTCTACCCTGGGCGAGCTGGTAGAGGAGGATGATGAAGAGATTCCGTTTTCCTCCATGGCGCGCATACATGCATCCATGTCGAGGTCGGCATAGTCCTCCAAGTCAAACCAATTTTCTTCATCCCAACTTCCCGCCATAACCGCATCAGCGATCACAGACGGGAATGGACAAAGATTTGATGAGCAGAGAAAATCTTACGAGATTCCACGCCGCGTTCCCCACGGACGGCGCCAGCTGTCGACGATCAAGACGTCGATCTTACGAAAATAGAAAGGAGAAAATGACGTGGGAAATCTCAGGGAATAATGGGACTGCTCTTTTATTAATATGAACTGGAATTTACAAGGTATATCCTAAGGACTCTGCTTGCCCTCTTGCTAACTCAGAACTATTACACGAATCTATGGCTTGTGCTTTTTGTCTTCCTTCTTCTGTTGCCTTTTTTTTCTCTCTCCCTTGATCCGCCCAGGTTCCATCTTTAAATAGCCCTCGAAGAGGTGGCGATTACTTCGGAGAAGGCGCTCGATGCGGCGTTGCGCCGGTCGAGTCAAGTGACGGTTGATACAGATCAACCGTTTGGCGGTTATATGTCTATGAAACATATAACCGCACGGAGGTTATTCACTGGTGTGTCTTGGATAAGATACGTCGTATGGAATATGCACGTGTTCCATTCATCATACGGTAGAGAATATACCTTGGAATCAGTTCTTACCTTCTACGAGCAGTTCTCCTGGTCGGAAGCTTGGCTTGGGCCTTCGTCCGACCAGGGTACCCATTATGTAACCTCTGGAATCTCTACGACCAGTGAGGTCGTGCACCTCAAAGGTTACGACCATGAAGACGTATGGTCTTTTATATATTAAAGATAATATATAGAGGTTTTAATCCTCGTCACTATCATTGTTCGCAGCCCAGATAAGTTGCTCCTAGGTCGGATGGCTAGTAAAATGGCCAACCACATCGTAACAATACATCTCTGCACTCCAGGTTTGCATCACCTCCTCCTTGTTGAAATAGTCAGAGAGGTACTGGTGGGGATGTTGCGCCACCGTGAAACATGCAGCCATGACATGTGAGTAGGGCCTATGCAGAACAAGAGGTTTGTTGCAAGTGCATACGCAACTAGCGCGGTGTAGCGTACACTCGTGGGTGATCCTCTCACGGTTCATCCTGCGACATCCTTTATCCATGCACAGTATCTCGAAGCGAAGCTCCCTTGTGCTCATCTTGAATGCCCAGTGCATCTTACCCTTCTTACTCTTCTCCTCTATGTACTTTGGTGATCATGGTGGAGTAGAGTACTCTGTCATTTGCCATGACGAGCGACGCGTTGTTGTTTCTGTCAATAAAGTAATTTGTGGTACCATGGAGAATTGTCTCCACAATACCAATCAAAGGGAGACACCTTGCGCCGCACATGATCTAATTGTACACCTTGGCTAGATTGGTTGTCATGATACCATATCAAGTACAACCCCTGTCATGTAGCAGCGATCACTTCTCCTTAGGCTCGTGCTCAATCCAGTCAGAGAAGTATTTCACTTGCGCCCCCATCTTTCTCGTCACACTAGGACTACCTGTGGGTAGTTGTGGCAATGCTTCGGGGGCTTGGTCAGCGCTTGTAGCAGCCTTTTTTGTTGCCTCCCTTCTGCGTCTAGGTCCGCCCATCTAGAATCTTCGAGAGTGCTTCAAACTTTCGCTGTTGGTTCTGGTTGCATAGCCGCTTGAACAGGTTCATCAAGTCCTTGTTACGGAACTATTTGTAAAAGTTTGCACCCAAGTGTCTTATGCACCACTTGCTCTGCAGATCCGCCCATGAAAGTGGTTCGCTCTTTCCTTGTTGTAGATGAGTTATTGCACTTAGCAACTCGCATGCCGATCATGTATGACATACGTTAGGACGGCCCTGTACAATAGAAATCTCCAAATTCCTCAGGAACCACAACCAGCTGCCCGTGTTCTCGCTTTTAGCAAAGCGAATGCCACGGGAAGAACTTGATTGTTTCCATCCATTGCTATTGTAGTTAGTATTTGACCCTTGTATTTTCCTGTCAGGAATATGTCATCCACACATAAGATTGGACGACAGTGCCGAAATGCATTGATGCATAGACCAAAGGCGAAGAATGCTCGCTTCAATACCCTCTTATTGCCCCACTTCGGACGCGTAGAATCTTGAATATCGACATGAGTGCCGGGATTTCTGTCTTGTATGACTCGGAGTAGCCCGGTGAGGTTGTGGTAGGAGTTCTCGAACGTACTGAATCTTGATTCCAATACATTCTGTTTTTCCCTCCACACCTTGGCATAGCTAACTGTGTACTGAAACCTTATTTCAATCGACCGAATGATGGATCATAGCTCAAAATCTAGATTATCCACGATCTCACCGTACATAAGGTTCACGATGAAGCCTGATGACAGGTTTCTGTGGAACTGCACTAACTCAGCGACAACACATGTGTGAGGGACCACTATAGAGCATTTCAAGTAGATGTTCCACTTAGGCTAAAATGCGTGCACTCGCCAAGGGCATCCCTCTATGTTGTACTTCACGTCGTAGCATTTTAGGTTAGACTTAATGATTGTGAATGTACGCCGCACCAATAAGACCCAGAATTTGATTGCCTCCTACACAACCTCCTTGCATTTGTACATAGCTCCATGCCTAACCTCGCTCTTATCGTACTTCCACGGCACACGGGAGCCTTCGTTAACGACGAGGTTGTCGAACTGGCATATGTTCCACTCGGATGGAACCGCCTGCTAGTCCACAGCATCCTCGTCGTCGAATCCTTCATCTTCTGACAATGCCATGTAGTCCTGGTCTTAGAGATCCATCCTTTACACTAGGGCTTGCAGCTCCTCACCCTCGTCAGCAAGCTCACTAGCTTGCCTGACTGAATGAGCTCCTTCAATAGGGTTTTCATCGATAGGATCAGCTACTCTCGGACCTTCAGCCATTGTGTGCGCCGCGCTGTGGCTGGAGTCCCCAACTTTTTCTTCGACATCACCATCCCCTTCTTGTTCAGCTGCCGATGTAGGAGTGGGCTTGGCATATGCCTGGGCCAGACGGACCAAATCCCACCATTTCTCTCTCGCCATGCGTACATATGACTGCCATGACTTTATTCTCTTGAGCTGCACTAACTCTCAATATGTGCCCTGTGGTGCTCGGTTGGTAAAGTAACCCAATCTCAGATCATACATAGCATGGTCCAAATCGAATGAGTGGAACAACCACCGCATCACAGCGCCCCATGTACGTTGCTTTGGTCTGGTTAGGGTCACGGTTGCCAATTGAAAATAACACAAATCAATCCCCTCGGGACCCTCAAGAATAGTCCCCTGACTATAGTAAATTTTGAAGTTGTTGGCGTCCGACATATTTGACATACTGCACGTAAACAAGATTTTCATGATTTACCACATATCTAAAACTAAACTACCAACTGAAAATGATTATGTACAACATACTACACTACGTAACCGCACATCTAAAACTATGCAATCCATTCGGTTTAAAAAATTACCTAAAAGGTGGGCGATCGGACGAGCAGCGCTTCGCTAGCTTCTCTCCTCCCCTCTACTTCTCTCCCTTCCCTCCCCTCTTTCTATTTTTTCTTAATAAAAGTGAGTTATGCCAGAATTTGGGGATCTTTTATAGGGTAGATTGTGTCCCCATTTAGAATGGCAACAAGGACTTGCAGGATCCCTATCGCCATTTTAAATGGTGATTTTCCAAAATTTTAATATTAAAATATTTAAGATCCCTGTCACCAGTTGAATTGGCGACAGAGACCTGTTGCCATTTGGAGTGGCGACAGGTCCCTGTTGCCAATTCAATTGGCGACAAGGACCTTTCTGTTCCCCTGACACCACTGCCTAGGTTACTATCGCTGTTTGGAATGACAACAGTAGCCTACCACATTCCAAATGACGACAGTAACATAGTTTTGTAAAAAAAAAAATGACTACTTACTTTTGTATATTTTTTTAAAAAATTGATAGCGGTGATCACGGCTCGTCGAGGTGGCGTCAAGCTCAGGGTCGGCTATGGCAGCGCGACCTCGGGGCGGTGGTGGTGTAGGCGACGGTGAGGAACCGAGGGCTGGCTATGGCGGCACATGCTCAGAGGGCAGGGGACGGAGTCGCGTGGAGCTCACGGGCAGAGGGGGCGGCGGCAATCTCAGCATCGGCTCGGTCTCACATGGAAGAACCATCCGGCTTGGTCCTTGTAAAGGCAAGGGCAAAATGGGAATACCACTAGACAAAAAATATAACTCCCTCCGTTTTTACAAGGTTTATTTTGGTTGGCCACGAGGATCAAGGACCACATAAAACTAAGAGAATTATACAGGGAAATATCCATAGTGTCTATGTTGTTAATATCTTAGAAATAAGATACGATAGTTGTGTGGGTGTTTACTAATAAATATTGAAGAGAGGTGATATTAATGAGAGCAAAAGAGAGAAAAGATCATTTACTCTTGTATTTTTTAAAAAAGATTGTAAAAATTATAGACCTTATATTTTGAAACTGAAGGAGTACAGTAAAACTGAAATAAAAGGAAATAGAGAAAAATTTGGAGCAAGGTGATGCACTTTGTTATATAGAATGGGAAACAGGAAAAAAGGGGTCAAAATGGCATTTTGCAAAACAGGACGAAATTGGAGTGACATATTTCTAATTTCAAGAAATTGAAAGATATTTTTTCAATTGCCATGTTTTGAAGTGACATAAATCAAAACTTGCCCTACTTTTATAGGCAATTTCAGATGTAGTAAGAAGGATTTTCCAGCCAAAATTGGATCCTTGACACCGCACCAACACCATTTAATTATAAACACTGCATGTTCACGATCATTTACCGAAACACATTCTAGCAGTTAAAAGATGGGTTTTCCTAGTGTCCAGCAACAAATAAATAGGATTTATAGCAATTTTCACTACTTAAAACAAGACCATAGTCAGCCACACACTGCAATAAATGCAACAAGACGATGCCAAAAAATCAGAAGAATTTATAACAATTTTCACCGATACAGTAGAGTAACTCGAAAAGAAAAAACAAGTCTTTACACCGGCGCAGTTCATCACACAGTAGGAAACTAGGGATACATCGTTGCCGAAGAAACAAGGTTATTTTTACAGTAGTGCATGAAATAGCTCAGCATCGATAACCCAGCAAGACATCGCACGAAACTTCGATTCAGAATATCCGGTGCAGGTAGAAAATGAGCTGAAGGGCACTCTCGGTCCCTGCAGGAATGATCGGATGCAGTGTACCGTACTCCTATAGTGTTTCTCCGGCTTCCAGCACATTCAACCATGAATCCCCAAGAGTGAGTTGCTACAAGACTTCCAAAGCAGTAGCACAAAACAAGATAGATCCAATAGAAACATAAACTCTGTCATAACATGCCAAGTAAGCACTTAAACCAGAGCATGCTCCCTAGTTGTTAATTGCTGTTAAGCTCAGAACAAAATAAATGTTATACAGGCTGCTACTACTGTGGCAACAACTCAATCCATAGTACTATCACACTAAGACAACACTAGGTGCGTTCTTGCGCAACAGCTCATATTTTTATCTGCAATCCTATTCCTACCATGTGAATCTAAGGTTGTTTGTTTACTATATCACACGGCCGGACTATATACATGACCAAATATTTGCACACAACCAGAGGGGCTGGGTAAGAGTTACGAATGCTGAATGGTTTCTAAACTTACAGATGATTGCTTGCTACAAGTCAAACGTATCAAAGAAACATGATGTTCAGAGGATTTCTTAATTACAAGATCACCTGGCTCAGTAATTACTACAAGACAGCAAGATGCAAACGAGTCTGCCTCAAAGTTCTACAAGAAAAGTAAGCTCTTAAACTAAGGAGCCTTGATTCTGGGGCAGCAAACAATTTGATAGATAAAATAGAGATCTAGGGTGTGCGTGTTGTAAGCAGCAAATAATTTCTACGCTGCATCTTGATCACCATGATTCCACGTGACGATATTAAAGAGTGGCAAGATCAAAATTAAAGTTAGCAAACAAAAAAACCCTTAGTAAAGGAGAGGTCAAAGAAGCTTCACATATGTGGTCATTAAGCCTATTTAAATATGCTGGGACCAAATTCATACGCAGGTCAAAACAATTTCTACACAGGTTTAGAAGTTTGGGGATGTTAGGTTTGTTGCCGAACCTTGCTTGACCTTTGTGGCTAGAGTTTGGGGTGTTTGGTTTAATACATAAATTCACCACGTCTAACTTTAGTCGCGCCACAATTTGTTAGATATATGTTTGGTTCATCGCAACAATTGTGACTTGCCACACTTTCTTAGCCCTCTGGCACGTGTGTTATAGACTCAGTTTCTTGACTAACTTTGCCTAACTTTTTTTTTTTTTTTAGAAATAGAAGTACAACTCCCGACCTCTGCACCAACTAAGGATGCACACAGCCATAATAAGCACCCAAATTCGCCTCGAAAAGGATTTGAACCTAGATGATGGGGGTGTACATCCACACTTTTCCACTAACTGAGTTAGGCTTAGTTCCTAACTTTGCCTAACTTATGTCACCCATTTTATTGGCCACGCTTTTTGTGGCAAGCCACACTTAGCCTAACCTTAGTTATAACATGCCCACAACCACAGCTTCCTTAGCCCCCATGCCTAACTGTCATAGAATCATTTTCTAGCCAAAACTTACCACAAGTGTGGTGGCTGATTTGTCCACCACAAAAGTATAGCTTGCCACACATTTGGTGTCATCCCAATATTGTCAGGTAAGCTAACTAAATGCTGGAAACTCGTAGCAGCCCCATGTTACACTAGAAGTCTAGAACAGATCAGTGATTCCCCATGTTAGCAGATGCCCCAAATGCCAGAACAGGTCCTAATAGCAGTCCCTATAACATGAAATTAGTGTGTATGTGCGATCAGTTAGTCCAAGCCAGGTTTTACAGATAAACCCAATGTCATGTCATGTCCTACAAGATCTAAAAGCACAGCAGTCCTGATGGACGCATTAAATCAGTATCTACGGCGTAATCATTTAGTCCAAGAAATTGGGAAACAAAGATAATCAGTTATCTATTTGGGCCACAGATTTGTGGCAAAGTTAAAGCACATCGTAAGAAAAGCTCAGAACATATCTATCCTTACCGCCTTCAGGAAAGCATGCAAGTACGAGCGTACAACAGTAGAGCCCTCGCAGGGAATTTTCCTGAACTTGTCAGTTTCTGCTTAGCAAACAAAGAAACAAATGATTCAATGATCACCTTGGAAGAAACACATCTAGAAAAAGGCTACTGCCAAGGAAACTAATCGTATGCTAATAACCAAGCATCATATCCAACACTACTGGAGAAGCCATAACACTGTACTGGATCAAAAATCGAACCATTACATCAACAGCACTTAGTGTCCCTCATCAGGTACTAATGATGCCCTATTCTCAACCCCAAACCTATGATAATCAAACCAAGAACCATACCTCACTATGTGCAAGAGCAAAGTAACTAATTAAAAGTAAACAATACAAGTCCTGTATTGGTATCAACAGCTCTGCATACAACCAGCGTCCATCTCAAAACCAAGTTGCAGAACTTTCTTTTTCTTTTTGTTTTTTTAGCATGTGCGTGCATTCCTGAGATGCACACATTTCTTGGGTGTGAATTATTTCAATTGGACTACCCCCAACATGTCTATCACGAATTCTAATATCCAGGATCTGTGATCCTGTCAGATGTCTGGCCGTTTTGTGTTCTCTCCCTCAGTCCCTCCTGACATTTTGGAATTCGGATGCCCTCATGAGCATAAACAACCAATCATTGTAGTGACATACATCATATACATGTGAACAACTCAAGTCCATACTTTAATTAGGAATTTAGTGGATTCTCCAATAAGTAATTCAATACAAGATGAAGGCAGCAGATCCTTCAAATATCTATCACGACTAAGAAAATATGGACTCTAAAGTGGGAAGTGGCAAACTATGATATATGCATGACACCTAGAGCTAGGGTCATAGGGTTTAATTCAAATATACTTCTACGATTAAGATTTTAAGAATAAAAAGCGAAGGTATTTTTTGGAATTTAATATAAGCAAACTGGCGGCAAGTTTAGGCACCGGAAGTGCCTGAAAAATTTCCATTGGAGCCCTCTTTAGTTTCGTTGCACACCCACGCACCTTCCCCATCGTCCCCAATGCCGGCAACGCCACACAATCGCCGCCGCACCCGAAAGCCCTCAGTGAGCCCCTTCTCCAATTCGCCGCCTCCGTCCACGCCCCCACCCAAACAACCACACCATAAGCACCGTCTCAAGCTCGCGAACCCATCCGCGAGCTTCAACCCAAGCTTCCCCACTGCCAGCTCACTGCCACCATGCTCCACCGCCTTGTTAGAATATTTAGCACTTTAGTAATTATATAATTCAACAAATAAATTATGACTACAGAAATATCATGAGTACTAAGCATGCCCAGAAGATGAACTAGGACGATAAACAATACTAACAACAGAATGTATATGTTCATACCGACAATTAGAAGTAAATGCGGAGTACTAGATGTTACCGATATGAAGTGAAGAGTGTCGTAGAGACGAAGAAGAAGACATCGCCGATGAAGAAGAGGCTGATGTAGACGAAGCAGGGAACGACGAGCAGTGGCGAAGTAGCTTCCCAAAAACATGATTCGCCCTCTCCCGTACAACATCGCAAGGATGATGGTTACGAGACCGCTCTCCCACCACGGTGCATGCGGGCGCAGGAAGGAGTAGCTCAACAAAGACAAAGACTCGAGAACGCTTTGCTCAAGATGCGATGTGTTTCGTGATGCGATCCAGAAGACAGGCAAGGTTTTCCTTATAGTAGATGGACACCACGCTCAGACTAGGAAACCGCAATCAGATTTTTCTAAGACGGAAGGCTCATTAATCACACTTAATTCGCACTTAAAGCCACGTAATCAGAGTGTTTCTAATTCGCAGTTAAAGCCGCATTATCATAGCATTTCTTTCCATCCTAACAGGATTGCATAGCAAAACAAAATTGCAAAAGAAAGCTGCATTTGGACCCACAGCCGAACCCGGGACGACCGCACCATTCACGAGCCCGTGAAGCCTGGCCTGGCCTGGCCTGGCCTGGCGTGGCGAGGCGAGGAGAGCGAGCTTGCGCTTGTAGTCCTCCTTTCTCTTGCTTTTACCAAGACTCGACATGCTTCATCTTATAAGGTGGTGTCTCTCCACCTTGGCTAGCAATATGGGACTAAAGTATTCCACATGCCACCATGCATGAGTGGGCCTTTGGAATTCCTAGGAATTATTGATAAAGGAATGGGCCAAGGCCCTATTAATTCCAACACGCCTCGCCACCCACGGCCATCGTCGCCAGAGCGCCTCAGACCTCCCTGAGCTTCACCATCACCACCTTTGTGACACTCTCGCCTTGCTGGTGTTCACGCACTGACCAATTTGGCCAGAGTGCGACCAGAGCCTCACCGAGCACTTCCTCTATTCCGGCCGTGCGCCGTCGCCGCTGCCAAAACATCTCTGAGCCACCTCTATCCGCGCGAATGGCAAAAATGGGTTGCCTGTGCCTCACTGATGCTCACTGCGCCACCCGGAGCTGTCGTTCACCATCACCACCGCCACAATTGCCACCACCGTCACCTCCTCTGGCTCGGGCGCCATGGGAGCAAGGTCCAGGCTCGCTTACGCGAGCTGGGTTGCCTGCCTCATCGGTCGCCTAGGTGGGCCAAGGAAAGCTAGGCCCATGTTGGCTTTCGGTCCAGCCAATAGACTGGGCTGGCCTAGTTTTGGGCAGTACTGCACAGGCCAGCACTGTAAGAAGCCCAACTCGACAAAGCCCAACACTATTCACCAAGGCCCAACACTATGCAGCCCATTAATACCCAGTCTGAACCCGACCCATCACTATTCAATGGAGCCCATTACTGTTTCGACCAAACCTAATAAAGAAGAGTACCGATGACCCCAAGCGCATCCTAGCTTCATGCGATGTCAACACATCTCCACCTCGCACGTCCACGCACCTCGTCTCCACGCACCTCGGCTTCATGCATCGCCGATGCATCTAGACTTCACGGTCTCGGGCGCATCTAGATGTCCCCCGAGCACATCCCAGCTTCGTGCGATGTCGACGTATCTCCATCTCGCGCATCGGCGCACCTCGGCTTCGTGAATTGTCGATGCATCTTGACTTCGCGGCCTCGGGCTCATCTCAATGACCTGTAGCACATCCTGGCCTCACGCGTCGTCCACACATCTCAACCTTGCGTGTTGCACGTCGCCACACCTCAGCTTCAATGTGCTTGACGGCGACACATACTAGCCTCGCACGTCGCCATGACTAGGGGCTCCCCCTCTGGCTCAACGACTTCGCCTCAACAAGCACCGAGGGGCTCCACTTAAGCAGAATGACTTTTGCTTCAGCAATTGCCATTGCACCTCGATGGCTTCATCTCGGTAGGAATTGTCTCCCTCGACCCATCCGCTCCGATAAAGGTCACCACGAGTAGGGGTTCCCCCTTCGTTGCATCAAGATATCGACGTCACCATACGACAACACCTGCGAGACTCGTTGGGGCTGAGTCGAATCCTCTCCCTCCGAGGCTGAGCCAATCTCATCCTCACCCTCCGGGGCTGAGTCGAATCCTCACCCTACAGGGCTGAGTCGATTCCATCCTCACTGATACGGACCAACTAGTAAACTAGCTGATGCGTTGGGGTGGCCCGATCTTTCACGGTATGATCAACGGAGTTCGCCTTCTTCTTGCGACAAGGGTTCAATCCTCCTTGAACCCTGCGGTGAAGATGACAGCAGCAGCGCCTTCTTCCTCGTAGCGGTGTAGATGGATAGCAAGATATTCACACACTAATCAATCACAAGAAAGATTAGAAGCATGAACTCGAAGTCTCTCTAAACCGTGAGCAGTAAAGATCACGAATTAGATGAGTTGAATCGTGTAGATTCGGTCGGCAATCTCAAGAACAATGTGTTCTTGCCTTGCACCGCCCTCAACAAACCCTAGATGGGAAAACCTTAACAAACACGTAAGATATTGCGCCACAAAGTCGCCGTGACTTTTCTGTATTTCTTCTACCCCCTTACAATGGGTAGTGCCCTGGCCTTATATTGGCACCTACGGGTGCGACTGGTTCTATCTCTAACTCTCGTATCATACAAATATTCTTTTCTAATACAGTTATGGAAAGATTACAACCGAATCAAACTAAAAGATATATACCAAAACTTATCTACAAACGAAAATGTCTTTGCCCAAAGAATCTCTTTCATGATTTAGCCGCCTGGACGTGATTATAGACCATCTGGACGTAGTTGTAGATCACATGGGAGTGGTCGTAGACCATCTGGACGTGGTCATAGACCACTTGGTGGTGGTTGTGATCGTGTACTGTTTCCACCAAGTATTGTTCTTGTCGAGTACTGTTCCTGACGAGTACTACTTTTGCCAAGTACTGTTCTCGACGAGTACTGTTCACGACGAGTACTCCTCCCACCGAGTACTGTTGGTGAAACTGATCATAAATCGGGTGGAACTGGTCGTAGACCTTGGGAACCTGGTCGTGGGCCTTGTTGAACTGGTTGTGGACCTTGTGGAGCTGGTCGTGGACCTTGCTGAACTGGTCATGGACCCTGCTGAACTGGTCATAGACCTCCAGGAACTGGTCGTGGCCCTTGGTAAGCTAGTCGTAGACCTCTAGAAACTGGTTGTGGCCCTTGGTGAGCTGATCGTAGACCTTGTGAAGCTGGTCGTGGACCTTGGGGAATTGGTCGTGCACTCTTGGCCACTTCACTCACCCTTAGGTGCTGGGTCGAATCCTCACTCTCCGGGGCTGAGTTGATTTCTGTCACATCCTCAGTTTTAACAAAATAGAATTATCATGCATCTCATGAGCATGCATATCATTTCTGAAATTTTTGTGCAAAATATTGCATTTTAAACTTTGAATCAAAAGTAAAACCTACAACTCTATTCGAAGCTCCAAATAAAAACAGAAATTAATACATGTAAAGTTCTATAGGGAGTAATTTATTTAACTATTATAATATTTATCATGAATAAATATAATTTTTCTAGAATTTTTAGAACTTAAATCAACCATAAGGAAATTCAAAACACAATTCAACAATCCCGTGGTTATTGATACAAAAGTTAGCAAATAAATCATGAATAGTGAGGTTTTGAAAATTATATGTGTACTGGATCATCTCAGGAGCCTCTCTGAAACTTTTTAGAATTTTATGAATTTATTTGCTATTTTTAGCACCCGGCCAAAGTAGAGAAATTCGATTTAAATCTTAGTCAATAGTTTAGACTCGGTTTGACTCGAGCCAGACCCAGTTGGCTCGATCAAGCCAGACCACCTAAACTCACTGCGTCGTATCGGGCTCCGACCAACGTGTCTTGTGTCACTGACCGCCTGGGCCCGCATGTCAGGGCTTTCTTCCTCCTCCCGTTGGCGCTGCGCTTTGAACCACGCCAGTGACGCCGTGGCCACACCGCGCAAATTGGCCAGTTCTTGAGCTTCCCCAGCTAACGCCGCTCCCATCCCTGTCAATTCCCGGGCTTAATATCTCGCACCCCTCTCATTTCGCCATTCTTCCTCTCTGTGGCTGAGGAAGAAGACGCCATTGCTAGTTCTCTCCTCGTGTAAGCTTCAAGCTTATGTGTCCATTGTTATCCATGTTCGTCACCATGTCCATCTTGCTAATGCCAGGCCTTGTCTTGCCTTGTAGCTTTTGGAACGCCGAAGTGTCCTCGACGTCTCCAGAGCGCATCCAGAGCACGCCCGTGGAGCATCACTGTGTCTTTTAGCCTCTCTAGTGAGCTGTTTTCCCTCCTATGTGTGTCACCACGTGTGCCACTACGTAAGAATGTTTTCCCCTCAACTCTTTTGCTTAATGCTTCACAGGGGCCTGCAGAATTTGAAGTTCCTCCTTTGTTGGCTGAAAACCGTAGCTTCATCTCCAACTCCGGTTTGGTGAGCTTTTCGTCGATTGCTTGTTATGACACCACCCTTGGACCTCACATAAGCTCTGATGAGGACATCTCGATTGGACCTATTACACGAGCACGAGCTAAATTAATTAACCAACAGGTCAAATCGCTCTTAAATGATTTTAATCTTACTAATGAGAATATGATACTGCTTAATAGTTCCATATTTTATTTGTGCAGTTATACACATATAGAAGCATGCGATGACCGAGAACAATAGAGCAAGAAGCATGGAACCAGATCTTTGTTAGCTACAACTGAAAGATGGATTTCGAATGTGTATTGTGAGAGGCCATGTAAGGCTTGCATGCATGCAACATGCATACATCCATGTATGTGTGTGAGGCCACGTAAGGCATGAAGGCCTACTGCATGTTGAGGAGAATAAAGAAAAGAAGGAAGGAAATCATAGTGCATGGAGAAAGGAATAAAGAAATCACCATGCATGGTTGTTTCACGTGGACCAAGGGGCTGCTTGCCCAGATGTCTCGATTCTCTTGATTCAGTCAATTAATTGTTGCATCCGAATCCAATGTTGTACAGTCCATATAAGGTAGGACCTTTAATTTCGGTTTCTTGAACCGAATAGATAGTGGATTCGGCCTGACCGAACCAACCCCGAGGTGGCCATAAGCCTTGCGTGCGTGTGCTTTTAAATAGACCAGTCGATTGTAACCGGAGGGGGAACGGCATTTTTTTCAGATATCAATATATTCTTGATTCTAGGGTTTGAGCAATATTGCCCCCACTAGAATAGGGAGTTCCAATCTGTTGTGCCGTTCCGTCGTTCTTGTGAATCCTTGTGTTTTGCAGGAGCAGCGACACGTCTACTCTGTGTGGTCGGTAGGCGGGATCACGAGCGTGTGGTTGGGCGAATTCTTTTGTCGCAGGTTGCTGTTTTGACAGTGGTTGGCGCCATCGGTTCGTCAGGTTGCACGGATCCAAAGTTATCATCGATCCTACGTCGTGAAGATCGGGCATCCCCCGTATCATCTTGGTATCAGAGCATCGGTTGCCACGGTAGGATCAATTTACCCGTAGTTAGATTTATTTTCTATCCTATACACAAAAAGCCACAAAAAAAATCCTTTAGCCCGTAGTCTAATATGTTAATTCTTGTGTGTTTTGTTAGGTTTTGATCCATTAGAAACATTGTTTAGTCGCTGATCTTTGTTTCCTTTGTGTAACTTTAAATTCTTGTTTCTAATCTTTTAGTCGGTACCAAAAAAAAACCAATCTACCGCCGATGATATCGCCGCCAATCGTCCCGAAAAGAAAGCGCCCGCATCTGAGCGCGAGCTCTGATGCCCTTGCGCTGAAAAGATCTAGTGCACACGGGTTGCTTGCACTGTCGCGCGGCGGTGCTAAAAAAACTCTGCGTGTCTTTGCAAAGGCCGCAAAGCATCTACATTGCGCTCACGCACCAAACGCCTAAAAAAGCCATCGATACCGATCGACGGTTGTAGCAATAAAAAAATTTGCCATTCTTGCGTGCACCGCAAAGAGCCGTCTTTGCTACCCAAAATTGCTACAGTACTACGATTTTTACTGTTCACAGTACTTTGCAAAAAAACCAATATCTTTTGTGAGCCAATTCAATTCTTTGCGAATACTTTGCTCCTATTCGAGACTAGCTATTTGATTTGCTCTAGGGCTGTTCATTTACACTTTGCACACTTCTGAATTGTTATTTACTTTCATAGCCGAAAGTGGGGTTTTAAGTGCTGTCGTTGTGACAATTTGATTGGTCAAAAAAAAAAAAAGTAGAAGAAGAAGGAAAAAAAACAAAACAATACTTGGCCGATCACTTATTGTGAGCACACCCTATCATTGTCAAATTTCAGATTGTGCTATTTATTTGTTTTGAACAATCTTGTGCCCTATTTTATATCTTTGAGCAATTAGCTAGCGTCTCTCCATAACTTGTGTAATACGAGCTAGTTGTTCATCATTTATATTTTATATCTTAGCTCATTCCTTTGATTGCACTAAGTTCCATCATCTTTGCGTGTGAGTTGCTTCGTTCTTCGCTTATATCATAAGATCAGCAACTAGGCATTGAATTCTAGTTTGGATTGTTACCTAGCTTTACAATATCTAGAAATTTCAGATTGCATAGGTAAACACTTTTCCTCCAAGCTCCACAAATAAGCCATTGTCTAACAAGTTGCTTGTGCAATTGAATTCGCTTAATCTATCACCTTGTGTTGTCTACCGTCACCAAAGTGCGTGCAGCTCTTCAATTCCATCAAGGACTCATAAGAACTTCGGTCGGTAAGAGAAGGTGAGGTTGAGTGACTTCCACAAATAAAAACCTCCACATCCACATATATAGTTTTTCTTTGTTTGCACTAACCATGTCGGGAAAGAAGGAGAACAGCAATTGTTACACAAGTCGACCTTGAGAAGCTCACAAATGATTTCAACACTCGGTTGAATGACAACATGAGCGTCTTGAGAAGAGAGATATCTTGGAGGAGCTTAAAGAGAGGGGCCCAGCTGTTGTCCATGACGAAGGCATTGAGCTTGATGAGACCGATGAGGAGAGGGCTGCGCGATTCGCTAGAGCTCTAGCGGGTCGAGCCGCTGCCAACGCGGTTCGACCACCCCTTCCCGGGCGCGGGGGTGGTGTTTTGGGAGCTGACCATGGCCAAGGGAGAGGCCGTGGCCGAGGGCGTGGCCGTGGACGCGGCGAGGTTGTCCACATTGAGGACATCGGCGACGACGTTTGGCTACACCGCAATGATAACTATCAACGTCATGGTCGTCGCCATGATGAGCGAAGCGTGGAGGAAAAATTTGGGAAGCTCAAGTTCAATATTCCCAAATTTGAAGGCGCCCGATCCGGATACATATCTCACATGGGAGCTCAAGGTAGAGAAGATATTCGGATGCACAATTATTCTAAGAGAAGAAACTACACATGGCGTCACTTGAGTTTGATGGGTATGCATTGATTTGGTGGGAGCAAGTGTTGAACCAAAGAGAAGACAATGGGGAACCTCCAATTGCATCATGGGCTGAAATGAAGCAAGAGCTAAGAGCACGTTTTGTTCCTACAACTTATAAACGTGATCTTTTTGATAAATTGCAGAATTTAAGGCAGGGAGGCCGTTCGGTGGAGGAATACTATAAGGAGATGGAGCAAGCTATGATTAGAGCACATGTAGACGAAGATGAAGAACAAACACTTGCGCGTTTTCTGTTTGGCCTAAATAAAAACATTAAACGCATAGTACAATATCAGCCCTACAATACTGTTGTTGACTTGGTGCATCAAGCTACAAAGGCAGAGAAGCAGTTGCTAGAAGATATGAAACCAGCACCAAGGACAGCATCATTCAACTTAAAAGCTCCATCAGTTTCATCTAATGCCACCAAAGCACGCTTCAGTTTGGGACGAGGTACATCTTCAGCTAGTACTAGTTCAAATACTAATGCTCATTCTTCCTCGATTGCAAAATCAGCACCTGCATCAAGTGAGAAGAAGGTGGCTCCATCCCCTACATCTTCAATTAATGCATCCCATGACGATGATGAGATTGATGTGTTGACTTATGAAACAGGAGAGGCACTAGTAGTCACTAAAAATTTGAGCATGCTTGCACAAGAAGGAGATGCACATCCGCAGCGATTCAACTTGTTTCAAACACAAGCCAAGGTAAACAATAAGGTAATCAAAGTTATTATTGATGGAGGTAGTTGTCATAACTTGGCTAGTGTTGAATTGTGTGAGAAGCTTGGGTTAAAGAAGCTGAAACATCCGCGTCCATATCATGTGCAATGGTTTAGCGAATATGGGGATGTGAAGGTTCAGTTCGTAGTGCATGTTACTTTTAAGATTGGTGATTATGAGGACATCGTTGAGTGTGATGTGGTGCCTATGACTGTGTGCCATCTGCTGTTGGGAAGGCCATGGCAATATGATAGAAGTGTGCAACATGATGGGCGTTCCAATAGATATGCTTTTAAGTGGAAGGGGAAGACAAAGGAGCTTAATCCAATGACTCCTAGTCAAATACATGCTGAATTTCAGCAAAAGACGCTTGTTGAAAATGAGAGTAAAAAGAAAGAAAAGAGTGATTTCCACACATCGGTGAGTGAGAGCCACAAGCCAAATATGAGAGGAAAAAGTAAGAGTGAGGGAGGGTTGGTTATGTTAGCCACAAAATCAGATTTGAGAGATGTGAGCAATAACCCATCAAAGATGCACTTTGTGCTTGTGTACAAAGATGCAACTGTTTTGCTTTCAACTAACGACTTAACCTCTCTTCCTAGTGGTGTTTCCTCTCTTTTGCAGGCATTTGAGGATGTATTTCCGGAGGAGATACTAGCGGGACTTCCGCCATTGCGCGGGATAGAGCATCAAATTGATCTAGTTCCCGGCGCATCACTTCCAAACCGTCCACCATATCGTACCAATCCAGAGGAGACCAAAGAAATTCAGCGCCAAGTGCAAGGGCTACTTGAGAAAGGGTATGTACGCGAAAGTCTTAGTCCTTGTGCTGTTCCTGTAATTCTTGTTCCTAAGAAAGATGGTACATGGAGAATGTGTGTTGATTGTCGTGCCATTAATAATATCACTGTTAGATATCGTCATCCTATTCCTAGGTTAGATGATATGCTAGATGAACTTAGTGGCGCTGTTATATTCTCTAAAATTGATTTGAGGAGTGGGTACCATCAAATTAGGATGTCAATAAAGTAATTTGTGGTACCATGGAGAATTGTCTCACAATACCAATCAAAGGGGACACGCGCATGATCTAATGTACACCTTGGCTAGATTGGTTGTCATGATACCATATCAAGTACAACCTGTCATGTAGCGTCCTTCTCCTTGGCTCGTGCTCGATCCGTCAGAAGTATTTCACTTGCGCCCCCATCTTTCTCGTCACACTAGGACTACTGTGGGTAGTTGTGGCCGAGAGGCTTGGTCGCTTATGCGACCTTTTTGTTGCCTCCTCATGCGTCTAGGTCCGCCCATCTAGAATCTTGAGTGCTTCAAACTTTATTTGTTGGTTCTGGTTGCATAGCGCCGAGCAGGTTCATCAAGTCCTTATTCTGAACTATTTGTAAAGTTTGCACCCAAGTGTCTTATGCACCACTTGCTCTGAATCCAGCCATGAAAGTGGTTCGCTCTTTCCTTGTTGTAGATGAGTTATTGCACTTAGCAACTCGCTCACGATCATGTATGACATCACGTTAGAACGGCCTGTACAATGAAATCTCCAATTCTCGGGAACCACAACGGTATTTGTGTTCTCGCTTTTAAAGCGAATGCCCGCGGAAGAACGATTGTTTCCATCCATTGCTATTGTAGTCGATTTGGACCCTTGTATTTTCATCGAGAATATGTCATCCACATAAGATTGGGCGGCGGTGCGAAATGCATTGATGCATAGACCAAAGCGAGAATGCTGCTTCAATACCCTCTTATTGCCCCACCGGACCGCGTAGAATCTTGAATATCGACGTCTGGGATTTACGTCTTGTATGACTTCGGAGTAGCGGGTGAGGTTGTGGTAGGAGTTCTCGAGCGTCTTGAATCTTGATTCCAATACATTCACCCTCCACACCTTGGCATAGCTAGCGTGTCACGAAACCTTATTTGTCCCGTAGAATGATGGATCATAGCTCAAAATCTAGATTATCACGATCTCACCGTACATAAGGTTCACGATGGCGATAGCGGTTTACGTGAGCGCACTAACTGGCGACAACACATGTGAGGACCACTAGATAGAGCATTTCAAGTAGATGTTCCGCTTGAGCTAAAATCGTGCACTCGCGAGAGCATCCCTCTATGTTGTACTTCACGTGTAGCATTTTAGGTTAGACTTAATGATTGTGAATGTGCTGCGCAAATAAGACCAGGTGATTGCCTCCTACACAACCTCCTTGCATTTGTACATAGCTCCATGCTAACCTCGCTCTTGCTCGTACTTCCCGGCTGCAGGGGCCTTAGTTAACGGCGAGGTTGTCGAGCTGACATGTTCCACTCGGATGGAACCGCTGCTAGTCCACCGACATCCTCGTCGTCGAATCCTTCATCTTCGACAATGCCATGTAGTCTGGTCTTAGAATCCATCCTTTACACTAGGGCTTGCGGCTCCTACCTCGTCGGCAAGCTCACTAGCTTGCTGTGAATGAACTCCTTCAATAGGGTTTTCATCGATAGGATCGGCTACGGACCTTGACCATTGTGTGCGCCGTGGCGTGGCTGGAGTCTAACTTTTCTTCGACATCACCATCCCTTGTTCAGACATGAGGAGGGTGGCATATGCAGGCAGACGGACCAAATCCACCATTTCTCTCTCGCCATGCGTACATATGGCTGCCATGACTTTATTCTCTTGGCACTAACTCTCAATATGTGCTTACGTGGTGCTCGGTTGGTAAAAACCCAATCTCGGATCATACATAGCATGGTCCAAATCGAATGAGTGGAACAACCACATGTCTGCGCCATATGCGTTGCTGCAGTGCAGTTAAGTCACGGTTGCGGTTGAAAATAACACAAATCAATCCCCTCGGGACCCTCAAGAATAGTCCCACGACTATAGTAAATTTTGAAGTTGTTGGCGTCAGAGCATATTTGACATCTTGCAACGTAAACAAGATTTTCATGATTTACCACATATCTAAACTAAACTACCAATGAAAATGATTATGTACAACATACTACACTATGCAGCATCTAAAACTATGCAATCCATTCGGTTTAAAATTACCTAAAGGTGGCGTCGGTGACAGCGCCTTCAACTTCTCTCTCCCCTCTCTCTCTCCTTCCTCCCTCTTTCTATTTTCTTAATAAAAGTGAGTTATGCAGGTGAGGATCTTTTATAGGGTAGATGTGTGTCCCCATTTAGAATGGCAACAAGGACTTCGGGATCCACAGCCATTTTAAATGGTGATTTTCAAAATTTTAATATTAAAATATTTAAGATCTGTCACGTTGAATTAGCGGCGACACAGTTGCCATTTGGAGTGGCGACAGTCCTGTTACCAATTCAATTGGCGACAAGGACCTTCTGTTCCACGACACCCGCCTAGGTTACTATCATTTGTTTGGAATGACATGATGCCTACCACATTCCAAATAGCAGCGATGTTAGTTTTGTAAAAAAAAAACTACTTACTTTTGTATATTTTTTAAAAAATTGATAGCGGTGATCACGGCTCGTCGGTGGCGTCAAGCTCGGAGTCGGCGCGGCGCACCTCGAGGCGGTGGTGGTGTAGCGGCGGTGAGAACGCTGGCGGCTATGGCGGCATGCTCGGCGAGGAGGCGTCGCGTGAACTCACGAGGCGAGAGGCGGCGGCAATCTGCGACGTATTCCGTCTCACATGGAAGAACCATCGGCTTGGTCCTTGTAAAGGCAGGGCAAAATGGGAATACCACTAGACAAAATATAACTCCCTCCGTTTTACAAGGTTTATTTTGGTTGTACGAGGATCAAGGACCACATAAAACTAAGAGAAATACAGAAATATCCATAGTGTCTATGTTGTTAATATCTTAGAAATAAGATCGATAGTTGTGTGGGTGTTTACTAATAAATATTGAAGAGAGGTGATATTAATGAGAGCAAAGAGAAAAGATCATTTACTCTTGTATTTTTAAAAAGATTGTAAAAATTATAGACCTTATATTTTGAAACTGAAGAATGCAGTAAAACTGAAATAAAAGGAAATAGAAAAATTTGGAGCAAGGTGATGCACTTTGTTATATAGAATGGGAAACAGGAAAAAAAGGGGTCAAAATGGCATTTTGCAACAGGACATTGGAGTGACATATTTCTAATTTCAAAATTGAAAGATATTTTTCAATTGCCATGTTTTGAAGTGATAAATCAAAACTTGCCCCTACTTTTATAGGCAATTTCAGATGTAGTAAGAAGGATTTTCCAGCCAAAATTGGATCCTTGACACCGCACCAACACCATTTAATTATAAACACTGCATGTTCACGATCATTTACCGAAACACATTCTAGCAGTTAAAAGATGGGTTTTCCTAGTGTCCAGCAACAAATAAATAGGATTTATAGCAATTTTCACTACTTAAAACAAGACCATAGTCAGCCACACTGCAATAAATGCAACAAGACGATGCCAAAAAAATCAGAAGAATTTATAACAATTTTCACCGATACAGTAGGTAACTCGAAAAGAAAAAACAAGTCTTTACACCGGCGCAGTTCATCACACAGTAGGAAACTAGGGATACATCGTTGCCGAAGAAACAAGGTTATTTTACAGTAGTGCATGAAATAGCTCAGCATCGATAACCCAGCAAGACATCGCACGAAACTTCGATTCAGAATATCCGGTGCAGGTAGAAAATGAGCTGAAGGGCACTCTCGGTCCCTGCAGGAATGATCGGATGCAGTGTACCGTACTCCTATAGTGTTTCTCCGGCTTCAGCATTCAACCATGAATCCCCAAGAGTGAGTTGCTACAAGACTTCCAAAGCAGTAGCACAAAACAAGATAGATCCAATAGAAACATAAACTCTGTCATAACATGCCAAGTAAGCACTTAAACCAGAGCATGCTCCTAGTTGTTAATTGCTGTTAAGCTCAGAACAAAATAAATGTTATACAGGCTGCTACTACTGTGGCAACAACTCAATCCATAGTACTATCACACTAAGACAACACTAGGTGCGTTCTTGCGCAACAGCTCATATTTTATCTGCAATCCTATTCCTACCATGTGAATCTAAGGTTGTTTGTTTACTATATCACGGCCGGACTATATACATGACCAAATATTTGCACACAACCAGAGCTGGGTAAGAGTTACGAATGCTGAATGGTTTCTAAACTTACAGATGATTGCTTGCTACAAGTCAAACGTATCAAAGAAACATGATGTTCAGAGGATTTCTTAATTACAAGATCACCTGGCTCAGTAATTACTACAAGACAGCAAGATGCAAAGAGTCTGCCTCAAGTTCTACAAGAAAAGTAGCTCTTAAACTAAGGACCTTGATTCTGGGGCAGCAAACAATTTGATAGATAAAATAGAGATCTAGAGGTGTGCGTGTTGTAAGCAGCAAATAATTTCTACGCTGCATCTTGATCACCATGATTCCACGTGACGATATTAAAGTGGCAAGATCAAAATTAAAGTTAGCAAACAAAAAAACCTTAGTAAAGGAGAGGTCAAAGAAGCTTCACATATGTGGTCATTAAGCCTATTTAAATATGCTGGGACCAGAATTCATACACCAGTCAAAACAATTTCTACACAGGTTTAGAAGTTTGGGGATGTTAGGTTTGTTGCCGCCTTGCTTGACCTTTGTGGCTAGAGTTTGGGGTGTTTGGTTTAATACATAAATTCACCACGTCTAACTTTAGTCACATTTGTTTGTTATATATATGTTTGGTTCATTCGCAACAATTGTGACTGCCACACTTTAGCCCTCACGCACGTGTGTTATAGACTCGTTTCTTGACTAACTTTTACTTTTTTTTTTTTAGAAATAGAAGTCTACTCGGCCTCTGCACCAACTAAGGATGCACATTATATCGGCACCCAAATTAAAAGGATTTGAACCTAGATGATGGGGGTGTACATCACACTTTTCCCTAGCGAGTTAGGCAGTTCCTAACTTTGCCTAACTTATGTCACCATTTATGTACGCTTTTTGTGGCAAGCCACATAGCCTAACCTTAGTTATAGCAAGATTGGCCATCAACCAAACATGCCCACAACCACAGCTTCCTTAGCCCCCATGCCTAACTGTCATAGAATCATTTTCTAGCAAACTTACCACAAGTGTGGTGGCTGATTGTCCACCACAAAAGTATAGCTTGCCACACATTTGGTGTCATCCCAATATTGTCAGGTAAGCTAACTAAATGCTGGAAACTCATGCAGCCCCATGTTACACTAGAAGTCTAGAACAGATCAGTGATTCCCCATGTTGCAGATGCCCCAAATGCCAGAACAGGTCCTAATAGCGTCCTATAACATGAAATTAGTGTGTATGTGCGATCAGTTAGTCCAAGCCAGGTTTACAGATAAACCCAATGTCATGTCATGTCTACAAGATCTAAAAGCACAGCAGTCCTGATGGACGCATTAAATCAGTATCTACGGCGTAATCATTTAGTCAAGAAATTGGGAAACAAAGATAATCAGTTATCTATTTGGGCCACAGATTTGTGGCAAGTTAAAGCACATCGTAAGAAAAGCTCAGAACATATCTATCCTTACCGCCTTCAGGAAAGCATGCAAGTACGAGGCGTACAACAGTAGAGCCCTCATGAGAATTTTCTGAACTTGTCAGTTTCTGCTTAGCAAACAAAGAAACAAATGATTCAATGATCACCTTGGAAGAAACACATCTAGAAAAGGGCTAGCTGCAAGGCTAATCGTATGCTAATAACCAAGCATCATATCCAACACTACTGGAAAGCATAACACTGTACTGGATCAAAAATCGAACCATTACATCAACAGCACTTAGTGTCCTCATCAGGTACTAATGATGCCTATTCTCAACCCAAACCTATGATAATCAAACCAAGAACCATACCTCACTATGTGCAGAGCAAAGTAACTAATTAAAAGTAAACAATACAAGTCCTGTATTGGTATCAACAGCTCTGCATACAACCAGCGTCCATCTCAAAACCAAGTTGCAGAACTTTCTTTTCTTTTGTTTTTTGCATGTGCGTGCATTCCTGAGATGCACACATTTCTTGGGTGTGAATTATTTCAATTGGACTACCCCCAACATGTCTATCACGAATTCTAATATCCAGGATCTGTGATCCTGTCAGATGTCTGCCGTTTGTGTTCTCTCCTCAGTCCCTCCTGACATTTTGGAATTCGGATGCCCTCATGAGCATAAACAACCAATCATTGTAGTGACATACATCATATACATGACAACTCAAGTCCATACTTTAATTAGGAATTTAGTGGATTCTCAATAAGTAATTCAATACAAGATGAAGGCAGCAGATCCTTCAAATATCTATCACGACTAAAAAATATGGACTCTAAAGTGGGAAGTGGCAAACTATGATATATGCATGACACCTAGAGCTAGGGTCATGGGGTTTAATTCAAATATACTTCTACGATTAAGATTTTAAAGAATAAAAAAGAAGGTATTTTTGGAATTTAATATAAGCAAACTGGCGGCAAGTTTAGGCACCGGAAGTGCCTGAAAAATTTCCATTGGGCCCTCTTTAGTTTAGTTGCACACCACGCACCTTCCCCATCGTCCCCAATGCCGAAGCCACACCCAATCTTCGCCGCAGAAGCCCTCGGTGGCCCTTCTCCAGTGCGCCTCCGTCCGCCCCAAACAACCACCATAAGCACCGTCTCAAGCTCGCGAACCCATCCATGACTTCAACTAACTTCCCCCACTTGACTCACCTTACCATGCCACCAGCCTTGTTAGAATATTTAGCACTTTAGTAATTATATAATTCAACAAATAAATTATGACTGAGAAATATCATGAGTACTAAGCATGCCCGAGAAGATGAACTAGGGCGATAAACAATACTAACAACGGAATGTATATGTTCATACCGACAATTAGAAGTAAATCGAAGTACTAGATGTTAAAGTATGAGTGAAGTGTCGTAGAGGCGAAGAAGAAGACATCGCCGATGAAGAAGGTGATGTAGCGAAGCGAGAAACGGCGATGGTGATAGCTTCCCAAAAACATGGTCGCCCTCTCGTACAACATCGCAAGGATGATGGTTACGAGCCTGCTCTCCCACCACGGTGCATGCTGGCGCGGGAAGGTAGCTCGAGCGACCGCGACACTCGAAAGCGGTTGCTTTCGCTTGCGATGTGTTTCGTGATCACGATCGAGAAGGCGAGCAAGGTTTTCCTTATAGTAGATGGACACCGCGCTCGGACTGGAAACATGAATGATTTTCTAAGGCGGAAGGCTCATTAATCACATGTGCATTAAAGCCCGCAATCGAGTGTTTCTAATTAGATTAAAGCCGCATTATCATAGCATTTCTTTCCATCCCTAACAGTTGCATAGCAAAACAAAATTGTGCATTTGGACCCATGAGTGGCAGAACGACCACCATTCACGAGCCCGTGAAGCACGCTGGCTTGGCACGGCTTTGGCGTGGCGAGCAGGAGAAGCGACTTGCTTGTAGTCCTCCTTTCTCTTGCTTTTAGACTCGACATGCTTCATCTTATAAGGTGGTGTCTCTCCACCTTGGCTGTAATATGGGACTAAAATATTCCACATGCCACCATGCATGAGTGGGCCTTTGGAATTCCTAGAATTATTGATAAAGGAATGGGCCAAGGCCTATTAAACAACACGCCTCGCCACCACGGCCATCGTCGCGAGCGCCTCGGACCTCCACGAGCTTCACCATCACCACCTTTGTGACACTCTCGCCTTCTTTGGTGTTCCATGCGACCAATTTGGCGGTGCGACGAGCCTCCAGAGCACTTCCTCTTGGCGTGTTGCGCATTCTGCCAAACATCTCGAGCCACCTCTGTCGTGCGAATGGCAAAAATGGGTTGCGTGCCTCTTGATGCTCTGCGCCACCGGGTACATGGTTCCACCATCACCGCCACAATTGCCACCAGTCACCTCCTGCGGCTCAGGCGCCATGGGAGCAAGGTCGAGCTTCGCTCGTGGGTTACTCCTCATCGGTCATGGGTGGTGGAAAAAGCTAGGCCATGTTGGCTTCGGTCCGACCAATAGTAGAGTGGCGCCTAGTTTTTAGGCGTCTTGCCTGAGCCGACCTTGTAAAAGCTCGACAAAGCCCAACACTATTCACCAAGGCCCAACACTAGACCATTAACCGGTGAACCGACCCATCACTATTCAATGGAGCCATTCATTTAGACCAAACCTAATAAAAAGTCTGATGACCTGCGCATCCTAGCTTCATGCGATGTCAACACATCTCCACCTCGCGTCCACTTTCGTCTCCGCACCTCGGCTTCGCCGCAGCATGCATCTAGACTTCACGGTCTCGGCGCATCTAGATGTCCCAGAGCATCGGCCGATGCGATGTCGGCGTATCTCCATCTCGCGCGCCTCAAACTCCGTAATTGTCGATGCATCTTGACTTCGCGGCCTCGGGCTCATCTCAATGACTGTAGCACATCCCACGGCCTCGTGTGTTCCACACATCTCAACCTTGCGTGTTGCGTCGCACACCTCGACTTCAATGTGCTTGGCGACACATACTAGCCTCGCGCGTCGCCATGACTAGGGCTCCCCTGCGGCTCAGACGACCGCCTCAGCAAGCACGGAGGTCCGCCAGCAGAATGACTTTTGCCCGACAATTGCCATTGCACCTCGATGGCTTCATCGGGTGAATTGTCTCCCTCGACCCATCCGCTCAGATAAAGGTCACCTGGTAGGGTTCCCGGTTGCATCAAGATATCGGCGTCACCATCACGACAACACTGAGACTCGTTGGTGAGTCGAATCCTCCTCAGTGAGCCAATCTCATCCTCACCCTCAGGGTTTGATCGAATCCTCACCCCTGGTGATGATTCCATCTCCTCAGTCACGGACCAACTAGTAAACTAGATCGTTGGGGTGGCCGATCTTTCACGGTATGATCAGAGTTCGCCTTCTTCTTGCGACAAGGTTCAATCCTCCTTGAACCTGCGGTGAAAAATAATGTGACCTTCTTCTTCTAAATGCGGTGTAGATGGATAGCAAGATATTCACACACTAATAATCACAAGAAAGATTAGAAGCATGAACTCGAAGTCTAAACGCGTGGCGATGAAGATCCGCAATTAGATGAGTTGAATGGTGTAGATTAGGTCGGCAATCTCAAGAACAATGTGTTCTTGCCTTGCATCTCGACAAACCCTAGATGGAGAAACCTTAACAAACACGTAGATATTGCGCCACAAAGTCGCAGTGACTTTTGTATTTCTTACCCCACAATGGGTAGTGCCTGACACCTTATATTGGCACCTCACGGTGCGGTGGTTCTATCTCTAACTCTCGTATCATACAAATATTCTTTCTGGTTATGGAAAGATTACAACGAATCAAACTAAAGATATATAAAACTTATCTACAAGCGAAAATGTCTTTGCCCAAAGAATCTCTTTCATGATTTAGCGCTGGGCGTGATTATAGACCATGCGGGCGTAGTTGTAGATCACATGGGGTGGTCGTAGACCATGCAGGCGTGGTCATAGACCACTGGTGGTGGTTGTGATGGGTGTCTTTATTTCCACAGTATTGTTCTTGTCAGTCTTGTTCTGTGAGTACTACTTTTGCCAATCTTGTTCTCGTGATCTCTTTATTCACGACAGTACTCCTCACCAGTCTTGGTGGCTGATCATAAATCGGGTGGAGAGTGGTGTAGACCTTGAACACAGTCGTGGGCCTTGTTGAGCCCAGTTGTGGACCTTGTGGGTGAGTGTGGACCTTCCCGGTCATGGACCTCTGAGCTGGTCATAGACCTCCAGAGGCTGGTCGTGGCCCTGTAGTAGCTAGTCGTAGACCTCTAGAAGCTGTTGTGGCCCTTGGTGGTGATCGTAGACCTTGTAAGTTGATGCGTGGACCTAGGGAATGGTCGTGCACTCTTGGCCACTTCACTCACCAGGTCTTTGGTGAATCCTCACTCTCAAGGTGAGTTGATTTACATCACATCCTCAGTTTTAACAAAATAGAATTATCATGCATCTCATGAGCATGCATATCATTTTGAAATTTTTTGCAAAATATTGCATTTAAACTTTGAATCAGTAAAACCTACAACTCTATTGAAGCTCCAAATAAAAGCAGAAATTAATACATGTAAGTTCTATAGAGTAATATTTAACTATTATAATATTTATCATGAATAAATATAATTTTTCTAAATTTTAGAACTTAAATCAACCATAAGAAATTCAAACACAATTCAACAATCCAGTGGTTATTGATACAAAAGTTAGCAAATAAATCATGAATAGTGAGGTTTTGAAAATTATGTCTTGGATCATCTCGGGAGCCTCTGAAACTTTTAGAATTTATGAATTTATTTGCTATTTTTGCACGACCAAAGTAGAAATTCGATTTAAATCTTAGTCAATAGTTTAGACTGGTTTGACTCGAGCGGACCAGTTGGCGATCAAGCGAACCACACTCAACTGCGTCGTGTCGGGCTCAGACCAGCGTGTCTTGTGTCAGCGACGCTGAGCCCGCATGTGAGCTTTCTTCCTCCTCCGATTGCGCTTTGAACCACGCCCGATGGCAGTATACACGCCAAATTGGCTGATTCTTGAGCTTCCCACGCCGCTCCCATCTGTCAATTCCGGGCTTAATATCTACCTCTCATTTCGCCATTCTTCCTCTCTGTGGTGAGAAAGAAAGTACTAGTTCTCTCCTCGTGTAAGCTTCAAGCTTATGTGTCCATTATTATCCATGTTCGTCACCATGTCCATCTTGCTAATGCAGGGCTTGTCTTGCCTTGTAGCTTTTGGGCAACGAAGTGTCTCGGCGTCTCAGGCGCATCGAGCACGCCGGTGGAGCATCTGTGTCTTTTAGCCTCTCTGGTGGTTGTTTTCCCTCCTATGTGTGTCACCACGTGTGCCACTACGTGGAATGTTTCCCCTCAACTCTTTTGCTTAATGCTTCACGGGGCTGCGAATTTGAAGTTCCTCCTTTGTTGGTGGCAGTAGCTTCATCTCAACTCCGGTTTGGTGAGCTTTTAGTTGGTTGCTTGACACCACCACTTGGACCTCACGCTCGATGAGGACATCTCGATTGGACCTATTACGAGCACGAGCTAAATTAATTAACCAACGTCAAATCGCTCTTAAATGATTTTAATCTTACTAATGAGAATATGATCTTGCTTAATAGTTCCATATTTTATTTGTGCGATTATACACATATAGAAGCATGCGATGGCCAAGAACAATAGAGCAAGAAGCATGGAACCGGATCTTTGTTAGCTTCTAGCGAAAGATGGATTTGAATGTGTATTGTGAGAGGCCATAAGGCTTGCATGCAACATACATCCATGTATGTGTGTGTGAGGCCACGTAAGGCATGAAGGCCCTCTTGCATGTTGAGAGAATAAAGAAAAGAAGGAAGGAAATCATAGTGCATGGAGAAAGAATAAAGAAATCACCATGCATGGTTGTTTCCACGTGGACCAAGAGTACTTGCGAGATGTCTCGATTCTCTTGATTCGATCAATTAATTGTTGCATCCGAATCAATGTTATGCAGTCCATATAAGGTAGGACCTTTAATTTGGTTTCTTGAACCGAAGATAGATGATTAACTGCGAAACCAAGAAAGGTGGCCATAAGCCTTGCGTGCGTGTGCTTTTAAATAGACCGATCGATTGTAGGAGGAGCGGCATTTTGATATCAATATATTCTTGATTCTAGGAGTTTGAGCAATATTGCCCCACGCTAGAATAGGGAGTTGTCATGTGCGTTAAAGTCGTTCTTGTGAATCCTTGTGTTTTGCGGGAAGCGGCACGTCTACTACGTGTAGTAATCGGTGGCGGGATCACGCGTGTGGTTAGGCGAATTCTTTTATCGCGAGTTCTTGTTTTGGATGGTTAGCGCCATCGGTTCGTCGGTTGAGTTGCGGATCCAAGTTATCATCGATCCTCATCGTGAAGATCGGGCATCCCGTATCATCTTGGTATCGAGCATCGGTTGCCACGGTAGGATCAATTTACAGTAGTTAGATTTATTTTCTCCTATACAAAAAGCCACAAAAATCCTTTGCAGTAGTCTAATATTTAATTCTTGTGTGTTTTGTTAGGTTTTGATCCATTAGAAACATTGTTTAGTCGATCTTTGTTTCCTTTGTGTAACTTTAAATTCTTGTTTCTAATCTTTTAGTCGGTACCAAAAAAAAAAACAATCTACGCATGGATGGTTTGCGCCATCAATCGATCAGAAAAAGCGTCACTCTCGATGGCGCGACTCTGATGCCCTATGTTTGAAAAGATCTAGTGCACTGCGGTCTGCGCACTGTCGCGGCGGTGCTAAAACTCTGCGTGTCTTTGCTACGATTACGCGGCATCTGTGCGCTCTGTGCAAAGCGCCTAAAAAAAAGCCGCCATCTCGATCGGGCGGTGTAGCAATAAATTTGCCATGCGGCATTTCGTACGCGATCGCGCTACCCAAAATTGCTCTGATTACTACGATTTTCTTGTTCACGATTACTTTGCAAAAAAACCAATATCTTTGTGAGCCAATTCAATTCTTTGCGAATACTTTGCTCCTATCGAGACTAGCTATTTGATTTGCTCTAGAGTTTGTTCATTTACACTTTGCACATTGGTGTTATTTACTTTCATAGCGAAGTGGGGTTTTAGTCTTGTCGTTGTGACAATTTGATTGGTCAAAAAAAAGAAAAAGTAGAAGAAGAAGGAAAAAACAAAAACAATACTTGGCCGATCACTTGTGAGCACACCTATCATTGTCAAATTTGATTGTGCTATTTATTTGTTTTGAACAATCTTGTGCCCTATTTTATATCTTTGAGCAATTAGCTAGCGTCTCTCATAACTTATGTGTCTGAGCTAGTTGTTCATCATTTATATTTTATATCTTAGCTCATTCCTTTGATTGCACTAAGTTCCATCATCTTTGCGTGTGAGTTGCCGTTCTTAAACATATCATAAGATCGGCAACTAGGCATTGAATTCTAGTTTGGATTGTTACCTAGCTTTACAATATCTAGAAATTTCAGATTGCATAGGTAAACACTTTTCCCTCAAGCTCCACAAATAAGCCATTGTCTACTGGTGCTTGTGCAGTTGAATTAAGCAATCTATCACCTGTGTTGTCTAGTCACCAAAGTGCGTGCGGCTCTTCAATTCCATCAAGGACTCATAAGAACTTGATTCGGTAAAGAAGGTGAGGTTGAGTGACTTCCACAAATAAAAACCTCCACATCCACATATATAGTTTTTCTTTGTTTGCACTAACCATGTCGAGAAAGAAGGAGAAACAGGCAATTGTTACACAAAGTGACCTTGAAGCTCACAAATGATTTCTTTCAGTTGAATGACAACATGAGCGTCTTGAGAAGAGATCTTTGGAGGAGCTTACGCCAAAGAGGGCGGTGTTGTCATGGCAAGGCATTGAGCTTGATGAGGCCGATGAGGGAGAGGGCTGCGATTCGCTAGAGCTCTAGCGGGTCGAGCCGCCTGCCATGTGATTCGACCACCCCTTCGGCGCGGGGGTGGTGTTTTGGGGCTGACCATGGCCAAGAGGCGTGGCGGCGTGGCGTGGGCGCGGCGATCATCCACATTGAGGACATCGGCGGCGGCGTTTGGCTACCGCAATGATAACTATCAGCGTCATGGTAAATCGTCATGATAAGCGATGCGTGGAGAGAAAAATTTGGGAAGCTCAAGTTCAATATTCCCAAATTTGAAGCGCTTCGATCCGAATACATATCTCACATAGGAGCTCAAGGTAGAGAAGATATTAGGATGCACAATTATTGGAAGAAGAAACTACACATGGCGTCACTTGAGTTTGATGGGTATGCATTGATTTGGTGGGAGCAAGTGTTGAACCAAAGAAGACAATGGGAACCTCCAATTGCATCATGGGCTGAAATGAAGCAAGAGCTAAAACGTTTTGTTCCTACAACATAAGCGTGATCTTTTTGATAAATGCGGAAAGCGGGAGAGCCGTTGGTGGAGAATACTATAAGGAGATGGAGCAAGCTATGATTAGAGCACATGAAGCGAAGATGAAGAACAAACACTGCGCGTTTTACGTTTGGCCTAAATAAAACATTAAGCGCATAGTACAATATCGACTAATCTTCATTGTTGACTTGGTGCATCAAGCTACAAAAGCGACGATTGCTAGAAGATATGAAACCAGCACCAAGGCAGCATCATTCAACTTAAAAGCTCCATCAGTTTCATCTAATGCCACCAAAGCACGCGCTTGGTTTGGGGCGGTACATCTTGACTAGTACTAGTTCAAATACTAATGCTCATTCTTCCTCGATTGCAAAATCATTTTGCATCAAGTGAGAAGAAGGTGGCTCCATCCCTACATCTTCAATTAATGCATCCCATGGCGATGATGAGTTGATGTGTTGACTTAAGCAGGAGAGGCACTAGTAGTCACTAAAAATTTGAGCATGCTTGCACAAAGAGAGATGCACATCCGCGCGATTCAACTTGTTTCAAACACAAGCCAAGGTAAACAATAAGGTAATCAAAGTTATTATTGATGGAGGTTGTCATAACTTGGCTAGTGTTGAAATAATGGCTTGGGTTAAAAGTTGAAACATCAGCGTCCATATCATGTGCAATGGTTTAGCGAATATGGGGATGTGAAGGTTCAGTTAAGTAGTGCATGTTACTTTTAAGATTGGTGATTATGAGGACATCGTTGAGTGTGATGTGGTGCCTATGTTATGTGCCATCTGCTGTTGGGAAGGCCATGGCAATATGATGAAGTGTGCAACATGATGTTCCAATAGATATGCTTTTAAGTGGAAGGGGAAGACAAAGGAGCTTAATCCAATGACTCCTAGTCAAATACATGCTGAATTTCAGCAAAAGGCGCTTGTTGAAAATGAGAGTAAAAGAAAGAAAGAGTGATTTCCACACATCGGTGAGTGAGCCACAAGCCAAATATGAGAGGAAAAAGTAAGAGTGAGGAGGTTGGTTATGTTAGCCACAAAATCAGATTTGAGAGATGTGAGCAATAACCCATCAAAGATGCGTTGTCGGAGATGTTATAATCGTTGTCCGGGGATGTTGCAACCATTGTCCTAAGATGTTGCAACCGTTGTCCGGGGATGTTGCAACCATTGTCCGGTGATGTTGCAACCGTTGTTCGGGGATGTTGCAACCATTGTCCTAGAATGTTGCAACCGTTGTCCGAGGATGTTGCAAGTGTTGCATCTGTAGAAAAAAAAATATTACATACTGTTCACGGCGATGTTGTAATTTTTTCCAACGCCCAAGCTAATAAAAGTCCATCTGTGTCTATCGTGTGGTTGTGTGGAACCTGTAGTAAGCTAGCTTGTGATATACACATATATGTACGTGGCTAGCTTTTGTACATGTATGTACTTTATGGTAGCTTCGATTAGCAACCCAGACGTCCGATTCTAGTCTCCAAATCGAATGTCCGGATGCTAGTATCACCCTTCTATGGGTAATGATACTGTGAGTACGTCCGATATAAACATAGTCACTAAATTGAACGTCCGAGTGCTAGTATCACTTTTTTTCTATTGGGTGATTAAGAGCGTGAGAAGAAAAACACTTTTTAGCATTGAGTTAATCCAAAAGATGTGCTGTTGGTTGATTTATTTGATGGTGCGAGTCATCCATCCATTGCTTTCAACTGCATCAGCGTCATCAAGAGCATATAGACACCTGCGCATCCGGGTTAACGTGGCGAGGCAGTGCCGGGCTTCTGGTTCAACTTCGATTAGTCCACCGGGCGTCATTTTCGGACCGTACGGGTGGAAGTTTCCACCCGTACGTCCGACCCCTAACAGCTCCTATGCAACCCCTAACAGCTCCCTTACAAATGCATTGCAGACAGGCTCCTAATTCATATCATGACTGCATTGCATGACGTTAACGTCTTGACATGCACGACTGCATGACGTAAAGAATCACAAATGCATTGCAGACTGGCTCCTAATTCATGTTATGCACTTGCAATGTATGAGGAGTTCAGAGCATAGAGACCCTACATGGCATGCATGTCAGGACCTCTAGAGGCGAGACATGCCATGGTGCTGTGACCCCAACGGGGCCGCTGATAACTGCTCGTCTTCAGCTGCTCCAAAACGTACTTCACGTCCGTCGTCGTCGCCTTGCGCCCCTCCCTGAAGTTCCAGAGCTCATTCACGGCATGCCGTCCATGAGGATTGTACTCGTTGAGCTCTCCCAGGGTGGCCTTCACTGCATTGCATAAATTGTCGCCGTACTCAGTCTGCAACTCCCTCAGTTTTGGATCATCTTCATCTACTACTTCCTACAATCGCCCAGAAATTCAAGAGGTTGGGTCCATTGATTCGTCACACAAAATTCAGAAGATGCAAGTGTAGGAATGAATGTAGAGAAATTGGATAGATACCTTATCTTCATCTACCTGAATAATCGTGAATGGATGCCAGGATGGCTCCTTTAGTTCGTCCTTCCAGCTTGAGATCAACTTTGCAGCTCTGCCCTCTGGGTCATCATCCATGTACTTCCTCTTGCATGCAAGGTGAAAAGGCCTTTCATCAAGTTCTCCCATCCTTTTGATCCCAATAACTATGTGCCCGCAGATCATCATATTCTCCGAACCCTGAGCATTGTGATCATTTCATGGAAGGGAATTTTTAGCAACGATGTAACTCCTAAAGAGAGCAACGAGCAATTGCTGAAAACCAAGTGTTGTTTACCTTAATCAACTCTTGGCGATTCTCTTGGAGCTCTTTGGTGTTCATTCGCTCTCTCTTCATGAGGTCAACACATGAATTTTCCAACCTTTGTTGTTCTTGATCTAGATTCTTTCTCATGGTCATCATTACATTGTAAAGATGTTGATGGTCTTCCTTTCTAAGGTTTTCCCCTGCTTGTAGTTTCATGTTCAGTTGCCGTATTGTGGACTCCAGTGCTTGCCGTTTTTCTAGCTGCTTCTCAACTTGAATTAGCTTCGCATATATGGCTTCCATCTCTTTCTAAAAGTCATCCGCATATATGTATGAGTATGATTTGGTTGATAGTGCTGTTAAGCATTGATGAAGTTGTTTACTATCATATCAAAAAGAAAAAAAAATCTTCTGGTTTTCATGCAGCATTAGGGCATGGTCACTCGCCTTGGAATCTCTATCTTCCAACTCTAATAATTTGATCTCCAAAGCACCCTGAGCAAGTATTTGCATTAGAAAATAGAAACATCATAAGCTAAAAGAGTGTGGTTGAAAAGGTTTGATCAAGATGGCAAATGTATTTGATCGGGTTGTGAAATGTATTTCAAGCTTTTTCAGCTGAGGATGTGCATTGAATATAACTATCTGCGACATAAAAGTTCAGAACTCAAAAGTAAACTGTTGATCCTTACAGAACTGTAAAGTTCAGGTAAAATTTCAGAACTCAAAAGTAAACTGTTGATCCATATAGAACTCCAAAGTTCAGGTAAAACGAGTCTACCTTCTGCACAGTGATGCACTCCACTTTGGCTCTTCCATCCTTCAGCTCCTCGATTCTCTCCATTGTAGTGTCTATCTCCTTCCTCACTGCATCCAACTCTGCCTTGAGCTTCTCATTCTCCCCATGGACATCACGATTCATCTCTGGTATGATATTGTCAGCTATGTTTCTCAGCTCTTGTAAGAATGAAACAAACACTGCATGAATCAGATTCTGATACAGCCATGGATCAACTCGCTATACAATTTGCACTGACCTTTGACTTCGCCATGGAGCCAGCTGCTCTCCTCCTCCACCTCCTGCACCACCCCGACCTTCTCCCATTGCCTCCAAGAACTTGGCCCTCCTCTCGTAGTCGCCGGCCAAGCTGCTGAACTTCGCGGCGATGCTCGCCCCGTCCTTCTCGATGTCCTCCGTTCCCCTCGCTGCCGTGCCGGTTTCCATCGGGAAACTCCCGACCGCGTTGTCCCCGTTTAAGTCCTCTTCCCCGGCCATCTAGCCGTACACGACGCCAGTGGTGCTCTCGCCGCGGTGCTGCCACTCGGAGCACAACTGTTGTGATGCCGGCGAAGTGCTGATGAGCGTGGAAGGCGAGGGTAAGTAGAGGAGGACGGAGGCGACGGTGTGCGACGACGCAGGAGGCATCACAGGAGCGAGCGGCGGCGACGGTTTGTGCCAGTCGCCGGGGGCGGCAAGAGATGGCGGCCGGGAATGTCGGTGGGGTGCGGGAACCGGAGGGGTGGACCGGGCTACGCAGAGGGGCGCGGTGGAGGCGGATGAAACAATCCAAAAATCCGAGTTTTTCAAAAAATTTGAATCCTTTTTGGTTTGAATTCGAAAACTTTCCCTTTTCAGCAATCCTTTTTGGTTTGATATATTGTTAAGGATGACAAGCTTTTTTTTTCTTTCTTTCTGCATAATGTTGCAGTGTATAGTACTCCCTCCAATCACAAATATATGTCGTTTTGGGATGCGCTTAATCAAACTTTTGAAATTTTGACTATCGATACATTTTTAAATATTTAGATTAGATACATGAAAATCATATATATATATATTTCTCGAAAAGTACTTTTATAATATTATAATTTTATTAGCTTTTATAAATAAATGACAAATATAATGTTATAATTTTATTGTGTAATCATAGGTCAGTCACTTTCTGGAATTAACATCCATTTTATCTGCTCTGGTGATGTCAATATGTGATGTGTAAATCTATTCGAGGGGCAGTCCACCTAATATCTTCAGATTGGTATTTTTTAAGAGATGTTTGCAAATAGCTGCAAATGTGCCTATGAAGAGCTTGGTCATGAGCATGTTTTATGTAGAGCTTTAAGTTTGATAAATTAAATCTATTGAATATTGATGTATACACAGTTGATCCGGTTAGTGATCCTCTTCATTTTTGTCTTAAATTCATGAATGGATGTTTCCATTTACAATGTGTTTGATATTTTTTTCACTACCTTACTGATATCATTTGAAGCATGGTTCAAAGGCAGTTATGTTGATTACTTGTCCCATCTATGGTTAATCTTATAGTAGTTACATCGTAATCGATTGTCCTACATTTTTCAGGTTGGTTCATTCCTTCCTTACCCCCTCTCCCCTCATGATAATATGTTGTTGGATAATTATCAGATGTAATTGTGTAGATATCTGTTCCCTTATAAGATTATTATCAGTTAATTTTCATCTTGATCTTTTGTCTTCATATTTTTTGCTGTACCATTTCCTTAAATATTAAAACCAGAGAATTAATTAGGTGCGAAGCTGCTAAGCATTCTCCATAACTGCTTGAGTTTGTCTATTTCAGTCAACTACGTCGTGTTTGATTGCAAATTCTAACGGCTAATTTGAAGATAATTTTTTGCAACAGTGCTTTTATCGCATTTGTGGCATATCATCGTAATATTTTCTTCAACTTTTCTGAACGGATAGTGCTTTCTTATTGTGTGGTAATTTTTACTGTTCCCCTCTGCTTATTCTCTCATCTGTTTCTACCTCATCTATTTTGTTAGCAGAATCTTTAGTGCACACAATATTTAGTCCTAAGTTTGTTTTTCCGTTGCAACCGACGGACACAAAAAGTGCCACACCGTGCACAGTTGCACCAGTAGATTGTCAAGACATGATATCCATTGGGCTGTTCCAGGCCCGGACAAACACAGCCGGAATTAAATTGGGCCCATCGTTGCTCAGGCCCAAAAGCGCCCTCTTCGTCTTCTCCGAAGGGGCCCACCTGCAGTGGCACCGCTGCTCTTATCCTCCTCGCCGCTTCCCTCCTCCCCTCCGCGGAAATGGAGGCCACCGCACTCACGCTCTCCTCGTCCCCCGCCGCCGCCGCCCGCTGCTCGCCGGCGAAGGCGACCGCTGCCTTCATCCACTTCTCCGCTCCCACCTTCCACCTCCGCGCGGCCAAATGGCCCAGAGCTCCCGCCTTTCGCGCCGTCTCGTTCCCTTCCCCGGTCTGCTCCCACTGTTCGATTCCTCCTGCCTTAAGAGAGACAGTTTGATTCTTCCTTGTTTTTTATGTTTATTTCTTTGTTTCTTTTTAGGGGAGAAGGAGGAGAAGCGGGATGGTGGTGCGGGCGGAGATGTTCGGTCAGCTCACCACCGGGCTGGAGTCCGCGTGGAACAAGCTGCGTGGCGTCGGTGAGTGAGTCTGCTTCTTGATTTTTCCAGTGTTGCTATCTTTTTAGGGAATTTCGGTCACCATCGCTTGTCTAGATGCGACTCTTGTTTCGTGCGATGCTCCGGCAAGTATCCTAGCACTGCTACTGCCTGGGTCCTGCTGTGCTACGTCATGTCGTGTCATCTGTCTGTGTGCATATGCTTGAAAAATACTCCGTTCTTAGGCGTCTGGTTTGGAGTTTGTCCCTCCATATTGTGATTAAGCGGCCAATGCTAATGTCGAACATAATAATTCTGCAATGTGGCTAATACTAAAAGTTCAGTAGAGGTTTGCTTATTGGGCAAACATTTATACTCGTGAACTCATCTATTCGAGTCCATGTGAGATACTTCGTAGGGACTGCACGTACTAATTGCTCTCCCCTTTTGTCTTACCTTACTATTTTATCCAAAATTCATCCTTGTCTTCGTATACACTTTGGTGACTGACCTTGCATTGAGTTTGCGATCACCATCAGTCCACCATGTGTATCTTATTTTTATGGTTAATATGTCAGTTCAGTTTTGATAGCTAGTAAGATGGTACGGCATCGGGTTAGAGATTTTAGAAGCCGACTGTTCTGTTAGCAGGTCTCCATAATGATTTTTGCATTCGGGGAATAGTGGGCGTGATGTTGAAGAAAGAAACTATTGGTATAAGTATTTCTTAGTGGAAGGAATATCTCATCCGATAATAAGCATAATGTAAAACAAGATTGTGATGGTTGCATCTGGTTTTAATGGTAGGTTGTGAACGTATATGGATGTACGAGTACGACTATTCTTGGTACATCATTGTTACTTTGTTTGTACCCCTCTATAACTCACTCATTAGAATTAATACAATGCTTTTTTTATTTAAGATGTACTAACGAAGGACAATATTGTTGAACCAATGCGGGACATAAGAAGAGCACTTTTGGAAGCAGATGTAAGTGTGATTCTTACAGTTTTACAGTCTTGCCTGTTCCTTATGAGTTCATTTTGTCCCTGGATTGTCTAATTCAGCTCCTGGCCCCCTGCTTTATGCAGGTTAGTTTGCCAGTGGTGAGACGGTTTGTTTCATCTATTAGTGAAAAGGCTTTAGGTGCAGATATTATCAGAGGAGTTCAACCGGACCAGCAATTAGTGAAGGTAGGTTGTACCGTAAAGGAATTAACAGACAACAACCCCGCAACTGTTTGTTTGGGATGATTATTTTATATGTTTGACTTTGGTGTTCTGTACAACTAAGTAATTGCATATTGGATATTTTCTTAACTGAAAACTTCCTTTTCCTCCCGAACAATAATAAAACACACTAGTAAAAGAATACTATAACACACATAAACAATCTTCACTGGAATGTTCAGTTATTACTTCTTAGTTTATGCTAATGAACATGCTGACAATTTTCTCAAACAAATTTATGTGCTTCTAGCACAGGAAGAATAACCTTATCGGTGGTGCAGATTGTGCATGATGAGCTTGTACAACTGATGGGTGGAGAAGTATCAGATCTGGTATTCGCAAAAACTGGCCCAACAGTTATCTTACTGGCTGGTCTGCAAGGTGTTGGGAAGACTACTGTTTGCGCAAAGCTTGCATTCTATCTGAAGAAACTGGTGCATTCCTCAGCCTTATATTTTCGGGCATCTAGTAGGCCTCAATACTTGATAACCTATAGATACTTATACCAGAGTTAGGTTACAGGGGAAGAGTTGTATGCTGGTCGCTGCAGATGTTTACAGGCCTGCTGCCATTGACCAACTCACTATAATGGGTGAACAGGTACATCTTTGATGAACTTAACTTTAGGGTGAGCTGCTTTTTGGCATCTAATAATTGTATGTCGCAGCTAGAAAGGTAAAGAAGCCAATGTGCCCTCAGATTGTTTTGAAACTTAAAAGTTAAACCAATCAGGTTACTACATTTGCTCACTGCTACAGTTTGCCCCTAGGTAAAATTTTTTTGGGCTTTGACAGGTGGGTGTACCAGTTTACTCAGAAGGAACCGGAGGCAAACCTGCACAAATAACTAAGAATGCCGTGGAAGAGGCAAAAAGTAAGAATATTGATGCCATTGTAGTGGATACTGCTGGAAGACTACAGGTCAGTCTTCTGCGTATTTGCTTTTCATTTTTCAGTTTACATGTCACAAAATAGTATGGAATTCTGATCCGAACCTGATTCATCTGTGCCATTATAAAAAAATAAAAAAATGGAAATACATGTCATTCAGATGACATATTGCTCGCATTGTGGCATTGCCTATTGCCTTTATGTTTTAATTAGTGCCGCTGGTACTAGCTGATCACCTTACTGTCAATCAGATTGATAAAACAATGATGGATGAATTGAAAGAAGTAAAGAAGGCGGTTAATTCTACAGAAATTCTTCTTGTTGTTGATGCCATGACTGGCCAAGAAGCTGCAGGTATCCATCTGTTTCTTCTTGCTACTATTAAAGTCTTATTGTTGCCAAGTGCCAACATTTTATGCATTATTTGTTAGTACAACAGCAATGCAGCATGGACATCCTGGAAATTAACTACCTCCCTGAAATTTGACTATCTGAAGAATTCTTTACAGTTTTTGTTGTTTCTAGTGTGCTATACTGCTATACAGAGCAGGACATGTTCTTCTAATCCTATAAAATCATAAATGCTTAAAAACCCTTTCCTTTGAAAGAGTTGCAAGCTGCAAGCTTGCAACAACCACTTATACTATTTCTTTTCTGATATGCAGCATTGGTCACCACCTTCAATATTGAGATTGGTATCACTGGTGCTATATTGACTAAATTGGATGGTGATTCCAGGGGTGGAGCAGCACTAAGTGTTAAGGAGGTAATTACTTGCCGGAAACTTGTCTTGCCATCATATCTATGAATGTTTAGCATCACTGATAGCATACTTCCATGATAAGTTGATAATTCAAAGAGGATTATTGTCCATATATTTTGGTCCAACCTACGAATTCCTCTTTTAATAGACATGCCCGGGTTGAATGAATTCACCTACTCCTTTCACTAATTGATGATCAGTACATGTGTAGTTCAGGAGTTGCAGATGCCGGTTTTTGACCGGCATAACGTTTGTTCTGTGTGAATATCTTTATAGTTATCTTCTTCACTTTTATGTTGGATTTATCAAGAAAAATCTATGGTTTATCATCAGACTACCTATGTGTGGTGTACTGCATACATATATACGGTCAATCTTAAATCCTTATTGGTTACCTGGTTCCATGTATTATAGTAAATTTGTTTTTCTTATTTTCAGCTTGTATATGTAAGAACATCACTGCTTCATGAACCATACAGGTGTCTGGAAAGCCAATCAAGTTTGTAGGGAGAGGAGAACGGATGGAGGACCTTGAGCTTTTCTATCCAGATCGGATGGCACAGCGTGTTTTAGGAATGGGAGATGTGCTTTCATTTGTTGAAAAAGCACAAGAAGTCGTAAGTAGCTTCCTGTAAAACTTCTCCTTTGGTCTTGTCCTAAGCAATACACTGACGATTTTATGGTGTTCACATGATGATGCAAATAGATGCGTCAAGAAGATGCAGTAGAATTGCAGAAGAAGATCATGAGTGCAAAATTTGACTTCAATGACTTCTTAAAGCAAACACAAAATGTTGCAAAAATGGGTTCCATGAGCCGTGTCATTGGAATGATTCCAGGCATGAACAAGGTACGTGAACATGTGGAATTCATTGAGTTAACATCCTCACTGCCAGTATGTTTAAATTTGATATGACAAAGGCCAGAACTTGGAAACACTTCTCATTGTAAATAGGTCACTCCTGCACAAATTCGGGAAGCTGAGAAAAGACTTGCACTCGTGGAGTCAATGATCGATGCAATGACTGCTGGTACTTTCCTCCTGAACTGGCGCTGTACATATGAAACTTGTGACCATGATTCCTTGTGTCATGTACATAGATGCCTAATTGCATTTGTGCTGGCATTTTGCAGAGGAAAGGGAAAGACCAGAGTTACTGGCTGAATCACGCGAGAGGCGGATGAGAGTGGCTGAGGAGTCTGGAAAGACAGAACAAGAGGTTCAGTTCTATTCTTATCATCTCATCACAATGTTTTGCCTACACCAGTTAGCATTCGCCAGACTTTATTCCCCTCCATGGAGCTAATAAACAGAGTGCCATTGTTCACTCTATCAGGTGAGCCAACTGGTTGCCCAGCTATTCCAAATGCGTGCTCAAATGCAGAAACTGATGGGTATGATGCAAGGACAAGAAGCAATTCCAGGAATGGGAGATCTCATGGAGTCACTTAAAGCCGATGAGAAGGTAGCAATGTCTCTGACGGTGTAAATAAATCTATCAGTTTGCCTGGGGGACTTTTTATAGTTGACTGAATTCATATGTATCATTCAGGCACCTCCTGGCACCGCACGGCGGAAGAGGAGGCACGGGAAGCCAAGGCAGAGGGAACTGGACGCAGTGGGTGGCGTCAGTAGGTTTTGAGTTGATGTGCATTGGAGTTGAAAGTTTTATGCTGGAATAGGCTCCTGCGTGCAAGACCAGACTTGTGCAGCCCCCATCTACTGGGACATTAGGTTTGGATGAAATGGAACATGTAATACTCCAGGCCTGTAAATGTGAGATTCACAAGACAAGACTTGACAAAATGGCCCCCTTCATTTTGTTGCCTGGCCCAAGAACTAGTGGTGCAAGTGGGGCAGGCTGCGGACAGCCTACGCCCGCCCACGAAAGCTGCTGAGCCATTTGCGGCTGTCGTTAGCCCGCAAATGCAACCCACGATACTAATGTGGCCTTAGCAGCTGCTCGCAAAGCACCAGCCGCAACGGCCCGTCCCCACTCCCCACCGATGTTGGCCTCAACCTGGCATTGGCAGGGTAGCTACATCTCAACAGCTGCGTGCATACCGAGGCTGCAGGCGCCTACCAGTCCAAAGTTCTACAATACTACAAAACGCGTTCATAGTGAGCCAAAAGCACAGCAACCAGAGCAGATAAAATGCCCATCTCGAGCAGAATATAGTTGCTACCATATTAACCACCACGGTTGTCATCACAACAAGCTGAAACATTTTTGGGTTCAACAACAGGTTTCAACAACATACAGAGACAACAAAACAGCAGGAAAAAGTCTGATATGACGATTTAACCCGTCCACGAAACTGACAAGTGACGCTCTAGTTCTTGATCTTTTTCTTGGGCCTCAGCTGAAAGGATGAGGTCGGAATTTTTCATTAGATCACGGTTGTCATCACAACAAGCTGAAACATTTTTTGGTTCAATAACAACAGGTTTCAACAACATACAGAGACAACAAAACAGCAGCAAAAAGTCTGATATGACCATTTAACGCGTCCACGAAACTAACAAGTGACGCTCTAGTTCTTGATCTTCTTCTTGGGCCTTAGCTGAAAGGAAGAGGTCGGAATTTTTCATTAGATCAAAAGAATAAACATAAAAAGATTCGTTATCACTTAACGTCTTAACAGCAATAGTTGTGAACTCGTGCTAGCATATGCAGTCTAGCAATAACTTTGTGAGGTGCATCATTTATTAGTTGTTACAATGCTATCTAGAGATGACTAGAGGGTGACAAACTGACAACTACACTACAGAACAGAAACAAGCTTTATGAATTGCATTGGTTAAGATTGCAGAATGTCCAAGAACGAGAACAAGTACAATGCAAGCCTAGATACAAGCATGCAACTTCGATAATGAAGCTCTCACCTGGTTGCTGTGACCACACTTCTTGCAGCAGTTGACAGCCCTGGGGTGATTGGTTCATCACTCCTATAAAAAAATAGCATTATTCACAAGGAAATGACACAAGATTAACCTATTTAGTTTGCACAAGATGTAGACATGAAAAAGGCAATTAAAAGGAAGACAACAAGCACCAAATACTTGATTTGAGCAACTAAGCTACTCGAATTAGCAATGAAGAACCAAACTTTCTAGACCTAATCATTCAACCTGAATCTAGATCAAAAACCCCCCCAAATCATCACGATCCAGGGGGCAAATCCGCCCAAATCTACCAGCCAGATCCGAAATCCCTAGGTCGAAGACCAAAATCGCATGTGCCCCAAACAAATCACACCGGATCAAGAACTAGCAGGAGTGAATCAAGGGGGAGATGCGACCGCACATACAGGTTGGTGGACGGCCCGCGGTTACAGTAGAGGAGCGAGAAGAGGGAGGCAGCGACGTCGGCGAGGAGGAAGATGAGCGTTGTCATCCAGAACTCCAGAAGCCCATGGCCGGCACTCTACAACCCAACATTCCAGCCCCGTCTAGACTTAACGGGCTGGATATAACTGGGCCCTTTCTAGGCATTCATTCTACTCCAAAAGCCTGCATAGCCCATGTGTGGTTTGTTCCCCAGCACCCTTGTCCTCCTCGTTGCTCCCCTCCCCTCCTAGTAAACCATAGTTGTCAATTCCATTCCAGAGACTATTCTGGTTTGTCTCTTGGTATAGAATGTGCTGGTATCGGTCTATTTCGGTGTACTGTTCTGGATTTTAATATGATAATATATATTTGTTCATAAATATATATGTAATTATATGCACACATAATTCACTTCAAATACATAGCCATAGAATAAAAATGACACATAGTTCAATGACTTTATAAATACAAAGGTTGTACTAGTTAAATAATACAACACGAATTTATAACTTCATACATTTTACCATAGTCTAGCATACTAGTCTAACATAATTTCACTTACCAATGAAGTAGTATTGGACTGGGCCTTCCAAGCATATTCTTATCACATCAATTATGCCCGGTACCGGAACTACTAGAATGTACCGGAATGACCGGTATTGACCGATATTGAGGGTGGTACGAGATTGAGGCTACTGTGTGCCACTTTGGGTGTCAGTATGGCATGTTCTGGCCATTCGGCCAGTATCAGAATGGAATTGATAAGCTTGCTTAGAACACCTCCCTCTCTAATGGAGGCCACTAGTACACTCACGCTCTCTTCGTCTCCTGCTGCTCACTGGTGAAGCCACTGTAGCCTCCATCCACCTCCGCCGCTTACCCCGATCCCTCCTTCTGCCTCCACGTGGCCCAAAGTCCTACCTTTCGCGCCCTCTCTTCCCCTTTCCTGGTTCGCTCCCATCATCCCACTTCTTAGCTTCTTCACTCGTTTTCATGCATTATATCATATTGCATTCATATGAAAAAATAAAAAAATGATGTACTGTAATATAGCTTTACTGCTTCACTTTTTAATTTGATGAAATTTTGCTTATTATCCTATTGATGTAGCTAGCTTTTGATGATGTCATACTATAGTGTGTATGCTTGTCTTAGCATGATTTACTTGCTTAGCTATTTGTGTGATGCCTTGACATCCGACTTAGAGCTAGAAAGTATAGGCTTAATTTTAAATTGCCAAGTGATATCTAAATTTAGCTTGTGTATGAGTTGAGCTAGGCTTTTATGTCTTTTGAAATCTTGTTCATGCTTTTTGTGTGCCAACTAGGATTAATTGACTTATCTTGAATGTGTCTTCAACTTAAAAGAAAATCTTGGACTCTTCATGGTTTTTTTGCTCAATTTTGATGTTTTAATGGAAAATCCCTTGTTTTCACAAAAACAAGTTATATTATGAAAAAAACAAAACAAAACATGGGAGTGCTTGCAAAAAGTCTGTTACATGTCTAGAGCACTCTTAGCTCAAATAGTGGTATGTTACACCCCACTAGAGCTTTTTCATGCTTAAAAATGTCATATATTTGCTCGCAACAGTTTGTTACACACCTAGAGCAAAAACTGAAAATCAAATAAAATTGTGCAAGTTATTTCAAGTTGTAAGCTTTGTAATCCTTCTAGTAATCAATGTTTGTTTCATTATCTTGGATTACATGCTTGTTATGGCTTCATTTATACTTTTGCAGTCTTTTCAGGTTATCCTCTAGTGATTTCAGTTATTGACTAGATCCTCTAGTGATTTCAGTTATTGACTAGACTAGATGGCTCTTGGATATCTGTCTTGATGTCAACTTGTAACTTGCCATTCTTGATATCCTAGCTTTTATACTCGATATGTCTTTGTGCATTAGAAGATGCTAGCGTCTTCATATTAGGTAATCTTCAAAGCTTCTTATTCCTAAAAACTAATAATTAAAAAATGAAGCTACTTTATTGCATTTCATGCATACTCCTTCTTATGCTTCTTCCTTGCATGTTAGAACCGAAAAATTGAATGAGATGAAGACGTGATTCCTTAATAACTACATTGTCAAAGTGGGAGAAAATGTGGTAAAAAAAAGTTGAAAAAAGGTTTTGCATGCATTCAGGGGGAGAAAATGCAAACAAGGGGAGAAATTCAAATTTTGGTAGAGCTTAGTGAGGGGGAGCATCTCATATGCATTCTTGAGCTATAATGTTTATTTATTTGTTGAATTTGCAAAATTGACACCTCATTACGATTAAAGGTCAAATTGAACAGTTGTTCTTTTATATGGACCTTGAGTGAATTTTTGAAGCCATATATGGATTTGAAGCTTTTCTACTTTATTGCCTCTACTAGTTTGCTTCTATATTTCTCAAGCCAACTTTGTCATTTTCTTGGTTTTCTCATGTTTATGGACCAAGTTGAGGCTTTGCGCAAAACGCAGTGAGAAGATTTCAAAACAACATCAAATTTGTATTTTTTTTTGTAAATTGCCAATGCGTTCATCAAGGGGGAGATTATGGAGTCCATGTATATGACCCTAATCTTAGTGTTAAACAATTGACATTGGCGTTGAGGTGTTTGGGGGAGAAACCCTCGGTTTAGCCTTGTGTCGATCTGACTGTCAGATGCTGGCTGTATGACTGGCCCTGCTAGGCAATCAAACCGGCTGAGCTGAGTGGTCTGACCAGCCATGGTGTAGGTTAGTTCGAGGAATGGGATCAAACACTTGTGTGTGAGTGTTTAGAGGTGTGTTTGCACTAGGTGCCATTGAAAATAGAGACTGAACGCAAACTAGATAGAGTTTTACCAAAAAGTCCACAGAGGGGTGTTTCAGATTTTGGGAAGCGGTCTAACCAGCAGGGTGTTGGTGGCATAGTTGTCAATTCCATCCTGGAGGTCATTCCGGTTTGCCTCTTGGTATGGAATGCACCGTTATCGGTCCATTCCGGCCTACCGTTCTGCATTTTAATATAATAATATATATTTACTCATAAATATATATGTAATTATATGCACACATAATTTCACTTGGAATCTCACTTCAAATACATAACCATACAATAAAATTGACACATAGTTCAATGACTTCATAATTCAAAGGTCGTACATAGTTAAATAATACAACACAAGTTCATAACTTCATATATTTTACCATAGTCTAACATAATTTCACTTACTGATGAAGTAGTATTAGGCTGAGCCTTCCAAGCTGATTCAAATGAGTAGTCACATCAACTATGCCCGGTATCGAAATTACCGGAATGACCAGAATGGGACGGAATAGACCGAAATGACCGGTATTGAGGGCAGTACAGGATTGAGGCCACTATGTGCCACTTTGGGTGCCGGTATGGCATGTTCCAGAATCCGGCCATTCCGGCCAGTACTGGAATGGAATTGATAAGCTTGGTTGGTGGTCGGACCGGTTGGCGGTCTGACCAGTCCTATTCTTGGGGTTGGCGGTCGACCGACCGGAAGCGATGGTCGACCAAAGAATGGCTTTGGAGGTTAGGCGGCGAGGCGGCGGTATGACCGGCAAGGATGAATTCATGCACAGTGGGTGTACTAAATTTGTGGATTTGGCTATAGTAATGGGATTCAATGCATAGGTGTTGCATGATGCATGTTTTGACTAATATGTGTCAAGTTGCGAAGAACTTTTTCCGGAATCAATTTCTTGGTTTATTGTTGTGCAAGGACGCTTGGAGTCAACTACGGTCAACAACGATGATGATCGGGACTAGGTTAGGAGAGTTGTGGTCCAGAACGATCGAGGATGTTGAGTGATGTGGTTGAACTCAAGCATAGTGCAAGATAAACAAGAACAACCAGATGAGAAGTTCAGTGTAACGGGTTGTATCAAGTAGCTTAGGGCCAGTGCAAATGTCATGGTGGTCCGGTGGAAGTCGGATGGACGAGACTTGCTGACATGTGGAAAGCCTTTATGAACCTATGAGTGGCTAAGCATGAGACTGCTTCATTAGGTCATGGAGAAATATCGAGAATGAGTATTTTAACATCTTCATCGAAATACCGGGTTGATAACCTTGGAGAAATTGTGACGCAAGAAGGCGCAAAGAAGAGGCGATTTAGGTCAAGAAAAGGAGAAGAACACGAAGAGACAGATTCGAATACCGGATCTCAATCTTCCTTTTATAGATCCATTTGCACTCTATGGTTTTAACACCATCAAAGAGTCAACCAAATTCCAAACTTGATTGTCTCCCATGGATGCTATCTCGGATCTCATGGCACTATGCCATTTCTCGTAGTCTGGTCCATCATTGCTTCCGCATAGGTCGAGGCTCATCATTGTCTAACAATAATATATCTCGCGCATTGCGAGCCTTCCGACCTTTCGTGGTGGTGGTGCTTCCTTTGCCATGGGTTCCTCAACTTGTTACGCCACATGGGCATCATTCGTCGAGTCTTCCCGATTGGTTCATCTTGAACTTCTTCAAGGCGCACGTTCTTCCACTTGTCTCTGTTGAGAAACTCTTTCTCTAGGAAAACACCACTGAGCGACAAACACTTTGCCCTCTAGTCGGTTGTAGAAGTAATATCAAAGGTTTCTTCGGATATCCCACTTAAAATGCATTTATCCGACTTGGGTGTGAGCTTGTCCGATCAGAGTCGCGACAAACCTCACATCCCCAAATCTTTAGAAAAGACAAGCGTGACTCTTCCGGTCCATATCTCATATGGTGTCTTAACTCACGGATTTAGACGGTACCTATTAAGTGTGAAAGTGCGTTTCTAGAGCGTAACCCCAAAGGATAATGGTAAATCTGATCGGCTCATCATCGATCGAACCATGTCCAACAAGGTCCGATCACGCGCTCGGATACCCGTTTCTTTGAGGCGTTCGGGCGGTGTTATTTGTGGAACAATTCGCAACTCTTGAGATGATTGCTAAATTCATGACTCAAATACTCGCCACCACGATCAGATCACAGAGCCTTAATTTTCTTAGCACGTTGATTTTCATCCTCATTCTGGAACTCTTTGAACTTTTCAAAAGTTTCAGACTTATGCTTCATTAAGTAGACATAGCCATATCTACTAAAATCATCAGTGAAAGTTATGAAGTAATGAAATCCACCTCTAGCAGTCGTGCTCATTGGTCCATATACATCAGTATGTATGATTTCCAACAAGTCTGACGCACTCTCAAAAGAACCTTTGAAAGGTGATTTGGTCATCTTACCAAGCAAACAAGCTTCACATATCTCGTATGATTCAAAATCAAACGAAGTTAGAAGACCATCGGCATGGAGCTTCTTCATGCGCTTTTCACTTATGTGACCCAAACGACAATGCCAAACGAGGTGGGATTCAAATCATTAGGTCAAGTCTTTTAGCATTTATGTTAAAGATAGGCGCATCATCAAGATTTAAAATAAATAACCCATTCACAATGGGCTAAAGCCATAAACATTCCATTTTTAGAGATCAAACAACCATTGTCTTTACTTGCAAATGAATAACCATCTCTCATCAAACATGAGGGGATAAAATGTTTCGACTCATACTAGGAACATAATAACAATTATTCAATTCCATAATAAATCTTGAAGGAAGAAGTTGCATGGTGCCGACGGTCAACGCAAGAGAACCCTTGCTTTATTCCCGACGAAAATCAACTTCACCTCTTGCGACTCCTCTACTTCTTATTAGCCTGCATCGAGTTGCAAATGTGAGCAACCGATCCGGTATCAAATACCCAAGAGTTAATAGGAGAATCTGCGAAAAATGTCTAAAACATTTATGACAAGTGTACCATGGGTGGAAGTCTTACTTCCACCTTCTTCTTGCATTCATCGGAATCCATGTACTTCTTGCGATTTCTCTTCCATGGCGGTTTCTTTACAATAGAAGCATCTTGTCTCGACTCCGAGTCGACATTAGGCTTAGGCGTTGGCTTGAGATCATATCTTTAACCTTACCCTTATTCTTTGGCCATAGTCTGCCTGACCATCACATGGCTAGGCCCCGCACACTTCTTAATGTCATTCTCTGCTTTGTTTTGAGCATCCCACAAAGCTCATTAAGGCCCTTATCCGCCCCATGCATATGGTAGTTCAAATGAAATGCCCATAGCTAGGTGGAAAGACGCTAAAATGAAATCGATTGCCAACTCTTGGCCAATTGGAAACCAAGTTTATCCAAAGTCCGATGTAACCAACCATTTTGATCACATGTGGGCCTACTGGTGCACCTTACATTAACTTGCATTCCGAAAAGCCTTAGAGACATTGAACGATTCGGTCACGGCACGTTATGCGGAACATGTCCTTAAGCGCTATGATCATATCATACGCGATCCTCAAACGCTTTTGAGGTCGGGTTCCATGCATCAAGCATAAGACACTAATCTCAAGAGAGTCATCATGCTTTCTTGTAGGCATTTTTAACAAAGAAGAGACGCATTATTTGCGAGTTCTTCGGGATTGGGGTGTCAACGTTTTCCTTTTAATACGAGAACAATTCTAGTTACGGACCATCAGAATAGTTTGTTCCATTTAATTTCTCTTTCTCAAGAATCGATCAAAGCAAAGGGTGTGCGTGGTTGCTAGATGCCATTGATCTACAATAGGAAATGCAAAATACTAAGACAAATAAAACCATGATAGAGTAAAGCGATTAAACAAATTTAATAGAATGTACTCCCACTAAAATCAACATCCCTCTGTTGATTCTTAGCGATTCAAGATCCGATAACGAGTCTACTAGTGAGCTTTTGCATCACTGCTAGGAGACAAGGTACTTGATAAGCAACACTTGCTAATCATATCTCTATATGACTCTTGTTGTTGGGTGACATCTCTATGCCCGCGCCCAACCTTTATGCCCCAAGGCCCATAACCTTTATGATAACCTTGTTAAGTTCACCAATCCTTATGCATGTAAGTATCCGATACAAAACCCATCTAGTCAAGGAAAGTTGATGGTGCCTAATTTTATAGACCCACCATCAATTTACAAGACATGGATGGTGCAAAGTTTAATTGGGAGGGCATATGTTTAACTTAACATTTTGTGAGGATCGCTATACTTCTACCATTCAAACATGCATAGGAGTAAAACAATAGGAATAGCATTCACCTGCTTGTGACTCGATGGCCCATTTTCTCATGGTGATCTCCATCGCCATAGAATCATCCACCATGATGATCTCCATCTCCATGGTTCATGTGCCATCCTCCAAGTGATGTGTCCTCCAGTACTACTATAAGCTATTACTCATTGACTAGTAATAAAATACATGGATACTAGGAATCATCACAAGTCGGCACGCAGGATAGTTAATACAATACTTTGACAACACAATGGCTCGGCCGTGTTGCGTACTCCACGACATGCAGTCATGCAAATATTACAAACATGCATCACATACACATTAGGCCATACTGGTCACAAACATCCGCAAAAACAAGTTTATGCATAGAATGCAATCTACGGATAGGGGTCGAGGGTGTTCAGGGCGCGCGCTCGCAGTATCTCGGCGTCCAGGACATTCGTAAAAAAGAGATCAATCTATGCAATTTTTACATAGGATTTTGATCGGCAAATCATATTTACCACAAATCGACTCATCGTCCGATTCGACCAATTTGTGCGATCTTCGCATGCCGCAACCGGTTTCGTGTTGTTACCCGATGGCGAATCCGACCGGTAAGGTATGTTGTTTCACGACCTTAGCGGCATGATCACGGTACATCGATTATTAATCTAGGTTCGATTCGATCAATCATATTGATCTTCGCAATGGCGGTTTTACGTGTCACCGTCTACCCGATGGCGAACCGGTAGGGTATGTTGTTTCACGACCTTAGCGGCATGATCGATCAATCCATTCGAAATATACAATCGATCACATCGATCATACCGATTACATATCGCCATATGCAAATCACCGAACCTATAACATGACAAAGAACAGCTCTCGATACCATTGTTGGGAAACAGTAGGCTACACTAGCGCAAATTAAAAATTCTACCAGTAAACCAAGATCACTGCGATTATAGATCACGGTCTTACCACTAGACGCAGTGCGGAAGTTGATGCACGACGCGTCGGGCGGTGTAGTCGTACTCGATTGATGCGATGCGTCGAGGCGAGTAGTCGTACTACTTCCGCGTCCTCGTCGCGGCGCCCCACGTCACGACTCCTTTCTTGCGGTTCGTCCCAACGCCACGGATCTGGCGCCCAAAGGTATCCACACGCACGGGAGAGCGACGCACGCCGGACTACTAGATCGCGCGGCGACTAGGGCGTGGGAGGGTGGCGGCCGGGGTTCGAGGATGTCACGAAAACTCAACCCTCAACCGGTAGCGCCCGCCTCCTTTTATAGACGTCCTTATAATGGGCTTCTACGAATAGAGGCCCATTAGGACTCAATGCCCGATCTAATTTAGATCCAATCGAATTAGGCTTCACCCTTAAGTGTGTGACCCTATGGTTCACATATGTTTAGACATGACGCGAGTACACATACTTGGTCAATAGTTGGTAGCGCCTCTAGCAAGGCGTGCCAACTCCTAAACATACGTAAAGATCATATCGGACGAACCATCACAACGTTATGTACATGCCAATCCCTTTGCCTCACGATATTCGATCGAGCTCCAAGTGACCACTCTTTTCGATCCGTGATCAGGAATCCCTTACTAGGTTAACTCTTAACCTTAAGTAGCATGGCCATGCATTTACGGATCCGATCACTCGAGGCCCGAGATATCTCTCGGGCAGAGAGGGCAAATCCCATCTCGACCGACCATGCCTCGCAGCATGCTTCATGACAAACCCGAAAGCTACCTTTATAACTACCCGATTCACGAGTAGCGTTTGATAGCCCCTAAGTAGGTCGATTCACATCTCAAGTACATACGACAATCTCGAGTCTAAGGACAAGGCGTACACATTGTGTAGAGAGAACCATAAGAATAATTACTATGTCTCATGTTGGGTCGGTCCAACCCCATGTTCTAAACATGTGTCCACATTATTGGTTTGACATCTCCATGTCTATGACCGTGAAACATGGTCATCAACCGATACATGTGCTAATCCATCATTCACGTGTGTCCTCACATGAACTCCGACTAGGGACAACTTTAGAATAACCATACAAGTAAAGAGTTTCACAAACAAGTCACATACTTGTTAATCAACACAAAGGCAATATTCAAGGAACATTTATTAAATCATGGATACAATGAAATATCATCATCAATATGATTGCCTCTAGGGCATATCTCCAACAGTAGACTCATTTGTTTGTGAGCTTAACGGGTGCTCGATAAGGTTTTCTTGTACAACCAAGCCTTCCGCTGTGTTCTTAAGCTTTTGATCTTCGTAGCTTTCGTAGCTATTAAAGTGAAAAAAGAGAGTTAAACACCATATATGAAAATGAGGTGGCTCCTGTTAACTCCTCTAGTCGGTCGAACACACTACCGTCTTTCCTGCCTGCCTGATTCTTCACTGCTGGTTTGTTGTTCGCTGCTTTCTTCGGCCCATCCACGCGTTCCGCGCGTGGCTAAAACCGAAGGCGCGGTGACGTCAGCGCAAACCTTGGCTCTTCTGCCCTTCTCCACATGATCAGGTCACGCGTTGCTTTCTCGTGCTTTCTTCTATTCTAGGACCACTGCTTATTTTCTTCGTGCCGGCTTATTTTAAGCAGCTGTAGCTGTTTTGTTCTTGTTCACCACCGGAAATTGGCAGTACCATGTTTGATCGATCCAAATGGCTTCTAGAAGTTCTCGAAATAGGGCTTCTAGAAGCCGCTCATGATTGGTGTGTGAAGAAGCATGAGCAAGACAAATTGCCCTTTTCCCATGTTAGTGCGTACGTGTAGTGATGTGCGTGTGTGTATGCGTCTATGTGTTGTACCAGGTGATTCGCAAAAAAAAAATAATCGCCATTGATTAGATAGAACGAACAAGACATGATCTTATCTATGAAAAAATAGATAGAACGAACAAGACATGATCTTATCTATGGAAAAAAAAAGTTAGGGCAATTGCCTACATGCCACCGAATAATACATGTCAGTGATATCTCACTGATATATGGATCCGAGGCCTACATATCAGTATCACAATGAGGATATATAAAGAATCATATAGTTTGTCAATGGCATGTAGAGAATTAATCAAAAAAGTTTATCGTCGGAGCATTAAGAGCGAATACATGTTTACAGTCGGAACATTAAGAGCGAATACATGTTTACAGTGCTCCTAAGTAGTACTACATTACTGCGTCAGAATGTGACCGAAGTTACTCTACAGACTCCGGAGCAGGGCAATTCAAAGAGCACAACCGACAAGTCTCTTCAGAACAAGCAAAGTTTCCGATGCTCCTTGCGAGTAGATTACTAATTACCAAGTGGAAAGCATAGCTTTGGCGGCCATGCATCCCTCCTAATTTGTCTTGTTAGCCACAGTCATTTTTAATTGATACTGCTACCATTCCTTTCTCTCTCTTGTTAGTTCTTCGCCTGCTGTTCTTTTGGGCAGTGACTGCTAAAGACCAAAATATGTTAATGGGCAGGCAGGTCAAACTGCGTAGCTACCTTTGTTTAAATCGCCGGAAAAAAAACACTTTTTCTTTTAATCATGCTTTCCTCCTTGTTTTTGCTGCTCTCATGTCTGACGCTAGTAACCCATCTCTTCTTAATCGTCGTCGCCTTTTTTCCGTGGGGGAGTATGACATATCTTTTCAACTGCTAAATCAGACTAATAATTGAATCTTATCACTAAAAAAAGGCATGGATAAAAATAGCGGAGATTAGGAATCGGACCGTGGCCGGTTGGTAAAGAGGTGGTGTCATCCACTCGCCCACCCGGGTTTGACTCCGAGGACTCGTCCTGGTGTCTGCCTCCTTCTTAAGTAAAATTGGAGCTTGTGATCAATTTTTTAAGAGTAAATTTTGCAAAACTGCAATTTTATTGGATAAACTATCAGTTTGCTACAACTTTAAGCGAGGATTTCGGATAGCAGCACCTTTAAGAGACCAACGTATTGTTAGGCCCAAGTATCATACACACGTGGTACTGAGCCCGTTATGAGGTGCCACGCAAACACCAACGCGGCTCCCAAATGTCATACACACGTGGTATTGATCCCGTTACGAGGTGCCACGCAAGCACCAAGGCGGCTCACACATCAGTAGCACAAAAGTTACAATTTATTGATAGTTTGGATTGTATAGTTGCGGTATGTAAAATTTACTCAAAACTCTTCACCGCTGCAGTATGTTGCAGCCGCCTGGATTCATGTTTTGCTCACGTCGCGATCCCATCGTCACGCACGGTCTCGGGACAACACACTCTACTTGGCCTTTGCACCTCACCTCTGCACTTCTGCGCTGCCATGTTGAGGCTATGTGTCCTAGTGGATCTTCTCCCTCCCCTCTTCTCATCCTTGGCCTCGTCGCCACCCCCACACACACACTTTAGTCGCCGTTGGCGATCTCACCCACCCATACCTCTTTTGTTTCTATTTCACTGCCATGGAGGGCCCACATGCCAGTATGAGTCACTAACCAGTAGACCACATATTTGCCTTCATTTTAAAAAGAGTAAATTTTGCATAACTACAACTATTATGTTTAAACTATCAATAAACTATAACTTTTGTACTGCTGATGTGTGAGCCTCCTTGGGCTTGCATGGCACCCCATAATGGCCTCAGCACCATATGTGTGTATGATATGTAGGACCGGCTCGTCAGAAGAACCTGTTCGTGAAAGAGTTACAATTTTTTTGTTTTTGAAAAATTGGTTTCTTAAAGATGTAGCTACCCGAAATCCTTGCTTAAATTGTAGCAAATTGATAGTTTTCCAGCAAAGTTGCAGTTACGGGAAACTTACTCATTTAAAAAAATCATGGAGATTTACTAATTTGCATGGAGTATTCCAAGTTGTGTCTTCAACTATTTTAGTTTCGTTCTGGAATGTTCAAGTTATGAGAAGTTGAAAGGCGATTGATCATACTATTTTATAGGAGTAGGACGTAGGAGGTGACAAGCAAAGTCAAAGTAGTTCAACTATTTGGAACAAGTCAAAGAAAATGCACTGAATTTGTACTGCCATGATGCGACCGATCAACCGACAACAACCTGGAGAAGAACTTTGAAATTGTACTATTATACTTACTCCGTTTAGGAATATTTGGCAAAGTTGACTTTCAACGGTCTCTAAAGTAGACCGCTAATTTTATACTATTCCATCTGTAAAATGTTGTGAAAGTATGAATATTACAAAGCTTGGCTGGTCCAAATCAAAAATGTCAAATAAACGGGACCAGAGGGAGTATTTGTTTCTTCGTAAACAAGAGAAATGATGAGTACTAGTCAAAGAAATATATTGTACTCCTACTTCATTTTATCAACAACTACGCAGTACACAGTTGAAGCAGCCAACAATTAAAGGTCTGTTTCTTCAGCAGATACGTTAATACTGACACTGCTCATGTTTTCCATTCTATATGTTCGTAGAAAAGAGTGGGTATTTACAGCAAAAGAAGTGTCTTTCTTTTGCTGTAAATTGTTTCTGCAATCTGAACGCGTGCCCTAATTCTTCCACATGTTCTTTTGGTCAATAGTATCCTGTTGCAAATCCCGTCGCTGTTACTATATTGATATTTGACAACAAGGTCTGCATGCACGTCGCCTGAATTAATTCGTTTTGTAGTCCAAGTCTAAAGATGCATGCACAAGCTTTTCCGTTGAGAAAAAGAAGGAAGAGTACATTCCTACCCAAATCTTCAACGAGGAAAAAGGTCATGCTGAAAGAAGGGGGCAATTAAACGATCCTTGTAATGTCCGTTTCTGAGATCGTTAAACTCTTCACAATCATTCAGGATATTCGGTCGTAAAGCAAGAAATAGCATCACAAACAAACTTACACTTACAAAAAAAAAGACAAGCTTTTATTACAATAGCTAGGGCTTCACAGCCAGTTTGAACACAGACACAGACATCCAAGCCCAAATATAAAATATTATAGGACAAAAGATACTTCTGAACCACAGGCACGCACGAGCGTGATTGAGATCTAGTACCAGTAGTCGTCACCTTCCAGTGTCTCTTCCTGATCATATAGATCACCTGTCTCCTCCCAAGGTTCTTCTGATGATGTTTAGCAAGTATAAGCACAACAGTACTCAGCAAGTTGCATGAAAAATTCTAATTAACTACTTGCCAGGATTAACAAATGAATGGAGGAGTTCTGCCATAACAGGTATATGTGGAATGCAATATATTTGAGTTTAAACATTTTAGCATTAAAACAGTAAAGACATATTACATATAACAACAGGAGTTTTCAACATATGTAATTATCAACTTAACATCTGCAAAACTCTTTTTATGTCTCATATGCTGGAATCACCCATGAACATAACTTTATTAACCGGAAGCATGGCGTATCTGAATACCATTGTTTATACTCTGCAGAATTGCCGAATTTTACCCACAAGATACCTCAAACTTATACGGTTAAGCTATATGCACGTAACACGATAGCTTACGACCGAGATAACACAGCCTTTTAAATGCTCAGCCTTTCTAGTCTCTACCCGGTAGATTCAAGGTCAATACAGCCATCGAGAAACCACCAGCCAATGGTGGAGTATGCAGTCCGATGCTGACTGGTCTATACCGTTGTGTAGTTCAGCGAGTGCCCTAACCGGCACACTCCTGACTCACCCAATCCGTGGATGCTCTACACAACAAGAGCAGTTGACATCCTATAGATATTCGATTAGATAAGCAGTGCTCTAAGCCAAGTTGGATAACAAAACCCGTGAGCGATTTCTGTGTCTGTTATTTGGCACCAGACTTTAGTCCTTACTTGTCATCTAGTGAGGCGATAGACCAATTACCAAGACGTGGTTGTCCATCTCTTGATCTCACCTCTGACTCACTTTTATCAAATATATTGGGTTGTCCAACCTCCTGGTCTCAACCCTCAACTCTCCACCAAAACCTATTGGCGTTTAGCCAATATTCCTTATCAGTATTTGTAAACATGTTGTGTTACAATGCCGAATATTTGCTATCATTTTATGTAACTTAAATTTGTCATTGTGAATATGGCCTACAAAGAATAGAAGATTGTGGGTGTATGTGAAGGGATACGGGTAGGCTACACTAGCTAGTAATTCAAAACTTCTACCATGTAAACCAAGAAGCCATGCAAGCAAGAGATCATAGATCATTAGCACTAGACGCGTAGTACAACAGAATAAGAGTTGGAGCGGCCTGATCGATCCAACGTGGAGCGCGTTGATGTAGTGGTCATAGTCGATCATCCAGTGTCCTTGAGGTCGATCGTCACCTCCAACAACCAATCGTGTTCCTTGTTGAGGATCATGAATCGTCCTCGTCCAGCACATCAGCAATCATAACAGCACATCTACGCGTCCAAGGATGGAACACCGTACGTTAGTGTGCTAGCACCAACTCGTACGGTAGGGCTCTCAAGAAGATGGTAGCTAGGGTTTCGGTGGAGCAACTCACGTCGTTCTAACCTCTCATCCCAACAGCCTCATGCATCCCCTTATATAGGGCCCATGATGGATCTTATCCGAACATGTTTGTTCCAACCCGTTAAGTATGTGACCCCGTAGGTTCATGTGTAATCAGTTGTGATTCGGAAACTCTTTTTCGACCACTAGTTGTTAGCGGTTCGTAGCATGATATAACGATTCCCGAATACATATAAATTATATCGGACGAACCTTAATGCAATATGATCTATGACCAGATCCTTATCACTTACGATCAGCTCGTATCTCTATACGACCAGTTAATATTTAGCCATGACCAATTTATAACTCCTTACGACCAGTTTACAACCACTTAGTGATTATATTCGATCAGTCTACGACCAGCTTGTATCTCCATACGACCAATCCGTATCTGGTCGAATTGAATGACCTAATTATGTATTTTTCCTTTGCCTCATGACATCTGGTTGAACTCCAGGTGAGATAATTTATCATCTATTAACTGTTCAATACTTTCTCAATCAAGTGACGAATAACTTCATGTAGTTGACTTTTCGACCACTAGTGGCATGGCTATGCACTTTCTTTATCTGACCACATCGAGGGGCCTAGAGATATCTCTCCTGTTAGGCTAGGAGGGGCAAATCTCATATCCAACCAGTCACAACCCTCCGCATGTTTCATACCATACCCGAAAGCTACCTTTATAACTACCCAGTTATGGAGTAGCATTTAGCAACCCCTAAGTGTACTATTACACACGTAGGAAACCATGCTGATCTCAGGTCTAAGGATTATACATCATCATTGCTTGAGACCAACTGATGACACATAAAATCATAACAATCTCAATACTGGTCGATAAGTCACCAGCATTCCGACCAGTGACATCCGACTAGGGATACATTTAGAATGACATCATATAAGTTTAAAGAGCTTCACCAACAAGTCACATACTTGTTAATCTTTATAACTGATAATTCATTCAAAGAACATAATAATATTTATTCTATAACTCATAAACATAGACGTGATACAATCATCTCTATGATTGCATCTAGAGCATATCACCAACAATATGTGGGTGGTAGGATTTATCTAAATATCATGATATTCAAAAATATAATTGTAATAACAAAGTAATTGGATAAAATATAATAATAAAATTAATAATATAAGTACATGAAATATAGACTCAAAATGATCAAACGAATGCAACTTGCCTCCTTGCTCAAAGTCCTCAAAAATCTCTGCTTCTCCTGTGTCTTGTCCAGCGTTCTCCGGAGTTTGGTCGTCGAAGTTGGGACCTAACGCAGAATAAAATAATCCAAATAAAATATCCGGACTCAACAAGGAGCGAGCGGGGAACAACATATAAATAAAATAAATTCGGAAAGAAATAAAAAGAAGGGCGGTGTGGAACATTGGGAATATATTTGGTGCTTGATTTGGCTAAACGGGGTTGAAAATGGGATTCACGGGTTCGAAACGGTTGAAATAGAAATAGTAATGTGCCTGATGAATAGTGTCAGGTTAGTAATATTGCTAATGGGTCGGGCTAAATGAATAGTGTTAGATTTTGGTCTGTGGGCTAACGGTTTCGATGGACAGTAACGGTTGGGCTGGAATTGTGTATCTGCATAGTGTTGGGCCAAGCCCAACACGTGGATGGGCTCAAGCTACTGGGCCAGCCCTAAAGGTCCAATGCAGGTGCGGCTTGAGCTAGGTGGCCAGGAGCCGGAGCACACTCCTGAGTCGAAGAAAACGATGCCAGTGAGCGGCGGCTTCGGGAGGCATGGCGAGCATCACCACAACGTGCGTAGCCATTTTTGGGCTTTGTGCGAGCAGTGGTGGCTCAGGGAAAGGTGGTCATCAGTGGTGGCGCACTGCCAGAGCAGGGGAAGGTGGCGGTGGTGGCTCGGCGGTGCTCCGGTGGCGGTGGTGCTTCGGTGCTGCTTCAACCAAATTGGCCAGGGCTCGAGCACTGGTGGGTGAAGGGGAGCTCGAGGAAGGCGGCAGTGGGGCTTAGGGTGTTCCGAGGCGAGCTAGCCACATGAGCCTTGGGCGGTGCGGTGGTGGAGGGTGGTGCCGGCGAGGTGGCGGCGGGCAAAGGAGGTGAGGGAAAAGTTCAGGGTGACAGGGTGGTGGTTTTGATGGGGTTGGGATGGAGAGGGCGAGATGGTGGCGACAAATTTGCCTTCGGGCTCATCGGGGAAGAAAGAGGGCGGCGGTGAAATCCGAGGTATTGATCGGTGTTGGAGACAAAGGGAGGTGGAAGTGAGGTGGTGTGAAGGATGATCAAGAGCTGGGTGAAGTGAGGTTGCCTTTTACAGTCTAGAAGAGGTGGTAGCAGTAGTGGCCGAGCGAGGCTCGCGCGACACATGGCGGTGAGGTGGACGGCGAGGAGGAATTGGCATTGCGCAGAGGGAGGTGGCGGTACGGCGGCGTCGTGGTGGCAGTGGCGTTTCCCTGGCGCAAGGGCGTATGTTGGCGCGGTCGAACGCGGTGTGTGTGATGCATCCAGTAGATGGCAAGGGAGTCGTAGGGCACGGTGCGCAGCGGTGGCGCACGATGGTGGCGCTGGCGCATGTGTTGATGGCGAGGAACAGACTTGTCACGGTTGTAGTGTTTGCTGAACCGATTCCATTCAAAAAAGAGAATGAAATTTGAAATAGACTTTATAATATAGTTGCGAATTACATCACGTGCAGGGTTTGGTTACGTGCATCAGAAACGACAGCATGCACGAATAACCAAACCGAAATACACCTACGATACATGTGCACCTTTTTGTTACCAAAAAAGGTCGATTGGAATGAAGTTAATTAGTCTTGGCGGCCCATCGTTCCCTTCCCCTTGTCTCCTGACTACCCGCAGCGGCGGCTAGTCTCGAAGTCAACCATGTTCTGCCAGAGGGCCTGAACGATTGTATGATGTTAGGATAACACGACGTGGGGCCAAATTAATAATCAGAATGCAAATTGAACATAACTTACCTCTTCAATCTAGACTGCACTTGGGCGATGGGGAGTGCTAGTACGAGTCTTCCCCTTGTTCTTCGCCCGCATGGTGCAGTCATACTGAGCTTCCTGTTCGGGGGTCCTCCACCACCACCCTGCTTTCTTGGGCTTCTCTGGTGCCTTTTCAATAGGGTCAGGTACGTAAGTTTTCTAGCATTTGAAAGGTCTCAGCTCACATCACATAGTTCAATATGTACTTCTGCTCGATGAACGCCCTATCATACATATCTGGGCTATCGATTCATTGGAAGAAGTTGCATTGCATTTCCGGATGCTATTATGCACAGATGTAGTTAGAGATTTGTGGAATAAAATGTAATATGCCAAAAATATGTGTGTGCAAGATTTTCTTACGAGGATGTTCCCGCACGTGTAGTACGCCCAGGCGGCGGTCCGAATATGTGGGCTAGATGATCTTAGCCAGTTCTTCGCATACACATTGTGGGCGTGAGAACTCCGATGGTACCGATGCATCCTTTATAGAATAATTCGGGTAGGGTTTAACACTCTCGGTAAGCCACTTGCGCTTCCGCAGCATCTTCGCGTAGAAGTTCACCGACAAGTTTGACATCTCCATCCTCTCTATTGTGTGAACCAAGTTTTGGTGAAGTGTTGGGTGTGGTGGTGTAGTATTCTCCTCTAGCTCTCTTCTCCCTCTTTTTATTAACGAATAGGGGTGTAATGCTAAGGTTGGAGGGAGAACAGAGAAGACATCGGTCTGAAAAAGTGGCATGAAAGAGTGTGTTCATTTATGTCTGAGAATGTAGCGTCGTAGTGTGTTGTCACTTCAGTCTAAAAAGGTGGCATCAAAGGCTGTGGTCATTTATGTCTAACAAGCTAGCGTCGAAGTGTGTTGTATTTTCGGTTTGAAAATGTGGCGAGGCAGAGTGCAGTCATTTTAATCTGAAAAGGTAGCGCCGCAGTGTGTCATTTTTTCAGTCTGTAAAAGGTGGCAGTGTCTAGCATGACAGGGTGCGCGTATATAGCAGCTATGTTATGGTGCATTGACAAATCCAGAGGCATTGCGAGCGTGGCCCCTAATTCTTTTGACAAGTCCTGTCACGCCGCCACCCTTGGCGTGACAGTACTACGCTGTCACACCATGGTCACTGGCATGACGTAATCGTGCCGCCACACCAGTGCATGGGAAAATCCAGAGGCGTTGCAAGCCCTGCTCCTGATTCTACGGCTAAGTCCTATCACACCGCATCCCTTGGCGTGACAGTACTATTCTGTCACGTCATGATCACTGGCGTGGCATAACCGTGTCATCACACTAGTGCATAGATAAATCCAAAGGCGTTGCAAGCCCTGTCCCTGATTCTGGGGCTAAGTTCTGTCACACCGCCCCCCTTGGCATGACAATACTACTCTTTTACGCCATGTCACTGGCGTGGCGTAACCATGTTGCCACGTTGTAAGATCGAGGAAGCCGACTAGAGGGGGTGAATAGGCAGTTTTTAATTTTCTTTGGCTAAAACCAAGTATTATGTGCAGAAGAGTAAATTAAATCGATTTTGCACACTTAAGGCCTAAATCAACTAGTCTCACTAAGTGCACCAACAATATAAGAATATTGGTAATGATAGCAATCATACAAAGATATGTAAGTAATTTAATTCTAGAAATGTAAATTGCAATAGAGTAAAGCACAAAAAGGCACATCACAATAACACAATGATGTTTTACCGTGGTGTTCGAAAACTTGTCGGTCTCCCCTAATCCACGTTGAGGTAAGCCCAAACGAATTGGATCAGCTTCACAAATTAAGCCAACACCTCCGAGGTAAACCCAAACGAATTGGATCGGCTCACAACTTGAACCAACAGCTCAATCCACTCGAGGTTGCTCTTCCTCCACTCCGGAGATGGTGAGCACCAAACTAATAACAGCACGTCGGGCCTTCTCACAAGCTTCTTGAGAAGATCATCGAACCACAACGCCTCCACACCATCTAGGTGTCGGTGAACACCAAGAGTAATAAGCCAAACCCCTGCTTGACTCTCACCACGTGCAACGAATGCACAAGCTCAAGTGCATACGAAATCCACCTTTTGATGCAACACATGCAACTAAAGACCTCTCTCCTAGCTCGCAAGGTGCAACATATGCACAATTGAGAGGAGAAGCTCACACTAGCTTAAGAGAGTGAAATGAGATGCCAAACATTGTCTCTCAACCGGCCAAGGGTGTATTTATAGCCCCCACAACAAAAACTAGCCGTTGGGAGCAGAAATCAGCAAACCCAGTACTATCATTTTTACTGTTCAACGGTCTGAAAAGTGTGCATTAAGTGCTAAAAAACTAGCCATTTTTTAGTTTGGTGCGACAGTACCGCTATACAAATGCAGTATTACCACTCTGCGGTAGTACCACTCCTCTCGGGTGATATTACCGCAGGCCAATTTCAGCACAGATGATACTCGGTAAAAAAGGTCTTAACTTTTGACTCTGGTGTTGGAATTGAGTGATCTTAGACTCTATTGAAAGCTTATTCAAAGGGCTACACAACTCACCTGATTGCCTGATATCAAACACATTAGATCAATGCATAAAGCATAAGAACTTTAGAGAGTCACAACCATTGTCTAAGTCCAAGGAAATAGCAACAAGCAATCTTAGACCATGTCAAGGGAACATGCATGAATCCTAACAATTTGCAAAACACATTTCAAACTTAGATCATGTCATAAGGAGTAGGTACATGGACTTTAACTATTTGCAAAACACATTTGCAAAAGTATAGTCACATGCTGTAAGGATTAGACGCTTGAGCCTTAACTATTTGCAAAACACATTCGCAAATAATAGCATCTTGCCACGGTGAGCTAGAGTAAGTGAGATTGAGCTATCAACACATGATGAGACTCAAGCTACTAGACAAGACCCCTCTTAATAGTACGACAAATCTATACTAGCAATCCGGTCTTCCAACCAAACACCAAGACCGGTAAAAGACTAAGAACACATCCTTAGCCCTAGCTAGTTATACCTTTGCCTTGAGTATTATCTTGAAGCTTGATAATGCACATCTTCACTTCAAGTTCGGATCATTGTCTTGATATGTATCAACTTCTGATGCATCCTTCACGTGCCTTTCATCAACACATGATGGGTCTTCTTTTGACTTGATGATCAACTCATGATCATCTCCTCTTCGAAATTTTGATATGCATCAACACATGATGCATCCTCTTCTTGAACATTGACCTGATGATGATCAACTCATGATGTCATCCAAAGTCTCTATCATTATGGAACATAACCTATTTAACCAACTCATAAAAAATATTAGCCCCACAATTTCATTGATATTAATTATGAAAATATACCTGCATTAAATGCTTCCGATCTAGCCATTACTGTCAGGTGTGGTACTACAGCCAAGTAGACTTCGGTAGTACCGCTCTCTGGTAGTACCGTTTCTCATGTGCAGTACTACCGATTTTCAGAGATTTAAGAATCAAGAAAAATATCTTCTCTGGAAATTATATACCACCATGTAAACATCGGTACTATCGCTTTGCAGTAGTACCGCAAAGCAAATGCGATCATACCGATTTTCAAAGGAGAACAAAATTCCCAAAAATATGCTCTCTGAAAAAAATGTACCACCAAGTAAAACCCGGTATTACCGCACAATGGTAGTACCGCTTACCAAATGCAGTCATACCGATTTTCACTGAAATTCTTCCAGAAGCTATTTTAAATGCAATGCATGACTCAAGCTACTAGTCATGATCCCTCTATCGTCTTTGCGTTACCATTTCCATGTTGTCATCTATAATCCAGGACTAAGCTTTTAAAACATCTTAGTACACACATTAGTCCCATAACACAACGCAAATAATTGGATATAAAGCAATATTAGTATATATGAACTACACAAATTTTATATACTCGAATGATATATTTCAAAATAGAGATCCTCGATATAAGTGGATAAAAAAATATGAATCAATACTAATGAAACCACAAAACATATAGTGAACCCCCCTAGATATGTGCATACACGAATGTGTAATAAAAACATATGCACATATTCAAGTTAAATTTTTAGTGGAGTTCAACCTATATTTTGAATCCGAGGAATTCAACAAGATATAAGAATGTGATGTCGAGTGCATACTTCCATGATTTTCACTTTTTTATCCAAATGAGACTAAATAATATCATAGTTAACAAACGAGTTAGTATCATATTTAGATTTGTCATTAATTACCAAAATACTCTATTAACTTAATGGCGGGTCTAGATTCTTCACACACCAGTGTGTGGACAAATCCAGAGGCGTTACAAGCCCTGCCCCTGATTCTAGAGCTAAGTCCTATCACGCTGCCCCTCTTAGCATGACAGTACTACTCTGTCATGACATGGTCACTAGCGTGGGTAACCTAGTTTTTTGGCAGATGAATCAATCATTGTTTCATTCATTCATCTATTCATCCAATTTATCCAATTATTCATACAATTCATCCAATCATTCATCCAATAAATCATCCATTCATTCAGTCATCCATCCATCCATCCATTCATTCAAACAACCAATTATCCAATCATCCATCCATTCAAACATTTCATTCATGCTTGCATGCATGCATTCATCCCATACAGGAGGCACCAGTACTACACTAAATGACATCACTTGCGCTTGCGGATCGGACCTGTGCCCGGTGTGAACCTAGCAGCTAGATGCTCATTGTGGGTGCCCTTAACGACATTGACGCTGCTAATGCCTGTGCGATCACGGTGTTTTTGGTGCAGAGGCGTGGCCTGAGTTGGCTGCATCAGGGTTGGTGCACCAACAAGGTCCGAGAGGACCATCTTGTCAGACAATCTGGCATCCATGCCCTCCTCCTCGTCATCATTGTCATCGTCATCTCGTGCCACGGTAGTGGATGTCGTTGCCCGCGATGATGTAGCACATGATGAGCCACTCCGAACCGGGGCAGCTTGAACAGCATCCCTTGCGATGGTGCAGTTCATTTTAGTTATGATTCGCTTGTATTGGCGGCGAACTATCTACAAGGACAAACAAAAAGAGGGTAAGAAACAACCACACTGAGATACAATTTTTTTCTCAAGTAAGCTGAATATATCAACCTCACAAACAAGATATTTCCACAAACCATTGAATGACACCAAAAAAATTGTACAAATCTAATTTCACCATAGGAACAAGATGATGCAATTAATTGTACCAATCTAATCTCAAGTAAACTATACCAATCTATTTTCACTATACGAAAAGATGGATTTGAGTCGCATGTTTATTGAACAAGAGTGAATCTGTTAAAACACAAATTATTGTATCTGCAAGATAGCATGAGTGGGCCTACCCACGGGCAAACGCTCCCATGTCCACACTTGCAGGAGGTATGCGTAGCCACCCATGTTATTGTCAGCACTCCGTGAGTGGCACCACCATGCGGCTATACGGTGGCGGTGCAGCACTATCCATGCGGGGAAGCATATTGGTGACGCTCTATTCCAAGGGAAGAAATCAGCATCACGGACATATAGCACGTACCGCTCATCCCAATCCAGAGGGGTGTGGGTCCGAGGGCGAAGTGGTTGGAGTACCTGTCAGAAAAATTTGCATAGACATAAGTGAAGTGCACCCCATGGTCAATAAGTTAAATGCATGATCGAACAACGGATGCGGAATCTCACCACACCCTCGTCGGCTATACGGTGTGCGCGGTGGTCATTGTTGTACCCTGAGATGAGCAACGGGTGCTGCTGATGCTGAGGCATCCTACAATAGAAGAAATAAATTTGTTAGTACACATGAAGTACAAAACAATGGAGAAAATGCAATGGAGTGAATGTAATAAAGACACAACAATACTCTTTGCCCAATGACAACAGCGATTACCTTAGGGGTGCAAGACATGTCCTGTTGGATATGGGAGTAGTGTCGCCTAACCCTACGCTGCTGGCAATCCTTATTCACGTGCTTTGACTTGGTGTGGCCATGCTCACAACACCGCGAGAACCTGTTGGTTATGGTGGTGTTGTCGAAGTCCCCTAGGCTATACATGTCCTTATCGGCTTGCTGTGAGTGGCCTATGTCGTTACGAAATCTTTTCCTCTTCCTCATACTGCGTCGCTTGTTCAATATTTCTTTGTCGGGAATGTATTCTTCCCCAACGCAGGGTGGCTAATGTGAGGGATCAAGGTAAGGCCCAAACCTCTTCTCCCAAGTCATCATCGTGGTTAGCTTTGAGAATTCCTCGTCAATGAAGGTATTTGAAAGGTGGCTCACGCTGAGCATGCGGTGACGATGTGCAAGTATGGCACATGTAGCAAAGTCGGGACCATGCAAGTGCAATCTCCTACAGTCAGGTTCACTCTATTATTTCGGCCTCCATAATGCTCATCCCCTATCGATGTGTCCCCCACTCCCCTAACGACGTAGATATGCAAAGTCGGGTCATATTCATCTGCCTCCGAGTTGCATGACTCGTCCTTCGTTAGAGCAAGGTGTTTGGCAGCAACCGCATCCCAACGCTCGCCAGCATTGTATGCATCCCTTGCACAGGTCTACCGATCCACAAAGTATGAGTTGGTCTTCCTAAATGAGTACTCCACGATAGCCAATGCTAGCATAGCACGGATGCCCTTCAGAACGTTATTGAACACCTCCGAGATCTTCGTGGTCATCATGCCATACCTACATCCACCTTCATCATATGTCTGTGCCCATTTCCTCTTGTGTTGCAATACCTAGTCCAACCATTTTTTCTCTTGTTGGTTGGTCAGTCCCCTCAACTCCTTCAGCTTACCCTTGAAGTCCCTCTTCTCCAAACATCTACACAACAGCTTGAACTTTTTTGTCTTCCCTACTGCCTTGCTTAAAAAAATTTGCTGCTAAGTGACGCTTGCACCACCTATGCAGCACATCCGAGTATCCATCAAGTTTGCTCTTCGCAGCGTTCATAATGCCGTGGTGCCTATTCAAGATGATGTAAACCTTCTGTCCAAGCCCAACAAGGTGTAGACAAACTATATTCATGAACTATTGCTAGCTGGCATTGTTCTCACCCTTAGTAAGTGTGAATGCTAGTGGAATCAGCTGGTCCTCTACATCAATACCCACGGTGACCATCAAGGCACTATAGTACATCCCGGTTAGGAATGTGGCGTCAACTGATAAGATAGACCTACAATGCTTGAAGGGCTCTTTGTATTGCCCAAAAGACCAATACACCCGCCCGAGAACCTGTTTCAACACTCCTTCATCGGGTTTCGTTTGGTTCCTGTGCTAGTGATAAAACTCTATGCCCGAGTTCTTGGCCTGCATAGCGCTTAGGATCCGAGGAAGCATCCCATAAGCCTCCTTCCAATCACCCTATAGTAACTTCATCACTCTCTGCTTTGCCCTCAGTGCTTTCCCGTACTTCACGCGGTACTTAATGAATCCAAATATAGCCTCAATAAGGGTGGCGATGGTCACATCAGGGTCGACAACCACAACCCAGTTACGCGCCTAACAATGAAATTAGCGGTCACTTGAAGGTGCTCCCCGGACACTCGTGCAGTCCCACAAGAGTAAGGCTGCTTCACATTTGTTATTTTCCATTGCTTGTCCCTATTTTTTCGCCCCCGGACCTTCCATCCGCACTCCCTTTCACACCTCACGGTATACCTCTTTTTCACATCGGAGTGTTGTACTACAAACAATGGTGCCTCACGGAGTATTCTTGCAGCCAAACCTTCATATCCTCTATGCTTGAAAGCAACATGTCCTGGCGTATGGCGTCATTATCCGGGTCCATAATGTCATCCCTGCTTGAAGATAGCGTTACCAACCATTTTGACATCCTCGAATGCATGCACCGACAGGATCTCACTCATTGCACTGTGAAGAACCCAGCCTTCCTTAGAGGAGAAAAGCGGAGTGGGCGCTTTGTTTTCGGTCGAGCTCTGACCTTCGTCATACTCAACATCACGAACTGTTCCATCTCGGAACACCTCCTCATCAAGCTTGTTGTTCAGTATAGTGCCATTGAAATCAGTCACGGGATCACTAAGATGGTGCGATGCAGAAACAGTATATATGACAAATCTACCAAAGGGGGCATTGTTGTTAAGACCGACGCCAATGACCTCTTGGGATAGTTGCTCCTCCATTGGGGGGGCTTGCGAAAGTTTCACAGCAGATTCAACTTTTTCCATGGTGCTATTCACCACATCTACATTCTTTCCCATGTCCTCGCTAGCTATTGTCCTCTCTGCTACAACCTCCAACGACTGCACTTGAGATGCGAGCACAATCTCCTTGTACGTGTCCCAATCACTGTCGCACGAGATTGGCATAAAAAAGGCGTGCACCTTTGAACCCAGCCTAGAATCATACCGCCCCTCCATTCCGACAACAACCTTGGGCTCATCACATCCAAAGGTCGACTTAATCCTCGTCACAAGAGTTTGAAAAGCTGATGATTCTTGAAACACAAGTACAACAACTTCCATGCCAACAAACTCGACACCACTACTCGTTTGGCTAACCAGCTTACCAATAAAAATACATACAACTTTATCCATCTACATCCAACAATGTGAACAAAATATTGCAAAGTCAGCACTGCATACCATAGGTACAAACCACCACACATGCTACTGACGAACAACTACGCTTCAAAGTAGTACTAACCATTCCATATATGACTAATGCTGACTGGTATATAGCGAACACAAAATTCGTCGACTACTATGCCAAAAGGCCCGACAAGCTGGGAATTGAATTTTTGAACTAAATAAGCCTTTGTTGAAGCAAAATTTTATTACTAACTCTCCGCCAACTATATTTTCCAATCTGACAGCCACGCCGCCACCGAAGCGTGGCAACCAACAAAGTTATTTCCTCACAAAAATAACAAAGCTACAATTTAATAGCCACATTTTCATCACTACATGAAACTATAATAATATATCCTATTTCATTCACAAATTCTACTCACAACATCCATTTTTATCCACAAATCGCTAAAAATCGTATGAACACAATAAAATATGCACGCATTCAAGTACCATTGCGTGGTAATGCTATCCGATTCACTCCAATGTGCAAAGATTCAAACCAATTCCACTCAAACATGCAATTGACCAAAACCCTAAATCTACTAATCTAACCTATTTTATCTAAAATAAATGGAGGGAATGGGTGAGATTACCTTGGGAGATGATCTCCACGGGTTTATGGACTTTGAATCGGTTCTAAATCGACGGATTTAAGGAGGTTGGGGGCAAGGAAGAGAGAGAACGCGTTGGGAAGAATGGAAGTTTGGAGAAAATAAAGAATTGGGTGGGTCGGTGACACCTAAGTCATATCTGTCACGCTACGTGCTTTGGTGTGACAAAATAGACTTATCACACCAATAATACTGGCATGACAATGAAAAATACTGGGCCACACAAACCCTCCACGCTGGCAGGCCGTGCGCATAACGGCTTGCATGGCAGATTTGGCCACACCGAAGAAAGTGGTGTAACAGAATGGTTTAATCATATCGCGTGTTATAGCGTGATGAAAGGAGATATGACTGAAAATAAAGTTAGCGAGTGGTTAACTTTAAAACATTATTTAAAAAAAATTCGGACGGAAATTCCGTCTTCAACTCTAATCGTTTACTAAAACAAAAAGAAAAAAAGAAAATGACGCATGCGCTCCTCGCAATCACAGCAATCCCAACAGCACAACTCCTTTAAAACCACGCCACACGCCGAAGAGAGAGAAGACTCCATCCAACCTTTACCGTTCCCCCAAGCTCCATCTCTCTCCCCCATGGCCGCCTCACGCGACCTCGGCGGCGACCCGCCGGAGTCCACCCGCCTCCGCATCGGCGACGACATCGCCTGGTCCGACGTCAGCGGCGTCTACGACCGCGACGACTCCCTCAAGGAGAACACCAACCCTAAGTGTCTCCTCAAGAACCACCCCGGCCACAACGGCAACGGCGCGTCGCAGCGATTCTCCGGCAACCTGAAGCCCACGGCGGCACCCATCATCGGGATCTCCGGTAAGCTCGGCCAGGGCGGCGGCTGCGCGCGACGGCACTACCCGCCGGCGATGTTCCCCAAGAAGGCCAAGATCGGCGGCGGCGGGCGCAACCCGAAGCCGGCGGTCCCGGAGCACGAGCCGAGCTCTCCCAAGGTATCCTGCATCGGGAAGGTCCTCTCCGACCGCGAGAGAGCGCGCCGGCGGCGGCCGCTTAGGTCGCTGGAGATGAAGACCGGCTGCTGCCCCGGGTTCGGTTTCTTGATGCGACGGAGCCGCTCGAGGAAGAGCGCCGTGGAATGCGTTGACCAGTCTCCTCCGCCGCTGCCGGCCGCGTCGAGGCGGAGGGAGGCGAAGGAGGTTGAGACGGAAGAGGCGACGCCGGCGCCGGCGCTGGGAGGGATGACCCGGTTCGCGTCGGGGAGGCGTGCGGCGGATTGGGCGGCCGAGATGGAGGTGGATGGACTCGTGGCGAGATCTGGGCCGTTGTAGCGTGTGCAGGGGAATCTGAGATGACATGTCTATACAGGAGAGTTTGATTTGGTGTGGCTGTCTGTCTGTTGGCTTGTTGCTGTGCTTTAGAGGTAGGTGTAGTACTTGAGGTGTGTACATACTGAAATTAGGACATGAGATTTAGAATTAGATTGGCAAATTAGACATTTTTTCTTCTCTCTGTTTTGGCTTGTTTTCTGTTAATTTGTTGCGAGTTCAAATTGTTCAATGGTTCTTTGAATGGTGTGTTGTGTGGAATTTGTCGGAGAAATATAATTCAGATTTTGATTGATTGTATCTGCTCCTATGACTTTGCCATGTCTTAACTTTTTTGCTGAGAGAAGTAGTGTGCATTTGGTTGATCATTGGGAAGGGATTTCAGCCATTATTGAATATGGGAAGCGTCTTGAAACCTTGCCTAGTCGCATACTTGCATAATCATCGGCTTGTCTAAAACACCCAAGGTCTCTTGATTTGCCAGATTGTTTTTGCCAGTCCAGGTTTCTTCTGACCATTTTACTATTTAGAGAAACTCTGCTTTTGCAAAACCGTTTGAAGGGTGGCATAAGCCAAAATTCATAGGCCACAACAAACAACAAACTTCTCTCGATGCTCCAACATCTTCTTCTGCAGTACCTGAGCCAAACTCAAATGGCTCATGCATAGAAGCATATACACAAATGCAAGCACCTCGCTAATTGAATTGCACCTAGTTTGGCCACATTCCCGTTGATCCTTGCATGCAACATCAAGAGAATGTTGATTTCGTGTACATACGCAACTGCGATCAAGGCAAATTAACAGCCAAAAGCTAGGATTCTAGGTTAAAGTTGATAAGTTGAATGGGACATCAGTTAATTCTAGGTCAACTAGTAGTACATCACATCTCGAAAGAGACGGTGCTGTTGGGCGGGTTGTAGAAGGCGACGGCCCTGACGTTGAGCGGCTGCGACGGGCTGGCGTCCTTGGCGGGCAGCGGGGCGGTGAGGAGGTCGAGCTGCTCCTTGCTGATCTGCCTGACCTTGCCGAGGACGTTCCAGATGACCTTCTCCGTGCAGGGCGGCGTCGTCAGGGACCCCCAGCCGCAGTAGCGGAAGTAGCTGCCAGTGCGCTTCTGCAGCGACCTCAGGAGCACCAGCCCCGCCACCACGTGGGAGTCCTCGCCGAAGTTGCACTTGTCCGAAATGTGGATACTATTGGCCTCATGTTTATCAAAAATTTCAAATCTAATCTCCTTTATACAAAAATTTCAAATCTAGTTCCCTCCTTCCACCTACTGCGTCTGGGCAGCAGGTGCTGCCCTCGGGGACAGCAGCACCTTGCCTGCTGCCCCTGGGGACCACAGCAGGTGGCCGTTGCACTGTAGCAGAATTTTCTATTTTAGTATATTTTTTGAAGAAATTTATAAATATAGGAAATGAGCTCAAAAAATTATGAAATTTTTTGTGTAGCCTCCCGACACAGTGTACTTGGTTGTATAATTTTTTCAAAATTTTATATATTCTAATTTTTTCTCAATTTTTTTAAATATACTGTTTGTACGAATTTTCTAATATAGAAAATGAGGTCCAAACATTATGATTTTTTTCCCATACTCCTTACATAGTGGATTTGATTGTGTATTTTTGAAACTTTTTGTCCTAATTTTCGAGACCATAGCAAAAAATTCCAAAAATGACACATGAAGAATTAGGTGGTGGGGTCATGGTAAGTTGGCAACAAATCTTTCGTGCTCTATTATTGATTAAGGATGGTACTTTTAAAATTTAATGTATGAACTGGTTTGAACTCGCTGATGACACGGGAATCGATAGTTAATGTATAGTACTCTACCCCTTTAATTGTTAATTTTCTATACTTCCTAGCAGTACACTTGCAGTAGTCATGTGGTACTAAACTTCCCACATTCCAAGTCACATGAAATCATGATACCCTAATTTTTGAAACCTTTTGTCCTAATTTTTGAGAGCTAAACCCTTAATTTGTTGCGACAATTTCAGAACATATAAAATTATAGAAAAATTACACAATCAAGTCCACTGTGTAAGGAGCCTGGGAAAAAATCATAATGTTTGGACCTCATTTTCTATATTAGAAAATTCCTACAAACAATATATTTAAATGAATTGTTGAGAAAAAAATAGAATAAATAAAATTTTGAAAAAATTACACAACCAAGTAAACTGTGTCGGGAGGCTCCACAAAAAAATTCATAATTATTTGAGCTGATTTTCTATATTTATAAATTCCTCCAAAAATATCTTTGAAATAAAAAAATCACATAACGTGTGATGGCCACTGCTGCGGTCCCTGTGGGCAGAGGCAGGTGCTGCTATCCCGAGGGCAGCACCTAGCTGCTGCCTTCCCGGGCAGCAGGTGGAAGGAAGGGGCTAGATTTGGAATTTTTGTGTAAGGGAGGCTAGATTTGGAATTTCTGATAAACAGGAGGCCAATAATGTCCACATTTTCACTTGTCCATGCCCTTACAACTGCAATTGCATTTGCATGCATGGTGCAATGTTAGTTACCTCTGCAAACTTTCTTCTTATTTACTTGTCCTTTTAGACATCGTGTGGCCTCCGATACACACACCTTTGATCGGTACTTTTTTTATATATATTAGTAAAATTATAAGAAATGTAATGATATGAAAGTATTTTTATGACAAATCTAGTAATATCATTTTCACGTGATAAATCTAAATAGTAATGTATTATCTTATTAAAGAAGAGTAAAAAGAAGCCACTATGTTCACTCTCAATTGCAAGAAATTATCACGTTAATCGGTGAAAAAAGAGAAAGAATTATGTCGTTGAACCTGGTGGGTCCAGCTTATAATTGTCTAAATTAAAAGAAAGAGTTCATGCCAAGTACAATAAAATTGAATTTTGGAATAAAAAATAAAATAAAATTAGCAATTTAATTTTCATACAAATTTCTAACTAAAATAGTCCATATCAAGTACAATAAAACTAAAATTTAGAATAAAAATAAAATAAAATAAAATTAGCAATTTGATTTCTATATGAATTTCTAAGTAAAATTAATAAATAATTAGAATTTGGAATAAAACTAAAAAATAGAAAATAGATTTGTATACGAAATCCATCCAAAAATAATTGAAATTCGAAATAAAAAATAAAATAAAATTAGCAATTTAATTTTAATACGAATTTCAAAGTAAAATCCCCAAATATATATAATTTGGCATAAAAATTAAAGAATATATAGCAATTGGATTCGTATACAAATCCCAATTAAAATAAATGAAATGTTGAATAAGCTCAGTGGTGGAGAGAGGGGGAGGCATGCAGGGGCCATGCCCTCCTCCCCATGGCTAGTGTACCCCATTGCTATACAAGAATTCACAATGCAATGTAGTGAAGATTTTTCATTTGACCCCTTAATGATTCACATCTTGCTATTAGGCCCCATGTGGAAATTTACTAGTTCCACCACTACTCGCGGTGGACTCTCTTCCCTGCTTTGATCGAGCGGTGGCACAACTCAAGGACAAGCTCTAGCTGGCCTCTCAACGTTGCTCCTACGACTCCATGCACGGCTCCTACATGCCTGACACCCAGACCGCATGACACTGGTTAACTTTGTCGATGAAGGTCGAGTTGTGAGGCGATGGGATCCGGTGAGGCTTCTACGGGATCTAGAGGCGAGGCGCGATATCCATGAAGGGTTCGTGCTTACAATGAGGCGACCTCAATGACAATCTGATTTAATTTGGTGCTAATCATGTTATTTCTTCCCTATTAATCATAAATTTTGCTCTAATCCATTGCGTGATGACTACTTCCTCCCATGAGGCATTTGGTTTTGAGCGCCTCGAGTGTGGAATGCATGTTGGGACAAGGACACATGAGGGGCAACGAGGTGTGGCAAGGGTGTGCTTGAAATCTTTAAGGATCGACCGACACTGATGACATACTATGGTTGCTTCGGTTTGATATTTTGTTTGTCCTAGAATGAAACCAGAGGAAAAACAAATTGTATAGATCCATCACCCTCAATGGAAAAGAGAACTACAAGCAAGAGTACACCGAGAGAAGAAGCCCATGTGACCACATCTGAAGGTCGTGCAAGCTAGAGCAAGAAGCATGGCAATGGAAGAGATAGCTTGTTATTCGACTAACTAGAGTTGACAGAGAGGCTAAGAAGCCATGGAAGCAATCGAACAACAAGAACAGAGGGTTGCATACGTAGGCTCTCACTTGCTCTGATAAAGGTTGAGTACACTTTTGCAGGTGTGATTACATGCGAAAGATAGCTGAGATAATGGTATGAAGATGTAGTTTGGTTGCCTTAACATTCATCATCAAGCAATCACGAGAATAAACAAACACGCTTTATGCTGTGTATGAAGCAAGACAAGAAAGACGCGACAAACATAAGAATGGAAGCCTCAACAAGGAATATTCTGTTGTAATTAGGAATATTCACAAATCAGTTTTAGTCCATGCTCTTCCATTCATTCAAAAGTCAACATATTTTAGTGTTTTTACTCTTTCCTTTATATATACAAACTCTAATTGAATTGTCAGTTTTACAATAGTAATCATAGAAGTACCAAATGATGATATAGTGCTATTGGACCATCTCCTTTTCTTTTTTTCAAAAATTAATACAAATCGTGTCTTCTAGTGATATAAATGTTTCCTAGAACGAAGTTTGTTAGATAGAGTTGATCTTAACTATATTCGTTAGCATTTTTAAGGAAAAACTACTATGAAGGTTAGACGTGCAATTACATGGCTCTCAAGGACTAGAATTTCCAATGTTAATCAGTGTAAAAAAAGAAAGATCAACACCGTAAATTGTTGTGGGTCTAGATTATAATAGCCTAGATTAAAAGAAAGAGTTGATGTCAAATACAATCTAGGAATAATTGAAATTCGGAATAAACAATAAAATAGAAATAGAAATTTGATTTCTATATGAATTCTCAAGTAAAATCCCTAAATAAATAAAATACAAAATACAAAATGAGCAAAAATTAGCATTTGGATTTGTATGCAAATTCTAACAAAAAATAACTAAAATCACTAATAAAAAATAAAATAAATCAGCAATTTAATTTTCATACGAATTCCAAAGTAAAATATCTAAATAACTATAATATAGAATAAAAAATAAAGAAAAACAAGATGTACAACAATTCCAAAAAATAATAATTGAAATTCGAAAAGAAAAGAAATTTTACAATTTGATTTCCATAAAAATTTTAAAGTAAAATCCATAAATAACTAAAATTTGGAATAAATTAAATAAAATTAGCAACTTGATTTGCATACAAACTCAAATAAGAAACAATTGAAATTTTGAGTAAAAATAAAAGTTATAACGAGGATAGCACAATGGTGGTTGAGGAGACCATGAAAGTCTGTAATTGCAAGATGACATTGACTCCACAGGGAAGCGAAGTGACGAGTTGGTGGCAACAGAGCTGTTAAAGAGAAAGATCGGAGTCAAAGGAGCCAAAGGTCACGACAACAAGTGGTGAGCGACAACATTGTTGAAGAAGTCAGTAACTAAAGAAGCTTGATGATGGGAAGCCCTAGTAGAGACAAGATTAAGTTTCACATTAAAGATGAGCTATGGACGATATAGGATTATTGGGTAGCTAGGAGTGTGCCATCGTTGGTGAGGGGCACAACACCATCGCTGATAGTGAAAAGATTCTCAATATTGTTAGACAATAACTAAAGCAGGCATATCAACATCAGTAAAGATGGGAGGTCACCGCGGTTAGTGAGGAAGCTACAACGTTGATTTGGCCAACGTTGAAGAAGAGGAGCGTCCGACACGGGAAAAGCATGCATCTATACGAATAGAAGCACGGGCACACAAAAGCAAAGGGCCAAAGAGCTCGGAGTAGAGATGACACAGTTGTAGGGAATAGGCCTGGGGTCACCAAAAATAGCGTGATGAGTGTCCTCGGCAAGGATCGACAACGTTACACATGTATGGATATTGATGTCATAACGGTCGGTATTAAACAATAATTGGAGAGAAGTAGAAGATGATTATATGGTAGAGCATTGTCTTGGAAGGGGTAGCAGTTGAGTGGGATCAATCAAAATTATGCTTGTTGTTGGAGGTTGAAACAGAAAAGCTGTGGCAACGAGAAGAGATAGAAGACATATGGTTTGTCTAGGGCAGTCGACGTGTGAGGGAAGATAAGTTCAAGGTAGATCGCCTATAATCACTACTACAAAACAGGTCATAGTAGATGCTTCATCACAGACGGTTCCAAAGGAACCGTCTATGTTGTCTTATCATAGACGGTTCCTTTTGAAACCGTCTGTGATATGTCATTATCATAGACGGTTTGTATTAAGAACCGTTTGTGATAAGTACCTCATCACAGACGATTGGTATTAAGAACCGTCTGTGACTTGAATTTTACCATGGCTTCCAATTTTTCTCTCTCTGATTTTACTATGGTAGAGAATTGGTTGCTGTGGCAGAGGATTGTGTGCCGTGGCAGAGAATTGGTTGCCGTGGCAAAGGATTGTGCGCTGTTGCAGAGAATTGGTTGTCGTGGCAGAGGATTGTGTGTCGTGGCAGAGAGTAAGGAAAATTCTCTGCCATGGTAAAATCAGTTAGTAAGAAAAATTGGAAACCATGGTAAAATCCAAGTTACAGACGGTTCTTAATACCAACCGTCTGTGATGAGGTACTTATCATAGACGGTTTGTGATTGTGATTTGTCATCACAGACCGTCTGTGATTCGCAACACGGGAATTCGAAAATTTTGAACTCTTGCGCGGAGGCAAAATATTTTGGTGTTATCCTTATATATTATGGCCGACCTCCTCTGGGCGCTCAGTCTCGCACTCCCGCACTCCCGGTCCTCCTCCTCTGGGCTCGGTCCTCCCTTGCTTCCGCAGTCCTGCTCCGAGCTCCGGCTGGTCGCTGCTCCTCTGGTCCTCCTGCAGCTCCCGGCCCCCCGCTACTCCTCCGCGCTCCGGTCCTCCCTTGCTCTCACAGTCCCCAACCTTCGATGCGGTCTTCCTCCCCAACAGCTGAGAGTCGACGCCGACACCAATGCCGACCTCCTCTAGTCCTTCTCCGACGCCGACGCCGACCTCCTCTAGTCCTCCTTCGACACCGACGTCTCTGGTATATGAGGTTCTGTTGGTACTTTTGTATATGAGCTTCTGTTAGATTCAGATCCAGATTTGTATGTATGAGCTTGTGGTACTTGTGTTAGATTCATATCCAGATTTCTGTTAGATTCTCCTCCAGATTCTACTTATGTTGGTACTTGTATATGATCGAGTGTATGAATGTATCCATGAATCTATGGCTTGAGAAATTTATTGGGAGGCTTGGGAGTTAGAATCCATGAATGTGTATCAATGAATTCATGTTTGGGAGGCTTGAAAATGGCAATGTATGTGTATGAGTGTATCTATGAAATGACAGTATTTTTTTGCAATAAAAAAAACTATCACAGATGGTTCTGAACAATAACCGTCTGTGATAATTACCATCACAGACAGTTCTTGTTCAGAATCGTCTGTAAAAATGGACTATCACAGACGGTTCTTGTTCAGAACCGTCTGTGATAGCTATTTTCACAGACGGTTTGAAAACCGTCTGTGATGCCGCCTGTTATCACATACGCATAAATACAGACGGTTCACAAAACCGTATGTGATGACGGTTTAAAACCGTCTGTGATGACGTTTTGTGTAGTAATGAATACAATGGTGTATGCGTGAGCAAGGTAGTCTAATCAACGTATTTCTTGATATTAAATAAATGTACATATGCATGCATATATTTTAGAAAAGAGTAACTAATGGAGGAAGGATAAGAGCATGCAGCTACATAATCCATACATGATGGAGAGTGGTTACGTTTCTAAGAACCCCAACAACTTATTATCCTCAATTACTTTATTTCATCAAAGCTTATACTTCAATTACATTTCTCAAGTTGTATTTTTCTTCAAGCTTCTATTGTTGTTTCTAATATTTATGATATCTTAAAAATCTAAATAGCCTACAAGATATGTAAATATATTCTCAAGTATCTAAGTTATATCATTTAATACTATAAATTTTGAAACAAATATAGCTGCGCAAATGTGGAGGCCACCCTGCTAGTTTTATGCATATTAGTGGTCAAAATTCTCAAGGCGCATTCTGACATCTAAAAAAGAACAGATGACTACTATTTTATATTTGTACACAAACATGCAGATCTTGGATTAATTGCTTGTTATAAATAAAGGGAGTGTCTATACAACATGCGACTGATTTTTTCTTGAAAATCAGTCACTTTTTGGGCCATCGATGAGATCCAATGCCCGATATCACTCCTACCCTATATCCTTAACCCAATCTCACTTCCCACCCTCTTTCCCTCTCTCTCACCAATAACAGAGAGCTAAAATTGAAAGATGTATAGCAGTTCTCATAAATTAAATGGATCGATCGACCATATACAGTTGCGTTGCATATACCGATCGATGTACGTACGTACATGGAAGTAGAAAGAATCGGGGGCGCCTAACTTGTAGAGGATTGCAATGACCGTGATCTGGCCATCGTCGCTCTTGTGAACCGTCTGCCCGTTGATGGTGTGCTCGGAGGGCGAGTGCCAGTGGATCTTCTTCAGGCTGTACCGCTTGTCGACCTCGATCATCTTGTTAGCAGCAGAGCTCGGAAAAGGTTCCTTAATCATGCGTGGAAATTCATCGTCATATGCATTTAGTATGCATCCATGCGTGGAAATTCATCAAGACTTTTTTGCCTCATCAGAAATCAAGTAAGTGATCGACAAGCAAGCGCAAGGTAGGTATCGATCGATGGATGATCTTGCCCGTGATGTCTTGGTGACGATGTTGATGGGGGACTGCATCTTGCCCTCGCCGAACAGCCTGTACTTGCAGCTCAGCTTCCCCCAGTTCTCCGGCCCCAGCTTGCTCCCCGCCGTGTAACTGTACTCCGGGCCCTCCTTGTTCTCCTCGTCGTCTGCTCGAATCATGCATGCCAATTATATTGCGTAAGCATTGCAGTGTTCAGTTCTGCATGTGCATTTGTTCATGCAGATCGATCGAGGCATTTGCGTCGTGCACGTACGCGAGAGAGCGACGGCGAGGGACGACACGGCGACGAGAAGGACGACGGCCGCGCGAGAAGACACCATTGTTGCCGGCGCCATTTATGTGGCAGTGCTGTAGGTCTCGATCGTTTCATTGTGTCCTGATTTGAGCTCACCTAGCTTTTTCAGAGGGGAGACCGGCTTCACTTTGTCGATCATATAAGCACGGAGATCTGTGGTATGGATTTGCACCGCGAATTAAGTGATCTCGACGGGCGGACAGGAGTAGCTGGAGGGGCAAATTTAGCCTTGCCAGAAATAGTGTTCCGTTTCCATATATAGGAGTTTCTGTCAGTTCTCTTGGAGAAAAAAAAAAAGGAGGAGGAATGCTTGCAGTCACTCACTCCTGATTGGAAATATTGCACTGAGGTGATTGAGCTAGCATTGTTTACTTTGGAAGAAGGATCGCCGCGTTGATTTGATGCTGTCGGAGTGTCGGGAGCAAATGAAAACGAAGAGGCACAGGACCTGGGGCTACGGGCTATGAAAACAGTGGCCCATCTATCTCGCTGCGACCGAGAAGAACGACCGGATGGATGGCGTATGGACGTCTGGCTCCAAATGAACCTGACTCTGCGCGGCCAGGCCAGGTGAACGGCGGAGAAGTCGCGGTTTGCACCGCCCGCCACTGGTTTTCGTTCCGCAGAAGAGGGGATGTGCGTGCGCGGCCAATGGGAGGAAGTGGATGATCAGTGTAGTAAAAAACGGTTGGAACCATCAATTAAGCGCATGTTTATGCGGAGTTGTTTATGCGGAGTCGTCAAGCAAAACGTTATATATGTATGAATCAGAGCTCATATAATGTTTGTGAACGTCAAATCGACCGCATTGTCCGATTAGTCGGCTGTTTTCGTATAATCGCCCGCACAACCCATTTAATTGACTAAATTCAACCATTTAGTCAAGTTAGAATTCATCCCGTTACAACTAGCCCAATAGCAGTCTAGTTATAATCCTAATATACTCAAGCACAAAACACTTGATTTAGAGTAATTGGTTCATATATAACCATCACAAAACCAGACTGTTGATAATGATTTAGAGTAACTAATTCTCTCGTGGTTGTGTATCATTTTGTGTACTAATTTAAAACTTAGTTCTTTTGGTCGTCGTCTCGTTAGTGTTAAGTTAGTTTAATCTACGTGACAATACATGCTTTTAATCTATTACTTAAACTCGTTGCATGTCCTACTTAGGTGTAAAACTATAATAATCCACCGATCAATCTTGCATCTTTTGGTTAGTAATGATGTTATCATATACAATCAAAGGGTGGCACGGTTTCTTTGATATCTCTGAAACTAGTTGTATCATTAAATATGTGAGAACATCAAATTATTTGCATAATTTCGATTAATCGTTTGACGACATCCTATCCGTCCGACAACCGTATTCTATTTTTTACGACACCAGGTTGGATAGCTAGTCCGGCAGAATATGCTTCTACCGTTCTACGGTTCTGCCTGGCTGGATCAATAAGTAGCACTTCAGCCCAGCCCAGGAGGGATCGTTGCACCTACTGCACTAATTCACGGCTCTCGATCGTCTCTCTCTCTCTCTGTGCTCGATCGTCGCTGGATCTGGATGTGAGGCAACAGCAAACTGGATCTTTATTTTTCAGATGAACACCGCACTGGATTACTCATCTTATGACATGCGCATGTAGGCAGGCACCTACGTTAATTTTACATAGGCAATCGGCCGGGTGGCGGCCACGGCTCAAAATTTCGGCCGATTTGAAGATCGGTTCTATCAGACTTGGTAAAAGTTCAAACCGGTTCTGAAATATTTGTTTTGTATTAATTTTGTCAAATATAAAAGATTTTTTTTTTTGCTGAAATTTATTTTAAAAAATTTTGGCCGATATTTTCAACTGATTTTTGGTGAATTTCGGACGATTTTTTAAAATTTCAAAATTTAATTTGAAATTTTCGACCAAATTTTTTTAGTTTTTGGTCAAACCAGTCCTACCGACCCTATAAAATTTGAGACCGGTTACCTAAACCCTAGTGATGGCCACCACTAAGTGCAGCCTCTCTCGTGCTAGCTACACCGTCCACTCGATCGAGCTAACGATTAAGTCCGAAACACTCTACATTAGCAATGCAATAACGTGCCAATCGAAGGAGATGCAATAAAATCCAAATAGGAGCCATGTTTTGTGGGTAAGCAGTCCATCTCCAAAGGAGAAACGAGAGACCACGCGCGCATGCTAAGAATTAACAGACGACCTAAATTCGTGGAAGAATGGAGCACACAATGCAATAAGCACATATGCAAATGAACCTACAACCTATATATTATCAGCTACTTCCTCCGGCCACAGAAAAAATATGTTCTGAGATACGTATGTACTGTCAAACTTTCTAAACTTTAGTTATCGATGTCATTTTAATATTTATATTGAACGTATGAAAACAGTTGTACAATCAAACTTTCTAAACTTTAGCTATCGATGTCTTTTTTCAATATTTAGATCAAACATATGAAAATGGTTAAACACTCATCTTCCGGCATCGATCTCAACCGCGACGTGCAATATATGCAGGCTAGTCTTTGCGGCGGTGCCGGCGTGCCGCCCCACTGGCTAGCGCGCGGCGGCGGCTTAGGCCATCGCCCATCTGTGAGTAGCCGCCGCATTGGCCCGGCCAGGGCGTCTCTTGCCGGGCCACTAGTGAAGTACAATCTTAATTTCCTGCAAGGAATCAAGATCAGGTCTGTGCGCTTAAAACTTGAGTGTTCAACGAGCCACCAGCAACTGTGTCTTTCTTCCCCAGGGATTGGGCCGGGTTCCACCGAGATTTTCCTCTCCCCTTCTTATTCCAAATGGCCATTTGGGATGAAGAAGGGAAATCTTTCATGGACCAAATTTTCATTAGGATTTAGCCAGGATCCCGGCCGGGAATAGAGTTCCCAAACAAACCCTAAGTGTTCAACAGGCCACCAGCCACTGACTACTACTGTACTAGGCTACTAGCTTAGTCATTGCTACCTTAAGACATCTCCAATTTATACTATCTGTTTGAACATGGCTTAAATGTAATATGCTACAATGTATCAGATCTTTGTGGTATAAAGGTAGACCCACATGGTAATAAAAAATACCAGCCACCCACTCTCTTCCTCCTACACCGTGCACCTTCCCCATCCATCCCATCGCTCTTCAGCACCCCCATATTCACCATCGCCCGACACCTCCCCCTCTGCACCATCCATCGCCCTTCTGCTCATACTCCACCTCCTCTCCTCTCCACCACGCCGCCCATCTCTCCCCTCTGTCTCTCTTCTTCCTCTGTGACAGAGCGGCAACAACTCGATCAGTCATATGGAAGCAGCTCCCGGTGGCCACATTTGGAGATGACGTGTCTTCTCCGGCCTCCCAACGCCCGGATCTAGCGGCGGTGGCTCTCCTCCGTCTTCTCTCCTCCTCCATGGTCTGCCACGGACGGCGGCTCTCCACCACAGCACCACCCTTCTCTCTCTCTCTCCGACCAAGGAAGGCGAAGATCCAACGAAAGAAGGCGTAGATCAGGCAACGGTGCCCCTCCTACCCCTCATGGCTGCCAGATTCAGCGACGGTGATCCGCAGAAACGTTTTGGAGATAATCAATGTCTAGAATGGAAACTGCCGCAATTAATATGGAAACAGTAATTTAAACATTTAGTTTCTAATACGTATAGATGTCATGCGTGGTTTTGAGGTGCAAAAAGAAGCAACAGCCTCACACTCAACCGGACACGAAAACGCGAGACCATTCACGTGCACGTAGTGGTGAGCAAGCGAGCACGCGTGCGTCCTTCTTTTGCTAGTTTCAACTAGGTAATACTAATTTCACCTTATAAGTTAGTCTCCTCCCACTTAGACTAGCAATATAGTACTAAACTTCTCACCTTCTACTATGCATGAGTGAACCTTTGAGATTTTTCTAGGATCTATGAAGAATAATACTATATGAGTCAAACCCATAAACTTCAACAGTTCTCATATGTTAGCACTGAGAAGAGGAGGATTGGTATACAATACATGCTTGAATTGGTAAGAGGATAGAATGTAACTAAAACCCGACTCTTCAAAAGGGCTTGAATTAGTCTTGTTGGTAATTTTTACTGACCAAGTTAGTGCATATCACCCTATTGTCCGTGATGATAACAAAGTTCCTATGTTGCTGCAAAATGGGGTCTCCATAGTGCGCACTACAGAAGAAAAAATGTGCAGAGAAAAGTGAAGGAATATTAAGATGGCAAAAAGGAGGACCGGTCGTAATGGGGCTTAGAATGTGCAAAAGGGTACTTCTTTTGATCGAGATGTTTCATCCTCGCCATTCTAATTTACATGTGTTATGGGATCCGTGCAGACAAGTTTTTAGAACTTTGACCATTAATATTAATATAAGTGTAAATATAGAGGTTGGCTACATGAAAAAAAATTTATTGAGTTTGTCTTACAAAATAGTTTCAAAACATATAATGATTTTTTAAAAAAAACTATAGTCAAAGCCTTGCATCGCATTGCAGACGGTAATAAAAAATTTTAAAAAATGTCTTATATAATTTATGGACCGAGGGGGTATTAATATAGTATTATGAAGAATGGAATACAGTCGTGGGACGGACACACTACTGCCAAACAACTAATATGAAAACAAATGATTAATCAGAATTATATACGGCACACTAATATGCATACATTCCAAGATATTACTAGGGCAAATGATATTTAATCTTTTCTATTTTTCAGAACTACCAAACATACTTATACTAGTATCTGATTATACCATGGTTTCATGAAATTATGTGTCGGTGATCTAAAACCGATCTTACGTATAATTGTTTGATTCGAGGGTCTTCAAGATTGATCGCGTAGAGAGAACGACACATGGATTTTTATACAAGTTCAGACCTTCTCCGAAGAAAATAATAACCCTACTCCTGTGTGTATTGTATTGAGTATACTGGTTACAATCAAGAGAAAGACTAGAGCTTGTGGTCCAGATCGCGCTTCTCTCGATCCTCCTGCCCCGTCCCGTTTGTCAATTGACGGTAGCATTTATATAGTATACGAGGAGGTGGCCGTTTCTCCAGGTCAAGAGGCACCTCATCATTTCATATAACAGGCACATTAATGGTAGTTATCACCGGAGTAGTAACCTCTCCACGTCGCCTGACAGTTATCGTCAGAGATAGAGGCGTTTTACGTGCAGTTATTCCTGAGAATAACGGCGTATATTGACTGCTTAGATTCCCTAATCAATTGAGTCTACTCGTCTGCAAGCTCCATTGATGACAGGGTGGTCGTAACTGGCATGGTCGTAGGAGGACTTACGACCACATGGTGGTCGTAGAAGAGCTTACGGCCATGAGGTAGTCGTAGAAAATCTTACGACTAAGTACTGGTCGTAGAAGAACTTACAACCAGGGGATGATCGTAGAAGAACTTACGATCATGCGTAGTCGTAGAAGGGCTTACGACTATTGGGGGTGGTTGTAGAAGAATTTACGACCACTTGGCCAGCTTCTCCCTTATGTACATTAAGGGGTATACTCAAAAACATATGATGGTATATTTATCCATAATAAGAATTATGGGTAAATAATTAAATGAGGATTATTAGATCCTCGTCATTATGGAATTCTAGAAATAGATATTCTTGTGACATTTTTATTAAGGTTGCCATAAATATATAAAAAATAATCATTGCTTAAAATAAAGAAACTAAATCACTATTTGTATAGGGTAATTTAAATAATTTTGGTGACTACTTAATCTAAAAATACGAGAATAATAGGAAAACATATGAATAATCATTCGATGGTGCTGGACCGAAATAACGACTAGAGGGGGTTGAATAGGAGCTGATGAGGACATCCCACCGATTGGACCGATTACACGAGCTCGAGCTAAAAAGATTAATCAACAGGTGAACTCGCTCCTAATTGAATTTGATTTTTTACATGAGAACTAGGTACTACCTAATGCTAGTATTTTAATTATTTTTAGGTTTATACGTGTGGACGACAGGAACACCAAAAGATGATCGTACATGCATGTGTTGCATGCAAATATGCTGCATGAAGGAACTTATAAGGACGTGGAGGTGCTCATATATGTGCATGCATGTAGTACTCAAATATGTGCATGCATGTGGTGACGTGGAGATACTCATATATGTGCATGCATATGGTGTAATTAGCTAGTTCCAAAGTGCAGCACTGAGTGCCGTAGATTGCTATCTCTTTGGACCACATGTGGCGATATCTTGCGCCGGATACATATTGGCTTCGGCCATGTAATTAGCTAGCCCGAGACTGAACCAATTAGGACTCGAGTCCGTTTTTGTTTTGTTGACCGAACCCAGGATTGTCTTGCCGCACGGTTTCCCAGCTATAAAAGCCGAGGCTGCGCCGCAAGGAAAGAGGGGACAACATATTTTTCAGATATCAATATATTCTTGATTCTAGGGTTTGAGCAATATTGCCCCCATTAGAATAGGAAGTTCCAATCTGTTGTGCCGTTTCATTATTCTTGTGGTTCCTTGTGTTTTGCAGGAGCGACGACACGACTACTTTGTGTGGTCAGGTAGGCGGGATCATGAGCGTGTGGTTGACCGAATTCTTTTGTCGCAGGTTACTGTTTTGACAGTGGTTGGCGCCATCGGTTCGTCAGGTTGCACGGATCCAAGTTATCATCGATCCTACGTCGTGAAGATCGAGCATCCCCCGTATCATCTTGGTATGAGAGCATCGGTTGCCACGGTAGGATCAATTTACCCGTAGTTAGATTTATTTTCTATCCTATACACAAAAAGCCACAAAAAAACTCCTTTAGCCCGTAGTTTCAATCTGTTAATTCTTGTGAGTTTTGTTAGGTTTTGATCCATTAGAAATTGTGTTTAGTCGATGATCTTTGTTTCCTTTGCGTAGCTTTAATTTCTTGTTTCCAATCTGTTAGTCGGTAAAAAAAAACAAAAAAAACAAACAAATTGTGCGCCGCCGCCGATCGCGCGAGCAAAAACGATCCGCTACAGCGCATGCCTATAGCTTTTCGCTGCTACAGTGCACATAGGTACTGTTCTGCTGACCGCCGTCGCATAAAAGAAAGGGCAGTAAAAAAAACCGAGTTCAATCGTATGACACAGTGACGTGTCCTGCTTGCTACAGTACCGCGAATTACTGTTCATCACATCACAGCATGCTACAGTATTCTATCTAAAGTAGTGAACACCTGCGCGCTGGGATCGCTACCCTGCTCACTCCCATTCAAAAAAAAAATCCTGCGCGTATATTTTTGTGAGCCCATTCAATCCTCTGCGAATACTTTGCTCCTATTGAGACTAGCTATTGATATTGCTCTAGGGCTACTCATTTATACTTTGCGCACATCTGAATTGTGATAATCAAAAGTGGGGTTTTAAGTGCGGCTCTTGTGACAATCGGTCTGGTAAAAAAACAAAAAAAAATACAAAAAAAAGAATTAGAAAAAAAAACAGAAAAAACAACAAAATTGCTTGACCGGTCACTACTGTGAGCACACCCTATCATTGACAGAAATTTCAGATTGTGTTGTTTCATCGTTTTGAGCAATCTTGTGCCCTATTTTATATCATTGAGCAATTAGCTAGCGTCTCTCCATAACTTGTGCAATACGAGCTAGTTGTTCATCACTTATATTTTTATATATTAGCTCATTCCTTTGATTGCACTAAGTTCCATCATCTTTGCGTGTGAGTTGCTTCGTTCTTCGCTTATATCATAAGATCAGCAACTAGACATTAAATTCTAGTTTGGATTGTTACCTAGCTTTACAATATATAGAAATTTCAGATTGCATAGGTAAACACTATTCCTTCTAAGCTCTACAAATAAGCCATTGTCTAACAGTGCTTGTGCAATTGAATTCGCTTAATCTATCACCTTGTGTTGTCTACCGTCACCAAAGTGCGTGCAGCTCTTCAATTCCATCAAGGACTCATAAGAACTTCGATCGGTAAGAGAAGGTGAGGTTGAGTGATTTCCACAAATAAAAACTTCCACATCCATATATATAGTTTTTCTTTGTTTGCACTAACCATGTCAGGGAAAGAAGGAGAACAGGCAATTGTTACACAAGCTGACCTTGATAAGCTCACAAATGATTTCAACACTCAGTTGAATGACAACATGAGCGTCTTGAGAAGAGATATACTGGAGGAGCTTCGCAAAGAGCGGGGCCCAGCTGTTGTCCATGACGAAGGCATTGAGCTTGATGAGACCGATGAGGAGAGGGATGCGCGATTCGCTAGAGAAGCTCTAGCAGGTCGAGTCGCTGCCAACGCGGTTCGACCACCCCTTCCCGAACGCGGGGGTGGTGTTTTGGGTGCTGACCATGGCCAAGGGAGAGGCCGTGGCCGTGGACGCGGCGGTGCTGCCCACATTGAGGACTTCGGCGATGATGTTTGGTTACACCGCAATGATAACTATCAACGCCATGGTCGTCATCATGATGAGTATCACGTGGAGGAAAAATTTGGGAAGCTCAAGTTCAATATTCCCAAATTTGACGGCGCTTCTGATCCAGATGCATATCTCACATGGGAACTCAAGGTAGAGAAGATATTCCGGATGCACAATTATTCGGAAGAGAAGAAGCTACATATGGCATCACTTGAGTTTGATGGTTATGCATTGATTTGGTGGGAGCAAGTGTTGAACCAAAGAGAAGACAATGGAGAGCCTCCAATTGCATCATGGGCTGAAATGAAGCAAGAGTTAAGAGCACGTTTTGTTCCTACCACTTATAAACGTGATCTTTTTGATAAATTGCAGAATTTGAGGCAGGGAGGTCGTTCGGTGGAGGAATACTACAAGGAGATGGAGCAAGCTATGATTAGAGCACATGTGCACGAAGATGAAGAGCAAACACTTGCGCGTTTCCTGTTTGGCCTAAATAAAAATATTAAACGTATAGTGCAATATCAGCCCTACGATACTGTTGTTGATTTGGTGCATCAAGCTACAAAGGCGGAGAAGCAGTTGCTAGAAGATATGGAACCAGCACCAAGGACAGCATCTTTCAACTTGAAAGCCCCATCATCCTCACCTAATGCCACCAAAGCACGCTTCAGTTTGGGACGAGGTACACCTTCAGCTAGTACTAGTTCAAATACTAATGCTCATTCTTCCTCGATTGTAAAATCAGCACCTACATCAAGTGAGAAGAAGGTGGCTCCATTCTCTACATCTTCAATTAATGCTACAACAAAGAGTAGAGAAATTCAATGTTTCAAGTGTTTGGGGCGTGGACATATAGCTAGGGAGTGTCCCAACAACCGAGTCATGCTTGTGACAGAAGATGGAGAGTTTGAATCTGCCAGTGAAGATGAGGTTGAACCCAGTCATGAAAATGCATCCGATGACGATGATGAGATTGATGTGTTGAGTTATGAAACAGGAGAGGCACTAGCTGTCACTAAAAATTTGAGCATGCTTGCACAAGAAGGAGATGCACATCCGCAACGATTCAACTTGTTTCAAACACAAGCCAAGGTAAACAACAAGGTAATCAAACTCATTATTGATGGAGGTAGTTGTCATAACTTGGCTAGTGTTGAATTGTGTGAGAAGCTTGGTTTAAAGAAGCTAAAACATCCACGTCCATATCATGTGCAATGGTTTAGCGAATGTGGGGATGTAAAGGTTCAGTATGTGGTGCATGTTACTTTTAAGATTGGTGATTACGAGGACACTGTTGAGTGTGATGTGGTACCTATGACTGTGTGTCATCTGCTGTTGGGAAGGCCATGGCAATATGATAGAAGTGTGCAATATGATGGCCGTTCCAATAGATATGCTTTTAAGTGGAAGGGGAAGACAAAGGAGCTTAATCCAATGACTCCTAGTCAAATACATGTTGAATTTCAGCAAAAGAAGCTTACTGAAAATGAGAGTAAAAAGAAAGAAAAGAGTGATTTCCACACATCGGTGAGTGAGAGCCACAAGCCAAATATGAGAGGAAAAAGTAAGAGTGAGGGAGGGTTGGTTATGTTAGCCACAAAATCAGATTTGAGAGATGTGAGCAATAACCCATCAAAAATGCACTTTGTACTTGTGTACAAAGATGCAACTGTTTTGCTTTCAACTAATGACCTAACCTCTCTTCATAGTGGTGTTTCCTCTCTTTTGCAGGCATTTGAGGATGTGTTTCCGGAGGAGATACCAGCGGGACTTCCGCCATTGCGCGGAATAGAACATCAAATTGATCTAGTTCCCGGCGCATCACTTCCAAATCGTCCACCATACCGTACCAATCCGGAGGAGACCAAAGAAATTCAACGCCAAGTGCAAGGGCTACTTGAGAAAGGGTATGTACGCGAAAGTCTTAGTCCTTGTGTTGTTCCTGTAATTCTTGTTCCTAAGAAAGATGGTACATGGAGAATGTGTGTTGATTGTCGTGCCATTCACAATATCACTGTTAGATATCGTCATCCTATTCCTAGGTTAGATGATATGCTAGATGAACTTAGTGGTGCTGTTATATTCTCTAAAATTGATTTGAGGAGTGGATACCATCAAATTAGGATGAAACTTGGTGATGAATGGAAGACTGCTTTTAAGACTAAATTTGGATTATATGAGTGGTTAGTTATGCCTTTTGGTTTATCTAATGCACCTAGTACATTCATGCGATTGATGAATCATGTTTTAAGAACATTCATTGGTAAATTTGTTGTGGTATACTTTGATGATATTTTGATCTATAGCAAAACGATGGATGAACACATTGATCATACTAGACAAGTATTGGAAGTGCTTAGGAATGAGAAACTGTATGCTAATCTTGATAAATGCACTTTTTGTACTGATAAAGTGGTGTTCTTAGGCTATGTTGTTTCTGGACAAGGTATTGAGGTAGATGAATCTAAAACTGAAGCAATTAAGAATTGGCCCACCCCCGTGAATGTCAGTCAAATCAGAAGCTTTCATGGTCTTGCTAGTTTTTATCGTCGTTTTGTTAAAGATTTCAGCACCATTGCTGCTCCACTAAATGAATTAACTAAAAAGGATGTTGTGTTTGAATGGGGTGCACCACAAGAAAAAGCCTTTCAAGAGCTAAAGAAACGTTTAATTGAAGCACCATTGCTTGTTTTGCCTAATTTTACTAGGACTTTTGAGATTGAGTGTGATGCTAGTGGAATAGGTATTGGTGGTGTTTTGATGCAAGAAGGGAAACCCATAGCATACTTTAGTGAGAAACTGGGAGGTGCTCAATTGAATTATCCTGTGTATGATAAAGAATTGTATGCTTTAGTACGTGTGCTCGAAACTTGGCAACATTATCTTTGGCCTAGAGAATTTGTTATCCATTCTGATCACGAAGCTTTGAAATATTTGAAAAGCTAAGCTAAACTGAACCGTAGACATGCTAAGTGGGTAGAATTTATTGAAACTTTCCCATATGTTGTTAAGTACAAGAAAGGAAAAGAGAATGTGGTAGCTGACGCTGTATCTAGAAAACATGTACTTTTAACTCAATTGGAAGTAAAGGTACCCGGATTAGAGAGTTTGGAAGATTTATATGCTTCTAACTATGAATTTTCAGAACCATATTCTAAATGCAAAGATGGAAAAGGATGGGACAAGTTTCATGTTCATGATGGGTTCTTATTTCGTGCTAACAAATTATGTGTTCCAGATTCGTCTGTACGTTTACTTTTACTGCAGGAATCTCATGCAGGTGGATTGATGGGACACTTTGGGAGAGAAAAGACCTTCATGATGCTGAGCGATCACTTTTATTGGCCTAAAATGAGGCGTGATGTCGAAAGGTTTGTACAGCGATGTGTGACATGCCACAAAGCAAAATCTAAACTTAATCCACATGGTTTATATACCCCACTTCCTGTTCCTAGTGTACCTTGGGAGGATATTAGTATGGACTTTGTTTTAGGATTGCCTAGGACTAAGAGGGGGAGGGATTCAATTTTTGTAGTTGTAGATAGGTTCTCTAAAATGGCACATTTTATTCCCTGTCACAAAAGCGACGATGCGTTGCATGTAGCTGACTTGTTTTTCAGGGAAATTGTAAGATTGCATGGCATGCCAAAGACGATTGTTTCAGATCGTGACGTCAAGTTCATGAGCTACTTTTGGAAGACTTTGTGGGGCAAGCTTGGGACAAAGTTGTTATTCTCTACAACTTGTCACCCACAAACTGATGGACAAACGGAGGTGGTGAATCGAACACTTTCAATGCTACTACGAACGATGATCAAGAAGAATATAAAAGAGTGGGAAGATTGTTTGCCACATGTAGAGTTTGCGTACAACAGGGCGGTACATTCTACTACTCAATTATGCCCGTTCGAGGTGGTGTATGGTTTTAAACCAATTACGCCACTTGATTTGCTACCATTGCCACTACACGAACATGCTAATATGGAGGCGTCAAAGCGTGCTGAATATGTGAAGCAAATTCATATCAAGACTAAAGAAGCGATTGAAAAGAAGACGCGTTACTATGCTGAGAAGGCGAACAAGTCAAGAAAGATGATGCTATTTGAACTGGGTGACTTAGTTTGGGTGCATCTACGCAAAGAACGCTTTCCGGACAAGCGTAAGTCCAAGTTGATGCCCCGAGGAGATGGTCCATTCAGAGTACTTGAGAAGATCAATGACAATGCATATAAGATAGAGCTTCCGGGTGATGATTATGCTGTGAGTTCTACATTCAATGTTGCTGATTTGTCACCATTCTTTGGACTAGAAGAATCAGAGTCGAGGACGACTCCTTTTCAAGAGGGGGAGGATGATGAGGACATCCCACCGATTGGACCGATTACACGAGCACGAGCTAAAAAGATTAATCAACAGGTGAACTCGCTCCTAATTGAATTTGGTTTTTTACATGAGAACTGGGCACTACCTAATGCTAGTATTTTAATTATTTTTAGGTTTATGCGTGTGGACGACAGGAACACCAAAAGATGATCGTACATGCATGTGTTGCATGCAAATATGCTGCATGAAGGAACTTATAAGGACGTGGAGGTGCTCATATATGTGCATGCATGTAGTGCTCAAATATGTGCATGCATGTGGTGACGTGGAGATACTCATATATGTGCATGCATGTGGTGTAATTAGCTAGCTCCAAAGTGCAGCACTGAGTGCCGTAGATTGCTATCTCTTTGGACCACATGTGGCCATATCTTGCGCCGGATACATATTGGCTTCAGCCATGTAATTAGCTAGCCCGAGACTGAACCAATTAGGACTCGAGTCCGTTTTTGTTTTGTTGACCGAACCCAGGATTGTCTTGCCGCACGGTTTCCCAGCTATAAAAGCCGAGGCTACGCCGCAAGGAAAGAGGGGACGGCATATTTTTCAGATATCAATATATTCTTGATTCTAGGGTTTGAGCAATATTGCCCCCACTAGAATAGGGAGTTCCAATCTGTTGTGCCGTTCCATTGTTCTTATGGTTCCTTGTGTTTTGCAGGAGCGACGACATGACTACTTTGTGTGGTCAGGTAGGCGGGATCACGAGCGTGTGGTTGGGCGAATTCTTTTGTCGCGGGTTACTGTTTTGACAGTGGTTGGCGCCATCGGTTCGTCAGGTTGCACGGATCCAAGTTATCATCGATCCTACGTCGTGAAGATCGAGCATCCCCCGTATCAGGAGCCCCCTCTTTTTATCACTGATATTCAACTTCCTTTTCACTCCAATAGCTATGCAAAGCTATGAAGATCAAGGTCTGAAAATCACAGTGGAAGACTTGAGTTTAAACCAAGATCAAAGCTCCTCTACCGGTCTAATCGCCATAGCACAGCCGGTTTGGCTACTCCCCTTTGTTGACTGAAAACAGCACGACGATGGATCCACAAAACGACATAACTTTTGATCTAGTCATCCAAATCCCTTGAGATTTCATACATAGCTCAACAAGAAGGTTAGAAACATATTCCAATTGAAGATCAAGATAATCATAGTCAAGATTCCACGAATTTCTTGATTGCGGGCAAGAAGGCTCAAAACCGAAGGAAAAACTAACTTTGATCTAAAGGCTTGCTCGTGGATGAAAGATAGTCAAGATGACCATAGATCAAATCCCACAAGTCCTATCAAGTTAGATCACAACAAAAGATCAAGACAAAACCCCTAAAACATAAGAACCCAAAAATCACTAAAGAGAGAGCAAACACAAGAGAGAACTCATCTTTACACGAATTGGTTGGATTGCTATTAACGAATTGAAGGTTTAAAACCACTCTACCATGGAGGAGAAAAGCTCACTCACGAGCACTTAATCTCTCAATACCTGTCTCTCAAAACCTAGCCTCCTCTATTCTTTTAACTTTCCCCAAAACCTCAAATTAGGATTTTCAAGGCTTAGTTTGTGCAAATCCTACACCAACCCTTATATAGTGGAGGCACCTATTAAGCCCACACACAGATGGGTCAACACTCGCACACATTTCTCAAAGCGGATGACAATTTGAGTCTCCCGAATCTATCTCTTTGTGATCTTTTCCTTTTGATAACCTAAACTACTTCTCCTTTGTGCCGTCATGCACTGTGATTTCTTCAAGATCACCAACCCAGTATTTTGATGAAGATACCAAAATATCACTTCTCGATCCTTCTCTACAACCGAGTCCAATCATTGTAAAGCAATTCCATGCTTCACCACACGTACGTTCATTGATGGTTTTTCTCATGCTAGCACTTGCACAGACACCCGAGTCAATTGATGCAACCCGTTGCACCAAACTTTCCATTTGGTCTTTCTCGTTCATTTTGTGTCTTGCTTGAGTCCAACCACTTCACCTAGCACCCTCGATCGTTTTGGACCTCAACTCTCCTAGTCTAATCCCGATTATCCTCATCGTTGACCGTAATTGACTCTAAGCATCCTTGCACCACAATAGACCAAGAAATTGATACCGGGTATAAGTTCTTCACAACTTAACTCATATTAGCCAAAATATGCATCATGCAATACCTATACACTGAATTCTATGACTTTGGATAATTCCGAAATTCACCATAACTCACTGTGCATGAAGTTGCCCTAGTCGGTCAGGCCGCCAGCCCTCAACCGATCAAACTGCCGTCCATTCGGTAGGTCAGACCGCCGGCCATTCGACCGGTCGGACCGCCAACCAAAGGTCGGTTTGACTGCACCTGGCCGATCTGTCTGCCATCCCTAGTAATAGGGGATTGGCCAGACCGCCATCCAACGGCTGGTCAGACTGTTTCCCAAATCAGAAAACGCCCCTGTTTGGACTTTTCACCAAAATTCTATCTAGTTTCGTGTCCAGTCTCCAATTTTAATGGTATCTGGTGCAAACTCACCTCCAAACACTCCCACACAAGTGTTTGGTGTCAATTCATAAAAAGCTTGAACCACCAGTCTGACCGCCAGCCATGGTCGGTCAGACCGCCCTATTGGGCCAGTTAGACCATTGGCCACCTAACAACAAATCTGACAAGTTTCTAAACTAAGGGTTTACTCCCCAAAAACCTCGACACTGATGCCACTTGTTCCACACCTAGGTTAGTACCATACACATGGTCTCCACAGATGGCGTACATGAAAACACCTCTGAGTGAGTAATGCATGACAATTTGGTTGCGACTCCGGTTATACATCTCACTATAGTCGGCCGATCGACTTGTACAACCATTAATTTGTGTTATGGATGCATTAATTATTGGGATATGGATAGGCTACACTAGCACGCAATTACAAATTTTTACCTCGCAAACTAGGAAGCCATGCAAGTAAGAGATCATAGATTGTTATCACTAGATGCGTAGTGCAACAGAAGAAGAGTTGGAGCAGTCCGGTCCAACATCACGTGCTTCGATGTAGTGAAAGTAGCCAATCATCCAATGTCCTTGGCCACCGATCATCTCCTCCAGCAACCTCTTGTGTTTCCTACGTACATCGCAGATTATCCTCGATCAGCTCAGCAACGCCTCAATGGTATCGACATGTTCAAGGGTTGAACACCGTGCGATGGTGTGCTAGCACAACACGCACGGTAGGGCCTTTAGGGAGATGGTGGCTAGGGTTTTGATTAATGGTGTAATATCCTCCCAAAACCCCCACGTCTTCCCTTATAAAGTGCCCCTAATAGATCCCTGCTTTAGAAACCTATTAGGACTCTTAACCACGTATGGATTACAATCCAATTTAAGCCTCTAATGAATCCAATCCAAACTAGTTTGTTCAAACCCATTAAGTGTGTAACCCTATAGGTTCATACGTAGTCGGCCGTGAATGTGGACTAGGAGCGCGGTAGGTCATCTGTCGTGCAACAGGAATGTGCGCAGGTCACCTGTTGCGGTCTCGGTGCGTGGCAAGTCATCTGCCGCGCGGCAGGAACATGCACAGGCCACCTGACGCGGGCTGGGTGCAAAAATAAAAGGCATCGTTGATGATTGATGTCTAACAGGCGGAGGGCATCTACAATGATATAAATAACTATTGTCTATACTATCCCCTATGTCATCTATAAACAATACTAAAGACATCTTCTATAATGTGTTGTCTTTTTTACATGTCTCTATAGACAGATTCTTTATATATAATGTGTCTTGTTTCTCATGTTACAGTCGATTATTGCATGAGAGACGGCCTAATTCTCTATGATCTTTCTCTTTCCTTCACATCATCTTGTGTCCTACGTGTCAAGGCTTACAAACAGCTGACGTTGATTCATAATTTCATGCAACTGTGAATTAATGTCGTGTATGGATTGTCTAAGACCATGTAAAACAACACGCAAAATTCAGCATGGTGCAATGCATGTTTGCATGGGTTGTTGTTACTTGTTAGTGAGCAATCATTTTCGGCCTACCTCCCCACCCCACAACACCCTATATAACCAGTACACGCATTGTTGGATTTATTTCATTTTGAATCGTAAAATTTGACAACATGCAAATGATTCCTACCTCTGCTACTTTCGAAAAGGTAGCGAGCACAATATAGATTAGGCCTGCCCCAAATGTTGGGCCCCACATGCATCCTAATGCTTTCTTAGCAAGCCCTTCCACTTAGCGCATAATTATAGTTTTGCCACTTGCATTTGTTCAACTCTAAACATATTCATTCCATTATATGTTTTAAGAGTTATTTTATGCCATTAAATTAACAGAATTGCTAAAAAATAGTCGAATGTTTTTTGAGGTAAAACAGTCGAATTTCTGACCTTTGATGCTTTGCGTGGGCATTCGTGCTTGGCCGGCAACGCTGTCTTCTCCGGCGATGGCGAGTTAGGACAGGGCTTCGCCGAATTAGGGATATGGTTCATCTAGTTAGGTTTTAGGTTCACCGAGGCCCAACTATAGAGGGAGGGAGGGGCGGCGAGGCGGTGGTGGCGCAGCCGGCCGCGGGTCGAAGGAGGGCGGTGGGTGGTGGAGGTCGGCGGGGGAGGACGGGAATCAACTAGAAATTAGGAGGCAGGGGTGGCGGTGGTGGATCTGGCAACGGTAGTCGCTGGAGACGGGGAAGAAGGTGGTTGCGGGGGAGGCAGGCGAGGAGGAGGCCGACGGCGGAAGAAATTAGGAGGCGGAGGTGGCGGTGGTGGATCTGGCGGCGGTAGCCACCGGAGACGGGGAAGAAGGTGGCTGCGGGGGAGGTAGGCGAGGAGGAGGCTGGTGGCTAAAGAAATTAGGAGGCAGGGGTGGCGGTGGTGGATCTTAGGGCTGTTCATTTCTAAGTCGAACCGAAAAATCCGTACTGAAAAAACGAACCGTACCGGTCAACTCAGTTTGACCGGTATTTGGTATTCAGTACGGTTTTTGAAAACTTGGTTTTCTGGTATTTCGGTTTTTTCGGTAAAAACCGGTTGAAAACCGAACAAAACCGAAATCTGTGAACATACGCGCTCTGGTTAGCCACTCGGAGCCTCGGACGCTCGCTGGGTGCTAGGCCGTGGGTGGCTGGGTGGCCTGGCCGCCTGGGCTGCGGCTTGTCGCTGCTGTGCTGGGCGCCTGGCCGCCTGGGCTGTGAGAGTGCGGGCTGCCGCTGCTGACTGCTGTGCTGGGTGTGGGACTGCGGGAGTGCATCACGCATGCGGGGTGCCATGCCATTGCCACGGCTGCTGAGTGCTATGCCCTGTGCGACTTGTTAACTTGTTGCCTTGTTGGCTACTGCACTGGTTGCACGCATGCATGCACTGCCGATTGCTGAGTGACACAGCCAAACACCAAGGGCATTAATTATCATGTAGTGTATTACCGTATCATGATTCATGGCAATTAGATGTTGTTGCATAATTGCTTGCTTCAACAATTACGAGCATTGAGGAGAGCTGAGTGCAAGTCGATCAATAGTGTTCATTGCTTATGTGTTAGGGCCAATAATCAATATTTGTGAGTTGTGACCGCACTAAAGAGTCGTCATATCATATCCAATTCGCGTCAACTTTGGTAAATATGGTATTTATCGATACCGTACCGAAAAAAAGGGATTTACCGAAACCGAACCGTATTTTTAAAAACACCGTATTTACCAAACTAACGATACAGTATTTATCATATATACTAAACTGAACAAACCGAACGAACACCCCTAGTGGATCTGGCGGCGGTAGCCGCCGGAGACAGGGAAGAAGGCGGCAGCGGGGGAGGCAGGAGAGGAGGAGGCCGACGGCGGAAGCAGCAAGGCGGCGTGGTGGCGAGTCTGGTGGCGGCAGGGTGGGAGGGAGACGGGAGGAGAAATTAAGGTTGTGCAGCTGCTTTAATAGGGAAGTTGGGGGGAGGGGATGGCCTTTGGATCTCCATCCAACGGCTGAGAATTTGAATGTTTTTAACTCCAAAAACAATCGAAAGTTGGGTAGACAGACCCAATTAAATTAAGGAAAAAGTCCAGTTTACTCCCTTGAACTATCAGAAAAGTCTGGTTTACCCCCTGAACTACAAAACCGGTTATTTAATCCCCTAAATTTATGAAATCCGGTCAAAAAAACCCCTCATGCTGGTTTGAATGAGAGGTTTTGCCCACGTGGCAGTGGTTTTGCCATGTTAGCGCTTATGTCACCAAATTTCGCTGACATGGCAGTCAGAGAGAGAGAGAGAGAGAGAGAGAGAGAGAGAGCACAACAGACAGAGAGGAGGAGGCGCGCTCGGCCCCTCCAGCGTCGCTCCTGGCCAGCCCCACCGGTGCCACTATTGCTCCACCGCCGGCTTGGCCCCGCGCGAGTGCGCCTGCGTCGCCCTGTGTTCTACCCCCTCAGCTCGCCCCTAGCACCTGGTTCTTGTTGCCGCCACCGCAGGTTGTGCCCTCGCGACCCCTGGCTCTGGCCGCCTCCTCTCTGTCGTGCCCAGCTCCTCGGCCCGGTCTCATGTGTGTGCGCGCTCGTGTAGCTCAGCGGCCATGCGCCGTTCGGCATGGTGCCTTGCGCGTCGGTCGTTTGGTCGTTGGCTTTTCCCATTATCAAATTATCATTGAAAATAAGAAACATGAAAGAACAGGAGGGGAAAAAGAACCTTGATTGAAGCATCAACAATGGATGAGAGCGATGATGAATTGATGATGGACAACACCCAGAATGGTTAGGACTTAGGAAGAGTTTTCCAAGATTCCCACACTTCCAAGATTCCCACACCTCAACTCCATCCATCCACCTGATGCTGAATTAGGATTGGCACTGCAATCCGAAGTCTATAACTGGATCGATATCCATCCTAAATGGTCGTCATGACGGTGGGGTGGCTGTGGGCGTGGGCGTGGTCGGCGACAAGCGGGTGTTGCAACAATTTGACACGGTGAGAGCCGCTTCACCGAAGTTCTTCAGCAGCGGCGGTGATGAAGCCCTGAAACTCTAGGGAGGCGATTGCCGGCGGCTCCGGTGGGTCAGAGTAGCAGATTGCGCACATGAGCGCTTGCCGAGGTTCTCCCCGATGGGGAACCTGCTGAGGTAGAACTTGAGGATGCTGAGGCCGAAGCTCCATATGTTGCTGGTGTAGCCGTTGTAGGCACCGTCATTGAGGTCGGTGTTGATGCGCTCGAGGCTCATGTAGGCGATGGCACCCACGGAGGAGTTGTAGGGGTCCATGGTCTGGTTGAGGATGCGGCCGATGTCGAAGTCGGCGACGATCTTGACGCAACGCGCGGAGTCGATGAGGAGGTTAGAGGGCTTGATGTTGCGGTGCACGATGTGGCAGCGGTGGAGGTAGGCGATGCCCGAGAGCACCTGGCGCACAACATCGGTGAGGAAGGGCTCGACGGCGATGTGGCGATCGTTGAGGGACCCCTGTCCATGTACTCGAGCAGGATCTGGAGCCATGTCGCAGGGGCCCGAAGCGGCGGCCGGAGATGGCTCTGGGCCAAGCCAGGAGTAAAGGGGCGGCTCCAAGAATGGATAAGAAGGGAGAAATGAGGTAGAAAGGAGAGGTGAGGAAATGAAAGGAAATGGGGAGAAGAACAACCAGGAGTGTGTCGACCGGGTGAGTGTGATGTGGGAGAGAGATAAGAAGAGAGTGAGTGATGTGGACGTCCACGTGGCAAAATATATGCCACATCAGCAAAATCACTGCCACATCAGCAAAACCACCGCTCCAAACCACTATGAGGGGTTAATTGACCAGTTTTTGCAAATTTAGGAGGTTAAATAACCGGTTTTTCAGAGGGTAAACCAGACTTTTCTGATAGTTCGAGGGAGTAAACCGGACTTTTTCCTTAAATTAATGCATGTAGCACTACAGGACTGCCCTTTTCTTACAGTTGTGCTTGGTAGCACGGATTATAAAACTTTTCTTGGGTGGTTGGGGGGCTCCATAGCCATTTGGGAGTTTTTAGATAGGCCAGTTATTGCCCTTTTTTTGTCCCTATTTACAAAATCTGGGTCAAGGCAGACGAAAACGTCTAATTTGGGGTTGTTGCCGAGAGCCAGTCTAAGAATGTACTAGAGTGGTGTCCGGCCAGGTCAGCCTAGATATTTTTTGCGTTGGAAAATAAATAAATAAATGTGTCGGCAAGGCTTGGGTTGGGCCCGCCATTTTTTTTATGTTGTACATAGCTATCCAAGCCCAGTCCTAAGGCCTTGTTCAGAACGTAGAGCAAAAAAATTACAGGAAGCAGTACAATTTCCGTAGTAATCCTATCAAATTCCTCCATTCTGAACATGCCCTAAAATAGTCTTTGGCCTCGAGTAGGTTTTGCTCATGATGACTATTTAGGACCTAGGAGTAGTAGCCTAGTACATTATGCATGAACCACATTTTGTTGAGACCAAATGCAAAAGGGGAGATTTTTTTTATATGCCACTTCAAAGCTACTAAGTCTCTAGTCTATCATTGCAAAGTGACATCTCCCTTTTATGCCATTGTAAACTCAAAACTCTACCCACTTATGCCGTCATTGACTAGTCAAGCCGTGAAGTAGCTATGAAAATACCATTTTGCCTATGTCGTCCTTTTCTTCCTTCTTCTTCGTCACATGCAGCACACATACACACAGAGTGGCGACCGCCACTGTCGAGCTGCTCCACGAGGTCACCAACGTCGTCGCCTGGGCTTTGTTGGCTTCACACATGTCCCCAATCGCTGCACTCCACCTCACTCTGCCGTGTCTGGCACCAAGAGAAGGAGCCGGACGAAAGTTTGCACCGCCTGCCTCGTTCCACTTCGCATCGGCGCCCCTCCCTCAAATCCATAGCAGCAGCAGCAGCTAGTTCCTCTTCCTTCCTCTCCCCAACCTCCTGAGACCCTGTCATCCCAGCCACCAGCACTTGCATCGTCTCCAAGTCCGGCAGGACACATTTTTGTCCCGTGACCCTTCTCGGTAATCCATCCAAATTCACCTCAGTCCTCATCATTATTGCTCACACCATTGGCTTCCTAACACCCTTACCTTCCTTACAGTGCCCTTCTTCCTTGCTGGGACCCGCCAAAGCGCCATCGGCATTGAGCCGCGCCGCAGCCCCGTTCTATGCTCTCACTGATCTCACTGAGCCGAACGCGTCATGTGGTGCGTCCTATCATGCTGAAGCTATACCTCACCTCCATAGGCCACTCCGTCCACTGCTGGTTGCCATCATAGAACTCCTCTGCCTCTCCATGGCCGCCACCGATGCCAACCTCCTTGGCATAACCTATGCCTCTCCCATTCCCCAAGACAGAACCCCCTCATCCGGGAACATGCCATGCTTTCGCTATTCCTGTATATTTCATTCGGATCCGTCGCCACCATGTACGTCTTCTTCACCTCTAACGTTCGTATCGTTGTGCTGTTCTGGCCTCCCTCGTTCACCTCCGCACAAGCCGCTGCCATCCTTGAGTTCGTCGTGCACGAGAACATGTCATACGACTGTTGTCGCCATCGTTCCCCAACTGCAACGCCGCTATAATATCTTGATTTACATTAAAGAGTTCAATTGAATTAGAGAGGGAATTAAAGGAATTAAAAGGGGAATTTCAAAAATTTGAGGGAGACTTGGACCTTGGGCCTTTGGCCCACGGCGACTCAACCCAAGTGGGGGGTGGCTAAGAGGGACTAGGGGTGGAAGCCTAACCCTAGCTGCCACCCCCACATCCCTACCGCCTAGCCCCTGCAGCCTCCACTCCTCCCCTTGCACCTCTCCAGCGCCGCCACCTCCACCCCACGCCAGTGCCCTTCCCCTGCTGCTCCCCTTGCATCCCTTGCTGTCGGCTAGAGGAGGAGGCCAGGGATTTCGGCCAGCAAGAGGAAAGGTGGAGGAAGGAGGAAAGCGCAGGAGGAAGAGGGGAGAAAGAGGAGGGTTTTGCACGGGGTTTGTGTTCGACTTCGTGTTCTTTAAGGGTAATCAATCTAGTAGCCTTTAATTGGCCCTATATTATTCATTGTTTGATTCGTTGATCGATTGGTCTATGGAAAGGGTAGATTTCTGTAAGCCCTAGTTCTTCGAGTTGCGATGTAGAAACTTGCGGGGGGCAATTAGAGGTATTTAAGTTTGGATTCTAAGCTTTGCCTAATTAGAAAAGATGTATAGAATTTTGTTAGCTTTCCAAGAAGATCTAGAATACTAGATTTAGAGTTGTGGGTGAAAAGTTACAGTGTCAGTGTCACATCTCCAAATTAATAAAGAGGTTTATTATGCATCTCATTAGCATGCATCATGTTTTGAAACTTTTTAATTACATATTGTACTTGGAAAATCTCAAAATACACATGCAACATACACTTTAAATTGAACCCCAAACTAAAAACTGAAATAAATGCTACTGAAGATCCTCTGGAAATAATTTATTCAAATACTATCTTAATTATCATGAATTAATATAATTTTTTCCAAATTTTTGGGACTAGTTTGAACCCCAAGAAAATTCAAACATCATTGAAAGACCTAGCCTAAGTTTGAATTTATATATTACAAAATATATTCATAATAGCAGGGTTCAATAATTTTTATGGACACTAGACCTACCCAGTAACCTCTGTGATTTATTTCACATTTTTAGGAATTTTATTTCTATTTTTAGCACCCTGGTCAAAGTAGAGGAAACAATTTGAAATTTCAGTCAAAACCCTAGATTCAAACCAGCCGCACTGTTCCTCAGGTTTGAGTCCGACCCGGCGGGATGGCTCAGCCCAACCACTTAACTGCACTTCGCATGCGACCGTCTGATCGAGGTTCAACGGCCCAGATCTCGCATCCAATTGACCTGTCCGAACACCTCGCAAATCTGATCCGTCCATTCGCAATCCAACGGCCGATTGAAAACCACTTAAACCCCACCTCGCCGTGTGACTGACGCTGTGGGACCGCGCTGTCAGAGTCGTCTCCTACCTCCCGTTGCGGGCGCAGAAAGCTAGCGCCACGCGCTCGCACTGCTCCGACAGGCACAATGACGGCGATGCTTACGCCGTCAATCCACCGCCCCATCCACCACTCCGGAGCGTTCCCCACTTCACGCCGCCTCCATTCCCGTCATCACCCGAGCTTAATACCCCCTCCTCTTCTTCTTTTTTCTCACTTCTCCTCTGGCCGGCCGAGGAGAGGGAAGCTTGCTCTGGCATTTTCCTTCTGTAAAACTCCTCACCACCGAGTCCGTCAGCTCCTAATTTGCATGCCGTTTCCATTTTGGCTTATGCGAACTTTTGATTTCCTTTGTAGCTCCTAGCCCCCATCGGCGCTCTGGACGGACTCAGGGCGTGAACCGAAGACCTTTGTCTTGCCATTTTCGCCTCGGTGAGCCCTTTTCCATTTTCCTCGCGCGTCACTTCTTGTGCTAGGTTATAAGGAGTAAAACCCCTCTTCTGATGGCTTAAATGGCTTAACAGGGTTGTCGGATTTTGGAAGATTTACGTTTCCGGCTGATTTTACCCCTTTCGCCTCCATCTCCGGCCGGGTGAGTTACCTCTCGATTCCTCCTTTTGTTAGCACCTTATGTGCCTAAGTGACCTAGTCCGACCACCCTTGGTGTGTTTCCTTGCTCAGGGTATCTTGTCGTCGTGGAGCCTTTGTTGCTGCTTTTCGGTCACACGTCGCTGACGAGCTCCAGTGCTTCTCCGGTCTTTCTTTCAACTCAGGTAGCTTCCTTGGACCTCTGTGATGCTAAGGCACCAGCTTATTTGGGCTTTGCGGAGTTCGTTTCGTATCTCCACTGTTGGCCGAAGCTTTAGCTCCGCCCATCTCCGGCTAGCCGCCGATTCAGGCCACTTCAGTCGTCGCCGCCACCACCGTATGGTGCGCGAGACTATTGCGGCTCCGTTCTGAGTCTTGGTCGGCGCCCTCGTGGACGAAATCGCCGGCAAGCCGCCGGGCAAGCACGGCCAACGCCGCTGTTGTCGGTTTCGTCCGGCAAAACACTGTAGCGCGGCAATTAAAGTCAATGACGTGGTTAAGTGTTGAGGTTATGAAGTAATCTATCACTGACTTGTGGGCCCTAGTGTAGTTTAAGTGGACGCGTAGCTTGTAAACTACGTTTTCGCTAAAAGGAAAATGTATCCCTAGCATGCTTAGAACAGGTGTACGTTTTAGTCTTCTGAAAACGTATTCTTGGAAATACGTCTTCAGCTCTTCGTAGCCGAGGCTAAGTCCACGTTAACTGGGTCAAAGCTTTGCCCCGGTCCCGCACATCAGCGGTTGTGGCTAGGTTAGCACTCGGTAGAAGAAGTAACCAATGCTTTATGAAATTCGAAATCTATTATTTTGCACACTGAAAATTGGCATTGACTTCTAAAAAGCATAACTAAATCATTTTAACTCCAAAATGAGTGAAACCACTTCTGATAATTTTTATTTTTAATGAACTTTATATTAAAATTGGTTTCAAACTTGTCTCTATAACAGAGAGCATTATTTTGGAAAATGAGCTATTAACACTATTATTTTTACAAAAGAAAATGCTGATAACTTTAGAAATTCATAACTAAATCATGAAAACTCCAATTGGAGCAAACTCAACCATTTTGAACTTGTAATAATATTGCCTTTTTATCCATGTAATCCTTGTACTCACCACTGCTCTATAAAATTTCACCTCATAATTAAATTACATAAATGAAGGCATATTGAAATCTGAAATTCAAACCACCATAACTTTCATATACTAAACCAAAATAAAATAATTCTTTCACCAAAAATCATTTAAAATCATGACTTAGCTACTGTAGAAAAATCATGCATTTTTAAGCATCTTGATTTTTGGAGTATTTCTCGATGTTTATTCGGTATTGTATTTATATAGATTCCGAGCTTATTGATATTGACTCTTACGCTACTGAGGGAGACCAATTAGCCTACCAGCAAGGCAAGCATCCTTTGAACTTTCTTTTTGCATCATATTTGATCCCAATTTTGTTAGGGTAGATGCAATGATAATTGCTTGCATGATAGTTTTATAATGTCGCTATTTTTGTGATGAGTAGTTAGTCACATCCTATTATCTTGTCATTGTGGCTATCCATGAATTACCCCAGTACTGAAATATTTATGATAGAATGTATGAAATAATGTTGTTCGAGTTTGCTTAGCCATGCAAGTCTAGAAACGGTAGTTTCATTGTCGGGAATAACCCGACAATTATGTGATAAACACCACTCTCTTTATATACTTTTGTTTCAGATCTTCGTATCTGTTTTCTAAGTTAAATTTTGTCATTTTAAATGAGCTTTTGGTCTGGACAAGTGATGGCTAGTGATGGTGCCTTCGTGCACGAGAATTGGGTATGTGGTTGGACTTGTCTGGACAATTAAGGACCGAACTTTGGTAACGTCGTTGATTCAAGTACATTCGTGCTATCACACGCGGGTTGGGAGCCGTATGGTTAAGTAGGGGAAAGGTTTTATTGTGTTGAGTCCCACGGTGGTGAAATTGTAAGGGCATAGGACCGTGAAATCCCGTGTTCCTTTGGGCCGATAGGATGGGGGCGTTAACGTCTTGTGTTTCCTAGGATATATAGGATGGAGGCGTTAACGTCTTGTGTTTCCTAGGAGCCATGGGTTGAGGGACTTGGCTCAATGTGATCTTCTTGCTAAAAACGACCGTATCTTGATTTACCCGGCCGACATACCATAGGAAGTATGCTATATTCGGAGGCATCTGGAGGCTTACGGGCTAATCAAGTCGTGTGGGTAAAGTAGTACACCCCTGCAGGGTATAAATCTATTCGAATAGCCATGTCCGCGGTTATGGACAACTGCTTGAGTTCGGGAGTTACTATTGTTAGACTTGGAATTAAAATTGTGGTTATAACTTGGTATCGACATGAATGGGATGTTCATGCTTGTTTTTGTATCAAAGTGGACTGCCACTTTGTTGTTGGTATGATTCATTTGTTATTGAATTCATTACTTATTCACATGCTTTACTTCTACTTCAAATCTGATTTTGAAATGGCACTTGAAAAACTAGTATGTGTAGGTTGTTCAGTATTGCGTCTCTTTCGCAAAAATTAAGCCAATATGAGCCCTTCCTTTGAATGACCCTATGCATAACTATTTTTCTTTGTGTAAGACTTGCGAGTACTCTTTGTACTCAGCCAGGTGTTTGCTGGCTTTTTCAGGTGAGGAGGATATTGAAATCGACGAGCTTGTCGGTGTCGATTTAGGCGACACCGATGAGTAGCGTGCTATCTTTTAATCCCAGTCGGTTGCCGATGGGTTATGGGGCATACCACTGCTGGCCTTTTGGTTTATTTACTTATTTGTTTTCGCTGCTACTTTATGAACTTGTTTAATTTGGTCGGTCGGCCACTTGTATTAGATGTAAACTTGGAACTATGTTGTATGTCTTTTGAACTATTTGTGTATGAATGTTGTATGGATGTGAGCAACGTTGTATGAGAGTATGACTATATTGGTCGCTGATCTTGGGAGCCAATATAAGTTGTACTCGTTGTTCATGGCTTCCTATTTAACTCACTAAGTGTAGCGTTTGACTTGTTGGAGAACCGACAATCATGTAGTGCTCGCAGAGGAGCGGCGCGCATGATCGTCGGGGCTCTAGTTTGAGTTAAGCCTCTCATTTAGATGGAGTTAAGTTGGAATCCATTTACTAGAGATCCAGAGTTGTGTTCTTAAGACCAGGCTTAGTCTCGGTCTTACGGAGATAACTCCGGGGTCCCCACAGTCAGAAAGGTCGCTATCCAGAAAATGGACATCGTCGGCAGATGTCATGAATATGAGCTATTTACACATAGTAAATGAATGAATTAAATTTTGGTGATAACTTCAATAAGCTATAAAATTTTGATTAGATTCCAGAACTAGTATCATTCATAACTTTTCAAGTTTTAGAAAAAAAGATACGACATTGTGAAGTGGTCTGTCCTGGTAGATTCTGGGACAGTCTTTGGGTAAGGAAACGGGGAAGAAAACAGTGGATTCAGAAGTTCTTGATAACTAGGAAATTGTAGAAAATTTTGTAAGGATACTAGATAGTATTAGTTTGCTAGATTTGGGGTTCCAATGAATAAGTTAGAGAATTTTTACTACTCGGACAGTGTGTAGAACGTCCGAAAGAATTGAGTTAATTGTGTCATTTTTGTGTAGACATGCGAGGACGATTAGCAAAATGATTTGGTGCTATGGTAATGTGTGTTTGAATATATTTTGAATTGTTTGTTCAGGGAGTGTGATGTCTAGTGCCTTACTGCTGCCTCGCTATCTGGCTCTGAGGGGATAAAGAGGCAAGTGCATGGTAGAACAGTGATCGATGTTTGATCGTTGTCTTCTTTATTATTCATTGTCATTATGTTGTTTATTCTATTACATTGCTTATTTACACATCTTGATAATGAATATGGATTGTTATTATTGATGATACGAATGGTTGATGATATGATGTGGCAATAACATGGAGGTAAAGATAATGAATTATGTTGATGAATAATTAAACATATTGCATCATTTATATTCATCATGATAAGAGTGTATGAGCCAAGTCGGTGAAAAAGTCACGTAACTAGTCTGGTGAGGTCAGTGAAAAAGATACATGACTAGTCTGGAGTGCTCTAGATAAAATCCTACTTCGGTGGGGGCTCCACGGGAGTGGAGGAGGTCTCCGATCCTTTTGGGGATGAGCTTGAGAGTGAACACTGTCGCGGGTGCTCACTCATGCTATACCGGTATAAGCGAAGAAAAGAGTATGTGGACATGTAGTATAAAGTTGCATCATATTAAATGAAAAGTGGAAATGATATTTGACTATGAACAAAAAGAGAAGTAAAAGGATAATGTTAATGATGATGTTGATTATGGTAGATAAATCATTGTTCATTTTTTTTATTGTGCTTGCTGAGTCGTGGACTCACTCTTGCTCTACTGTTGTTTTAGGTGACCGTTAACGGCATTTCACTTGGGAAGGGATAGCGCACTTGGAACAATTGCATACACTCAAACACTTGATTCATTTGTCATGAGAAATCTTTACTATATTGTAATGGAATATCTTTTAGGACATGACAACATTGAATAATTCTAGATGATTGATTGGAATTTGTTTATTCATTCAAGAGACTCTATTTGATTGGTTTTGCTTAATTCTTGGACTATTATTCTGTTATGTTATCTAGAGTTTAAATAATTGCGCTTGTCGTGTCGTTATTCATATGTTATTGTGACCTGTGGATGGGTTTTAATATTGAATTGCTTGCTAGAATTTATTGTTAATTGATGTTAAAATTAATAGTTAGTATTGTTTAGTGGCATTCCGGGCTCGGTGTTAGACCGGGGTGCTACAACTGCCGCCCCTTTCTTTCTTACTCTCTTCCTTTGTTCTTCTCTCTCGCTCTCTGTTTCAATCAGGAAGAGGGACTCGCAACTAAGCCAGGCCAAGCGGCAGGCGCAGGGGGAGGAGGAGGCGGTCAGGGGAGGGGCGTGGCGTACGGCATAGGCCAATAGGATGTGGTCTGGGGGATAAGGGAGAGAAGAGGAGGAAAGAGAGAAAGACAAGGGAGGAGGAGGAAAACGAGGGTAATTTGGGCATTTTGGAAAAATTTGATGGAGTTGATGGCAGTGACAAAAAAGAGTAACATTTGTGAAATGTATTGGTATAAAAGGGAGAGTTCTTTTCGTAATAGGGATCCGAGACTTTAAAGTTGCGTGTCAACAATGTTCAACGATAGCAAGGAACAAAAGGGATGGTCGGCTTAGTGGCTATAGATTGCTTTTGTATTACTTCACTGAGGTAGGCCAATGGCATTCATGAAATATGCTCTTAAGCATGTGGCCACTCTGAAAACACAGCCTTCAAATAGAGCACTCCACTCCTCTCTCCACCCCTACTTGGCCACTTGACAATTGGACAGACACTAACTGCACACACGCACTTGTGAATTGTGATCTTTGAATTGTGCTTGATATAGCTCATCATCAGGGGGCACTGCCTAGTAATTCAAGACAGGAAGGAGATCAAGATCATGAGAATGGATGGTGAAATCCTCAAGCTATCGTCCCCCTTGAAGGTCCAGGAGGCCCTCGCCGAGTTCCCATTGGGCCACGGCATCTCCGACGCGCTCCTGGCGCAGCAATAGCTGTTCCCGATGAAGGCGCCTGTTGTCACCGATCGGGTGTCGTCAGAGTGAAGCTGGTCATCAGCAAGCAGGAGCTCAAGAAGATGCTGAACAAGGAGGCCATCTCTCTGGACGACATGGCGTCTCTTATGTTGGAATTAATATGGGCTAGGCCCAATTTTAATTCTAATTAATTCTTGAAAAATCCTAAAGGCCCATGTGAACATGCTAAAACTGTTTAGTCTCATATGGAGAGTTGAATGGGAGTTACACCATTTTAAAAGGTGGAACGTGGTAGCCCCCTTGTGGAATTGGAGAGAGCTAATACACGCGCGCGCTCACCTGCTCGCTCGCTCGCCTCGCCTTGCCTCACCGTGCCGTGCGTGCGTGCGTGTCGGGTGTGGGCGTGTTTTTCTTTATCCATTCAAAAATCGAAACGCTGACTCGCAGTAACAGAGCACTGGTTCTGTGACTGATCTCCATACGAAAGACTTAGACAGTCTTAGGCGATCTCCATCCCGGCGAGGCGCGTGTACGGTCGCACTGGGAGAGCAGGCCTCCGGAACCCTAAGCGAGGACGAATAAGGTTTTTGGGGAGTGTTCGCGCGACTGCTCGCTTCATCCGATTTTCTGCTACATCTACATCTGCGTGACTACTACCACGACATCCATGAAGTTCTCTGCTACATCTACATCAACTGCACAACTACTACCACTACGCCATGACTAACGATGACCTCACCAAGACTTCTGCTTTTACTTCTGCTGCTCCTTCCGCTGGATCTGGGTATGCCTATCTCGCACTTGTTGTTTACTTAGCTTTATTATCTATTATTGACTTAAACATTGAGATAGGTATACTAGTTTCTGTCCTTCTAGAAATTCGTATATCTATAGTGTTCTTGTCTTCCTGCTTTGTGAAAATGGCTACAGTATTCTCCATGATTTATCTAGTACATTTCTGGATTAAAGTAATTCGAAAAATGCTCATATATTTAACATCTTATGCGCAAAGAAGCAAACGATGAGCAGGAGAGCTGCAGAGGTTGGAGGCCTGCCTTGCAGAGCATACCAGAAGGTAGTGATTTCTAGTGTTGGAGCTATCACGAGCGCATACATATATACAGCAAGAACATTTTGGAATAAGCATATATATACATGTTGATAGAATCTAGATAGATATGATAGAAGTTTTGAGATAAGGATTCTCTTTATCTTGTCTTCTTGTTTACATGCATGTAAGAAGGGGTAAAGATGGTCCTGGGAATCAAACAAGTTGATAGTGCCATTATATAATGGTTGTCCTCATAAAATGTCACCAAGGTTAATTTCTTATGAGCAATCTCATGGAGGTTTTCGATGATCTCATGTGTGCTTGAATTATGTTACTCCTCATCGATCTTGCGATTTGTATCTTTCTTTTATTGTGCTTTCTTCTATATACCAGTGTTGGGCCAACAAAAAAACTAGACATGATCTCGTCATGGATCTATTGATTTGATTTACATGTAAGCTAGTCAATTCATTTGTTTGCAAGGTAGCTGCAAACCCATGTCACCTGGCTCATGAGTGTGTGTGTGTGTGTGTGTGTGTGTGTGTGCATGAGTGTGGTGTTTAGTACCATCTTGCTAGTCTAGTTTGAGAAGTACCAATATATAAGGCCACTTGAGTCCAAACCACTAACTCTGGGTTAACCCTTTTACGCGAAGCGGGGACGAAAGCGTAAACGGATTTAGTGCGTATGCTGAAGGGATATAGGTTGACTACACTAGCGCACAATTAAAAAATTCTAACACGTAAACCAGAAAATCATACAAGTAAGAGATAATATATCGTTACCACTAGACGCGCAGTGCAACAGAATAAGAGTTGGAGCAGCTTGATCCAACGTCGAGCGCATCGATGTAGTGGTTGTAGTCGATCGCCCAACGTCCTCAACACCAATCGTCTCCTCCAGCAACCTATCACATTACTTGCGTAGGTCGTGGATCGTCCTCGATTATCGCAGTAGCAATCGTAGCAGCGCCTCTACGGTTTCTACACGTCCAGGGGTCGAACACCGTACACTGGTATGCTAGTACCAACGCGCACAGTAGGGCCTTCAGGGAGATGGTGGCTATAGTTTCGGTGGAGCAACTCTCTTATATCCCAACAGCCCCATGCATCCCCTTATAAAAGAGCCCATACGGATCCTATCCGAACTGGTTTGTTCCAACCCGTTAAGTGTGTGACCCGGTAGGTTCATGCGTAATCGGTTGTGACTTAGAAACTCCTTTCCGACCACAAGTCGTTAGCGATTCCTAGCAGGACATAGCAATTCCCGAATACACATAAATACAATATAGGACGAACCTTAATGCAATATGATCTACGACCAGATACGTATCACTCACGACCAACTCGCATCTCCAAATGACCAGTTCATATTTAGTCACGACCAGTTCATCACACCTTACGACCAGTTCGCCGACTAGTTAGTGATCATGTACAACCAGCTTACGATCAGTTCACCGACTAGTCAGTGATCATATACGATCAGCTTACGACCAGTTCGTATCTAGTCGGACTAAACGACCTGCTTGCATATTCTCCTTTCGCCTCATGATATCTGGTTGAACTCCAGGTGAGATATATGACATCCATTGACTGTTCAATCTTTTCTCGATCTAGTGACAGATAACTTCATGTGGTCGACTCTTCGACTACTAGTGGCATGGTCATGTACTTTCTTTATCCGACCACATCGAGGGGGCTATAGATATCTCTCTTGTTATGTTAGGAGGAGCAAATCCCATATCTGACCAGTCACATCTCTCCGTATGTTTTTATAACATATCCGGAAACAACTTTTATAACTACTCAGTTACGGAGTAACATTTGATAACCCATAAGTGCACTATTACACATGTAGAAAACTATGCTGATCTCAGGTCCAAGGATTATACATCATCATTGCTTGAGATTATACACATAAAATTATAACAATCTCAATAGTATCTCAAGGTGGGTCAATTTAACACCATGTTCTCTAACATGTGTTCGCATTATTGATTCAATATTCCCATATCTATGACCGGTGAAACATGGTCATTAGCCAATACATATGTTGGTCGATAAGTCACTAGTGTTCTGACTAGTGGCATTCGACGATGGTTACATTTAGAATGACATCATATAACTTAAATAGCTTTACCAACAAGTTACATACTTGTTAATCTTTATAAATAATAATTCATCTAAAGAATGTAATAATATTTATTCTATAACTCATAAACATAGACATGATACAATCATTTTTGTAAACAGATCTGCTTCAATTCGATCTCTCTTTTTTTTGGAGATGAAATCGTGCAATAAATTGTGGTTTTGGTGGCGGCTAGCTGGACGAAATATCTGCCTATAAACTAATGAGGAAAGCAGACAATGGGTTGCCTTAAAGAACACAAGATTGGAGGCCCAGTTCTGAAATCGTATCCAACAAAGGAAGCTGGAGCGTACAACACAACAGGTGAAGAATCTCCAAATTAAATGGAGTACGACTGTACGAGCCTACGAGAAAATGTGGGCCTTGTAGTTACCAGGGCCCAAAGAGAGAGGTGGGCCTAACGGGCCCACACGCCTGCGGCCCGCGTGAGCCTCGCGTAGCCTTCTTCCCAGTTAAGTCCAGCGATCACTTCGAGCCGGAGCCGCGGCAATGGCCAATGGGCGACGAGGAGGCGCCCGTTCATCTTCCCAATTAAGTCCGGGGAGGCGCGGCGGCGCTGGGGTATCGACTTCTCTCCCGGTGATGGGCGATGGTTGGGGAGTTGGGGAAGCGCGGCGCCGGCGCCGGCGAGACGGAGGGGAGCCACGAAGGCGCGGCGGCCGGAGGCGTCTGCGACCGAGAGTGCAAGGCAGTGAGCGCCCCCTAACTCCTAAGTTTCTAAACCCTTTTGTTTGTGCTAATTCGATGGTCAATTCACGATTTTTTAGGACTAATTCGCGAGAATTGTTACAGTTTCCTTAGCTCAAAAAAGCTAGTACTGTTTAGACTCAATCATGATAACCGAATTACTTAAGGAATTCGATCAAAAAAATTCCGCGTTAAAATTGGATTTAAAAAAATTATTAACAGTGCAACTAGGCAATAAGGTTTTCACTTTTGCATCATCATCCACGAACAGCTAATAAATAAATTGTAAACGCTGGACAATTTGGAACTGTAAATTGTGACATGTTAATTAGTGATCACGATTCACGTACACGCATAGTTTTGACACGATTGGCAATCCGGCATGTGCATATTGACGTGGTTGTTGCATACTAGTTATATATAGTCCATGCGCCTAAACTTGTGATTTTACTCCTTTGTTCGCCACTGAACCACCATTAATCTCGTTACTGTCAAAATAGAAAAGAACAATATCATTTGTGTAGATGAGCACAAAGATAATTCTTAGTAAATTAGCTGATGTCTCGACTTAATCAAATACATGAAACTTGTAATGTGGAAGGTCCATGCTCGTAATCTATCATTCGAGTACTCTCACACATAAGTGCATGTTTGGCTGGGTGGACAAACCCCGAGCAGACATGCAGGATGCAAGGACAAAAGGCCGGTGTTTGGTTAGTTGGGCGAGGTTTTGGGCCAAGCAAAAAGGGGGTCGGGCTAGGCTGCCAAAAACGCAAATTGATTATGTTTTTTCGGAGCCTAGCTGGGCATGTGTGGGCAGGAGTTGAAAACATGCGTGTAGGAGGCAAAAAGGTGGGCACGTCGATGCAAGCGGGAAGTGCTAGGGTTACCTCCCCACCGATCTTATCTCCTCTCCTCTTGTTTCCATTTGCCCCCATTTCCCATTTGCTTCGTCTCCTCTCTGAGCTCTTGCCCCTCCTTTCTACAAGGCAAAATGGGCTAGAGGGCAACAATTTTTTTGTGTCATTGGCTGTTAAACATCTAAATTTTTTGTCTTCGCTAAAAGATACTAAAATTTTATAGCTCTTTTCTTTAGAACACTAAGATCATTAAAATATTATTTCCAGGCTAAAGAAGAGAAAGAAAACTAGTAAAAAGTCCATTTTACCTATCTGGTCTCCTTCTTCCTTCTTTCCTATTTTTCCTTCTCTTCCCTTCTTCCCCTCGCACTCCACGCGCCAACCATTTCCCTCCCGCCACCTCCCCATCCGCCTCCCTCCTCCACCGCAACATGCAGCCGCCAGCGGAGTCCGGCGAGCCCGCTGGCGACACCCTCACCTAGTGCCTCCACCTGCTCGTCGCTCTCCCCGCCGCGACCGCCTCCTCCCCAGTCTTCGGCCGCCACTGGCCCACCTTCTCCGCCTCACTTTCCTCACTCTCCTCCCTCTCCCAGCCCACCTTCTTGCCCTCCGTGTCGCTCCTCGCGCCCCTCGCCTTCGCGCTCTCTGCTCTGCTCTCTGTGTCCAGTGGCCCTCCCCTCCAGCACCTCCACACCATCTCGTTACTGTCATCCTCCACCCTTCACTCTCCCAGCTTGTCGCCGACGCGCGCCTACTCGTCTCACTTGCTTCTGGTGGGGGTGAGTGTGGTGATGGAGCCGATGACCTGCTCTCCCACCTCCGCCTTGGCTCCGTAGGGTGTACAAGGCCGTCGTCGAGGACAGTGGCAGATCTAGAACGAAAATGACCGGCGGTCCCCACTTCCTATACATATCATATATGTGTAATTTTTTGGCTTAGGGTGTCCTCTTATCTTGGGCTAGGGGTGTCCATACTATATATACATAGCTATATCTAAAGAAAAATGGTTTTTTGACCCGGTATCCTGTACACCGGGGTAAAACACTGTAGATCCGCCCCAGGTCGAGGACCGCCCAGCCGCGCCACAGCTCTGCTCTCGTCACACCGCCGCCACATTGCTCGCAGCCACCCCGCACCTCGTCATCTGCGTCGCAAAAATCACCTCCACCTCTTGAACCTCTTCCCATCCACAACCAAGCCGCCCCGCCTCCCTAGTCGCTTGTCATCGAGCACCTCCGCTCCGTCGTGGCCGTTCTCATCGCTAGCCCACCTCAGTGCATCTCGGACCAAACCACCTACCTTGGACAGTTCACCTGGTCTCCCTCATACTCGTTCTCTAGCCAATCGATGTCGAGTTCACCGGATTCCGTCGCCAGCGCCGTCCCTCTTTTCCATGTCCGTCGCCCTGCCTCGTCCAGTTTTGGCCACTGCAACTGTAACATCCCAATTTTGAGCTTGTGTTTCAAATGTAAGAAAATGAGTAGAAATTAAAACTTTTTCGTACATCATGTGTTTCCTGTTTGTATTGGACAAGTATTGTACAAGACTTATGGAAATGCAAAGTCACAAGTCTTTTGATCCAAATCTTGTTCCTTCAAAAACAATCTTGTCAAACCTTTTGATCATCCTCTGGAGATACTTTTCCTAAGTTCTTGGGATGGTATGTGACCCCTCTGAAAAATTTCACAATTTTTTTTTGAATTGTTTGAATATTTTAGAGGGCAGTCAAACCTGTTTGACTCTCAATCAAACCTAAAACCAGTACCTTGTATAATTTTTGGAGAAAAATACAATGCATAAAAACCTCTGCAAATTTTACACAAGGTCAATGTCTCAGTCAGCAAGCTCCTGTAAAAATTTTAGAATTTTTGGAGTTATTTTGCTACCCCAAATAAATCCTCAAAAGTCTCAGCATATTTAAAACCTAAAACCTGGTTCACTGTTCCTTGGGTTCGAGTCGGGCTCGAGTCCGAGCCACTTGACTCGGTCGAACCACCTAGCTGCACCGAGCCGCATTTTAAAGCGTGCGTGCGATATCACCGTTGATTCAAATCGCCGCCCACGTTCGTGTGAGCATTCGGACCCTCCGGTTGCATCAACCAATTGGGACCGTTGGATCTCAATCCAACCGCCCGATTTCCGTAAGCAATCGGATCGTCCGCGGGCTCTTTTAAATCGCGGCCGTTCATCTAAAATCCAACGGTCGTGGTCGCTTTCTCGTTCGTCTTCCTCCTCTGTCGCCGCGCGCAGCGACAATGGCGTAAAGAGAGAGCGCGGGCGGCTTTGATGTGTCACCTCAAGTTTGCTTTCGTCAACGTCTCTCTGCGGGGCATTTAATGCGCACCAGGCTTTCTCCTCCATTGTCACCGTGCTCACTTACTCCCATCATTTCTTGGTCCATGACCGTAGCATTAACCGAGCCCACCATGGACTCGGGTTCTTGCTCGAAACCCTAATCCTTTCCCTATATATTGCCCCTTAGCTCCTCCTGGTGTTCCTTTACACCACACCTAGCTCCTCTCTGTGTTTGAGCTCAAAACCATCTCAAACCTTCAATCCACCATTGTTGACCCGAGGGCTCCAATGGCGGCCTTGGTGTCCAGTGGTTCATCTTCAACCTTTCTTGCACCCTTTTGAACTCCTCAACCTCTTTTGTATTTCCCCTAACTTGATTTTGGGTTGCATTCGCAGGAATCACTCAATTTTAAGTTTGGAGATCTTCTGTTGGTTTCACCCCCTTTCTTCTCCACTCAGTAAGTGGTTCTTTTGCAATTATTTGCTTTTGGAGCCTCTTTGAGCTATAATGAAGTGTGGTGATGATTTGGTTCCACTCATTTTGCTCGTAACCTCATCTTCCACTTCATCTTCTTGACTCGGTGGACTTCATCGTGTTCAAGTCTTCCCCGGCCATCTTTGGAGCTCCTCTCTGTTAAGGTAGCTTCTATATAGTCCCTAGAAGTCATGACACTCGCTTCCTTGGACCGCAGCGGAGCATCTTGCTATTTTCGTGTTTTGCCGTGTCGGCCTCCTTCTTTGTTTTCCGGCTCGCCGGCGTTCCAGACCTCCACCGCCGGCAAGGTCATCACTGTTGGGTCCGCAACACTATTGCGAACCCATTTTGATAGTTTGTGGGCACCGCCGCCACCGAGTCGCCGGCGACAAGCCGTGAAAGCCACTCGGGTTTTGTCGGTGAGAAGCTCCCATTTTCGCCGATTATTGAGCACGATAATTGCCTAATCATTGTTAATCATTGGATGTCATTAATGTGTCTTAATCGCCTAATGTCTCACCGACTTGTAGGCCCAAACCCCTGTAATCATCACGGCGTTAACCAATTGCTTTCGGACATCATTAATGCTAATGATTGTCATTAAATCCCTGTTTTAGCATTATCGTGTCTAAGGTTGTCTTTTGGGTCACTGACGTGTGGGCCCGTAGGCCTTAAACCTCAGTCTCGGGGTCATTAGGCCTAATTCTCGAGTTCATTAAATGTTAATCATTGTTAGCATTTAATTGGTCCTAAACTGCCCCCTTGTGCCACTGCCAGGTGGGCCCTCTGTCCCTAAATCACCACTGTTCAAAATCATTAGGGTACATTAATTGCTAATCATCATTAATCATTGGTCATTAGTAATTAATTAGCTGCCCTAAAAACCTCCTTTAAGTCACTGCCAGGTGGGTCCGCGTGCGCTGTGCACGTGTGTTAAATCTCGCATGTGTGACTCTCAGTCAGTGACATGCGGTCCCACGTGTCAGCACTCCTGATTGCACTTCGATCTTGGACCACCGTCCATTTGGCGATCTGCGGCCTAGATTTTGTATGCGTTCGGACCCTCGGTTCCCTCATCATTATTGGCCGTCCATCACTTGATCTGCGGCCCTGATCGTGCGTGCAATCGGACCTTCCGACCGAGGCGTGATCGGGCCGTTCATCCTAGATCTGCGGTCGTGGATCGTCGAGGCAACCGCACCGCCCGGTTGCATCCTTCCTCGTGAGCCGTTGGATCGGATCCAACGGTGGGCTCTGTTATGAATCGCGCGCGTCGCGCGCTGTTCTCGTCGCGTGTGGCTCGTTGGATATTGCATCAACGGCCCACGGCGTCCACGTCGCTTATGTTCGGTTGGGTTGATTTTTATTTCGTAAGTATTTATTTATCAATGAAAATTGTATCAAAACTTTAGAAATTCATAACTAATTCAAGATAAATCCTTTTACATGAAACCAATGCAATAAATTTGTATTTCACTAAAGTTTAATATAAAAATGCTTTTAGCTATGCTTACAGTAGTAGAAAATTCGTAATCTTTAATAGCTTGTTTTACGCTATTTTTATATATTCAATTGTATTAAAACTTAGAAAATGCATATCTTTTTCTGTATATCTGCTAATTGAATGATTTTAACTTTGATAAATTTGTTATTAACTAAACTTTAATCTAAAAATGGTGGTAGGCCTAAATCAGCACCAGAAAAATATGTTAATAGATTTAACCATATTAGTAGCAATTAAAAATTCATTTAATGTTGTAAAAGACCCCAGTAATTCCCTGTAAATCCTAAAAATAGAAAGTTGATGTTAGGAAATCCCTCTGTTATCGTACTATAATGTGAAATGGGTTTTGCACATGTTTATATTTCTGGAAAGTGCATTATGCTAGTTTTGCATCTTAGAAAAGTCATAACTAAATCACTTCAACTCCAATTAAGATGAAACCACTTGTATTAGCCTTAAAATGTCAGTAGCCACCTATCATAAAATTTTCAAGTCCAGAAAACCTCTAGAAAATATTTTTGCTCTGATTACCTAATTATGGTAGAAAATGGGTTTTCAGGTAATATCTTTTGCACCACAAATCCAAATTAGGTTTTTCCAGTTTCTATGTCTAGGTATATTCGTATTCTACCTTATGTATAAATTTCGTCGCATTTGGATAATTTTTGCTTGCTCGTTTGTTTAAGTGGGGCTCGTCTTATTGGTTGTTCTTGGTTCTTTTTGCTTTTCGCTTAGGGTTCGACATTTGCGGTAACCCCGAGAATGACCCTCCACAACAGTTTGAGCAACAGCAAGAAGGCAAGCAGTTTGATCATGTTAATCTCAGTATTTTAAGTATTTATGTTGATTACAAATTCTATGTATGCATTGCTACTTTGTGTTAATAGTTGGCCTAGTAGATGCATTTCCTTAGCAAATGATTATCCTCTACTACCATGAGCCTAGGTTACTTGCTGTGATTTAGAGTTCGTGGATGGGCTCTTGTCACTTAGTAGTTGCGAATTAATTGCTTAGCCATGCTTAGTTTCCGGTAGAAGTGGGCGGTTATCGACTTGTCGATAACCTTGATCACATAAAACTTATTATGGATTATGATTTCCACCTTGTGTCATGTCTACTTATGAAAACTAAAACTGAAAACAAAATGATTTAGACTTGGGCACAATGGTATGGTGGTGTGATTTTGGGTGTGATTTTGGGTGTGACTGGAATGGTGCCCGGGTCAACAAGGACCGAACATCTTGTTACACTAAACCAAGCATTTTAGCGTGCTAACCACATTAGAGGGTATGGGACCTCTCTTGACTTAGTACTTTGGCGTGTATTGGCTCAGTCGCGAGGAGTCGCGGGAGGGATGGTGTTGGGAGCATTGTAGTGTCCGAAAGACTTCACCCGTGATGGGATTTGTTGTCTTTCGGCTTGCAATGTAAGCATATGGGTTTCTATCCATATGAGCGGCTCGTAGTTAATACACAAGATTGGAAATGTCTCGTAGGACTTAGCCGTGCTGCATACCTTGATAGTGTGCTTGTGGCTTGAAGGCGATGCAAGTGTGGGTACATTGGTACACCTGCGAGGTTAAAACTATTCGAATAGCCTCGTCCTAGGTTATGGACACGCTTGGCAAGGTCTTTCAAGAGTTAGACTACAACCTTTTAAATTAAAACTTGATGGGTGGTACGAATCGGGGATTCGTGCTATGTTGTGGTGGCTATTGGGATAGTCGCTTCTAGGTGGTTACTTGTATGTATCTTTACTTACTGTTACTTTGATAACAAAACAGATTTGCAAACTTGCTTTCAAAATGTATTACATTATTGCAAATAAAATTGGCTTCATGCAAAATGAGACATACAACCTCCACCTAAATAAGCTTGCATGTAGTTTATGAATAGGTGCGCTATTCCACACGTCGATCTTGCGGTACAAAGACAATCTTTGTACTCAGTTGCTTCGCTTAATTGTTTTGTTGCAGAGGAAGAAGGTGAGCCTGAGGGGCCTCACTTTTGTGAGCTGTGTTGTGGTAGCTTGCGGGGCGACTAGCTTGGCGGCCCGGTCGGTTGCCTTGTGGGTGTATGGCTAACCGGTCGACTTTTGTTCTAGCCATCTTATGGCGCTTTTGCTTCCGCTGTCATTCTTGTATATTGTTCTATTTGGCTGGTCGGCTCTCTTTTGTAATAACTTTACTTTATGTATGTCGTTGTTGAACTCAGTGATGTATGTGTGGAGATCATGTGGATATGATCCTAATCTTAGTGTGTTGAACAATTGGCAATAGCGTCGAGGTGTTGGGAGAAACCCTCGTTTTCGGTGAAGTTCTGTCTTTGTCAGTGCGAGGCGATCCGACCGCCATGGTGGCGGTCGGACCGCCGTGCTTTGGTTGTTTTGTTTGTGAGTGGCTGGCGGTCCGGCCGCCGAGGCGTGTCCGTCCGACGACCAGTGTGGCGATCGGCCAGCTCTTCTGGAATGGTCGACCGGCCATGAAAGTGGCTTTGGATTTTGAGTGGGCCAAAAATAGAGGTGTAGGCAAGAGAGGAGGTTCTCTGCTCTTGGTCCCATAATTTTGGAGCCTCGGACAAAGTTCTATTGGTTTGAAATTTCCGAGAGGTTGCGGATTTCAAGTGGAATTTGGCTAAGTCTTGGGTCGACGGTCGACCGGCCTTTGGTGGCGATCGGCCGTAAGAGGGAGCGATCGGACCGCCAAGGGTGGCGATCGACCGGTTGTGACTTGGTTCGTGCGTCTGCGTGGCGGCGATGTGTGTTGTTAGGTCAAGTTCATGTTCATTAGTGCATATGTGTTGCATGATGCATGTTTTGGCTAACGTGGGTCAAGTTGTGAAGAACTTGTTCCGGTTTCGATTTGCTTGTCTATTGTTGTGCGAGTTGCTTGGTGGTCAACGACGGTCAACGGCGAGGATGATCGGGACTAGGCTTGAGAGCCGAGGTTGAACGATCGGCGATGCGGGTGAAGTCATTGGACTCAAGTATGGTGCAAGATGGACAAAGGTGACCGAGCAGGCGATTCGGTGCGGCCCGGTTGAATCAAGCGGCGCGGGTCGGTGCAAGTACCATGGTGGTTTCGGTGGGAGCGGATGGGAGAGACTTGCCGACATGATGAGAGCCGTTGGATCAACCTACACGTGGCGAACAGCGAGTGCCGCTGTCTGGACTCGGTCTTGGAGAAGGACCGAGAAGGGTATTTTGGTAATTTTACCAAATACCGTCTTCGTGACCTTTGGCTAAAACGCGGCGCGGTCGGCGCATGGTGAAGCGGTTTAGGTCAATCGAAGATGAAGACGACGCTTTAAAATGCGTGCGTGTGTTAACCCATTGTGTGTTAGGGTCTAATGGGTGCCCTAATGGAATATTCCTAGAATCTAGCCTCCACTATAAATAGAGGAGGTGCTGGCGACACCTTCTCAACCCTTCAATTGGAAACCCTAACTTTGGTTGTTAGGGCTTGGAGAGATTAGTGGGAGGTTAGGGTTCTAGAGAGGATTGATTTGAGTGCTCAAGTGTTGAGCTTTGTCCTCCTTGATGGAGTGGTGTAAACATACCATCTATCAATCCAATCAATCCAAAGAAAGATTTCACAAATTGTATCTCTTTGTGTTCATCCTCTCTATTTGTGATTTTGGGGCTTTCTTTGATCCGGGAGTTTTTACTTGGTTTTTCTTCTTGATCTTGCTTGCTGGGATATGTGGGAACCTATCTAAGGTCATCTTGATCATCATCCACCCACGAGCAAGCTTTTGGATCTAAGTTTTGATCTTGCCGGTTTTAGTGAAAGAAAGGGTGATTTTGGGGTTTTGCTCTTGAGAGCTTTTGGCTTGGTTTCTTCTCTTGATATAGCTTGCTGTGACATGTGGGAACACATCTAGGATGATCTTGATCATCAATCACCCACGAGCAAGTTTCTAGATCAAGTTTTCGTTTTTGACCGGTTTTGAACCCTCCTTGGTAAAATGGAAAAGGTCAAAACTTTGATGTGGATCTACTCAATCGTTGCTTGGAATAGGTTCCTAATATCCTTAGGAAGGTGTGTTCCAAATTTGGTCAAGTTTGGCCTTGTAGATCAAAAGTTAGGCGATTTTAGTTTCGGTTTTGGTGATTTTCCTGTTCATCGTGCTAGAGGTCGGACCGCCCACTTGAGAGGTCGGATCGCTAGGCAAATCGGTCGACCGCCGTGTGAGAGGTCGACCGCTAGGCAAAATATTCGACCCGATTTACGAGAGGTCGATCAGCTAGGCCAACCGGTCGATCGCGCGTGAGAGGTCGGACGCCCGAGACTCGTGATTTGAGTTTTTGTTGATTCTACTGGGTTTTGATTGGATTCAATACAAGTCTTCGCTGTACTTGATTGATTGATCTTCATAGCTTTCATAGCTATTGGAGTGAGATTCGTATTGAATTCGATCGTTGGTGAAAAAGTTGAGCGTGCTCCTATTCACCCCCCCTCTAGTCGCCTTTCCGGTCCAACAGTATGTGTATGGAATTGATGTGTAATTTTGTAATGATGTGCATATGCTGCAATTCTGGGAAGCATATGTCCATCGAGGCTTAGAATATTTAATTAGTAATGCCAGAACCATTTGGAGGTTAAGTGTTACTAGTTAAATATTCCGGGTCCTCACAGCAACCGCCCCTGTCCCAACCCGTCCTAAAAAACGGGACCGCCGAGTCCGGGAACGCGCCTCGTGTGCGTCTTTGCCGGTGGAAAGAGTGGTGTATGCGTAGAATGGGTATGGAGAAGAACCGCCAAGTCGATTAAGGACTGGTTCCTGTGCTGACCGCTCGTGCACTAACAGTGCAACCATAAGTCTATCATATGTAGGACCTGGCTCACTAATTTGCTTCATCACAGAGTTGCTTCATCATCCTGCGAACATGGCATGGATAAGTCCACCACGGCACAAGGAGGGAACCTCCGGAGGGACGTGGCCCGTGGTGGTGAAACCTTGTGGATGGGGTTGCGTTGGGGCGGGGCATTGTAAAGATTCTGTGATGATCTTCTTAGTCTCACGCCTATGGCAGCATGTTGACATTAAAAGGTGATTGTTTGTGTGGGTATAGTTGTGCGACCTCTGCAAAGTGTAAAACTGTCCAGATAGCCGGGCCCGCGGACATCAGCGATGCCGAGAACTTGCTTGATTAGATTTAAGTTTTACAAAACGATTTGCGGATGGGATGAAAAGTCGGGTTGGAACCCGAGGATTTGAGTTGTCCTGGTTGGAGCCAGTGGAAACTATCGGGTGCATGCAGCCGCGGGATTCGCAAGGTGGATGCGGTTCGGGATTCACGGGCAGGTACAACCTAGAAATTGGCGGGGGGGATGCGCACTGGGTCTCGAGGGTGGTGCAGCTGCAGGATTCGAGGGTTTGGCCGCCTGGGATTCGAGGTTGGTCCAGCCTATGGGAGTCAAGGGGATTGTGACCTAAGTTTCGCAGGGGTGTAGCCTAAGTTTCACCGGGTGGTACAGCTGGAGAGTCGCCAGAGGCATTCAGCCCAGAATTTCAGGAGTAGTCTGGCCGGAATTGCCGGGTGGTTGTAGCCTTGGGATCGTTGGGTGGATGTAGCTCTGGAAAATGATATAGTATGAGGTGAATGGAACTGATATCTATGTGTGAATGGATGGAACCTTCGGGTACTGATCTCCACCAGAGGTGGATGGAACATTCGTTACTATTATGCAAAAACACTGGATTTCATCAAAAAGTGTGTTAATTAAAATGCTAGGTCTCGGGGTTTACTACTACTTAATCTATTTCAATAATTGGTTTTATGCAAACAAAAAAACCACAAGCCATTTCTTGATCAGCCTTGCATATTATATAACTGCATTCTGTGTGTTAGCTCGTGAGTACAGTTGCGTACTCATACTCGCTCAATATTATCATTCAGTAAGTATGAAAGAAGAAGCATGTATGGACATTTATGAGCATTCGTCAAGATCGGAGATCAAGAAGGCCAAGAATTAGGTCGCGGGCCCAATCGATTGCCTGTGGGTATATCGTGAGGATTCCACGTGTTGTATTTCAATTCCGCCTTCACTGTTGATTCTTTAACGATATTTGGCCTGGTCAGCCATTCTGAAAGGCAAAAGCCGTAAGGTATATTTACGCTTTGTTTATTATTATGCAATAGCTTTACATTTTCGTGATATGTTTGATATCCAATGATGTAACTGTGAGCACTAGTTAATAATCTAGGGACTGATATTGTGAACACAGAAGATTCCAAATTATAAATTTGGGGTCTGACAATGTGGCTTAGGGTGTGGCATGCTATTTGTGAAATGTGTTTGTAGGACTGTAATCTCTAAAAAGTACTGTACAAAGACAATACTAACAACCATACTTTTTTTCGAGAATACCTAGGAGGAACTATATATTTTTTCTATTAAGAAGTTTTTTTTAATCCGGGAATTTACCCTCCGGCCACCGTGAGAAATCGGGGGTCGAACCCCCGACCTGTTGCTGGCCTCAGCGCCAGCCGACCAAACGAGCTACACTCGCTTTCCCTAACAACCATACTAAAACGCTTAAATATGCTCTGGTAGTGTTTATGTGAAGTGCATGTCATGTAGGGTTGCACCTTTGGTATGGTTTTACTAATATGTAGGGAATGAGCCAAAACATGTATGGAACTTAGCCAAAGCATGAATTTGGTGTTTGGGGGAGTTCTCACCACAATTCAAATGTGGTGATCACACATCGACAGTCATGGGGCCAAGGAGCAAACCAAATACCTTACCTTGCATCTACCCATGCCACCAACCTACTACTCCACCCAACTAAACAATTTCACCCTAACCCTAGCCCAACCCAGCCACCTACAACCAAACACCTTCCCTTGCATCACAGAGGCCTGTTTCGGCTCGGCCAGGCTTAGGCTTGGGTCTGGATGGTGATTCGGCCACCCAACCAAATACACCCTAAGTTTTTAAAAAAAAACAAGAAACATGCCCTAAGTGAATCACCCATATTTTGATGTTCCCAACCAAGGATCAAAATCTTGGAACTGGAGGAAAAACCGCTCAGCGGCCGAAAACGGTAACCGGTTGGTTACCGAAAAAAACCAACATAAATTCGAAAACTGAAATTTGAATTTGCTTAAAAACCTACCGAAATTAGAAAACTAAAATTTGAATTTGCTAAACCAAAAAAAAACGGCCGGTTTTTTAAATCCTAGTCCCCACCGGGTTTTCCGGTAACCGCCGGGATTTTGAACCTTGTTCCCAACGGAACGAATGACCTAATCCTCATGCCATGCATGCGTACATCCTAGCTAGCTAGTTAATTTTCAGCTCCTACTATGTTTCTTAAAATTGTACTCAACAGCAGAATTGATCATAGAAACTACTAATCTAATGTGACCCACACTACTTAGTTCTACAATTGATAGAAGCTACGAACTACTTCAAATCATGCATGCATGGGATTTCAACTGCTGTACCAACTTTTAAGCATGCATCCGAACTTGCTATTCGAAGACTATGGAATGGGAAAAGTTTTTTTTTCCTGCTAGTAGGTAGGTTCATGCATCACCTAATCCAATCATATAATTTCTCTTTTGTAATGTACTGGGCACATTTTTTTTGCCAATCATTGGCAGGAAAATAGTAGGTGAGGGCTGAAAAAAAGGGGCTTAATAGGCACAACATAAAGTAGTCAAGTACTTTCATCTTCCAAGTGTAAAATGAAAGGGACGGCTGTTCTAATTCCAGCTCCTCTTCACCATTAAAAAAGGTTGTATGCTTTGTTGCTGGTGAAATGGTGATAACTGACAAGGGATCATGGTAGGATTACACTTACAGACCAAATTTATATGATTCTTTCTGAGCATCTGATGTGGAATCACACAATAATGGAGTTCTCTTTCTATTTAATAAATATGCTAATTAAGCCTTGTTTTTCACCACTGTACACTGTCGAGTAAAATACATTATGATTCGCTACTGTAAAGTTAATGACAACTTTGGGGAACAATGGAGAAGTTTTGGTATTTGCAGTATACATGGTAGTGGTGCTTTCAGTTGCTGTCTAAATTAATATCGATCGATGCCTGGACATGCTAAAACATATATAAAGGCGGCTCAATCCAACAGATACATCAACCACATGTCAGCATTCAGCTCAAATTGCGGTGAGTTGACAAGGACAGGCATTCTTGCTATGGAGTAATTACCTAAAATGTATGACGAAAAGTACAGGTGGACACACTAGCAAAACAAGCCCTCTGATTAGACTTAGCAATGAACTCCCAAAATTTAATAGTTAGCTCTGCATTGCCGAAAAGGATATGATTGGCGACGTGTGGGTTTAGGTGTTGTTTGACAAGGCATGGATGTTGACTCAGTAACAGGGGAAGCTGCCAAGCAAATTAAATTCAGGAAATTAAAGACTAAACTGGTGTCTGTTGTCCAGTTGGTTTCTTGCTTAGTATACTTAATTACTTACTGCTTTATTTTACACTGAATTTGGGAGAATACTTCAAAATTCAAGTGGTTCCTATTGATGGATATAAGATTTCCTTATAGGTGGATTTGCTTCTTGTAGTTTTACCTTTTAAGGCAATGCTTTTAGTTAGTTCAGTTATTTTATCTTTGGGTTTCTTATATATTTTAAAGTATCCATACACCATGTATATATTTTATACGAAGCTGTTGCATGCCTACAGTATGATAAGAAAGTACAAATCATGGGGCTGGGAGATGTGTATAAATCAATGTAGGATGAGGTGCAAGGAATTGTTAATATATATGGTTCATAGAACGTTCACGATGTTTGTGTATTACTATAATGTCTATGTTATCTGATAGGTTAAGTTTCTATAATAAACTTACTCCATGGAAATCAACTACATAATAATATGGTAAGTGGTCTTAATTAGAAGATCTATATGTTTCCAGATCTTAAATAGAAGATCTATATATTGAATCAGATCATAGACATGGTCAAAGTTTAAATGGGAGAGATGGTGTTGAACTATAGTACAAAAAACAGTTACTTCAAGAACAATAGTATTTTAGTTGGTTAGCACCACGGAGTTCGAATTTTCGTTTCCTAGAGTGCTTCAATCCAGCATATCCATCCATCTAGGGATTGAAAAACCGGAACCGGAACAGATCCCAGTCGGAGGCCCAAAACCGGTTACCGGAAATCTTGAGAAAAACTCTTTCGAATTTCATTTGAATACATTTGAATTTTGGTTCTAACCATCGGGATTTTGAATTTGAACTTAAATTTAAATATTTCCGGCCGGGATTTTTTTTCCGGTCCCCACCGGTAAGCCCGATTACCGCCGGTAACCGGCTGGATTTTTTATCCCTGCATCCATCTACAGGTCTACCTTTCAGCCTCCGGAAGAAAAGAAGGGTGAACGTGAAATAAAGAAATTAGACGTGCTGGGGCCAATCAAAGAGAGCAGTCGGTTCCAATGTGATAAGAGTGCAGTCAGGGATTCCTGTGGCTTCATGGCAAAAGCCTTCAAGTGAAGACAAGACCCTAGACCTTCTCTCTCCTCTCTCTCCTCAGACCAAAGGCTAGGGACGAACAGCACCAGCCTAGAAAAGGCAAGATCTTCCTCTGAACTGTGGGATTAGTACGACCCAGAAGGTGAAACTATTAGTGTCAGATATCAAGAAGCTGCAGGTGAGCAAGAGCAGCTGAGCACAGAAACGGTCAATCCTGCTTGGCTTCCTACAGTGGTTTTCCCTCTCTGCGGTACTGTTCTGATACCTACTTCGTGCTTATTTGTGCTCTTGCTTGTGGTAGAAGCCAAGATCTTGGTATGTTCTTTGACCCCATCTTCTTCACATGTGTTTGCTGAGATTATGTAGTAGTGATCATGTGATGCTTTTTGTGTCCTAAGTGCAGAAGCAAGGTTGCTAGTCCTCTAGAAGAGGTAGAAGAATTTGTGCTTCTGTTTCGTGGAGCCTCGTAGGATGAGAGAGGCTAGTAGCAGTTCAGGACATTCAAGGCAGAACCCCCATGTTCTTGGCTATGACTTCCATGGTACCATGGCCAACTCCATGCCTTCTGCAAACTTCTTGTAAGAGCTCTCTCTTTCTCTCTCTCTCTGATATTTCGTTTTTCTCCATCTTTTCCCCCTTTTGGTGATAACAATTTATGCAAGGGCAGCAAGAAACATGAGCTGCACCATGAACTTCCTTTCAGATTTAGTCAAACTTGCTCCATTCAAATCTCTCTTTCCATTCCTTTAACTTATTTTGTGATATTGGTGGACTTTTTGTTTCTTTACTGTTCTTCATGCTTCCTGCATATATATGTTCCTTTTTTTATTATTAAAAGGGTGTTTATCTCCCTTGATTTCAATTAGTGAAATCAGCCTCTGATATCATCTACAGATATCTGACAAAGACTATCCACAGATCCCGATTAAAGACATCTACGATCGATCTCCGGATGCTTTCCCAAGCAGTCACCATCCATTTTTTACTCACCACCCAGCACGCTCAACGTACAAGGCTTTAGCCACCCATAACCCGCTCGCTCATCGAGCATATATATATGTTCCTACGTATACAAGAATCTTTATGTATATCATTTTGCCCAACCCAATGTTGTTGCTCTGGCGGTAATGGGTATTAATTGCCCTTTTGCATGCCTGGCAGTGAGCAAGGAGGAGCAACCTATTTTGGAGAACTAGAGGAGGCTCTCAGGCATCAGGTTGCCACTCTCAGTCTCAGGAGGACTCAACAAACTGCAACCACCTCTACTGCTCAACATGGAGAAACCACGCGTACGCTCTCATCTCTCTTTCTCCATGTGTGTGACGAAGACCAAAAACATACTACTTTGTGGGGCACTTTACCAAGAGATTAGGGCATTGTAGTCAAAAGTAACCATGCAAGAGGAGCAGAAGTGGCAGTTGTGCTGCTTGTGTGTGGTCAGGTGTGACTCCCTTGTGAGTTGTGACTTCTCTTTTTCTCCCTCTCTCTCTAGAGTACTGCAACAAGTCGCCCTAGTAGTACAAGTGCCACCCTACTGCTACCAACTCTCTGCTCTCTGTAAGCACAGCTCAAAGGGAATAAATTCCACTCACTTTCACTGCCACAATGGCCCCCCACTTCCCTCCCTTGTGATCCCAGTGCAGCCTTTCTCCTCTGATATTGTGGATACATGTCTTGATCTCCTCCCCTATGATATCTTCTTGCAGCCTTCCCCACTACTGCTACTGCTACATCTAGGCCTCCTACACTGGACATCTTCCCATCTTGGCCTATGAGGTCTCTCCACTCCCCCAAGGTATGGACTAGCTATAAGTCGATCTAGTGGTATTTGTATTTGTACATCTATAGCTAGTAGCAAGAAGAACAGAAGCTACACAAGTTAGAAAAGCCATGCACGCATAAAGTTACACAGGCTTACAGCTGTAGCTCTTGCTTTTGCTTTGGCATGTAGGAGGGTTCAAATGTGACAGCAGACAGCACAGACTCGGAGAGCAGCAGCAAGAACAGCAGCAAGAACAAGGCCTCGTCAGATCAGCAAGGGGTAGTAGTACACATGTCAAACCAGTTTGATCAAATTTCACAGCAGCAGCAACACAAGGTATGCACTACTGTGGTCATATCAATTGATGCTACATGTTGGAGTTTCTTGATGCATTGGTATACTTCTTGGATGTGTCTGTGTTCTTTGCTTCTCTATCTCTCCTGGTCATCCTTATCATGCAAATGAAGTGTATTGTTTCCTAGAGTGTCGTCATGTCACTAGCTAGGCCACAACTTCCAAGATGCTCATGTAGCTAAATGCTCTAGGTAGAAGAACCTACTGTTCAGGGCATTTAAGATCTTGCTGCTCCCAAGATCGCCGATCCCAAAACGTTAGGTGAATCATTTGGTCCTATAGAAAGTTCCAACTTGTTTCCCCTAGGTTTCTTCCTTAGGACCAGTGTTTGCTAGTATTGAGTGAAGAATATGATCACTCATCCTTGCAATTTTTCATTTTATTGAGCTTACTTGTAGGAGGATGGAGAACATCTTCCACAAGAACCAGTCATTGTTATATTTTTTTGGTAAATAAAAGATGTATAGATAAGTAGTAGAGGATATGTTAGATTAGTGCTGCAATAGGTGACAAGTGGGCATTATTACAATATTGTCTCTAGCTTGCAAAACTTGTGCCCAAATAGAAATACACCAACCGATACTTCAATAATGGCACTTTGGTCAGTACTGGTGCTTTAGGTACTTTCTGGTCAAATGATGAACTGCCAAGATCATATTGGGTAAATAATTACCCAATAATTATATCAACTAATTAAATCACGCTTAACTGAAAGAGAACCTTGCAAATTAGGGCACGGCAGCAACATAAACAAAAAAGCGAAACCAAGTTTTGTCTGTTGTTAGTGGGTGGCTTCCACCAAATGTACATAACTGTTTTTTATTTGTGCTTGATGTAACGTGCATATAGAGATCATACTATATTGTTACACCATAGACACATATGCATAGCATTGTTCTTCCGATTCTCTCATATAGTTTCTAATAGTACATAGGTGTAGTAATTTGCATCTTGTGACATGTTCATGTCCACTTGGCATGCAGAAGATGGCAACAAGCTCCACTCCTAGCGAAAGGACTGGCAAGACACTTAATCCAAAGGTATATATATCTCGTTCTCTCGATTGTTGCTTAGATTGTGCTGGCGTGTGCAATCGTGCATGCATGGCAAATATATCCACAGGGCCATGCAGCATTTGACAGTTTTAGATAAATGAGTTCTCTGTTGGTGTCACCAGACGATGAGAAGGTTAGCTCAGAACCGAGAGGCTGCGCGTAAAAGCCGACTGCGAAAGAAGGTGAATGTTTTGGTCATTACATACTTGGAAACTGAAGTAATGTTGAGCAGTGAATTTTCCAGGTTATTGACAGTTTTATCTATATATCGATCATAGGCTTATATTCAGCAGCTTGAGGGCGGCAAGCTGAAGCTTGCTCAGCTGGAGCAGGATCTCCAGCGAGCTCGTTCCCAGGTACTACTTTTTACACGTATCCTTTCATGCGTACTAACTGATCATGTACATCCATCTGCACCATCTTATACAGTGCAATCTGAATGACCGAGTGTGTGTTTTGTGTAGGGCTTTTTGCTTGGAGGAGCTCCGGGCGGAAACACCAGCTCAGGTGCGTAATTCGTCCTTCTCAACTTCTCATCGTCAGTTACTGCCTCTTATAATATCACCATGTTGTTCTAATTACTGATCCAAATGCATGCATACATTTTAACATCTGTATACGTGTAGTTATTCACTAATACAGAGATGCCTGGCTGTGACATCCATTTCCAGGCGCTGCTATGTTCGACGTCGAGTACGCCCGGTGGCTGGACGACCACAGCCGGCGCATGGCCGAGCTTCAGGGCGGCCTGCACGCGCGCCTGCCGGACGGTGACCTCAGAGCCATCGTCGACAACACCTTGACCCACTACGACGAGCTGTTCCGCCTCAAGGGCGTGGCGGCGAAGTCCGACGTGCTCCATATCATCACTGGGATGTGGGCGACCCCCGCCGAGTGGTGCTTCCTCTGGATGGGCGGATTCCGGCCCTCCGATCTGCTCAAGGTATCGCCGGGACTCAGATTTACACATCCGAAATTTTCTGTGTATTTTGAACTAGTCTCCGATCAGTAGCTAGCTCACATAGGAAACATCGTTGAAATATCATCTATTTATTGAGTTAACTAAAAAGATATCAAAATAACAAAATAGTATTAATAACTGAACTTTACGGTCAACATTTATTTAACTTGTCACACAGCTTAAAGGAACAAATAAACTCTTACAACGGAACGGAAAAACTTGGAAAAGTCAATTAACATGCCCATATGCAATCGAATAGAGAACGCATCCTAATTCGTAAAACCATCACAAAACTTCTCTTCGTAGAACTCTTAAGCAGCTTGATATTCTTCATCTGAGCAATAAATGTTTAAAATCGTGAGTAGGGTGAAAAAAAAGCTTGTTAGTGGGGCTTATTGGCTCGTTTAAAAATTTCGTTAATTGGTTAAACATTGAAATGAGTCGATTTCGAATGAAATTGAATTTCGCTTAGACTCGGCTCGGCTCATTAGCTCGGTTTTAAAAATACTTCTAAACTATAAATAAGATAATATTAAATTAAAATTGTGTTAATTTCAGAAAAAGCTCGGTAAGACGAGTATCTGGCTCGATATCCACCCCTAGCCGTAAGTACAAAAAAGACTTAACAAGTCGTAGGGAAACAGTATACAATTAATTTTCATACAAGGCTTGAACAAATGATTAGTTGTATGGCTCTTTTGCGGAAAATAATATTGATAATAAATACAATAAATAGATTGAAATGTGTAATTAGTAAGAATAGTAAATAAATAAACAATTACTTTAAAACAACCAGTAAACCTTCTACTCACCTACCAACCAAACCAATAAGTGAATATCCCCTCCACCACGTGAACATCACATTCACCAGTGAATCTTCCATTCACATTCCGGCATATTTTTATAAAGAGACTCTACTTGTATGAAATCTCTGAGTATGTCCATAATTGCAGATATGGTTGTTTAAACAGTTTTAACTCTATAAAGGTTGTACAGCTTTACCTACAAGAGATAAATCAACTTATAATGCCCGTACATACACTTCTGAGAGTCCGCGACTAAGTGATTATCATAAGATCTTTACAAAGCTCATTCTCAACCCAGTTATGTCCGCTAAAATTTCAACACTAAATGTCTTACCAACCAAACAGGGGCCTCCTCTTGCGTCATTGTGAGTATACGTCCATCCCGTAACTCACGCCTCAAAAAACAGAACTAAGCTAAGTCATTGCTAATTAGTTAGCCAGGTACATCTCATACTGGACATGTAGTTGTACAATAAGGCACAGTTCAATGACGCATAAGATTAAATCATTGACAAGTTACACAGGCGAGTCTACCACAACCCACAATGTGTTACCTGCACCCCTTTTACTTCATGATCGCTCGTCTGAGCGAAAATTATTTTGTTCAACCAAGACCAATGACATATTCTGTAATGGTACACAAATTCTAACAATAGTGGCTACCCATTACAATTATATATCTTATTAAGTTAAATTTAACATTATTGAGCATGTGATCATGAGTCCATCGTATCTAAACACGACTAAACATCTCTACGATACCCATATTGGTGATACAAATATATCCAACTAATACAATGACCAGTCTATGGTGATAAATGATTCATGGTATTCAAATGTTCAATGGATGCATAATAACAAATATATGATGAACTATTCCAAAAAATAGTTGATATAAAGATAGCATGCAATTTGATATAAAACAATATAATTTTAAAATCATAGGTTCAATATGATCAAAGAATACGACTTACCTTGGCTTTGCTCAGTTAGCACACTTGAATCTTTAAAGTTTACTTCCGTTCCTGCTCCTTGAAATAGATCGTTTATCGTCTGAAGAGACAGAGAACAACAGGCAAAGCACCATTAAATCCAAAAGGAAAAAGTCTACTTTAGAACCCTGTACTTTTCAAAAAGTTCAGAAATTAACCTCTAACTCCAAAACCGGATACAGCGCAACCTCCAACTCTCAAAACCATTCTGTTTTCAACCTTCGCCCCTTCCTACCTCCGGTTTTCGCCAGTGTTCACCTAGGCGCTAGGCGGGTGGACGCCTAACGCCTAGGGCGCCTAGGCGGCCAAACAAAATTACAAGTATCATCGCCTCCAGCATCAGTCCAAGCTTATGTATATGTTACATGTATGTATGTATATGTGTAATTATGTAAAAAAAGATATGTATGTATGTATATGTGTAATTATGTAAGAAGAACAATTCATAATTGCAGATTGTACTTGCTAATTGCCTAATTGAGTAATGATTACTAATTACTAAACAGTAAACACTATTCACTTAATCATTAATCACACTGCCACTGTCGCTACAGTACTACTACTAGATCTGTAAATCACACTGCCACTGTAACAGCAACTAGCCAACTACTACTAAATCGCTACTACAGTACTACTAAATGTCTAAATCGCAGTATCGCACTGGTCTCTGCTGTCTACCAGTACCAAGTGCTACTAAAAGTAAATCGCACTAGGTGGGCCGATGGGCTACTACTAGCAGTAGTACTATTGCGCAGTGCGCATAACTCGGCACAAGACCAAAGCAGAGAGCCAGTGAGGAGGGCGCGAGGCGCAGAGAGGTCAAGAGGAGGCCGCTAGCCTGCGGCGACTGGACGAGGCGGGCGACGGGGAGGGTCGGAGGCGCGATGGTGACGGGGAGCCGGGGAGGAGATGCGCGACGGCGACGGGGAGCCGGGAGGAGGAGGCGCGCGACGGGGAACCAGAGCAGGCGACTGGACGAGGCGGGCGACGGGGAGGGTCGGAGGCGCGATGGCAACAGGGAGGTCGGGAGCAGAGCAAGAGAAATCAGGTAGGGTTTCTCACTTACCTTTTGTTCGGTCTTCTCCCCCGTGCGCCCAGCACCGCTCCAGAGCGCCGTGAGCCGCCGCACCTAGCCCGCCTCGCACCGCCTGGAACCGCCTTGGACCGCCCAAGACCGGCTAGGCGCCCAGCCCGCCTAGGGCGACGACTAGCACCAAATCGCGGCGGGAGGCCTTCGCCCAGCGCTTAGGCGGCACCTAGGTGGCCTAGGCGCCCGCCTAGGGGAACACTGGTTTTCGCTGATGTGGAGGCGGTTTTTGGGGCCCACATGACAGTCATACTTTTCCTTTCTTCCCCCCTTTTCTCTCTCCCCTCTCTGTGCCTCCACAGCGCCGCCCCCTCCCTCCCTGTCTCCCTCTCCACCGCGTCACCCTCCGCCGCCTCCTCCGCCCCCTAGCCACCCCCGCCGCCTCCTCCGCTCCCCTCTACATGCCTCCACCTCCTCATCCTCCCCCCCCCCCTCTCCATGCCTCCCCCGAACCGCCCCTGCCACCTCCTCCCGCTCTCCACCGCGTCGCCCACCACCGCCTCCTCCCTCCCTACAGTTGGAAGGTCGGCGGCCACCGAAGGTAAAAATGGAACTGGCTAGGTGAGGCGACTTCAGGGGTGGAGGCAGTGTAGCTCAAAAGGGTCGGTGGTAGCCGTGCGGCGGAGCTAGGCGGCCAACCGTGGGGGAGATAAGAGGCGGTGGCGCTCAGGTGTGGGAGGAAGGGAGTTAGCACGTGCATGGGCTCCAGCGGGGTGTGGGGAACCTCCCGGTGCAGTTGCTGGCGATGAAGAAAGGCCTAGATGACTCAGTGACGCAAGCCCGGCGGCATGGCGGCGGCATGGTGAGGGCGCGGCGGCTTGTGCGGCCGAACGGCGTTGCTCTCGGGCTCGTAGAACTCGGTGGAGAAAGATGGATAGAGGGGAGGGGAAGGGAAAACCGGGGGCGTAGCACGGGCCAGGCACAGTGCATGCCAGTAAGGAGCGAGAGGGCGAGGCCAAGCTAAGGCGGTGGCGCCGCGGTGTAGCCGGAGCGCGTAGGGACCAAGTCAAGGTGAGGAGGCGCCACCAGGAGATGAAGCAATGGGGAATGAGAGAATGACATGTGGGCCCTGTAAATAGATTTTTTGTTTTATTTGCTAAGTGGTTGCTATGTCATCGAAAAGAATCTTACGTGTCAAAACCATTGACACGTTAGCACCACATCACCCAAAACCACTCCTATTTGGGTTGAGGGGGGTAAAATGAACGGTTTCGATACTTGAGGGTGTAGGATGTCCGGTTTTGTAGTTTAGGGTTGAAATCCAAACTTTTCTAATAGTTCAAGGTTGTAAAGTAGACTTTTTCCAATCCAAAATAAATTCAAATTAAAGCCAAAAATAGCAAAACTAACTCTAAAAGAAAGCGCTCGATTTTAGATAAATTTAGGAATTTGAACGGACTGAATCGGAGTTCGGACAAAGGAGAACAGACTCTCCGTAGATTTGCTGGAAAGGAAAAAGAGAGAAAAAAAGAATATTCTCTGAAATATTCCTTCAGATTTAAAGGAAAAGGAAATCGAAACTAAAACTGACAAGTGGGACCCACTCGGAAGTGACTGGGTTCATAGTGAGCTGAGTTTATGCAAAAGGTCTAGGGTTTTGGTTCGGGTCCACCATGTGGACTGCCACGCGGGCTGACACAGAGACGAAGAGGCTGAGGTGGCATATAAGGTGGCTGGCTCAAGCAAAGCAGAGGAGGCATGTCTGACGACGAGGCAAGTGGCGTCGACGCCGAACGGCGGCAGGGTAAGGATGGTTGAGGGGCAAAATGGGTTGCCGGTGATGAGTGGTTTTTTGGGTGGTGGCAACTTGACTGGAGAAGCATTGTGGCAGCGGCAATGTCGACGGCAACGACACTACATTTGGGCGCACGACGAAGGCGGCAAAGCACTAGTGCCCAGGGGAAAAGGAGGCGCACACGAGGTTGGCGGTGGCACAGGGAATACGACGGGAAGCTCAAGGTGACCGGAGATTGGCTAGAGTAGTGGCGCAACGTCAGCCAGAGGCAAAGAAGGCGGCTGGCGGCACGGCATGGTGGCGGATCTACATCGGAGAGGGAGGGGATTGGAAGAGGATGCCCGAGAACATGGCATGACGCACACAGGACGGTGAGGAGTCTCACCGACAGCGAAATCAAGTGGCGACAGCTCGGCCGGCTTTGGGGAAGAAAAAAGCGGCGATGGTCTTTCTGGGACGGTGATGGTAGCAAGACGTAGAACGCGATGAGGCGCATCCAACGGCGGCGATGGTGCGGAAGAAGAAGCTTCGATGGCGGCGGAACGGGCGAAGGAGCACTTTGGCACCTGCTGGCGTCTCGACGGCGATTCAGCACGAAGGAGACAAAATTGGGGCCAATGATTTTAGGGTTTCGAGAGAGGTGGACGGGGCACACGATTTGACGTAGGCGGAGCTCTTTTATAGGCTCGGGAAGGGAGGATTTGTGTAGAGGCCAACGGCGAGGTGTGTTGAACATGGACACGAACTCAGCGCCGTAAGGAAGGACACATGGGCGACGAACAACACAGGCCTACACAGCAGTGAGAGGCGAAAGCACAAGACAGCTGGGCTGGCGCTGGCGCATGGCTTTGGCGAGGAGGTGGGCTAGCGCATAGCTGGGCTGAGAAGGAAGCAGCAACGGGCTAGGAAAGAAAAGAGACAGGCAAGGAAAAGGGAAAAGGCCCAAGAGGAAAAAGAGAATTGGCCCAAAGGGAAAAATTCGAAAAAATAAATTTTTGAATTTCATAAAATAGATTAAAGCAAAACGAGCTCAAAGAAATAACAAATAAACTCCAAAAATTCATAGAAAATTTTAGAAAATTCTCTAAAACTCAAGGAACACAAATAAAACAACTTTTAATTTAATTGAAATCTAAATTATTCATATTAAATTTTTTGATTTCTAAAAATTCAAATTAAGCTAGAACTTAACCAAGAAAATTCAACTAGTTATTTTTATTTTTAAAGGTTTCAAATAAACTCTAAAACTTGGGATGTTACATGTATGCACTTGAATTCTGAATGGAACACCTGATATCAAATTGCAGTGGTGCATGATCGTGGCACCCTCCTAACTCATTTGCTAAATTGAACCGAAGACAAATTTTGTCAGAAAATACACCTGACATAAAAAGTATGAAGCTCACTCCACGGTTTAATACGCAAACAGTTCACTGTTCACCAATCAATTCACTAGACGAAAATGAAGTAAAACTAAATCTGAGCTTATCCTGTAAGAACATATATGATTTTCTAATTTCATTACATACTTTTCATGTTACTGCAGACACTGATACCCCAGCTAGATCCCCTGACTGAACAGCAAGTGGTAGGCATCTGCAGCCTGCAACAGTCATCACAGCAGGCAGAGGAAGCTCTCTTCCAGGGCCTGGAGCAGCTCCGTCAGTCACTAGCTGACACGGTGGCCAGCGGGTCTCTGATGGACGAAGCCAACATTGGGAGCTTCATGGGTCATATGGCCCTTGCCCTCGGCAAGCTGTCCAACCTTGAAGGTTTTGTCATACAGGTGAATTTTTTTCAGTTTTCACTACTCCAATCTTGATCATTCTGTCAGTGCATAGATGGGGGCTGTCACACTATTTCCCTCATTTGAATCAACTTTGTAGATGGGCAGTTAAGCCACTTAATAAAACTTCTAAGTGTAAAAAATTGTAGCAACAGTGCTGCATCCAGGTGGAATTTTATTTCTCTGGCCACACCTGTATCATATTAAACCTCGTCAGTGCTACCACTAACTGTGCTAAAAATAAGCAATTTGTCCATTTAAGAGAACGAAACAAGTTAATCACTCCAGAGTTTGCAACTCTCCCTTTCTAATATCTTATGCCAACATGTAGAGATGTGCTCTCTGCCTCTCTGCAGTGTACAAAGAAACGACATGTCACCTAAACATGTAACGTTATCCTTCTTTTGGAGTGCATCTGTTTAACCATGACATGGAGCAATCAGAATAAATTTATTACTAGCATCTGCTATAATTTTCAGCTGCCAATAATAAGGATCCCGCCAAATGTACTAAAACTACACGTGTGACATGTAATTTCCAGGCTGATAACTTGAGGCAGCAGATTCTTCACCAGATTCACAGGATTCTGACAGTTAGGCAGGCAGCTCGATGTTTCTTGGCCATTGGCGAGTACCATAACCGCCTTCGTGCCCTAAGCTCCCTCTGGGCATCTCGTCCTCGAGAGTGAGTACCATGCAATTCCTACCCAAGTGTTCCTACCTGTAGTTGATTTTTTTTTTGCTTTTTGTTAAAAAAAAAAAGTCTCCTACTAGTTGTTGAAGGTAATATTTGTCTATGATTGGAAAATTTTAAGTACATATGATTGAGCCATGGCTTAGTAGAGGTATGAGGCATCTAAATAATGTACCGAGATGTGCCCTACTAAATCAGCATGTAATGGACCACCCTCCTACCAGCAATCAAAAGTCAGCATGCTTATTTTGTACATCATGGCATGCATTTTATCTTTTCAATTCTTTATGAACTTAAGTAAGATGCTTCTAAAGAGACCACCTCTGATTATATTAAGCACAAATGAGTGTTGTTGTACTCATCTACGCTTAATATAATCAGGGGTGGTCCTTTAGAAACCTCTTAACCCTAAAAAAATGACAAAACAAAGTGCAATGTATGGTGTAAAAATTAAGGACTATACATGGTATCTGTCGCTTTTCTCTAGATTTTTCAACTATTTCAGCCAACTAACCAAATTCTGTAAGGGCCTAAAGAAAGAGTAAGATCAATTACTGTAGTACTATTTTTCTGGATGCATCCCTAATCTATTTGTTGCTGGTGCTTATATTGCCTGCAGGATACTGGTGGCAGATGAAGGCAATTGTGGAGAGCCAAGCATTGCAGCACAACCAACTGAAAGCAAATTTTCAGCCTTCTGATTCAAATGCATTTTGGAACTAACCTTCAAAGTAGGATCAAAAGTAAAACAACTGGGAATAAAAAGTTGTTGATGCAATCTAGCAGATATGTGAGAAACACAGAAGAGAGCTGGGAAACAAGGGGAGCTCCAGAACTGGGAGAATTTCTCTGCATAGAACTTTCATGAGAATTTTCCTAACATATCAAATTGTTTAATGTATTGTGGAGCGAGAACAAAAAGATGACAGCTAGAATTTATTGTTGAAACAGTACTTATTTATGTGTTCTTGTGGTTACTTCTGCCAAGCCTAAATTTTAAAAGAGCACTTTCTACATGATAAAAGGGTCCATTCTACAATCCTACAGGTGATGACTGGTTAGAACAGAACCTAATAGCATGCATCACTACCAGAATATCTTGGATTGAGTGGGTGAGCTATCTGATAGAATTGGAAAAAAAATTACACTACCGAGAAATGAAGAGAAGATTATATACGATACATGGAATCAAATGATATTCAATTACAATTTATTATCATGAGGGGGCGAGGGATAATCTCTGAGCATGTTTGCAAGAATCTGAACCAAATGTCAAATCTGGTATGGTGGCACCTCATTCAAAGTCTGATATTGCACACATTGATGTTCAGTCCAAACTCCGACCTACATTTGTTTATTATGTTGTAATCTGTATCAATCAGTATCTTTATCTACCTACTAGGCTACATATAAGTAATTTGTTAAAGCAAATGTCCGCTTGTACTGGATAGACTAGTGGGAAGAAAAGTAACCTTTGAAACCCTGCTATAATTTTCCAAGGTAAAACACCAAGATCTTGGCCAGCACAGTTCTGCAATTATAGTTCTGACTTTCTAATACTAGTCCAAGACTCCAACTATTGGAAAAGTTGCTTGTATTATAAATAAAAGTGTACACCGCACAACACTGGGTATGCTGTGAAAAGAGTTGCTTACAGGAGCACTACACATACAGCTAACAAACATATAAAAGAGTTAGCAAAGGAAGGATTTTCTCGTTTCATAAATGATTGCCATATGCCTTGGATTATTTCAAATTAAGAATGCTATGGTATTCCTAAACAACATGACTTTATGGTGTTTCGAACAGGCTTTAACATCACAAATCCAGCACATCATGTAAGAAATTAATTTTCTCACAGCTAATTTCCCTTCTTCTGAGAAACTCGATGTTTGGACCAATCTTCCAAAGTTTTCCGGTGAAGAGCATTCATTTTTATCTTTCTTCTTTCTTGGATGATGTTTTCAGCCTCTTTCCAGTTTTCAGCAATGCCCAGTGCTACTAGAATTGCACACATGACACAAGCACTTCTTCCATGACCTGATGTGTAAATCATGCACAAAACATAAAACCGTTCATATAGTGTTAAAATAATTAGTAAATATAATTATGTAGATAACTCTATCATCAAATTATGGTCATTATACTAATTATTCGCAAAAAGTTGAATGTATAATAAGAGATAGATCGTTACTAACCAAATGCACAGTGGACATAAACTTGTTTCCCCTTGGCTCTCTTTTCGCATGCCCAACGTGCCACAAATTCAATTTGGTATGGTGCTGGAGCTCTTGTATCCCAAGTAGCAACACAAAGATACTCATCTGTTGGAACAAAGGCACTCCTTGGCAGCTCACATGTGCAGTCAATAACAGATGGGCCTCCAGGGGGCAAATGCTTCAACATAAAAGGCCATCCTCCCAGATATAGGCCCTCGGCAATCTTGTCATACACAGACTCTTTCCTTATAAATCTCTTCACCATTGCATATGTCCGAGCAAGCATCAAGAAAGGACCAAAGAGTATATTTGACCAAAGAGGAAATCTCCCCTCTGAGTTCTTCCCCAATATCCAAGGTAGGTTGATTGCATTATGGGATGCAACAGTGACAATGTAGGCAACAAAACTGGTGGCTAGGAAAGGAACCATCGCAATTCTCATGCCGACCTCCCACAAACTAATGGATGTGGCAAGAAGAGCTGTTGCAGCGATGCCAGTCACCTTGGATATCCCCATGATTGTCTGCTATGGCTAAAACCTCTTTGGTATTATCAAGGCCAAATCTGAATCAAGTTTTGCCATGTAAGAAACTCGTGGTATACATAATTTGGTCAATGCATTCTTGAATATGATAAATTTTGCATTGCCACTAACTCATTTGCATGCAAAAGGCCAACATTTTTTGGAAGCTAAAATCCTGACAATAAGCACAAAAAAAGGGGCTCTCGTGGCCCTAAGTGCCGTAACAATGAACGGCAGGATAACAGCGCCAAACAATGTAGCAGCAAGCATCACTTCCAGGCTGCATACTGGCACCGTACAATAAGTGAATGAGAGCAATACCGAAGACACCGACACAGTAACAAGGAATGATAGATCCCATAAGCTTGATCAACCTACCATACTGTCGTGCAAGCTTGGTCCAATTGGCCAATGCAGACAAGCGGTAACTATCCAAAAAGAAGCAGGCAAGAAACAAATGAGGTATCCAGCTTAGTACTAACCGTGGCACCATGGCTAACATAAAATCTATAACAGATTCGGTATTTAAAACAAGGTCCCGAAGGCCATTTGTGTTAGTTTGAGAGCATTTGTTATGCATGTGTATTACACCATTGTAGGTTCCAATCCAATCAAGAACCAGATCCTACCTAAATCAGAAGGCCATTCGGCTAAGGTCGATTAAATCCAAACAGAATGGATCAAGAACCAACGAGAAAGTTAGTCAAGAACCGTTTTTTTAAGAGTAAAAGAAGCCTTGATCAATTAATCATTAGCAGGGTTACATCCAGCTGAGCTAGCCAAGAACCACTTTGATCTAAACCAGCAATTACCACGGGAAAGGAAAGCACAGGTTGGCGCGCGAGGGGACAGAAAGAGGAAGCCGCCAGCGCATCGAGATTACCTCTGGAGAAGTGGAGGCGAGGAGCGCACGCGGCTGGGGTTGGAGGCTTGGAGCGGAAGAGGAAGAGAAAGGGGGGGAGGGGAGGAAGAGGAGGACAGGTAGGGAACGGCCATGGATGGGACGGGTCATCTCTCCCGGGAAAGACGCCGGGGGGGGGGGGGGGGCATGCTATTTCCGCTCGGGGGAGACGCGCACTGTACCAAACACAGGCTGGTCTAGGCCGGGCTGGGCACACAACCAGACAGCCCAGAATTTTTTTCTCGGAGAATGGGCTAGTCGGGCACGTTTAGCCCGATAGATCGACCTGATCATGTGCGCTCGGCGAATTTTCCGTGGTATTGGCATTTTTTTCGTCTTGTATTTATAAGAATGACGGTTGCAGTAAAATTTTTGCAAAAATAGTGCCCTGTTACATCGCCACTGTGCGACAGGCCCTCCCAGCCCGCCACGCACCACCTCCTGCATGGCCGGCGTGCGGTGGCCCACCTGCGCCCGCCGTATGCCCTCTCCCCCTCCGCACGGCCCTCCCTCCCACGGCCGACGCGTGCCCTCCCCTGTGCCCCCTCCGCACGGCCCTCCCCCCTCCTCCTGCCACGTGTTCGGTCTGGTTCTCAAGAGAAACCAAAAACCTAAAAAAACCGTGGGTGGATTCCATTTGTCGTTCGGAGAAGCTCCGAAGTCCCAGGCCCCTCCCCTAATTCCACCGTTCGTCCTCTCCTTCGGTCAATTCCATCACATCGTTTCTGATGCATGTCTGTGAATTTCAATTAACTCGCGTGGGGGAAGGATTTCCTCCCGCAGCGGTTATAAATTGGAGAGCGAGCGAGCACGATTTTATTTCGCAGTCGCTCGCTCTCTCTCTTTCGGTCACTCTCTTGCTGTGTCGATTATATTTTTGGAGATATTTTAGTATTATTAACCGTCGCCACTAAAAGAAAATTTAGTAAGTAATTTTTATCTCTGTCAATTTTTCGTCGTTTGTAAATTCTTTATTAACTACGTACTTAAGTAGTTGTAATTTTTTAGGCGAACCTGTTATAGGTGTTCTGGAATTTTCGTGCATTGTTGTTGATATGGAATATCTTTGTCATCTTCTTCTATTCATACATGATGTTGTAAACTATCAATGCATGGACAAAGTAATGTATCTAAGACCATGGTTAAAGGAACTTAAGAACATCTCTACTAATACTGCTATTCATGGATATTAAAGTTTGACACATGAGTGGCTTTGTACTTTTGAGCAAGAAACATACTTGACTATCGGTTCGATGAGTGTCTTGTTGAGCGGCAATTAACTACCACTAACCCACGCCATCAGACAAATTAATTAGTGTATATTAATTTTTAGTGTTGATTTGGTCGTAATTTTTAATTTGCATAGCGGAGCATGTAAATCTTAGCTATTTAGCCTAACATTAAAATCCCCGTGCATCAATTCATTCTAATGCAATTAATTTAGTCATGTTTAAATAGCTGTATTAATTTTGTACTACTAAATTAGTGTACATTAATTTGTAGTGTTAGTTTCATCATAATTTTTAATTTGTAGTATTTTATGGTCATTATCAATCTTCTCACTAATATTCCCTCTATTTCATGTGTTGCAAGCCATGTCTCTATCGGCGCTTCTGGAACACTTCTACAATGAGTACCACCGGTGTAAGCTATGGATCGCCGGTGACTCAGATGGCCCTCTACACCTGCTGCTTTGGGCGAGGAGGGATTACTGAGAGCTAGACGATCGCTACATCCAATCCTTTGGGACACGGGCTTGTTGCCCCTTACTAGGCTAGTCTGCGTCGGACGCCGGTTCACCCTAGACACCAGTCTGCTATTAGCACTTATCGATAGGTAGAGGCCTTAGACGCACACCTTCCACTTTCAGTGGAGTGAGATGACGGTTACTCTGCTGGACGTCTTGTTCTTGACTAGTCTCCTGATATAGGGTGAGGCACTTATTCCAGGCCCTTCGCTGGCGGACTGGAAGGCCAGGCTGGAGCATCGGTTCGGCCTAGCTGTCCCAGAGCGTGCACGTGGCGTCCCCCGGACTTAGCTGAGGCACTTCAGTCAATGCCTACAGGGTGCACCTAACGAGGTCGTTAGGATGCACCTCATTGCTTACCTTGTTTAGCTCTTTGGTTGGGTCATGTTTCCATCCACACAGAGCGATCGGTGCTACCACAGCTTCGTCTGCCTCGTTGAGTGGTTGGTTGACATGGAGGTTGGGCCGATGCCTTAGTATAGCTGGGGATCAGCCATCCTTTGCGCTACACATCGGGGGTTATGTGACGCTTCGCGGCGCAACACCGATGCTACCCCAACCTGACCATCTGCTACATGCTCCTACAGTTGTGGAGTTGGGAGCACTTCCCTGTTGACCGACCGACCATCGAGAGAGTGGTGCACCCACGCCGAGTTGGACGACCAGATAGACAGGCTCACTATGGGCTTACAGTGGACTGCTACCCATCTATGCTGGGCCAAGAACAGACCAGCGAGGTGCTACTCGTTGTTCCACAACGAGCTTGAGTCGTTGCACGACAACGACATCAGCTGGGGTCCATTTACTCCAGATTTTGTGCACACGTAGCGCCACACAGGTTGTCCGTGCAATGCACCCAGGACATCGGGTTATGGTTGACGACCTGCCACCTGGTGTTTGCACATATGGTGGAGTCTTATGCGCCGCAACACGTAATGCGACAATTTGGTTTATACCAGGTAATGCCCCTTCCGGACAACAGGGTCCTATCACGAGCTGTACACCTGTGAGTCAAACTTCATCTGAGTAATGTTTACACTTCTTACGTCTTATTTCTAACATCAATTCTTCCGAAAATATATCATCGCGGAGTCTAAGAAGATAATAAAGAACTTGAGCTGCGGTCGTCAGACGGACGACGTCCTATGCATCAGGCACCAAGTGGGGGGACTGTGCTCACCCACTAGGTCATCACGACCTAGCGAGTCCGGCCGACGTCGTATCGCTTCCCGTCGGTCATCCGTGAGCCAGATCGGCGACGAGGTAAGTTATTTACAAATCTACGTTACATTTTTTTGGTTATGACTTACGTTCCGCTAATATCATGTCGTTCTCCCGCCGTAGTTCCATCGGATGCATCACTTGTGATGTTCGTGTTTGGTACACAGATTAGTGTTTCCCCTCGGTCATCTGCACTGCACATCCGGGAGGTACGAGATCCTCATTTTACGTCCAGAGTGTTTATTTCGACTAACATCGTTCCGTCTTGCAGCCTTCAGTTGACCGTGGGGGTGATGACCAGTTCGCGTCCACTAATGATGAGGATACGGATATAGGCCTCCCAGCTCCTGCCAGGGAGCAGTACACACCGTCAGGGTATGGACAATGATAGCCAGGGTTTGTGGCATACGCACGTAAGAGCTTCTCCGGGTTCGCTGTCTCACCGTATGTTCAAGGACAGAGCTCCGCTGGGTTGGCTAGCATACCGTACGTTCAAGGGCAGAGCTCCTTCGCACGACCAGAGTTACAGACATTGCACCTTGGGGGCGGACAATTCAGGAGTGGAATTATACTGTCCATCGTTCATGAATTCATTACAGGTGGCCCCCAATTCGACATGTCTCAGCAGGTGGACATCGGCACTTATCAGACTCACCTAAGTCAGCTGACTGGTGCACCTCCGCCCACACAACGTACTCAACGGTTTCCGTACTCCCTGCGATTCGACACGTGCTCTCCGGACCGGCTTACGTATCCTACAAGACATGCTCGACGCAAAACAAGGACACGCACGCGGACACAACCGCAGTGAGCAGAGAGCAGTGGCTTCGACGAGTGAGCCATATTGTATCCTGTATTATGCTATTCCATTTTGGAATATTTGTATTCATATTTTGTTTTGCTATATTTGTACGCATATTTTGTATGTTATGTGTGTACTATTGCGACATATTGTATATCGATATTTCCAATGGAGTTGTAATGTAGCCTTTTTTTCCCTACATTGTATATCGACATTTTCAATTTTTGGAGCTCATTTTCTATATTTACAATTTTTTACAAACAGTCCACTTATACGAATAAAATTACGAAAAAAATACACAAGCAAGTACACTATGTCGGGAGGCTCCACATAAAATTTCATACATTTTTTAACTAATTTGCTATATTTTAAAATTCGTACAAACACTGTTGAAACCCGATTTTTTAAATTCGTACAAACCCAACGAGGCAGCTTCGCAGAGCGACTTGACCCAACGAGGCAGCTTCGCGTAGCGATGTGACGCAACGCTGCAACAAGATTCCTCCTCGCGAACACGAGTTTGCTTCAACCAGATTGCACTTCGGCCGGGTATGCCGCGCGGTCTCGGCACCCCTTCAGCGGAGGTGTAGGATCAAGGATAACCGACTAGAGGGGGGTGAATAGGAGGTTTTTAAACTTTTAAACAATTTAACGAGATAAGTCAATTAATAACTTAGTCTAAACAAGTTATACTTCTAGCTAAGCAATACTAGCACAAAGACCAAACTAGAAATATAAATGCGGAAGAGTAAAGACTAGAAATAACCACAATGAGACAACGATATTTTCCCGTGGTATCGAAGATTTGCCGGACTTCACTAGTCCACGTTGAGCGAGCTTGAACCAATCAAGCCGGCTCCACGTATTAAGTATTTCCTCGATCACTATTGGTTGTTCTTCCTCCACTCCGGAGATGGTGAACATCAAACCACTCACAATTTAGGCACCGGGCCTCTTCACAATCTTCTTGAAGAGATCACCGTGCAATAACCGCCAAACCGTCTAGGAGTTTGGCAAAACTCCAAGAGTAACAAATGAAGGACCTTCGCTTCACGACACTCAAGTGCAAGAGGATCAACTAGAATGATGAATGCACTTAAATGAGCTCAACAACCTCCCAAAGAGTGAACAAGTAAATTTGAGAAGTTGAAATGATGCACAAGGCTCAAAGGATGTTAGATGTGGTCTAGCACCCTGTCCTTGAGCAGGTGGGGGCGTATAAATACCACCCACCAACAAATATAACCGTTGGAGAGGAAATCCCCAGAAAACAGCGAATCGCGGTACTACCGCCAAGTAAATGCGGTACTACCGCACTTTACCTACTTGCACAGTAACGGCTAGAAGAGAAGACAATAAATGCACTGACATAGCCGTTAGAAATGCAGAGCGGTACTACCGCTTTCCCGGTCATACCGCCCGAAGGCAGCGGTACTACCGTTCCACGAGAAAAACCAAACTGCATTGCTTCTGGAAAAAACGTACCGTCGAATAATCGGTACTACCGGGGGTGAGCGGTAGTTCCGCGTTTGAACAGCGGTACTTCCGTTCTGAGGGATTACACCGAGACACCTAGAAAACATGTTCTCTGGAAAAAACGTACCGTCACTAAGTCGGTACTACCGGGGGTGTGCGGTAGTTCCGCTTTTCAACAGCGATACTACCGTTATGAGGATTTGCACCGAGACCCCAGAAAACATGTTCTCTGGAAAAAACATACCGTCTTTTATGCGGATCGACCGGGGTGCGGTAGTACCGCACTACAATCCCGGTTGTACCGTTCTCCGGTAGTACCGCGTGAACACGCCAGTACTACCGATTATCTAAACAGTGCAACGGATGCTTTTCATAGGAAAAATCAATTTCATGCATGATCCTAAATTGATCCACAAAACACATGAATGGCTATCAAGTTACTTGGACATGATTCCTCTTAATAGTACGATATTTATCCTATAATCCGGTCTTCCAACCATATCTCCTAAGACCGGTAAAAGGTAAAAGATTTTTAATCTACTTGTACCTTGACTTTGAACTAATTTGATCTTCACGATATCCTTTAGCATGCAGCTTCACGATCGTTCTTACCATTTGGACTTAACCTTACAAATACTCAACAAACACATAAGTCCATTTATCACATATCATCATTAATTACCAAAACCAATTTTTAGGGGCCTAGATGCTTTCAATCTCCCCATTTTTGGTAATTGATGACAACATAACTAATGTTTGAGGAAGATTGATTTGAATATACTCCTTGTGTGAAACAGGTATATATTCTATTTCTAACTTAACAATATAATTCTAATAAAGAATTCAAAAGGAGTTGAAGTAGAATTTTATTCTTGTTAAGTTGGAATAAAGAAAGCTCCCCCTAAACATGTGCATATAAGGTATGGACGAGCTTTGCAAGCACAAGAGTTTTAAGAATTTTAGCAGAGTTTCTTTAGCATGTTAGATTTCGAGGGAAATGGTAATAAGAGAAGCTTAAATAACAATTGCATTTCAAGAGAGTAAAAGAGATGATAATCAACAAGTGCAACAGATAATTAACAAGACACTGATTAAGCACAACATTAACTATTACAGTCATACGCAATCAAAAAAAGTTCAAACAAACTCCCCTTACTTTCAATACTACTACTACTTCTACTTCTCCCTCTTTGGCATCAAGGTACCAAAAACATCAAGCAGTGGGACCCGGAGAAGAAGGAGCTGCTGGGTCCTGAGAAACTGAATCCTGAGGAGGACGAACAGTCGTAGAAGGAGGAGCTGAAACAGCTGGAGCTGGAGAGACTGGAGCAACAGTAGCCGGAGGAGCTGTGACCACTATAGGAGGAGCACCAGGTGGAGTACTGGGGCGACGACGCGTGAAACACAGAGGAGGTGATGGACGCGGAAGAGGTGGAAGTCAGTGTTCCATAGAGTCAACTATCTCTGTCAGGATGGCAAGTCTGTTGTTAGTCTCATTCTGAAAGTCTGTAAGTGTTGTCCTCATCTCCTGCTGAGTGACCTTAATCTGCATCAGATTATTTAGAATAAGAGTATGAGTGGTAAGAATCTGAGCGAGAGTGGCTTGGCTCTGAGAGCCTTCTGCAGCTGCCTCCTCTGGGGCAATAGGTTCTGGCTGAACTACATGCTCTTGCTGTGCTGGCTGAACAGGAGGTCCTTCTCTTGGCTTGTAGGGTTTATGAACAGTGTCTAAACCTCCTTGGTACTCAATTTTGCTGAGTATTAGGGCCATGATAAGAGGAGCATGATAAATCTTTTTTACCCTGTCATCTTTTGAAGAAGCTATACTTCTGATTATGACATCTACCACATCAAACTTCTTCCTCTTTGAGATAAGATCAATAATGTTCCAAGCATGTCCACGCACAGCATCAAAATTTCCACTCTTGGGAAGAATAGTGTGATTAATAATCCTATTAATCAAACTGAAAATGGGTAGCAAGCTATGAATTTTTCCTGGAACAAACCTGGCATTTCTGTCATAATGCTCTGTCCAGCTAGGAACCATCAGGGCAGGTCTGTCATAAATCTTCTCCCACTTGCTGGATGAAGATACTCGCAAGACACGCTCAAAGTCAGTCTTACTGCACTCCATATAGCGTGTCACTGTCATCCATTTCATCTTGGTGAAATCTGGAGAGACATAGAGAGTGGCATAGAATTGCCTTATGATTTCCTGATCATAATCATGCTTCAGAGATACAAGTTCATGAAGACCAGCTTGCTGAAACATCTCATAAATGCCATTATATTTTTCCAAATTGTTAATGTGTGGTCATTTTATCCACTTGTGATCAGCAAACTTTCTGTTCTGGCCATATACCTCCTCATAGACTTGCTCTTGGAATTTTGTATGAAATCTGGGATTGATTGAGTTGCTAGGCAGGAGGTACTAATCCTTGTGTCGCAGAACAGCATAGTCATCAGCTGATATGAGCCTTAAGTTAATTTGAGGCTCTTCTGGATCTTCCATCTCTTCATCAGATGCTGCTGGAATTTCTTCTTCTGTATCAGATCCAGAACCTGACCCAGCTTGTGAGGATACTTCCTCATCTTCAGAATCATAAGCCGCTGGACCTTTGCCTTTGTCATGAGATTCTTCTACTGGGTCTTCAGGAGGATGGGAGGAAGAAGATTGATCTCTACGAGGTCCAACTGATTGGCGAGTGGCATTCCTTGTCCTTGCCATCTGAGTAAGGAGATGAAAGGTTACAAGGAGATCAAAAGATCAAACAAACTAGGATCAAAAAGAATGAAATGACATTTGTGGTTCTGTCAGTAAAAGCGGTAATACCGCAAATCTTGGCCGGTAGTACCGCTTCCGGTAGTACCGAGCTCAAAGAGCGGTAGTACCGTGACCGGTAGTACCGTACCCAAGGGGCGGTAGTACCGCTTTTACAGACCCGGTTTTAGGGTTTTGATTTTTTTGAGAGAAATTCGATGTTTATTGTGGTTTAAATCCAGGGAATAGATGTATAAACATTATTAAACATCAAATATGTTGTTTTGCCTCACTAGAATCTTAGAGAACTGCAACATTTTAGATCAAACTTGATTTAAACCTAGGGTTTGAGATAAAACGGTAAGAGCGAGGATTTTAGACGATTTACCTCGAAGATTTGGAGGAGTGAAACCCTAGAGATGCTAGGAATCACCAGGAAGTGAAGAATCGCCAAAGAGATTTGAGGATTTTTGGAGTTCTTCGGGAGAGAGAAAGAGAGAGCGCCCGAGAGAGAAGACGGGAAAGTGAGAAACGGTAATACCGTTCAGAGAGAGAGAGAGAACCGGGTGAAGAGAACAGAACCCGCACAGTTTCCGTGATGCGGTAGTTCCACATTTTACCTCCGGTAGTACCGCACTGCGGTAGTACCATGAATCAACTCCGGTAGTTCCGATTTTTCGGGGACTATAAGGGTCAGCTCTGGATTTCTTCGAGATTTAGATTAATTTGTAAATGATCCTTAGCTTTACACTCAAATAAATATTGTTAAGGATCATTATGCATAGAATAGACTAATATCTATTTATGAGAATATAGTTTTTATGAACATAGATATTCTTAATAATAATATTTTGAAAATATTTTGTTTCAAAAAATTTCGAATAACACCCAATCAACCAAGATACATGAGGCAAGATTTCAACCAACATTTGAATAGTCTATGACATTTAATTCATTCCTCAATTTGAAAAAAACGGCCTTCATCTAATGGTTTGGTGAAAATGTCCGCTAATTGATCTTCGGTTCGGATGTGGCTAATTTCAATATCTCCCTTGCCCACATGATCTCTCAAGAAATAGTAACGAATATCGATATGTTTGGTTCTTGAGTGTTGGACAGGATTATTTGCTATTTTCACCGCACTATCATTATCACATAAAAGAGACATTTTATCAAAGTTAATCCCATAATCCATCAAAGTTTGCCTCATCCATAGAAATTGAGCACAACAACTTCCTGCGGAAACATATTCGGCTTCGGCGGTGGATAAAGCTACGGAATTTTGTTTCTTAGATGACCATGATACTAAGGATCTCCCTAAGAATTGACAACTCCCCGAGGTGCTTTTTTTATCCACTTTGCAACCCGCATAATCGGAGTCCGAGTATCCAATTAAATCAAACTTAGCACCTTTAGGAAACCATAGACCAATGCTAGAGGAATGCTTTAAATATATTATTATTCTTTTTACGGCCATCAAGTGGCACTCTTTTGGAGATGCTTGAAACCGTGCACACATGCAAACACTAAACATAATATCAGGCCTAGATGCGATGAGATAGAGCAAACTACCAATCATAGATCTATAAAGCTTTAAATCTACTGATTTACCTCCCTCATTTAGGTCGAGATGACCATTGGTTGCCATGGGAGTCTTGATAGGTTTTGCATCCTCCATGCCAAATCTCTTGATCAAGTCTTTTGCATACTTTGTTTAACTTACGAAAGTTCTATCTTTGAGTTGCTTGATTTGAAGTCCGAGAAAATAACTAAGTTCTCCGATCATGGACATTTCAAATTCCCTAGACATCATAACACCAAATTCTTTGCAAAAGTCTTAATTAGTAGAACCAAATATGATATCATCAACATAAATTTGACATACAAAGAATTCATCTTCTAATACTTTAGTGAACAAAGTTGAATCAATTTTCCCGATTTTGAATCCTTTTGAAACTAGAAAATCTCTAAGGCGTTCATACCATGCTCTAGGAGCTTGTTTAAGACCATGGAGCGCCTTGGAGAGTTTGTAGACATGATTAGGATTCTTAGAATCTTCAAAACCAGGAGGTTGTTCAACAAACACAAGTTCGGATATTTCTCCATTTAGAAAGGCACTTTTGACATCCATTTGAAATAATTTAATATCGAAGCATGATGCAAAAGCAAGTAATATACAAATTGACTCAAGTCTAGCTACGGGAGCAAAAGTTTCACCGAAATCCAAACCTTCGACTTGAGAGAAACCTTGTGCGACCAATCTTACTTTGTTTCTTATAACCATACCATTTTCGTCTTGCTTGTTTCTAAACACCCATTTTGTACCGATGACATTGTGTTCTTTGGGTCAATCCACCAATGTCCAAACTTCGTTTCGGATGAAATTATTAAGCTCTTCATGCATAGCAATCATCCAATCCGGATCATCAAGTGCTTCATCTGTATTATTTGGCTCAAGAGAAGAGACAAAAGAGTAATGTTCACAAAATGAAGCAACACGAGATCGAGTTTGAACACCCTTACTTACATCACCCAATATTTGATCTATTGGATGATCTTTTGAAATCGCATTGTGGATTCTTGGTGGTAGATTGGATGGTTGATCATCTTCATTATTATTTTCTTCCACTTGAATTTGACTTGTTGTGGAAGAGGTAGGAGGTTCAACTTGAGTAGAAGATGATGGTTCATCTTTAGGTTTGATATCGCCAATTTGCATATTTTCCATAGCCTTTCTTAACAATTCATCACCTACATCATCCAAATTCTCATGCCCTTCTTGGAAGCCGTTAGTTTCATCAAATTGAACATCGTGTCTTTCCTCAACTAAACCGGAGTTTTGATTAAAGACGTGATATGCTTTGCTATTTGAAGAGTAACCAAGCAAGAAACCAACATCACATTGGCTTGCAAATTTCGAAAGACGAACACCCTTTTTCAAAATATAACATTTGCAACAAAAAACACGAAAATAAGAGATGTTCGGTTTTCTTCCAACAAGAAGTTCATAGGAAGTCTTTTTCAAAAGGCGATGTAAATAAAGACGATTTATGTCATGACAAGTGGTGTTAATTGCTTCCGCCCAAAAGCTATCGGAAGTATTATACTCATCAAGCATTGTCCTAGCCATTTCAATTAATGTACGATTTTTCCTTTCTACAACTCCATTTTGCTCCGGAGTGTAGGTTGTGGAAAGTTCGTGCTTTATTCCAAGTTCATCACAAAAGTCTTCAACTTTAGTATTCATGAACTCGGAACCATTATCACTACGGATTTTCTTTATTTTAAAATCAAAATTCATTTTGAGCCCTTTTTGCAAAACTTTTGAAGATTCCGGAGGTTTCGCTCTTGTCATCTAGAAAGAACACCCATGTATATCTAGAGTGATCATCCACGATAACTAAACAATAGCTATTTCCCCCGATACTTTTATAGGTTGTTGGCCCAAACAAATCCATATGTAAGAGTTCCAATGGTCTAGAGGTTGACATGATACTCTTGGAAGGGTGAGAGCTTGCGACTTGTTTACCGGCTTGACAAGCACTACAAAGTCGAGTTTTCTCAAACTTCACATCTTTCAAACCAACAACTAGATCATGTTTGAAAAGCTTTTAAAGTTGAATCATGCCAACATGAGCTAGCCTTCTATGTCAAAGCCAACCTAAAGAAGTTTTTGCAATTAAATAAGTTTGTAAGCATGATGTATTTGAGGAGAAATCTACCAAGTAAAGATTTCCAAATTTAAATCATTTGAAAACTAAAGCATTATTCTTTACACTTGAAATTGAAACACCTTCATTTGAGAAAGAGCAAATTAAGTCAAGATCACAAATTTGAGTAACAGATAATAAATTGAAATTAAGTGATTCAACTAAAGATACATTAGAAATGGAGAGGTCATTTGAGATAGCGATTTTACCCAATCCTATTACCTTTCTTTTACTATTGTCTCCAAATGTGATCTTATCACTTCCTTTTACGTTCTCGAATGTGGTGAACATTTTCCTATCACCGGTCTTGTGTTAAGTGCATCCACTATCAAGCACTCAATGTTTTCCACCGGTCTTGTAGTTCACCTACAAAACAAGAATCAAGTTCTTTTAGGTACCCAAATTTCTTATAGAGATATACTCTTTCTTTAAGACTTTAAATTTTGATTTCTCTTTTTCAATATACTCATTTAGATCTTCAACCATGTCCATTAATTCATCATATGAGGGAGCATTATCATCAATGGATTTTACCTTATCTTCTTTTGCCATAAGGCATGTAGGAGACGCGAAGAGTGAATGCGCTTCCTTTATGGCGATGCCGACAAGTCCTCTTTTCTTAGAAGACTTTTCATCACTTGATTCGGATTCGGAATCTGAATATTCTTCATCGGAATCCCATTCTCCAATGTGAGCTTCATTTTTGCCCCTTTTGTGAAGTCTTTTGAAAAGCTTCTTCTTTCCATCGAATTCCTTCTTCCTTGATGGTTTATCTTTGTCATCCTTCTTGTTGGGGCAATTTGAGATTATGTGCCCATTCTCATCACATTCATAACAACGAATGTTGCTATATCGCTTGTTGTTACTTGAGGATTGCCCTTTCTTGAACTTGTTGAAGTTGAAGTTTCGATGTGGGCGTCTTCTCATGAATTTCTTCATTCTCCTCACAAGAAGAGCATACTCTTCATCCGAGTCTTCCTCTTCATCCTCGTCGTCACTTGACTCCACTTTAGCCTTGAAAGCGGTAATTTTCTTTTTGGATGAAGATGATTCCAAGAGCTCTTCCTTGTCCTTCTTGTATAGCTCGTTAGTGATGAGGTTGCCTAAAAGTCCGGTTGGTGTCATTCTTGGCAACTCGGGAGAGTTGAGAAATAATGTCACCAACGTCTCATATTTATCTGGGAGGGCCCTAAGCATCTTGTGCACAATATCAATGTAACATCCCAAAGTTCTGTTACCAAAATAAAATAAATAAAATTATTATTTTACTGGTTTTTCTGAAAATTTGCCAGAGTTTAATTGCTTTAATTGAATTTCTGGAGTTTTAAAAGGCAAAAGTAAAAAATTTATTTGAAGTTCTTGAAGTTTTATTTGGCTTGATTTGAAAAATAAAAATGTAATTAATTTCTGGAATTTTCTGAGTTTCTAAAAGCTTTTTCCAAAGTTATTTCAAAGCCAAAATAAATTTATTTGCAAAAACTATAGCCAACTTTAAGTTGGAACTATTTTAATTAAGTCCAAAATGCCTCTAGGAATTTCTGTGAATTTTTCTAGAATTTTTGGATTTAATTTGCTATTTTCTAAAGTCTTTTCTAATTATCTGGAATTAAATTAATAGGAAAATCAATTAAAAATCCCTAAACCCTAGTAGGCCGAAACCTTCCTGGCCCGCTCCTATTTCCCTCACGCTGCCCACGGCCTGCGACCCACTCAGCCAACCCGCTCCACCCCGGCCTCCCCCTCACTCCCTCCCACCGCCGGATTCTTATCCGACGGCATCCGGGCCATCCACGCCACTGTGCCTCCTCCACTGTTGGATGCGAATCCAACGATCCCGCGCCCTCTTCCTCCCCCGCATCTTCTTCCTTCAGCTCCCGACACCGCCGCCATTAGCGCACGGCCGAGCTCCATCTCCACCGCCAATTTCTCCCCCTTCCTCTGCGCCCGCGTGCGCATTAACTTCCCCTCATCTCACCGCCCCTCCTCCCGGCCGTTGCCCCCTCCGTTCCGCGCGCAATCGCCGGAATCTAAAAATCGCCGCCGCAACCTCCGCGCGTGATCTCTCGCCCCCGGCCTCCTCCGGCCCCTATAAAGGGAGCACCGGGTAGCCCCGTTCCTCCTCATTCCAACCCCACCATCCACCTTCTCTCCCTCCCCGTGAGTTCGACGGAATTCAAGATCTTCTCGTCGTTGGCCGCAAGCACACCGCCGCCTCTAGCACCGCCTCCGTCGCCGCCGCATCATCACCGTCACCACCGTTAGCATCCCCGCCTCCGCGCGAACCCGGTGCTCGCCTCCGCTTCGCCCGAGCGCCACCGGAGCCCGTCGCCGCCGTGGAGCCCGATCACGCCGCCGCCTAACACCTCGCCGACGGCGATTTCTTCGTTCCCAAGCGCCGCCACGGTGAGCATCGTGACCCCCACACTCCACTCTCTCGTTTGGTACCCTCGCCGGCCGCTGCCGTGCCTCCAATCGCTGGCGAGCTCGTTGCCGAGCCGCCGTCGGCCTCGTGCCAGCGTGGCAGTGCCACCTCGGTGCCACCTAAGCACCACGTCGCCTTCCCCCGCTCGCGTGTCACGCTGAGTCAGCGCCGCGTGGCAGTCCACGGCACCAAATCTCCCTGGGCTCGGTGGAACCAGTCCACCGTGAGCCGAGTCAATGACAGGTGGGTCCCACCTGTCGGAGATACTTTTAATTCTTTTAAATTCCGAAAATCAGTCGCTGACGTCAGTCCTTGCGCAATAAACCGATTTCCTTTAGAAAAATAATTCAAGAAATTCAATAAAATCTGAAAATTAGGGTTTTTGATATTTAAAACTTCCAGGAGCTCGTATTCCTTCATACGAACTCCGATTTCGTCGATTCAAATTCCTAAATTCCTATAAAATCAAGATCTAGCCAACTACACCAAAATTATTTAATTTGGAGTTCATTTGAGTTGTTATTTGAATTTTATTTGAGTTTGGCTTATTTCACGATTAGATTTCGACGACTTCGGAGAATCAGATTTCGACGCTGATTGAAGAGCAACATAAGAGAATTGATTTTTACTGTATGATCATCGTGATTGTTCACTTGGACTACCTGGAGAAAGTACTTGTGAGTACTAGGTGACCTGTTAAGAAAAACAATATCACCTCATCAAGCAAGGTAAGTTATACCCTTGATCATATTAATCCCATTATTTCAAATTATGTATATTCTGTTTTAAATTATTACTGCATGCTTATTTATATTCAGTAATATAAATTCCTGTTTTTAAATTCATAGTTATACCTAAATCCTTTGTATGACCAATGTTGATATTGAATCAAACACATTGTCACCCTAGATAAACCTGGTTGATACGATAGTATGAACTAGGATCATTTAAACGTATTGCTTAGCCATGCTTATAGACCAAACTTGTCTGATTTGGGGAATTTCAGCCAACAATCAATTATTGTTTAAATTGTACTCTTGGCATTGGTGTGTCATGGGAGTTTTACAAATGACTTGGAAAATAAAATAAAAATGGGTTTGGACTTGGGCGAAATGGATGATTGATGGGTGCAGGTTTATACACGGGCTTAATCTGGTTAGGGTTAAGGCCCAGGGGTTTTTATGGAAAGTAGCCCAAGTCAGTTAAGGACCGGTCTTCGAGCGCATGATGCTACACCATACTGTACAACCACATGTCCCAAGTATGGGTCGGGACTTGGCTAAATAATTTGTGATGTCTTAGTGTCATTGGTGCTATGTTGTTGGTATGGGTGTTGGTCGACAAGAGACCCATCCAGTGCGGAGGAGGGCTTAGGAGGATGGTCACCCAATGGCGTGAAACCTTAGCGGGCACAAATACATTAAGGCAGAACATTGTAAAGGCCTCGACACGTGCTCTAGACCGCTTACCAACGGTAGTGAGCGGTGGCATAGATATATGCTGGACAAACTAGAGAAGTCTTGTCATGTGGGTAAAGCTGTACAACCTCTCCAGAGTGTAAAACTATTCGAATAGCCATGTCCGCAGTTATGGACATGCTAGCAGAACTACTCAAAGTTAGACTTTGGTTTTGTTTGAAAATAAACTTCTTCAAAACTAGTTTATCCAGATGGGAATTGGGCAGGTAGCCATGTGATAGGAGGGTATCCTTCACCATTCATGTGTGAATGTTATCTGACTATAAAATTGAGAATTTTTAGTTATAAAATAACTGCTTTGGAACTTAGTACCAATATTTAAAAGAAATGCGGCTTTATGCAAATCAACCCATAAGCCATCTTTGTTACATCCATATATGCATGTCATTCTGTTACTTAACGGGTGTAACTTGCGAGCACGGAAGTTGTGCTCATACTTGCTTTATGCAAACAAAATTTCAGAGGAGAAAGACTTCACTTCAGGTGTGGAACATGACGACTAGGCCGCTTCCCCAGTCGATTGCCTGTCGCAGATTAACTGGACCCTACTACATCTTCGTCTTCCGCTGTGTTTATTTTATTGTGGGGCTGTAAGCCTCCTTTGTAATCAACTATGTTGTTTATTAATAAAATTGTGATATGATTTTTGTTACCATATTTGTTTACTGTGTGAGCTAGCTACTGATCATGGGACTAGTTCAGAAATACACAGAGGATCTGAGATATTAATCCCGGGTTCTGACAATCAAAATCAAGAAGGTTAGTACCAAGACCTTTGAGTTTATTCACAATGTTGTTGAGTCTTGAATACATCTCAGTGATGTTTTCATGAGGCAACATTATAAATGTCTCATATTTAATCCGAAGCCTATGCAATTTGACTTCTTTGACTGTGGATGTGCCCTCATGAATTTCGGAGAGGGTAGTCCAAATAGCATGAGCGGTTTCTAAATTGCTCACCCTATTGAACTCATCCGCGTTCAAAGCACCAAAGAGAGCATTCATAGCTTGAGCATCCAAATGAGCATTACGTTCATATTGAGCCATGGCATTTGTAGGATCAAGAGACATAACATAACCCTCATTTACAATTTTCCATATGTTCGGACTCATGGCCTTTAAGAAAATGGACATTCTAATTTTCCAATAGGAATAATTTGAGCCATCAAATAAAGGAGCCTTTCCTATATGCATACCCTCACTAGCCATCCTTTCTCTCTTAGACGGTAAAGTCTAACAAATTAAGAGACCAAGCTCTGATACCACTTGTAGGATCAAGGATAACCGACTAGAGGGGGGTGAATAGGAGGTTTTTAAACTTTTAAACAATTTAACGAGATAAGTCAATTAATAACTTAGTCTAAACAAGTTATACTTCTAGCTAAGCAATACTAGCACAAAGACCAAACTAGAAATATAAATGCGGAAGAGTAAAGACTAGAAATAACCACAATGAGACAACAATGTTTTCCCGTGGTATCGAAGACTTGCCGGTCTTCACTAGTCCACGTTGAGGGAGCTTGAACCAATCAAGCCGGCTCCACGTATTAAGCCTTTCCTTGATCACTATTGGTTGTTCTTCCTCCACTCCGGAGATGGTGAACACCAAACCACTCACAATTTAGGCACCGGGCCCCTTCACAATCTTCTTGAAGAGATCATCGTGCAATCACCGCCAAACCGTCTAGGAGTTTGGCAAAACTCCAAGAGTAACAAATGAAGGACCTTCGCTTGACGACACTCAAGTGCAAGAGGATCAACTAGAATAATGAATGCACTTAAATGAGCTCAACAACCTCCCAAAGAGTGAACAAGTAAATTTGAGGAGTTGAAATGATGCACAAGGCTCAAAGGATGTTAGATGTGGTCTAGCACCCTGTCCTTGAGCAGGGGGGGTATAAATACCACCCACCAACAAATATAACCGTTGGAGAGGAAATCCCCAGAAAACAGCGAATCGCGGTACTACCGCCAAGTAAATGCGGTACTACCGCACTTTACCTACTTGCACAGTAACGGCTAGAAGAGAAGACAATAAATGCACTGACATAGCCGTTAGAAATGCAGAGCGGTACTACCGCCACGAACATGCGGTACTACCGCTTTCCCGGTCATACCGCCCGAAGGCAGCGGTACTACCGTTCCACGAGAAAAACCAAACTGCATTGTTTCTGGAAAAAACGTACCGTCGAATAATCGGTACTACCGGGGGTGAGCGGTAGTTTCGCGTTTGAACAACGGTACTTCCGTTCTGAGGGATTACACCGAGACACCCAGAAAACATGTTCTCTGGAAAAAACGTACCGTCACTAAGTCGGTACTACCGGGGGTGTGCGGTAGTTCCGCTTTTCAACAACGGTACTACCTTTATGAGGATTTGCACCGAGACCCCAGAAAACATGTTCTCTGGAAAAAACATACCGTCTTTTATGCGGAACGATCGGGGTGCAGTAGTACCGCACTACAATCCCGGTTGTACCGTTCTCTGGTAGTACCGTGTGAACACGCCGGTACTACCGATTATCTAAACAGTGCAACGGATGCTTTTCATAGGAAAAATCAATTTCATGCATGATCCTAAATTGATCCACAAAGCACATGAATGGCTATCAAGTTACTTGGACATGATTCCTCTTAATAGTACGGTATTTATCCTATAATCTGGTCTTCCAACCATATCTCCTAAAACCGGTAAAAGGTAAAAGATTTTTAATCTACTTGTACCTTGACTTTGAACTAATTTGATCTTCACGATATCCTTTAGCATGCAGCTTCATGATCGTTCTTACCATTTGGACTTAACCTTGCAAATACTCAACAAACACATAAGTCCATTTATCACATATCATCATTAATTACCAAAACCAATTTTTAGGGGCCTAGATGCTTTCAGGAGGGTTCTTCTACATCAGGACTATAACACTAGCTCACTCATATGGAGAAGCAATGGGAGGAGATAATCCAACTCGCAAGGGCTACTGCAGCCTGGGACACCGCAGCCCGTAGCACCAACCCCTACCTCAACATTCCCACCAAGCATTCGCCACAAGACCCACCCGAGGGGGAAACGCCGCCTCTCTGTTGGTGCAGGGACACATGCAAGTTCTTCAAGTCCAAAGAGCGGCTGAGCCTGGGAATGTGCTAGTGGGGTTGCACTAACTACGACTGGGACTATCTCGACCGCCGTTGGGACATGACGCGCTACTGACAGCCGGTAAGGAATGGCTACACATATTCCCCTAGCATGTCTCTTTGAAAGTACATACTAATGACCTCTCCCGTCTACCCGTAGTCTCCGGATTCTCTATGCGCCTACCGCAACTGTATTGATCTAGAGATCCACCCACACGACCAGTGGCGTCTTGACAGCGAGGAGTGGGATGCTGAAAAGCATTTAGGCCCCTAAAAATATGTTTTGGTAATTTATGATAATATGTGAAAATGAGACTTATTGGTTTGTTGAGTTTTTACAAGGCCTAGTCCCATTGGAAAATATGATCTTGAAGATGCATGCTAAAAGTTTTATGAAGATCAAGTATAGCTCAAGGATAAGGTACAAGTGATTTTGATATTAATTTCTTTTACCGGTCTTAGGAGAAATAGATGGAAGACCGGATTATAGGTCAAATACCGTACTATTAAGAGGGATCATGTCCTGTAGCTTGAAGGCATGTCTTGTGCTTTATGGATCAATTTAGGATCATGTATGCATATGGATTCTCTTTCTAAAACCAAATATGCTTTGTCAGACAATCGGTACTACGGCGTTATGCATGCGGTACTACCGCACTCCGGTTGTTCCGATCGTTAGTTGGCGGTATGTTTTTACTGAGAGTCTCTTTATGGTTTCGTGCCAAAACCTAAGCGCGGTAGTACCGCCGGTGTTCATGCGGTATGACCGAATACGGTAGTACCGCAGTGTTAAGCGGAACTACCGCATGCGGTTATTCGAATGTTAAGCGGTATGTTTTTTCCGAGAAGCACCCTTTTGTCTCTCTTGAAAACGGTAGTACCGCAATCTCCTTGCGGTATGACCGCATTGCGTAGTACCGCTCGTCGATTAGCGGTAGTACCGCTCTGCAAGAATAAACGGCTATGTCGTCATTTAATGCGTCTGTTATAGCCGTTGCTGTAGTGGTTGGAGAAGTGCGGTAGTACCGCCCCTTGCATGGCGGTAGTACCGCATGTGGCTGAAAAAGTGGATTTTCTTCTCCAACGGTTATAATTGTTGTTGTGGGGTATAAATACTTCCCCACCAGCTCAAGGACAATGTGCTAGACCACATTTAACATTCTTAGAGCCTTGTGCATTCATTCAACTCCTCAAATTCATTTGTTCACTCTTTGAGAGGTTGTTGAGCTCATTCAAAGTGCATTCATCATTCTAGTTGATCCTATTGCACTTGAGTGTCGTCAAGCGAAGGTCTTGGTTTGTTACTCTTGGAGTTTTGCCGAACTCCTAGACGGCTTAGCGGTGATTGCACGGTGATCTCTTCAAGAAGATTGTGAAGAGGCCGGTGCCCATATTGTGAGTGGTTTGGTGTTCACCATCTCCGGAGTGGAGGAAGAACAACCAATAGTGATCGAGGAAAGGCTTAATACGTGGAGCCGGCTTGATTGGTTCAAGCTCCCTCAACGTGGACTAGTGAAGACCGGCAAGTCTTCGATACCACGGGAAAACATCGTTGTCTCATTGTGGTTATTCCTAGTCTTTACTCTTCCGCATTTATATTTCTAGCTTGATCTTTGTGCTTGTATTGCTTAGCTAGAAGTATAATTTGTTTTAGACTAAGTTATTAATTAGCTTCTCGTTAATTTGTTTAAAACTTTAAAAACCTCCTATTCACCCCCCTCTAGTCGGTTATCCTTGATCCTACAAGTGGTATCAGAGCTTGGTCTCTCAATTTGTTAGACTTTACCGTCTAAGAGAGAAAGGATGGCTAGTGAGGGTATGCATATAGGAAAGGCTCCTTTATTTGATGGCTCAAATTATTCTTATTGGAAAATTAGAATGTCTATTTTCTTAAAAGCCATGAGTCCGAACATATGGAAAATTGTAAATGAGGGTTACGTTATGCCTCTTGATCCAACAATCCTCACGGTTCAAGATGAACGTAATGCTCATTTAGATGCTCAAGCAATGAATGCTCTCTTTGGTGCTTTGAACGCGGATGAGTTCAATAGAGTGAGCAATTTGAAACCGCTCATGATATTTGGACCACCCTCTCCGAAATTCATGAGGGCACATCCACGGTCAAAGAAGCCAAGTTGCATAGGCTTCGGATTAAATATGAGACATTCATAATGTTGCCAAATGAAAACATCACCGAGATGTATTCAAGACTAAACAACATTATAAATGAACTCAAAGGTCTTGGTACTAACCTTCTTGATGTTGATGTTGTGCGTAAAATGCTTAGGGCCCTCCCGGATAAATATGAGACGTTGGTGACATTATTTCTCAACCCTCCCGAGTTGCCAAGAATGACACCAACCGGACTTTTGGGCAACCTCATCACTAACGAGCTATACAAGAAGGACAAGGAAGAGCTTTTGGAATCATCTTCATCCAAGAAGAAAATCACCGCTTTCAAAGCTAAAACGGAATCAAGTGATGATGAGGATGAAGAAGAAGACTCGGATGAGGAGTACGCTCTTCTTGTGAGGAAAATGAAGAAATTCATGAGAAGACGCCCACATCGAAACTTCAACTTCAACAAATTCAAGAAAGGGCAATCCTCAAGTGACAACAAGAGATATAGTAACATTCGTTGTTATGGATGTGATGAGAAGGGACACATAATCTCAAATTGCCCCAACAAGAAGGATGACAAAGATAAACCATTAAAGAAGAAGGAATTCGATGGAAAGAGGAAGCTTTTCAAAAGGCTTCACAAAGGGGACAAAAATGGAGCTCACATTGGAGAGTGGGATTCCGACGAAGAATATTCGGATTCCGACTCCGAATCAAGTGATGAAGAGTCTCCTAAGAAAAGAGGACTTGTCGGCATCGCCATAAAGGAAACTCCGTCACTCTTCACGTCTCCTACATGCCTTATGGCAAAAGGAGATAAGGTAAAATCTATTGATAATGATGCTCCTTCATATGATGAATTAATGGACATGGTTGAAGATTTAAATGAATATATTGGAAAAGAGAAATCAAAATTTAAAGTCTTGAAGAAAGAGTATATTTCTCTAAAAGACTCTTATGAGGAGCTAAAGGAAGCTCATGATTCTTTTCTCCTAAAAGATATAGAAAAATCTCATTCAAATATTGGTATTACTTGTGATTTAATGAATAAGATGCCAAGAGTAGAAAGTATGCCAAATGCTAAAACCATGTCTAGTATTTCTACCTCTTGTGATGACTTGCTATCCATATCTTGTTGCTCAAATGATGATTCAATTATTGGCATGAATAATACGTGCGACCCTTTGCTAATTGTTGAAAATCATGAGCTAAAAGAGCAAGTCACCAAGCTAAGTAAGTGCTTGGAAAAATGCTTCAAGGGTAAATCAACCCTTGACAAGTTATTAAGTGAGCAAAGGTGCTCATTCAATAAGGAAGGACTTGGGTATGTGCCCAAGAAAGGTAAGAAACCGGTAAGCAAGCCTCCAAGGTTTATTAAGCAAAATGGTAAATATTGCAAGAAATGTGGTAAGGTAGGACACATGTCCAATACTTGTTTAAATATTAATGTTAAATCATATGGCATTTATGATTCTTGCTACATGCTTAAGAAATCCATTGATGGTAAAATATTTGCAAGATTTATTGGCACTTCGATTTTAGGCGTTAAAAAGAATGCTATTTGGGTGCCTAAAGCCTTGGTCACTAACCTCCAAGGACCCAAACAAATTTGGGTACCTAAAAGAACTTGATTCTTGTTTTGTAGGTGAACTACAAGACCAGTGGAAAACATTGGGTGCTTGATAGTGGATGCACTCAACACATGACCGGTGATAGAAAAATGTTCACCACATTCGAGAACGTAAAAGGAAGTGAGAAGATCACCTTTGGAGATAATAGTAAAGGAAAGGTAATAGGATTGGGTAAAATTACTATCTTAAATGACCTTTCCATTTCAAATGTATCTTTAGTTGAATCACTTAATTTTAATTTATTATCCGTTGCTCAAATATGTGATCTCGATTTAATTTGCTCCTTCTCAAATGAAGGTGTGTCAATTTCAAGTGTAAAGGATAATGCTTTAGTTTTCAAAGGCTTTAGATTTGGAAATCTTTACTTGGTTGATTTTTCCTCAAATGCTTCATGCTTACAAACTTGTTTAATTGCAAAAACTTCTTTGGGTTGGCTTTGGCATAGAAGGCTAGCTCATGTTGGCATGATTCAACTTAAAAAGCTTTTCAAAATTGATCTAGTTGTTGGTTTGAAAGATGTGAAGTTTGAGAAAAATCGACTTTGTAGTGCTTGTCAAGCCGGTAAACAAGTTGCAAGCTCTCATCCTTCCAAGAGTGTCATGTCAACCTCTAGACCATTGGAACTCTTACATATGGATTTGTTTGGGCCAACAACCTATAAGAGTATCGGGGGAAATAGCTATTGTTTAGTTATCGTAGATGATCACTCTAGATATTCATGGGTGTTCTTTCTAGATGACAAGAGTGAAACCTCCGAAATTTTCAAAAGCTTTGCTAAACGGGCTCAAAATGAATTTGATTTCAAAATAAAGAAAATCCGTAGTGATAATGGTTCCGAGTTCAAAAATACTAAAGTTGAATACTTTTGTGATGAACTTGGAATAAAACACGAACTTTCCACAACCTACACTCCGGAGCAAAATGGAGTTGTAGAAAGGAAAAATCGTACATTAATTGAAATAGCTAGGACAATGCTTGATGAATATAATACTTCCGATAGTTTTTGGGCGGAAGCAATCAACACCGCTTGTCATGCCATAAATCGTCTCTATTTGCATCGCCTTTTAAAAAAGACTTCCTATGAACTCCTTGTTGGAAGAAAATCGAACATCTCTTATTTTCGTGTCTTTGGTTGCAAATGTTACATTTTGAAAAAGGGTGTTCGTCTTTCAAAATTTGCAAGTCGGTGTGATGTTGGTTTCTTACTTGGTTACTCCTCTAATAGCAAAGCATATCGTGTCTTTAATCAAAACTCCGGTTTAGTTGAGGAAAGACACGATGTTCAATTTGATGAAACTAACGGCTCCCAAGAAGGGCATGAGAATTTGGATGATGTAGGTGATGAATTGTTAAGAAAGGCTATGGAAAATATGCAAATTAGCGACATCAAACCGAAAGATGAACCGTCATCTTCTACTCAAGTCGAACCTCCTACCTCTTCCACAACAAGTCGAATTCAAGTGGAAGAAAACGACAATAAGGAAGATGATCAACCATCAAACCTACCACCGAGAATCACCAATGCAATTTCAAAAGATCATCCAATAGATCAAATATTGGGTGATGTAAGTAAGGGTGTTCAAACTCGATCTCGTGTTGCTTCATTTTGTGAACATTACTCTTTTGTCTCTTCTCTTGAGCCAAAGAATATAGATGAAACACTTGAAGATCCAGATTGGATGATTGCAATGCATGAAGAGCTCAATAATTTCATTCGAAACGAAGTTTGAACATTAGTGGATAGACCCAAAGACCACAATATCATTGGTACAAGATGGGTGTTTAGAAACAAGCAAGATGAGAATGGCATGGTTGTAAGAAACAAAGCAAGATTGGTCGCACAAGGTTTTTCACAAGTCGAAGGTTTGGATTTTGGTGAAACTTTTGCTCCTGTAGCTAGGCTCGAATCTATTAGGATATTACTTGCTTTTGCATCATGCTTTGATATTAAATTATTTCAAATGGATGTCAAAAGTGCTTTCTTAAATGGAGAAATATCCGAACTTGTGTTTGTTGAACAACCACCCGGTTTTGAAGATCCTAAGAATCCAAATCATGTCTATAAACTCTCCAAGGCGCTCTATGGTCTTAAACAAGCTCCTAGAGCATGGTATGAACGCCTTAGAGATTTTCTAGTTTCAAAAGGATTCAAAATTGGGAAAATTGATTCAACTTTGTTCACCAAAGTATTAGATGATGATTTCTTTGTATGTCAAATTTATGTTGATGATATCATTTTTGGATCTACTAATCAAGACTTTTGCAAAGAGTTTGGTGATATGGTGTCTAGGGAATTTGAAATGTCCATGATCGGAGAACTAAGCTATTTCCTTGGACTTCAAATCAAGCAACTCAAAGATGGAACTTTTGTAAGTCAAACAAAGTATGCAAAGGACTTGATCAAGAGATTTGGCATGGAAGATGCAAAACCTATCAAGACTCCCATGGAAACCAACGGTCATCTCGACCTTAATGAGGGAGGTAAATCAGTAGATTTAAAGCTTTATAGATCTATGATTGGTAGTTTACTTTATCTCACCACATCTAGGTCCGATATCATGTTTAGTGTTTGCATGTGTGCACGGTTTCAAGCATCTCCAAAAGAGTGTCATTTAATGGCCGTAAAAAGAATACTAAGATATTTAAAGCATTCCTCTAGCATTGACCTATGGTTTCCTAAAGGTGCTAAGTTTGATCTAATTGGATACTCGGACTCCGATTATGCGGGTTGCAAAGTGGATAGAAAAAGCACATCGGGAAATTGTCAATTCTTAGGGAGATCCTTAGTATCATGGTCATCCAAGAAACAAAACTCCATAGCTTTATCCACCGCCGAAGCCGAATATGTCTCCGCGGGTAGTTGTTGTGCTCAATTGCTATGGATGAGGCAAACCTTGATGGATTATGGAATTAAGATTGATAAAATGCCTCTTTTGTCTGATAATGATAGTGCGGTGAAAATAGCAAATAATCCTGTCCAACACTCAAGAACCAAGCATATCGACATTCGCCACCATTTCTTGAGAGATCATGTGGGCAAGGGAGATATTGAAATTAGCCACATCCGAACCGAAGATCAATTAGTGGACATTTTCACCAAACCATTAGATGAAGGCCGGTTTTGCAAATTGAGGAATGAATTAAATGTCATAGATTATTCAAATATTGGTTGAAACTTTTGCCTCATGCATTGTGTTTGATTTGGTGTTATTCAAAAGCTTCTTTAAGAAAATATTTTCAAAAATATTAAAACGATTATCTATGTTCATAAAAAATTATGTTCTCTTATAGACATTAGTCTATTCTATGCATAATAATCCCTAAATGACTCTTAATTGATTGCAAAACTAAGGGTCATTTGCAAATAATCCTATCAAATCCTTATCCAGAACTGTTTTTGAAGTTCCAGGATAATCGGTATGACCGGCGGGTTAAGTGCGGTATGATCGCGATGATGGTACTACCGCACAAGAACCGCGGTACTACCGCTTTGCGGTATTACCGGCGGCCATAGGGCGGAACTACCGCATCGGTTTCGGTAGAAAAAGTAACCCCCAGAGGGTTTTCTCTCTCCCGTGCCTCTTACCTCTCTTCTTCTCTCTCTCCCGAAAATCTCTCGGCCAATCCATCCAAAACTCGGTTGATCTTCAGATCTTTGCAAATTCCTTGCATCTCTAGGGTTTATCTCCTTCAATCCTCAAGGTAAAACATTCCCATTTCCTTGTTTTATCACCGAATCAAACACTAGGTCATTCTTTCTAGAAAATTTGAAATGTTGGTGATTTTTGCGAATCCTTTTGGGCAATACAACATTATTGATGTTTAATGATGATATTACATCCATTTCTTGGATTCAAATCCAATAGAAACATCAATTTTTGGTTAAATCGTTTGCCCTAGGTCGCAGTCTGTAAAAGCGGTACTACCATGTTCTTTGTGCGGAACTACCGGGATGCGGTAATACCGGCAAGAAAATGGCGGTACTACCGCACCTCGGTACTACCGGCTGAGGAACTGCGGTACTACCGATTTTACTGACAGAACAGATAATCATTCCATTCAAATTATCTTTAGATTCCTTGATCCTTTGAACTCCTTGTAACCTATCCTCTCTTTGTAAAGATGCCAAGGACAAGATTTGGAACTCGTCGAGGGCAATCTTCCACTCAACCTCCTGCCGACCCTTTGGATGATCCATTAGGCAAGGGAAAAGGGCCTGCAACGGATGGCTCTGATAGTGAGGAAGGATCTCCTCCTCATGAGTCAGGTTCTGATTCTGAGCCTGACACAGAAGAAGAAGTCCAGGCTCAATCAGATGAGGAGATGGAAGATCCAGAAGAACCTCAGATTGATCTCAGGCTCATATCAGCTGATGACTATGCAATTCTGAGACACAAAGATCAATATCTACTGCCCTCCAACTCAATAAATCCCAGATTCCACACCAAGTTCCAGGAGCAAGTCTATGAGCAAATTTATGATCATCACAGGAAATTTGCAGATCATAAATGTATAAAGTGGTCTCACATAAACTCCCTAGAAAAATATGATGGAATATATCGTCTTTTTCAGCAAGTTAGTCTTCATGATTTTGTGGCCCTCAGAAATGACTATGATGAAGAGATCATCAGACAATTATATGCCACTTTGTATGTATCTCCTGATTTCAAGAAATTGAAGTGGATGACTGTTACACGGTATGTGGAGAGTACTAAGGCTGATTTTGAGCGTGTACTGAGGATACACTCTGGCAATTGGGATAAGCTTTTTGACAGTTCTGCTTTACTTGTTCCACCGACAGAGTTTTATGATCGAATGTCGTACACTCAGGAAAATTAATGGCTTGCTACCTATTCCCGTTTGATTAATAGGATTATTAATCACACTTTTCTTCCCAAGAGTGGTAACTTTGATGCTATTTGAGGACATGCATGGAATATCATTGACAATATCTCTCATGGGAGAAAGTTTGATGTTGTGGATGTCATCATCAGGGGGATTGTCTCTTCTAAGAATGACAGGGTAAAGCGGATTTATCATGCTCCTTACATCATGACCCTAATTCTTAGTAAGATTGAGTATCAGGGTGGTTTGGGATCACCCCATAAGTTTTACAAACCCAGAGAAAATCCCCTCATTCGTTCTCAAGCACAAGAGTACAAAGAAGCACAAAGAAGAAGAAATTGCCCCAGAGGAGGCAGCTGCAGAAGGCTCTCACAGTCAAGCCACTCTTGCTCAGATTCTTACCACTCAGACTCTCATTCTTAATAATCTGATGCAGGTGAAAGTCTCTCAGCAGGAGATGAGGACAGCTCTTACAGATTTTCAGAATGAGACTAACAACAGACTTGCCGTCCTGACAGAGACAGTTGACACTATGGAACAGCGTCTTCCACCTCTTCCACGTCCTTCGTCCCCAATACGGTTCACGCGTCATCGCACTCGTACTCCACCTGGTGCTCCAGTCTCTCCAGCTCCAGCTGCTTCAGCTCCTGCCTCTCAGGATCCCGCGCCTTTTCCCCCTCAGGATCCAGCTGCTTAGTGTTTTTTTTTTTGGTACTTTGATGCCAAAGGGGGAGAAGTAGAAAGTAGCTCTAAGGATTAAGGGTGTCAGACATTATAGTCTTTTGATGTTTTATTGCTTGTAATAACTTCAATCCTAGTATTACCTTGTTCAGAACTTGTTGGTTGTCTTAATTATCAAATGTGATATTATCTCTACTGAAATTTCTTTTATGACAATTCCTTATCACTACAAGTTTTCCTCAGTTTCAACAAGTTAAAAAGAAACTCTGCCAAAAATTTGTCACAATTCTCTACATGTGCTCTCAAGTTGTTCTATCTATTTCATGCACATGTTTAGGGGGAGCTTTCTTTGTGTTAAGTCATCAAAAGAATATACACTTGTTTCACAATCTTGGATATATTCAAAACTCTTCTTCACACATATTAACTAGGTTGTCATCAATTACCAAAAAGGGGGAGATTGAAAAGCATCTAGGCCCCTAAAAATATGTTTTGGTAATTTATGATAATATGTGAAAATGGGACTTATTGGTTTGTTGAGTTTTTACAAGGCCTAGTCCCATTGGAAAATATGATCTTGAAGATGCATGCTAAAAGTTTTATGAAGATCAAGTATAGCTCAAGGATAAGGTACAAGTGGTTTTGATATTAATTTCTTTTACCGGTCTTAGGAGAAATAGATGGAAGACCGGATTATAGGTTAAATGTCGTACTATTAAGAGGGATCATGTCCTGTAGCTTGAAGGCATGTCTTGTGCTTTATAGATCAATTTAGGATCATGTATGCATATGGATTCTCTTTCTAAAACCAAATATGCACTGTCAGGACAATCGGTACTACCGGCGTTGTCTGTGCGGTACTACCGCACTCTGGTTGTTCCGGTCGTTAGTTGGCGGTATGTTTTTCTAGAGAGTCTCTTTATGGTTTCGGTGCCAAAACCTAAGCGCGGTAGTACCGCCAGTGTTCATGCGGTATGACCGGAATACGGTAGTACCGCAGGTGTTAAGCGGAACTACCGCATGCCGGTTATTCCGAATGTTAAGCGGTATGTTTTTTCCAGTAAGCACCCTTTTGTCTCTCTTGGAAAACGGTAGTACCGCAATCTCCTTGCGGTATGACCGCACTGCGGTAGTACCGCTCGTCAGTTGGCGGTAGTACCGCTCTGCAAGAATAAACGGCTATGTCAGGTCATTTAATGCGTCTGTTATAGCCGTTGCTGTAGTGGTTGGAGAAGTGCGGTAGTACCGCCCCTTGCATGGCGGTAGTACCGCATGTGGCTGAAAAAGTGGATTTTCTTCTCCAACGGTTATAATTGTTGTTGTGGGGTATAAATACTTCCCCACCAGCTCAAGGACAATGTGCTAGACCACATTTAACATTCTTAGAGCCTTGTGCATTCATTCAACTCCTCAAATTCATTTGTTCACTCTTTGAGAGGTTGTTGAGCTCATTCAAAGTGCATTCATCATTCTAGTTGATCCTATTGCACTTGAGTGTCGTCAAGCGAAGGTCTTGGTTTGTTACTCTTGGAGTTTTGCCGAACTCCTAGACGGCTTGGCGGTGATTGCACGGTGATCTCTTCAAGAAGATTGTGAAGAGGCCCGGTGCCCATATTGTGAGTGGTTTGGTGTTCACCATCTCCGGAGTGGAGGAAGAACAACCAATAGTGATCGAGGAAAGGCTTAATACGTGGAGCCGGCTTGATTGGTTCAAGCTCCCTCAACGTGGACTAGTGAAGACCGGCAAGTCTTCGATACCACGGGAAAACATCGTTGTCTCATTGTGGTTATTCCTAGTCTTTACTCTTCCGCATTTATATTTTTAGCTTGATCTTTGTGCTTGTATTGCTTAGCTAGAAGTATAATTTGTTTTAGACTAAGTTATTAATTAGCTTCTCGTTAATTTGTTTAAAACTTTAAAAACCTCCTATTCACCCCCCTCTAGTCGGTTATCGTTGATCCTACAGATGCCCAGAGGGACCACGAGAGGAGGTAGGAGCGGCGCCGCGACAAAGAGCACAACAAGCGTATCCGTCGGGAGACGTAAGCTCATCTCGAGACGTGCATGCGGAGGGAGCGCGAGAGAAAGCGCGAAATGGCGGCCAGAGCCAAGGTGGCCGGCGAGGAGTACAATGCTGAGCAAGTAAGGAAGGGCAAATGACCCCGGTCCATGCTGTAGATCGAGCCATTCCATAGTGGTCCCCATCCCACCCATCATGTTTTTCCTTTCTGCGGAAGGCATGTATGCATACATGGTTCGGATGCTTGTGTCGATGTGTACTGGACTGTAGTAGTAGCGAGGTTGACTGAAGCAATTAGCCGAACCATCATGCCATGCAACCACGTGTAATATCCGTCTATTCTGGGACTCTAACATGTTTTATATTCCGTGCCTCACAACATAGCTTCGGTCGAAAGATTTCATCACTTTCCTACCTTCGAGTGCGTTTGCAATCCCCAAGCACCGTAGCAAAATTGGACTTCGTAGTTGCCACGACGAGATCGTAACCAACAAAATACAGTGATGACATTTTGAATCATCTATAGCGCAAGTTTTACAATTTTTCCGTTTCCATATTTATTCCTTATTTTTTGTGTGGGAATTCATAAAACCCCAATTTCTGAAACCTAAAATCTAAATTTTTGAGACCTAAATCCTTAATATTCGAGACAATTCCATAACACATAAAACTATCCAAACATTACACAATCAAATCCACTGTGTAAGGAGCATACAAAACAAAATTCATAATTTTTAAGCTCATTTTCTATATTTACAAATTCCTACAAACAGTACACTTAAATGAAATTGCGAGAAAAAAATCAGAACGAATAAAATTATGAAAAAAATTACACAAACAAGTACATCGTATTAGGAGCATTCACATAAATTTATAATTCTTTGAACTTATTTGCTATATTTTCAAAATCCTACAAACACGGCCAAAACCCTAAATTCTAGAGAAGAGGGAGGGGGAAGGGAGGGCTAGCGGGACGGCGTGTGGCAGCGGCCACCGCAGGGCGGCCGTGTGGCCGGTCGCCACCGCACGGTGGTCTTGCGGCAGGGCGCACGTGGCGGGAGGGGAGGGCATGCCGCAAGGTGAGCGTGCGGCAGGACGACATTTTTACAAAAAAAATTACGGTGACGGTTATTCTTGCAAATACTGGGCGAAAATGAGCCAACACCGAAGACACTGACACAGTAACAAGGAATTACAGATCCCATAAGCTTGATCAACCTACCATTCTGTCGTGCAAGCTTGGTCCAATTGGCCAATGCAGACAAGCGGTAACTATCCAAAAAGAAGCAGGCAAGAAACAAATGAGGTATCCAGCTTAGTACTAACCGTGGCACCATGGCTAACATAAAATCTATAACAGATTCGGTATTTAAAACAAGGTCCCGAAGGCCATTTGTGTTAGTTTGAGAGCATATGTTATGCATGTGTATTACACCATTGTAGGGTCCAATCCAATCAAGAACCAAGAAACCAGATCCTACCTAAATCAGAAGGCCATTCGGCTAAGGTCGATTAAATCCAAACAGAATGGATCAAGAACCAACGAGAAAGTTAGTCAAGAACCGTTTTTTTAAGAGTAAAAGAAGCCTTGATCAATTAATCATTAGCAGGGTTACATCCAGCTGAGCTAGCCAAGAACCACTTTGATCTAACCAGCAATTACCACGGGAAAGGAAAGCACAGGTTGGCGCGCGAGGGGGCAGAAAGAGGGAGCCGCCAGCGCATCGAGATTACCGGAGGCGAGGAGCGCACGCGGCTGGGGTTGGAGGCTTGGAGCGGAAGAGGAAGAGCAAGGGGGAGGGGAGCAAGAGGAGGACAGGTAGGGAACGGCCATGGATGGGGGGTGCATGCTATTTCCGAGGATTTTTTTCCCTCCCCCTTGCAACTTTCCCTCGGGGGAGATGCACACTGTACCAAACAGGCTGGTCTGGGCCGGGCTGGGTCGGCCACACAACCAGACGGCCCAGTATTTTTCTCGGAGGATGGGCTAGTCGGGCCCGTTTAGCCCAATAGACCGACCTGATCATGTGCGCTCGGCGAATTTTTTTGACGTATTGGTGTTTTTTCGCCTGTATTTACAAGAACGACGGTCACAGTAGATTTTGGAGGAGGCAGTGTCGTCTTCACCTAGAGCCGTCCATAATTGGAGGAGGCAGCAGCTGCAACTGCAGCATATGCCAAGTATTATTATATCCTTGGACCTGTCCGGAACCATTTCGTCATCATCCATCCCACGGCAACCACCCGGAGAAACAGGGCATCATCTCTCGTCGATCTGAAGAGAAAAATCATTTCGTGATCTCGTGTCAGAGAAAGAAAGCAATAGCGTTAGGATCACCAAGAAAATAATGATACAAAAGGGTTCCGGATGAGGACAACCAAAGTCCAAAAGGCCTAGGTGACGTCGTACAGCGCAAGAGCAACGACAGGGCACGTCTCGCAATGCCTATTTTCTTGCTGTCCATCCTTGAGTCCATATAAGGGAATCGGTATCCCACAACATTTTCATTGGAATATCACGAGTGAACAATATCATGATATTTTTAAGATCTAAGCTGTCAAGTCGGGAATCAACGGATAAGATCGATTATCACAATTATGCTACAGACTATAAACAATACCTCTGCTACAGTGGTTTTCTTATGGTTTCCATATAGTGTTTGCTACAGTCAGATCTAAATCTCAGCCGTCGATTCCCGATCCGATGGCTGTAAAATACTGTTATAGCACTGTTTGCATGATATTCTGTGCAATATCTGAGAATTTGCTTCCCATGGAAGGTCCCAATGCAAACGATCCGTTGATAAAAAAAAGCGAGGGGCTAGACTAAAAGCTACAATGTTTTGCTACAACGTTCTTTTGGCTATAATAAAATCGCTGCACTTTATATTTTATTGTTTCTACAGTAATTACTACAGTACACTGCCGAATACTGTTTACAGATTAACCTTGCATTACGGTAGGGAATCCAAACCTCTCGCATAATAATGCGGTCCAAGTGGCGCATAAAATAAATAAAGGGAAGCAAAAAAAAAAACCACGTCCCACTCATCTCCTACACCTCTCTCTCTCTCCCTGCCCAACCGCCCAAAAGCGAAACAAAACAGAACAAGCACTGCGGCTGCGAGTGAGGCCGAGACTGACAGAGGCGAACTCCACCCCACCCATGGCTCTCGTCACCTGCTACCACCACCTCCTCCGCTTCGCCCCCGCCGCCGCCGCCTCCCGCCTTTCGCTGGGTTTCCTCCGCTTCAGCGCCTCCCGATCTCTCCTCGCCACCGCGCCGAGGTGAGCGATCTGACCCTCTGCGGGTTCCAGGACCCGGTACTGTCTCTTCGTCCTACTACTTATCTACTTACTCCGTGTTGGATTCGCTCGAGTCCACGACGAGAGGATTATCGTCGGATGGCACCTGCGAATGGGTCGCGAGTGCTGCCTAGTTTGCTGATGCTCTGGAAATTGGAACGGGGATGAATGGATGTCCTTTCGTCGCTACAGTTTCACTTTGTGCTGATACTGGGGCAGAGATTGCTACAGTTGACTAATCCAACTTGGATTTGTATGGTTCCGCGAGTTGGTTACTGACTCTTTAGTAGATTAGCTCCGAGAAATTCTGGTGAGTAATAGATGCTGTCGTTGCCATTCGGATCGGTCCACTCCTGCGGTTGTTTATGGTATGCACATGCACTTTTAAAGGTTCTCCTAGATGAATATTACATGTCAGCTGAAAAGACCGTGATTATCCGAAGACTTTGATATGCTGTTGAATTAGATGGGATATAATCGTGGTATACTATATCTTATTATGTTTTTTTGGTTACTTAAGCTTAGTTTGATAGTTTCACTCTTCGTGTTATTCCATGCTGATTTGTCCGTCACTTTCAGTTTCACTAAATTCCATGTATGGATGGAGAGGTATGACCGTACGAGGAGAGGTGAAATCACAAGTTGGAGAAAACGACTAATCTCTAGTTTGGTAGGATACTATTAGGAGCTGGAGAATGAATGTAGTGAACACAAAAAATTTACTTTCACACTTCCCATCCTTAGTTGTATAGAAAGTAGAAAAACACTACAGAGACTTATGCCATAGTTCGTGGATTTGATTCAAAACCAATGTAAAACTTCGCTTTCACCTTTATTCTCATTTCTAATAGAGACGGGGGATTGGATCATATACCCTTCCTGAATTTCAGGATTTCAAGATTTACCCTCCCACCTCAATGACATGTGGGGTCACCATAGGTCAATGACATGTGGGTCAGGAGGGTAAATCCTGAATTTCCATCTAAGGGGAGGGTATATGATCAAATTTTTCTTTCTAATAAGCCGTAAACAATTAAACAACAGGAGAGGACCAATTTGCTGCACGATGGGCTTTGTTTACTCTTTTTTTCTTCTCCTGAAGGCCATCTCTTCATTTTTAAGATCCTATGTGTTCAACACTGAAGTTGGGGCATACAACCTTCTCAAATTGTATTTTCTGTTCGATGCGTCTGAAGTCTGAACCTTACATAATCATAAATGAAATATTATATTTTTTTAGGAAATTTGTGTGTTTTATAATCACGAAACATGTAAAGATTTGATGTTGATGGATAAGTGAAGGGGAAAAGGAATCTGTAGTCAACTATGCAGCCCTTTTTTATTTTACTGTTTCTCCATTTTTCGTTGCTCCAAAAAGATTATTGGTGTGTTTTTTATCACCCAGTCTGCCAGCCAACTGAGTCCCAACTTTCAGGTATGGCATGATTCTATTTCTAATATTGTTACTTAATTATTTGGTCATATGGATTATGCTGACAGTGTCATGTCCTATACTATTTCTCTGTGCTGATCATTTTTCCCTGCTGCCATCTTTCTAGGATTTGTTGCCAATCTATTCCATTTCTAATATTGTTACTTATTTATTCGGTCATATGGATTATGCTGACAATGTCCTGTCCTAAACTATTTCTCTGTGCTAACCATTTTTCCCTGCTGCCATCTTTCTAGGATCTGTTGCCAATCTATCAACTCAGATAATGTGTTGAGAGCTTCTTCAACGGTATGTTCACACAACTGTTAACTGTTTCACTACTATCACCCAGTGTCCCCTAGGCGCTAGGCGCTAGTCGGGTGGCAGACCAGCGCCTAGCGTCTAATTGCTGCCTAGGTGGGGCTAGGCGGGAGGGCAGCGTCTAGCGCCTAGGCGGGCGCCTGGGGGAACACTGCTATCACCACAATTTTATGAAACATACGGACTGTACATTGCACTACAGTATGTCCTTCAACCTTGCAGTTTCGCTTTTTAAAAATCATGTGCTTAAGAGTCAAATCGTCTTGTCTCACTGTGCAATTGATTCATCTGAGGGCTGCTGTGAAGCAAAATACTCAGGTGTAAAGACTGTTTGTGTCAAGAGTTGCTTCACATTTCAATGTCTGCATAGGAACTGCTAATATTTTGATATACTCAAATGTTTTTTTTTCTTTAGAAAGTGCATTTTTGTTTTGTTTATCATGTGTTCTGTTTCTTTTACATGTTGTTATTCTAATGTTTGAAAACATATTCGTGGGACTGCTAAATGATACCTTCTATGGTGTATTTTTGCCAAAAAAAATATGATTGCAGACATCTGATGACGCAGTTCCACAGCCAGTTGTCCTGATAGATCAAGACTCAGACCGTGATGCAACCATTGTGCAACTGAGTTTTGGAGACCGTTTGGGGGCACTACTTGACACGGTATATATTTTTTCTTATGCTCCGGATGCTTTCTGTTTGGTCAGGTCCTGCTTAAGATATGTTTTTTTTTCTATTATTTATAAGTTTTGTTGTATCTGTAAATTATTTTGTCCTGGCATTCACTGTTTGCAGATGAAGGCACTCAAGGACCTGGACCTTGATGTGACGAAAGGAAGTGTGGCAACTGATTCAGCTGTCACACAAACAAAATTCCACATCATGCGATTGTGGGTGCATGCCACTTTCTGTTTGCTGCATTTTCTTGCACATTGCTTAGTTTTTTGTTTGTATTTGGAAAAGTAGAGGATATTTATATGTGTTTTTGAATGCCACACTTTGCTCAGCTGCACAATGTCAATATATTATTACTGATAATCGTATTCAGATGCCTTGTGATCTGTTTTCTCTATACTTTGCCATTGAACACATGCATCATCATCAAAGTACTGTTTCACTAGTTCCCAGCTGCACTTAAGTTTTCCGAAATACTATATAGAAATTGCACTCTGTGACTATCATGCTGCGATAGCTAGTTGTGGTGATTTGGATTATTTCATGTTGTAATATCATCTTTCTTTTTTTGTCTTCTATCTGTATCTAGGGGACGCAAGGTTGAGGACCCTGACATGTTGGAAAAGATAAGGCTAACCATCATTAACAACCTTCTGCAGTATCATCCTGTATGTTTAAAAATTCAGATCCTTTACTTTTGTTTGGGACTTTTGGTGTTGGCAGTTTTGGACCTGTTCTTATTTGGATGAATCAAAGTATCAAAATAACACATTAATCTTGTTGAGGTGCATATAGGAATCAAGTGAGAAGCTAGCTATGGGTGAATTTTTTGGAATAAAACCTCCTGAGAAGAAGGTGAGCTTGCTGAATGTTCTCATTCTGTCAGCACCTATGCTGATCCATACTTTTCCCTCAGTGTTAACACTTAACACATAGCAAATTTTAAACATTTAGACTTCCAAATGCTATACTATTATCAATTATGCTGTTAATTTTGTATTCCAATAGCTTCAGCCTGAAGCCCTGAATTCAATTTCTTTGTTCTTTAAATGGCAGGTTGATGTTGATGTTGCAACACATGTAATTGTTCAAGATGACGGACCAAAACGAAGGTTAGATTCTGCTAGGTCCTAATGATTGTATACTGTTTTGTTTAGCATGATTTCACCATGCATGATAAGTGGTAATCATTCGTATAATAGTTATCATGATTCATGCATATTTGACATATGGTGGCATCCCATATATGTTAGTCCTACGGCTTCCACGTGTATGGTTGTATGTGTACCCTAGCACTATTCCTACACATTTGGAAAACTAATTCTGTTGTTATCATCTGCTAATGCTGACAAACTCAGATTTCCTGAATTGTTATTATCATACTGGAGGGGATGGGTATGGGCATGGACTGAATTTTGTAAAGCTCCAACAGCATCCTCCAAAGTTTACAGGAACGTAATATGCATTGGCATTTGGCCAGAGGCAGAACATAGGCCTCTTGGGGTTTGGGCCGGGCTACAAAAAGTCTTGGTTGTGTTGCGATGATCATATGCTGGCGTTGTAAACATGTTCGGATTGGTCAGGCTCAGGCAAAGTTGTGCAGATCGCACAGGTCACCTTAAGAAATTTGGGTTGGTTTGACCATTCGGGTTTAGAGAATTCTAGGTACCTCAGGTAAAGGACAAGCTAGACACAGATCAGATTGCACTGGACCTGGTTGTGTTTGAATAAAGTCCAACCTTGCTCACGTCTTCGGGCACTACCAGAAACCACTGATGGGAGCCAACAGAATGTTTTGCTTCTAGGAGTAGGACGCTACATGTGGCCAAATTGACTAGTCAAATTGTGACACTGGAAGGGCATATCAAGTGGACAACTGGATACTTACCTTTAAAATAGGCACATGGAAACTTTTAATTCAAATCATCATTAGTATTTTTTTTCCACAGAAACCAGGATCATTAGTATTTTTTCCACAGAAACCAGGACCAGACAATGCACTTTACAAATGCAATTAGTAGAAGCAACTCGTCAGAAATCTCTCTCTCCCCCTCTTAAATATTCTCTTTCTACCTATTTAGTCAATGAAATTTTGCCTTATGCATCACACTGGTCCCAACTTGTGCTAGTTTATAACTTTATGTAGTTAGAATTTTCCATGTTAAAGGATTTTTTCCATGATAATTTGAGTTGCTAAATTAATGAATTTGTATGCACCTAGTATAGTGGCTCATGTTTGATGGGCCTCCATATATTAGAAATGTGTATTTATCCTTCGCCAAGAATCACATCTGATAGAACCTGAATTCTCTGTTTCTCCGCTTTCTTCGTATGGTGTGCATCATCTGCTTTCCTCGTTGGTGTTTGTTGAACATGCACAGCATGCTTTACATAGAGACAGCTGATCGGCCTGGCCTGCTTTTGGAAATAATCAAGATCATCGCTGACGTAAACATTGATGTGGAATCAGCTGAGATTGATACTGAAGTATGCCACGTTTCTATTTCTTTGTTATGGTAATCACTAAGGGTGTCAAGGCCCTTCCCTAGTTCATATCTGATGTCTTATGCAGGGCTTGGTTGCCAAGGACAAGTTCCATGTGAGTTACGGAGGCGCAAAACTAAACAGCTCCTTATCTCAGGTATTGCCTCGGCTTGATTAAATTTTCACTTCCTTGGCCATCTGAGTAACATTATACCAATATCTCTTACCGTGCTTGCATAGGTGCTAGTTAATTGTCTGCGCTATTACCTCCGGAGGCCTGAGACAGATGAAGACAGCTATTGATTGTTGTGTAGCCAAGGGCTACAAAGTCTGGCTTCAGTTACTTTTCTGTGAGCCCCTGCACATGAAATTTCTGCTGCATTAGGCAAAACAGGGCACATGTGCCCCCAAAAACACGTTCATACATACTTAGATGGCATTGAAATAAGCAGTTCAAAATTGTAGTCGGACCTGGGACTGGGACATTCAGCTTCAGCTTCATTCGCCTTTATCCCGTTGGTTCCTTCCTTAGAGGAATCACAATGGAAGGCCTCACGTGTTTCCTGTTGCCTGTAAGTTAATCTAACTCATCTGCGTGTAAAACTCGGCTATGCTGTCTTCTGTGGTGGCCAAAAGAAGATTACAAGGATGCATCATCACTTCGTGGGTAAATGGGCAATGGTTACCCAGTTTCTTGAGCTTGGTCTTGCTTCACATCAGACGGTGATGGAAGCCGTTGCATTTTTCTGTAGTACAAGATTTACAGCATGTTACATAGTTGTTGGCCTAACCAAAATGGTCTCCACACAACACAGAAGCTGTTAGACCCGGAGAAGAACACTAGTATTTTCTAGGGTGACTGGGGGTGGTTGTGAGCCTTAATTTGATTACACTAGTCATAATTAAAAGAAAAAAGAGGGGTGGAGGTGTGATATGGAACGCTGCAGAGATAGGGCAGACGTGCATCTGCATCTATATTTCTTTTCAAGTGCACTTGTGCATTTAAAAATGAAACTGGCCATACAACGAATCAACTGACTTTTGGGCTGTTGGGCTTAGATCCAACATCACTTTCCTCTCTCGCTCCTACCCATGGATTAAAAAACTGGCTGGTTACCGCCTAATCGGATTTACCGGTGGGGACCGGGAACGGGAAGGCCGGTTTTTTTCGGTTTAGTATATTCAAATTCTAGTTTTCACATTTCGATTGGTTTTTAAGCAAATTTAAGCGAATTTTATCTGGATTTTTTTTCCAGAAATTCCGGTAACTGGCCGCTTACTGTTTCCATCCAGCGACTGGGAAATGGGAAATTGCCCGGTTCCAGGTTTTTTTTTAATCCCTGCTCCTACCCTTCAACCGCCTATACATATGGAAAACCCAGCATTCGGAGTAACGGCATACTCGCTGGATACAAACTAAAACATAAATCTTGGAGTACATCTAAGAGTGAGAAAAAAAACAAACAAAATCTAAAAAAATAATATGTCTGTGTGTGTGTCATTTGTGTGCTCGCTGGATACGAACTAATGCATAAATCTTGGAGCATATCTAATGGTGAGAAAAACGAAAAAAAAACTAAAAATAAGTATGTCGTGTGTTGTCATTTGTGTGCTCGTTGGATACGAACTAACGCATAAATCTTAGAGTACGTCTAATGGTGAGAAAAACAAATAAAATCTATATTTTTTTTAATGTCGGTGTGTTGTCATCCGTGTGCTCGCTGGATACAAACTAGCGCATAAATCTAGCACATCTAATGGTGAGAAAAAAACGAATAAAATCTAAACAAAACTATGTCCGTGTGTTGTCATTCTTGTGCTCGCTGGATACAAACTAACACATAAATTTTGGGCAAAATTTGATATATGCCACTTCAAAACATTGCAATTGGATAATGACACTCATTTTCCTGAAATTAGAAATATGTCACTCGAGTTTCTAGTTGCTTTGATATATACCACTATCTTCTATTTGCCCCCTGTTTCCTAACTTTTTCTCCTCTTTGCAAATTTATCCTCAATTGAAATTCCATTTTGTCACATTGCCGGATGGGGTACAGTACAACGCTAGTTGTCGGGATGCAGGCTAGGAAGGAAAACGACATCGGAAACCTAGTGTGTGGTTTCGAGAAACTAAGTGGGCTACATGATTGGGCAACAGCCTGGGCATAGCTGTAGAAGGGCCCACCTAGCAGACCCGGGCTGCGGTTATACAAGTAGTGGTCTCATGTTCTGTTGATGCTATGGATGATGATGTAAACTCTGAATTCCCTCAGCCTCAGTATCTCTGAACTTCCTTCCTCTCTCTTTGTTGTTCTTCCCAAAAAATCTATCAGAATACTTGTCGAAACTATTTTGTGCTATCTGAATACAAGGAATCGGGATAGGTTGGTAACAATTGGTATCAGAGCCATTTCCAAGCCCTCGATCCCTCACGTTATCGAACCTGTGCTCAGATCCGTTAGCAAGAAATGGATCAACAGCTTGCAGAACTGACAAAAGCGATCATGGCCCAAGGTGAATCACTCAAAAAACTGGAAGCACGGAGTGAAGCCATCCACGCTACGGTAGAGGAGATGAAACCGATGGTGCTTGAGTTGCAAAAATGGAAGCCCAGATGGAGCAATCAGTCAACGAGCTACGAGCGGAGGTGGTCAAACTGCGTTCGCAAGTGGTTCAAATCTCCCGAAACGCGGGGCCAGTGAGTCGATCGGGAGATCTACCACCGATCCTGCCAGCACCGGATGTCAAGCATGATCCAACATTGGTGGGAAACCTATTACCAATGTGGAGAGGGGAATCGCCTGGTTCCCGTGGAGAGCAAGGCAATGGGCCAATCGACTGCCGTGATGAAATCACATTTCGGGGGAAGGCCATTGGGAAAAAATTTCTCTGAGGCCACCTCCGAGCAATGGTACGTCCGATCGCTCTGAGTTCTTTTCTCATTCACATGATGGAGTTGCTGCACCATGTAGACATCAGGGTTCATATCATCATTATCATCCTTTTTCCATCGAAATTAGATTTTCCCCAATTTGATGGTGAGAACCCAAAAGCTTGGCAACTTAAATGTGTGAATTACTTTCGGGTTTGCTCAGTGCATCCTGAATTCATGGTCAACATATCAACTATGTTTTTTTTTGGGAGGTTGTGGTTGCAATCGTCCAAAGCACACCCCCATTTCAGTACTTGAGAACCTTTTGCAGAGGCCGTGTGTAGTCGATTTGGTAGAGAGGAATTGCAACAACTAGTTCAGCAATTCAATCGTTTGCGCTAAACTAACTCAGTAGCGGAGTATTCTGAAAAATTTAATGAACCTATGCATAATTTGTTGGCACATCATGCATCATGGAATCCTGTATTTTTTGTCACCCAATTTGTGGATGGTTTAAGGGGGATATTTGACCGGCTGTTGTTTTACACTGGACATAAGATTTGGATACTGTCGTTGCTTTGGCTGGTTTGTAGGAAGAGGTGTTGCAATCAATGAGGAAAGATCCCCGTCGAGGCGATCCATCGTTAGGCGTTCACTCAGTATTACATACTGCTTTACCTCTCCCTCTGCCGCCCGAGAGAATCACACCAATTGCCGAGGATGATGATTGAAGGGGCACAGAAGGGGCCAGAACCACTCCTGCCGATGAAAAGCTGATCGCCCTTCAAGCCTACAGATGAGCTAAAGGACTTTGTTACACTTGTAGGGAAAGATGATCTTGAGATCACAAATGTGGGCCAATGGTGTAGCTTCATGTGGTGGAAGAACTGCGGGACATGTTGTGTATTTCTGATATTGACTATCAACAAATAGAGGAGGAGGAATCTAAGGTGGAGGCTGACTTAATGTCCATAACGAAAGAGGCATTGAATGGTGATGAAACGTCTCGCACAATGAGATTACAATGGGAAATTCAAGGTTGACAAGTTACCATGTTGGTGGATTCTAGCAGTTCTCATTGTTTCATCAGCGAGGGTTTTGCGTCTCTGATCAAGGGTGCCCGTAAGTCCTTAGCTCCAATCCAAGTGCATATTGTCAATGGAGAATTATTGTAGTGTGCTGATGATATGGGGGTTGCCCGATCTTGTTAGTGAGAACCGTAGATAGATGATGCGAAATAGTCGATGTCGTTAGCTGAACACTCGCGCCAATGCACGAACCCTCAACTCTTTGGATATCGCCCAAAATACACCGGATAGATGATCGTCGCGAGACCACAACCATCGATCACCAAGCCCCCAACTCCCAATGGAACGATAGCTTGACCTTGAAGTGCAGGATGAACCAATGGATCACCCAATTCTCTCTCAAAGTCCTCACATGAACTCTAGTTTGAAAGAACAAGCAATAACTATATTTCAATCTTATGCAAAAACTGGTCTCCGGGATACATGGGGGTCACAGTGATATTTATAGTGAACCTCCCAAAATCACGCTACCAAAATCTAGGGCCGACGTAACTAACCAAGTCAGACAAAGACTCTGATTTCCAAATCCTAACCGAATCATACTGTTCGCAACGAGTACTGTTTACATCGAGTATTGTTCACGCCGAGCATCGTTGTCGCCGAGCATCGCTCGTTGAACACGCCTCCTCCGAGCATCGCTTCCTTCCGAGTACGACATCCACCAAGTACTGTTTAAGACCTGGTCGTTGGACTGGTCACAGATCCAGTCGTAGGATTGGTCATAAGACTGATCGTAGGACTGGTCACAAGACTGGTCGTAAGCCTTGGGAACCTGGTCGTAGATCTTGGAGAACTGGTCGTAAGCCTTCGGAAACTGGTCGTACATTTTTGAAAACTGGTCGTAGAGCTTGAGACCTAGTCATAGGACTGGTAGACCTAGTCGTAGAGCTGGTAGACCTGGTCGTACAGCCTGACTGAGACAGCATAAGGTGACTTCCTTTGATCTTCCAAGGTCCTCCTCCATTGCTTTGCTTCCGAAGTCTTCACAATGTTCGAATCTGAGAATGCACAAAATATTTGAATGATGTAGTAGCCAATTCTCGGTATAGTTAATAGGAAATTCATTAAGAAACAAAAGAACCTGTTGGTTTAGAAGCTTGGTTCTAGCTCTGGTCATTGGACTGGTTGGTACTAAACTGGTCGTAGGGACGTTCGCATCAGTTTGTGCCTCACCAACAATAGGAGAAGATGCATAAGTGTTAGGGATGCCCGCATCAGCTGAGGAGTTCCCACATTGTTAATGGACGGTTCAAGGACATACTTTCCATGCACACTTCAGAGCGCTGCCTTTAGGGTGTTATGATATCATCCTCGGCATGGACTGGTTGGAGCAACATAGTCCTATGACTGTGCATTGGTTAAAGAAAACTTTGTCGTTCGGGTATCAAGGGAGGAAAGTGTGTTTGCAAGGAATCAAGTGGAAGGCACCACAATGTTGCCTAATTTGGCTGCAACATTGTGGAAGTCCTGAGAGGACATTCACTTCAGAGGTAGGACCTTCTTTATGTTTAGCTGAAAAATTAGTAGAAAATATAGCTCAGTTGACTCAAGCTTTGCTAGCTGAATTTGACCACTTGTTTGCTCAACCAAAAGGGTTACCACCAAGCAGAGCGTTTGATCATGCAATACCACTGCTCCCTGGGGTTAAGCCTATTAATCTCAGACCATATCAGTACAACCTGGCGCAAAAAGATGAAATCGAGAGGCAAGTGACTGACATGTTATCTCAAGGCATCATTCAGCCCAGTTCTAGCCCTTTATCCTCTCCAGTGTTGCTAGTCCAAAAGAAAGATTATACATGGTGTTTTTGCGTAAATTACCGTCACCTGAATGTTGCAACAATGAAAAACATATATCCTTTGCCGATTATCGATGAGCTGCTAGATGAACTTGCAAGTTCTCAATGGTTCACAAGTCTGGACTTGCGAGCAGGTTATTACCAGATTCGAATGAGATCTGAAGATGAACACAAGATGACATTTAAGACCCATCATGGGCATTATGAGTTTCGTGTAATGCCTTATGGTCTGACAAGTGCGTCGGCCACATTTCAAGGGCTAATAAATACCATACTAGCTTCCATGTTGCGGAAAGGAGTGTTACTTTTCATTGACGATATACTGATATACAATCGAACGTTGCATGAACATGGGATTACCTTGAGGAATGTGCTGCAAATTTTGGACAAACATCAGTTGAAGATAAAGAGATCCAAGTGTTCTTTTGCACAACTGTAAGATCGAGGAGGCCGACTAGAGGGGGATGAATAGACGGTTTTAAAAATCTTTTAGCTAAAATTGAGTTTTATGCGAAAATGTGAATCAATTTGGTTTTCCTCAATTAAAACCTAAATTAACTAGTTTTGACTATGTGCACCAACAAGTTAAGACTATTGACAATGATAACAAACATAAAAACACATGTAAGCAATTTAATTCTAGGAATATAAATTGCACAAAGTAAAACACAAGAGAACAAAACTACAATGACACAAGAATGTTTTACTATGGTGTTCGGAGACTTGTCGGTCTCCCCTAATCCATGTTGAGGTAAGCCCAAACTAATTGGACTGGTTCCATGAATTAAGCCAACACCTCTGAGGTAAGTCCAACCAAATTGGACCGGCTCACAACTTGAGCCAACACCTCGATCCACTTAGGGTTGCTCTTCCTCCACTCCAGAGATGGTGAGCACCAAACCACTCACAACCGTCCGGGCCTTCTCACAACCTTTTTTTAGAATATCACTGGCGCAACTCCCCCAAGCCGTCTAGGTATCCGCAAACACTAAGAGTAACAAGTCGAAGACGCTCACTTGAACGAATCAAGTGTCTAAGCTCAATGGATACACAATCCAATACCTAATGTAATACATGCTCTAGGATTTCACTCTCTACACTCACTAAATGCAACACATGCACAAAAGAGAGTAGAGAGCTTGTTCTTCGCTCAAAGGAATAGGAATAGCACCAGCAACTCTTCCATAAGAAAAACTAGCCGTTGGAGGAGAAGTTCCAGAAAAACCAGGGAAAACTGGTCTGATCGCCAACCAATGGCCGGTCAGACTGCCCTAGCTCCAACGGCTATAAAACTAGTTGTTGGACACACTTTTGGGTTGATTGTCCTCACAAGGACCGATCAGACCGCCAGAGGGGCGGTCAGACCACTCAATAGAAGAAACAGGCATCCCAGAGAAACACCTCATCTAAAAAAAAATATATCGCCAAAAGACTTCGGTACTACCGCTCTCTAGTAGTACCGTTTCTTATGTGCGGTACTACCACATAAAAACTTACGGTTATACTGCTCACCAAGGGACCGGTCAGACCGACCAACTCATGGCGGTCAGACCGGTTTCCCACCAGTCAGACCGGCCAACACAAGCGATCAGACCACCACAACCAGGGAAGGCTGAAAAATAGATTGCATATCACTTCAAACCAAATTGCAAAACATATTTGCCAAATGAAGTAAGATGCAAACAAGGGTTGAAACCGAGATTCTCAATAAGTTGCAAAACACATTTGCCGACTTATATAATCATGACACAAGGAGTAAGGTTCATGGACTTAAACTATTTGCAAAACACATTCGCAAACTAAAGTCACATGATACAAAGATTATGCATGAGCCTCGACTATTTGCAAAATACATTCACAAATATTGACAACATGCTAACGAGAGCTAGAGCAAGCAAGATGAGCTATCACCATATGATAAAATCAAGCTACTAGTCAAGACCCCTCTTAATAGTATGATAACCTATACTAGCAATCCGGTCTTCCAACCAAACACCAAGACTGGTAAAAGACTAGAAACACATCCTTAGCCCTAACTAGTTATATCTTTGCTTAGAGTATCCTTTTGAAGCTTGATGACACACATCTTTACTTTAAATCCGGGTCATGATCTTGATATGCATCAACCCATGATGCATCCTTTACGTGCCCTCCATTAACACATGATGGGCCTTCTCTTGACTTGATGATCAACTCATGTTCATCTCCACTTCGAGATCTTGATATGCATCAAAACATGATGCATCCTCTTCTTGAATATCATCAACACATGATGATTATCTTTACTTTGGGATCTTGTCTTGATGCTCATCAACGTATGATGACATCCTTCATCCCAAATCTTGACTTGATGACAATCAACTCATGACGCCATCCAAAGTCTCCATCATCCTGGAACATAACCTGTGTACCCAACTCATGAAAAATGTTAGTCCCATAATGTGATTGTCGTTAATTACTACAACATACTGTTAACTCATAATGATGGGTCTAGATTCTTTAATCTTTCCCTTTTTAGTAATTGATGACAACCACCATAATTACAAATAATTGAATATAAAGCAATATGAGTATATATGAACTACACACGTTTTATATACTCAAAGGATATGTTTCAAAGTAGAGATCAAGAATCAATACTAATGAAACCATAAAACATAGAGTGGACCCCCCCTAAGTGTGTGCATACATGAGTGTGTAATAAAAACATATGCACATATTCAAGTTAAACTTTTAGTGGAGTTCAACCTATATTTTGGATCCAAAGAATGCAACAAGATATAAAAATATTATGTCAAATGCATACCTCCATGATTTTCACCTTTTCATCCAAATGAGACTAAGTAATATCATAGTTAACAAACGAGTTAGTCTCACATTTAGATTTATCATTAATCACTAAAATACTCTATTAGCTCATAATGGTGGGTCTAGATTCTTCAACAACAGCAACTCTCCTATTTGGACCATGTCATCAGCAAGGAAGGAGTGGCGACCAAGGTAGTTAGGATCGCGATCCAACTCTTAGAGTCTTACGATTCTACGAACCCACGACAGCCCGTCGATCCAAGTCTTACGTCGATCCTACTCGTAGAGTCTTAGGGCAAAAATATTTTTTTGTAATTTTTTTAGAGGCCAGGCTTTGCTGATATTTTGTTTTAGAGAAAAATTTGTTGATATTAATTTTTTAGAATGAAACTATAAATAAATAAGGAGCATGCAAAATATTATATCAGTGTGGTAATGCTGTTCTCTTGTAGTTCAGAACTATATCACCCATCATGTCAGAACCATTATGCTTTTCTGTTGTCTGATAAGAAGTGTTTTGCCCCTTTTTTGGTAATAAGTAAGTGGTAAACCTTATAAGAATCATACAAATTTATAGTATAGATGGTAAATATGTGTATTTTTACAAATCCGTAGAATCGCCGATTCTACGATTCGATACTACGATTCGATCCTACCAGAGGCAAATCGATCCGACTCGGGATCTCGACTCTGACTACCTTGGTGGCGACAGACACCAAGAACATTGACGCTGTGCGTAATTGGTCTTCTCCCTCCTATACCAAAGAAGTACGAGGATTCCTTGGGCTGGCCGGTTATTACCGTAAGTTTGTGAGGAATTTTGGGTTGATCAATAGGCCACTCACTGATATGCTTAAGAAAAATTTTGTCTTCGTGTGGACACCAAACAAGAAAGCATCTTTCCAATCTCTCAAAGAAGCTCTTTTAACTACTCCTGTGCTGGCCCTTCCGGATTTCAACAAGACGCTTGAAATTGAGATTGATGCTTCGGACAAAGGCATTGGAGCCGTGTTAATGGAAGAAGGACACCCTTTGGCATATCTCAACAAGTCACTAGGGCCACGTAATCAAGGGTTGTCCACATATGAGAAGGAAAGCCTGGTGATCATTCTGGCAATTGACCAATGGCGACCGTATTTGTAGCATACTGAGTTCGTGATAAGGACTGATCAAAAGAGCTTAGTGCACCTAGATGATCAATGGCTCATGACAGCCTGGCAACAAAAAGCTTTAACAAAGTTGTCAGGTTTGCGACATCGATTGATTTACAAGAAAGGGGTGGAGAATAAGGCAGTCGACGCATTGTCTCATAAATCGACTTGTCTTATGGGAAACTTAGTAGCAGTGTCAACATGTGTGCCATCTTGGTTAACGGAAGTGGTCAAGGGTTATTGATGAGGATTAAAACCTATATGTATTTCTTTAATACATAATAAAAGACCATACGTCTTCATGGTCGTAACCCCTAAGGCTAATGACCTCATTGGTCGTAAGGATTCCAGATGTTACATAATGGGTACCCTGGTCGGACAAGGTCCTGTACCTAGCCTCCGACCAGTTAGCTTCTCGTAGAAGCTATGAATTGGCATCTGGATCTAACTACAGGTATATTCCCTACCGTGTGATGAATGGAACACATGTCATATGTTCCATGCCACGCGACGTTATATAAACCATAGACACTGACAATAACCATCGTGCGGTTATTGTGTCTCACAAACACTTAACCGCTGAACAGTTGATACTTCATCAACTGTCGCCTCACTCCGACTAGTTGCAACGCTTCACAACAGGCGTCTCTCCAAGAGTAACTGTCACCTCTTCAGAAGTTATTGAAGGATGGAGCATGAGCGGAAGAAGGGACAATTGAATCAGATCAAGCAACATCGGGATGAAGTATAGCAATCAGCATCAAACTTAAGTTTCAAGCCTGAGTCATTAGCATAGCAAGTATTACGCTCAGTGTAATTAGGTTTAGTCCACCGCCTAATCGCAGGCACCCCATGTAATAGTCAGATCATATCAATAAAGAGCAGTCTCATTTTCTCCCAAGAAATCCCATACTATTTTCCTCTATTCTATTTCGTAAGATCGACGACTCGATCGTCAATAGCTGGCGTCGTTCGTGGGGAAGAAGGCGCGGATTTCCTGAAGAGATTCTTCGCTCAACAAATCCTTGCCCATTTCTCTTTTGTAATCGCTCATGCGGCTATGGCAGGGAGTTGGGACGAGGAGAACTGGTTCGACCTGGTTCGACATAGATGCATGCATCCGCGCCATGCAAGAGAACGAGATGTCATCATCCTCCTCCTCCGCCGGTTCGTTAATCGTAGACATCAGCGAAATCGACCGGATGGATGAGGATACACCGCTATGACTAGTGGTGGTTTTAGAGGAAGTTCTTCCGACCAGTCCAGAACACCCAAGGACCTCTACAAGCCCGATCCTTCCGACCGGCGAAAAAGGTGACGAAACCTCAGTGTCACAACCTGAGGATCAATGTACTCTCGATACAATCATGGCTGACAGGTACTCACCAACGGCTTCTGGCAATTCCAGGAGCCAACCGACATCTGATAATGGTGTCGATGAAACCCCCACTGGTCGTAGGCCAAGTGGGAATTATAAGGCTCAGCATACGATCGGCAATCCACTGGATCAGGCTGAGTCCACCACAAAAATCTCAAGAGGTACTGATCACCGACCGCTCTCCATCGTGGAAACTCCTTGCAGAAGCATTGGAAGGCTCTCCATCAATTACGATGGAATCTCATCAGAAGATTGCTGCTGGAGTCACAAGGTCAATACGATCGGAGATACGGATAAAAATACCGTGTACGGTCCTGCACACGTTACCTCACCACCACATATTGATGGAGATGGTATGGGCCATCAAGCACCAAATGCCAAAGGTGACAGAGCTGATGGACGTCTATCAGTTAATTTGCTTGGTTCTGCCTCAACCCGTGTAAGGGACCAGGCAGGACCAATCCGGAGGTCAGGGGAAAGTTCGGGTCATCAAACACCTACTATTAACAGGAACATTCCAAGACCTTCAGTAATGGTACAAAACCTGCAGCGAGTTCATAATATTTTAAATACTTCTAACCCTACTTTAGTAGAGACTCCAGGTTTTGTCCAACTTGTAGGTCAGTTATCATAAATCCTCCAGCAGACTATGCAACGTACGGAAGCGTACCGGGAACAAAGGCATTCACAAAGTCAGACCATGACTTCATCCCAACGTTCCTTCCTCAGCAGAGGGCAGCATGGTCGTATTGGAGGTCAATCGATACCAAGACCACCTCGACGATTCCGACCAAGGAGTCATGAGGGGAGAAGGCTATTTCAAGAAGCCTCTCCTTCTCTTCGTCGAGAGGAGCAATCACTTAGACCTGATGATCTCCGACATCATCTAAACCAAGAAGGCGGTCGGAGGCGTCCTACCAACATCCACGACCGAATCGGGACACCTGAGCACCGACACTCGAACTTGAGAAACCGATCTCCAACCGATTACAATCCGGCACCTTTCCAAAGGAGGCGCCATGAATCAATTACAGGTTGTCGAGCCTTTTCCACAGGGCTCCAAGCTGTACGTTGGCCAAACAGATTCCGACCGGCCAACTTGGATAAATTCAACGGGACTCAAAATCCATTAGAATTTCTCCAAATTTATACCACCGCCATCAAAGCTGCTGGTGGTGATGAAAATATGATGGCTAACTATCTACCCACGGTACTAGAAGGATCTGCCCGGTCGTGGTTACTTAACCTACCGGTCGGATCGATCTATACTTGGGAGCAACCTTGCAACCTTCTGATTGCGAATTTTCAGGGCACATACGACCGCCCTGGGAAAGGAGGATGATCTCCCACCGAATCCGACAAAAATCCAATGAGACTCTGTTGATGCTATGGACGATGTAAGCTCTGAATTCCCTTAGCCTCTGTATCTCCTCTAAACTTCCTTCCTCTCTCTCTCTCCCCTGTTCTTCCCAAATAATCTATCAGAATACTTGTTGAAACTATTTCGTGCTATCTGAATACAAGGAATTGGCAGAGGTTGGTAACACATTTTTACCCCTGGCCCTTTCTCTATTTTGAGTTCTCGACCACACTGACGTCACACGACGGCGAGCTCCCCTACTGAGTTCTGACAGCGGTGAGGTACCTCGGCTGCCCATTGCGGTCTCCCCATCCTACTTGTGCTGCCCGTACCTCGAGGTGACGCTCTGTCTGCAATGTCATCGCATAGCTCGTGGACGCCACCGCAGTCACGAGCTGCTCGCTGAGGATGCTGGCATGGTACAGGGAGGCGGGGCAGCTGAGGGCGCACATGGATGAGGCTACTGGCATGCAAACGATGGTGGGGAGGCTGACGGTGACCAGGCGAGGTAAGCAGCTAGGTTGTGGGTGACGACAGATTGATCTGGTCTGATCGATTCAATCCAGTTTTGATTGGATCCATTCAAAGGCAATGGCAAAATGGGAACATCAGCTGAGGAAAAAAGGAAAAGAAAGGAAAATGGGGGAATAGGTGAAAGTGGCATTTTCAAAAGCAAGAGTGGCATATTTCCAATTTAAAAACACTGAGTGACATTATCTCAGTTGCCATGTTTTAAAGTGGCATATATTAAATTTTGTCTAAATCTTGGAGGTCATCTAATGATGAGAAGAATGACTGAAATCTAAAAGTTCAGTTTGTGTCATTTAGCAAATTGTTTTCAAAATTCTGGAACATGTTAACGAATTTAGCTCAAAATTAGCTTAGCTAATAAAAGCAAATCATGCAAGAAGCAAACACACTTCCATTTTTTTCCAGAAGAGCTCATACAAAACTAACTACTACAAGTCTACAACCACGTCCTCCTTAACTTGTATGGCAAAGAGAAAGCCACGCAAGCATGTTGTTACAAAACCACATCGAACTCCTCTTCATGAATTTTTGACCTATTAACCTTTTTTTTTAAATGAAATAGAAAATGTAGCACCTCCGTGCTTGAAATGATAAATTTGGCACGGTGGTAGGTTCGGCAGGCTACATGTGTCCCCTACCACGCTCTCAGTCCGCGGAAGCCACCTATCGCACTCCCAGTTCGTGGCAAGCCACCTGCCGCGCATTCCAGACCGCGACAGCTTGTTCACGTGGCCACGTACGGCGCTCCCCAAGCGCTGCAGGAACTTGCAGCAGACTCAATCCGTGAAAGGTTGCAATGTACACATACAAATGCCTAACCTGCTACGGTGCCATTTTTATAATTTCGTGTGAACCGGTGCTACTTTTTCTATTACCGATCAAAAAGGTGTAAATCAGCAAAAACTCCCTCCTCGCTGTCGCCGCCGCCATTCATGACTAGCGTCGCCGAGGAGGACTCAAACATTAACCCATGCTTTTCTCCACCCCATCCAGCAAATCCCAAGTTCCTGCCGCCGTAGCAGCTATCTCCAGCCTCTGGTTCTCCTCCTCGTCGCTGACGCTGATTCCTCTGCCACTGCACGATGACAACCCGTTCGTCCCAATCCTTACTTTCGATCCCCTCCACTGGAGCCCCTCCTCTAGGTGCTCGCCACGAGCAACGTGAAGCATGTGCATCCTACTCGTGTAGGCGTGTCCGAAGAGAGTCGCACGAGATCCTGCTGACGGCTATCATCTGGTTCGTGGGAGCAGCTCGGGCGCGCAGCGCGTGGTTCATGAAGAGGACATGGTGGCTGATGTTGCGGAGGCAGAACAGGAATATCACACACCGCAAGCTGAGCCCATTGGACTGGCAGATGCAGATGTTGTAGGGGAAGATCACAAACCGCACGCTGAGCCCACTGGACAGGAGGATGCAGGAGAGTATGTCGACAACATAGTGTGTCAGATGGAGATCGATGACCTGATAGCCTGGGTCGAGGAGGAAACTTTAGAAGAAGATGGCGATGACTCTTCCGATGAGGACGAAGGTCTCATCCCGCAGGGATGGAATAGAGTGGATGTTGAGGGTTTTACTGTGCACAACGAGCATGAATCACTATAGGAGTACCATGGTATGGAGGTTCGGCTTCACACAATGTTTGCTGACAAGGGATCACTGCAGGATGCCATTAAGCTGTGGGCCTTGTCCATGCAGCGGACATGTCGGGTTCTCAAATCCAGCTAGGAGCAGTACACCGTGGTCTACGAGCAGGCTGGTTGTCCTTGGCATGTGCACGCACGTAGACCCAAGTACGAGATTCATTGGATTGTCTCCAAGGTGGAGGCACACTCCTGCGTGCTTAGTAGTGTATTGCCGAAGCATTACAACCTAACGTCGATCTTCATAGCCAATCTCATGTATGGAGAGATAGTGAAGAAGAAAGATCTGGAGGCCAAGCACATTATGGTGGCTATCGAGCAGAAATTCAAGTACAAGATTAGCTATGCGAAGGCATAGCGTGCGAAGCAGAAGGCTTTGCAAAGGAGGTTCGGTTCTTTCGAGACGGCTTACGACAACCTTCTTTGTATGCTCCAGGTGCTGTAGGACAGGAACCCAGGTAAATACATTGCTATGAAGGACAAGCCATCCAGAAGGTCGCCAGGTTTCATGGAGTTGCAGAGGGCCTTCTTAGCCTTCGGTCCCTGCATCGATGCTTTCAGGAACATGATGCCCGTGATCCTAGTCGACAGGATGTTCCTAACTGGGAAATACAAGGGTCAGATCCTAACAGCAATTGGCGTTGATGGCAATAATTAGATTCTGCCCCTCGCCATCACATTTGTTGAAAGTGAGAATTTCGACAACTGGTTGTGGTTCCTTCGATATTTGAAGGAGAGAGTAGTTGGGGCATGTCCTGATGTCTGTATAATCCATGATCGCCACCCCGAGATGACTAAGGCCATTAGAAAACTTCAGCAAGACCCCGAGGAGCCGTTCCCTTGGCGAGACATGAGGAACAAATGGTGCATTCGCCATCTGGGGGCCAACTTCTTCAAGCAGCTCCCGCAGCAACCATTGATGAAGCTCTTCAAGTGGCTGGCTATGCAGAATCAACAGCGTAAATTTGATGTGTTGTGGGACATGTTGGAGGAGCACACCAAGAAGCACATCGTCGAGAGGAACAAGCGTCTTCCCATTCCTGGGGCGGTGCATCCCGAACGCCTCGCACCACTGCCAGAGCTTGACCCTCCCCGTGTGACGCAGAGGACCTTGAGGAACATCAAGTGCTTCTCCCATCGGATTGAGACCGAGCAATTGGAGAAGTGGTCCTTGTTGCACGACACGGACAGTGCTAGGTACGACATAATGACCATTAATCTTGCGGAGGTGTACAATTGGGTTCTTAGGGGCCTCCATCTTCAGCCCCTTGTCGCCATTGTGGAAAGTGTTCTGCACGATATAATCGGATATTTTAGGGAAAGGCATGCAAATACGACACTTCCTGCCACCAACCCACATACACCGTACTGCTCAAAGATTACAGCATACATGCAGACCAAGACCGAGAAGGGTTAGTCGCACACAGTCTTCGTGATGGGCAATACGGAGCATTGTTTCAACGTGCTCCTTCGGGATAGAGCCGGATTTGGGATGACTCGCTCTCTTGTTACCCACGAGGTGTGCCCTAGAGATCATGTCAGTGAACCTAGTTGCACATGCAACAAGCCAAAGCTCCTTCACAAGCCGTGCTCTCATGTCCCCACTGCATGCAGGACTATCATCATGGACCCATTTAACTTCATGTCGGAGTAGGCGTGGTGCGGCGAGCTAAGAGGCTTCAAGATTGTGGGCAACTTTGCCATGTTGGATATGGCACAGAGGACTTGGATTCCGGATCTTGACTCGTTGAAGGGTGGGAAGGGCCGTCGGCAGAGTTGTCGCATTAGGAACGATATAGATGAAGGGGAAGCAGGAGCGGTTGGTAGATGTTGTGGCCACTACGGCCAGGAAGGCCATACCGCGAGAAGTTGCAAGGCGCTTGCCGACACGTAGGAACACCAACGTGAAGTGCAGCACCACTTCTTATTGTGTGTGTAGTGGTACTAAGAATAGGAATGCTAGCATGTTGTAACTTGTACTTCAGTTAGTACTTTGCTTGTTGTATGCAGTGTGGAACTAATTGTATCGTAATTGCAAACTTTAACTTCGTTTGTAATGTCAATATGTCATTGTTACCTATCTCCAAAGCAGGACGTGAACTCGCTCTACAAAGTACTAAGAGACCACTCTCTGTAAAGCAGGACGTGACCACACTCTGCAAAGCAGGATGTGACCTCGCTCTACAAAGCACAAAGAGACCACTCGACTGCCACAAGCTTTCTCCTCGAAGGGCACGGCGCATGGACACGAAACACATCCGTGCCTCATCGCAATGGAGCTACTATAGCTGTGTCTACTCTCGCTATAAATACAACACTACTTGGCCAGGAACTCCACACCAACAACACTACCTAGATAACATGGACAAGGAGAAGCAAGGAAGCACATATGTGAGCTTTTGAAAGACTAGGTGGCCCCCAAGATACTGCCGCTCACCACAGGGCATTTAGTCAGCAGCTTTACACACACCACCCACCTCCTCAACAGCCACCTCACAGTACGTCCAAAAATTCCAGGTCGAGCCGCGCCCCCTCCTATGCCCACTGAACACCCTCTGGAAGGGCGTCTGACGGTACACAGTTCTTAAGTGGTAATTTCCAGGAATTTTGCGAAGATCTAGGTATCAAGATACATTTCACTTCTGTTGCTCATCTACAGAGTAACAGAGCAATCGAGCAAGCTAATGGTATAATAATGCAAGGAGTGAAACACCGAGTGTTCGACTAGTTAACAAAACGATCAAGAGCTTGGGTTTAGGAACTTCCTTCTGTGTTATGGGCCGTTCGAACCACGGCCAGTCGTGCGGCCGGTGAAATGCTATTTTGTTTATGGTGCTGAAGCCATGCTTCCTCCAAAACTAAAAATTGGCTCAGCTCGAACCAGTTGTTTTAATGAAAACGATCAAGAAGAATGAAGACTTGACATCAATTTCCTTGAAGAACGATGAAACCAAGCCTTGTCACAATCAGTAGTTTACCAACAAGCCATGAGAAGGTACCACAGTCATAAGGTGCAACCTCGCAACCTAGCTGTGGGTGATCTGGTTCTTAGAAAAATTTAGAACCAGGCAAATCGCAACAAACTTTCTCCTAAATGGGAAGGTATTTATACTGTGGTCAAAGTCACCCGACCGGTATGACTGGCTATGTCAGATGGGCGTGTTTTGTCTAATTCTTGGAACATTGATCAATTGCGTAAGTTTTATGTTTAGTTGTTCTTTTCTTTTTATTTCAATTCAATAAAGATGCTTTTCCTTTCAAATGAGTGCTATTGTTTATATGTATGTTATCTATTATCTGGACACATACTATTGTTGTTTAAATTGGTCGGAGAAGACACTTTTTCTCTCTGATATCCTTCCAAAGGGTCTCTTTTGCTTTTTGGCATTGGCTTAATTATCACCAGCCATTCAGGTCCTAGTCATGACCATCTCAACCATGGTTTTCACGCGTGACCATACACTCTTTTCTCAAAGAAGCAAAATAAGTAAAGGAGCATAACATATATAACTCCAAATAGTTTCCTACGTGCTTCATAATTGAAATACTAACTTTCTTCATTTCAACAATCTGTTTTCACTTGTTTTGGCTACTGGTCAGGACACGAAAAACCTCCTAGTCGAAATCTCTCCTCTCTGCATGTGGTCCTACCCACTAGAAGGAGTTTCCTAATGACAACCTTTTTCTTACGATCCTCGCTGCCAGTCGGAACTTGTGTACAAACGCGTTTGGCGAAGTGTCTATCATGTCTATGATTCTGAGCAATCTTCATGACCAGGTTGGATACTAATTATAAATAATAACACTTATTTTCTTGTTGTTTTATTTGCATACATTTTTGCATAAGATTCTTAACATCAAGTTAATTCTCAAAGAATCTTTCGACCACTTAGTATTATGTACCATATTTCGATTATGAAATAGATCTACATCTAGTCGAAATCATACACGGGTTTCGACCTAATTGATTTCCAAGTGCTCGATTAGATCATTTTACAACATAATCATGGCATACTTTATACACTGGCCATTGCTTTTTGCTCTTTTTCTTGGTCTACTGCTTCTTTAGTAAGCTCTTTTACTAATACAAGCAGTCGGGGGCTAGGAGATATATGAGCACTTAGCAAAATTAAGAGTATAAAAACATGGACTTTATTGATGTTAAAAGGTAAGTTTTTACATTCATAGTTTTAATTTATATTAATCTACTTCTCAGAGCCCCCAAACTGGTCGCTGCGAGATGGAGACCTAACCTCCATTTCCTCCGTGACTTTGTTTCCAAGAGGCTTTGCTTTCTTGAGTAGCTTGGTCGCTTCATCATCCGAACAGTTGAAGTCTTCTTCAATGGCCTAGAGATGAATAGAAGGGTCAGAAGCCTTGAGCTTTGCCAGAGCAAAACTTACTCCGTTCGCAACAACTTCTCTCATTGTTTGCGCGTGGTTATCCCGAGTAGCCTTGAGTAAACTCTTGAGGTCTTCGAGTTGCTGGCCAAAATTATTTATTTCCAAAATTATTTATTTTCTCTATGGGATCTTCTAAGGAGGGCAGATGCATCCCTGACCCCATGTCGAAGAGCATCTTATTGAGAGCCTTGACTTTATCGTCCACACTTCGCTCAAGATCTGCCCTTTGGCCAAGATCGAACTTCAAAGCTTTTTTTGCTTTGGTCATTCTTTGAGTTTGCTCTGCACAAATATACCAAGAATAAATACATATATTTAGAGAAGATAGTACGATGGTCAAGTTGACAACCAGTTACCTTGATTCTTCTTCTTGAAAGTCTCAATGACTTCCTTGTGTCTGGTCATCAAGTATTCGATCGACTGGTCTTTTGCTTGGCATTCTTCTTTAAGCTTGGTTATTACAGCTTCCTTAGCCACGATCTCTTTTTTAATTTTCTCTAAATCTATCAAATATGATAAGGGGAGAATTTAATTAACAGAAGAGAAGCAAAATAAGAAAAATGAGAGGAGTTAAGAGGAAAGTACTTACTTTCTAACTCGGAGTTTTTCTTCTCCAAGAGTTTTATTCGCTTGGTTAGTCATCCAACCACTACGAAATTCTCCACCATATGCTATAGAAATAGCAAACTCCTTTTTAAGTTTTTCATAAACTTTAAAGGAAAAAGGCTATGTAGGTAGTCGTGGGAGCTTACCCGCATTGCCACGTCATTGTATTCGATGAAGATAGTATCAGGATTCGTCTCTGCTTGATGATCCGATATCCTCCCCCAAGCCTCATCGAGTTCCTTGCTATTGGTGAACCGAGGGCAATAAGGGAAGGTGCTGGCCTGAGGAGATTCCCTAGCAGAGGTCGGACCCTACTGGAGTTCCTCAGGAACTTCCACCTCCTTCGAAGGAGTCAGAGCAGCCACAGGTTCCTGAGCAGGTGCTGTCGCTACCTGCTGAGGGGCTGTCTCAACCACTTTGACCTCAGGAGTTTTCTCCTAAGGGGTGCTTTGGTCGCAAGCAACCAGAACACTAGAAGATCTATCCAAGTAGAATAAAAGGAAATCAAAATTCAAGAATACTAGAAACATCAAAGGTACATATTTGCATAAGTTTTTTTTCATACAAATACATTCCTGGTATTCTTCTTAGTATTGACCTTGAAATGCGCTAGAGCATAATCCGGAGCGCTTGCTTTCCTCTTCTTCTCAACCGATTTCATCGGTTCCAAACCGATAGGGCTGGTTATACCCCTCACATCGTCTAACATGAGGTCGGAAGCAATATTCTCGATCAGCTGGTCGAGAATATGATCCCTGACCATTGGATCAGGGGTAGTGGTTTCATTGACCTCCATAGCAGTTGCATCAGGAGTAACTGTCAGGTCGTGAACGACCACTCTGGGGTCTACGACCTCCGCAACTCGGCCCTGCGGGTTTTTCTCCTCTGTCGCCTAATTAAAAACACAAGACTAATTAGGTAATGAAAAACTTCATTCAATATGTATTCTTTCTTGTCAACATTTTTCCTACCTCAAAATGACCACCACCTTGTGTGGTTGTGAAAGAAGAAGCGGTCAAACGGGTCAATTGGTTCACAACTCTGGGTGCGTTCATTGATCCTCAATCCGACCAACTGTACATCAAGCAGGTAACATGAAAAACTAGTCAGAAAATACTTAAACAATGAAAAGGGATTGCTGTTTTGTATTTACCTTAAGCCTCTCCTCTCTCTCTCTTCTTTAGAGACAATAGATCTTCAGAAGAAATCGGTGCACGGGAAGCTTGAATCCGCATTCGATGTATGTGAGGAAAACAAGAATTTCCCCCTCTTCCCTGCTCAGAAATGTTGTCCGACCGCAGATTTCCAAGAAATAAGGTCCTTGTCTGGCAGCATCCCTCTCGCTTCTAAAGCCTTGAGTTTCTTTCCGCTCAAATCTGAGACCAGCCAATTGGATATCGAATCCAACATTATGGGAGTTTTGGGTGGATGAACAGAGGTCGGAGAAGGTTTTGGGCAAGAAGATGAGCAGAGGTCGGAGGAAATCCTTTGCAAGAAGGTGAAAAGGATTCAAAGAAAATCTGAGAGCATAAAAGCCCTAATGCCGTGCACGATGGGATTTTATAGCCTCAGTGCTTTAACTGCAAAAAGGAGTTACTCCAAATGTCCAACGGACACAAACCTTTTTAATGTTTAACAGATAGAAAAACTCTTCGATTCCCTAGGCAGTTTCTCAACTTTAAAGTGACTACATATCACTTCGTTTCATCACAACATTAAATGAGGGTCTGCCCGATACGGCTTTCATCAGGGAGGGTTCACACGACCTAATTCATTTAAAGTTCGGGGGCTAGCTGACGAGGATTAAAATCTCTATGTGTTATCTGAATACATAATTAAAGACCTCACGACTTCGTGGTCGTAACCCCTAAGGCTAACAACCCCTGTGGTCGTAAGAATTCCAGAGGTTACATCAAGGATACTCTGGTCGGATGAGGTCCTATACCCAGCCCCTCATTAGGTGACTGCTCGTAGAAATAATGAACTAGCACTTGGACTCGATTCCAAGTATATACCTTCCGTGTGATGAATGGAACATTGCCTAATCACTCCAAACCACACGACGTTTCATAGCTCTAAGTCACTGATAATAACCCTCATGTAGTTACATCATCCCCTGGTATCAACCGCCTAGCGGTTGATATCTCACCAACCGCTGCCTCGCTCCGACAGTCGTGACACTTTCAACGGGCGTCTCTTCAAGAAGTAACTGCCACCACTTCATCGACTACTTAAAGGAGAACACAAATGGCAGAAAGGGAGGGATCCAATGGAGAAGATCAGCAGATGATTTCATTCCATCGAATTGAAGCATCATAATTAGCATTAGATTCATGTTTGAAGTCTTATTCAAGAGCATAGCAAGCAATACACTCTGTGTACTTAGAGTTAGTCCATTGCCTTGTCAAGGACACCCCCTGTATAGTCAGTTCATATTAATAAAGAGCAGTCCCATTCTCTCCTAAGAAGTCTTTGCCATTTTTCTTTATTTTATTTTGTAAGATCAGCAATTCGATCGTCGACACCACCCTTACGACATATGGATGCTGCTGACAAGAAAGGAGTGGGCCAGGGAGGACTGCAAGAGCCGTGAAAGGCGTCTTGAAGAGCTGTAGGCTGAGATAGAGGAAAAGAAGAGGTGGGAGCGGTTGCACGAGGAGCAGGAGCGCGAGCATGCTAGGCGACGCGAGGCCGACAGGGTGCGGAAGAGGGCCATCGCTACGAAAGCTAAGGCGCAAGGCGATGAGTACAACACCGAGCTGGGCCGCAAGGGCAAATGGCCACGTTCCACGCAGTAGTTCGACCATCTTCGTCCATATATCCCATGTATTTCTAATTCCCTAAAGGTATGCGTGTACCGTTCTTGGTTCGTTAGCCTACGTGCCATGTAATCCCCTTGTTGGATCAACTGTCGTGTTGTTATCGTTGCGCTATTTCACCAAAGTTCTCTACCGTGTATGAATTCCCTAACGCATCGCAATATCACTTACCTTCCTACTTACAAATCATTGCTACCTCATTCGCCCTCACAAAATTCTTCAGAAATTTATCATACTACAACAACATACGATGATCATAAAATGTTATTGCGAGTCTAACAGATTTCGTACACTTGGGAATCTACGAAAAATCACAAACGGACCAACCAACCTTGTTTGCCCTTTTATTTCCAAAAAAAATAGCAATCTACAAACAAGATTTGCTAAATGTATTACCTACAAAAAATTGCCATTTATTGCTCTACAATTATTTCTATAGGATTAATAAAATAATAATTTTAGGCTAAGTCGCTCAACCGTTGGGCGACCAGTATACTTGGCACGCAACTATTGGACGACTGGCCCAGGTTGCTCAATGGTGGAGCGACAGATGATTATTTATGTAAAATATATAAAAAACGGAGTTATGTTTCTGTGTTTCCGAATAAAAAAAAAAGATTATTTTCAAAAAAATTCATCTTCTCGATACGCAAGGTACCTTCCGTACCTGATCTTGATGAGATGTCACTGGAGGCCCACGGCGAGCCGCACAGTTTTGGAGGTGGTGGCCGGAGAATTGCCTGAATGCCCAACCAAACAGCACGACCAGCAGAACGATGAGTAAATCTTGGAACCATTTCTCCCAGATCCAGTGGTTTCAGGTGGGATATGTCAATTGTGAAGGTATCTGTGCATGGCGGGGCAAACGTGCAATGTTGGCTGTTCTTTACTCCGCTGGTAGTCTGTTCGCATCATTCCATGATTCGTGTCACTTTCTTTATTTTGGATCCATTACTTGAGCTTGTTGCTGACTGTAAACAAATAGTTGTCATTCTACATGGTCTACATAGATCCAGATCTATGTTTCTGTTTTGCAAATGTAACTTGTTGCTTTGAACGTTCTCACTGTCAGTGGAGGTAAAGCAGAGATAAGATTTGTTATGCTGTTGCGGTACGAACGCCTCGTCATCTCTCAGTTCTTCAGTGGAGGTAAACAGAGGTAAGATCAGAGGCGTGCGGTTGATATCAGAAGCAGATAATCATCGGTAAACACGACGTCTACCTCCTCCATGATCTTCGCTGGATGACATGAACAGCGTCATTGAGTTCTTCGCCTGCAAGTGCAACTGTGCAAGTGGGTACCGAGAAGAATCTTTCAAAAGTTGCCATGTGCAGGTAACTGGTGGAAGGAATTCCCAACGACAATAGTATTTTCAGCTTTGTTTACATGGAAAGAGAAGACCAAACGGCGACAGTCTTCCGTAGCCTGTGACACGATGATGACACAAACATAAAAAATTCAACGGATTTGAGAAGGACGTTTGAGCCACCGACTCAAGGAATGAAAAACTGCTGCCATTGCGGTTAACATTGATAGCGAAACTGCACTGGCGCCCTAGGATCTCCAGGTTGGTAGCAGGCTTTAATTCTTGGCATTGATCGAATGGATTCATTTTAGTAGCTCATACGTCGGCCTACCTTGTACATTTGTAGTTAGTCTTCAATGGGAAAGAGTTCTTCAGTGTTGTCATGGGCTCAGGTACAGCCCGAAACACCGGGCTTCTTGTTCCTTAGGGGACCAAAAACGTCAGACTTAACCATCCTCTTCATGCATCAAATTATGCACCAAAATGACGAATTCTGGATCAAATATGTTTCTGTTATATATTCGAGGTCGTGTTGCCGACGAACAAAGCTCTCAACTCGTAAATAATAACAATAAACAAGAACATAAGGATGTAGTCCCAGCTCCCTCTCTTTATTTATCTCTTTGCCCCTTGGCTTGTGTGTATAATAAGATCTCTTTGCCCCTTTTATATAGAGGGAGGATGTTCACTTTCATGCTTGAATAAGTAATACGGGACTAAACGGATTAATGGGCCTTGTGGTCCGACAACCCCTCTAATGAGTCTTTGTTTAGGTAAAATATCCACATATAATTGGGCCTCGAAATGAGTCGATATACAACACTCTCCAGTGGACACTTTGCCAACATTTTATTGTAGATGCAATATCAGGCCTGGTATAATTGGCAAGGTATAACAGTGCTCCAATAACACTTAAATAAGGGGTTTTGGGTCCTAATGTATCATCGTTCTCTCGTCTAGAACCATATGGATCTTTCTCCACTTTTAGCGACCTAACGATCATGGGTGTACCTAGTGGATGAGATTTATAATATCTCTCCAACACCTTTTTGGTGTAGGTGGTTTGATGCAGAAATATGCCTCTAGGCAAAATTTCAATCAACAACCCGAGACAATATTTGGTTTCACCCAAATCTTTCCTCTTGAATTTCGTCTTTAACTATGAGCTTTCTTCAAGAATATCTTCTATGTTTTTGATTATGTTCAAGACATCAACATACACAGAGATGATGCAAAATCCATTCTTGGATTTCTTTATGAGCACACACACACATACTTCGTTGTTTATGTAAACCTTTTGTAAAATGAATTTACTCAGTCGGTTGTACCATAGACGACATGACTGTTTCACCCGTATAGTGATTTTTTGCAACTTAACACTATACATGTTGCGATGTTCATTCTCGCTCATACATGAGAATTTTAGTCCCTCTGGAATCTTCATAGAGATTTCAGAATCTAGTGACCCATGTAAATATGCAGTCACGGTATCCATAAGTTTTATTTTCAAATTCATTCTTCCTGCTAGGGGTGGATAACGAGCTGGCTCGACTCGGCTCGTTAAGGGTCGTTAAGAAAACGAGCTCATCTCGGCTCGTTAAGATAACAAGCAGAAAACCAGGCTCGGCTCGACAAAAAACTTGAACTCGGCTCGTTAGCCTCGTTAATGAATTGACATCCAGAATTAATAAAACAACCATGCAAATCAATAAAAAAAACATCCATGCAGAGGTGACCAATCATCAGAGGTGACATGTTAATGTAGATTTGGTCTCTCAGCGAAGCAAAACTCACACAATGTCATGGATCAATGATCTCAACACATCCAACTCAAGCTAACAGGTTCACAATATTTCTATACAGGCATATCACAATTCACAACATATATTAGCCAATGAAATGACAATACTCTCATACCCAAAACAAGAAAATTCATTGTTCGATGAGCTTCTTAGTGCCTTCAGACTCCTGGGCGGCGGCGACGGCGGGGAGGAGGGCAGGTTGGATGCGGTGGGGTTGCGCCAGTTCTTGCCGTAGAAGGAGCGCGCGGGAGGAGGAAATCCCGGCGCGGAGGAGGGGGAGAGGCGCCGGGGGCTTGTGGTGGCGGCGAAGGAGGAGCAAAGTGGAGGCGGAGCGGGCGACCGAGACCGAAGCAGGAGGTGGAGGTGGAGGAAGCAGGAGGCTAGGACCGGAGCAGGAGGTGGCGGGCTGGCGGCAGCAGGAGGCTGGGACCGGAGCAAGAGGTGGAGGAATTGGGAGGCTGGGGCTAGGACCGGAGGCGGAGCAGGAGGTGGCGGTAGCAGGAGGCCGGGACCGGAGCAGGTGGAGCCAGCGGGAGTGGGCAGGGGGCGCGAGGAGGTGAGGTGAACCGAGAGAGCAGCGCCGTCGTCCAACCCGGACCAGAGCCGGGACGAGAGACCGTAGCCTTGCTTATGGGCGTGGGCGCGTGGCCGTGGCGGTGTGAGGATGGGGAATGGGGAGTGCAGCAGCGGCCGTGCCCGTGTGTCCGTGGGGGGAGCGGCTTAGGGTTGTCCACTTGGGGTTGGGGCCTTGCCTTGGGCCTTGTGGCGTTGGACTGCCTAGTGGCTCGGCTGGTGGCCTGGTGCTTAATCAAGTGACGTTGATTTTCCTAACAAGCTAAACGAGTTAAACGAGCCATTCGCGAGCCAGCTCGAACTCGGCTCGTTAAGGAAACGAGCTAAATGACCAACTCGGCTCAGCTCGTTAAGGGACCGATTTTGAGTCGAGCCGAGCCGAGCCGAGCTGGCTCGCTAGTTTTGGGCTTTTTTTTCCATCCCTACCTGTTGCCATAACTATAAGGTATTAGAACGTTGTGCCATCAATTACAGGAGAGTAAGTTTCATCGAAATTGATGTCGGGTCTCTACATGAACCCTTGTGCTACTAATCTCGCTTTGTTGAGGTGTATAAGTACCGGAGAGCTCATGTTTGATGCCTATCTCATCGGAATAGTCTTCAATGTTAGTATTTTTGAACTCGATCCCATTGTCACTTCGAATTTTCTTGATTGGGGTTTTTAATTCATTTTGGGCATTTTTTTTGCATACTTTTTGAAAATACTGGAGGATTTAGATTTGTCTTATAGAAAGAAAACCCAAGTGAACCTTGAGAAGTCATCCATGACGACTAAACAAAAAGAGTTGCCCCAATGCTGGCCCAAACAAGTCCATATGTGAGAGCTCTAGCGGCCTAGATATGGACATAAATTTTTTTGTGGGATGAGAGTTTACTACTTGCTTGCTGGTTTGACAAGCACTACATAATTTATCCTTCTCAAACCACACATCCTTCAAGCCCAGAACCAAACCGTATTTAAAAAGCTTTTTCAAGGTAGACATCCGCACATGCCCAAAACGGCGGTGCCAAAGCCAACCAAGAGAGACTTTAGCCATTAAGCACGTCGAGATGCACAAAGCATTTGAGGAAAAGTCCGCAGGAATCAAATTTCCAAAATAAAAGCCTTTGAAAACGAGTTTTTGATCCTTTTTTTGTTTAAAACAAAAAATTAATGCTCTGTAAATAGACAATGGGACCCTAAATCACATAATTGAGCAATTGAAAGGATATTAAAGCTTGGAGACTCAACCAATAACACATTGGAGATTGAATGATCATATGAGATGGCCATCTTCCCAATTCCATTCACTTTTCCTTTCCTATTGTTACCAAAGGTGATCTTATTGCTTGAATCTTCTTCTTCTAATGAGGTGAACATCTACGAGATGTTGGTCATGTGTTGAGTACATCCACTATCCAACACCCGATGCCAACCTCCGATGTTGTAGTTCACCTACAAAACAAGGATCATGTCTTGACTTTAGGTACCCAAATCTTTTTTTGTCCTTGTTAGTGCATAAAGACTTAGGCACCCAAATGACCCTCTTCTTCTCATTAAACATGGGAACACTTATGAACTTAGCAACAACTTTACCATTCTTGCCTGTTCTAAGCAAGTAATGAGTGGCATTGATAGTGCCCTTGAAAGATGAACTCTTAGAAGTACTCATGGGACAAACATTTGTCTTGTGGCCTTCTTCATGACATTTATAGAAAAAGCCACCCTCCTTCATGAATCTTATCTTGGGTATTATCCAACCACCACTCTTGGGTACAATCCCAGGGACCTTTGCCCCCAAGGATTTGATCGAGAGTGACACTTCCTTTGAAGCACTTTGTTAAGCCCTTGTTAGGTTTGTCCACTTTCGCCTTTAGCTCAATGTTTTCCTTCACAAGGTTAGTCGCACACATAGCAATACTACAAAGAGCAATAGAATCTACTTTTGGAGAGCATGGCATGGCATGGCAATTAAATCATCACAAGAAGTGAAGACATTGACCTTGATGGGAGTAGTGCTTACTTGAATAGCAACAGAGTGAGGATCAATATCGCAAGCAATACCCCTATCAATTTTGGTCATGACAAATTGCTTGTTAAGGAGATAATCATGTTCAATTTCAAGCTCATCATACTTAGCACTTAGTTCCTCAAACTCGTTGCTAAGTGTAGTATGCATTTTCTTAAGCACCTTTAACTTTTGCTTCTCCTTACCAAGAGCCGAATTAAGCTCCTCTATCATCTCAATAATGTCATCATTGGAAGGACTTAAGTCATTTACCTTGTCATTATGTTTTTCCATGAGAAAAAAAGGTTAGGTAGGAGGTGGTGAAGTAGACTCGATGAGAGAAAGCCCGGCTAGACCTCTCTATGGTGTTGGCCTATTATCTTCATCATCATTTGATTTCAGCTCGGAGCTCTCATCGTCGGTGATCCACTCTCCAATGCATGCTTCCTTCTTTCCAACTCTTGTGAGTTTCTTGGACTTGATCTTTTTGCCCTCATACTTATTCTTGCTCTTGATGACGTCCTTGCCCTTCTTCTTGTTATCACATCTTGAGCCGATGTGACCCTTATCATTGTACTTATAACAAATGGTGTTGGAAAAGGGGTTCTTCTTGCTTGAGGATTAGCTTGACGAAGATCTTCTTTTTTTCAAAATTAACCCCCTTATCATTTTATCTTCTTAACAACACGTCTTGTCTTCCTCATGAGCAAGGCCATATCATCAGAGTCTTTGCCATCCCCATCATCAAAATCACTATCACATGCAATGGACTCGCTCTTGGCCTTAAAAGCGATGTTCTTATTGCTTGATGGAGATTCTCCTTCATAGTCCTTCAACAAGTGCTCATGCCACGCAAGCTTCCCCAAGAGTGTCGTGGGAGTCAATTGATTCAAGTCTCCTTGAGTGAGCAACACCACGAGCGTCTTGTACTCCCTTGGTAAGACACTAATCATTCTTCTCACAATCTAAGATTAGTAAGAGACAAACTGAGGCCCTTCAACTCATCCACAATGCAATTCATATGAGAATACACGTCATTTGCGGTCTCGTGTGGTGGCATGGTGAAGGAGTAGAATTGTTATTTAAGATATACATTTTGGCTTCCCTCACACTAGAGGTGCCCTCATGAATCTCGCAGAGTGTAGTCCAAATCTCATGAGCCAATGAGAGATTGCTAACTCGATTGAAGACATGCACACTAAGGGAACTAAAAAGTGTGTTCTTTGCTTGGGCGTTGAATTGTTTGTTTTTCACCTCTTTATCTGTGAGGACCCCGGAATATTGAAAATGTGCTTAATTAAAATTATACTGTAGCACAATTCTTAATTAAGGAACAATATTGCCTCTTTATTAAAGATCATGCTAGAAGCATAAATTTAACAAATAACAGATCCAAGATTTAGGATTCCCGGATATATGTCTCACAATGGTTCTCAGGATCAGTGACCATTGCACATATATCCTTAAACAACATTGCATCATACACATACAAGTTATACATTTACATAGTTAAACATAACTTTACAATTTTTGGTTTGGTACTACAATATCAAGTGACTCCGGGTCACTAATAAAATTTGACAGCGGAAGCAAAAGAGTAAACGACTAAAACCACCAATGGCCCCATCACCCGCAGGCTATTGCGTGGAGGAAAGAAATAGCTTTATTCGTTAGCGTCGCCCTGTTCGGCGCTAACGGGTACCTCATACAAGTAACCATCCCCACCTGCAACAAGAGGTTATAGCACCTTGAGTACGGAAGGTACTCAGCAAGACTTACACAAACTAATAAAAGAAAGTGTTTGTTAGAACCTATACAAAGGATTAAGATTTGTACATGCATAAGGTTACAACACGAAAGGCATCATGGTTCCATTTTGCATAAAGCAATACATCTTAACCTACAATGGTTAGATTTGGATAAAGCCATTTAATAAATCAAATTTGACTAAAACAGTAAGTGAATGGGATGTAAACATAAACAGTACATTGCATGAATTCCCTCATGCTGAACCAGAACCCAAAACAAAAGTTTAAATCAAAGTTCTATACAGATGACATCAACTCAAGTTATCGTCCATGACCGTGGACACGGCTATTCGAATAGTTTTGATACCCTGCAGGGTTGTACAACTTTACACACACGACTTAGTTAGCACGTAAGCCTCCGGAATAATAGCACACAACCTTTGGCATGCCGGCCGGGTAAACTAAGATTTGGTATTTTTCAACAAGTTGACGCTATTGAGCTGGATAACCCATGTGTGAACTGATCTCGCTTAAACAACGACTGATAGCATCTGCTTAACCGGGGCACACATGTTGCGCTGGGAATGCCGACCCAATCAAAAGAAATACAGGTTGTGTTCGCTACACATACTAGATTGCAATCGGCACCTTTAAGGTACGTACATGCGATAGAACACATATATGTCGTCACCCTCCTAAGAACATCTGATACTGATATAAAACTCACATGGCATAAGACACAGCCCGAAGACCTAAGCATCTATGCCATACAAGATCAATACACATGTCCTTACTCTCCTGTCTCCAACTCAATAGCATTAACCCTTTACTTAACCAAACAGCGCCCATACACCGCATGTGGAAGTACGTTGAGGCTTGAATTGAATAATCATAGTTTAGTCCTTAACTGGTCCAGACAAGTCCACCACAATTCCCAATCTCATGCACGAAGGCACCATCACTAGCATCCTCTTGTCTAGATCAATTGAAATTTAAAATTCAGTTCTGATTTAAAGAAACTGGACAAAGAGTTAAAATTACTGAACTTTATTTGTTGTTCCCATGTTTGACAAGATAGTCTTGTCAAACTCTAACGTTCTATGGACTGCATGGCTAAGCAAATTCTGAAATTAAACGATATAGTATACAGCACTACTCTAAGTTTGAGTGTATGGTTAGATTTAAGGTAATCCATAATGTTAGGTCATAACTACCTACTAACAGATCACAATTGTATTTTCAGCAAATTAGCATGCAACAGTTATCACTGTATTTTTAAAAATCTATTGTATAAAACTTTGGGATCAATATGATGCTGAGAGGATGCTTGCCTTGATAGTAATACACTTCTTGTGTAGGCTCTGGTTGCTCAGAAATAGAATCAAATACTTCAGAAGAACCAGACTCTAAAAAGGAACAATAAGATCCAATAAATATAAGAGCTGACATCAAGTACATGATGAAAACAAAATGTATGATCAATATGGAAATGCATGATTAACAACATGCTTAAGTTATATCTACCCCAATAAAGATAATAACCCATATTATCATCTACTGCCTTCAATTGACAGAAAATAGGGTTTAGGTTAAAGTTACAGATTTCATATTTTGAAAAGAATTGAAAACAGGGCAGATTGTAGATTTTGGTTTAAGTGAAAGTATACCAAGTAAAAGATTCTAAATTAAAGCTTAACCTGATCTTTAGAGTAGATAATACTCGAGGCTAACCCTAATCGGTCAGATTACAGAAACTTATCAAAATTTCAAAAGTTGTCGGTTTGACCGACAACAGATGACAGAGGTAGATCTCTGCTACAAAGCGAAGTGGAAGACAACAAGAAGCAAAAGAAACACTGCTTATGCTACTAGGGCTTAGCTATGAACTGACTAAGTTGAAAAGATAACATGGGAAACCCTAGTATTGGAAAACGACATGAAAGACCGAAAAGTCATGAAAACAACTTTTCAGTTTAAAGAAGGCAGGAGTATTACATGGACAACTAGATGGTTCATGTGAGCTACTGAGGTCCTTAAGGTGCTCAAGATGACAAGAATTAAGGTCTTAGCTTACCAGGATAAGAAAAACACCGAAGGTTCCTAAAATCAGCTCTGATCAACAGAGAGAAAGTCCCCTTTTTCAAACTACAAAAGATGCTAAACCCATATTACAAGGTGAATCAAGCATCTAGGATGGATAAGCAAGGAGTAAGAGCAAGAAACTCCACTGGAACGAAAAGGAAGATGAAGAGCTTCTTTGGTCAACAATGGAAGTAGCAAAAAGCTAGGGTATATATATAGAGAGGTTGAGCTACAGGAGCAAAGGAGAAGTGTCTAGAGTTGATGAGGTGTCCAATTGGTGCTAAATATCCGAAAAATAGTGCATGATCACTGGATAACGCCTCTACTCCGGCCACGAAGCCGGCGGCGGTGAACAGACGCGAGGAGGAAGAGAGGCGACCCATTGACATGCGGGCCCCGCTGTCAGCCGCAGTCGCGCACGCCTCCTAAAACTCAAAAGAACATCGACCGTCCGATTAGAAATGGGCAGCTGAGATAAAGATAGGCGTTAAGATAATCTAATCGGTATCATTTAATATCGGCCGTGCGATCTCAAACGAAAGGTTGAGATTTAGTGGAGCATTAGGAAGTCCGATTGTTATATTCAAAGAGGGGTGTTGGATGCGAATCCAACGGTTGATCCCAAAAAGATACACGTCACTTTAATTGAGATAACGTGGCACCGTTAGATTTGTTTTCCACGGTCAAGATCGATGGGAGATTCGGCCGTCCGAATGTCACATCTTTATGGATCCTACGATCAAAATCCAACAGCCCTATGAAAATCGGGCCCTAAATGCACACGGTTGAATGGGTGCCGGAGGATTTGAATCCGACAGCCAAAAATGAACGCGCCTTTAAGTTTAAAAACGAAAAGGGTGGCGCGATTTAATCTAAGATCAACGGTGGAGATCAAGTGGGGGTTCGGAGGTCCGATTGTCACCACCCCTCTCGATCACACGATCTAGATCCAAGGGCTCAGATTCACGGTGGCGTTCGGGAGCCCAAACAGCCCACTAGATCTAGCCCGTTCAAAGAGTTTTCTCCCTACTAACTATTAAAGAAATTTTTAAAGCTCAAAAAATTGGGATGTTACAAACCTCCCCCCTTAGAGGAATCTCGACCCCGAGATTCAGGCTAGCTAGGGAAAATGCTAGAAAACTCGGCTTTTAGCTCTTCTTCACGCTCTCACGTTGCTTCTCCTTGTGAGTGGTTACTCCACTGAACTTTGCAAAAACGAACAGTCTTCTTTCTAGTGCGACACTCTGCGACATCCAAAATCTTGACTGGATGCTCCTTGTAAGTGAGATCTTCTTTCAACTCAATTGATTCCGGCGGGGCTTGTTCTTCTGGTACACGAAGACACTTCTGCTAATGACTGCGGTAGCTCCAATTGATAAGCAACTTCTCCGCGGTGTTCCAAAATCTTGAACGGACCAACATACCTAGGGACAAGCTTCCCTTTGGCATGAAACCTTTTAACACCTCTGAGTGGAGTAACTCTAAGATAAACAAAATCTTCTGGCTCAAAGTTGAGATCACGACGACGATAATCCACATAGCTCTTCTGTCTTGACTGAGCTATCTTTAATCTTTCTCTGATCATGGCCACTTGCTCTTCTGCTTCCTGAATAATATCTGGCCCGAATACCAAACGTTCAGTTATTTCTAACCAATTCAACGGGGTTCTGCAGGCACAACCATACAAAACTTCAAATGAGGATATTTGCAGACTAGCTTGATAATTGTCGTTATATGAAAATTCTGCATATGATAAACTCTTATCCCATTTGGTAGCATTAGCTAGAGAGCAAGCTCTCAATATATCTTCTAGTATTTGATTAACTCTTTCAGTCTGTCCATCTGTCTGAGGGTGGTAAGCAGTACTAAAATTCAAATGGGTACCCAATACTTCATGCAATCTTTGCCAAAAACGCGAGGTGAACTGAGATCCTCTATCTGACACTATCCTCTTAGGTACACCATGCAGACTGACAATCCTTGACATATACAACTCTGCAAGGCGATCTCCTGAGTAAGTGGTTTTGACTGGCAAGAAATGAGCAACCTTGGTCAAACGATCGACTATTACCCAAATCGAATCATAACCCGATTGAGTCCTGGGTAAACCGGTAATGAAATCTATTCCGATCTCCTCCCACTTCCACTCTGGAATCTTTAGGGGTTGCAACAATCCTGCTGGTCTCTGATGCTCTGCCTTTACCTTCTCACATATGTCGCATAAGGCAACGAACTCTACGACTTCTCGCTTCAAATTTGGCTACCAAAATTTATTCTTAACATCCTGGTACATCTTAGTACTTCCAGGGTGAATCGAATATTTTGAATCATGGGCTTCTTTTAAGATTAGTTGCCTCAAGCCATCAATATCTAGTACGCAGATACATCCATTAATCCACAGTATATCTTGATCATCATGGGTGAAATCTTTAAATTTCCCTTCTGCCATTTTGAGCTTGATGTCTGATAGCACGGGATCCTTTGGTTGGGCTTCACGAATCTGCTTCTCTAGGGTAGACTGTACTTCCAAACTGGCCACAAATCCCTCAGATACTACTTCTACCTTCAGCTTCTGAAATTCTTCATAAAGTTCTGGGCAACTTTCCTTTACTTCCAAAGCATTACAGTAGCTCTTACGACTCAAGGTATCTGCAACTACATTGGTTTTACCAGGATGGTAGTGAATTCCAAGATTATAATCTTTGATCAATTCTAACCATCTTCTCTGTCTCATGTTTAAATCTTACTGAGTGAAGATATATTTCAGGCTCTTGTGATCTGTGTAGACTTCACAGCGGTTACCGATAAGGTAATGACGTCAAATCTTTAAAGCATGCACTATGGCAGCTAATTTCAGATCATGGGTAGGATAATTCTCCTCATGAGATCTCAATTTCCTTGACGCATAAGCGATGGCTCTTACTTCCTGCATTAGGACACACCCTAATCCTTGACGCGAAGCATCACAATAGATATCAAAATCCTTCTGAATATCAGGCAGAATCAACACCGGTGCTGAAATCAAACGTTTCTTCAACTCTTGAAAACTTTCTTCACAAGCTAGGGTCTAAGTGAACTTTTTCTCTTTCTTCAACAATTGCGTAAGAGGCTTAGCAATCGTTGAGAATCCTTCGATGAAACGGTGATAATATCCTACCATTCCTAAGAAACTACGAATCTGAGTTACGGTCTTGGGCTGCTCCCACAGTAACACTGTTTTAACTTTATCGGGGTCAACTGCTACTCCCTCGGCTGTCATCACATGACCAAGGAAATCCACTTCCTTCTTTCAGAAATCGCACTTGCTGAACTTGGCATATAACAGATGCTCTCTGAGTTTTGCCAAGATTAATCTCAGGTGTTTGGCATGTTCCTCCTCCGACTTAGAGTAATCCAAAATATCATCGATGAACACAACTACGAACTTGTCCAGATACTCCATGAACACTTTATTCATCATGTTCATGAAGTATGCAGGGGCATTAGTCAGACCAAAGGACATGACTAAGAACTCATAATGTCCATACCGCGTTGAGAAGGCGGTCTTTGGTATATCCTTATGACAAATCTTCAATTGATGGTAACCTGATCGCAGGTCGATTTTTGAGAACACTCTGGCTCCTTTCATCTGATCAAATAGATCATCAATTCGGGGTAGTGGATACTTGTTCTTGATGGTGACTTCGTTAAGAGTACGATAGTCTATGCACATTCTCATGCTCCAATCTTTCTTTTTGACGAACAGAACTGGCACTCCCCATGGTGACGAACTAGGTCTTATAAATCCTTTCTTGAGAAGTTCTTCTATCTGCTTCTTCATCTCTACCAATTCATCAACTGGCATCCGATAGGGTCTCTTTGAAATTGGTGCTGTCCCTGGTACTAAATCAATAACAAACTCCATGTCACGGTCTGGTGGCATCCCTGGTAATTCTTCTGGAAACACATCTGGATATTCCCTGACAATTGGTACATCTTCGAAAGAAAGGGTCTTCAGGCTGTTGATTAATAGATGTTTATCACGAACTAAGGTGGCTAGAAATTATACCTTGTTTTCCTTGGTATCTTCAATTGTCACAGCTCTTCGGCCACAATCTAGTACAGCTTTGTGTTTGGATAACCAATCCATGCCAAGAATAACATTTAAGGCTTGGGTGTCTAGAACAATTCGGTTGGCTAGAAACTCAACCCCAGCTATGAGTAACTTAGCTCCTAAACATCCCACTTTAGAGCTTAGCTCTGCTCTAGGCGATTGGACTAGCAGAGTATGCCTAAGACGCATAACTTCTAATTTATTCTTAGTTGCGAAAACTCTAGAAACAAACGAATGTGAAGCTCAGAATCAAACAAAACTGATGCAGGTACCGAGTTAACCAGAAACTTACCCAGTACGATGTCTGGTTCTTTCTGGGCTCCTTCCAGAGTGATGTGGTTAACACAGTCTCTGACCACAGACTGCGGTGCTCCTCCGGCTTGACCGGTAGTTTGAGAAACTCCTTAATTGTTGCCTGGTGCCGATGTCTTGGCGGGTGTAGCTCTGAGGTTGAAGCGTACTGGAGTGATTGTCCCCTTCTATGGGCACTGATTGGCAAAGTGGCCTGGCTGACGGCAGGTATAACAGATTCTTGGTCCATTCTGCTGATTGCTTCCTGGGTTGGGGTTGACAAGTGCAGGGTTGCGGAAGTTCTGAGCAGCTGGACGAGATGTTGAAGTTAGTGCAGGTGCTCTGAAAGAATTCTGCGGTGGAAACCGGTTGAACTGTGGCGGAACTGTCCATGTCCTCTGTTGTGACTGATGGCTTCCTTGCTGAGCCATCAGGCGCTTGCGGCTGTCCTCTAGTTCTTTGCGCTTGTCCTCGAGAACAAAAGCTTTATTGACCAACTCTTGAAAATCAGGGAAAGTATGGGCAATTAGGCTCACTTGCAACCCGGTGTTCAATCCCTTCAGAAAGCAACTCTGACAAGCCTTATCCGTGGCGACATCTTCTGTAGCATAGCGAGCAAGCTGAGAAAACTTATTGAGGTAGTCGAACGTCGACATAGCTCCTTACTTGAGGGCACGGAACTCATCCTTCTTCAGATCAATAATACCTTCGGTACATGATATTGGTGAAACGATGCAGAAAACTCTTCCCAGGTGATATTTTGTGGCGTCTCATGAGCGGCACATAAGTTCTCCCACCATTCGGCAGCGATGCCTTCCATCTGGTGAGTGGCGTACAGAACCTTCTCATGGTCGCTGCACTGGGTGATCAACAACTTTCTTTCAATGACACGAAGCCAGTCATCTGCTTCAACAAGTGAGACATGTCCGATGAATGTTGATGGGTGAGTCCTTATGAACTCAGCTAGCTTAGATGGTCCATGGTGACCATGAGCAGCTGGGGCTCCGTGCTGGTGATTGTTGTTGGCGTTGTTGTTCTGATTGTTCATGGTTTGCATTTGGTTCATCAAAGTATACATCAACTGGGTCTGCGCCGCCATAAAAGCCCCAAAATTTGCAGGTCAATTGGGGGTGCTTGTGGCGGAACTACTCTTGCGGTTGGTTGTTCGTTGACTTCTGGCACTGGGGTACTGGAACCACTAGCGGCAGTCTAACGAGTTTGAACCATCTGGTGAAACTCCATGGGTTAGATAAGGTAGCAAGCACAAGATGAGTTAAGAACTAGACAGGGGATAGGTTAAACCCAACAAAGCACAGCTCAAGAGAACTCAAATAAAATACTTTTATTATCGGTCTTAGCATGGTTGCAACAAATGCCTAAAGGCTTTTGTAGCTCATACTCGCACACAAAAGAAACAACGACCTAAGGACACAAACTACCGCCTAAAGGGCGACTTTACTAAACTGAAACTGGCTAAGCCTGAAAAACTGAAACTTAGACAACTACTCAAGAAAGCCTCCACAACCACAGCATCGCTCACGCTGCATGAGACTCAAATCTGTGCGACATCCTTGCAAACTAACCTCGTGCCTGGGATCGCACAACAGAAGCAGCACTTACGGCACTACGCCTTCCTTCGGCTCAATGGACCTTCCTCTGGATCCTATTCGGGATCCTCCTCAGGTTCTTCGGGGTCTTCTTCTTCTTCCTCATGGTTTTGCTGGCTGTAGAGGGCTTCCTCCAGCACGATGATCCTTTCTTCCGCCCTCTGCATGGCCTCGTAGGCGCACTCTAGATCGGTGGCCATCAGCTCTAGTGACTCCTCCTGAGCGGCGGCGAACTGAGCAAGGTGTACCACCGTAGCGTTGCCTTCTCCAACTGTGGACGGGTAGCGGGCTGAGAAATCCGTGGTTGCAGCATGAGGATGATAACGAAAAATAGTATCTTGCAGCTCTTGCGCGTAGATGTGGCAGATCCGAAGCATTGCGAGGCGCGATGACTCCTGGATCCTCTCAAGCCAAGTGGTGCTACGAACCGAGATGTTCAAAGGTTGACTCGCCCAGTTGTCCTTCCTAGCATAGAACGTCAGACGACAGATCACTCCGCGATCCCGACCGTTCACGATCCAACTAATACCATGGTACAACGAACGGTCAAATCTTTCAAGTACTTGTAGTAGCTTCCAAAGCTTAGCTGCAAGTCCTCCATGGCGCTCACCAAAGCTCTGCAGAAGCGGCATCTGCCAAGACAGGCAAAAGGGGTAAGAGCAACTTAAAACAGCGAGGAGAGGAAAATATTCCAGCAATAGATGAGTCAAGAAAGACATGAGGGGAGTTAAGCAATTAATTAATCTTGTAAGTTAACTTTTGCTTTAGAAAATAATTTGGACTCTCTAAAAACGGATGATCTAACTAAGGTCTAGACCTACAGTCAGTATGGCTCTGATACCACCTCTGTCGGGATCCAGAATTACGTTTTTAAACCCTCTGTGTATAATGCACTAGTCCGGGATCACGCTAGTGCACACAATTACAACATAGATGAATATCGATCCACACAAGTGATTAATAAAATAAACGATTAATTTGAATAACAAATAAGGGTTTTGACCTTATGATCAAGTTTACAACTTAATGAGCCACGCAGGGCTAACAGAGAATAAATAGCAATGTAACAGAAATGACTCCAGCGGAAATCCCATTAATTACCACAGGCGACCAACTAGGATCCAGACCTCAACGATCAGCAACCTTCGACGAACACCTCCTCGAAAGCAGGCGAAGACTCCTCCTCTTCTGTAGGTTTTGGGCGCAAGTTTTACAACAAGCGCGAGTACACAACCGTACTCGCAAGTCATACCACAAAATGTAATTTATAGATGATGGCTTATTCCAAAGGAATGGCTTCTGTGGTTATTTTGCAGAAATACAACATTTGCAATTGAATACAATAATATATTGAAATGTAAATCAAAATCAAATAGACAATAAATAATTTAACAGTTATTTTCACAAAGGCACAAAGCTAATCAAATTAATTCACATAGCCATATGACTTGGGTCACACAACTCCCATCCCAAAGGTTTTATGAAAATCTACCCCTCATGTGAAATCCTTGAGCATTGTCCATCACCGCGGACACGGCTATTCGAATAGATTAAATTAACACTCTACAGAGTTTGTACACTTTACCCACACGATGCAACTAGTGTAGCTAGCACTAATCGTAACAAAACAGTTCAGAAACTTCATCTCAAACATTGATATTCCCAGTGTGCTTTACCACTAGACCAACCCACAAAGAAAGCTAGTCCGACACACACCGTTGGACCTAAAGATGACGAACCGCTCATAAATGTGTATTACTAGGTAGTCCACACCTCCATCCTATCACAAAGCCTAACCTATCAACCTGAACATCAATGTCGAGACTCCATAACTTACTAAGTCAGGCCCGTTCCATCAGGCATGTGGTCGTACAGTAAGGCTCAGTTCAATGGCGCATAAAGTTAAATCCTTAATCGACCAAGGTAAGACTTTCATTTTCTAACTATGCCACAAAGATTATCATTCCCATTCACGAAGTCCACCAAATCACTTAATATCCACCACTCGCCTCAGTCCAAATCTTTTACCACCCAGTTGGTTTTAGTGCAACACATGCTATCACAAAGTAATAACACATAGCAGACAGTTTTACACAAAGTTCCATAGTCACTTAGACAATATATAATTGCAACTCAAATTAGATGTGTGACTCGTAGCATGGCTAAGCAACACTAGTATCTAACCAACCCACGTGGATGCTATAATAATACCAACTAATGAATAAACCAAGCTAGGGTGACAAAGACTGTGACATACAAAGACAAAGTAGATATAACAGATTGGATAATAACTATACCCAAAAGTATTTTAAATAAGTAATTAAAGTAAATGCAATAATTTGAATTAAAGTACTTTGAAAATTGGGTTAAAGATGATCAAAGGTATAACTTGCCTTGGAAAAGGTCTAGGTACTGGTCTTGGCCTTGAGGTGCTTCTTCTCCAACAAAGTTCCCCGAAGTATCGACGTCTACTCGCAAACGAAGCAAATAAACAAAACAAATAAATCATAGAGGCAAAACAAACTCCAAAAATTAAATAAAATCCCAGATAAATAGATCTCGAATTTAGATGAATATAGGAATTTGAATGGGCTCAATCGGAGTTCGGATGCAAAAGATATGGACTTTGGATGTTTGAATCTAAAAGAAAACCCTAAAAACTGAATTAACAGATTAATTCGAATTATTTCTTAAAAGAAAAATCGGGTTAATGCTCAAGGATGACGTCAGCAAAGAATTTCGGGAATAAAAGAATTAACTGACATGTGGGACCCACATGTCAGTATCATGGCTCACGGTAGACTGGGTTTACCGAGCCTCGCGATTTGGGGTGGGATGGACTGCCACGCGTGCACACACGTGGCGCACACGAGGGCGCTAACGCGGTACCACATAGGACGACACGTACGCACAGGGCTAAGCTGGACGCTAACGTGGATGACGGCAATGCAGTGGCGCTCAGGAATCAAGGGCAACGGCGAACGGCGGCTCGCCGGCGAGGGTGGGTGGTACCAGAGTGTAGAGGGGACTAATGCGAACCTATTGGTGCACTCCCGGGTGGTTGAGGTGAACGGTGGTGGCCGACAGCGAGCTTGAGGCGGTGGAGACCTTCGGGTTTTGTCGGACGGGAGCTCCGGTGATGCGAAGGGCTCTGGAGGTAGAGGCTGCGATGGCGGACCCGGCGGTGTGCTCCACAACGACGCAGCGACAACGGCGGTGGCGCAATCGAAGAAAAGCTTCCCGACGGCGACAACCCTAAATCTTGGATTACGGCGGCGCTAGAGCTCTAGAGCAGCGGTTGCTTGAGGTTTCGGGATGCGGTGAGAATGGGGCACCTGAAGCTGCCTTTTATAGGGGCCAGGGTGCACCTAGGCAACGGGATAAGATCGCGGGTTTGGCGGCGAGGTGGTGGCGAACGTGCACATACTGGCCGTGGGGACGAGGGGGTCGTGGGGTTGAGGCGGTGGTGGTTGCGGGGAGTTATGCGCACGCACGCGGGAATCTAGGAAGGACAGGAGTGACACGTTTGAATTTCGAAACGCGGCGGACTCGGGCGACTCGTCGGAGAAGAAAGCGGTGGAGACGAAGGTGGTGGGGTCCACCTGGCAGTGAGCATGAAGGCGCGGGCGCGAACGGGCTCCAAAAAGATATGACCGTCAGATCTTGATCGGAGGGTCCAAAACGAAAGGAACGTTCGGACCACCGAACGACTCAGCCACATCTGACTGTTCATTCTTGATTGAACGACCCACGCTGATTTGAACGTTCGGACCTCCAAACAGACGAGCCTCATCGGTCGTTGAAAATAGATCCAACGGCTGGGGATGGATCTGCGCGCACACAGAGAGAGAAAGAGAGAGGCTGACAGGTGGAGACCACCTGTCAATGAAAGCGGGCGCGCGCGGGCTGGCTGGGCTGCACAGGGTTGGGCCAAAGGAGATTTGGGCTGGGTTTCGGCCCAAGAGGATTTCTGAGATTAATAATAGGTTTTACTTTTTAGAAAATACTAGAAATCCATATAAGCAATAGAAAATAGCAAATAAACTCAGAAAAATTCTAGAAAATCTAGAAAACATATCTGAGCACATAGAATCCAAATAAAATAGTTTTGACAATTGTTGATGTTGACTTTATTCATATTAAATTGTTTTAATACTAAAGTCCATGTTTAAGCTTTTATAATAAATTCAAATAAAATCAAATGGTGAGTTTTCTCCCCGCTAACTATTAAAGAAAATTTTAAAGCTCAGAAAATTGGGATGTTACATTCAACCTCAACGCCCTCAACGCCTCACTCATGCGATGCTGGACACTGGAAGTGTGTAAAATCATGGTCTACGTTAGTGTAATACCGATAATTGTTATACATAACTCCTTGCTTTTGTCTATACACACACACATGATTTCTGAATCCGAGACAATGAAATCACCGATAGGTTTTCTCGACCCATACTTGGTCTCCATGCAAAGCATTGAGGAGAATGTATCCTTCGTCGAGGGTTACATTACGACATCATTGCTAGCTCACCGCAACAAGGAATTCATACTTCTGCTCTACAACCAGCGGTAAGTGCTACACTAGTGGCTATACTTGTTGATTTGTACTTTATAAGCAACACAAACTTAGGTTTAATGGCCATGGCGATATACTTGTGTAGGTTCCACTAGATTCTAATTGTAATTATAATCAGAACAAGGTAATATACCTTGATTCTCTAAAGAGGGCCAAACACAACTTCAAAATTGTCTGACAATTAATCGACAGGTAAACACATTACCTCCATAAATAACTCTATTGTAGTCTTTCATTCCTTTGCAATGGCTAAGGTTAACTTTTTGGAATCACGTAGGTCATTCGCCGTGGACTGGGCTACTGGAGGGAGATCCAAGAGAGGGATCCCGTGACACGATCTAAATTTTCTGGTATTCGCTAGTACACATTAATCCTATATAACACTTCGTGGTAATGCCTTTTGAACTAACCAATTCTATTTTTGCAGTGCCTCTTGAACTAACCTCATATTATTACTGACCCATAAACTAAGACAACTCACAAAACCGTCTGTGATGATATTTTCTGTAGTAGTGAATGTGTGTGCGCAGAGAGTGAGAAATGATTGAGGAGAAAGGAAGAGGGGGGATTAAGTAGAGGGAGGGGGAGATCTCTTGGCCGAGAGCCAATCAGCTCAAGAAGTGTGCCGCTCAACATACTAGAGTGGAGGGCTAGGGTAGGGGGTAGCGTGGTGGGTGAAGTGGGTGAATGGGTGGAGGTGGTAGAAGGGGCGGTGGAAAAGGAGAGGAGGGAGGAAGGGCGAGTGCACCGAGTGGGCAGCCTTCTGCTCTGCTCGGCGCACAGTGCCTAGGTAGGGAGGTGGGTAGGAGGGGCTAGGGCGCCGGTCAGCACATTTTTTAATTTTTTTATTTAAGATAATAAGGAGTTACTAAAAATTCCAGAAATTAATGACAAATAAAAACACTAGAATTTAGATTTTAGCACCAACAAAAATAAAATGAAAGGCTCACTAATGTGGGAAATTTTCTTCTTTTTATTTTTTTAACACCAGGTTGCCCTCCCGGCTAGTGATTAAATGCAAATGCAACTAAGAACCAGGTTGCCCTCTTGGTAAGCTCCACACTAAAACAAAATTAAATTGCTAGGTTGCCCTCCTAGCCAACACTAAATGACCTAAATGCAAGAATGAACGGGTTGCCTCCCGAAATCACTCTATTTATAGTCTAAGAGCTTGACTTTCCTCATGTACCTTTATGTAGACTTGCCAGGACCCTTGGCCAGAGGTGCTGTAGAGGTCTCTACAGCTGGTTCATTCTTCTTGCGCCATAGTCCTTGTATTCTTCGATGAATGGGAGACACATAAGACTGATTTGCTCCTGACATCATTGTGATCTTGCAAACTACTACTCAGGGATGGAACTAAAACATCTCTATCTCACCATTGATGTCAAACTAACATTTTCCCACATCAATGTTGGCATTAGCTATACTAAGGAAAGGCCTTCCAAGGATCAACGGGGTCTTCTTGTCTTCGTCCATCTCCAAAACCATGAAGTCCACAGGGATGAAGGAATATTTGATCTTCATTGGGATGTCTTCGGCGAATCCAATAGGGTATTGGATAGAGCGATCTGCTAACTCTAGACAAATGGAAGTTGGTGAGAGCTCGGGTAGACAAAGCTTGTCAAAGACTACCTTGGGCATGACACTAACACTTGCGCCTAAATCACAAAGTGCACGTTCAAAGCGTTGGGCACCGATGAGCAAGGAATTGTGGGCATCCTGGGTCTCTCTTCTTAATAGGGGCTTGGTTGAGGATAGCAGCATTGCACTCTTCCATCATGCGAACAACTTCCACATCTGGGAGACTCCGTTTGTTGAGTACTATACCCTTTAAATATGTGGCATAGGTGGGCACTTGCATAGCATCAAGTAGAGGAATATTGACATATAGTTTCTTGATCACCTCAACAAACTTGACAAACTTCTCATCAACGATATCTCTGTGATAATGAGGTTTCAAAGGTAGGACATGAGTGTCATCCAATTTTACACTGGGTACCTCAGTTTTTGCTGACTTTTCCTTCTCGGGGTGTATCGAACACTGTTGTCTCCTTCTCATCCGACATTAGTGCATCTATACTCTGCTTGCTGAAAAGTGTCTGGATAGTTTTCAAGCCCCCCATAGGGTTCTGAGGTTGCCCCGGTAGGCGGCCATCATGCTTAGGTGTTGCGTCGGCTAGTTGTGATACTTGGGCCGGGTCTCCAACATCTTGCTCGGACTTGTCATCTGCTGCATGGATGAAGCCATATGATACATCTTATTGTCCAAACCCTCCAATACCTTGTCGGTTGCCAAGAACTTGTCACTGATGCTTTTGTTGATCTTTATCTGTCCTTCAATGAAGTCTTGCAATTGAATGCGGAGTGGGGGCAGCTGATCACCAGAAGGAATGATGGTAGTGCCTTTGTTGCCATAGCTAAGGTTTGGATGATTCCTCCATCCCGAATTATAGGTTGGATTTCCCATGGTCTGGAAATTGTTGATGAAATTGATGGACTCGGCGCATAAACTTACAGAGTGACCGAGCTCACCTCAGTCTTCACACGTCATCTTAGCTTCCGCTGCTTGTATAGTTTTCGTCTGTGATGGGCCAAATATCTCTAGTCTGCGTGTGAGGGCATCGAGCTTTCTAGCCAAGACTTTGATTGCGTCAACTTACAGTACTCCTTTAGCTTTAGCTGAGGAAGACCCTGAGGCATGTTCTGAATCTCATCCTTGGTTGCACACCAGCTTCTTGATGAGTTCTTCTACCTCGGTTTTTGTCAAGAAATGCTCCTCTGGTTGACGCATCAAGATGCTCATGGGTTGACCTCCTTAAGCCTTCATAAAATTTATGTAGAACTTGCCATTTAGCGAAGTTGTGATATGGGCAAGTGGCAATGTACTCATGAAATCTGTCTGACGCCTCTGTGAGTGACTCGTTTGCTGTTTGCTAAAATCGATTCACCCTGTTGTGAAGAATCTGAGTCTTCCTAGGCGGGAAGTACTTCTCAAGGAATGTGGCTGCAATTGCGTCCCATGAAGCGATTTGGGAGTGCTAAGAGAGTGAAACCATTGTTTTGCTTTACCTGCAAGTGAGAATGGGAAAATCCTAATGCGGATATTGTTTTCAGTGATGTCCTTCACTTGGAATGTATCACATATCTCTATAAATTGCTACAGATGAAGGTTGGCGTCTTCCTTCCCAGTGAACTGATTGTGCTAAAGCATGTTGAGGATGGCAAGCTTGATCACAAACTCCTTTTGTTCTACTCCTGGGAGCATCAATGGGATGTTGGTGGCGAGAGGTTGAGAATACCCGAGCGGCTTCTTCTCCGCCTTTGTACCTGATTCACTAGTGCTTTCTTTGTCTGTAAGGGATATAGGATTAGCACACTCCTTTGCAGTTTTTCTCTTGGCAAACCTCTGTTGTCTAAAACAAGATTTAGGATCATCAATATAATTATCCAGTTTATTAGACAAAGGGTTGTCCATGGTTTTTCTTCTTGTTTTCTTAAAAATAAAAAAGCAATAAAGGAACATGATATATGCTCATAAAATAAAGAATTAGATGATTAGGAAGAATTTAAAACACCATAAGGTTCAAATGACAGCGAAAAAGAAAGGTTCCCAAGCAACGACGCCATAAAAAATATATTGACGCGATTGACGGGTCGGTTGTAGCTTTTTTAGTTGAGTATTTCAGGGTTATGGAATCCACAGGGAATCTCATGCTATCTAACTTAGGGTTTTCTAACAGCACATCTAATCCCACATAAAATCATAGCATAAAATAATGATCATTTCCTAAACCATAGGGCAACAAGTTGACGATAAATGTTATAGGTCCGCATGACAGTTGTTCATCTACAAAGGAGCTATTTTAATCTACTTAGTAATGTTCTCTAGTTATTGCGATAGGTATCTTAACAGGGACCATAATGCCCTTCGCCGGCCATGCGCACCTTTGAGCAGTGGCCGCAACCAACTACACAGTACATCATCACACTCGTTGTCCCTATCTTACCACATAAACAAGCTATGAGAGAGACACCAAACATAAGTTATCCACCGGTGGTACGTTGTTCTCAATGCCCTAGTGTTGTCACCACTATGAATGGCTCCAACCCCCGAATGTACGGATCTTTCTAACTTATGCGCTAACTACAAACAAGCTCGTAAACCAATATGCAAAGATCCACTAGATCGATCTAATCACCATGATTATAACGACTAGCTAAAATGATCTACTAACAAAAATAGATTGGAAGCAAAACATTTCATAATCGGACAACCGTAAAATAGAAGCAAAAGAAGCAACTAACATAGATTGAAACAACTAGAACATGAAAAGATTACAACAACTACTTGAGATTACATCGTTACCTCTTACAGAAGTTGAAGCACAACTCTGGAATCTGCGGCTGGGCTTCGTCGCTAAAGAACTAATCTAATCTATCCTATCAACTAGAAGAACATATTTCGAGGGTTGAAATTCGCCGAAATTGCTATTGGGCGTCAAAAGAGGGATGTCTAAAACCAAAGGTGGGGGTTCCCTTTTATAGGCTGCCGGGGGGGTTGTGCCCCACCTGGCTCACACCATGCATCGCTCGTCTCAAGGGTAGAGCCCATCGATGCATGGACTCAAACACTTGTTTCGATGTGCCGTCTGCTCCCTGGAAGCTTCTATGTGCGTATGAGATGTGGGCCCTATCCAAATCCTTCCGTTTTCTAGCTCAAAGTCCGTGTCGATTTCCAAAAATCAGACAATTCAGTGTCTTGGTGTCCAAATCGGCAATCTTCTGTGCAAAAACCGGACATGAGGCTTCTAGAGGGTCCTCCGAAGGAGAGTCAGTGTCTTGATGGACCCATACACCGACCGGCTCTGGGCTTGTGCGAGCCAACTCATGATTGGCCCATGGCCCAGTGGCTCCGGTGCATGGCCCATTTATCTTCTTTGCGTATTTTCCTGTGATTTTCAATGATTTCTGCAAAGAATACTCCAAAAATACAATCTCTGATTCTGGGTTAGGGTTAGCGATAATAATCCATATTTGTGGTAACTTCTTACCAATTTAACGGGAATTTAAGATATGAAAACACACATAAAATGAGTGTCAACAATGGCCTTGAGAAAACAGCCCATACTAACTTTCCAATTAGAGTATTTTATTCCATTGAAGCTAGGTTCCCTACCAACATTCACGTTGTTTCCCGACATCCTTACTCAAGATGGTTAAGCCCTAATTTGAGCACCAGGCTTTGATACCAATTGATGTGGATCGAATGCCCAAGAGGGGAAAGGTGAATTGGGAATCTTTTTGGATTTTCGACTAAAACAAGTTTTTCCAAGAATTTAAACGAAATACCTAATGTCTAATCCAACCTGAGTGACTAGGCTTCACTAGTGTGTTCAAGCAACTCCTACACAAGACTAGTAAAGTTTTGCAACCTAGTTTCAATCTTACACAAGTCTAGTGTTCTAAGAATTGAAATACGAAAATGTAAAGGGGAAAAGAGAAAACTGATTTTTTTTTTACCGAGGTCTCGAAGACTTGGCAGTTTGCCCTACTCATTGGAGCACTCTCACATGAGTATCACTCCTACTTGAATCTGCGCAAGGATCCAAGCAATCCACTCGTGGTAGCCTTTCTTTGCTCCGGATAGGTGGGCTCCTTCACAACCTTCCTAGACCTTCCACAAACACCTTCAATGGAAGGTCACCGAGAACCATGCCTCCAAGCCGTCTAGGAGACGCCAATCTCCAAAGGTAACAAGCCTAGACCATCACTTCAACCTGGAAGGTCAAGCAACTAGAGTGATGCACACTAATGCCTATGTTACCTCTCAAATCTCTCAAATCATGCTCTTTAATTCTCTTGAGTGCTCTTGATCTTCCCTAAATATGAGATGAACCTGTAGAGTGGCCAAGAGAGCTAACAAAGATGTCCATGACAAGGATTTATAGCTCCCTTGAAGAAACCAGCCGTTACACTCACTTTCCTGAAAAATCAGCACGTAACGGATCATCTTTTAGCCTTTCGTATCATCTGGAATGCACAATTCCAACGGTCGAAAAACTAGCCGTTAGAGCCCAAAGGTATCATACTTAGCTTCAGATCATCCGCTGCTATGTATGATTCATTCCATCCGGATCATCCGGAACGCACAACATTTAGACTTTGCCCAAGTCTTGACCTCTGGCTCAATCGTCCATTTGCTTGTCCAAAGTTATCGGATCATCCATTCATTCGTATCATCCGGATTATCCTAAATGCATAAGTTTCAGCCCTTGCAAAAATCTTGAGCTTATGCCCCAATCGTTCGTTTGCTTGTCTGATAGCAAATGGATCATCCAATATGTATAGATTTTCAGCACCTTGAAAATGCACAACCTCTGTCCCAATCGTCCGTTTACTTGTTCGAAGCAAACATATCATCCGAAGTGTATCGACAATTTCCAACCTTAGCCAATTTAGTTCAACTTTGATCCCTACGCATCTTCAACTCTTCCATGGGCTTCTTTTCACTAGAGATGAGCTTGGTAAGCCTAGTGTGCATCACAACTAGCTACTCAGCCTAACCAAGCTCAAGCTACTAGCCTAGATCACCCTTTAATAATACAGCCAAAGCGAAAACAAATGACCTATTACTACAATGATCCATCCCCGGCTCTTGGATCATTTCTAAAAATACAAAGTCCTTAATCTTCAACTAATTCCATGCTTTGCCTTCAATGTCCATTGAGGGTCAACACGTAGCCCACATACCCAAACCATCATCGAGGCCTAACTTAAACTCATCCTTGACAAAAGAGTTAGCCCCGAAGATTAAGTAGTCATTAATCACCAAAACCCAAATTAGGGGCCTAGATGCTTAGATGTTTCTTCATCTATGCATAGTTGGGCGTGGGCTGTGACATGAAAGACCAGTTATCTTCCCTAGTGGGCAAAACCAGGTGATGTGTCGGCCACATGGGAAAACCACCATTAAAACCAGCCTTAGGGGGCTAAGTAAACTGGTAGTGCAACTTTAGGGGTTTAGGTAAGATAAATAGTATTGGAGGTTAAGTGGACTGACACAATAGTTCGAGAGAGTAAAATAGATTTTTTTCAAAAATTCATTAATGACTGTAACCAGCTGACCGCTGCCAATGTTTTGGAACTTGGGTGAACAGCCCACTCCTTGTAGTATGGGTATGAGAATAAAACCCTCCATTGCAATGTAAAATGTGTGTCGCCATTCGGCAATTTGACACATAAAGCACATTCAAAGACAGAAGAAAAAAAAACGTTAGCATCTCAACCAATCAGTGGCTTTCCGTCAATTGGGATAAAAATTTAATATTTTCACAACTATTTTTTTTTTTTTGAAAAAGGAAAATATCCCAGCTTTTATAAAGCATATAACAGTCTTACAAAAGATGAGCCAAGAATCTGGGAACACCAGATTGCGCTACAAGCCCAAACCGCAGAAGGACAACCAACCATCTTACATTTTCCAACAGACACGAATGACCGAACTGCCAAAGATCCTACCAAGGATTCTGGGAACACCAGAGAGCAAAACAAGCACAAATAACAGAGGGCAAACAAAGAAAAAAATTACAGAGTTCTACAGACAGTTCTGCCCAAACTACAAAAGTTCCTAGACCACTCTTCAATAGCCTTCATGAAATTGTCCAATTTAGTACTGTCAGCCCCGATAATGAGAATTCGCCAACACTACAAACAAAATAGAAATTTGTATAATATTTCCACAACTATTGGCCATTGAACACCTTATCGATGAACGAAATTCACACGGAACTCGCCCACCGTCAACCCAGGCAAGAACAGGAGTGTTGTGTGCTTGGGAACTGACTCTACTCAATCAAGAGGCGACACATCGATACATGGAGATTCTTTGGGGCATGACATCCTCCCTCTAAAGTCTCCCTGTCATCATCTGAATATCTAATTGCCTCCCCACATTGGCCCACAATGATCCTCCCATCAACATGCATTCAGGTTACATACCACTCTGCATGTTGAGGGCCTGAGGTGGTGGGCGGCTCCTTTTTGCTGAGGCATTTCAGAGGTGTCGAGCAACAGTTATGACAGCAAACAGAAAACATCGCCATCTGCATGGAAGTGAAAAGTGGTTATTGCGTCTACGGATATATAAAACTCACTAATTAAGTAAAATGTTGATAAGCAGTGTTCTCTCTTTAGTTCTTGTTCTTGTAGAAGTAACTGGCAAAGTAAGTACTGTGACAACCAGACTGGTGACTACAGGTGATCATGCCTACGGGTAAAGCCTGTCCTAGTCAGCATACCAAACAAAAGATGTACATCGCAGGCCTATGGAATTTTCTGTATATAAACTTTTGATAGGTGCCTATTATTGTTTTTTTTCATACAACTTGGTATGCTGGCGAGATATGCGGCTTTGACCCATCTTTCTACTAAAAATGGAAAATAAAGTGAGACTCACTGAAATCAGTGGAAATCATTTGAAGTAGGGCAAAAAAACCAGAATCACAAAACAGTATAAATTTGCACAAAAAAAAACTGACCCTGTTGGGATTTCCTACCAATGGAGACAGACCGGTTACCATTGGTTGGAATAGCTATGAGATTCCACTATTTCAGCTAGGTGTCAAGCAACTACCATGGCATTAGAATGGAGCAGAAAAATGTCACAAGCTGTACTTGGCTCCACTACTTCTACATGCACAGTGTCAAGCTGGCAAGATGGCAGTAAACCAGAACAGAAGAATGCATAAAGCTGTACTTGGCTCCACTTCTTATGGAAATCTAGAAAGATTTTTTAGTGACTCAATTAAGCAGAACCTGTGATCTTTTTTTCATTGAAATGACATCTCAGCACTAGACAGCACCCCTACACAATGAAAGTGGTGGCGGCACTGCATTCCATTCCTTTATTCTCTTCCATGGTGTGTTGCCATAGCACTCCAAAGAAGAGAATAAACATATAATAATGGTAATCCAGTTGGTATCACAGTTTGAGGAAATATTCTAGCAGCAACTAAACTCAACAACTTCTCTTTTCCTTAACAGAAAAAGAGGCAGCTAAATGAGGCTTACCTAAAGAAACAAGGTTGCAAAGACGAACATTTGAAGGTGCAGAGGCTTCCACGCGGACAGTGCAGCATGTTTTTGTCTCCTAGATGACCCCAAAAAAACATTAGAAAACAGGGAGGATAAGAATATCAGCAAGATAGGCCTTGATGATTCACAAGTAGACATAAAATCAAGAACGCCAAAATGAATTGATAGTTTAGGGGGGAGAGCATCATTCCAAAGTGTTATATTCCTCTTTTTTGCTCTACAAGGGCATACTTCCTAACTTGCCGCGAACAATTTCATCTAGATGTTTCTTTGTTAGAAGGTATTTGAAGTGTGCTCTCTAAAGACCAGATGATACTGTAATGTCAGTTATCACTGTAAATGTTGAGGAATAGCTCATCTGTTTTTCCTTTGGAAAAGTAAAGAAATAATGATACACAGATGTACAACAATTTGTTAACTTGCAAAACTAATAATCAAATTCGGTAGAGTGCATTGTCATGCAGACCAACAGATAGGAGGATGAGCACTTTTTCCCATCCAATATAAGATAGTTCAGCAACATAATCTTGAGAGACCCACTTGCCTGAAGGTGTCTTATGCTTCATCAAGAAATAACATAGAGGTAGTGATCTATGATTTTTTTAGTAATCTATGGAGGACAATCCGTCAACTTGGAAAATTTCTCATTTCAAACAAAACAAAAAAAATATTAGTTTTACCTACAAAACATTCATGTCAATAACCAAAGAAAGGTACTGAAAAGAGGTATATCAGCAAAGAAGATCAAACAAGTGTGCACATTTGTATTCATCGTCGTTCATATCTTAAGATTCTGCTGAAGAAAATGTTATTGCCCCCAATAACTTGAAAGAAGATACATGAAGTATTGCTTGTATAGATTCTATCTGCAACGGTTAGAGAAGAAACAAGGCCCTTGGTTGGCTGTCTTGGAAAAAGTGGTAGGCCCTTTTTGTGGACTTTTTTCAATTATTTCCACGGCATACCCAACTCAAAACACACACATACTACTCATGTCTCACATTACACTTCACAGCAAGCTTCTTGCCACTATAAATAGAGGCTCGTACTCTACTAATGCCCAATAAGCAGCCCAGGGCACATCGAAGTGCATCAGCTTTACTACAACTAGCCAGAGCATTGGTTGTGCAAAACACAAATACTTGTCCCTCCTACCATGTCTAGGTCTGTGGAGCCTCTCATTGTCGGGCGGGTGATTGGAGAGGTTCTCGACTCCTTTAACCCATGTGTGAAGATGATAGTAACCTACAACTCCAACAAGCTTGTCTTCAATGGCCATGAGCTCTACCCATCAGCAGTTGTATCTAAACCAAGAGTAGAGGTCCAAGGGGGTGACTTGCGGTCTTTCTTCACATTGGTAGAGAGCATTCAACATAATACTGGGAGTACCATAGCTAACTTCGAGTATTTTACACTTACTATTTCTTCCTTAATGGCCATAATTCTTCATATTTCAGGTTATGACGGACCCAGATGTGCCAGGACCAAGTGATCCATACCTAAGGGAGCACCTTCATTGGTAATCTTCAGCACTTACTTATATAAAAGACGTACATTTATTTCTGCCAAGTGGTTACTGATTAACTAGGCAGTAGTATATGTTTCCAAGGAAGATAGCACCACATCTTTATCTTGCATTTATACAAAACAACCTATTATCAGAACACTTATAATGGGAGTCATTAAATCTAACCCTTTACACTTGTATAGGATTGTTACTGATATACCTGGGACAACAGATGCTTCTTTTGGTAGGTTCTTCCTCTGAGATTGGTATAGTCTATTCCATGTTGTGCATCCATTTGTTCTTTTGAATAAATAACCGTCCACCTTTTGAATTGCAGGACGAGAGGTCATAAGCTACGAGAGCCCAAAACCCAACATTGGTATCCACAGGTTCATTTTTGTGCTCTTCAAGCAGAAGCACAGGCAGACTGTAATTGTACCATCCTTCAGGGATCATTTCAACACCCGCCGTTTTGCTGAGGAGAATGACCTTGGTCTCCCTGTGGCTGCTGTCTACTTCAATGCTCAGAGAGAGACTGCTGCCAGGAGGCGCTGAAAATCCCAGATATCATTGTCTCAGTTATGATAAATAAAGGCCTCCCGATCTTGTTTCACTGAAGGCAATGATTCCCTGCTACATTACTTGCTCGTGAATCTACAAATAAATCAAATGCATTTTGCAGATTGTATTTGTATTAGATTGTTTTGTAAACAATAAGATTGAGAATCATGTTGACAAATGCTGGTATACTAAGTGACCCATGATAATGGTTCAAAGGCATGTATAAGCCAATCTATCACTGAAACCCATGTATAAGCCAACTGGCAAAAAAGTTGTATCTACCGTATGTCGCTTGTCGGCTCCACATTATGTGCGCTTTTCCTGGCGTGCAATCTCCTGGAAATGAACTTTGCTAGATCTTGTTGTGTCACCTTGTAGAACAATGAAGGCCCTCCTAGTCCTTACTGTGTTGCACTGCTACGATATTCTTGCAGACATGGATAAAAAGGAAATCTGAACTATCTAGAGGATTGCCCACTAGAAATGCTAAAAGTATGAGGATGTGTATGTACTGGGCTTTTCCCGTACCGTGCCCTCACGATGTCCTTAGACCAAAAGACAGAAATCCAGTTGATACATATTCATGCGCATTCCATAATACCAATATATTCAAATCTGATTGTAAACTTGTGGAGATCAGGGGTAGATGATCATAATCTTAGTGTGTTGAATAAGATCATGGGTAGATGATCATAATCTTAATTGGCAATAGTGTCGAGGCGTTTGGAGAAACTCTCATTTTCGAGAAGTTCAACTGACTGTCAGGTCAGAGGTGGTCTGACCGGCCCTGTGGGTGGTTAGACCGGCTAGTGCCAGCGGTCTGATCGGTCAAAAATAAAAATGTGATTTTTGGAATCGACCAAAAATCATATGTGTAGGAAGGTGAGAGGACGCATTTGCACTTGGTCTCATTGAAATTGGAGTTTCGAGGAAAAACTAGATAGAGTCTTAAATTTCCAAAGAGAGTACAGTTTTCAGACCTGAGAAAATATCCTAAGTCCCAGGCGGTCTAACTGGCTGTTGGTTGGCGGTCAGGCCGGTGGGGCGATCTGACTGACGAAATGGTGGTCAGATCGGTCATGGGCGGCGGTCTGACCGGTCAGTGTTATTTCATGCGCCGAGAAGGCGGTGAATTTCGTGGGTTAGGCTAAAGTCATGGATTTTAGTGCATAAGTGTTGCATGACGCATGTTTTGACTAACGTGGGTCAAGTTGCGAAGAACTTGTATTCGCAATCGTTTTCTTGGTCCATTGTTGTGCAGGTGGTTTGGAGTCAACGACGGTCAACGAGGATGAACGGGACTAGGTTAGGAGAGATGAGATCCAAAACGATCAAGTATGTCGGATGAGGTGGATGGACACAAGTATGGCGCAAGATGGACAAGAGTGGCCGAACGGCGAGCTCGGTGAGACGGGTTGCATCAAGTGGCGCAAGGGTCCGTCCATGCACCATGGTAGTTCTGGTGGGAGCCGACGGAAGAGACTTACCGACACGAAGAGAGTCATTGATCAACCTACACGTGGTGAAGTATGGGATTGCTTCATGACTATTGGACTTGGTCTTAAGAGAAGGATCGAGAATGGATATTTTGGTATCTTCGCCTAAATGACGGGTTGGTGACCATGGAGAAACCGTGGCGCAAGATGACGCAAGGAGAGGCGGTTTAGGTCAAGAGAAGATGAAGATCATGAAGAGACGGGTTCGAGAGATCCGGTTCATCATCCGCTTTGAGAAGCGTGTGTGAATGTCGACCGTTTGTGTGTGGGCTTAACAAACGCTCGATAAAATTTTCTCTCTAAACTTAGCCTTCACTATAAAAGGAAGAGGTGTAGGATTTGCACCTTAGAACCCTTCCAAGAAGAAACCCTAGTTTGTGATTTGGGGGAAGTGGAAATAGAGGAGGCTAGGGTTTGAGAGAGATGGATTGATTGAATGCTCAAGTGTTGAGTTTTTATCCTCCATGATGGAGTGGTTGTAAACCAATAATGTCTTAAATCAATCCAATCAAGGTTTGCCCCAAGATGAGTCATCTCTTGTTCTTGTTCTCTCTTTGATGCCTTTGGGATTTTGTGTATTCCTTTAGTTTCTCTTGGGTCTTTTATTGTGATTTAGGTTGCTAGGACTTGTAGGAATTGATCTAGGGTCATCTTGACCATCTTCCACTCACAAGCAAGTTTTCAGATCGAAGTTTGGGTTTTCTCAGTTTTTGTGCCTACTTGACCTCATCCAAGAAATTCATGGAGCCTTTGATTCGATCATCCTAATCGCAATTGGAATAGGTTCTTAACCTTCTTGATGAACTATGGTTGAAATCTCGAGGGATTTAGATCTTAGAATCAGAAGTTAGGTCGATTTGAGATCACCGCGGGCTGCTATTCTTGCAGCCGATGGTCAAACCGCATCTCAGGCGGTCAGACCGTCCCTTGGGTAGTCAAACCGGCCAAGTCTTGGCAGTAAGACTGACCAGACAGGTTTTGCCTTGGGGATTTTCAGTTTCAACGCAAGACTTCCATTGTACTTGTGTTTCTAATCTTCATAGCTTCCATAGCTACTAAAGTGAAGAAGAAGTTTAATACCAACAGGGTCTAAAACGAGTAGGTGCTCCTATTCTCCCCCCTAGTCGCTCTATCGGTCCAACAAGTGATATCAGAGCCCAGTTAGTTCATACTTGATCTTGACCGGTCGATGAACATGGCGACTAAGAAGTACTCTACCAAGCCTTATGTCTTCGATGAGCTCGGCTATACCTATTGGAAGAACCGTATGTGTGTCTACCTTTAGAGTGAAGTTCAAGTCATATTGGAGGTCGTTCGAGTTCCACTCGTTCTACCCGAGATTGCTATGCCGGCTTATGTAGCCCTCTTAGCTAACAACCACAAGACAAAGAACCTTCTATATGCTGGGCTTAGTAGACAGAAATACGACAAGATTTGTCACCTTGAGAAGCGCATGAGATTTGGTACACTCTTGAGACCAATCATGAGGGTTCTTCCCAAATCAAGAAAGTGCGCCAAACGATCTTCAAATGATAGTACAATAAATTCGAGATGCGTCCTGGAGATAGCATCGAAGACGTGTTTACTCGCTTTAACAAGGTGCTCAACTAATTGAGAGTGGTTGGCATTGAATATTCTTAATCCGAGAATACAACCCATCTCATGGCTGCCATCAACACTAAGTAGTGAGATGAAAGCTACGACCATTAAGGAGAATGTTAACTTGTCTGATCTCACTTTGGAGTAGCTCTATGGCAAGCTCAAGACCTATGAGATCAAAAGAGTTGATCATCCGAAGAAGCAGAACATAGCTTTGGTAACTGATCCCACCAATAGATCTCATGATGACAACTCTTCTAATTCTTTGGATTTCTCATTTGCTTGTCTTTCTGCAATCAATGAGGAGGAGCTTGAGTCCATTCCTAAGCCTGAGTTAGCCCTTCTAGCCAGAAAATTCACACGAGCCTACCACAATATGATAAAAAAAAAGAAGAAGAAAGGTGGCCCGATGACTTTTTTATGAGTGTGGTGAACTCTACCACATTTGGGCTAATTGCCTCAAGTTGAAGGGGAAGGGAAACCACGAGGAGGATAAGGCTGCTTCGAAGAATCCTTAAGGAAACAAGGTCAAGTTTAATGCCGCCAAGCTCGTGAAGGTCGCTCACTGGGTCTTTACTGCTTTTGGAGATCACTCCATGAGTGATGTGTACTCCAAGAGTGAGGAAGACAAGGAGGTGGAGACTTCTCAAGAGAAGAACAAGGGGAAGGCCAAGGACTTCACTGATATGTGCCACACTCTGACAATGACATTGACACATCCAATGAGGTACCTCCATATGAAGTTGTCTCTATGTGATGTGATGGTCTTTATGAGCCAATGCTTAGTAAGGATAAGGCACTCAAGATAGTCATGGCTAGAGCTAAGGAATTAGAATCTCAAGTTGATAGTCTTACTGTTGAACTTGTGAATGCTAAGGACCTTGAGAATAGTGAATATGCCTCTTGCTATGCTTTATATTCTGAACTTCAAAAATTGCAAAATACTCATGACATTGCATTGCACCAACTTGAAAATGCTAGAAATGAGATGATTGAATTCAAATCCAATCCTTATGAAAATTACGTAGAAACTAGCAAGTCGGTAGCTCCTTAGAAGAATGACTCTAGTGCTTGTGTTTTCTGCACTGAACGAGAACGTGAAATGAATGACATGCTAGGAGCATTTAGAGTTAAATATGTCAAGCTTAATGACAATTAATTATGCATCTTGTGCTTCATGTGAAGCCCTTAAACTTCAAGTTGCTATTCATAAGAAGAAACATGCTAGAGCTCTTAAGGATAAATCTTGTGATTCATGTTCTAAGCTTTCTGTTAAGAACACTTACCTTAAGGATACTCTAGAAAACTTTTCTAATGGTAAGAACCAACTGAACATGATCCTAGACAAGTCCAAGACTCCTTATGTGAAGCAAGGGTTATGATACAACTTTGCTAAGGACAAAACTAAGCCTAATGTCATTCAAGTCCTAGAAGATGGTTGAGTTGAATTCAAAACCCAACCTGTAAAGATTCTTTTTAAATCTATAGGTTTTTTGCTCAAATGACCTCTGATCCACAAGGTGCTTATCCCAGTGGTATAAAGTATGATTGCACCTATTGCAAGAGGGGTGGGCATTTACTTGAGTTCTGTCAGCTTGGTTGAAGAATGCTAAGAAGAATCTTGCTAGAATTGCTTTGCATCAACCTAGAGCCTTTGTGTGAAATGTTCATATAGAGAAGAGAAGGCCTAGACTAGGATTTAACTCACATGCTAGACATGCTCATCATCATGTTCCTAGACAGACTACATTTCATACTTCCATGAGTGTTTCTCTTGCTAGAACATCAAGTAGAGTCAAGGCAAGCAATCATGTTTCATATGCTTCTGGCAGACGTGTGTCTCGGTACTGGATTCCAAAGTCTTGCTTAACTAACCCCAGTATTGAGACACACAAATCTTTTGTGCTTTGATTTTCATGTTCGCCGCGGAATGGGGAATAACATGTGGCTCATCAATTCTGGGTGTTCATTGCCACATGAACAGAGACTCCAAATGGTTCACCCCCTACACGCGTGCGTTGGGTGATGACTTTATCACCTTTCGAGATAATATACAACGGAGGATTGAAAGAACTGGATCGATCGGGATGAATGACAAATTCATTATGAAGGACATCGCCCTTGTGGACAAGCTAAGGTATAACTTGCTCTCTATCTCTTAGCTTCTTGATGATGGTTATGAGACTAGATTTAAGAAGAATGCTTGTCGTGTGCTTGATTCTGTTGGTGAGCTCGTGTTTGGGATTTCTAGAGTTGGTAGGATCTTTGGAGCTGATTTTTTTGAGTCTCTTGCTGGTTCTCTCAAGTGTTTACTTATTTCTTCTTTTGAGTTCTAGATTTGGCATAGACGTTTAGGGCACATTGGATTTGATCATCTGACACGGGTTAGCAACCTTGATCTCATGCGAGGTTTGCCTAAACTCAAGGTTGTCAAGAACATTTTTATGTGTGCCCTGTAGGCATTGCAAGCAAGTTGTCGTCTCACACCCGTCATTGACTATGGTCATGACTAACAGATCGGGACAGTTGTTGCATATGGACATTGTTGGTCCTTCCAAGGTTCATTCAGTTGGTGGGAAATGATATATTCTTATCTTAGTCGATGAATTCTCGAGATACTCTTGGGTGTTCTTCTTAGCTTCTAAAGATGAAGCTTTTGGCCATTTTCACGATTTGGTTCTTCGTTTGGCTTCTGAACTCCTTGGTTTCTAAAGATGAAGCTTTCGGCCATTTTCATAATTTGGTTCTTCGTTTGGCTTCTGAACTCCCTGGTGCCTTAAGAGCGATCTACAGTGACAATGGCATGGAGTTCAAAAATTCTGTATTTGCCTCTTTCTTTGCTGAGAAGGGTGTTGAGCATGAATTATCTCCTCACATCCCCGAGCAAAATGGCATGGTGGAAAGGAATAACAAGACCCTGGTTGAGATGACTAGGACGATGCTAGATGAGTACGGCACTTCAAGAAGATTTTGGGCCGAAGTTATTGCTACAACATATCATGTTTCCAATCACGCCTTCTTGAGACCATCTTTGGGCAAGACATCTTACGAGCTTCATTTTGGAAAAAAAAAGTGTTGTCTCTCATTTCATAGTTTTGGATGCTAAGTGCTTCATTCTCAAAATAGAAAATCTAGATAAATTTTAGTCTATAACTTTCAATGGCATATTTCTAGGTTATCCTGCACACTCGAGAGGCTTTTGGGTTCTTAACCTTGAAGCTAACATGGTCATGGAGACTTGCAATGTCACCTTTGATGAGACTAGCCCTAGAGCTAGATAAGATATTTCAGGTGACTCATATGTGAGTGAGAGTATCTTTGTGGAGGAAGATGAAGACGTGGATGATGATAGCCTCCCACCCGTTGACATTGCTCCTGTTCTAGTTGAAGAACCTACTTCCACTACTTCATCTTCAGTTGAGTCTCCTGCTGCTTCTACATCGACATCAGTAGTACATGTGGAGGTTGAAGATGTGATGTCTCCTCCCAGTGTTCCACTTCACAATCAAAGGAGACATCCATTGGATTAGATGATTGGATGTCTTCATGAGCGAGTTACTCATTCCAGATTTCATGATCCTAATCTCTACTCTTATTTTGCATTTGTAGCGTCTTTTGAGCCCCGGGATGTGTCCCATGCTTTATCTGATGCTAGTTGGGTCAATGTCATGCATGAGGAGTTAGAAAAATTTGAGAGAAACAAGGTGTGGAACCTTGTAGAGCCTCCTAGTAATCATAATGTGATAGGAACCCGATGGGTTTATAAGAACAAGCAAAGTGAGGATGGTTCGGTGATTAGAAACAAGGCTAGGTTGGTAGCTTAGGATTTTAGCTAATTAAAGGGGGTTAGATTTTGATGAAGCCTTCGTTCCTGTAGCTAGATTGCAAGTTATCCGCATCTTGCTTGCATTGGTTATATCAAATAGATGTCCAGGTGCTTTCCTTAATGGCTATATAGAGGAGGAAGTGTATGTTAGACAACCCCCGGCATTTAAGAATCCTAAATTCCCTCATCGTGTGTTCAAGCTATCCAAAGCCTTATATAGTCTTAAGCATGCCCCTAGAGCATGGTATGATAGACTTAAGACCTTCTTGTTTAAGAATGATTTTGAGATGGGCAAAGTAGATAAGACTCTTTTCCTTCTCAAACATGGTAATGACTTCCTTCTTGCACAAATATATGTGGACGATATTATCTTCGGTGGTTCCTACAATGCTCTTGTTTCCAATTTTCTGAGACCATATCCAAGGAATTTGAGATGAGCATGATGGGGGAGCTAAAGTACTCTCTAGGGTTCCAAATCAAGCAATGCAAGGAAGAGACGTTCGGCCATCAGGCAAAGTACACCAAGGATCTATTGAAGAGGTTTGATATGGGTAACTGCAAGCCAATTGCCACACCAATGGCTACTTCAACTGCTCTGGATCTAGATGAGGATGGTGAAGCTGTGGATCAATGTGAGTACTACAATATGATTAGCTCCCTCCTCTATCTGACAGCTTCGATACCAGACATTCACTTCTCGGTGTGCCTCTGTGCGAGATTTCAAGCATCTCTGAGGTCTTCTCATCGTCAAGTCGTCAAGCATATCTTCAGGTACCTACAATCAACCCTTCAATATGGCATTTGGTATTCATGTTCATCTTCTTTGTCTATTCGAGGATTTTTGGATTCTGATTTTGTGGGTTGTAGACTTGATAGGAAGAGCACTTCGACCAAAAATGTTTTGCTATAGCAAGGTTTCATGCCAAGCGATAACCCCCACTTGCACCATGTGAGTACTAAAAGTAGGTCTTCACGACACCCACACCTCAAAATGACACAACCACAATGAAATATTGTAAGTTAGTTAGTCAGGTCTGTTGGCTTAATTATCCACAACTCGCAGACCGGTCCTTAATTGACTGGACGACTTCCAAAATAATCCATAGGCATCAACCATTCATTGAATTGATCTCGTGCATAAACTTGCACCCACCAACTATCCAGTTCGCCTAAGTCTAAACTAGTGTTTAATTTATTTTATTTCACAAATCATTTGCAAATTTTTATGGCAAAACAATGTCATAGACTCATTTTTAAACTAAGTTAAATATTTGGCTAAATTCCCAAATTAAACATTTTTTTGTCTAAACATGTCATTGCATAATATTTTTCAAATGGTTCCTAGTTCATACTATTGTACAACCTAGGTTTTTCATCTAAGGTGACAAGGTATAACTAATTCAAAGACAAAATTTTGTCATACAAAGGAATTAGGAAAAGCTATAATAATTTAAAACAGGGATTTAAATTAAATTGAATACAAATAAGCAATGCAATAATCATTTAAAATAGAATTTAAATAATTTAAAATATTGGGATCAACATGATCAAGAATGTAACTTGCCTTTCTCAAATTATTGTTGATTGAACTCGTCAAAGAACTCTAGCTCTCCGGAGTCGTCGAAGTTTATACGCGAAAATAAGCCAAATTTAAATAAAATTTAAATGAACTCCAAATTAAATAATTTTGATTTTTCTAGCTAGATTTTAATTTTATATGAATTTAGGGATTTGAATCACTAGAATCTGAGCTCGTATGAAGGAGAACGAGTCCTCGGAAGTTTGAATTCTAAAGAAATTACCCTAAATTCAATTTTTAGAATTAATGAATTATTTTTCTAAAGAAAAATCTAAATATTGCGCAAGCATGACATCGGTGGCTAATTTTCATTTTTAGCCGAATTAGTTTTCTACAGGAAAAGCTCTACAGTCACTGACAAGTAGGCCCATGGTCCATAGACCAGGTCCACGAAGGTGCACTGGTCCACTGTGGACTAGGCTCATGAAACAGTGCGTGGCTTACACGTGTGCTGGCGCAAGCGCCACATTGGCACTAACGTGGGCACTGATAGGGCAGATGGAGTTGACGTGGTGCACATGTGGCTTCCAGGTGGCGCCAAGTGGTGCCCCATCACTCCAGCGAGTGGTGGCACACATGACCAAAGTGGTCGCCGGCGTTACACGCCACGACGACGATTGCGAGTAGGCTCAAACAAAAGAGGAAGATGTGGGTAACCTGGTGTGCACCAAAACGACAGCGAGGCGTCAAGGGCTGGCCGATGATGAGGAAGAAGAGCGGCGACGCGGTTCGGGCTCCGGCGGCGAAGGCGTTCCAATGGCATTTCGGTGGCGAGAGCGTGTGCACAACGCAGAACGTGGACCGGCGAAGCGTTTGGTGCAAACAGTGTCGACGGAACTCTAACGGTGGCGATGCAATGGGCGATGATGCACCTCGGGTTACGGGGGTTGGATGAGTGAAGAAATGTGACAGGGATGCTCCCTTTTATAGGGGCTAGGGGGTACTGAGGCAGTGAGGACGTGCGTGGGCGTTACTCGCCGGCAGCGAAAATGGCATTAACGCGAAAATGAAGTGGCCGAGTGAAAGCGAAGGGTGGAGTGGAGATCGTAGGCGTTAATGCGCACGATCGCGATAAAAAAATGGTCACTTGAATGCACGGGAATGACGAAAAAGGCGGTGGCACTGGCGTGGCCAGAAGAAGCAGGGGATGAGGGAGATGATAGGTGAGGCCAGGCTGTCAGGTGGAACTAATGTCTAACCGACGCCCACACATACAACATGGCACAAATAACACTAAGACGCCACAAATTATTTAGCCAAATATGTCCCATTCCAGACATGTGGTGGTACGGTAAGGCATAGCAAAATACGCTCAAAGACCGGTCCTTAACTAACCTGAGCGACTTCCAATTAAAACCCTGGGCCTTAATCCTAACCAGCTTAGGCCCGCGTATAAACCTGCACCCACCATCCATCCATTTCGCCCAAGTTCAAACCCATTTTTGATTTTATTTAAAGTAAAATCCTCTTTATAAACCTTTTGTGGTAAGACAATACCACAAAACCAAATTTAAATCAAGTTGTAAAAGATTTGGTTAAACCTTCCCAAATTTATAATTGTGATATAAGCATGGCTAAGCACATGATTAATCTTAATATCATTTTACCTAAGGGTGACAAGGCATTCATATTCAATACTCAAATTGGCTATATAATGATGTTTCGAATAACTATATACAAAACAGGGCATTCAAACAATTATATAAACATATGCATGCAATAGTAATTTGAAAACAGAAATTAAATACTTTAAAATACTGGGAACAATATGATCAATGGTGTAACTTGCCTTCATTGAAGTCTTGAAACTCTAAATCGTCGGAAGGATCTAACTCTCCGGAGTCGTCGAAGTCTATACGCGGAAATACGACAAATTAACTTTTAATTCAAATAAATTCAAAATGACAATTAAAATTAACTCCAAATTGAAATATTTTGGTTTAAACAGCTAGATTATAATTTTATACAAATTTTACAACTTGAACCACCCAATTTGGAGTTCAGATGCAAAAGATATGGATTTTTGAAGTTTAAACCGAAATCTGAAATTTAATTGAATTTCCTGAATTATTTTTCTACTGGAAAATCCATTTACTGCGCAATGCTGACGTCAGCGAGGGAATTTCTTTTTCCCGACCAAATTCTTTTCCTAAAGGAAATCATTTGACTCACTGACATGTGGGCCCGACGGTCAAAGACCCAGTCTACGGGCTGGTCAAACACTCACAATGGACCCGGCCGGCGTACAGAATAGTATACGCGGGGAGGTGGGGGTGTCGTGCGGGTGATGTGGCGCCACGTAGGCGCTGACCCAGCCAACACGGGGACGACACGAGGGCGCCTAGACCGACGTGGCAGCAAAGCTGGAGATGACGGGGCTGACAGAGAGGAGGGCGGTGCTCGGGTTCGCCCGACAACGGCGAACGGCGGCGGCTCGCCGGCGGTGAGTGGTACGGGTGTGACGAGAAGACTAATGCGAATCTATTGATATACCTCTGGGTAGTCGGGGTGGACTATGTGGCCGGCGGTGAGCCTTTTTGCGGCGGAGCCCTTCGGGTGATGCCAGCAACGGCGTTCCGGCGGTCCTTGGCTCCGACGAATGCAGGCACCGGGTGGGCGGCGACGTGACGATGCCGAATCCGGGGTCGGTGACAGCAATGCGGCTTGGACAGCGCCGGTGTCGAGGAGCTCCGAGCTTCGGAGGTGCGGAGAAGAACTCGGATTGCCGGCGTTAGAGAGAGAAAGAGGGTAGAGGGCTTGGGGCGGTGGAATGAGATGGAGGGGCGATCCCGGTGCGCCTTTAAATAGGGAGAGGGTGGCACGGGGTCGACGTATCGCCCAAGAAGGCCGGGCGGTGATGCCGGCGGCGATTGGGAGTTTTGGGCGAAGAAAGGAAAGGTTAGAGACCGGAACGGGCGCGGGATTGAATCCCGATTTGATTGCGCGCGAGAAATTAGCGATCGGGACGGGGATTTGCCGGATCCAGAAGCTTCCCGAGTCGTGTCCATGGCGGGGTATGCGGGCGAGAAAAGGAAGGCGCCGCAGAGAAGAAAGGAAGGAGGAAGAAGGGGTGATGCGGGCCCACTTGTCGGTGGCAGAGGAAGAAGGAAGGGAGAGGATGCGCATCGGGCGTCCGATTGCGATCCGACGGTCGCCGTGGGTTGAGGCGGCGTGCGGGAAGGCTGGGCCAACCGGACCGCGGGCGCGCAAAGCAGATGTGGGCCGAGCTAAATTCGGCCCAAACGTTGTTTAGGGTTTTTCTTTTACTTTTTCAATTGATTTAATTCCAGTAATTCAAAATAGCTTTAGAAAATGGCAGATTAAGTCTAAAAATTTTGAGAAAATTCACAGAAATTCTCTCGGGCATTTTTTACTTAAATAAAATATTTCCAACTATTATTTGGTAAAATATTTTGCAAATAAATTTGTTTAGCTTCAAATTGAATAAGTAAAGGCCTTTAAAAATTTCAAAAAAAACCACAAAAATAATTAAACTTTATTTTCAACTGAAATTTGAAATTTGGGTTGTTACAAAGATACAATCCGACTCTAACATAACTTCTATATTAGACTCTAAAACAAACTCTCCAACACCCCCTCAAGATGGGCATAAGATATCAATCATACCTATATTGTTACATATTATAGAACACTCGCTAGGACCTAACCCTTTAGTGAAACGGTTAGCCAACTGTTTACCAGACTTGATATACTCCAACTTCAGCATCCTACCATCGAGCTTCTCCTTGATGAAGAACCTATCCATCTCAATGTGCTTGGTCCGATCATGTTGTACTGGATTATTAGCAATGTTGATTGCAGATTTGTTATCACAGTGCAACACCAAGATATTATTCCTCCATACTTGAAGCTTAGACAATAAACCTTTCATCCATATCATTTCACTCACACTCAATACCACTGCTTTGTACTCTGCCTTTGCAGTAGACCGAGCCACAACCTCCTACTTCTTGCTTCTCCATGACACAAGGTTATCTCCCACAAAAATGCAATATCCAGATGTAGACCTCCTATCATCCACACCGCTCGCTTAATCAGCATCACAATACCCTTCCACATCTAGATGTTGATTCTTCCTGAACCAAAGGCCTTTTCCAGGGCTACTCTTCAAATATCACAGGATTCGACAGACAACATCCATGTGTCTTGTTCTAGGATCATGCATATATTGACTAACCGCACTCACTGCATATGAAATATAAGGTCTTGTATGACACAAATAGATGAGACACCCAGCACATAGCACATAGCTTGTGATTCGTATCAATAGGTAAGCAATAGGGTGACACCCAAGTATACCTATTTATGCCAGCAGATCAAGAACATACTTTCTCTAGGAGAACTATACCATTTCAAGAATGGACAATCTCAATCCCAAGAAAGTATAGAAGAGATCCAAGATCTTTCACCTCAAATGCATCTCCCAGTTTTTTCTTCAAGAACTCGATTTCCTTGGAATCATCTCCAGTAATCATAATATCATCGACATGGACTGCCAATATAGTGATATATGATCCTCTATACCTATAAAACACAGTATGATCTTTATTGCACTGAGAATAGCCCATACTACAGACTGCGCCCCTGAATCTCTCAAACCACACCCTAGGAGACTGCTTTAAACCGTATAAAGACTTCTTGAATTTACACACCTTCCTCTCAGTCTGCCTGTTCTCAAAGCCTGGAGGAATCTCCATGTATACCTCCTCTTTTAAATCACCATGTAGAAAAGCATTCTTCACATCCAACTAATTTAGGGGGGCATCCGAAGTTAGTTGCACAGGAGATCAATGTTCTTACTATGCTCATCTTCACCACTGGTGCAATGGTCTCATCATAGTCTATCCCATATGTTTGATTATAACCTTTTGCAACCAACCTTGCCTTGTATATCTCTATCTTGCCTTCAGGAGTTTGCTTAATCGTAAACACCTATTTGCATCATATTGCCCTTTTCTTGCTAGAAGTGGAACAAGATCCCATGTCTTGTTCTTCTGAAGTGCACTAAGCTCCTTCTTTATGGCATGCTTCCACTTAGGAGCTTGCTTAACAGCTTGCCAATCCTTTGGAACATGTACTGTCTGAAGAGATGCAATGAATGCTTTGTATGTAGGTGAGATATGGGAATATGAGATAAAATTTGCGATGTCATGCTCAAAGCCATACCGGACTGCAAGCTTTCCTGTATTAGCTCTAGTTTTCCTACGTTGTGCAACTGATAACTCTAGACGAGAGTGATTAAAATGAACATTACCACTTGCCCCAAGGGGAGGCAAGGAACTTGATGGAGAGACCCAGAGAGAGACCCGAGGAGGGATTTGGGACTGGATTAACTGGCAAGCCCGACTGTTCAGGCTAAGGCTATTTCGGTTGTGACTGTTCTGGCTATTCTGCCAGCTTCGTTGGTGGCTTAGGTGCTAATTGCTTTTCTCTCTACTTCTCCTCCTGTTTCCCAAAGCGTCTTCGCTGATTAACCTTCAATTCTTTTGAGGCTATCACATCTCTCACATATTCCGTTAGGTTTGAGCACGGAATTGTCTCCATAATGACTTCTTTTTCTCGTTGATTGTCACTCTCCTTATTCTCCCCCTCTCGACTGCAACCCTCAGTGACAGGAGAGAACTACAAAAACTGATTAAGAGTACCTCCACTCATGTAGTAAGGCTCAAACTCCCGGAATGTCACATCCATGCTCATGATCAACTTTCGTTCAATTGGATTCCAGCATCTATAGCCATTCTGACTTGATGAATAGCCTATAAAGATACATTTCAATGCCTATGGATCCAACTTGCCAACCACTGGTTAGTGATCTTATACAAAATACACACAACCAAACACATTGGGAGGCACCTTGAACTCCCGCTGACCCAAAAGAAGTTCAGTTGGAGACCTCATCCCAAGTATTCAAGATAGCATGCGATTGATGAGATACGCAACTATTATCACTGTCTTACTTGACAATCCCTTTGGCACATTAATCTAAAACATGAGTGAACATGCTACCTCCAATAAATGTCGATTCTTCCTTTCAGCCACTCCATTCTGAGGTAGGGTTCCTGGACAAGTAGTCTAATGAAGTATCCCCTCTTCTGAGAGATACATTGCAAACTCTTTGTTAACATACTCAGTTCAATTATCTGTTCGAAGAATCCGAACCTTTGCGTCAAACTGAGTAGCAATCATCATATGGAAGTCCTGAAAACACCGAAGGACCTCGTTCTTATGCTTCATCATATAGATCCAAATCATATGAGTATAACAATCAATAAGTGTGACAAACTACTTAAAACCACTTACAAAAGTAATTAAGCACGGACCCCAAACATCCGAATGTACTAATATAAAATGTTCATAACTTCGAAGACCAATGCTACTATATGTATAGACCGTGTATGCTTTCTAAACTCACAAGCACCATATACAAGTTTACACTTGTCTACCTTTCTGAACAAATTAGGGTATAACTGACTTAATCTTTCAAATGATAGATGTCTCAAGTGACGATGATGTAACAAAACTTCTCCCTCGATTCCTCCTATAGCCACAGTCAATGCCTCATCAATATGATCAATGTACCACGACCCATTACGCCTTATTCTAGTCCCAGTCCTCTTTTAAATTCTCTTCTCCTGAAACAAACACGAATCCACATTAAATGTGAATGCATTTGAATTGGTCAATGATAGAACTAACTGAAAGAATGTTGACTAGAAAGGAGGGAACATGCAAAACAGAGGATAAAGCAATGGATGGTGTGCACTCTATAGATTCTACACCCTGAATAAGCTGGGAGGTTCCATCAGCTGTTTGGACAGTTTCAGAATGAGTATATGGGGTGTAAGATGCAAATACACTAAGTAAATCCGTGACATGCTTGGATGCCCCTGAATCTATGATCCAATCAATATGAGAGTACTTATATGTGGATGCAAGTGCATGTGCTTGAGAACCTTCGCCCATGTGGGCATAGTTTGCAAAGTTACTAAAGGATGTGGAATCATGAGAAGTCTCCAATGCCATATTAGCCCTAGGGCCAACTCGGCCCCTTCCTCAACTTCCACCTCCATAACCACCACAATCTCTACCTTGGCCTCGATAATCTCTAACTCGGCCTCCACGACCACTACGACCTCCATACTATGGAGAAGAGCAAGCATGGCTCAGATGTCCTCTCATCCCATAGTTGTAGCACTCCCTATCATTTGGTATGGCGTATGCAGATCTGACCGGCTTGTTGTCCCCCATTACTCGTAGTCGAATCTCCTCCTGCACCATAGCCGAAATAGCCTCCTCCATAGTAGGCAAGTTTGCCAAGTGAAACATGGCAGTCATTCTACTCTCAAACTTTGGGTTCAGTCCCTTTAGAAAGTGTGTAACCCGTTTGCATTGTAGCCACACCCTGCCAACCTCAATATCACCAGTACATGTTAACTACAGTGGATCATAGTGATCTAAATCTGCCCACAGTTGTTGCAGTCCACTAGCATACTCCGAAACAGCCTTCTCCTCCTGTTTCAGGGCCTCCACCTTGCCCTGGATCTCTACCATCATCATCACATTTCTTACCCCGGAGTACATGTTGCTCAGCGTCTTCCACATCGCCGGTGCACTCTGCATCATCTCCACCATCCGAGCGATGGATGGAGACATTGAAGTTAGCAATCAAGCTACCACCACAAAGTTGGTGGTGTTTCACATCCTCCAATCTATGCTCGCCTTGTCTGCAGGCTCAACACAAGTCTCCTCAGGTAGTGCTCCACCCCCTTCATTCTCAGAATTAGTTGAGCCCTTCTAGACCAACTCAGGTAATTCTTATTTCCTTTCAACTTTACATCATTCGGCATCAGTTCCAACTTTAAGTCAGATAACCCTACACCAGCCCTCGGACCTGTCATACCCGTTGTGAAGAGGTCTTGTAACATGCTTCTCATGTCACCTTGAGTTACTAACGGGGAAGTAGTCTCAACAACTGCCTTCCTTTTCTCTTCTACCGGCCTCATAGCGGCTTCTTCCTCCTCCTTCCCCGAGGCCTCAATTTCCCTAGACTTAGCACATGTCAACCCGTGCGGCTTGATGGCAACCCGATGTAGGATCAAGGATAACCGACTAGAGGGGGTGAATAGGAGGTTTTTAAACTTTTAAACAATTTAACGAGATAAGTCAATTAATAACTTAGTCTAAACAAGTTATACTTCTAGCTAACCAATACAAGCACAAAGATCGAACTAGAAATATAAGTGCGGAAGAGTAAAGACTAGAAATAACCACAATGAGACAACGATGTTTTTCCCGTGGTATCGAAGACTTGCCGGTCTTCACTAGTCCACGTTGAGGGAGCTTGAACCAATCAAGCCGGCTCCACGTATTAAGCCTTTCCTCGATCACTATTGGTTGTTCTTCCTCCACTCCGGAGATGGTGAACACCAAACCACTCACAATTTGGGCATCGGGCCTCTTCACAATCTTCTTGAAGAGATCACCGTGCAATCACCGCCAAACCGTCTAGGAGTTTGGCAAAACTCCAAGAGTAACAAATCAAAGACCTTCGCTTGACGACACTCAAGTGCGAGAGGATCAATTAGAATGATGAATGCACTTAAATGAGCTCAACAACCTCACAAAGAGTGAACAAGTAAATTTGAGGAGTTGAAAGGATGCACAAGGCTCAAAGGATGTTAAATGAGGTCTTCACATCTGTCTTTGAGCAGGTGGGGGAGTATTTATACCCCCCCGCAACAAAAATTATAGCCGTTGGAGAAGAAAACCCCACAAATCAGCCACAAGCGGTACTACCGCCAAGTACCAGGCGGTACTACCGCACTTTTCCAACCACTACTGTAACGGCTATAACAGAAGCATTAAATGACCTGACATAGCCGTTTTAACTTACAGAGCGGTACTACCGCCAACTGTAGAACGGTACTACCGCAGAGCGGTCATACCGCAAGGTGAGTGCGGTACTACCATTTTCCAAGAGAGACAAAAGAGGTGCGCGCTGGAAAAAACATACCGCCAAGTAAAGATCGGAATAACCGGAGTGCGGTACTTCCGCTTAACCAATGCGGTACTACCGTTTTTCGGTCATACCGCGCAAACACTTACGGTACTACCGCGATGAGGGTTTTGCACCGAGAACATGAAAAGGGTCTCTCTGTAAAAAACATACCGCCACAACAAGTCCGATCATACCGTGGAGCGGTAGTACCGCAAGTTCAATACCGGTACTACCGATTGTCCTGACAAAACGAACTTGGCAAAGATAAAGGCAAACCAGATGCATGCATGATCCTAGATTGATTCATAAGGCACAAGAGCATGCTATCAAGCTACTAGTCATGATCCCTCTTAATAGTACGACATTTAACCTATAATCTGGTCTTCCAACCATAATTCCTAAGACCGGTAAAAGTTAAAAGATTTCTAATCTACTTGTACCTTGACTTTGATCCAATTTGATCTTCACGATATCCTTTATCATGTAGCTTCACGATCATACTTACCATTTTGACTTAATCTTACAAATACTCAACAAACACATTAGTCCAAATATCACATATTATCATAAATTACCAAAACCAATTTTTAGGGGCCTAGATGTTTTTCAATCTCCCCCTTTTTGGTAATTGATGACAACCTAGTTAATATGTGGGAAGTAAAGTTTTGAGTAAACCCAAGATTGTGAATTGAGAGTATATCCTTTTGATGGCTTAAACAACATAGTTAAAAGAGAATTAAACTCTTGTTAAGCCGAACTAAAGAAGACTCCCCCTAAACGTGTGCATGAAGTAGAAAGAACATTTTAGAAGCACATATAGAGAATATTGACAAATTTTGACAGAGTTTCTTTAGTTTGTTGGTTCTGAGGAAAACTTTGTAATGATACGGCAATAGAGATAATATCATATTAAGACAACAACCAACAAGTTTGATTAACAAGTTCAACAAGATCATAATACCAAACAACAAACAGCTGGCATTCAAACAACTAACAGGACAAGGTAGCAAAAGATTATCTGAAGACTCCCTCTAGACCTTACTTCCCTTCTAGCTACTTCTCCCCCTTTGGCATTAAAGTACCAAAAAAAACATCAAACAGCTGGATCCTGAGGAGGAAGAGTCGAGGAATCCTGAGGAGCAGGAGCTTGGGAAGGTGAGGTAGCTGGAGCCTGAGAGGAAGTCCCTGCTGCAGGATGAGTACGATGCCGAGTGAAGCGCTGAGGAGTCATTATAAACTGTTCCAAGGAATCCACCGTCTCTGTCAAAACAGCCAACCTATTTTGAGTCTCAGTCTGAAATTCCTTTTGTTCTGTCCTCATTTTCTGCTGGGTGACCTTAAGTTGCAGAAGGTTGTTCAGAATCAAAGTTTGATTTCTGAAAATCTGAGTTAAAGAGTCTTGACTTTGAGAAACACTAGCAGCTGCAACCTCTGGAGCAACTTCTTCTTGCTGTGCCTGCTGCCCCTGAACGCGAATGGGGGGATTTTCTCTCGGCTTGTAATACTTATGGGGTGAACCCAAACCTCCCTGATACTCAATCTTGCTCAGAATTAAAGCCATGATATAAGGAGCGTGATAAATCCTCTTCACCCTGTCATTCTTGGAGGAAACAATGCCCCTGATGATGACATCCACAACATCAAACTTTCTCTCATGTGAAATATTATCAATGATATTCCATACATGTCCTCGAACAGCATCAAAGTTACCACTCTTGGGAAGAAAAGTATGATTAATCAGGCTGGGAATAGGTAGCAAACCATGAATCTTCCCTGGAGTGTACCTGACATTTTGATCATAAAACTCTGTCCAGGCAGGAACAAGTAGAGCTGGTCTGTCAAAAAGTTTATCCCAATTTCCAGAGTGTATCCTCAGTACACGCTCAAAATCAGCCTTAGTACACTCCACATAACGTGTAACTGTCATCCACTTCATTTTCTTGAAATCAGGAGACACATATAAAGTGGCATTGAACTGTCTTATGATCTCTTCATCATAGTCATTCCTGAGAGCTACAAGATCATGAAGACCAACTTGCTGAAAAAGGCGATACACACCATCATATTTTTCTAGAGAGTTTATGTGTGACCACTTTATGCATTTATGATCTGCAAACTTTCTGTGATAATCATAAATTTGCTCATAGACTTGCTCCTGGAACTTGGTGTGGAACCTGGGATTTATTGAGTTGGAAGGCAGTAGATATTGATCCTTGTGTCTCAGAATGGTGTAGTCATCAGCTGATATGAGCCTGAGATCAATCTGAGGTTCTTCTGGGTCTCCCATGTCCTCATCAGATTGGGCCTGAACTTCTTCTTCTGTGTCAGACTCAGAATCAGAACCTGGCCCATGAGGTAGAGATCCTTCCTGACTTTCAGAGCCATCTGCTGCAGGCCCTTTTCCCTTGCCTGAAGGATCCTCAATAGGGTCGGCAGGAGGTTGAGTGGAAGATTGCCCTCTACGAGTTCCAAATCTTGTTCTTGGCATCTTTACAGAAAGAGGATAAGTTACAAGGAGTTCAAAAGATCAAGCAAACTGGAGCTAATTTGAATGGAATGATTATCTGTTCTGTCAGTAAAATCGGTAGTACCGCAAGTCCTCAGCCGGTAGTACCGAGGTGCGGTAGTACCGCCATTTCCTGGCCGGTATTACCGTATCCCGGTAGTTCCGTACTTATGAACACGGTAATACCGCTTTTACAGACTGCGATCTAGGGCAAACGATTTTAACCAAAAAATTTGATGTTTCCTTTGGTTTGAATCCAAGTAATGGATGTACTAACATCATTAAACATCAATTATGCTATTTTGCCCAACTAAAATCGCACAAATCATCCGCATTTCAAATTAACTAGAAGAAGACCTAGGGTTTGATTCAACCGGTAAAACGAGGATTGAAAGAAATTTTACCTTGAGAGATGGAGGAGATAAACCCTAGAAATGCAAAGATTCACAAGGATTTGAGATTCAACCGAGTAAAGGGAGAGATTTTGCCGAGAGGTTTTTCGGGAGAGAGAGAGAGAGAGAGAGAGAGAGAAAGAAAAGAGGCACGGGAGAAAAATGACCTCTAGGGGTTACTTTTCTTTCGAAACTGATGCGGTAGTTCCGCCCTTTGGCCACCGGTAATACCGCAAAGCGGTCATACCGTGGTTTTTGTGCCGGTAGTACCGCCCTACGGTCATACCGCACATAACCCGCCGGTCATATCGATTATCCTAGAACTTCAAAAACAGTTCTGAATAAAGATTTGATGGAATAAATTGCAAATGACCCTTAGTTTTGCAATCAATTAAGAGTCATTAGGGATCATTATGCATAGAATAGACTAATGTCTATATGAGAACATAATTTTTATGAACATAGATAAACGTTATAACAAATTTGAAAATATTTTCTTACAAAAGCTTTTGAATAACACCAAATCACACAAAATGCATGAGGTAAAATTTCAACCAACATTTGAATAGTCTATGACATTTAATTCATTCCTCAATTTGCAAAAACGGCCTTCATCTAGTGGCTTGGTGAAAATGTCCGCTAATTGATCTTCGGTTCGGATGTGGCTAATTTCAATATCTCCCTTGCCCACATGATCTCTCAAGAAATGGTGACGAATATCTATATGCTTGGTTCTTGAGTGTTGGACCGGATTATTTGCTATTTTAACCGCACTTTCATTATCACACAAGAGAGGTATATTATCAATTTTAATTCTGTAATCCATCAAGGTTTGCCTCATCCATAGCAATTGAGCACAACAACTACCCGCGGAAACATATTCGGCTTCGGCGGTAGATAAAGCTATGGAATTTTGTTTCTTGGAAGAACATGATACTAAGGATCTCCCTAAGAATTGACAATTCCCTGAGGTGCTTTTTCTATCTACTTTGCAACCCGCATAATCGGAGTCCGAGTATCCAATTAAATCAAACTTAGCACCTTTAGGAAACCATAGGCCAATGCTAGAGGAATACTTTAAATATCTTAGTATTCTTTTTACGGCCATCAAGTGGCACTCTTTTGGAGATGCTTGAAACCGTGCACACATGCAAACACTAAACATAATATCGGGCCTAGATGCGGTGAGATAGAGCAAACTACCAATCATAGACCTATAAAGCTTTAAATCTACCGATTTACCTTCCTCATTTAGGTCGAGATGACCGTTGGTTGCCATAGGAGTCTTGATAGGTTTTTCATCCTCCATGTCAAATCTCTTGATCAAGTCCTTTGCATACTTTGTTTGGCTTACGAATGTTCCATCTTTGAGTTGCTTGATTTGAAGTCCAAGAAAATAGCTAAGTTCTCCAATCATGGACATTTCAAATTCCCTGGACATCATATCACCAAACTCTTTGCAAAAGTCTTGATTAGTAGAACCAAATATGATGTCATCAACATAAATTTGACATACAAAGAAATCATCATCCAACACTTTAGTGAACAATGTTGAATCAATTTTCCCGATTTTAAATCATTTTGAAACTAGAAAATCTCTAAGGCGTTCATACCATGCTCTAGGAGCTTGTTTAAGACCATAGAGCGCCTTGGAGAGTTTATAGACATGATTAGGATTCTTAGGATCTTCAAAACCGGGTGGTTGTTCAACAAAAATAAGTTCGGATATTTCTCCATTTAAAAAAGCACTTTTGACATCCATTTGAAATAATTTAATATCAAAGCATGATGCAAAAGCAAGTAATATACGAATTGACTCAAGTCTAGCTACGGGAGCAAAAGTTTCACCGAAATCCAAACCTTCGACTTGAGAGAAACCTTGTGCGACCAATCTTGCTTTGTTTCTTATAACCGTACCATTTTCGTCTTGCTTGTTTCTAAATACCCATTTTGTACCGATGACATTGTGTTCTTTGGGTCGATCCACCAATATCCAAACTTCGTTTCGGATGAAATTATTAAGCTCTTCATGCATTGCAATCATCCAATCCGGATCTTCAAGTGCTTCATCTATATTCTTTGGCTCAAGAGAAGAGACAAAAGAGTAATGTTCACAAAATGAAGCAACACGAGATCGAGTTTGAACACCCTTACTTACATCACCCAATATTTGATCTATTGGGTGATCTTTTGAAATTGCATTGTAGATTCTTGGTGGTAGGTTAGATGGTTGATCATCTTCATTATTGTTTTCTTCCACTTGAATTTGACTTGCTGTGGAAGAGGTAGGGGGTTCAACTTGAGTAGAAGATGACGGTTCATCTTTAGGTTTGATGTCGCCCATTTGCATATTTTTCATAGCCTTTCTTAACAATTCATCACCTACATCATCCAAATTCTTATGCCCTTCTTGGGAGCCGTTAGTTTCATCAAATTGAACATCGTGTCTTTCCTCAACTAAACCGGAGTTTTGATTAAAAACACGATATGCTTTGCTATTTGAAGAGCAACCAAGCAAGAAACCAACATCACACCGACTTGCAAATTTTGAAAGACGAACACCATTTTTCAAAATGTAACATTTGCAACCAAAAACACGAAAATAAGAGATGTTCGGTTTTCTACCAACAAGGAGTTCATAGGAAGTCTTTTTCAAAAAGCGATGCAAATAGAGACGATTTATGGCATGACAAGCGGTGTTAATTGCTTCCGCCCAAAAACTATCGGAAGTATTATATTCATCAAGCATTGTCCTAGCCATTTCAATTAATGTACGATTTTTCCTTTCTACAACTCCATTTTTCTCCGGAGTGTAGGTTGTGGAAAGTTCGTGCTTTATTCTAAGTTCATCACAAAAGTCTTCAACTTTAGTATTTTTGAACTCGGAACCATTATCACTATGGATTTTCTTTATTTTGAAATCAAATTCATTTTGAGCCCGTTTTGCAAAGCTTTTGAAAATTCCGGAGGTTTCGCTCTTGTCATCTAGAAAGAACACCCATGAATATCTAGAGTGATCATCCACGATAACTAAACAGTAGCTATTTCCCCCGATGCTCTTATAGATAGTTGGCCCAAACAAATCCATATGTAAGAGTTCCAATGGTCTAGAGGTTGACATGATACTTTTAGAAGGGTGAGAGCTTGCGACTTGTTTACCGGCTTGACAAGCACTACATAGTCGATTTTTCTCAAATTTCACATCTTTCAAGCCAACAACTAGATCATGTTTGAAAAGTTTTTTAAGTTGAATTATGCCAACATGAGCTAGCCTTCTATGCTAAAGCCAACCCAAAGAAGTTTTTGCAATTAAACAAGTTTGTAAGCATGAAGCATTTGAGGAGAAATCTACCAAGTAAAGATTTCCAAATCTAAAGCCTTTGAAAACTAAAGCATTATCCTTTACATTTGAAATGGAAACACCTTCATTTGAGAAGGAGCAAATTAAGTCAAGATCACATATTTGGGCAACGGATAATAAATTGAAATTAAGTGATTCAACTAAAGATACATTAGAAATGGAAAGGTCATTTGAGATAGTAATTTTACCCAATCCTATTACCTTTCCTTTACTATTATCTCCAAAGGTGATATTGTCACTTCCTTTTACGTTCTCGAATGTGGTGAACATTTTTCTATCACCGGTCATGTGTTGAGTGCATCCACTATCAAGCACCCAATGTTTTCCACCGGTCTTGTAGTTCACCTACAAAACAAGAATCAAGTTCTTTTAGGTACCCAAATTTGTTTGGGTCCTTGGAGGTTAGTGACCAAGGTTTTAGGCACCAAAATAGCATTCTTTTTAGCGCCTAAAATCGAAGTGCCAATATATCTTGCAATTATTTTATCATCTATAGATTTTTTTAAGCATGTAGCAAGAATCATAAATGCCATAGGATTTAACATTTATATTTAAGGAAGCATTTGATATGTGTCCTACCTTACCACATTTATTGCAGTATTTACCATTTTGCTTAACAAACCTTGGAGGTTTATTTACCGGTTTCTTACCTTTCTTGGGCATATACCCAAGTCCTTCCTTATTGAATGAGCACCTTTGCTCACTCAATAACTTGTCAAGAATTGCTTTACCCTTGAAGCATCTTTCCAAACTTTTGCTTAGCTTGGTGACTTGTTCTTTCAACTCATTGTTTTTAACAATTAGTAAAGGATCACAAGTATTTGTAATTGAATCATCATTTGAGCAACAAGGTATGAATAGCAAATCATCACAAGAAGTAGAAGTACTAGACATGGATTTTGCATTTGACATATTTTCTACTCTAGGCATCTCATTTATTAAATCACAAGTAATACCAATATTTGAATGAGATTTTTCGATATCTTTTAGGAGGAGAGAATCATGAGCTTCTTTTAGCTCCTCATAAGAGTCTTTTAGAGAGATATACTCTTTCTTTAAGACTTTAAATTTTGATTTCTCTTTTCCAATATACTCATTTAAATCTTCAACCATGTCCATTAATTCATCATATGAAGGAGCATCATTATCAAGGGATTTTACCTTATCTCCTTTTGCCATAAGACATGTGAGAGATACGAAGAGTGAAGGAGCTTCCTTTATGGCGATACCGACAAGTACTCTTTTCTTAGAAAACTCTTCATCACTTGATTCGGAGTCGGAATCCGAATATTCTTCATCGGAATCCCACTCTCCAATGTGAGCTTCATTTTTTCTCCTTTTGTGAAGCCTTTTGAAAAGCTTCTTCTTTCCATCGAATTCCTTCTTCTTTGATGATTTATCTTTGTCATCCTTCTTGTTGGGGTAATTTGAGATTATGTGTTCCTTCTCATCACATCCATAACAACGAATGTTGCTATATCGCTTGTTGTCACTTGAGGATTGCCCTTTCTTGAACTTGTTGAAGTTGAAGTTTCGATGTGGGCGTCTTCTCATGAATTTCTTCATTCTCCTCACAAAAGAGCATACTCTTCATCCGAGTCTTCCTCTTCATCCTCGTCGTCACTTGACTCCGCTTTAGCTTTGAAGGCGGTAATTTTCTTCTTGGATGAAGATGACTCCAAGAGTTCTTCCTTGTCCTTCTTGTATAGTTCGTTAGTGATGAGGTTTCCCAAAAGTCCGGTTGGTGTCATTCTTGGCAACTCGGGAGAGTTGAGAAATAATGTCACCAACGTCTCATATTTATCCGGGAGGGCCCTAAGCATCTTGCGCACAACATCAACATCAAGGAGGTTAGTACCAAGACCTTTGAGTTTATTCACAATGTTGTTGAGTCTTGAATACATCTCGGTGATGTTTTCATGAGGCAACATTATGAATGTCTCATATTTAATCCGAAGCCTATGCAATTTGGCTTCTTTGACTGTGGATGTGCCCTCATATATTTCGGAGAGGGTGGTCCAAATAGCGTGAGCGGTTTCCAAATTGCTCACCCTATTGAACTCATCCGCGTTCAAAGCACCAAAGAGAGCATTCATAGCTTGAGCATCCAAATGAGCATTACGTTCATCTTGAGCCATGGCATTTATAGGATCAAGAGACATAGCATAACCCTCATTTACAATTTTCCATATGTTAGGACTCATGGCCTTTAAGAAAATGGACATTCTAATTTTCCAATAAGAATAATTTGAGCCATCAAATAAAGGAGCATTTCCTATATGCATACCCTCACTAGCCATCTTTTCTCTCTTAGACAGTAAAGTCTAATAAATTGAGAGGCCTCGCTCTGATACTACTTGTAGGATCAAGGATAACCGACTAGATGGGGGTAAATAGGAGGTTTTTAAACTTTTAAACAAATTAACGAGATAAGTCAATTAATAACTTAGTCTAAACAAGTTATACTTCTAGCTAACCAATACAAGCACAAAGATCGAACTAGAAATATAAGTGCGGAAGAGTAAAGACTAGAAATAACCACAATGAGACAACGATGTTTTTCCCGTGGTATCGAAGACTTGCCGGTCTTCACTAGTCCACGTTGAGGGAGCTTGAACCAATCAAGCCGGCTCCACGTATTAAGCCTTTCCTCGATCACTATTGGTTGTTCTTCCTCCACTCCGGAGATGATGAACACCAAACCACTCACAATTTGGGCATCGGGCCTCTTCACAATCTTCTTGAAGAGATCACCGTGCAATCACCGCCAAACCGTCTAGGAGTTTGGTAAAACTCCAAGAGTAACAAATCAAGGACCTTCGCTTGACGACACTCAAGTGCAAGAGGATCAACTAGAATGATGAATGCACTTAAATGAGCTCAACAACCTCACAAAGAGTGAACAAGTAAATTTGAGGAGTTGAAAGGATGCACAAGGCTCAAAGGATGTTAAATGAGGTCTTCACATCTGTCCTTGAGCAGGTGGGGGAGTATTTATACCCCCCAACAAAAATTATAGCCGTTGGAGAAGAAAACCCCACAAATCAGCCACAAGCGGTACTACCGCCAAGTACCGGGCGGTACTACCGCACTTTTCCAACCACTACTATAACGGCTATAACAGAGGCATTAAATAACCTGACATAGCCGTTTTAACTTGCAGAGCGGTACTACCACCAACTGTAGAATGGTACTACCGCAGAGCGGTCATACCGCAAGGTGAGTGCGGTACTACCGTTTTCCAAGAGAGACAAAAGAGGTGCGCGCTGGAAAAAACATACCGCCAAGTAAAGATCGGAATAACCGGAGTGCGGTACTTCTGCTTAACCAATGCGGTACTACCGTTTTCCGATCATACCGCGCAAACACTTACGGTACTACCGCGATGAGGGTTTTGCACCGAGAACATGAAAAGGGTCTCTCTGTAAAAAAACATACCGCCACAACAAGTCCGGTCATACCGTGGAGCGGTAGTACCGCAAGTTCAATGCCGGTACTACCGATTGTCCTGACAAAACGAACTTGGCAAAGATAAAGGCAAACCAGATGCATGCATGATCCTAGATTGATCCATAAGGCACAAGAGCATGCTATCAAGCTACTAGTCATGATCCCTCTTAATAGTACGGCATTTAACCTATAATCCAGTCTTCCAACCATAATTCCTAAGACCGGTAAAAGTTAAAAGATTTCTAATCTACTTGTACCTTGACTTTGATCCAATTTGATCTTCACGATATCCTTTATCATGTAGCTTCACGGTCATACTTACCATTTTGACTTAATCTTACAAATACTCAACAAACACATTAGTCCAAATATCACATATTATCATAAATTACCAAAACCAATTTTTAGGGGCCTAGATGCTTTTCACCCGAGGCGGACGCCCCCATGCGGCGAGGATGGCCCGCGCGTCCCGAGCGTCGGAGCCGGATCCGCCGATGGCCTTCTCCTCCCCACCCACCCCAGTGATCCGAGGCAGCGAGGACGACGACTAACGAAGACGGCGGCGGGGGCTGAGGTAAGCGAGGGTTAGGTTAGGGTTTTGTGATGGTGAATAGCTCTGATACTATGTAGAATTTTTTTAGAATAATGTGTATTGTCCCACAGGACCCTCACACCCTTAGTTTATAGTCTCAAGATACAATCCGGCTCTAACACAACTTCTATATTAGATTCTAACACGAACTCTCCAATTCAACACATCCTGAATCCAAGGTCTACCTTGACACATGCATATGGTGTAGCTCATAACTTTCAATGGCTCTGGATGCAAATTACAGGCTTCAAAGTTTGAAGCGATGAGTAGGAGACTAGGAGTTACTGTAACATTGTCAACACAGAACATGTACTCAAGATGTTAAGCTCTATACCTTATGGACAACTATTCTAGTAAAAATGCAGAAAAGGAAATGAGGACAAAACAAAGCAATTTGACAGATTTTGAAGTTTCAAGAACCAGCCTATCATAACCGTGAGGTGCATGAAAGTATGTAATGAAAACTGTTGGTACAATTTAAATATTAATACCTCCATTAATAGTGAGCGCAACATGTTCACATCTAGAAAACATAATATGATCTGTTCAGATTTCAGAATTATAAGTTTATCTTACTAATCTACCAAATTGTAATCCAAGCCCATCAAATAAGTTGTATCTTTCAGTCTTTCTAGGTTTAACAGTAAACATGGTTCCTCCTATCTCACCTAGTTTTATTAAATAACCAGAGATATAATTGGTTGTATGTGTTGTACCTGTTCCTTGATAACCATTAAGTGGCCAAATGTGCAAGATGACAGAGCCAGCACTGAAAAAAGGAACAAATCTTATCCTACGGCAAAATATAAAAAACAGATGAGAATCACATCAGTACAAATCATGTGAATCAATAAGATTGTCTTTGCAAGTGTTGAATTGAACTACACAATATTCTATCTACAAGAAAGAAAAAGTTAGGCAACTAGTTGACAAGTTTCACCCTATCAGTAATGCTAAGAGTTGGTTGTCAAATCACAATTCGTGTTAGTTTTTGAAGTGATGGATCATGTAAATTTTTTGACCCAATTGATTTGATATTAACTCTTTGAGATAGCATCAACCTTGGACCCTGCAAGGAAGGAAAACCAAAATATACCAGGGTATTCTAATCTCAAGGAATTTTCTCTAGTTGACAAAATCATGCACAGTGCACAGCCACATAGCAAGTGAACCTTTCATCACAAATCAATACACAACATCACTCAAGGGCACTTGTTTCACTTATCATCACAAAACACTAGAGATTAAAAAGAAACATCTCCATGCCTTCGATAAGGAGTAAAGGAAGACGCTCAAATGTCGGTACAAGATGAGGGGTACTATTAGGCTAATGAAGTTCATACACAATTCTTTGCATCAAGGAATTTTCTCTAGAGGATCCCCTCCCCCCTCTTCTCCCGGGTTTTACCCGCTGCATACATAATAGTGAGTTATTTTAGGTCAAATTACTCAACATAGTATCATATATTGATATGGTTTAAATTCCAAATATATTGTACGCTAATGATCAAAGACTACATGCTTTTCATTAATAGCATGTTGTGTTGGATGCATGCTAATGACCACGATGTGCAAAGGTTACAAGGTGATTTCCACAAATAGCTGCATGGAAACATAATGATCTGGAATCCAGGGCCATAGGATTAGAATCCTCTGTATTGAAGGAGTCAAGACAAAAAAATCTACAGTATATGGATATTAGAGTGATCTCTACCGTCCGATCAAAACTCAAAGATCAAGATCAATTGCTACAGTGTTTATACTCCCATGAAAATCCTGCGACAAGACACTGCTCACTCTCCTATGAAACACTGTTCGGATCCAGATCCGAGGCCATATCCTACAGCTTTGTTTTTTTATCCTGTTCTTCCTTTTCGATGTTCTTAGTGCACGAATACTGCACAAACTGTTCACTCAATATAGTAGGTCTTGTTCTTTCTGATCTCAAGATTCCTTTCAGATGTCATGTCGACCCACCCACAATTAGACAAATTAATTTTCTTCACGGATCTACATCATCTATCTAGATAGTGCCTAATTCCCCTCAGAGAAACATCTACAACACCACAGTAGTCAGCTTGTAACAGTCCAATTTCTCTAGAGCATATCCACCTGAAAGCATACCACACTCAAGCACCTCACCTTGAAAAAAATACAAGATCAGTGGCAGCTAACGACACTGCAAGATCACAACGTTTGTCACGATCCACGATTTTTTTTCCCTGTAATTGAAACACGCCAGAGTGAAATCACTGAGTCAGCGCTCAATCTAAGCACGGAACAGGAGCATGCAGTGCAAGCGAAGCAAGAGAGCAGATGTGAGGGTGACGGCGGAGCGAATCCTCACCAGACTCACCGCCGACGTAGTCCCGGCGGAAGCGACCGCCGGATGAGGAGGCCCCGGCGGCGATCGGACGGCGAAGGTAAGCCCACTATCCTTGTGCTCTATAGAAATTGGGCCACATACGAGTAGCAACAGTGTACATCGTTTTGGGCTAGTGAACTGAACAGGACAGACGCAAAAGTTCTCTAGACCACAGAGGCCCATATCACAAACACCAGGCTCTTCTTCTTCTTTGGGCAGTTTCATCGGGATCGATCAGTAGTACTCTAGAAGTTGCCCATGGTTTCAGCGTCCCTGCTCGAGAAGCAAAACCTCGCCGAATTGGAGTTGCCCTTGTCCCCAGCTGCCCGCCCAAGCCGCCTCCCGGCCGTCAGCAAGAGCCTCCTCGAGCTAGCGGTATTGTACCCGGAAAAGGACGAACAGGACGACGAGACAATGCTGCTGGCCGTGACCGGCACAGCCTTGCTCACCGAGCTCACCGGAAGCAGGCAGTTGGCCAGGAGGGCGTGGCCGCCATCGGCAGCACCATGGATGCGGTGTCGGCGCTGGTCGTCGTCGACGCGGCGGAGGAGGGCGATGTCGAGCTCGAACAGCTCGTCGTCCTCGTCGGTGACGATCATCATCATCTCGTTGTCGTCGCCGTTGCTGGGTGTCTCCTCCTTGCTGACGCTGCTCCTGTCCGCGGTGGCCATTGCTTCTAAGGCTGACATAATTCTGAGATGTTGTGTTGCTTTCACTCGTGATTTCCCGTCTGGGTACGTGCGTGCAGGAATGCTTGCAGATGTGCACGCGTGCAGTGGTATCACATCAGGCAGCTGGGTGGCGATGGTTGGGAAGTGTCCTAGGGGCTACGGTAGGTGACCTACATTGTAGGCTGCCTACTACTACCTCGATATCTCGGAAGCGGATCCACTGACGTAGATGGTATTAGGCCTCCTTTCGCATCGTCGGTGAGAACGGCTCAGATCAATAATATAATGTACAATGAAAATCGTTGTAGTGTTAAACAGTAAAATAGCTACATTATTTTTCTATAGCCGGTAAAAATAACACTATTTCTATAATAATATATACAGAGAGCTGCAGAGCACTGTAGCCACATACTGAAATTATTGTTGCTACAGTGCACCCCTAGGTGGGGAAGAGGATCCCGAACCCACCCATGGAATCCCCATGTTAGCGCTAGCTTAACTACTACTTATACAAAACCCAAGGGTACAATTAGTTAACTACTCTAATTAAGTTGACTAACTATTTGATATACGTATTGCAGAGCCATTGATCCATTGCACGTCGCTAGGACGAACGTCATGCTGTTACACACAGGTTGCAGAAGGCCTCTGCACGCCTGATTGCCGACTCTCATTTCAAGTGTTTTTTTTTTTTGGAGGACTCTCACTTCAGGTTAATTTGGAGCCTGCTGGAACGGAGAAATTTTACAGGAATTTCGTACGCATTACACGGAAAAACAGCTCACTCTCTGTCTAGTCGTAGTCGACGATCGCGTTCGGTTAATTAGCTTGCTGGCTTCTGAAGTGACAGCAAGTAAATGTAATGTTTGCGCGCGCGCATAATGGTTTCGTTGCAGGCGCCAGGCTAGGTGATTTGACCTTAATTAACAATCTTTGGATTATTCATACTTTGTCTTTCTAGCTCTTCACCAAAATTGAGTAGTATTTTCCTTCGGAAAAAAGGCTCCTGCAACCCATTCTTTTTGTATTTTGTAGTATTTATCCATAGTTATGGCCAAACGAGCGGCCCACCTGCTAATCGAGACGCGCTGTTTTGACCCTCAGGTCGTGCCGGCCCGGCCCGGACATGATTGGCCCGACGGGCCTTGAGCGGCCCTGGTAGCCCGTTTTGGCTTGAAATTTTTTTTTAAAAAAAAAACTCTTTCTTTTCTATATTCCGTTTTTTTCTTTTTTTCTTCTTCCCTTTTTTTTCTCTAACCGCATGGGCATGGCTCTGGCTCCTTCCTAGTTCTTCCTCCTTTCTTTTCTTCTTTCTTTCTTTTCCCCTTCCTCTCTTCCTCTTCCCCTTCCTCTCTTCCTCTGGTCGGCCTGGCCAACTCTACTACCACCGCAGCCCCGCCGCCCTCCGGGCCATCGCACAACGCCCCTGCCTCGGCTGTCGTCACGCGCTCTCCAATTGCGTCGCGCCTCCTCCTCTCCGGTCACCACCTCCATCGCGCTCGTCCCGCGCCGCCATCGCTGCCTCCTCCTTCACGCGCACCAGCTGTGCCCCGCCCCGCTTCCTCCCCTCCATGCTCGAGCCGGCCTACTCCCCTCCGCGCCTGAGCCCTGCCTCCTCTCCGCGCCCAAGCCGACCTCCTCCCCCTGCGCCACACTAGCCTCGTCGCGGTTGTTGCTCGCGCCATGTCGTGCCCAGGCACATGGCATTGTGTCGTGTTGAGGCACGGACCCAAGCACAACCCAGGCTTTCGTGTCATGCTGAGGCCGGACCAACAGTGTTGTGCTTCGGACCGGCCTGGCTAGCATGGCCCATCTGGCCATGTCCATTTGTTCGTTTGGATTAATTCTCGCCTTAGTAAAATTGTTTTACATTTACAGTGGTTTAGTTAAAGTTTTTCGAGCTCAAAATGAAACCTTTATGTTACCCGCCTATCTTGCAATAGCTGGTCTCACTTGCTGAAACGTTAGTGCTTCACAAGTCAGAACCATTGCATGTAGATCACGCTATGCCTTTTGTTTTCAAATCTCAAGTCCCAATTTTGTAGGTGAAAAGAGGTCATCCACAGTTTGAAAAAACAGGGTTTTGCATTTGGTTCACATTAAATTAATTGCAGACTACTTCCTTCTCACAAAGTCACAGCTTAAGAAAGTCACAACTCTCTCTCACACATACAGTAAAAAGAAGAATGCATATAATTAATTAGGCGGCATTTTGACACTATTGCACAATAGGAAGTGCTGGAATTAATGTTAACTATCTCATGTTACTAGCACTTGTCACCTTGCAGGCTCTACTTAACCCGGTCACCCACCTAGCTAGCTACTAATTACAAAAGGTAAGGACGGTTTGGTATGGCTCTGCTTCAAGTTTTTACAACTCCAACTCCAGTTTCACTCTTGGATCCGCTTCTATGAGAAGTTAGAGCGGTTTGAGAAGATGTTTGGTTAGAAAGGTGGCTCCAACTACAGAAATAAGAATGATCTTTGCAAAAAGACCGCACTACCCTTGTTTTGTGACTTTAATATTTTTCGTATTACTTAACTTATAGCAGTTTAATAAATTGATTTCAGTTATCATGTGCTTTTTTTTGTCATGTTGAGCCATGTTGGGCCATCTTTTCACCCACGTTCAAAATTTTTACTCCAAACTAATTAAATAAAACATACATCAACACCCATGGAGATCAGGGAATTGGCAGGACACTCCTCACTGTGACAACCAGAGGATGACTACAAGGACCGATTGAATCCGTTAAACATTTTAGCACAGCTTGGCCGGAGTGCACTGCAAATGGAGCTTAGAAATTGAATAGGCATAGCCTTATACGGTTCATATACATGTCAAAGAACAAGATAAAAAATCTCGTATTGCTATCACCACACCAAGCTAGAAGTCTCTGACGAAAGAAGAGAAAGAGCAATTGTGGGATGAAATTTTAAGATCATTCGAGATCCCAGCAAAAGCCCAGGGGCTCATGCAACGGCAGGCGTTCCTTGCGATAGGAAAAGCGTGGAAGACCTTTAAGAGTATGCTTGTCATGAAGTACGTAAACAAGGATCGGACGTCCTTCATGAAGTATCCTTTCGTCGAGCCGCTGACATGGGGTGCCTTTGTGCGAATGAAGACGATGACCGATTTTCAGTAGCAAAGTGCGGCGCACAAGGCTCTCTAGAGACTAAACACTCACCCCCACAGATTCGGTATCTCTAGGTACGCAGGTAAAATCCCACAATGGACGAGGGAGGATGAGAAGGCAATCCAGTGGCAGGCCACCCGCCATTTGTCGAGATCAAAGACTAGCGCGTCCGAAACTTGTTAAGAGCGAGGTTATCAACCACGTCTTCGGGCGCCATCTCTTTCACAAACCCGGCAAACGAGAGAGTGTCCCAACGTCTGGTAAGATATGTCGAACTACCTAGTTGGTAATAAGTCCATAACTTCATAGTTAATAAGTCTAAAATAACATGATGGCCTCTTGCAACAAACATTGAATATCGAATCTTCCCAAGGCTCCTTCGAAGTAGTCAGGGAGAGGGTTATGCTATCCATGGCCCTAGGAAACAAGGAGCACCAGGGTGGCATACGAGGCCTTGGGGTTTACGTACTTTGGAGGCAGGGATTCCCACACAACTCCGAGACGTATAGGAGTAGGAAGAGATCCAAGGCCGAGCGCGAGGAATGGTTGAAAGAAGAGATTCATGCAGAATTTTGAGGACAGATAAAAACATTGCAGAAACAAATGAATCAAGTTCTCAACCAGTCGCAAGCCAACCCCACTATTTTGGGAGCCAGTCTCCCTTAACGTCGGAGTAGCTGCGCGTCCACACCACTTAGCAACGTCCAATTACCTATCGACGATATCCAGGTAATGTACATCTCTGGAATGCTCTAAAGATAAACATGTATGACGCCTTAGCTAATTGTGTATTATTTTGTAGGAGCCCACGCCATGCAAGATCCAAATGAGGCTGGTTGAATCCATTTCTATTGAGGTTGGGCGGGGGATGGCGTTCTCATGTCAGGAAGGGACATTGTTGTACGGTGCCCCACTGGCGCAGGGTTATGCCAAGGTCCAGGTGGACATAGTACATGACACTTGCATAGCCGTCCCGTTGGAGAAGCCCCCGAATGAAGACATCATAACACTAGGGGATGTCGTACACACTTTTATCCAATAGCCCAAGAGGGACATCGCGCTGGACTCTGCAGTGCTGCGATCTCCACACGACCATGTCTCTCCAAGAGAATCATTGATGACTCCACCTAACGTCACCATGGACCCTGCAGTGCCGCGATCTCCACACGACCATGCCTCTCCAATAGAACCATCGATGACTCCATCTCAACCTCCTGTTCAGAAGGCCGCTGTATCGACTCCCATGGAGACGACCCCGAAGAAACAAGAATTGTGTGCTGAGTCGTCTCCGTCTCCTGGGAAGAAGTATAGCTCTGTATTGCAACAATGCATTATGCATATCTAGGCTTGTGTTACCATCAGTAGGGCATTATGAAACTATTAGCATACATGGTCAGGATTTCTCTTGTGAACTTGCAGTTCTTTCATGGGTACATGGTCTGGATTTCCAACCGGTAGAGGCAGGGGATGCAATTTTCTGCCCTTCTGACTTCGGCAGGCATAAACATCGGTTTCTGCGCGCTCTTCTTGACCCTCTATCCAGTCCTCAGGAAACAGCCTCACAACTTCAGTGTCTACTTTAGAAGGCGGCTTGTCGAAGAGTTGTTCCGGCAGCAGGTCGATTACTTCTCATTTGAGAGGCTATCGCCTGCTGCTGGCTGGATAGTAAGAGCATATCAGCATACTGGTGCACCGAAGAAGAGATTCGGAGAGTTGCTGGCTTGGACAGTTGGACTCCGTGGCGTTCCTCCGGCTCTTTATTTTCAGGTATTTTCCTTGAAATTCATTTAATCTCATAGACTTATGCCATGCCATTTGATCAATGAATTATGTTCTTTTTTCCAGCTTCTCTAGTCTATCATGTATGTTGAGCGCACTAAGTGGAAATATCTTGGTAGTTCTAGTACATATGCCCATCACCATACTTTTTTTTTGTTGCTGCCATTGACAACTTATAATCAGCATGTTGTTTGTTCTGCAGCATACGCATCTTCTCGATAACTTCTCTTATTTGTATATTTGGAGTGCTTCCTGTTAACTACCATGGGCAAGAAATGACTCCCATGCATATTCCAGCGGAGTCGCTGAATGTTTTCACGATTGCAAATGTCAAAGAAGGATCAAGAATGTAAGAAATCTTCATCTTTATCTCGTTTACTGGATAATGCATTGATGTCCTTTTCTCTTTTTGATATAGCTCAGCCTCCTGAGATTAGCTGCCAGGGGATCCAATAGATCTAATATTCCTACATCCTGAAATAATTTTTCACGTATCATGATCATAAATTTGGATACACACACACACAAAGAAGAGCATTACTTGATTTGTAGTTGGTGTAAAGAGGTTTTGCTTTGGAGAGCAATACTATAACAAGTAATGATAACAAATGAGCTGACTAATGCTAGTTAACTGCACGGAGTAAAATCATGACATTAATTTTTTAGCAGTCGTGTAGCTGCATAAAAAAAAAGTTGAATAAATCTTTTTTTAGACTTAAGGCCTGTTTGGAAAGGGTGGATTTGGATCCAAATCCTTAGGATTTAGTTCAAAAAATTCCTAGAGCAATCTCCCTCTTCCAAACAGGCCCTAGAGTTGAATAAAGAGATGTACAAGTTTTTTTTTTAGACTAGGAGTCGAAGTTACCAACAGAAAATTATTGGAACAATGAACAATATTCTCCCCATATCTTTATTTCCTTCTTTCGGCCTCACTATACTTTTATTCATTCCCACCAACATGTTGTTTTTCAAGGGTTCTTGATTTCTTTTTCCATGGTGTAAAACTAACACTTGCACTTACCACAATATGTTGGAAATCCTTGTGGAATTTTATTGCATAGCTAAAACGAAAAGAACATTTTTCCCGGATTGGATAAGTTAACATCCACTTACAACAATATTCTATTAGTTCTTTCATTTTACTAAATTCAAGATTTTTTTGCCCGATTTTTATAAGATACGATACATGTCCTCCTAGCCTAATGTATGACTATTTGAAAAAGATATTTTGTTTTTTGTGCAGGCTTTGGGTGCATTGCCTTACTTTATGTGTTATAACAGTGTCGGCTTGTATTCTTCTTTACCATGTAAGACCTGTCCACTATGTTCTCGTTACCAAATGATTCTCCCTCAAAATTCCACCGAGTTTAAGCAACCATTATTCCAGCTCAATGTAAATCATCATGTCGCAGGAGTACAAGTATATCTCAAGAAAGAGAGTAGCACATATTCCTACCACCAAATCCGGGTCATTTTTCTGTGCTTGTTCGTTCAATTCCAAAGTCAGACAATGAGCTGCTTGATGACACGATCAGAAATTTCTTTGTTAACTATCATGAATCTAGTTACTTGTCACATCAAATGATCTATCGAAAAGGAAATATGCAGGATTTTGTGGTAATAATTCATTTCGGCAGCAAAGATTATGTTGTTTTGCAAATATTATTGGGACTCAAATTGTTTTCAAACAATTTATCTAGATTGACATTTATTCTTCTGAAAGTAGTTACAGTCTTGATGGTCTCTGCATTTTAAAATGATTGAATTTCCCCGTTGTATCTTCCCAATTCAGAGTTACTTTAGTTTAATTCATTGATTTAAGTTTGCTATCCCAGCAACATGTGAATGAACTATCTTTATACATGTCGTTCAAATTCATGTCGACATCAATAGGTTCATTTATGTTTATCTTGTACTGAGATCATTTGCTAAGGCCTCTGTGTTTCTTTATGCAGGATAATGCAGAGATGGCTTATAGGAAATTTGTAAGGGTAAAACTTTCTGTATTTGACCGGAATGGAAGATCTAGCTTGTCCAGATGTGGTCTCTGCGGAGTACGGGCTTCCTCATTTCAGATTTACCGCAATAAGTTCATTGACGCCAAGAAGTCAGACCTTGGTGATCCTGAAGTTGTTGAAGCTCAAAAAGTCTTGGCCCCTGATATCACTGTCATTTGATTTCAAAACTACATCTTTTGGCCAGCACATCACATGATCTCATTGACTCATTCATTCTTGTCTCAATAGTCAGCACATCTAAGCAAGGTAGTATCATAACTCTGATTTCTAGGCATAAATCTTGTCATATTACTATCGGACCCTGGGTGTGGAATATCCGAAGCCCTCGTGTGTGTATCGTACTAGTCTCATGATCAGTGGCTAATACACACATCCATAACATTGGTATTCACATCCATACATTATACATACAACCTAAAACAAATATAGGGCATAAACTTAAGCATCTACATAACAAGTATTTATTACACGGCCAACTGGCCAAATTAAAACATAAGTAGCAAGGTAGACAACAAAAGCATAGCGAATAAACTTAAAAGGTCCAGTGGTTTGTCCATCCATACCGTCAGGCAACCGACAAGGACAAGATCTAGCAAGACCCGTCACCGAACCCTCCGATACCGGATGCAAAGAACACGTCGTCCGGCATAGGCTCATCCTCATACTCTGATCAATAATTTAAGCAAGATTGAGTACATTTTGTACTTAGCAAGACTTGTAATGTATCACAACATAATTATAAATGCAAGGCTATCAAATGATGAGGCTCTACACTACAAGTTATTTTCAGCATTAAGCAAGTTTCATTCGCAATATCGATATGTAGTAATTTGTAACGGAAATTTTAAAGAACAGTTGACTGATAATGAAATAACAAGTATGTAATATAACAATAGTAAATTCACAACCCTCCCCGGTTGTGATCATCATTTAAATCTCAGTCATAGACATGGCACTCAAGTTAACAACAACAAAAACCATCCCAACACTTTCCAACAAGACCGGTTTTTGCAAAAAAAAAAAATTAAGGCTATACCCAATGTGACCACACTTAGCACGCTCATCATCGTAAACATGGCTATTTAAATAGATTTACACTCTGCAGATGTGTACAACTTTACTCATACGATACGAGCTCTCTAGTTTATTTGGTATCCATCAACACCACCGTTCACAATATGTTAGTAAGCAGTATAGAGTTCGTAACGAAGCCTTTACATCACCTAGACCTAACCTTGCACTAGCTCGGCGAATGCAACACCCTCACTTCACCTGGTACGCCCCCCCATGTCAGTGAGACATTCACTGTTGTATCGGCAAGCTTTGTTCTCAACGCCTTGGTGAAGGGAGTCCTTTCGAGCAAGCCTACCCAAATATGCTCATACTACTGCGACCTACCAACATGCAAGGCTAGATCTAGATAATTTAATTAGCTAAGACCGCCTCAGTTCAGTCGTGTGGTTGTAGTCTTACGCTTAGGTTGGATACACCAGCGTTCGGTCCTTAATTGACCCGGGCGAGGATCTCCCTCTATCTACTTGTGATATACACCTCTCACACTCCTCAATTCAAAATATAACTCGCCCGCGTCACACACTAAGTCTTTCATTTTTATTTTTATGCAAAATAACATATGTAACCCCTCTGGACCACATTTCAAAATCTCCCAAATCCATACTCACATTTTCAACATTTATTCAATTTTAGCAAAACTAGAACCCGGCTAAGCATCTATTTGACATTCCTAATCGAAATACCCAAATTGACATCATCTATTGTACAAACCATATCCTAAGGGCTACAACAGTAAGGATATCAACATATCAAAGAGGATCATGCATACAATAGGAATTTGACTACCATTATCCACAAATTTAGTAATTTTAGGCATGCATAATAGATTTTGCAACACAAAGTAAAACATTTGAAATAATGGGATAAACATGGTCAAAGGAGGTGCTTGCATTGCTCTGGTATCTCTGAGTATGAGGATGGAGGGTCGTCGAGGAGTTCGTTCACATTTCTGATGTCTGTTCGAAAGAGCCGAAAACAAATCACAAATAGTAAAATAATTTCAATAGCAACAAAATCTAAATATTTTTTTCATATTCAGACAGAGCATGATTTTTTATGAATTTAGAGAATGGAATCATCCATAGACATGACACTCAAGTTAACAACAACAAAAACCAACCAAACACTTTCCAACAAGACCGGTTTTTGCAAAAATTAAGATTATACCCAATGTGACCGCACTTAGCACGCTCATCACCACAAGCACAGATATTTAAATAGATTTACACTCTGCAGATGTGTACAACTTTACTCATACGATACGAGCTCTCTAGTTTGTTTGGCATCCGTCAACACCACTGCTCACAATATATTAGTAAGCAGTATAGAGTTCGTAACGAAGCCTTTACATCACCTAGACCTAACCTTGCACTAGCTTGGCGAATGAAACACCCTCACTTCACCCAGATACGCCCCCCTGTCAGTGAGACATTCACCATTGTATCGGCAAACTTTGTTCCCAACGCTTCGGTGAAGGGAGTCCCTTCGACCAAGTCTACCCAGATATGCTCGTACTACTGTGACCTATCAACATGCAAGGCTAGATCTAGATAACTTAATTAGCTAAGACTGCCTCAGTTCAACCGCATGGTTGTACTCTTACACTTAGGTTGGATGCACCGGCGTTTGGTCCTTAATTGAACCGGGCAAGGATCTCCCCCTATTTACTTGTGATATACACCTCTCACACTGCTCAGTTCAGAATATAACTCGCCCGCGTCACACACTAAGTTTTTTTTTTATGCAATATAACAGATATAACCCCTCTGGACCATATTTTAAAATCTCCCAAATCCATACTCACATTTTCAATAGTTATTCAATTTTAGTGAACCTAGAGCCCGGTTAAGCATCTATTTGACATTCCTAATTGAAATACCCAAATTGGCATCATTTATTGCCAAACCATATCCTAAGGGCTACAACAGTAAGAATATCAACATATCAAGGAGGATCATGCATACAATAGGAATTTAACTACTGTTATCCACAAATATAGTAATTTTAGGCATGCATAATAGATTTTGCAACATAAAGTAAAATATTTGAAATAATGGGATAATCATGGTCAAAGGAAGTGCTTGCATTGCTCTGGTATCTCCGAGTATGAGGATGGAGGGTCGTCGAGGAGTTCATTCACATTTTCTATGTCTATTCGAAAGAGCTGAAAACAAATCATAAATAATAAAATAATTTCAATAGCAACAAAATCCAAATATTTTTGCATATTCACACAGAGCATGATTTTTTATGAATTTAGAGAATGGAATCATCTAATTTGGAGTTCATATGCAAAAAGTTATTAACACTTCAATTTTGTTCGGTTCAAAAAAATCTAAAAATAATAAAAAAAAGGTAACGTCGAAAGCGTATTTTCTAAAATGTACGCTTTCCAACAGAGAAAGCGCATTTCCTTTATACTAAAAGCGACTTTTCTATTTTTCCATTTTTCAGAAAATCATTTACTTACATGTCAGTCTCTCGGGTTTTTTTAATTTTATTTACGAAAACAGTGACGGTCCCACATGTCATAGACTCATTAAAATATTAACTAAATGATTAAACCTAATTTTGATTTTAATCCTCTAACACGTGGGGTACACTTGTCAGCCTCTCAGTTTTAAAACGTGTTTAAAAAAAAACAGTATGTGGGTCCCGCATGTTAGCGACTCATTTACTAAACATGTTTTAAATTAGATTTTGGATTATCTTTTTCAGTCGGTCCCACCTGTCATGGACTTTAAATTTAATCGCTGTCATTTAGCGCTAATCAACTCCTAATCACGTGGGGCCCACTGTCAACGAGTGAGAGAGAAGGAGAACAGGGCACCTCGCGACCGAATACAATGGCGCGCTCGCCGGCAGTGAACGGCGCGAGAAGCAACGACGTTGAGCGGAGGAATGGAAAAAAAGATAGCATGACGAAGCTGTGGGTGGTGGTGACGGCGAAGGAGATGGCCGGAAGCGACGTCGCGGCGGTAAGGAGCGAAGGAGTGCCTCGGGTCTGCAGCGGGTTTCATGTAGGAGGCATCCTCCTGGCTAAAGGAGTGGCGCACTAGACTCAGTAAATCCAGACGGTGCTAATGGGCCGACACGAGCACCTAGGATCACCGGAGGTGAGCCAACGGTGTTTTCCATGGCGCTACCATGGGTGGCTACAGGGAAAATGGCGCAAGCTACCCGCCCTTGGCAAATTGAAGTGTGCATCGGGTTCAGGAGCTCCCCCACGATCACGAGGGTGAAGATGATGAGGTCGGAAATGCACTGGAGCAGCATGTCGACAGTGAGCAGCAGCAGCGGCGAAGACGTTCAAAGTGATGGCACGCTTCGGGGTTGAAGGTGCTACAAGAAGGTGCACAATAGCTCAAAGACATGCTAACAATGGAGATGACGGAAGGAATTGAACAGGGACTCACCGAGTTGGCAGAGAACAACAGAAATGGCAACGGCGGCCGAAAATGGGGAAAAGGCGCGATGACTTGATCCACTGCAAGATAGAAAATGTTAAGTAGGGGGATAGCATCACTAGGATATGGAACACGTTGTGGCGCACTCGGGTTGAGCTCGAATTCACCGAAGTGACAGTAACACGTTGGTCCAGATCTGGGTGCACGCCAAAGACGAAGATGAAGCAGTGCGATTATGCTACGGGGCTCCCAGTCGAGGAGGGGTTGCTTACCAGCTTGAACTGCCACAGTCATTAGCAGAAGTACATGATGTGTTCCATGTCTCTCAGTTGAAAAAGTGTCTTCGTGTGCCAACAGAACAGACTCCTTTGGAATCAATTGAGCTGAAAGAAGACCTCACGTACAAAGAGCAGCCAGTCAAGATTTTAGATGTGGCAGAGTGTTTGACAAGAAGTAAGAGCAATCACTCAGAAGGTGAAGTAACGTGGGAACGTGAAGAAGAGCTAAAAGCCGAGTTTTCTAGCCTTTTCTCTAGCTAGCCTGAATCTCGGGGTCGAGATTCCTTTAAGGGGAGAGGTTTGTAACATCCTAATTTTCTGAAGTTTTAAAAATCCTTTTGAGTAGTTAGTCCTTTGAAAAATTCACCCAAGTTTTATTTGAATTTTAATTAAGATTAATATGGACTTTCAATAGCAAAACAATTTAACGTGACTAATCTAAACATCTATTAATCCCAAAACTAATTTATTTGAGTTCTTTGTGCTTGGAAATATTTTTCAGATTTTTCTAGAATTTTTCCGAGCACATTCGCTATTTGGATTTAGTGTTATTTCTAAATTACAAAAGCTAATTAAAATCTCAGATAATCGAGTGGGCTGAATTCTCTTTTCCTTAGCCCATTTCTATCGTGAAGCCCAGCCCATTTCCTAGCCGTTCCCTTTCGCCCGCAGCCCAGCCGCCTTCACTCGCTGTCAGGTAGCCCCGCCCTGTTAGCACTGAGTCGCCACATCATCGTCGTCTTCAGTGCGGACTCATCTCTCCGAGTTTCTCGCGCGCGCTTCGCCGTCGGCTTCGACACAGACTCTCCCTCTTCGAACCTATTTAAGAGCCCGCACCCACATCGAAATCTTCGCACCACCTCCCTCGTCTGTTTGCCCTAGCTGCCAAACCCGAGGCCATACCCCGTTTCACCAAATCAAGCCCTAGAAGTCTACGGTCGCTGAAGCTCTCTCCGCCAAATTGCGTCACCACTGGTAGCCTTTATCCTCGCCGTCACCAGAAACGAGATCGCTGTCTCACAATCTATGTGGTGCGCGTCTTCTTGTCTCTAGGAACCCACCATTGGGCCTCGCCACCGTGCAACCAAGCCGCTCCGCCGCTCAACTTGTCGCCGCCGCCGTTGTGGTCATCACCGGCAAGATTGGATCGTGTCACCATGTTCCGCGTGTCTCACTCATCCAGATCCAGACCTTGGTTGTCGCTGGAGAGCCGCTGTTCGCTGCAACCTCTTGGTCCCCGAGCCTCGCCGTCGTTTAGCCGCCGTGTCACACCACCTCAACATCCACGTCAGCTCCAGCGCCTACGTGTCACCCACGTGTCGCCCCGTCAGCGTTAGGTGGCAACCCATGTAGCAGATCCAACCCCATGTGGACATGTTTCATGATAGACCTAGCCTATGCCATGTAGGACCACCTGTTAGGGTTACTGTTCCATAAGCCCGTGAACCATAGACCCATGAACCAGATTCGTGAACCGTGTCCATAGACCTCGGGCCCACATGTCAACCACTATTACTATTTTTTGGTTTTTCTTTTAATTCTGAAATTTATCGCTGACGTCATGTTGACGCATTAAATCAAAATTTTCAGTGGAAAGTTAATTCAGGAAATTCAAACAGTAATTTTTTCCCTTTTCTTAGGTTTAGATCTTCCAAAAGCCCGTTCTTCCCCATATGAACTGTGTTTGAGTCCATTCAAATTTCTAAATTCATTTAAATTCAAGTTCTACCTTCCTGATATTTTTATTTAATTTTTAGAGTTTGTTACCTCTCTATTTTCTATTTAATTTTGTTTATTTGCTGTCATTTGCGAGTAGACACTGATACATCGGGAGGTTTCGAGGAAGGATGAGTTGATCAAACCCAAGATCAGTGCCAAGACTTGTTCCAAAGCAAGTTATACCTTTGACCATGTTGAACCCAATTTTCTAAAATTACTTTGATTCAATTATTGCGTTCTATTTAAAGTATTTATTTAAATACTTTGGGAGTAGCTATTCATCCTATTTGATTATATCTATCTTGCCTATTGTACTATCATAATCTTTTGTCACCCTAGTTTGATTAGTTATTAGTTGGTAATATCATATCACCAATGTGGGTTGGTTTGATACGAATAGTTTGCTAAGCCATGCAACGAGTCATTCATGTCAATTGAGTTGCAAACACAAACTTGACTAAGTGAATATGGAACTTTATGTAAAACTATGTGACCTCCTAAGATCTGACAGTAGTATGATCTTTGTCAAAAACAAAGGTTTCGTCAAACGCCTTGACGTTATTGTTAATTGCCTAGCACACTAAGATTAGGAGCATATCACAGTGACATCCACGACCACAAGTTCCCATATGTGTGTTCCTAGCACGTGGCTCCCACCATTGCTGGTGGATTTCATGCTGGGCCCCACGTCCGGTTTTCCTTCTTCCATATCTTCAAGCTTCGCTCCCAGATAAACAATGGCAGAAAGCTCTACAGATGAAATTCAAACTAGTATGCATGGAACAACCGCTCAAACACGATCTCGTAATAGTAGAAAAACTGAAAGGCAGCCGCCTGGAGTGCAAAACTACAACTATGCTACTAGCTTATTGAAAAGGTTCTGGAGGGGTTTCAAATAGCTTTGAGATGAGACACTGCACTAGAGCAAGTCCCTCCAGAACCTTTTTATGAGACGTAGCGTCGTAGCTGAATGACTGAAACCTCATGTCAAGCAAACTCATATATCTTCAGCTGGCTGCCCTTCAACAACAGTAGCAGATTCAGCCTTTTCAGCTGAAACTTTCAACTCAGTTACTTTAAAACCACGGTCAGAATCATCCAGAGTTTTTTCCTCGATAACCTGCAGTCCAGCATAAAGCTCAACTGGATCCGGCTCCACTTCACCATCTCGCGGCATATTCGACTTCGCTTCAAGAACTAGCACATCAGAAGCAGTCTCTCCTGTATCTTGACCAAACTTATGTTCTGATCTTTGAGGCCGCTGTGCATGCGCCTCCTCTTCAAGTCGCTTGAATAGTGAGTTCATCTCTTCAACTGAGCTTGCTTCTACAACAGGAAGCTCAGCATCAGTAGTCAATGGCTCATTTGGTTTGCCTTCAAGCTTCATAACCGTTGGCTCGTGAATAGCAGAATCTGAAATAGTTTCCATCTGCGACTCTCTGTCCAGTTGCTCAGCTACACTAGTTTCCTCTTCTACTGAGCTTGCTTTAACAACATGTAGCTCAGAACTTGAACTGTCTTCAAGCTTAATGATGGGATCAGATGCACGATGTATCTCCACTTCACCATGAAGTTTCTTGAATGCTGCAGTTATGTCTTCGACTGTGCTTGCCTCAGCAACATGCAGCTCAGAAAAGTACCCAGGTTGCTCAGAGTCTGAAGATAACCGGTCAGCTGAGGTTTTTTGGATACTTTGCACAAGCGGCTCCAAGGCATCATTCTTCTGTGCTTCTTCATAACGCAGCTTCATGAATGACATAATATCTTCAATAGACCTTGCCTCAATAACTTGAAGCTCAGAACTATATGCAGTCTGTTGATCTCCTGCAGTCAACAGCTCTCTAGACCCATCTTCAATTGGCAGTTCTGAAGTATCCTCATTTACTGCAGGTAGTGCTTCGCTTGATCTATCTTGAATCGACTCACTATGACAAGTGTAGTCAGAAGCAGCACATGTCAGTTCTTCATTGAGCTGTGCAAATTGCGAATTCAATTCTTCAACTGAACTTGCTTCAATGGCATGCATCCAAGAGTGTGAAGATAATGGATCACTCAATTCATCTTCAAGTTTAACCGTCAACGGTTGACCGATACTGTGCTCTGCAATGGATTGCACTAGTACTTCCTCCATTCGGCACTTAAATAATGAATTAACTTCACCAATGGAGTCTGCTTCAACAATATGTTGCTCAGAATTATTTACTTTGGATAAAGAACACAATATTGACTGATCACTACCTGCATGATATCAGCCTCAACTGAGAAAACATTTCCAGTAGGCAAATTGCATTACATTTGTAAGTGTGAAAATGAACAATTTTACCTGCATGAACTGAATCGTTCACTTCTAAAGTGCTAGGTACAGATTTCATGCTAGGGAATGAATTTATATCATCACTGAAATCAGCATTTGTATCTCCTTCATCCATTCCATACTTTACTTCTAACACGCCCACATCTGAAATTGCCGCACTTAGTATTTTAATCTCTTCACCTATATGTGCCTCCAGTGAACCAAATAACTTGCCATTGTTCCCTTCTTGCTCAGCATCGTTGTCTGAGTGATTATCACAAGCATCTTTTCCACTTAATTCACCTCTCCCAAGTTTGATACCATTGTGATGTTGCAGATAAGTAGAGTGATGTCCATATAAGTTCCTGTGCTTCCTATGCTGTGTTGATGGAGAGTACAAACGAGGAGTCCAAGTTTCTCGCAATTGACTGTCATGGTCCACCATTTGGTCGAATGGAAGATCAAATAGGTTTCTCGGTGGAAGGAGAACAGATGGTGCTGAATCAGGAATCTGGGGTAACTCTATCATTTCCTCTGAATCATTTGAAGGATCAAATGGGTTCCTCCTTGATGCGGAAAGGAAGGGAACCTGAACATGGAAGCGTGATGCCTCCAATTTCTGAGTTGCATCAGCGGCTTGCAAGTTCATTAACCTCTTGTCAAGTTCAAACTTCAGAATGTTCTTTGCTCTTTGAAGCTCCATCAGATTCTCCAGCTTACTATTCTTTTCCATATCCAAAGAATTTAGACCAATAACATCCTTCCAATTATTTCCATCATCTTTCTGCCATTCCGCTCCTTCTTCTTCTGAGCTTACATCCTCCTCCTCCTCATCTTCATCGTCATCTGATGAAGAATTCAAGTTGTCTCTGACCGCCAAGGAAGGGTGACCAGTCCCCAAGTCTATCAGTGGGTGCAACTCGTCAAGCATCGGAATAATATCAGTCATTGATGCATTAGGAGAACTCTCAGTAAGATCAGATTCAGAATCAGAACAAGGATCCTGCCTCATAACAGGTTGCCAACATGAACTCGTAAACTCACCCAACCGATACTGATTTTGTACTTTACTGTTACCACTCTCAGGAGTGCTTTCAGATTCTTGCAGCTCAACATTCTCACTGTTTACCCCAACATGCTGTTCTCTTTCCACAATGGCGTTGCTCTCGGCAAAATTTGAAGACTCTACACAAATAACACTATCAGTTACCATAGATGTGGTATTTTTTCCATCACAGTGAGTGTCATGCAAATTATAATTGGAAGTTTTTTCCTTGACATATACTTCTTCACTAAGAACAGTAACAGCTGCCATACATGCGACATTTTTTTCTTCACAGTGAGTAACATGCATATTATCATCGGAAGCTCTCTCCGCAACATATACTTCATCACTGTCAGTTGTCTTCTCTGAGCGAGCCTCGACAGTAACATTTTTAACCTCCTCGATTGAACATTCAGTAATGGAAATTTTGGATTTAAGGGGCAACATTTGTTGATCCTTTAATGTTTCCTCTCCTATCACGGGAGCACCTGGTTCACCATAAATCAAAAGTGCTCCCAGAAGAAGTGCAGTTAACAGGAAGACCGGAGAGCAAGACAGTAGGAAAGCAAATAGAGAAGGGCAAAGTCTGTGCAGAAACAGCAACAAAATTCCGGCACCGAGTACTATAGGATAATCACAAGCAGATCGATAACAAATTCTGATGGAGGAACACGCTACCCTCTTGATGTGAAGCTCAAGATTGTTTGTATCGAAAGCCATAGCTATATCCTTGAAGTTAACCCTGACACACAAACCTGGGCTTGCAATAGGAAGAAAGAAGCATATCATCAGTACGGAAATAAGTCGAAACTAGTACTTAAAGCATATGTCAAGGTGAATGGAGCTCATGACATAAGGCGATCATGTCAGCATCATTTCAGCTTCAGATTAAGTTTTTTAGATAACGAAAGTACAACTCCAGGTCTCTGCACCAACTAGAGATGCACATAGCCATTACACCGCCATCAGCTAAAAGCTTAAAACAAAAAAATAGCCAAAAGCTAACAATGACAAACAAATTGTCATGCAAAGGCTAGCCTAAAAAAAGGAGACCTAGCTCCGCCTCCGGAACCAACCAGAAGATCATCCACACGCGAACAGCAGCTGCGCAACAAAAAAATGATGACGGGCCAGTCTCCGTAGCAACGCCTCCAAAAAGGGATAAGACTCACGTCGTCGTCGCTGGATCCAACTAGCGAAGGTCAGATCAGGAGTTTTCACTCCAAAGCTCAGGTACCGGTTCTTCAAAGCAATGCTTTCAAAAAGGTAACATCGCTCAGATCAACGTCGTTGCCGAATCCAACCAACGAAGACCAGATCAAGAGTTTTTACCTCGGATCGAAGGTACCAGCGCTCCAAGACCACGCCACAGCACGACCTCGTTACTGGATCCAACCAATGAAGGTCAGATCGCCAAAATAACGTTCGCAACATCCCCAACGGCCAACCGCCGCAAGCACCAAAAGAAGGCGACATCCATCGCAGCCCACACTTTGGCAGGTTAAAAGCTGTCCACCGGGGAGGAGTTGAACGCCGCACAAGCCACCGCCACCGAGCCGTCGCGATCTCTACCAACTGCGCCAAATCTGAATCTGCGCTGTGCCACCTCCGTCGTCATGCCATCGACAAAGCCACGCCGCCGAAAGAAGCCGACGGAGAAGGACCCCGAATCGCTACGCCCGAAGATGAGCCGGCAGAGAAGGACTCTAGATCCAATCCCGATGAAAGTCCACACCGTTGGAAATCGATAGACAGACGTCGAGAGCGTCGGAAGCGCGATGCAGATCAAGCACCACCATCGAGGATAAGAAGCTCCGCCGCCGCCGCTAGCCGGCCAGCGATCGCCGACGGCAGCGGTGAGGAGAAAGGGAGGAGAAGAGAGGGGCTTGTTTGGTGGTGGTTACCGTTTTTAGAACTGTTTCTTTATAGCTATGAGATGATGTTTTTTTCCCCTCTTCCGGAGAATGGGCAGAAGTGTTTCAGATTAAGTGAAATGGGGAAATGGCTGTTATCTGATGTCTATATGTTCGTTGGAATACACTTCATCCCTACTAGTCTAGTGAGAAGGAGCACTGTACGTTTTACAAGATGAACTAAACATAATTAACATATGATTGATATCAAGAGCGACAAATTGATCCGATATGCGGTGCTTCATCAAGCAGCAGATTTCTGAATCCACTAGCACTATTGAGTTATAACTTATAAATTTCTAAGAGCAGCCCAAGAGCTTGGAAAACAATAACAAGCTACTAACCATTCTAGGAAAAGAACCAAAAGCAAATCAAATTTACAGATCAAATAAATACTATGAAATTACGCAGAGGGAATAGAGAGATACGACAGCATAACGAAATTACACTAGGAACCAACAATGAGTCAATGACACACAGCAAATTAGCAATACAGCGCAAGAAACATTCACGGCACAATAAGAGCGCAACGTACCTACTGGGAAGACAACCAAGAACCGAAATCCTGTCGCACAAACGCAACAGGTGACGGAGTGGATGGGGAAAGCAAGGGCTATCTCAACGATATGGACATGGAGCAAGCAATGGAAGGGAATAATTGGTTGGTAAAGAGTCCCAAAGCAACGAGACAGGGAGCTGCAGCGCAGTGCTTGACTCCTTTTTTTCCCTCTAGGATTCTTTGCTTTGGTCCTTTGGAGAGAAAATGCTTTGGCCGGCACGAAAAGGCGATGATGACCTGACCTGATGGATGGGAGTGTCGAGTGAGAGAGAGTTCAGTTTTCTCTTCAGTGCTTTCCTCTTCTCCTCTCTTGCGTGTGTCGGGAAAGTGGCAGGCAGCCATCTTGATTCTTGAGCTGTCTGTCGTGCTCACCTCACTCCCCGCTTTACAAACAGTCTCCCCCTACCCTGTAACTCTGTAAGGCTGTAACTATAGTTATCCGTTCCATTCCTGAGACTATTTTGGTTTATCTCTTGATATGGAATATATCGGTATCGGTTCGTTCTATTATACCGTTTTGAATTTTAATATTTTAATATTTATTTATTTATAAATATATATATAATTATATACACGCATAATTTCACTTAGAATCTCATTTCAAATACATAACTATAGAATAAAAATGACACATAGTTCAATTACTTCATAAATACAAAAGTCGTATGTAGTTAAATAATACAATATGAGTTCATAATTTCATATACTTTACCATAGTCTAGCATACTAGTCCAGCATAATTTCACTTACCGAATAAGTAGTATTGGACTCGGGCTTCCGAGCTGATTCAAAGAAGTGGTCACTTCAATTTTGATTTTTTTTTTACCAGTACCAGAATGACCGGCATAGCGGAATGGACCAGAATGATCGGTATTGAGGCCGGTGCGGGATTGAGACTACGGTATGCTGGTTTGGGTGCAGGTATGGCATGTTTCGGCCATTCCGGCCGATACCGAAATGGAATTGACAAGTATGCTATAACCATTCGTCTAACATGGCTCAGTTCCTGAAGTCGTCCAGGATTTTTTTTTTAAATAATAGAAGAGAAAACATCTCCAAACCTCTGTATCCAAGATACACACAACCCAATGTTTATTATAAAATACCTAAAAATTCATAACTATGCTAAACAGTAGCCCCATAAGCCATAATGAAACGGCAAGATCACAAAAACACAAACCAACGGCAAAACAAACGTCGTAAAAACAATACACATCCTTATAAAAATAAACATCCTTATAAAAATAAACAATGATTGATATTTCGTCAAGCATCTCGAAGCTTATTACATAGCTTCCACCCATTCTTGTTGAATATCTCCCTTGTAATGACTTCCAATGCTTTGCTCCCAGCTACCAAGGCCTCTCTTCTTGCTTAGCATTGCAAAACTGACCAAGAATGGATCCAATGAATTCATCTGAATATAACCTACAGAAGATTGTTAATAACTGTCTTGTCAAAAACGACATCATTACGACATAAACCAAATAGACTAGCATAGTACAACAGCCCCCACCCAAATAGTTGCTTTTAAATCCGAATTAAGACCTAATAACCAGTTTCCAAAGATATTCCGAATATTATTAGGTCTGTTAAGATTAAAAGCAATCTGAACTATGCACCAAGCAAAACGGACAAAGTGACAATAAAAAAAATGTTGAATAGTCTCCTACTGACCACAAAAGCAACAATTTGTGTCACCCCTCTAGTTCCATTTTAATAAATTATTCTTAATCAGAATAACCCCTCTACAAAAGTACCTTAAGAAAATTTTTATCTTAAGAGTTACTTTAACTTTCCATAACTTTTTACATCGAAAACGACAATTAGTATCGTCCAAAAAAGCATACATAGATTTGACAAAAAATTATCCACACCTATGCAAGTTCCACTGAACCATATCCTTATCCATGGTAAGATGAGCATTGGCTATTCTCACCACAAGATTATTGAAAGTAAGTAACTTAGGGCCAATAATCGCTCTCCTGAAACTCAAATTTAAATGAGTAGTTCCTAAAACATTTGCAACCATAGCATGTTTCTTTCAAACTACCTCAAACAATGTTGGATAAAGTTTATAAAGAGGCCTATATCCAACCCAAATGTCCTTCCAAAATCTAATTTGTTCCCCATCCTCAAGATTAAAAGAACAGCACTGAAGAAAATCATGCTTTACCTTCATCAATCCCCTCCAAAAATGAGAGTCCCTGGGTTTACTCTCAACTTGAGATACAGACTTGTCATGCAAATACTTATTTTTAAGTAATTGCTGCTAAACCCCATCCTTATTCAAAAGTTTGAACAATTATTTAGTCAAAAGACACTTATTTTTCATTTCAAGGTTCTGAATTCCCAGAACACCTTGGTCCTTGGGCCTACAAAGAATATTCCATTTAGCAAACTATACTTTTTTTATGGTTGTCGCTCTACCAATAAAATCTAGACCTAAAAAATCTAGTCTTTTAAGGACCCCTTGGATACCTCAAAGAAAGAAAGCAAAAATATAGAAAGGCTACTTAAAACCGAATTTATAAGTACCAGTCTATCACTATAAGATAAATTTTTCTCTTTCCAATTGCTCAACCTTTTTTCGAAACGATCTTCCAAACCTGTCCATTCATTATTCCTTAGTTTTCTAAAATAAATTGGAATACCCAAATATTTAAAGGGAAAAGAACCCCTCTCACATCCAAATATCGTTAAATATTGAGATTCAAAATTTTTAGCTTTGCCAAAGCAAAAGATCTCGTTTTTATGAAAATTAATCTTTAAACCAGAAAGATGCTCAAACACACAAAGAATAAGCTTCAAATATTTTGCTTGATCAAAATTGTGATCCATGAAAAGAACAATATCATCAGCATATTGAAGGATAAAAAACCCATCATCAACCAAATATGGTATTATCCCACTGACATGACCCTCATTCTTAGCCCTTCCAATAAAAATGGCTAACATATTTGCAACAGTATTAAAAAGAATTAGAGACAGAGTGTATTTCTGCCTAAGCCCTTTCTTAGTTTGAAAATAAGGCCCAATACTATTATTAATCTTAATTCCTACACTGCCCCCTGCAACGAAATTCTCAATCCAAGTACACCAACATGGAGAGAAACTCTTCATTCTAAGAGTTTGCTATAGAAAAAGCAATTTAGTATTATCATAAGCTTTTTCAAAATCAATTTTAAAAATGATTCCATCTAATTTCTTTTTATGTACCTCATAGATTGTTTCATGCAAAACAACTACCCTTTCTATAATATTTATCCCCGACATAAAAACGGTTTGAGATGGACGGACAACCTTTTGAGTAATACCCATAAGTCGATTAGTACCTACTTTAGTAAAAATTTTAAAAATCATATTTAATAGGCAAATCGGCCGATATTGTTGAATTCGGCGTGCATCTTCTTTTTTTTTTTGGAGTAAAAAAATGATACCAAAATTGAGCCTAAAAAGAGGTAAATTGCCTCTATGAAAATCTCAAAAGAGAGTCATCAAATCATTTTTAATAATGTTCCAAAAACTTGATAAAATTCAGATGGAATCCATGATATTGTTGTGTCAAGCAAGTTGGTTAGATAGGATCATACAGTACAAGTAGAAAGCTATGAAAAGAATACCTCACCCTTGTGTCAAGCAATCCTGGGAAATAAATCCTCAAGTTCGTAGAAGATTCTCTGGCTGAGCTTAAATTTGTTGTGTGTTCCCAAATGGTACAATGGTGCAACTGTGAACTTCTGCAATGGCAGCATGTGCTCATCCTTTTCTTGTTGGGTAAGGGTGGAGCGTGCTGTATGAATCAATGCTTGCTAGATCAACAACCACTACATATCATAAAACAATGGCAAAGGGAAGAAATAAACAACTCAGTTCCTCATTTCACTCTTCTCCTGTGCAAGGTACAGGCCGGCCAGAACATAGTTAGCAAGAGGGATTGCTCGCTCTTGGGTCGAAAAGGTTTCAAGTAAAACCAGGGGTGTACTTTTGCACCACAGTTGCTGTACATTTGTGCTATGTAGTACATCAAACAAGGGTTCACTTTCTGGATTCCGGAGCAGACACAACTTCGAGTTCATACAGAAAGAGAACAACATTCGGCATAGACGGCACCAAACTACAGGTTAAACCTTGCCACCCTCACCCTTGCCGTTTCATCAATCACTTAAACGCTATAATGGTTCATGTAAGGCCACTGAGAGAAGTAACCTAAACAAGTCATGAACAATCTGTCAGAGAAAGCCTAACTAGGAATTAAATAATCTCTTTGCAACTGTCTCTTAGTAGCATTGTCTTCAACATGCCATGAAATGTCTTCTTTGCGTTGTTGATCTCATTTTTTAACCATCTAAAATGTCCAGCTGCACCTCAGATAGACTGCTCTCCATATCCAATGCAGTAACTAGCAAGTCGTCATTTTGCCATCTCCAAATCAACTGCCCAATCCAAAAGATAGCAGAAATAAAAAGGAGTAACTTCACAAGAACACTCACTGCAGTTCCCACTTGTTTCTTTCTGGCTTAACGGCGAAAGTAACCATGATTCTCTTCCGACACTCAGAAGTCCACACATAACTGATGACATCATTTCTTGCCTCAGGGTTCATTTCAATCTTTCAGCAATTGATTCACCCTGAATGTTATGGCTAAGATGATTCCTGCTAAAAATCTTGTAACCCAGTAGCCCATCCTCCTTAACATCGTGGCTAGAATGTGAGTCCAAGATTACTAAATAGTTGGCATTTGCAGATGTAACCGGGATTGCATCAGTTTGAAACTGATATCGACTCAAACAAAAGCTGTACCTGGTGTTAGAATGAGACAGGCGAGGGAGCACATGCTGAAGCATCCGGGCCACGCCACGGGTCTCCTCAGCACGTACACCCGTGAAAGCATCCACCAAGCTCGGGCGCGGGTGGCGAATCAGGAGCTGAGCACGCACTCTCAAACTCAGGCCGGAGACGCGTCAAGAAGTTATAGAGACAGTGAGTTTCCTAGTAAGCGTAGAGCTGCACATAGTAGGGACATGTCCGGCAAACATCCTGCCCCAGAGAGTTAAACTGACACCATACCTCAGACATCTGCTAGTAGAAGTCATCCATGGTGGCATCGAGCTACTGAAGAGAATACGTCTAGTGCACGACTGAGAGGTACATAGCATCACTCGTCGGCTGGTAGTGAACTCGGAGGCGCTCCCACATAAGTTGTGTCGTTGGTAGCTCTGCCACGTCCATGGAGATAACCACGGGCATGCTACCCACCAGAATGATTGTAGCACGAGCCTCCGCATCCTGCCAGCGCTCGTAGGCGTATAGCTCAGACTGGTAGAACTCCAAGGCCTCCTCCAGTGCAGCATTGGTAGTCTCTTGAGCCGTCTGATCCGCACCAGCAGGAAGAGCAGACAGAACTGGCGATGTGTGGCAAGGCAGACAGGGGTGCTCGCCAGTGAGATGACCCCAGAGGTGCTGACTGTTGAGGTGAATCCTCATGTGCACAGTCCATTCCCGAAAGTTTATCCCATCAAAACGAACCAAAGGGAGTGAGATGGTGAATGAGCCTTAAGTAGAAGCCAATCAGTGATGACTTGATCGGATCTGCAGTCGATGTGATCAGACGATACAGCTGGAGCCTCTGTTTCTTAAAAAAATACTAGAGAAGTCAGAGCAGAGAGAAGCCGACTTAAGTACCAGGACATAGCACAACACCGTTACTACTCCAGAGTCTGCTTCTGACAACTATGCCTTTACCTAGTGGGAACTGAACCCAATGATCTGTCAGCCTTCTAGAAAACCATGAAAATTAGGAGAATTTTCTTCAAGCGCTGTTGGTAGTGGCAGATACAATTGGCAAGACCAGAGAGTAACAAAAGGTGCAGAAGATACCAAGTCCTTAGTCCTTACATTTTCACAGTACTATTACGAAATGAATTAGGGTCTGTTCATAACGCAGCAAAAAATAGAACGCATCATAAATATGACGAACAAGCAGCTAGATTTGTGCACCAATCTCGTTTATTATCCATGTATTTCCTGTACACCTGGAAGTGAGAACATTTTACACTGACAAATCGATTTACTCATTTACATGAACATATCAGCAACGACAAACCTGAACCTATTTGTATCCTGGGAAAAGAATGGTGCTTGCTAAAAATAGCACCAACCACATCTGGACTCAGGCATAAGCAAACTCTCTTGGAACTCCAAAATTGTTTCTTAGGATTAAATCAATCAGAAATGTATCGTTGTGACTGGATGATCGCTGTTAGCTGCTTGAGGTTAGCTAATACATGTCTTGGGCCAAGACTTTCAGCACCAATGTGATTCAGAAGTTGTTCAATATCCTGCCAGGAAACATAAAGAGGAAGGTTAATGTCCAAAAAGAATCAATGCAGAAAGGGATGGAAGTACAACCATGAGAGTTTTGATATACAGATTTCACATCGTTACATAGCTGACCTAGAATTGCTCAAATGAAAATTTTCGGTAAAAAATATGTACCAATTCTACAATTATCAAATGCACTATAATTTATTCTAAAAAAGAATACACTGTTACTTCTTGATCACAATTTAAGTTTCCATGCATCACTAAATTCTCTGTTTAATTATTTGCTCCTCACGGCTTCACAAGTAGTCTGAAAATATGCCAACATTTTCATGAGGTGCCACACGTTTGGTACTTCCATAACGTTTGGTCAAATTCACTTAAGGTTGATCATTTATCCTAACCTGATCTATGTTTTAATGACTCGCCCACTTAAGTACCAAGCCACAACTATGGTCTGCATGGATTAAGATTCTAAACCACCTATCTGAAGCTAACTCAAGGGTATTGCAAACAGGCATAGGTAGGCCTTTTAAAAAATTATTTTTGGTTCATTATAATTGTATTTCAAATTTTCTAGTGATTTAGTGGTTTGAGGGAAATGTTTCCAGATTTGCCAAACAGGGCATGGATAGAAAAACATGTATTCTTCCTTAGCTCCTTTCGTTTCATCACGATTCTATGATCAACAGCTCTAAAAAGTGGAGCTATCTATGTTAAAAATGCTCAGTTTGTATTATATAAATGCAACAAGTAGCATGGAGAACAACCTTGTTTAACAAGAATATTGCATATGCTGATCTTGTTGTCTCCTGGCCTTCAAAAAAAAGAGGGAATTCCATTGTCCTCATGCTCATGCTCAGAGGGATAGAGCTTATTCCTGAATTGATTGACGATGGCTCAACAGAAGGCGCATGATCAAGAACATATGAATGTGAACCTCCCAACCGCAGTGGATATCGAAGAGGAACATCGAGATATGATGCAATAAGGGAGACTGCCTATGATTCAAAACGAATAAATAAAAACCAGCAGTATGTAGGAAAATTTGGACATACGCACAGCGTCGTTTCTATCACTGTAAAACCAAACATATTGACGAACAATACTTAGTTATATGTTGACTGGATCTAAATGTTCTACAACAAAACTTAAACCAATAGAATTCCAAGCTCTTATAGAAAGGAAACTAGAAGAAAATTTGAATGAATGCTTAAATCAGTTTCCATTCGATATTTATTCATCAATTTAAATTATATACATACATGTGCAACATATCCCAGAACAGTAGCAGATTTTTGAATCTCTGTCTTGTCACTGAAGTAGCTGGTCTTTTTTATAGATAGCTTTGATAACTGTAGACCCAAAATGGCCAAAGGTGTCTGTCCGTTTCGAGAGCCATTCGGCGACATTGATTCAGCATCTCCTGAAAATTTTCTGAAGCATTAGAATTTTCTGACAAAAAAAAAACTTCAAGATAACCATTTGAGAATGAAGAATCTTAAGAGTGATTGTGGAAAAAATAAATGGTCAATGGTCACTCCAGTTCTTTATCTCTTTTGCTTAAGAGTTAAGACTCATCCATCATAGGTTAGTATAGTTGCTGGAAATTGGTAGTTAAAAGGTGGAAACAGTGTTCTAAAAGGCGCCCCCCTAGCCCGCCTTATCGGCGATTAGGCACTAGGCGCGGGCCTGCCGCCCAATTAGCGTCTAGCGTCTTGGTGAACACTGGGTGGAAATGAGTTCATATTTGATGCCACGTAGCAAAAAATGAGTTCATATATGAATTGACAGATACTAGTTAGCAGCGTTGGATACTTGTGGAGCATGACGATCAGTATTGAGGGGTACAATAGCTCTGTCCTTAATGCAAGTTTACTGAAGTACTTGTCTGAAAGTCTTCAAGCATCACAATTTAATTGCATTCACAAAATATGTCATCAGTTCAATGAAGCAAACAAGGTACATTGAGTCGTTGACTGAGGAAATCAAAAACATCACAACTCTTATGTTCCTAAATGGCTAACTATAGGTTAACAAAGACATAAGCAAAGAAAATTAGTTTGTATAGCTGACTTCACACCCTCAATACAGCTAGTTAGCATAGTAATGAAGCAGCTCAGCACATTACTTCAAGAATCAATGCCGATGACACTTCTCTCTTACATATAATGATGCGGGTGCCAAAAGCTTGTGGTGTGTGACCTTCCATGTGGCTCATAACATTCTTTAGAAGGGAAATGAAACTAAGGAATCTCATCCTTCAACAGAAAACAATGAAGATCTTCAAGAAATGACAAGTTCATTAGAATAGTTAGTTAAGTGAAAATTTTACATGATGACGACCTTCAATCATGCTGCAGTATTATTGCATGAATAGGATTAGTCAATTGGACGAATAATTACTCCACTTTGAAGTGCATCACTGCTACACTAAGTAAGAACAATCTGAATCTAACATTGCAGAATCAAGTGGACGCAACCAAAAAAGTTTATCTGACACCTAAAAATATAAAACATGTTCAAGGCAATAAGAAACTAAATGGCAAGCAAGGTTAGTGTACAGAGCCTGTCCAACTAAATTTGATTTACATTAAGTGCAAGTAATATTTGTAGTACAATGTATTCAGTGCATCTACAAATAGTTTCATGCGCGCATCAGTAGCAAGAAGTGCAGCCAAGGCAAAATTGCACACTATATGTTTCTACACCAGTAATATGGTTGTCATTTGTGACAACATAGGCATGGCATTTTACAGTGCGCAGGTATATGGATCTGGATTCTGGAAACCCTTGAAAGTTGCAATAGGAAGAGTAACATACTTGTTCTGATAATACTGGAGTTTAAGCCAGGATTATCAACTGGAGATTGTTCATTCAGGGGCCTCACAGGATATATCTGAGCAACTTGCGTTATCATATATTGCTGTCTCATCCGCAGCATCCATTCCAGATTCTTAAGACGGCCATGACCGTTCTCCCCTGACAGCAATTTATCAGCTTCCTACAACCAAAAAAAAAATGGGTGGAATAGAAGAGCTGCACCCTAAACAGTTTGAAAGCATGGAAAAAAAATCTTTCTTTCTAGTTACCATACCTTGAGAATCCATATACACTGGGTAACAAATTTAGAGAAGAGTATATCTTATAAAAGTTTAGACAAATATGTTAGGAAAAAGTCCACTTTTCAACCCTCAACTATCGTCTGAGTCCACTTTTCAACCTCAAACTTTAAAATCGTTTGAAACACAACCCTCAACTATCGATACTGGTGCAAAACACAACCTTGGCCTAAAACCACCGTGGTTTCGGCTGACGTGACGGTGGTTTTCGCAGACGTGGATTCCTAGTAATACATAGCGTCCACGTGTGCATCCACATCATCCTCTAATATTTTCCCCTCCCTCTTTCTCGCCTCCTCTAATATCTTCCCCTCCCCCTCCGCCTCCCCTTCCCCCTCTTCTTGGCCCCGTTGGGTTGGGACTCACCACGCACGGGCCAGGATCCCTCACCCTCTTGCTCGGCGGGGAAGGAGGAGACAGTGTTGGCGAAGATGTTGGTGATGGGGTTGGAGAAGCCGAAGCAAACGCCGGAGTTGAGGAGGCGCGGGGCCAGCACGGGCATCTCCAACGGCAGCCGGTCGAGCGCCTCCTTGTAGTACCCATAGATGACGTCCAACAGCTCGCACCTGTTGGGGCCTTTGAGGTGCCACCATACGAAATGTCCGAGCCATCGCTGCCGCGGCGACGCCTTTTTCCGGCCATGATCAGCTCGGGTTGAGGAGGGGATTGACCTTTTTTTCCTTGGTTTTTTGAGAGGAGATCGATTCAGCCAGCAAACTGGGTCCATTGGGGGCCAATGGCCTCGGCACATGCCGGCGCCACAGTCTTCCCCGAGTCCGGCCAAGGTCACTACCATCCCCGTCTCCGAGTCCTCCAGCCCGATTCCTTGTAACTGGAGCTCCTCCTCAACGCCCTCTACCTCCCCCCATGCTCAGCCCGATGTTTCGCGCACCGATGCGCCGCCAACACGTGCGCCCTCCGCACCTTGCCGTCACAGGACTACCTCAAGCCTTCCCCACCTCGACCTCTTTTTGCCTCTCCTCTCCAGCGAGCTCATCGCCCACTTTTTGCCTCTCCTCTCCGGTGAGCTCGTCGCCAACGCCTCCTTGTCGTGGCCGCTGAGCGCCGGCGCCAGCCCGCCATCGCACGTCCCCACCGACGATGCTACCACCCCCAAGGCCGCCACCCCTTGCTCGCCCCTTGCTCGTCCTGTTTCGCCCTTGACCAGAACTCGTTGTCGCTCCCCTCGTCGCCGGCAAGTCAAGCCGAGGCCGGCCTTAGCTACTGCCCTGCTTCTCTCTCTCCCCACTGTTTCTCAATGAAGGAGAGTGACGTGTCCACCCACATCAGTGTAACTCGTCACCTTAGATCCACATCATCGCCACATCAGCCAAAACTGCCTTAGATTCGAGCCAAGATTATGTTTTGCATTGGTATTGATAGTAGAGGATCGTGTTTCAAACGGTTTTACAGTTCGAGGTTGAAAAGTAGACTCGGGCGATAGTTGAGGGTTGAAAAGTGAACTTTTTCCAATATGTTATAATGTTAACAAAATAATTATCACTTAGATGATGTCCTTTAGTTTGTAATCAAAGCATTCTCCAGGAACACACTAGCTACAGTACCCTAAGAATTTCTGTAGCCTTCCGAATCAGCACCGATAGGTTTCTTAGAGTTGAAAAGAAAAAAAATGTAACTTCAGTACCAAAAATGAGCTATGTAAAGGGAGATACTTTTTGGTAGAAAAAATTATATGTGAGACATTTATGGTTTTAATAGAGGCGAGGCTAAAAGATCAACTGCAGCATAAGAAATAAAAATTTGGCAAACTGCGGCAGCATAGTATCAGGCTATCCAGAAGATGATATAGTCCATACATGAAGAAAATGTGCAACCATTTCTTCATCTCACATGCAAAATTGAATACCTGCAGTTTACTGTGTGCTGCGCCAAGAGTTTTGCTTGCTACTGACAACATTCTGATCTTGACGCAAAGTTGTGCCCTTCGATCCTCAACATTTGCCGACACTTCTTTGGTGCGCATTTTCAACTCCCCCATAAAATCAGCATGTGCTTGCAGTCTCTGCCTCATTTCGGCCAACTCATTATCCCGCTGAAGAAATGCCATTCTTGCCTGTCCATAAACATATTAAAAGTACAAATCAAACATCAATAATGACCCATGATGTAATTCCAAACATACGTAATTCCGTTACATAACAATATAGCAAACATATAAGATACATTGATAAATACAAGAAAATCAGTAGCACGCAGAATAAGATGGAACCTTTTCCCTTTCAATCCAAGAACAACGAAAGGCCCATTCTGATCTTGTAGGGAATCTAGTATCTGGAATTAAAATCGAATTTACCAAACTGAGGGCAAACGAGGTAAATACTAAAATCAGACGCCAACAGAGGAACGACATGTCGCCCGCCAATCAAGAGATTGGGGGAAAGATCCGGTTTGCCACTGTACAAAACTAAAGGCCATAGCGGGGCAGGATCCGATCATTCCACTAGGGATCGAGCAAGGAGGCACCCTAAATAATAGATCGAGTAATTACCTCGAGCGCGGACTCGAGTCGTGCCGCGAGGTGCGCCTTGCGGTCCCTGGCGGCGGCGACGGCGGCGGATAGGCTCCAGAGGCGCGCGAGCTCCTGCTGCAGCTCCTCCCAGTCGATGACCTTGGGCGCGTCGGCCCCCAGCACCTCGCTATCCGGCACGACAACCCACCTGTCCCCCTCCTCGTGCTCCGTCGGGGGATCGAGGCTGGCGGACGACGGTCTCGGGTCCATCGCCGGCGATCATAGCCGCGGGTCAGGATTTGGGCGCGACGCCATGGTGGGTGGTTGGTGGCACTCCTGGTTGTTCTAGGGTATGGTGGCGTCGAGGAGCAGGAGAAGGGGGCGCTCCGATCGGACACACAGAGGAGAGGAGGAAGGATTAGGTTTGGTGCTGCTGCTTCTCCCTCCTCTTCTTCTCCGGAGAGGAAGGAGATGGTGCTCTGCTCTTTCTTCCTCGATCGAGTGTAAGATGACGTGGCTCATAGCACAAGAGAGCAGGCCCACTTCCACGTTGGGCTTGAGAGGTTTAAAAAGCCTATATTGAAACTGCAATGCAGGCCCAGCCCAAAACTACTCCCGGCCCGTAAAGTCTCATCGATCGGCAAAGTAAGCACAAAAAAAAAAAGTACGCAAAATTAACCACATTTACATTAGCATTAGGGAACTCTCCATCGATCTGCTCGTGCCAGCAAATTGCCAAGCGCCAGCTGCTGACCAATGAAGGCGAGTTTTTTGGCACATTTACGATTTTGAATTAAATAGCAAAAATAGCTCATTTATCAACGAAATGGTAAAAATAGTACCCTGTCGCGCTCAAAATGTACGACAGAGACCTATTGCTGTGTATTTTGAGCGCGGCAGGATATGCTATTTTTACTATTTCATTAGAAAGATACTATTTTTACTATTTCATTTCAAAAATAGACTAAATAAGCTAAAAACTCAGCATGTGTCGTCGTCCTCAATTTGACTTGTCGATGGAACTCACGAGAAGATATCCAGATCAATCAAATTAAGCTACTACAAGGATAGAATAGGGATGGATCGATTAACTGCAAGCTAGTCTTAAAAATTCAGGAACCGGCCATTTGACTCGCTTGACCTCACCTTCCAACTTGATTGCCCACTTCTCGTCGTCTGTTTGTACTATAGGAACATCAAATCAATCACCCTTTGTGGGAGTAGGAACAAGAAAAAAGAAAAGAAAACTCTGCATATGGCAACTGTGTGGTTAGAGCAAATTGCCACCTTAATTTAATGGTATGTCTGATTAGCTCAGGAAGCTAGCATACCTAACTAATGAGGAACCTTTTTCTCGACGTACACCTACTAACGTAGGAGAGGGATCTCTGCGTCAGCGCTTTCAACGCAGAGACGCTACGGTGCACAGAAATTTCCCTAGAGTACTTTTCTCCATTGTTTCTGTCGGCAAAGAGCGCTGTGGGCATAACACGAAATGCTATTTACACAGTGCCCTCTGCAGATCCTTATATATATGGCTTTCTCTTTGCACTCACTCTATATATACTCCGCGCGGATCCTCCATGTGCTCCTGTCTCCGTCGGCTGAGTCTATGTGGGACCCGCGCGTGGAGGGAGGCCCTGGCCTTTGGGCGCGTGGACGACTGAGAAGGGACGAGGAAGGCATCGGGCGGGTCAGGACGCGAGGGGAAGCGCAGGCAAGCAAAACCGCAAAGCGATCGGACGGCTGTGAATCAAAGGAGCGCGAGATCCGACGGAGGAGGGATTTCGGGGCGACGTGGCCCGCGAAACGGGGCGTCAATTTTCCCTCTCTTTACTACCGGAGGATAGTTGATCATTATTATATCGATCCCCAATTTCCTTTTTCTCTGTAGACTAGACTCCAATTCTTCCCACCTTATTAATTTTTGACCTCCCACGTACGGTCGGTATTCAGAGTAGCTAGTGCTTGACACTTTTGATTATCACTGGTTGATTGGTTTTTTTTAGGCTAACACGTATGGACCTTAGAAAAGTAATATTCACCTCCATGGGAAAATAGCTCGACTCAAACCCTATAAGCTCGACATTGATCCCAAGCAATACATCTATAGTAACTCTTACTCAACTGCCTATTAATTCTCATATCGTGTTCTACTTCTTAGTTCTCATTTTCCATATCCAATAGACACATGAGAAATCTACTATTTTTTTTTCTCTTATTCCGTCATTTTCCATCTTAGAGGTCGAGCTTTGCTTTGATAGCCAAAGTGTTTGCTTCTTGTGGCTTGATGTCGAATCGATCCGCAACATCAAACGTGCATGTTCCAATCTCTAAACTATTTCGTGTGTCGGACCAGGGTCAAATTTTTCTATTTTTTTTGAAGAATTTCATATGGTATTCTGACCTTGGGCCTCGGGCTATTGCCCCGGAGGCCCAGCTTCGCCTATGGTTCGGACACATGCCTTGTTTTCGTAGCCCGTGAATTTCATAGGATTTTCGTGGGCATTATACTATTTTCTACAAAAGTCACATGTTCCAAACAACTTCGGATGTGCATCAGTACATGACACCTACAAATTCGAAGATTTCTTCGCCATGTGCCAACTTCAACTTATGTTGGACGTGAATGTTATCGTGATTTTTTTTCAAGAAAGTGTAAAAGCTTTGCATATCATTCTATTAAGATTAAGAGAAAGAGGGCATGCACTTCAGTTTCCATTACAGAGAGAGAGAGAGGGGAGGACTTTGGAAATCAACTCAGCTATAGCACCTCTACGCACGGCTTTGATCTCTCGTCTCCCTCTCTCTAACATCTATGGGGTATGCATGGGAGAGATTTCTTGCATCGGCTCTTTTCTTTCTGTCGGTTCTTGCGCTCGTTGAGAACTTTGGCAGCTTAGCCTGCAGTGTAGCTTTTCTTCTCCGCTGCTGCACCGCAAAGTCATCATATGAACAGTGTTTTGTGAACAGCATTCTGATATGGTACTGTAGCACTACAGTGAATACAACAGTAGCAGTTAGGAAAAATACGACAACAAAATATTGTAGCGATTGAGTCCAACCTTTGCTTTTTGATCGCCTATGCTCGCACTTTATAGCTTGGGCATCGACGTGCATGTGCCCAACTCCAAGACGGCGTTGTGACATCTTCGTTCTTCGACCACAGCTTGTTAATCTGTTCGCGTCGTGGACTCTTCTCATCTTGCATTACCTCAGTCATTTGATCATGCTAGCTGGCCGTAAACAACATCATTTTTCTTGAGTTCGCATGCAGCCATCTTCTTGTGTTCCACCTTCTACTATTCTTCTTAGCCTTTGTTTTTGTGATGCAAAGCTTTGCATTGTGGACGAATTTTTTTTTTTAGAAATGGAAGTACAACTTCTGGTCTCTACACCAACAAAGAATACACACAGCTATTTAAATAGGCACCCAAATTCGCCTCGAAGAGAACTTAAACCTGGGTGGTAGAGGTGTACACCCACACCTTCCCACCAACTGAGCTAGGCTCAGTTCCTCATCATCGTGGACGAATAGAGCATCTTCTAAGTATGTTTCTGATTTAGCCTCCGATACATGTTACATGTATGTCAACTCTATCCTTCTTGTACCACTACAGCTTTCATGGAGGGGTGGATCCAGAGGTTTGGAGAGTGGAAGAACGGAGGGGGGAGAGCACAACGGCCGGACGGAGGTGGCCGCTAGAAAGCCGGAGATAAACTTCACAACCATATAGGGAACTACGTTATTTACTATTTTGGGGTACCTTTAGTCTTCAGTCCGTTGAACAATGCGCCGGCAACGAAGGCCGCGATGACATAGGTGACGGTAGGCGGCATGGGCACACAAACTCAGTGACGAACAAGCCGAGGGTAGGGGTACATGTCTTTGCAGAGGAGGAAGACGTTGGCCGGGGAAAACAAGTCGACGGAGTTGAATCCAAGCCGCGCTAGCTCTAGAATTGAGTGGATATGGAGAGAAGGGGTTCAGATCAACCGAGCCAACTACTCGTAGCGGCCGACGGGCTGCTTCACTGCTTGGAAGATGGTGGGATTCACTCCAAGAAGTCACTATTATAAAAAAAAAAAAAGAAGAAGCTAATACTGGACATCTTATCACATACGGTTGACCAAAACCGTCAATATTAAATATAATCACAGATGATTTTGGTTTAGCGACTGTCTGTGTTACTGGCTGCGCTAAAAATCATCTGTGAAGAGGTAATATCATAGAATGTTCATGTTGAAAACCGTCTGTGAAGTATCACAGACGGTTCTTAACAAGAACTGTCTGTGATATTATGGTGGTCATCACTGACGGTTTTTGTTTGAAACCGTCTGTGATTCGCAGTGCGGGATGGCGGAAATTTTTTGACGCGTGCACGGGAGGTGAAATGTTTTGGCGTTGTCATTATATATTATAGCCACCCCGCTTTGTCTTCCATCAGTCTCTCCCATCCCCACGCCGAGCTCCGGCGACCACCCTCGATTCCCCGGTACGGTTCGGCGAGGAGACGCAGCCGACGATGAGGAGGAGGAGGAGGGACGCGCAGGACCGATCGAAGTGGCGCTCCGCCCCCCGACGACGCCGACTACCACCGTGAGCTCCTCTGCCTCCGGTTGTAACGTCGCGGTTCACTGCACAAAGCACTCTTGTCGTAAGAGTGTCTTGTGTAGTGTCACCGTCGTGACACAACAGTGACGCTGCTACTGCCTTCTTCATTGCCAATGATATCCCCCATCTGATCCCCTCCTCTCTCTTCCTTGTTGATATCCCCCATGCCAGTAAGTGATCAATCGCTTGTCGCCTCCTCTTGCCTTGTTGCTTTTGGTGGCTCTCAGTGGTGACCGTGGCTTTGTTGTGAATGAATAGATCAAGATAAGATTGTGGATTTTGAGATGAAGGTCATGGACATCGACAGCAAGCACCTCGGCATCCCTGACTCCGAGTAGCATGCCATCCCTGACACATCAGTTGCATGCGAGAGACTACGCGGTCTAGGTTTTTTTTTTTGCCACGAGGAAACAGTAGACTGCATCTCACCGAATGAGCGGTGTAGATCTTTTCATTTTACACCGATTTCTAGTCACTGAGAGCGAACATGGTCATTTATAGACCTGGAGAACGAACGTGGTGACTTTTTTTTTTTACTTTGCTTTGATAAGATAATAGATAGATGGCCAGGACTTTTGGAGGAAAATAAACATAGTTCTAACCTCATATTTTCTCTGTGCCATGAATTCATGTGTTTGGATGGCTTCTTTTGGAAACTTTCATGTATTCTTAATTCATGTAGGAATTCAGAGGGTATGACACTCAATTCCTGTGTTTCCATTTCCTGCGTTCCAAATCAGGCTAAAGGCATCTCTAATAGTGTATTTATTGTAGTCTCTTAGCTATACTACATCAACAAAATCGTACGTGGAGGAGAAAAGGGGGAGGAGAGAGAGCACATGTCGTCTCTTCCTGAAGAGATTGTTATGCACGCGAAACAAGACATGATACACTAATCTACTTTAGTTGACATGTAGGCTCATTTCAAAGGAAAATTATAAAATATAAATGTTAAAGAGTGTGCTAGGGACTATCTATTAGAGATGTTATCTCTAAAGATAATGAAGCATATATTAGAGACAAGGTTATCTTTAACTATTAAAGATGCCCTAAAGAGCTCAATGCTTCACCTTCTTTCATTCTCAATGCCTCAATGGAGTAAACAAGAAAAACACACTACTACAAAACAGGCAATAGCAGACACCTCATCACAGACGGTTCCAAAGGAGCCGTCTGTGTTGAACTTATACAGACGGTTCCCTTTGGAACCGTGCGGGAACCAATCTGTGATATGTCCTCATCACGAGCGGTTCTTATTACCAACCGTTTGTGATACTTCACGCACGGTTCGTAATATGACCCGCTCGTGATGAGGACATATCACGAGCGGTTCATATTACCAACCGTCAGGAAGTATCACGACGGTTGGTAATATGAACCGCTCTGTGATGAGGACGCTTATCGCGAGCGGTTTGGAAATAAAACCGTCGTGAAATATCACGAGCGGTTCAATTTGAGAATGCGTAATATACTAGTATCACGACGGCTCTATTAAATAACCGTCGGTGATATTATTATCTGCAGCGGTTCCCATATAGAGCCGCTCGTGATATCCGCCTCCGCGCGATGTGTCTCTTCACCATCGCACAACCGTCTCTTCGTCTCGCACGCCGAGCGATACATGCGTCTCTTCGTCTCACGTGCGATTACTCTAATTCTTGATATAAGACGGAATAATCACCAAGATTAAACTCCTCCCATCGCTCTTCGTCTCACGGTTTTGAGTACGTCAATCGCCAAGGTTAGCATGCGAGCGATCGAGGCAAGCACCAAGGCGAGGAGGTCGGTGATCGCCGCTCTTTCTCACGATGTCGTCGTCGACATCGTCGGCCGTGGCCGCGAGCTCTCCTCAGCCCATGGAGGACCTATGCCTACGATTAACGACGTACATCTTTATGTCTACAATATACGCACGTACATACTACTATTTATTCTAACATCTTGAATGTATGTACGTATAGTTGTAAGGCCTTGTACAAGGTGTCAAGGAACGCGCCGTGGGAGGCGCGTGGCGCCGAGCGAGAGGAGGCGATGAAGTGGCAGGACAACGAGCGCTACCTCGCGTCGTTAACCACACGGCGCGCCGGCAACCCGGGCTTGTTTCATCGTCGGCCTCGGGCTTGTCTTGCGCCCCAAGACATGCGGCGCGGCCTCATGTTCCTTGAGCGGCGGCCATGGCGGCCACAAGGCGCGACCTCGTGCTCGGTCTCCTCCTCTACACACCGGCGAGGCGCGCGACGTTGGGAAGCACTACATCGGCCAGTCGGGCGAGCCGCCGCGGCGGGTGCGAGGCGGCCAAGACCAACCGGAGTGCGGCGGTGCGAGGCTCGCCGCGGACATGGTCCAGCGGCGTGGGGAAGAAGGCGGCCCCTTTGGGCGGGTGTGGGCGCTGTCGGAGGATGGCCACCGGTGCACGAGCATTGGCTGCGGTGTGGAAGGGTGGGGCGACTCGTCGTCTTCTGCGATGACGATCGCAGGATTAGGCATGAGTATACCGTTTCTTTGCAAAGGTGTTAGACTATTTGCCATAAAATTTTAGTTTTTAGGTTTCTAGAAAGGTGGTGCGGTGGACTATTTTCCAAATGAAATGAATTTTTAATGCACCAAAATATACGGTCCACAAGGACGGGAGCGATTACAATTCCACGTTGACATCAAAATATACGTCGACATATTACAAGTTCATAACACATGATGTTATGGAATAAATTAATTACAATGGAGTAATTTCTTAATTAAAATATAGTCCTTCACAATGATCGACGCGCATATAGCTAGCTTCCTCATTGGGTTCTTCCTCGAGCCCGATGCCGTCTCAGAAAGGAGGCAACTCGTCAAATTGATTGTATTCTTCCTCGTCCACTACATTCTCAACTCCGACAATCCTTCTTTTCCATGAAGAACTACGTGATGCTTCTTATTTGCCGGTCGGTTACATAGAAGACTTGAACAACTTGGTTAGCAAGATGAATGGTTCGTCTTTGTATCCGACACGATCGAGGTCCACGGTAGTGACGCCGCATTTGTCGACCTTCACATGTGGGAGATGGACCCAACGGCACGAAATAGGGGATCTTGAAAAGCACGTAGTCGAGCTCTCATATCTCCTCTATTTGCCCATAGTACGAGCTCCTCACCCATCAGATCTGAATGCATCTATCACGGACACCGCAGATTCGGATCGTGCTCTTCCTATCACGAGTGCCGTATAAAATGTGTACCCATTTATGTCGTATCCTTGCCATGTGACAATTGTAAATTGTGGCCCTTTTGCCAACCATAGCGCGTATCATCACTTGATGACCTCCGGTCATGATTCGCACCTTTACCCATTCGTTGAACCGAGCGGTTGTGCTCTCGTGATCCAAACCTCCGACCGGTGCGGATTACGTTGGCGTACCATGTCTTTGTGCTCGTCGATGTACGGGACAGTTGGGTCATGTGTTGCAAGACCGTGAAATGGGCTTGAGCGTGCGTATCGGTCGGGAGTGATTGATTTCCTTCCGATGGTCCCGATACCATCCGGTCTTCCCTCATGACGAGATAGAGGCACACCTATCGGTTCCACACGAGCCATGTAGTCGACGCAGAACTCAATGACCTCTTGGTTGCATAACCTTCGATGATGTCGCCCTCGGTCGAGATCGATTCCGCACGTAGGACTTGAGAATTCCATATACCTCTCGAACGGGTACATATGACGTAGGAACACGGACCGCATATCTTTATCTCTTTCACAAGATGAACAATGAGATGGACCATAATATCGAAAAATGACGGAGGAAATACATCTCAAGTTGACATAGAGTCGTCACCACCGGCACTGTAGAGCATCTAGTCCCGGGATCGATGACCTTACGAGCAATTAAGTTGAAGAAATAACACGACCTCAAGATTGCCACTTGGACCTTGTTCGGCAAGATACCCCTAATTGCAACAGGAAGCATTTGTGTCATCAGCACATGACAATCATGAGACTTCATACCAATTAATTTCAAATCTTGCATAGAAACAAGTTTCTTAATGTTAGCGGAGTAACCAGCGGGACTTTGACACCATGCAAGCTTTGGCACAATTCATTTATCTCGGCCTTGGACATAGTGTAGCAAGTCGGTGGAAGGTATGTTCGTCCTTTATCGGTCTCTTTCGGTGCTAACTCGGTCCTTATGTTCATATCAACCAAGTCGCGTCGTGCGTTAACACCATCCTTTGTTTTGCCACTAATGTTCAAGAAGAGACCAATCAAGCTTTCACATACATTCTTCTCCACGTGCATGGCGTCGATGCGATGACGAACTTCTAAGTGCTCCCAATAAGGCAAGTCCCAAAAATTGACCGCTTCTTCGGATGTTCTTCGACGGGTTTTAATTTACATCCTTCCCAAGCACAACATGGATATCCTTAACCATATCATAGACCTCTTTCCCTCTAAAAGCCCTTGAGCCGAGCTGTCCTCCTTATTTCCGTCGAATTGTTTTTTCATCTTGCGGTATGGGTGACTGGAAGGAACCTACGGTGGCGCATATACACGCTTTATGCGAGTTGTTCACCATACACTCTCCGTAGCATCTAAGCAAGTATGACAGCTTTGGCTCCTTTCGTCATCAAGCCCGACAAAGTTACCAAGGGCGGGAAAATCATTGATAGTGCGAGAACAACATGACGCGTAAAGAAGTTCTCGTTTATACGCATCCCATACTTGTACCCTTCGTTCCACAAAGTGTCACAAGATCATCCAAGAATGGTGCTAGGTACACATCAATATCGTTCCTGTGTTGCTTGGCCCTTGGATAAGTAGTGACATCAAAATGTACTTCCGCTTCATACACGTACCAAGGAGGAAGGTTGTACATACATAGGTTCACGGGCCATGTGCTATGTCATTTGCTCATGTTACCAAAGGATTCATTCCATCCGTACTCAACCCTAACCTTATGTTCCTCGGTTCCGCACCGAACTCTTTGAAGGTCCGATCAAGTTTCTCCTTTGCGCAGAATCGCAGGTGTCTTAGTTTTCCATCTTTCTTACGCTCCTCCGAGTGCCAACGCAGCAATCTTGCCTCCTTTCGGTTCGCAAATAAACGCTTCAAACGTGGGATCACGAGCAGATACCACAACACCTTAGCGGAGGTCCTTGCTTCACCTTAGTAGTATTCTTACGCTTGTATCGGATGCTTTGCACACGGGACATACATGCAAGTCTGCATACTCTTTACGATCTGAGGATACAATCGTTCGGACATGCATGTATTCTTTCTACTTCCATTCCCAATGGACAACGAACCTTCTTGGCTTGGTAGGTGGTCTTTGGGCAACACGTTTCCCTCGGAAGAATGTCCGCTAGGAGACCTAACAACGCCGTGAAACTCTTGTCGGACCAACCATTGCTCGTCTTCAATTTCAGCAGTTCAAGCACGGTTGACAATCTTGTGTATTCGGCTTGCGGCCGAGGAACAAAGGTTTCCCGAGTCCTCCATTAAGCGCTCGAATTTACAAAACTCTCTCTCATGTAGTTTCATACGCATCGCGTAGCATCCGATCAGATTGTCATCGCACGACCTATCGTCATCAAAAACACGATCCACATCCGGCATATCGTTGACTTCCTCGTCGATGTCATCATTATTAACTTCTGTATAATCTGCTCTTCACCGTGGATTGGTCCAACATGTATACCCTTTTTGAAACCCCTTCAATCAAGTGCCCTACGATCCGCGCGGGTTGTTAAAAATCTTGATTATCGCAATCAATGCATGGACGATTACATAAATTCTATCCCCTTATTCGGCATATCACGCTCGCGGCTCTTTTAAAAGCAATCACGCCATTAATGTACTCTTCACTCACACGGTTCGCACTGCACATCCGATTCGGTCCATCTACGCTACACATGTAACAATTAGTAGTGTTAAATTATATTAATAAACTGCAAATACGTTACTCCTCCTATTAATCGCAAATACATTACTCCTCCTATTAAGCAAATATAAAGAGTTAAAGATCGTTACCCTCGGAGCTCACGACGAAAATTCCTAATATCATGAGATTCCTCACCGTCCTTCTCCTTGGGCCAATGAGCAGGCAAGAGAGCCACAATCGAAATACACCGGCTTATCCCACTCACAAAAATACTCATTCACAACACCCAAACCGAGAGCTACCACCAAAGCCTCACAAAGGAAGCATGCATGCAAGCCAAATGACCATAAGTTGCTAGGGCAACCCACAACCAAGAACAAGGCAAGCCAAATAAACAAGCCTCCTCGGCCAACACAGAGCAAAAGCTTCTCAAGCCCCTCTATTCCAAAGAAGAGATCGAGGCGCTAGAGGCGGGGCCTCTGTCTGGTCTTTATATTTATAGGGTGAAATATCACGACGGTTCTTATTTCCAACCGTCGTGATACGAGTATATCACGACGGTTCTACACAAACCGTGCGTGTTGAACTTTCATAGACGGCTCCATGTGGAACCGTGCATGATATACTCAATATCACGAGCGGTTATACTTATTAACCGCTCGTGATATGGAGGATATCACGAGCGGTTCCACATGGAGCCGTCTCGTGATGGTCAACACAGCACGGTTAGTGAGAGGAACCGTCGTGATAATATATTATCACGAGCGGTTCTTTATTCAACCGCCTGCGTGATAGCGTCTTGATTTGCCCGGTAATAATTAGATGATAAAAAGATCATATCATCACGGGCGATAAAAAGACCATATCATCAATGACAAAAGACCATATTTACATCACGCATGGACAATAGATCGCCATATCGTTTTACATCACGCAGCGATAAAAAAAGGATGAGCGATCCTATCTTAGTCTTCAAATCTTCGTACGCATTCTCGTCGGCTTCAGTGGGAGCGGGATCACCGACTGTCTCACCAAACGCCTCCACCTGTGACCTTGCACGCTCAATTTCCTCTTGTAGATGTTCGGACTCCGTAATCAAGTCCCATATAGCCCAGAGGCCATCAACCCTGGTCTCCACAGTCTCGGCTAGGCGGACCCGCTCTCCTGCAATGTCGATGTCGTCCTTGACTCTCTGGGCTGCATCCTCGGTGCGGACCAAAGAGTTCCATAGGACAATCTCCACGACGAGGTTTACTCGCCGGATCTTTGGAGAGCCTCGCGACCGTGCTGTTGGAGGAGGAGCTCCAATCGACCGATGGCGCCGTTATGGTCTCCGGTAGATGGGAGGGTCTACAACGGATTGCATTGCGAGCAGACGCCTTGTTCGCGGCTTGGGCGAGTTGCGATCAGAGAGGTGCGAGTACACAACCAAAATGTAGGCGATCAGTGGGACGAGAGAGAAGCCATTTGGAATTTGTGGAGAGAGGGGATGATCAAGGAGCTGTGAGAAATCCCTTTGATAAGGGTTGTCTATTTATATAAAAGCCGGAGCAGAGACGAAGAGACACTCGCGCGGAGATGAAGGGAATGAGATCCATAGCACGAGCGGCTCTATAATGGATCCGCGTCAGATATATTATCATTGACGGCTCTATTAAAGAACTGCGTCGAGATATCATCAATATCACGACGGCTCTATTTAAGCACCGTGCGTGATAATATCCTGACGGTTTGCTTAAAGAACGCGTCGAGATATCTCAATATCACGAGCGGTGCCAAAGAACCGCTCGTGATATTGAGATATCTCGAGCAGTTCTTTAAGCAAACCGTCTGATATTATCACGCACGGTGCTTAAATAGAGCCGTCTGTGATATTGATGATATCTCGACGTTCATTAATAGAGCCGTCTGTGATATTTCTTTATCAAAAGCGCACCCTAGGTTTTGCTCTTTACTCGTCACTTCGTCTCCGCGCCCCTTAGGCTCTCGCGCGCTCTCGGCTCCTCTAGGGTTCGCCGTTCACCCCCGGCCAGAAGACCCGACGCCGCCGCCTTCATCGGCGACGACGCCTCGCCTCAACGCGGCCTCCTCCCGTGTCGGCCTCCTCCTCTGCCGGCCGCCTCCCGTGTCGGCCTCCTCCTCTGCACCGGCCTCCTCCCGCGCCGTCCTCCTCCCGTGTCGGCCTCCTCCCGCGCCTCTCCCTCCTCCCGTGTCGGCCTCCTCCCGCACCGGCCTCCTCCTTGCACCGTGAGTTGTTGTGCGGCATCCTCTCGTGAGTATTCCTAAAGATCCGCAAATTGATCAGTGGGCTTTGTTGACATGCTCGTGATGAACTCATCTTATACCGAGATTGAATGTGATAGTTAGTTGATTCTTGAGCTCTATTGTAATTATTTGCTATCACAATTTCATATCTTCGTTAATTTGTTACTTTCGGTTGAATGCTAGTTATCACAGACGGTTGAATGCATCAGTCAATTTGATATCTCGTTAGTTCATTCATGAGCTCTATTGTATTGACGAACCCTCTGTGATGTGACTTTGATAGTCTTTGATAATGTGAACTAGAAATTGATCGGTGGGCTTTGTTCAGTTCGCTCTGTGATGAACTTTTCTCTTATATCGAGATTGAATGTGATAGTTAAGAGATCATTTTTGATATGATTGAGATCATTTGTGATTAAGCAAAGTATTGTTTAGAGCTCATAGTTTGAATTTATACTATCATATTCATTTAATGAAGAGTATAGACAATAGGATTGAGATGGCAAAGACTTGTTCTTTTGCAACTCTCATACGAGAGCACAAACTACCATCAATCCTTCTTTATATATTATACGTTTGTGCATCATTTTCGGTTAAGTTGAGTAAATGCGCTTGAATGCAGTCGATTAGAGCTTACGCATATTGCTTCGTGCATATATAGATAGCAAGTAGCGACATGGCGCCCGCACCATCTTCGCGCCGTCCGGATCTCCGAGGAAAGTGGTACGCACGCGAGATGGCGATGAACATCGAGAATTCCTCCGGGCATAATGACCGCCACGAGGTCAATGCCAATGGGATCCCCGTGAGTCCCCAAAAGCGGCGAGATTCGAACCTTGTGCGGGATACTTGAAAGGAACGGGTCCCCATCACCACACCGAGTAGGACACTATGTCGGATGTTCGGAGAAGCCGGTGTGGGGACGAAGTTTTAAAATCGTTCACTTTCCCGCCCTTGGACTGGCGCGCGTGGAGCAACGGCGTTGCTCTCGATCGGAAAGCGTGGAGGACCTTCAAGAGCGTGCTTGTCACAAGATGCGTGAACACGGTCGAACGCCCTTCACGGCGTATAAATTCTTGTCGCGGGATATATGGGACGCCTTTGTGCAAATGAAGACGACGCCGAATTTCTTGAGGAAAGTGCGACGCACAAGGCTCTCAGACACTTAACACTCACCCCACAAACTCGGCACCACTGGCACGCAGGTAAAACCGCGCAATGGGCGCGGAGGACGCGAGCGAAACAAGGCCATTTGTTGAGATCACGCACAGCGCGCTCTCGGTTAAGAGCGAGGGCATCGATTCGTCTTCGCGAAATCTCTTTCACAAACCCAGACCGGGATGTGGCCAACCGTGGTAAATGTCTTGAACTACCTAGTTGCTAAAAAGTCTATAACTTCATAATGTATATAATAACATGATGACCTCTTGCAGCAAGAATTGAGTTCCGCATGTTCAAGGCTCCTTCCAAGCGAGCGAGGAGAAGGATATACTAACTACGCCCTGGGAAACAAGGAGCACCGGGTCGCATGCGAGGCAAAGGGTTAACGTATCTTGGAGGGATGGATTCCCGCGCGACTCATCGCACGTATAGGAGCGGGGAAGAGATCCAAGGCCGAGTACGACACGGTGTTGGAACATGTGCTTACTTCAAAATTTGAAGGAAGAGAACGGTGCTTATTGCAAAATTTGAAGAAAAGATAGCAAGATTGCAGGACCAAGTGAATCAACTACTACTCCTCAACAACCGCCGCAGTCGCCCCATTGTTTTGGTAGGCGGTCCTCCTCAACATCGAGATGGCGTCGCGTCCACGCAAAATTGTGAACACGATGATGTCCAATTACCTATCGGCGACATCAAGGTAATGTACATCTGGAATGCTCCAAAGATAGACCTATAGGGCGCCTTAGCTAATTGCGTGTCGTTTTGTAGGAGCCGACGACCGCACACCCAAGTGAGGATGGTTGGGATGTCTATTGAGGTGGGCGGGGTGGTGTATCCATGCAATGAAGGGATAGTGCAAAGACGGTGCCCGGTGGCGCGAGGTTACGCCGGTCAGTGGACATGGTACATGATAATTTTAGGGCCGTCCGCTGAGATTCGCCGAACAACGAAATCATAACACTAGGGGATGCCCTGCAGTTTTATTCGGTGGCCAAAGAAGGACATCGCCTCGGACCTGCATGCGCCTCAACCTTCGATGACTCCACCCCAACCATCTCCACACGACCATGCCCTCCAATTCAACTTTTGAAGGACATCGTCCCGGACCTGCGATGTCGCCTCAACCTTTGATGACTCTACCCCAACCACCTCGACACGACCATGTCTCTCCAACGGGACCCTCCATGATCGCACCTCAACCTTCGCTTGAAGCCCGCCTCATCGGTTCCGTGGAGAAGACACCGAACGAACAAAAAGCGTGTCGCCGTATCAGTTCCCGAGTCGTCTGACAGGAGGAAGACGCGTAGCGCGCAAGTCGTTCGGGACAAATCGAAATCGAAGAACATTAAGGCGCTCCGCCTCCTAACCCTAAGAAATACTCTTTGGAAGTCCGTTGGCGATGAGCACGATGATAGCCTCTGTTGGATTAGGTTGTCGAGTTTGCATAGTGGTACTTGAAGAAGACCAAAGAGAAAGGGTGCGCTGATGGAATCACCGTCGGATACACGGAGGACTATTTCCTCCACGAGCGCCCCCTTCATCGTGGGCCGGACGACTTGTTCGACCTATTCAACCTCAAAGCCCTCGATGCCTCACTTCTACGATCTTTGGACATCGTAAGTGTGTACAATCAAGTTCTACATTCACGTACATTCACGTAATATAACAACTCATTGCTTATGTATAGATACATGATTAAAACTGCCCGGCGATTGAAAGAACCGGTGGGTTTCCTCGACCCACACGTGGTCTCTGAGCAAACCATCTTGGCAGACACATCCTACGTCGAGAAATACATAACGGCAGGATTGCTTGCTCAAAACTACGTGGACTACATAATGATGCCCTACAACCAGAAGTAAGTGCTTCACTACTTGCTATACAAATTTCATTTGTACTTTATCTGTGATATGAACTTAGGTTTAATGACTATAGCGACATACATGAGTAGGCATCACTAGATCCTTCTAGTCATTATACCAAAGAGGAATCAGGTACTATACCTTGATTCCCTAATGAAAAAAGGCCACGACTTCACCCTTGTGCAAGAAGTAGTCGACAGGTGTGCTCATTTCCTCCATACATAACTCTATTGTAGTCTTCCTTCGTTTGAAATGGCCGAGGTTAACTTTTTGGAAACATGTAGGTCGTTCATCTCCTATATTGCCGAGGGAGGGCTATACAAGGAACGAACGCCACACTTAATCACGGGACGCGATTTCGAGACGTGCTACAACACAATAATCCTATATCATACTGTCGTAATAATCGTCTCGAACCGACTATACCTATATATGTAATTCTATTTTTCAGGTCACAAACCAAAAGCGTAAGAATGTGCATTCTACGTTTGCCATCATATGCGATTCTCATGAGTGCTAGGTTGCGGATCCCGAGGTTGGTCAATCTCGCAATAATTGCTAATTATAAATTTAAATATATATGTGTAACACTTTACTCTTGTTTGTAGGTTTTGAATATAGATTTAGATTCACTGCTCGTTAAAGAGATCTCGGATGTTCGAGGAGGCTCTGCACCTTCATCACGACGGATATCATTGCGGCCAACGGAGAGTTTCACTCTTGAACGACCTTGAAACAATTAATATATTTGATATAGTTGAAATTCACTTTGAATAGTTGTGATTCAATGGTAAACTTTGGGTTGTCACTTTGGGTTGTATGACAATATTTTACGAACGAGTTGATATTACAATGTTTGACCGTATTTGATATATGTTCGTTTGTATGACAATGATCACTTTGGGTTGTCAACGATTGATATACGTGATGTATCTATTTTACGCCGCTTATTTTCAGAGGGCATGGCTAGCAATCACGAGGCTAGCGAAATTTTTTAAAAATAGTTATCTTTGAAATAACTATCACGAGCGGTTTATCAATCAAAGCAAATGCGTGATATGTATAATCGACGGCTCTATTATATAACCGTCATGATATACACATATCCCGACGGTTCAGTAAATAGAACAAATGCGTGATAAAAAGGATATCTCGAGCGGTTATATTTACGAACCGCTCGAGATATCCTTTATCATTGCTGAGCGGTTCTATTTACGAACCGCTCGGGATATGTGTATATCATGACGGTTATATAATGATAACCGCTCAGGATATGTGTATATCATAGGCGGTTCGTAAATAGAGCCGTCAGTGATATTCGTCTATAACGACGGTTCTTGAATAGAGCCGTGCGTGATAATTAGATATCACGAGCGGTTTTATAATTAGAACCGCGTGTTGTGACTTATCACGACGGATGTTTAACCGAATGCGTGATAACCGCAACTTATCACGAGCGTATAAAAACACGGTATCGCTCGGAACCGCCTCGTGATGAGACGTGTGTAGTAGTGACAATTAATGATCAAAACTGGGCGTGCACCCTAATGAAAGATTGAAAGGCCCAGCCAAAAGTCCTGCATGCTTTTACGAATTAATACATGTCGTATCATAAATTCGTAATCTCATCTCAGCAAAATTACATTGAATGGTTTAGAAAAATGTAGTACACGTACTAGTAAGGCTCTCTAGGTAATCGAGGAGTGAGCGTAGCTCGCTTGGTTTACTCGCAGGTGGGCGAGTGCCGGTTTGGGGTTCGATCCCTGTGCCTCACTAATAATTTTGAATTTCGGTTGAATTGTACACACACTCGCAGGTACTTTTAATGGTCACAGCGCGTGCCCGCGCTTCGTGAGGTCTGCGCGATCTTCGTTTTAGATGCGTGTGTTAAGGATGTGTGTATGGATATATGTGGGCATGTGTGTGGTGTGTGTTTACGTCCAATGTGTTCTCTAAAAAAAAGCTCTCTAGGTAATGAAAAAAAAAAAGAGTAAGGCTCTCTTAGGATGATTTATGGGCCGTGCATGTATATAAGAATTTTGTTTTTTGAGGCGAATGCATATAAGAATTCAATTAGTCATCAGTTGTCTCCACCATATATATACGTCAATGTATACCGTACGTGATCCTGACCAGATATTCCGCTGGACTGGAGACCACGAACAGCTAATCAAGTCCTAAGAACAACAGTGAAAGTTAAGTTTAAGCTAGGCAATGAATCGATCTGGATGTACAGTTCGATTCAATTTTAAGCACTGCTTGAAACTAATTAACTACTAGATTGTTTTTTTTAAGGGCAACAGTGAAATATTTACTATTGTAAAAGAATAACTTGGTGATGATGTGAGCTTGCTGTACCTTCTCATCTCTGGAGGTTGTGGGATCTTTTGTGAACATTTTAAAATGCGTATATATGCACATATTGTTTGAATGATCTTTTATGAATAATTAAATTATTTATGCGTGTGGTTTATGATAAGATTCTATACGGCTTGATAATTGGATGCAAATTATATACTGAGCTTTTATACGTAGGGATTAGGGATAATTACCTTTAAGCATAATGGTTTTCAATACTCATAACTTATATTATATTTATTTAAAATCCGTTGCAACGAACAAATACTCGGCAACGAAACAAAGACGGAGAAGCGAACGAAACGAAACTACGAAACAGCAGCCCAAAACGATCTGATGAATACATGTGCTTGAAGATTAATTTACAGGTCAAAAGACAAGTCAGCATCCGTACTTTGACACGGTCGTTAGCGGCAAAGGCAAAGCCAAAGCCAAACACTCGACACTGACCTCCCGCAGAAGTGTCAAGCTGTACCGAACCATTTTTCACATTGCCAGGCTGAGCAAAAAAAAGTTGAGACCACTTGTCGATCTCGATCGAGAGAGAGGACAATTAATTGGTCACTCGTCTTAATCCTTATAACATAGATTATATATATAGCCAGAGAGATCGAGCCGAGGTGTCACACCGTTAGGCTATGCAACAGTTCTCTAACGCGACTACCATATTCAAATAGAATCAAATATGCAAATAGCGCACTAAATGGTTTAGTGTTTTTACTACTTGACAAGGTCATGCATGCCCACACCAAGGATTTAACATATTTTTCTTTACGGTTTTGGTAGAGGAAGAAAACGATAGTTTTCGACTCTGTAAAGGTTATTGAAAGCGTCCGTTGCATTCTTATGTGCGTTTACTTTGACTTAAACGTCGATGACTGTACTAGTACTACACATCATATCATGTACAGATTTTAGAATCGAGTTTGAATGCCAAAGATTGTAAATGAACCGGGACTCTTCTATGTGATGGATATATATTTTATATATAGCTAGCTTGAGGGCATATTTGGTATGGTTGTAGCTTTTCTAAAAAGCGACTTCCGACTGAGCTGGAGAGCTGAATGACTGCAGGGCTGAACGACTGGACTGAAGATGTTTGATGTTTGGCTGTCTGGTTTTTAAGTGAGCGAGCTACAACTTCTGAGATGAGGAATATCTGAAATGCCCCTGAGGCAAGTAATAGCTCGTTTAGTTCCATTTAACGGTAATTAACGCAATTGACATCAATTGACGACGTTTAACGACAATTGACTACAACCAACAGTCCAACACAACTGATTGTAATTAACGCAATTGACTGCAATTAAGGACGATTACCGCAATAAATAACAATTATTACAATAAAAAATATTACATAAATACATACAATAATAATTATTACAACAAATAATTATTACAATGAAAAATTATTACATAAATAATCACAATAAACAATTATTACAATAAAAAATTATTACATAATTAATTAATGTATGCATTAGTATCCACAACAAATATGTTACTTTCTCAATGTTTTTGCAATTTGTACAATTAAAAATTATTAAAGAATTAACATTAGAAAAATATAGCTTGAGGTGCTTCAAAAATAATAATTTTATTTCTTTGCAATATTCATAGGTACAATCGAAATATTGGAGTACACCAGAAGTAGGGAAAAATGTACAAATTACAATATCAAAAGAGATAAATTTTAACTACTACATTTATTCCTAGAAATGTGCACATCTCCTTTCATTTAAATAAATTGCCCATTGATAATTCCAACCTACCATCACAAAAGATAATAGAGCATTGAGACAATACATATTGAGGCCAAGTTACCATAATTTTACCTTCAATGGAAAACATAACCTACATTACAATTATCATGACTTTACCAGCATTTTGTATTATGTGCCTTACTACATGGTTCGTACGAATCTACCAAATATTCAAGGGATGGAAGCTAAATAGTAAAGAAACAACTCAATTGCTCAGGAAATGGATCAACAAACTTGGAAACAAATACTCACTGCATTAGCAATGGTTAGCCAATGAAAGAATCGTGGGAGGGGGTCATCTGCTGATGGCATGGTATCATGATTCCAGTATATTATGTTCTGGAATTCTGCACGGGATACAAAATTGCTTACCTCCCCATCCAAGCTCTGTGTATCCTTTCCTCCACTTCTTCTCCAATACATAACCTACAGAGAATTTTGAAACCACCACAAACCCTATGTATGTCCTCAGTCTTCATATATACAGTAACAAAATATGAAACTCTGACTAGTTTTTGTATCTCGAAGCTTGTTGTTTGGACTAACTCTGCACAAAAATGTCAGGCAAAAGAAAATGTCAAAATTGAGGCATACAATGCTCCATCTGAAATCCCCGGAGACACATCGATAAGCAACGGAAATTCATGGAGACACTACAATAGTAGCAACCATTCCAGCACAGTACCTAATGTTTTCCTACCATTTGGACCTTACCACCCTTCTCCATTTGGATGTTCCAGCTTCACTCTTAGCCACTCCAAATCGCTGATCATGTCAAAACTTCTACCATAGTCCCCCAACTAACCAAAAAACTTCAGAGCATTCTCATTAAGAGACACCCTTCTGATCAGACTCTTGTTTTGATTCACGTAAGACCCTGTCCAGTCTTCCTCGCAACCAATAATCTAAATAGCCCTCGCCTTTGAGTAAAGAAAAATCTAAATGACACACTACTTCACAAACTCGTTAGTTCCATACCAACTTGCTGATCAAATCCAGCTCCTAACTCAAAGCGAAGGCATAGTACCAAATCCTCGAGTAAAAAGAAGCATCTTGCACTAGGTTGTCCTCTCACCAACAAATTATAGCTAGGAATCGACACAACCGCAACGAAATCGCTTGCTCCTCCAAAGACGCGGCCTACGCGATCTGATTCCCCAACCACAGACCACGGCCCCAACTCAAACCGAAGCAAGGCGTATAGGACGAGAGGGGGGGAACGCGAAGGTGGAGGAGCTCACAGGGGGGTCCCAGATATGGATGGAGCACGCCGCCCGGGTCCCGCAGGCTGCGCCGCAGCGCCTAGAGCGCGTCGCCCTCGGAGTTGGTGTCAGGATCAGTGATGATCCGACAGGAAATTTGGTGAAATTGCGGTGGATTTGGAGGAAGAACGGTAAACTTTACTGAGGAACTAAGAATATGCTAAATCCATCTTGCCTTTTCTTATCAACAGTAGGGTTTATATACCGAATGTTTTTACAGCTCGGTAACGAAAGAAGTAACTTTAACAGTGAGATGAAGTAAACTGGATGATATTAGCTCAACGACAAAACAAGATGACAATGGTTCTAAACAGTGATTACTGAAAACCACTTGATCCATTAGATCTCCTTAAAGCATCATCCTTTGGTCTAGATCAACTCAGGAGTTCTGAAATGAAGTCGACGAAGTGTTGCTTTCTGCGCCAACTTTCTTCTGAACCTCTTAAGTCTGAAGCAAACCTGAATATTCAGACTGACGCTTATTGAAATCTGACAATACCTCCATCCAAACTTCATTCTTGTCTTCAAGGATGAAAATCTGGAAACGTCTTCTGCACAAATGAAGCATCCTCCCAAGTAGCATCAACATCACTCACGTTTTCCCATTGTACTTTCCATTGGACCACGGGTTCATTTCCTCTGGGTATAACTCTTCTCTCTAGAATTGCAACCGGACCTATTTTTACTTTCCCATTTGGTCCTACCAATGGTAACCCAGGAAGAGGAATGACATTGATTCCTACATGTTTTTTAAGCTAGCTCACATAGAACACAAGATAGATGTGAGTGTCATCAGGAAGTTGTAGCTTATAAGCCAACTTTCCTATTCTCTCCATGACTCTAAAGGGTCCATAGTATTTGGATCTAAGTTTCATAGTTCCCCTCAACCCAAAAGTATTCTGTCTATATGGTTGCATTTTTAAATACACCATATCCTCCTACTTTGAAGGTTCTTTCGGTTCTTTTCTTATCAGCAAAGTATTTGATTCTACCTTGGGTTTGTTTCATATTGTCTTTGATTCTCAGCATCATCTCCTCCCTTTGTTCAATAGGAATCTAAGCCTCAGCTGAAATGTTGCATGATATGGTCAGTTCTCCAATTTGTGGAGGATGATAGCCATATAATGCTTGGAACGGAGTGATCTTCAAAGAAGTGTGGTAATTGGTTGAACTTGTGCAGATACTTATTAACGAGCGGTTGCCCTGGCGCAAAGTGCGGAACTCCTTCCTCTTCAGGGACATCATGCCCAATGGGATGTGTGCACGGCGGAAAGCCTGCACGAATTCGTCCCAAGAGATGGTTTGAGCATCAGCGTGAGACTGAGTGAAATTGTCCCACTACTCTGACGCTGGTCCATTCAGCTGGTGAGAGGCGAATAGAACTCTCTCACGATTAGTGCACTAGACCATGTCTAGTTTCTTGCCAACTGCCCTGATTCAATCATCAGCCTCCATTGGCTCGGTGCTGTTGGAGAAAGTTGGAGGATGCATCCTCATGAACTCTGATATGTTGGCCCTTGGGGGAGGTAGAGCATGAGCTTGAGGTTGAGCTGCTGCTGCTGCTGCTGCTGCTGCTGCAAGTTCTGTGCATTGTTGAGTGATTGCGTGAGCAGGTTGATCAGTTGTGCTTGGTTGGCCATTATTTGGCGCCAATCGGGTCCTTCAGCTGGAGGGTGGTGGTGATGGAATTGGGTTCTTTTGATCACCCATATTTTCTCTGTCCTAACTGCTGGTGCTGCCACTGCCGTTGCGAGTAGTTACCATCTGCTAGATCTCCAAAGACTTAGGAAAGAGAAGAGAAACTAAGGGGGATAGAGCGAAACAATAACCCAAACAAGACAACCAACTCAAGAGCTTTTCCAAATAACTTTAATAGCTTTAAACAACGTTCTACTCAATGCTCACGGTCTTCGATGCTTCTTGTATGACGATGTTCTCTTGACAGCTTCCGGTACCATCTATAGAAAATTTCAAGGGAAAGATGATCCATTTAGCGTTGTAAAATGGTGAAGAGAGAATTGGGTAAAAAAGAATTGCTAAAAGAAGCTAAGGATAGATAGATGACCCAGATGAGAAGAGAATAAATTATTTTTCTTATTATATTAAATAAGTTTTGAAGTTTTCGACTAACAGTCATTCTAACTAGGTCACGACCTACAGTCAAGATGGCTCTAATACCACTTCTTATTGGGCCCGGGAGCGAAGGATCCGGGTCCTCTGTGTATTCCACACAATCCCATGATCAGTAGCTAGTGTACACAGTCCACAAGAGTGGATAACATAACCATACCACACATTCATTGAAATAATTAGAGTTGATTACAAAAGGGGTATAAAGCCAAGAGCAAATTACAGCGGAAGCAAAAGCAGCTAGTGGACCACACGATTCGCCACAAGCAATCGTTCGGAGGAGCAGCCTAGTCGTCCTGGACCTCATTATCTTCGTAGAACTCCTCTCCTTCTCAACATACATTAAGCAAGATGAACACAACTTCCGTGCTCGCAAGTTACACCCTGCAAGTAACAGATTATAATGCATGCAAGGATATCTCAATGGAAGGCTTATAGAGTTGATTTGCATAAAGCCATGTTTCTTTCCAAATACTTGTACTAAGTTCCAAGGCAGTCTATTCCATAACTTAAAATTTATTTTTTAAACCTCAAGTTTTATAGTCAGATAACATTCATCAACAAGTGGTGAAGGATACCTTCATATCATAAGGCTACCTGCCCAGTTTTCCGATTGGATAGAAATCCAAAACCATTTGATAAAGTTTTTGAAGACAAAACCAAAATCTAACTTGGAGTGGCTTTGCCAGCATGTCCATGACCGTGGACACAACTATTCGAATAGTTTTACACTCTGCAGAGGTTGTACGCTTTACCCACATGACACAACCTCTAGTTTGTTTGGCATCCGTCGATACCACCGCTCACTACCTTAGGTGAGTAGTCTAGAGCTCGTGACAAGGCCTTTACAATGTGATGTCCCACCGTAGTCCCCCTCCCCCTTGCTAAGGTTTCGCCCTCTTTGGATAAAAACCCATAGGGTTCAGGGCCCCTCTTACGTCAAGTGGGAATACATAAAAGTAGGTCGTAAAGACACCCACGCAACTGGATGGAACGACCATGGTGAAACGTTACAAATTAGTTAGCTGAGTCCTGCCCACTCAGAACATGTGGTAGTACGATAGGGCATAGCAAAGGAACGTTCGAAGATCGGTTCTTAACTGACTTGGGCGACTTTCCAAAAGAACCTCGGGCTTCGATCATAGAAATGAATCGATCTCGTACATGAACATGCACCCAATCAAACATCCATGTCGCCCAAGTCCAAACCAGATTTTTATTTTATTTACCACATCAAAACATTTCATAAATCCCTATGGTATAGATCATACCATAGCAACGTTTTAAATCATAGTTGAGCTTTTGGCCAACTTCCTCAAATTAAAGATTTTTGAGCTAAGCTTTGACTAAGCATAGAGTTTTGCAACATGTTCTAGTTCATACTAATGTATCAACTAGCTTTTACTAGGATATCAAGGGTGATCCAAACAACGTTCAAGTTCGGGTGTACAAAGGAGTTAGGGATAACTATAAAGTTAAAACAGGAGAACGGGCTATCGAAAGTTTGAGAATTACAAGGTCAGAAGGAGGTTCGACGGGTCGGAAGAAGGTCGAATGACCTGATCGAAAGAGGTTCGACGGGTCGAAGGAAGTCGAAAGAAGGCTTCGACTACCAGGTCCAAAGAAGGATACAACTACTTAACGTGGTCGTAAGAAGAATATAAGAAAGGTAACAGGGCATAGAGAAACTCACCAGGATGAAGAAAGAGGCCGGAGGAGGAGGCTGGGGAAGGACGGTGAGCGACGAACGTTGGTGCCGGACACGAGGAAGAACCGAGCTTCGGGTGACGAGGTTCAACGGCAGAATGCTGCAGAAACGAAGGTGAGAGAGAAGGGAAAGTTGAGGGAAAACAAAAGGAGTGAAAAAGGGCAAAGGGCTCCCTGGTGCACTATTTATAGTGGGAGGAGGGGGACGGGGCGACAGGATGGAGCGGTAGGATTTGCGGTGACGCGTAGGTGCACGAGCGGAGCTCTGGGTGGCGCAGAGCGACGGGATGGGAGCAGGTGAGTCGAGGTGACGGGACGGAGCAGAGGCAAGGCGCAGAGATGGTGACAGGCGCATTTAATGCGCGCGACGGGGGCAGGTGAGTCGGCGCGAAACGGGCGCACGACATTAACCCGGCGTCACGCGCACAGTGCCGACGTGGGTAGAGGTGGAAGATGACTAGGGCAGGGCTGGTCAAAACAGAGAGGCTAGTCGAAACCGAAAGGGTGGTCGTGACCAAGAGGGTGATCGTGACTGAAGGGTAGTCGTAGGAGTTATGATCACACCTTGTTGTAGAAGAAGGTCCTATGGAGGAGGTCATGAGGAGGAGGTCCTAAGGAGAGGGCTGGGCCGAGAGGAGAACGGAACGAATAGAGAAAGGGTATTTTAAACACCAGAGAACTCCAGCAAACTCCAAACCAAAATTTTGAATTAGTTGAAGTTAGGTTTAGTCATTTAAATTATTTTTAATTTCTAAAATCTCAAGTTAAGCTTTATAACTTCAACAAAACCAAATGGTTAATTGTATTTTGATTTTTTTTTAAAAAAAAAAGCTCAGAAAAACAGGGTGTTACAACCATCTTCTTCTCCCTTGTCCACGTCTTCAGTCAATTGAGTATCTCTGTCTTCTTTCAATAGCAGTGCATGTATGACCCTTTTTACTTTGCACTTATGATTCACTGACCAAGGCTCATGATAATACCAGCAAGCCCTCTTATCCCTCTCTCCAGTGTTAGGTGAGTTTCTGCTGCCCCCATTCTTTCTAGCATGTGCTTGTGTGGGCTTTGGGTTAGTTATGTATTGGCTATTGTTTCCTGTAGCAAATTTGTTCTTGTTAAACCCTCCCATTGGTTGAGATCTTTTTGCTGCCGCTGACTTCTCATAAACCCTGGAATACCAGTTGGCTTCCATAAGTCCTTGTGGTTTTTGTCCACTCACATCATGCTTGATTTCTGCTCTCAGTCCTCCAATAAAATAGCTCATCATAAATGCTTCCTAGATGTATGGGTGATCTCTCTTTACTAATGCCATGCATTCCTCAAACTTGTCCACACACTACTACAGAAAACGTCATCACAGACGGTTCGGAACCATCATCACAGACGGTTCGGAACCGTCTATGTTTTATATGTCGTGATAGCGGTGGTTATCACAGGCGGTTGCATCGTCGTGATACGTCACAACACGAGCAGTTCTAGTTACCAACCGTCGTGATACGTCACAACACAAGCGGTTCTAGTTACCAACCGTGCGTGATATGCACATATCACGAGCGGTTCTATTCGATGCAAATGCGTGATATATGGATATCACAGACGGTTCATAATTATCACAAACGGTGATAATTATGAACCGTCTGTGATAGCTCTTTCAGCCTAACTAATTTACTTTTGATTTTCGGCTAGCCTCAGGAATTGCTAGCCATGCCTTCTGAAAACAAGCAGGCAGAAAATAGATACATTACAGATGAATCAATCGTTGACACTCAAAGTGATCATTTATAACTCAAAATCAATTAGAAACGAATATGTATCAAATATTGTCGCTAGAGTTACAATTGAATTACAAGTATTCGAAGTGAATTACAATTAATGAATCATTCAAGGTCGTTCAGCGGTGTTGGAGTAGTGAAACTTTCCGTCAGCGCGGATGATATCCGTCATGATGAAGGTGCAGAGCCTCCCTCGAACATCCGAGATCTCTCTCACGAGCGAGTGAATCTAAATCTATATTCAAGCCCTGTAGCTAGCAAGAGTAAAGTAGTAAGTATATATATTTAAATTTATAATTAGGAAATAATTATTACGAGATTGACCAACCTTGGGATCCTTCAACTTAGCACTCATAAGAATCTGCATATGATGGCAAAAGTAGAATGCACATTCTTCTGTTTTTTGCTGGCGGCACTGCAAAAATAGAATTACATATATAGGTATAGTCAGTTCGAGACGCATTATTATGAAGTATGATATAGGATTATTGTGTTGTAGCACGTCTGGAAATCGCGTCTGTGATTAAATGTGGCGTTCGTTTCCTGTATAGCCCTCCTCGGCAATATAGGAGATGAGCGACCTACATGTTTCCAAAAGTTAACCTCGACCATTTCAAGCGAAGGAAAACTACAATAGAGTTATGTATGGAGGAAATGAGCACACACATCAGTACTCCTTGCACAAGGGTGAAGTCGTGGCTTTTTTACTAGGAATCAAGGTATAGTACTGGTTCCTCTTTGGTATAACGACTAAAAGGATCCGATGGTGCCTACTCATGTATGTCGCTTGAGTCATTAAACCTAAGTTCGTCTTTGCATATAAAGTACAAATGAAAATTTGTATAGCAAGTAGTGAAGCACTTACTTATGGTTGTAGGGCACCATTATGTAGTCCTTGTCGTTTTGAGCAAGCAATCCTGTCGTTATGTATTTCTCAACGTAGGATGCGTCTGCCAAGATGGTTTGCTCAGAGACCACGTGTGGGTCAAGAAAACCCACCGGTTCTTTCAATCCCCGGGCATTTTTAATCATGTATCTATACATAAGCAATGAGTTGTTATATTCGGTATTACGTGAATGTAGAACTTGATTGTACATACTTACAGTGTCCAGCATCGTAGAAGTGAGGCATCGAGGACTTTGAGATTGAATAGGTCGAATAAGTCGTGAAGCCCACGACGAAAGGGAAGCGGCTCGTGGAGAAATAGTCCTCCGTGTATCGGACGGTGATTCCATCGTGCACCCTTTCTCTTTGGTCTTGTGCAAGTACGGGTATGCAAACTCGACAAGCTAATCCAGCGTAGGCTAATCTGCGATGGTCGCCAGCGGACTTCGAAAGAGTATTTCTTAGGGTTAGGAGGCGGAGCGCCTTAATGTTCTTCGATTTGATTTGTCACGAGCGACTTGCACGCTCACGCGTCTTCTGTGAGACGCGACTCGGGAACCGACACGGCGCACGCTTTTTGTTCGTTCGGTGTCTTCTCCACGGGAACCGATGAGGCGGGCTTCGCGAAGGTTGAGGTGTAGTCATGGAGGGTCTGTTGGAGGCATGGTCGTGCCGAGATGGTTGGGGTGGAGTCATCGAGGTTGAGGCGACCTGCAGGTCGAGCGATGTCCTTCTTGGGTCTGTTGGCGAGGCATGGTCGTGTCGAGATGGTTGGGGTGGAGTCATCAAAGGTTGAGGCGCTGCGCAGGTCGGGGTGATGTCCTTCTTGGGCCTTTGGATAAAAGCGCATACGGCATCCCTAGTGTTACGATGTCGTCGTTGGGCGAATCTCGGCGAGGCGGCCCTAAAATTGTCATGTACCATGTCCACTTGACACCGGCGCAACCCTCGCCACACGGGCACCGTCTTTGCACTATCCCTTCCTTGCTGGATCGCCACCCCACGCCGACCTCAATAGACATCCCAACCATCCTCACTTGGGCGTGCGATCGTCGGCTCTACAAAGCGATCACGCAATTAGCTAAGGCGTCCTATAGGTCTATCTTTGGAGCATTCCAGATATGTACATTACCTTGATGTCGTCGATAGGTAATTGGACGTCATCATGTTCATAATTTTACATGGACGCGATGCTACTCCGATGTTGAGGAGGACTGGCTCCCAAAACAACGGGGGCGGTTTGCGACTGGTTGAGGAGTAGGAGTTGGTCCTGCAATCTTGCTATCTTTTCTTCAAATTTTGCAGTAAGCACCTGTTCTCTTCCTTCAAATTTTGTAGTAAGCACATGTTCCAACTCTGTGTCGTACTCGGCCTTGGATCTCTTCCTGCTCCTATACGTGCAGTAGTCGTCTGGGAATCCATCCCTCCAAGATACGTTAACCCCTTTGCCTCGCGTGCGACCCGGGTGCTCCTTGTTTCCCAGAGCCATAGATAGTATATCTTTCTCCCTGTCTGCTTGGAAGGAGCCTTCGGAACATGCGGAACTCAATTCTTGCTGCAAGAGGTCATCATGTTATTATAGACATTATGAAGTTATGGACTTATTAACAACTAGGTAGTTCGAAGACATATTTACCACATAGTTGGCCACATCCCGGTCTGCCGGGTTTGTGAAAGAGATTTCGCGAAGACGTGGTGATGCCCTCGCTCTTAACGGTGAGAGAGCGCTGTCGTGATCTCAAAGCAAATGGCCTTGTTTCGTTCTCGTCCTCCGCGCCCATTGCGCGGTTTACAGCGTGCCAGCGGTGCGAGTTTGTGGGGTGAATGTTCGTGTCTGGAGAGCCTTGTGCATCGCACTTTCTCAAGAAATTCGCCGTCGTCTTCATTTGCACAAGGTGTCCCATATATCCCGCGACAAGAATTTATACGCCGTGAAGGCGTTCGACCCGTGTTCACGTGCCGTGACAAGCACGCTCTTGAAGGTCCTCCACGCCTTCCGATCGAGAACAACGCCGCCGTTCCCGCGCGCCAGTGCGTGCAGGAAAGTGAGCGATTTTAAAACCGTCCCACATTTCGCGTCTTCGATTAGCGACACGGTGTCCCGGCTCGGTGTGGTGATGGGGACCGTTCCTTCCAAGTATCCCGCAGATGGTCCGGAATCTCGCCGCTTTGGGGGACTCACGAGATCCCATTGGCATTGACCTCGTGACGGTCATTAGGCCGAGGAATTTTCGATGTTCCTCTCGCCATCTCGCGTATGTACCACTTTCCTCGGAGATCGGGCGCATTCATTCGGCGTCGATGACGGCGGCGAAGGCGGTGCGGATGCCATGTCGCTTACTTGCTATCTATATATGCACGAAGCAATATGCTTAAGCTCTAACTGACCAGATTCAAGCAGATTTACTCAACTTAACTGAAAATGATGCACAAATGTAATATATAAAGAAGGATTGATGATAGTTTGTGCTCTCAGAAGGAGAGTTGCAAAAGAACAAGTCTTTGTCATCTCAATCGTATTATCTATACTCTTCATTAAATGAATATGATAGTATAAATTCAAACTGTGAGCTCTAAACAATACTTTGCTTAACTGTCAAATGATTTCAACTGTTACCGAAAATGATCTTAACTATCACATTCAATCTCAGTATAAGACAAAGTTCATCACAGAGCGAACCAGAAGAATCAGAATAACTAGCATTCAACCGAAAGTAACAAATTAACAGTATATCAAATTGACAGTAGCAAGTAATACAATAGAGCTCAAGAATGAACTAACTATCACATTCAATCTAAGTATAAGACAAAGTTCATCACAGAGCATGTCAACAAAGCCCACTGATCAATTTGCAATATCTTTAGTACTAGATTCAATTCACATATTATCAAAGACTATCAAAGTCAATATATCCACTGGGACAAATCGTAATATAGGAATACTCACAGAGAGGATGCCGCACAACAACTCACGGTGCAAGGAGGAGGCCGGTGCAGGGGAGGAGGCCGACGCGGGGGGGGGAGAGGCGCGGGGAGGAGGGAGGCGCGGGGAGGAGGCCGGTGCAGGGGAGGAGGACGGTGCGGGGAGGAGGCCGGTGCAGGGGAGGAGGATGGCGCGGGGAGGAGGCCGACACGGGGAGGAGGCCGCGCGTCGAGGCGGAGGCAGCGTCATCGATGTCGGGGGCGGCGGCGTCGGGTCTTACAGCCGGGGAGGTGAACGAGCGAACCCTAGAGGAGAGGAAGTGACGAGTAAAGAGCAAAACCCTAGTGGTGCGGCTCTTTATAAAAAGAATATCACAGACGGCTCTATTAAAGAACCGTCTGTGATAATATCCTCATCACAGATGGTTCCATTAAAAGACGTCTGTGTTGAACTAATACAGACGTCTCCATGTTGAACCGTCTGTGATATCATCCATATCACAGACGGTTCATAATTTTAACCATCTATGATATACTCGCGGGATATTTGCAATTTTCGTCGTGAGCTCCGAGGGTAACGATCTTTAACTCTTTATATTTGCTCTAGGTTTATCTTTAATTAATTTTAGTGTATTTGGTTAAATGGAGGAGTAACGTATTTGCAGTTTATTAATATAATTTAACACTACTAATTGTTACGTGCGTAGCGTAGATGGACCGAAACTGGATGTACGGTGCGAACCGTGTGAGTGAAGAGTACATTAATGACGTGATTGCTTTTAAAAGAGCTGCGGAGGAGGATATGTTGAATAAGGGGATAGAATTTATGTATTGTCCATGCATTGATTGCGGTAATCTGAAGATTTTTAACAACCCGGCGCAGATCGTAGGGCACTTGATTCGAAGGGGTTTCAAAAAAGGGTATACATGTTGGACCAGTCATGGTGAAGAGCATATTATACAGGAAGTTAATAATAACGACATCGCCTAGGAAGTTAATAATGATGACATCGCCGAGGAAGTCAACGATATGCCGGATGTGGACTGTGTTTTTGATGAGGATAGGTCGTACGATGACAATCTAGAAACTACAGTGAGAGAGAGTTTTGTAAATTCGAGCACTTAATGGAGGACTCGGGGAAACCTTTGTTCCCTGGCTCCAAGCCGGAATACACAAGGTTGTCAACCGTACTTAAACTGCTGAAATTGAAGGCGAGCAATGGTTGGTCCGACAAGAGTTTCACGGCATTGTTAGGTCTCCTAGCGGACATTCTTCCGGAGGGAAACGTGTTGCCCAGCACCACCTACCAAGCCAAGAAGGTTCTTTGTCCATTGGGAATAGAAGTAGAAAGAATACATGCATGTCCGAACGATTGTATCCTGTATCGTAAAGAGTATGCAGACTTGTATGTATGTCCCGTGTGCAAAGCATCCCGATACAAGCGTAAGAATACTGCTAAGGTGAAGCAAGGACCTCCTTCTAAGGTGTTGTGATATCTGCCTGTGATCCCACGTTTGAAGCGTTTATTTGCGAACCAAAAGGAGGCAAGATTGATGTGTTGGCACTCGGAGGAGCGTAAGAAAGATGGAAAGCTAAGACACCCTGCTGATTCTGCCCAGTGGAGAAATTTCGATCGGACCTTCAAAGAGTTCGGTACGGAACCGAGGAACATAAGGTTAGGGTTGAGTACAGATGGAATGAATCCTTTCGGTAACATGAGCAGCCGACATAGCACCTGGCCCGTGAATCTATGTATGTACAACCTTCCTCCTTGGGTGTATGAAGCGGAAGTACATTTTGATGTCACTACTTATCCAAGGGCGAAGCAACTTGGGAGCGATATTGATGTGTACCTAGCACCATTATTGGATGATCTTGTGACACTGTGGAAAGAAGGGGTACAAGTATGGGATGCATATAAACGAGAGAATTTCTCTTTACGCGCTATGTTGTTTTGCACTATCAATGATTTTCCCGCCTCGGTAACTGTCTGGCTTGATGCGAAAGGAGCCAAAGCCTGTCCAAGACCGCTTAGATGCTACGAGAGTGTATGGTGAACAACTCGCGCAGAAAGCGTATATGCGTCACCATAGGTTCCTTCCTAGGAGTCGCCCATACCGCAAGATGAAGAAACAATTCGACGGAAATAAGGGGGCGATTCGGCTCAAGGGCTTTTAGAGGAAAGAGGTCTATGATATGGTTAAGGATATCGATGTTGTGCTTGGGAAGGGCGTAAATTAAAACCCGTCGAAGAACATCGGAAGAAGCGGTCAATTCTTTGGGACTTGCCTTATTGGGAGCACTTAGAAGTTCGTCCTTTGCATCGACGTCATGCACGTGGAGAAGAATGTATGTGAAAGCTTGATTGGTCTCTTACTGAACATTAGTGGCAAAACAAAAGATGGTGTTAACGCACGACGTGACTTGGTTGATATGAACATAAGGACCGAGTTAGCACCGAAAGAGACCGATAAAGGACGAACATACCTTCCACCAGCTTGCTACACTATGTCCAAGGCCGAGAGAAATAAATTGTGCCAAAGCTTGCATGGTGTCAAAGTCCCGTCCGTTACTCGCTAACATTAAGAAACTTGTTTCTATGCAAGATTTGAAATTAATTGGTATAAAGTCTCATGATTGTCATGTCTTTGATGACACAAATACTTTCTGTTGCAATTAGGGTATCTTGTCAACAAGGTCCGAGTGGCAATCTTGAGGTGTGTTATTTCTTCAACTCAATTGCTCGAAGGTCATCGATCCCCAAGGACTAGATGCTCTATAGGCCGAGGTGGTGACGACTCTATGTCATCTTGAGATGTATTTCCCTCCGTCATTTTTCGATATCATGGTCCATCTCATTGTTCATCTTGTGAAAGAGATAAAGATATGCGGTCCTGTGTTCCTACGTCATATGTACCGTTCGAGAGGTATATGGGAATTCTCAAGTTCTACGACGGAATCGATCTCGACCGAGGGCAGCATCAACGAAGGTTATGCAACCGAAGAGGTCATTGAGTTCTCGCGTCGACTACATGGCTCGGTGGAACCGATAGGTGTGCCTCTATCTCGTCATGAGGGAAGGTGGATGGTATCGGGACCATCGGAAGGAAATCAATCACCCCGATCCGGATCGCACGCTCAAGCCCATTTCACGGTCTTGCAACACATGACCCAAGTGTCCCCGTACATCGACGAGCACAAAGACATGGTACGCCAACATAATCCGAGCATCGGCCGGAGGTTTGGATCACGAGAGAGCACAACCGCTCGGTTCAACGAATGGTTAAAGGTACGAATCATGACCGGAGGTCATCAAGTGATGATGTTGCTATGGTTGGCAAAAGGGCCACAATTTACAATTGTCACATGACAAGGATACGACATAAATGGGTACACATTTTATACGGCAACTCAGATAGGAAGAGCACGATCCGATCAGCGGTGTCCGTGATAGATGCATTCGAGACCGATGGTGAGGAGCTCATACTATGGGCAAATAGAGGAGATATGGGAGCTCGAGCACGTGCTTTTCAAGATCCTCTATTTGGTGCCGTTGGGTCCATCTCCCACAAGTGAAGGTCGACAAGTACGGGCGTCACTCATCAGTGGACCTCGATCGTGTCGGATACAAAGACGAACCATTAGATCTTGGCTAACCAAGTTGTTCAAGTTTTCTATGTAACCAACCGGCAAATAAGAAGCGCTACGTAGTTCTTCATGGAAAAGAAGGATTGTCGGAGTTGAGAATATAGTGGACGAGGAAGAATACAATCAATTTGTGAGTTGCCTCCTTTCGAGACGACATCGAGCTCGAGGAAGAACCCAGTGAGGAAACTAGCTATATGCGCGTCGATCATCATGAAGGGCTATATTTTAATTAAGAAATTACTCCATTGTAATTAATTTATTCCATAACATCATGTGTTATGGACTTGTAATCTGTCATACGTATATTTTGATGTCAACGTGGAATTTTAATCGCTCCTGTCATTGTGGACCGTATTTTTTGGTGCATTAAAAATTCATTCAATTTGAAAAATAGTCCAGCTGCACCACCTTTCTAGAAACCTAAAAAACTGAAATTTTATGACAAATAGTCCAACACTTTTGCAAAGAAACTGGCATACTCATGCCTAATCCTGCAGTCGTCAATGCGAAGACGACGTAGTCGTTCCACCCTTCCACACCGCAACGCTGCTCGTGCACCGGTGGCCATCCTCCGACAGCGCCACACCGCCCGTGGCGGCCTTTTCCCCACGCCACCGCCGACCATGTCCGCGGCGAGCCTCGCACCGCTCTGGACCATGTCGCGGGCGAGCCTCGGCACCGCCGCACTCCGGTTGGTCTTGGCCGCCTCGCACCCGCCGGCGGTCGCCTCGCCCTCGACTGGGCGATGTAGTGCTTCCCAACGTCGCGCCTCGCCACCGTAGAGGAGGAGGCCGAAAGCACGAGGCCGCAGCCTTGTGGTCGACCACGCCGCCGTTCAAGGAACATAAGGCCGCACTGCATGTCTTGGGGCGCGAAGACAATCCGAGGCCGACAATGAAATAAGCCCCCGGGTTGCCGGCGCCGGCCAGGTGGTTGACGATGGCGAGGTAGCGCTTGTTGTCTCCGCCACTTCATCGCCTCCTCGCCAGCGCCACGCACCTGCCCACGGCGCGTTCCTTGGACACCTTGTACAAGGCCTTACAACTCCAATATACGTGCATGGACAAAATTCAAGATGTTAGAATAAATAGTAGTGCATTACATATTTTGTAGGTATAAATATGCGTCACGTTAATCGTAGGTGCATAGGTCCTCCATGGGCTGAGGAGAGCTCGCGGCCACCGGCCGACGATGTCGGCATTTACATCGTGAGAAAGAGTGGCGATCACCGACCTCCTCGCCTTGGTGCTGGCCGTCATGCTCTGCTGCGCGTACGTACACAAAACCGTGAGACGAAGAGAGCGATGGGAGTTTAATCTTCGGTGAATTATTCCATCTTATAAAGAACTAGGAGTAACTGGCACGTGAGACGAAGAGACGCATGTATCGTTGGCGTGCGAGACGAAGAGACGGTTGTGCGATGGTCAGATGAAGAGACACATCGCATGGGAGACGAAGAGGTAGGAAAGAAATATCGCAGACAGTTCCAAGATAGAACCGTCTATGATATTAGTATATTACAGATGGTTATACAATTGAACCATCTGTGATACTTCACAAATGGTTTTATTTCCAAACCGTCTGTGATAAGGAGTCCTCATCACAGACGGTTCATCTTACGAACCGTCTGTGAAGTATCACAGACGGTTCGTAATAAGAATCGTCTGTGATGAGGAACTATCACAGACGGTTCGTATTACGAACCGTCTGTGAAGTACCACAAATAGTTGGTAATAAGAACCGTCTATGATGAGGTACATATCACAGACGGTTCCAAATGGAACCGTCTGTATAAGTTCAACACAGACGGCTCCTTTGGAACCGTCTGTGATGAGGTGTCTGGTATGACCTATTTTGTAGTAGTGACATATTGAGATACTGATAAACCACCTTGCCTCATATTCTATAATTGTTCCACAGCATCATATGCATTTGCTTCAGAGAAACGGTCAACTACCATGGAGCAGAGTTGATTCCAGTTCAATATCTGCCAAGGAACTCCTATTCCTTTTAATCACCTTGCTGCTCTCCCTTGGAAATGGGATGTGGCTAAATTCACCCACTGTTCTACTGGAGTGCCTGACAAAGCGAAGAATTGTTCACATTGCTTCAACCATTCCACCTAATCATCTCCACTGAAATATGGAATTTCCAGTTTCGATCCTCTTATCACCGCCTCAGCATAATGTGATACATTGCCCATGTTCCTAGATTGTGGAATTCCCTGAGAGTCAAACATCCTTACCCCTGCAGATTGTGACGCGTTGTTTAGGTTTAGGAATTGCCTAGTGACAGGATTGTATTTGTGATTACTCAAGAAAGGATGATTCCAATTGATGCCATAATGATTCCCATTTTCAGTTTGTGATTGTCCACCAATTTGCCGAGCTGGTATGTTCAAACCTCCCTGCGAGCTCATTCGAACAGCAGTAGTGAAAACTGGTGCTAAAGATGGTTTGACAGTGTTTGGTTCAATGTAGAACTGGACCCCAGTGGTACCATTTCCAACACTAGTATTAACTAGATCAGAAATGACTCTACCTCCTGCATCCCATTTCAAGTTATCACCCAAAATCGCGGCCGGTGGGATAGAAATGTCTACCTCATGGGCTGCTGCGTGTGTTGTTGTTCCATTGGGTTCTGGTGGGAAAAGCCTCTTCAAAAGTGACTTGATCTCTGCCATTTCTATCTTCATTCCTTTGAGCTCCGCTATTTTTTCTATGATAGTTGCGATCTTAGATCTCGCATCAAAGCCCCCTTCATCCCCGGCCATCTTGTTCTGGGATCAAGTCTTGGATACCATACACCCGCTTCAAAAATCTCCACACCTCACCTTCGAGCGTTAGATCCAATCGAGCTCAGGGATTTTACAACAACAGATTGAAATTTGTTGCCAACCTTCACTGATTTGAATTCAAGAATCGATGTGTGCTCTGATACCTTTGTTAGGATCCGTGAGGATCCAACAAGAAATTTGGTGAAATTGTGGTGGATTTGGGGGAAGAACGATAAAACAACCCTAGAACTACTTTACTCTATGGGAGGAACTAAGAATATGCTTCATCCATCTTGCCTTTTCTTACAGACAGTAGGGCTTATATACCTAATGTTTTTATAGCTTGGTAATGAAAGAAGTAACTTTAACAGTGAGATGAAGTAAATAAGATGATATCAGCTCAACGACAAAACGAGATGACATCAACAGTTCTAAACAGTGATTACTGAAAACCACTTGATCCATTAGATCTCCTCAAAGCATCATCCTTCGGCCCAGATCAACTCGGGAGTTCTGAAATGAAGTGGAGTTCTGAAATGAAGTCAACGAAGCATTTGCTTCTCGTGCTGACTTTCTTCTGAACTTCGTAAGTCTGAAGCAAACCTAAATATTCAGACCGACTCTGATTGAAATATGACAGTTGGCTCCCGCCAGCGTGACGATGAGGAGAGAGGAGGAGGGCGTGGCATGGGAGGAGGAGGAAGTCCATATCCATATCCAGGTTTGGATCTGGGTGGCGTCGACGCGGGGGAGGAGGGAGGAGGACGCGGCGGCGCAGGAGGAGGAGAGGAGGACAGAGGCGGGACGCCGACGCCGGGGGAGGAGAAGGAGGAGGGAGGATTGGAACGTGCGGGAGGAGGAGGGAGGACAGGGCTGCACGGGGAGGTTGGTTTGGGCCGGGGGAGGGTGGTGAGAGGTGTTTTGACCGAGTGGCAAAAGAAGGTAATTACCACTCAATTTGGGAGGTAAAATTGGAACAAGAGTTGCGAAAAGCTGCAGAAGCTGCCCCACGGCAGCTTCTGGCTTTCTCACGTGTTGGACGGCTTCTGGTTTCAAAAAAAGCCGATGCGAAAAGCCAAGCGTTTGGAATGGCTTCCGGCTTTTCCGAACGAAAAGCCGAAGCCGTTCCAAACACAGACTGAGTTACAAGCTTGAAAGCATGGTCAACACTTGAATTGGTGAGTAATAATAATCTTTGAGCGAACTTGGACGCAATGCAATCCTACTAATAGTACGTACTCAATCAGTTCATTTTTAAGTGACGTTTTTTTTTTATTTTTTACGGTCTACGAGATGTGATTTTAACCGTTACTTATATACTAATAAAATTATAATATTATAAAAGTATTTTTAACTTATATACTAATAAAATTATAATATTATAAAAGTATTTTTAACGACAAATCTAACTAATGATGTAGTTTTCATGTAGCCAATCTAAATATTTTTAAATATATCAGTGGTCAAACTTTAGAAACGGATACTAGGATGTCAATTAAAAAAGAACAGACAGAGTATTTCCAAATTACTACTGCTAATTATTGATCTGACCCCATCGATCGAAACTATGGGTGGCTGTTGGTAAAATTCATGCATGCGTTGAAGTCGCTAACTAGCTACATCCTGCGCGCCACCACACCAGCATGTGAAACTAATTAAGCGAGATATATATATTCCTGTGATATATGTAGCATTAATTCAGTTCAATCCAGTTTGTCTCACGAGTATCGGGCACTTAATTGTGCAACATACCATGCATATACGTGGTAAATTAAGGTCCAGTCTCGGGAGCATATATATGCATATACCAAAAGGTCCAAATTAGTGGCTGATTTTATATGTGCTGAAATTGATCCTCGTGACTTTTGCTGGCAGGCACGATAATACCATGCCATGCTATGCAAATTAGTCTTGGACCAATTATTAAGGTACAGTTAATTTAATCGCGATATTAATTGTACACGGTTTGAGTAAAATTAACAGGCAATAAGCTAGCAATGTGATGCGACAGATCGGTCATTGATTTGCTGGCCAGCAAGATTCAACTCCGGCCGGCGCATGCATCCATGGCCGGTGCTGTCCAAAATGCGTGACGACGGCCATCTAGCAGTTCGGGCAAACCGGTCGGGGAGACGTGCGTACGTACGCACCTCTATTGTAGTACCCGTAGTTCTTGATCATGATTAGTCGGAATTTTTGGTAGTATTGATATCTTTTAAACTCGTATTTATAAGAGTAACCGTCTCCAGAAAAAAAATATCATAATTTTTGGAGCTCATTTTATATATTTAAAAATTCTTACAAAATTTATAAATAAATGATTTTTTTTTAAAAAGAAAAAAATGTTACAGTGTCATTGCACGGCCACCGTGCGGCAACGGTCCACGTGGCGGTGGGAGGCGTTCCGGGGCACGTGGCGGCCGGTGGGGCGTTGCCGTGCGGAGAGGGGGTACGTGGTGGCTGGAGAAGGGCCACCACATGGCGGCCGTGCGGCATGTAGCTATTTTTGCAAAAAAAAAAAATGGAGACAACCACTTCTGTAAATACTAGTTCAAAAGGTGTCAATACTGTCAAAAAGTCGATTAGTTGTGCCTCGCCGTGTACGGGAATACAAAGCTCTCCCTCTGGTTAGAAAAGAATATCATTTTAGGTACGTGAAATCAAACCTTTAAAACTTTGGTTATTAATATCTTTTTCAATATTTAGATTCAACATATGAAAAAGGACGTGTACAGATTTGCTCCAAAAATAACCTTCATAAAAGTATAATTTTGTTATGTTTTATAAATCTATTGCGATAAAAAATAGCGATCAAATTTGTGTTTTAGGGACCGTGTCGATGCCCAAAACAATATTATTTTGTGATGGAAGGGGTATCGTGCATAATTAATACCTTCATTAATTCTCATTACTTGTAAAAGAGGGGGTATAGTGAACTAATGATAACATGTATAGGTATATATGCACATGCATCAGATGCATGGTTGCTGTTTTGTACTAAGTCCACAATAGCTACTCAACTCACTGGATCACTTGTGCTTGAAGCAATTGCATTGTCAACACCTCGCTCATATAATCGACACTTGTTGCTTGCCTCACCTCATTTAATGAGGCAAACATGCAACATGCATGCTAGCTAGTTTTTAAAATTTCCTCGATATACATGATTTTGGAGTGGAATCTTATGTTTTTTTTGTCCTTAAGGCATGCAAATGCATAGTTGCTTTAGGAATTGCGCAGATATCATCGGGGCTGTTTAATTTGTAGGCCTTACAAACCATACCAAAATTTGACAGTGCCTACAAGCGGGGTGGGACTAGAACGGGATTCACTATTTCATCGTGCATCTAGCAACATATAAATTTTTCAAGCAATATTGTACTAAATAGTAATACGTGCGCCTATTTTTAACATCAATAATTTGACATAACTGAAAGCAATGTACAATAATAAAGAAGTAGCAATCAATATGCTTACTATTTGTGCTCATTTTTTATGCTTTACTCGCCCCATATTATTATTATTTACTATGGTATTTGTGCTAAATTGTGTCATTTGGCAACTAACCCTAACGAAATTTGGAGATATGTTGTATTTCACCTTTTTCATAGGGAATTGGCTAAAAAGAGTCGATAAAGAGCTTTATTTGGGAAATGTGCAAAAATGAACTTCATCAAATGATAAATTGGAGGTTACCATAACATCCGCCTCGTTGAGCTGATCGAAATGCATATAATGTTTGCTCAAATCAGAGATCAGACACAAAAGTTACGAAGGTCGGAAGTTGTAGGAGCTCGGCCTACCAGATCCTTGCCGCTCGGCGCTGGGCCTGCGTCGACCGGGTCTTTGGTCCCCAAGACAGCCTTTTTGATCCAAATTGCTTTGATCAGTCTATTTGATGCTTATGATACTTTATTGCTTTCATCAGTCTATTTGATGTTGCATTATTTTATTGATTTCCGGAATCAACTTATTAGTTGCTAGATTGAAACGTGGTATTTAGATTTAGTCAACTGATCTACATCAAATAGTGTAGAGCTTGCTACACTTAGATTAACCTTATCATGCGACAGGTGAACCGGTGAAAAAGGTAGTATTATCTGTAGGGTGGGAGCGATTTTAGCCTAGTACCAATTCATAATATACTTATCGATTTACGCGTAAGTGAACCTAGTCCGGGGAAAATATAGTTAGTCTTGGTAGAACCTTAATGATTTCTATTCTCTTATAATTTAGTTCTTTAGATTAAATCTTTTATACAAATTAACGGTCTTGTTAGTAACAATTGTCAACCTAAGTTGTAATCCCAAATGTTCTCTGATATCGATAATCCTGGATACTCAGGTGAAAAACTACAACCAACCCGTGCTGTTGCGGTTATCATTGTACACGTATAGATCATGTCAACACTTACCAAAATAAAGGAACTAAGGACGAAACCACGAACAACAGATGATCGTGTTGGCAAAATACATTATCCAACCTTAATGGCATAAAAAAGAAGAGAATAAAATGTCTTAGAGTTCTCAAGTAAAAAATAGTAGAATGATAAAAAAAATAAGTAGTTAAGTAAATAAATTACCTTTTAGTACTTACATTCTTTCAAGTTAATAAAGTGATGAACCACACCATCATTAGCGATGAACCACAACATCATTAACATCATTAGTGATGAACCTGGGGTACTTGCCCGCATCGCCGCCTGGGCCGTGTGCCTGCGTCGCCGCTTGGACGACTTCGGGGTGCATAGTTTTTGGGTGGGAGGTGCACATGTGATATATACAAGTTGATCTTCACTAATTTTTTTTTTAACCTGGTGTCACGTAACACCAAGTGATTATATTTGGTTTCGCCCCTGCCTGCAAGATTTGGCCACCATTTGAATTGCAACCAATATTTGGTGTGCCCTATAAACATTGGTAGAAGAGCCGTGAAGATATGGACAGTTTTGAGGGCGAGCAAATTGATGGCCAAATTTTGGCAAGCTCACTGCACGCTGACTGGCATGTTTTGGTTGGTACGTTGTTCGAATGGCTATCAAGCTTCGAATGACAATATCTTCTAATTCAGTATCTGATTTGTAATCCGTTTAAATTATTGTATTCCTTATTAGTATTGGCGTTGTTTTATCGCTGCAAATGTTAGGTACCACATGGGACTCACACGTTATAGTCACAGTAAGGAGAATTTTAGCATAGTTTACTAAGTTACAATCCAGACACCTCTACAATAACAAAGTTTTGGCAATGCCCAAAATTTGGTTAGCTACCGAGAGCCAACACCCAAACATTGCGGATGGCCTTGCTGACCAACAACTAGCTTGTCTAGTCGTCTCTAAGTCGCCTTGCTCACCGCGCGCCGAGCCATCCATGCATATATACCCGCCCAGCCCTTGTCTCCGATAATGGTCTCAGGTCTCCTCTCCGCCCAAGCCACCGCACAGCCATACATACAGCCAGCCACACCAGTTACATACAGGATGCTCACTGCCATGCACATGGACTCCACCTACACATCGCCGTCCTCGCCATGGCTCCCAGCTAACCGCCACCTCCTCTGCGACCTCATCTCTGTCCCCGCCCCGCCGCCGCCGGCCAGTACCGTGCCGCCGCATCACCCCCGCGCCGTGCCCGCCGGTCGGCGCATCGCCAAGCGCCGCCCGCGCCCTTCACGCCGCTTGCCCACCACCTACATCAGCGCCGACCCCGCCAACTTCCGCCGCATGGTCCACGAGGTCACCGGCGCCGACGACCTGCCGCCGTCCGCCGTCTCGCCTCCGGAGCTTCTCCGCCCCGCGCCCGCGCGCTCGGCTTCGGCCGGCGCAGGGGCGCTGATGCTGCCGACGCTGGACACGTCGGCGTTCCTGCTCGGCAGGACGGGGCCGGCCGCCCGGACGGAGGCCACGGCGGTACAGTCGTGCGACGCCTCGGCTGCGCTTGTGGAGGCGGACGGTGTAGGAGGAGCTTACAATGATAATAGCACTAGTAGCGGTGGCTTCCCGACCTTGGAGTCGTGGGATCTTGTCTGAATCTCTGCTCTCTGCACACATGATGCTGGCTGTAAGAGTAAGATACGATCATCGACAACAAGCATCTCTGTTGGATCGTCTTGTTCTTGATTTGAGCTTATGAGGTTCTCATGCATGTATATGGATGGATTTCTTGTGTTTTTAATCAGTACCACTATAAACTAATGCATCTGCTTTTGGAGTTCCTTCTCCTTTGATCTGAAGGCGATTTTTAAGTTCACTATATATGCTCTGCTAGAATGGTTCTTTCTAACCTTCAATAGCCTGAAGGTATGGGAACTGTTCGGTTTCTTTGGACAGGATTTAGGACTTTCTTCTTCAGTGTAAGGTCAATTTTTGTGTTCGGGACGTTGTTACTCTTTGAGTTTTAGGAATACTCCTTCCAAGTTCCATCAGCACAAGTGCTCCATCGATCTCTCTCAAAAAGCCCTTTACATTTGGTTGCTTGGCATTTTTCATATCTTGCCTGTCCATTACTGAACAAAAAGAAAGACATGTCTTTTCATAGTCTCTTCATGTGTTCCCAGTAGTGGTGCGAAAAAAAAGGGTAGGAAATTAAGGAGATAAGATCTCTTCTTCACCAACCATATTCCATTCTAGTCAGGACTGTCAGTGCACTCAGTGTAATTAATTAATTGACGCACCAAAGCATCCATTAATTATAAAGTAGGAGCAGCATGTAATGCTGCTTAGACCCTAAGATACGTCAAGATGAAGGCAAATTCGATTGAGACAGACCAGGGGTTATTACTTATCAGTCCATGAGAATTTAATTATGAGATGCACCGTAATCCCTAATTAACCAAGACTAGCTAGGTTGGTGCTTATGCTAAATCACTTACTAGTTACTACAAGCCACCTCCCGTACGTTGCCCTGAAAGAACGAAAAATGAAGTTCAGAATGAAAGCACAATGTTCCAGTTCGTGAAATTTTCAGTACTGCAAAGCTGATGAGTTCCATGATTGTCCATCTATCTATCTAGGACTAGGACTTGTCTGATTTCTTTGCATTCTATGTCTGGCCGGTCAGCTCCCTCGGTCGGTCCAGACGTCTATTTCTGGATGTCATTTTCATCTAACCATCGCCGTAGCAATTACTGCTGCACATATCGGAGCAGAATTAGCTTTCTGACGGCATATGAGTTGACGCTAGCTCGCGTCCTGATAAAGAAACCGAGCTAGTGCAATCAGCGATGGGGGAAGGAGAAGAAAGCCGAACCGATAACGAAAGTAAAACTTGTCGTTATCAGGGCTGAGTAAGAAATGGGAGGAGATCAATGGATGCTGCTTGCTAGAGTTGCTGCGACTCAACAGCAAGAAAAAGGATAAGAATTCAGAGTCGTCAAAACTAGCGGCTCTGCGGGTACAGTACGTCGAGTTATTGACCCACCTTGTAGTCTCGACAACAGGATGGGTCTGAGTTTGTAAGATGGACTAGAAAAAAAGAAAAGAAAAATAGACTAAAGTAACGGAGGAATTTCACAGGAATTTTAGAAAAGTTACACTGACTCCTACGATATTCATGTGTTTTAAACAAACATGATATGCAATATATGGCCCTAGAGGCCTGGACACCTTAGCGAAATCGACCGATGGGCCAGCGATTGGGGTTATTTCTGTGAGAAAATAAAACAAAACGTGGGTTATTTTTGTAAAATGATTAAAAAATTTTATTTAGAAAAAATTCGCTGATGCCTGCCTGATGCGAGTCCCTTTTTTCAACCTTGTGTTGGCCGCCGGCCATGCCCCACGGGACACCGATGAGCTGCTGTCAGTAGCACGATTCACGAGCTTTAATCTGTTGACTGCCGCGGCTGCCTGTCGCGTGCAGCCTCCGTCGGAATTCCATTTCGTGTCCATCCATCTATCTGCACTTCTCTACAGCCAGTCTACAATCAACGGAGAAGAAGATAGCATGACAAGTACCTCTGCCCTTAATTTTGTCAGCGACCTCCCCTGTTGTGTTCTGCTCCCGTGACTTCAGACTAGGTAGGCCACGCGTGCTTCCTCGCGGCCAACCTGCCGGCCACCCGCCTGCTCATCAGCGGTGTCCGCCCACCGCTGACGCCAGCATTGCGCCATGCTCATGTCATAAACTTATTAATCGTAAAAGGGAATAAAAGGGAAGAAACAATGGGCTATTACTAATTGCCAAGGGAAACCAAAAGCAATGGAGTGCTGCATACAACACTGTCAACCCAACTGGATCAATTCTGACTTTGTTTACAAAGGCGAGTGATGTATGTAACTCAATCAGGGCAGGCACCGACCAGAGAGAGCGGCAGAGCGATTGACCACAGGTTGAGTAAATAAAAACACCATTGCATTGATCCATTGGAGAGACAGTTTTAACCTACTTACCCACATCATCGACAAGATGAATGAATACTTCACATTTCACAATATCAAGTGTTTCCTCCATTGGTCCTCCAGCAGATAACACAAACATGTCGTAAACATATCATGTTTAGTTTTCAACCTTGATCTCAATAATAGGCACACATAAAATATATTTTACAACCTAAGAGTTTCTACATACAAATGTTCAGGCAGTAAAGGCCGCAGCAAAATGGCTATCCTGGCCTGGAGTCCACTCCCAAATGGATAATAGCTCCGGCTTGCCACTACTACCTCTACTCGTCGCTAACTACTGAAATTTACTGAAACCTAAAACAATTACAAAGAGAAAAATATTAGTGAGCGGTCAATAAATAAATGACAAGCTAATCAAGTGAGTGAGAAACACTGGAACAATACAGCATGAAAATTAACTTCAAATCCACCCTGCGCTACAGATTTACAATGCCAGTAGCTAATAAGCCAAAAGAACAATGTTTTGCCTATATCCGTTTATTTTGCTTTTAGAGACATTACTTGTTAGTTTCTTGGCCACAAGGTACAAAGAACAAAAAAAACATCTTTAGCGTCAGTCAGCGTCATGTTAAATTGCAAAAAGTATAGGAAGGTGAATGGTCTGACTTTCGGTAGGTCAGGTTACAATAATTTCATCGGAAGTCCACAAGGTTGCTTTCAGGGGTGGCACAAAATAAGCCCAGGGATAAGAGCCATTGGACACGGAGTAATTGTGCAGACACAGATCAAAGTGTCTCACATGGCTGGGCAAAATGAAGAGAAAAAAGAAAAAGAAAAGGGAAACTCCAGAGGCATATACAATGCCTCCTACTAGTCGACACAACAAAATCCAGTAGATGTATGCACGGGCCTATAAAGTAATCAGGAAAGGGTATGTATATGTACTATCGCAGCTATACTGTTCTTGGAAAAGTTGCTCACAGGATAATCACTAATGGCAAATGATTAATAACCACATCCATGCATCATTGGGAGAAATAAGTAAAATCATTCGCTTGTTTACTACTTTCTTATTTGTTATTACTTATTAGCACTGCATTGGTATGAAGTCAATGAAGAATGGGACTATCACATCAACAAATTAATCTGAGCCCGAAGACAAGGTTATTACATCTCTATATCTATACCAGACAAGATTACCTATTTCGCAATAACTTCCTTGTGGGCTTTAAAGGATAAAATCACATTCTATGCAAGGGCTACAAAATTAGCAGCAAGAACCTGCAAGAACTGGCAGTAAGTTAGGTGAGAACAACACGTAGAGCATGCTAAAACAACATGCAAACAGAGCAAATTCATTTCCTGAGTACTAAATATTGTAGTCTACAAAATTGTGAAATGTGAAATGTTAAGGACCTGGAGCTACTGTGGGACGAAGTAAAAATTCAAAAACTGAAAGGGTATCCACAATTGCCAATTCGCAAACACTGATGATAGCCACTCCTGTACATGTTATAGATGTTAGCTAGCAATGAAAGAGTGGACATGCACAGTAGCAGGGGTGAGAGAATCAGAGAATAGGTCCATCTCACCTGCTTAAGCTTTGGCACTAGCCGCACTACGAGAGCGCTTTCCCTCCAAGGTGACTACTAGGCTCATAAAGACTCCAATGAAAATGGGAGAGAAAATTAACTAGGCAGGGGGGGAACCGATAAAAAAATGTCAAAAAGAAATAAAATAAATGTAGAAACAAGCTAGAACAGGATGTGAAGGAAATTATGTAGCTTTACTATCTCTATACTTGGAACGGGAGGGAGGGAAAGGATGAAAACCTGGTCAAGTAAGGGATCGTTTAGTTGGGTGAACCAGGGTGAATAGGATGAGATAGTACATGATGGATGGGATCATCTTAGATGAGATGATACAAGTATGGTGTTTAATTGGTGGGATATGATGATACATGATTTTGTTTGGTTAGTGGGATATGATGATACATAATTTTTGAAAAACCTAAAAATTCAAAGTGTTAAAAAATACATGAATTTTCTATAGTAGCTAGATGATGATTTTGGATGAATTTAGGTGAAATAATTATTCCATTTGGAGTTACTTTGAATTAATTATGTATTTTTGAAGTTATTCTATTTTGGGTCAGGCCCGGGTCTATTCGGACCGTCCGATCGGAATCGGACCGTCCTGATCGGAGGGTCTGTTCGCTTAAAAAATTCATATTTAATTCAACTCAACTCCAAATCAAGTGAAACAAATTTTGATATTTTTCATTTTAAATGAACTTTATTTTAAAATAGGTTTCAAACTTGTCTTTGGCCTAGAAAATATAGTTTTTGGAAATTGATCCTTAACCGAATTATTTTCACACTAAAAAATGCTTTTAACTTTGAAAATTCATAAAAATGTTTCTTAACTCCAAATGAGTTGAACCAAGTTACTTTGGTCTTATAATTTTATTTTCTATTTATCTATGTAATCCTTTTCTCCACTACTATTCTGCAAATTTTCACTAAATAATTAAAATCCAATGGAGTTGATTTAGGTCATAGTAACTCTAATTAAAATCCAATAATTAATGCAAATGCGTCCTCCCACCAACGCACGCGAGCCATGCACGGACGAGCCTGTACTGCGTGGTTCAACCAAATTTCGCGAACGAGTTGGAACAACATCAACGTGGAATATTCCTTGAACTTAGACCAGCTCGTCCAAAACGGTTTGGTTCCATTCGTTCAACCAAACACATGAACCACTCCATTTCCCGAACGGAACCATCCCGTTCAGCCTCGTTCCATCAACCAAACGCTACCTAAAAGGCGAGCAACCACACCTGATGCTGCATTCATTGTCACTAATTTACTCAAATATAAATACCTGCATATGGAGACTAATTATCAAACAAAAAACAGAGGGCAGAGAACAGTCTACACAACTTAGTGATAAGTGATAACCCTTATTTCTGTAGCATAGACAAGATTACCAGACATGTAACGTTGGCCCCACCAGGACAAGTCCCAGAAAGGTGAATACAAATGTTCTCTTCAAATCTAGCTCCGGCACTTTATCAATTACAAGCTGGAACAAGAAGAACAGCAAAAGTAGATGTAAGTAGCAAAAAAAAAAACAAGCAATTTCAGTAAGCTAAAAACACTTGAGTGAGCCATCCCGGCAAGGTTGCATAATAGTATCGCATAAGTGCACTGTCACCTAGATGTTTGATGGTTTGATAAGCAGCAAAAAATTAGTGAGAAACTAAGCTAAAAATTCATGGGCCAGAAAGTTCAATATTCAAAACCTTGTTCTTGTGCTACATTTAGGTCCAAGCAAGGATCAGAATACCGCTACCGGGTCAAATCCCACCGGGCGGCCGGTAACGGTTACCGGCCGGTAACCGGAATTCCCGGGAAAAGTCAGTCAAAATTCGTCCAAAGAAATTTGAATTTAGGATGTAACCGCCGGAATTTTGAATTTGAATTTGAATTTAAAGTTTTCTGGCCGGTATTTGGAATCCTAGTTCCCACTGGTAAGTCCGGCTACCGTTTTTTCCCCTGGGTCCAAGCAGGCGTGGCAATAGGTTAACAGTACATCATTACATTGTGAGTATTTGAGAGGGGATGGGTGGGGTACAGTTTGCCCATCTAGTGTGGATACCAATCCAAGCATGTCGGCTCTGCACAAGTGCAGAATAGCAGAAAGCTCTCAAACACTAAAACAGGAGAGCTGAACAGCACGTCTTGAAACCATGGCTCATTAATCAATTAAGCATTACGAAATCCATGTTGCATTGCGTAAGATCGAGGTCAAACGAGGCGAAACAAATACTACAATATTTGCAGTGAAAGTAAGCTACCTGGCAGATGAGGTCCCCAGCCAGAGTTAGGACAGCAGAGGTGACCGCCTTAGTTGCCACCGGATGCTTATCAAGAGCCATCGAGTACCTGTCATGATGCATTGCAGTAATTTTAAGTTGAGGATGTTAGCGAACGACCTCGTTAATTTCTTGTCAAAGAGCCAGCCAGCAATTAATCGGCACACAGAGCGTGGGAATTCAAGTAGTAGAATTGAATCACCAGGCCAAGAATCTCCAGTCCTTTGCTTCGATGAATCCCCCTCCTCCTGTGGTCGCTGCGGCAGCGGCGGGGTTGCAGCAGGAGGCGGCATGGAGCGGGGCGAGGCGGCCAGCCTTCCGCGGGTGGATGGCAGCTGGGGCGGAGAGGGAGGTGGGTCGGGGGGGAGGAGCGAGGCGGCGGGAGTGGAAGTGTGGCGTGGTGGTCTTTTGGGGCCAGGGCACGAGGAGTGGGAGGGAGGACGCCATCGCATCTGCTCTCTTTCCACCTCTGCCTCCACCTCGTCCTAGCAAGATAAAACCCAAGCCCACCATTTCTTCGTTAATCGTTGGTCAAGTACAGAATCTACAAAAACAGCATAAAAATAAAGTATGATTAAATATAAAGAACATAAAGTTTAGATTTGTAAGAACCTAGGTATGATTAAATTACTACAACAACAACAACAATAAAATATTTGGTCCCAAACAAGTTAAGATAAACTAGAAATGAAACCTCATCGAGGTCAAAGAGACGAAAGCCTTACAAAAAATAAAATAAAATAAAAATGATAAAAAACCTATCAAACTAAAACACTAAGTCGTACATCATGTGGTTTTATATATAAAAGGCAAAAAATACATAATAAGTTGGGGCATGATAAATTACAACCCAAGCTTAATTCTACTGGCTCTTGGAATCCTTGGAATTAACCTTTTTAATGGTTGGGTGATATACCAATGCTGCCTACTAGCCTTACAAAACTTAAAGGTATCAACAGTTTAAAGACAAAAATAACAACTCAAAACTGCATGAAAAATCCTTCGACGTTTAGGAATTAGGACACATTCAACGCAAGCTACACATATCAGAAGAAAAATGACAAGTTCATTCTCGAGTCATGTCATCTTTTGACCTACTGCACCATGATATGTTCTTCTCAGTTACTTTGTGATGAGAAAGCAGACTGCCAATTCATATTCCTGCTAGTGTCGGGATTACCGAACCGAAACTAGGACTATTCCAAAAGAAACTTTTCCCCCTATTGATATTGCTACAAGGTTGGGCAATATCATAAGGATCCTGTAATAGCCCCGAATGAGAGACCGTTAGAATTCTTACAACTGTCCAGGATGTTCAGTTGTAAAGACGTGGTTTCACAAGCAAGCAAACGATAACAGCAAAAGGCAAACTTTTATTACAGCAGTTAAGGCTTAACAGCCAGTTTGAAAGCGGAAGCGGGCATCCAAGCCCAAACGTAATATATTACAAAGCAAAAGAGAGCCAACACCACAGGCAAGCTTGTGCGCAAAAGAGACCCTAGTACCAGTAGTCGTCACCGTCCCACACTTCTTCCTGAAAGTTGGGGTCACTTGAATCCTCCCAAAATTCCTCTGTTGATGTTTAGCAAGAATGAGTACAACTACCGTACTCAGCAAATTGCATGGAAATTCTATTTAGCTACATGCTAGGATTATCAATGGAGGGTTTACAGTTTTACCAATACAGGCATATGTGGAAAGCAATAGCTGAATTTAAAAACTGTAGTAATTTTAAAAACAGTAAAGTGATAATAAGTATAATCACAGAGGTTTTTAACATCTGAGATTACCAATTAACATCTGTAAAAGCCTACTTATGCCTTGTATATTGGAATCACCCATGAACACATCTTCATTAACCGGAAGCACGTCGTATTCGAATACCATTGATTATTCACTCTGCAGAGTTGCCCAACTTTACCCACAAGATATCTCATGCTCGTACTGTCATGCAATATACACGCAACACGTTAGCGCATGATCGAGTGAGATAACAAAGCATTTTCACTGCTCAACCTTTCTAGTCTCTACACGGTAGGTCTACATCCATACAGCTCGGGAGACCACCGGCCAATAGTGGAATCCGCACTCCGAGTCTGACGAGCCCATACCGTTGTGCAATTCAGAGGGTGCCCTAAACGGTCCACCTCTGACCCACCCTATTCCGCGTCTGTTCTATCACATAAGCAACAGTTGACATCCTGTAGATATTCAATCGGATGAGCAGTGTACTAAGCCAGGGAGGAATGACCACGCATGTGGTTGAGCGGTTTTCTGTGTTTGTTACTTGGCACAAGGTTCTTGTCCTTACCTGTCATCCAGTGAGGCGATGACCCAACACCAACTCGTGGTTGTCCACCTCCAGATCTCACTGATGACTCACTTTTAAACGAGTATATTGAATTGTCCAACTTCCTGGACAATCCTCAACTCACCACCAAAACCTATTGGCCTAAAGCCAATCTTCCTTAACAGTATTTAGAAATGAGTTTTGTATGACATTGTGGAATAATTTCTATTATTTTATGTGGGCTAGGTTTGTCAATGTGAATATGGCTTACAAGAATGGGTGATTTAATATGTGGAGTGAAGGATTCTTAACTATTTAACATGGCATTCCAAAGTACTTATTTCTTAATTGAAATAATTGACTGAAATATGCTAATGAAAGTAATAATATAAAATATACGGAATGTAGGTTCAATATGTTCAAGGCATGCAACTTGCCTTCCTGCTCGTAGTCCTCGAACTGTCCTGCTGCTTCGGTGTCCTGTCCGGTGATGTCCTGAGCTGGCTCGTCGGTGTCGAGATCTAGCGTAAGACACAAAAAACGAAATTAAATACTGGGCTCGACAAGGAATGAGTCTGACACAAATTCAAGTACAACAAAAATATAAAAGAAGAAAGAAAGCAACTTAAAGAGGCAAAAAGGTTTGACAGGAGTTGGATATGATTGAACGGATCTAAGAATAGGCTTTATGGGTTCGAAACGGTCAAAATGGATATAATATGTCATTTTAGGGTTTCGATGAATAGTGGCTATTTTACTGTTCATACTGACAAATTAAATAATAAACAGTAATTAACCACTAATCCAGGGTTAGGAACAGTAATGATTTACTGTTGGAACAGTGCATGGGCTGAATAATAAAAAGAATGAACAGTGTGGGCTTTTCGGGTGAACAGTAAATAAAATTACGTGCAAATGAACGATATAGGTGAAAATAAAAGGAATGAAACAGTCTTTGGCTACAAAGACTAGGTCAAGCCTAGTCGCCGAACCGCCCGAGGCCCACTCGTAGGCACACAAGGCCTTAAGGCCTGCGGCATTTAGGGTTAGGGGAGGGGGCGATGGCCAAAGGCCACAGCGCCTTAGCGCGCGGCTCGCATGCAAGCGGGGAGGCGGCGGACGGCTCGGGCGTGGAGCACCAAAGAAGGCGCGCGACGGTGGCTAGCGGCGGAAAGGCGGCGCGGGGATGGCTCCACCCAGGTAGGTGGACTCATACCCTCTGGTTTTTGCGCGGGGTGAGTTTGGAGGGGTGGGTTTCTGGGTCTTGGGGTGGCGGCGGTGAGTGAGAGGGTGGCGCCGGTGGGGATCCGGCGGATCTGGGGCCGGAGGGGTGGGAGAAAGGCTCGGGTGTTTGATTGGGGGTTTGATCCGGAGGGGAAGGGATGGGATTGGCTTACGGGCGGATGAACCGAGGCGGCGGCGGCTCTAGCCGGCGCTGGAGACGAAGTTGACTGGAGGGGAGGAAGTTGGGTGCGGGTTGAGGTGGCCGGGCGGAGGCGGCTTTATAGGTGAGTAGAGGCGGTGGAGATTGCGGCGTCGGGCACTGATGTGGTGGTCGGGAGCGTTCGAGAGGGTACGACGCACATGGGGGAGGGTGATGCGGGTTGTGGCGCTCCCTCACTGGAGCCGAGCGGGAGGTGGCGCGGCCGGTCGTGAGTTGCGGCGCCGGCGCGAGCTGCGGCTTGGGGCGTGCGCGCGCATTGAATGCGGGGAGAGGAGGTGGCCGGTTCCTCTCACTGGAGCGAGGCCGGGAGGTGGCACGGTGGAATGGCGGCGCACTGGTGCGGCTCGTACGGGGCGGCGGCCAGAGACGGTTGCAGGCGGCGGCTCTGGCGGCGGTGCGTGTAGGGGCTGAACAGGGAGGAGGCGGGTTCGGGCGGAGGCGCCCCCGGGGTTGGGCGACAGCTTGGGTGGAAGGGGAAGGCAGGGTTTGGAAGATTGCTGAAATTTTACTGGGATTTGGAGATTCAAACTCAACTCAAACTGAAACTCAAATTTGAAATTTTGCAGATGTTTCAGATCCGCTAAGCTGTGCCTCGCTTTTTTGTTCAGTTTCTTTGTTGGTAACTGCAAATACACCATGACGTGCTTTAGCAGTCAGCCAATCCTGGATCAGATTTAACAGAAAAACGATGCATTTTTAAAGTGGTTAAATATCAGGAAGCAAGTTATATGTGTACTTCTGTTTTGCTTGACAACCTAATCGGAGCTAATATGAAGATTGAGATACGGTCCTGGCCTCTGCATCCTGGGTACTGAGTCCTGAAGAGTGAAGAGTGAAGACTGAAGAGATTATAGATACGCCGCCGCCGGGCGTGGAGCCGTGGAGGGAGGCCGCGGCCGCGGCGTCGGGCATGAGGGAGGGCACGGACGCGGAGGGAGCCGGGAGGGGCGGCCGCCAGCGGCGGCGGGTGGGCGAGGGCGTCGAGGGCGTGGAGCTGTGGAGGGGATTAGGGATTTGTTTGGTTCAGTGCCCCAGGTAACCATACCAAATTTTGGTAATGCCAAAACCTAGACGATGCCAAAATTTGGGCCAAAAAATTGTGTTTGGGTCGTAGTTATACCAACTCACGGGCAATGCCGAAATTGATGTGTTTGGATTGCAGTCATACCAAAATTTATCAAAATTGTGAGTTTGACACATGAGTCCCGCATAACATCTAAATTTTTTGGCAGTTCGAGGGTATAAACGGAACGGTTTTGTAGTTCAATGTGTTTTTTGGACTCTCACCAAAGTTCATGTCGGGACCGGGTTTTTGAATCCGAACCCTCTGTGTATTTCCACACCAGTCCCATGATCAGTAGCTAGTGCACACAGTGGAAACATTGTTGATAACAAGTTCGAATCACGAATAGCATTAATAAACAACTGAGTACCGACCTTAAGGCCACTTATTACAAAAGAGGTCGAAAAGACCTTGAGTCTTACAGCAACGGAAACAAACAAAATAATAAACTCCGAGTGGTGGCCCATCAAATTGCCCACCGGCATTCGACTGGGGAGCGCAACCTAGTACTTCGAGTGTCCTTCGTCAAAGCCACAGGCGAAGTAGTCGTAGTCCTCCGTGACGTTGAAGGCTTCTGAGATATAATTATGAGTGTAGCATGTGAGTACATAAAGTACTCCGCGAGTCTTGGGAAACATGCATATGCATAGCTTTGACAAATGAGGCTTATATGGTTCTTTTGCACAAAGCAATATTTTAAGTTTAAACAATTTTCATAAAGCACATTTGACAAATGTAGTTTCGATAAATAAATTAATTGTATTACTAGTGGAGGTTCTAGCTACCAACCACTAGCATCAAGGCTCTAGCTGCCAAGGTTAAAGGATAGGGCTCTAGCTGCCCAACTGGCTCTAGTTGCCAGAAACTACCCGAGAGTCCCAACTGCTCTCGGTTCCCAAAATTTACTCTTTTAAAATCAAAACCAAAATCTACCATGTGAAAACGCACCTTGCTCGCCCTTGACCGTGGGCACGGCTATTCGAATAGTTTTTAACACTCTGCAGAGGTTGTACAGCTTGACCCACAAGAGATGATCGCCTGATATATCACACGTTTCCTTTGACGTGTGAATCAAGGAGAGACCATCACAAGGCTTTTACAAAGCTTCCTTTTGCCTCGGTTCTGCCGGCTAAGGTTTCGCCTTCTTGGCCCCCTCTTGCGCCATGTGAATCAGCACACACCACCATGACAGAATCGACTCAAAATTTTGCTAATTAGTTGGCCAGGTCCGTTCCCATTTTGGACATGTGGTTGTACGGTAGTGCTCAGTTTGAATAGTCACAAGCGTCGATCCTTAATATGACTTGGGCGGGACTAACACAATACATGATCTCGTGCTCTAGCTGCACCCGCCTGATCTTACCATCCACCCAAGTCTAAAACATATTTTCATCATTATATTTTATTTTCCAAACACTGATATTACCTAATGTCATACATTTTCCAAAGAAAACATAAAGGTTAATAATAGTTTTTCTCCCCCCAAAGTTTAAATAAAGACGTAAAGCATGTCTAAGCAATTCTACCGTAATAAACTATTTCGCAAAATTGTATTCAATAATGCAGAATTTCTATAGTAGGGTTACAAAGGTGCAGGATATCAAATATCAAGGATGATAGTAGCAAACTTTAGGTTTTTAACTAACAACCTACAGTTTAACTTATCACTTAAATAGCAATGCATAACTTTTAAAACTGAAAACATAATTTACAAATCATAGGTTCAAAGTGGTCAAAGGAGACTCGCCTTCGGTGACGTTGGAGGTAAGTGCTTCCTGTTGATCCAAACTTGCGTCGGCGACGTCAGACTCTACACGCGCGCAATGGATCAAATAAATAGCAGAAAAATAAATAATAGAAGTAGAGAATGAATTTAGATGAATTTAGGAGGAAGAAACAACGGATTTGGAGTTCGCAGGCGAGAGAACGAATTTCTGGAAGAATAAAATTTTCATACAAAAGACCAAGCATGAACGACTAGATAATATGGTCCTGTTCATTGCCATGCAACGAACAGCAAGCCTCCAACCGAACAAAAAAATGGAAATCATGGCGTCGGTAGCACAAGGTGGCGGAGGGCTGGCCGGCAAACCATGAAAATGGAACTCCATGAACACGACCTACCCTCAGGTGGCGATGGTTCGACCGGAGAAACTCTGTAGCAGAGGCGGTGCAAGCTTGGGCGGTGGCGCGCACACGAGGACAGCGAGTCAAGTGATTCTAAAACTTGGAGGGAGTGCAAATAAGACGATGAAGAGATAGCATGCCGATTTATAGCCTCGACTGGAAACCAAAACGTTGGGAAGGCGAAAAGCTACGACGTCGGTTCAAACTAGAAACGGATGAAAATGCACGGGTGCACTGAAGGGCTGCGCAATGAAGGCATAGCATCATGGGAGAGGTTAATGCAGCCATTTCCCTTCAAAAGAAATCGAATTTAAAGTTTTGAATGAGAAGAAATGAGAAAAGAGAAGGTGGCAGCCATTAATAGCAATTTGAAGCTCTACTGTTTGCACAGAATCAATGGGAGGGGAGGAGAAGCGGTGCGGGTGGCAAGAGAAGGGGCGACGCGGCGAGGGGCGGCCGGCGATGATGGTGGCGAGGGTGGGAACCGGTTTGGTGGTGGCCACCATGCATCTTGGTTAGAGAAAACAAAGTAACAGAAAAGAAGACTCGGGAGGAAGAAAACTGTTGGGAGAGAGAGAAAGGTACAAAGGATATAAGAATGGAAGAGGGAACACTTTCAATTCAAAGCAAAAGGCATACTGGCAGCGCATGCACTAGAGCTCTGCATGTTAAGTGAGGTTTGCAAGGGAGCAATACTGGATGGTTGACCCGATGGGAACTTGTTAATTTTTTTTTTAGAAAAAGAGAGAAGTGCAACAAATTAATAAATTGAACCAAGAAATTGGAACGAATATTTTTTCTATGGATCTGAATTTGAATTTTCGGAATAAGGAATTTGAATTTTAGATTGGAAATGGAGTTTTGGAATTTGAGATTTCGATCCAGTATTACACATGAAATACAAATAAGATCCAAATAAAATCTAGACAATTTTAATTAATTAATTTGAAATTAAATTTTAGAGAAAGCAAATTTTGAGATGTTACAGTTCAGGGATGTAAAATGGACTTATTCCTTTAGACCTATTCAAACGTCGGTAGGCGGGCTTGGCCAAAGCTTAAAAGCTTGGTCCCAAACAGTAGGTCTGAGTCTGTGACCAAAATTTCATTTTTTAGTTTAAATATATTATTTAAATCATGTTTTGGAATAAAGTATTATTTAATTCAATTTTAGGATTAAAAAACATATTTTTATTTTTTTATTGTGTTTATTCCGAATTTCGGACCGGGTCGGGTTTCCTTAGGGCCGAAAATGCAGTCCCAAGCCCGGCCCGGACAGGAGCAGGCTTGGGCTGGGCCGACGATCCGGGCTGCCCGTGAACAGGTCTATTTGCATTCGACATCGTTGTTTGAGACTTGCCTTTGTGATATTAACATGGTCCTCAATATCAAAGCCTGATTTTGCTTTTCAACTGATCAACACCATTACATAATGGATGCATTAGTGGACAAAAGATGTTCTTTGAAGGATGTACACAGATTAACAAGATTCTTGAACTTATCGGGCAATATACTATTATTTTGGTACTTTGGTACCTTGGTGGCTACGAGTTCAGCATATATCTATAGCTAGTTCCCTTTTTGATGGCCATGCTTGCTGTTCTCCTAGCTCTAGATAGTTGACTCCTTTGCTCGCTAATACTCTCTCTCTCTCTCTCGTTTTGTTTCTATGTTCATTGGGCTTGACATTATTTGAATTCTGTCTCGTTTCATCCAATTCTTACAGGATAAGTGGTTTTGATGATTTGATCCACCACTAGCACGGAGTGTTTGCTTGGCGTGTCTTAAGAGTTGAAAGAGCAGGGAGTCTATGAAGATGATGCAATGGCTGTAGCAGATGTAAGTACCCTCTTCTAAAGATATCCTTCTTTTCTTTTGTCAAATACCCTTAAACAGTCATCATAATCTGGGTCCTACTTTGTTCAATTTTGAAGGTATAGAGTTATATGTTATGATTTATGAACATTATTTGTTTTATTACATATGCCTTGCATGACCATCATCCTTTTTTGTAGATGGAGTATCGAGCAGAGAAGGAAGCAAAGAAGAAAGCATATAAGGAACTGAAACAAATTGCACGCAGTGAAGGAAAGAGACCACCTCCAAATCCATATCCAAGTGCCATAAAAGAAATACAAGCAGAGGAGATGAGGTATGTCAGAGACCGTTTCTTTAACCCCAAGGTACTTGAAATTGTGAAGAAACTGAAAGAGGAGAGACAGATGTTTCTTCAAGACAGAATAGTGTCAGGTGAATGGCAATAGCTGATGTTGGCTGGACTGGCCGACAAGGTGTCATTGTTTATGACATGAACCCAATTGGTATTTAAACTTAACTATGTTAACTTCATCTTATAAAAATAATAGCTGCACACTTAATGTTTTGAAGATAACAAGGCCGACAAGGTGTCCTTGTTAATTACATGAACCAGTTGCTATTTAAACTTAACTATGTTAACTTTGTCTTATAAAAATAATAGCTGCACACTGTCTCGAAGATAGCCAAAAAAAAACTCAGAATGGTTTTGATACATGTTTGCTGCGATGTTAGTTGCTCTTACAAATGCAATATTTGGCCATGGAAGCTTGTTCCTTTGAGACATGAATATTCAGTATTTTTTTACAAGTTACTGAATTTCAGTACCCATTTTGCTATAACCTTAATGTTCAATGGAAGGTTTTGCAATGTTCAATGGAAGGTTTTGCACCTTGCGTGAGCACGGCAGATGTACAATAAAACCTGCTGTTAAAAATATATTTAATGTTGAGCACTCGAGTCTTGTTCTGGTTTTATTATATAGTAAAAGAACATTCAAATTTATCAAATCAGCAATTACATTGTGATATGATGCTGCAATCCTTTTTCTGACCTTTTTTTTTTGCCTTGTATGTGGCTGCAATTTCCATTATTCCCTGTGATGAACAGTTTAGTAATCTGAGCACTCGTTCAATTGGTGCTCCCTCGTCAGCAATGTGCTGTGAGGTTGAAGGAGCCAATGTTTCCGTATGCAATGTTGAGATTTGGCGTTCTGAGGGATATTTATGATGGAAAACCGACCCTGTTTTGTTACTCTTGCTAAGTTGAAGTCTTGCACACACGTATTGTTGCAAAACTTTTGGCTGTTCCTAATGTTAGATATCTTGTATAGGGTGTTCTTCGTATATTTATCTACACTTGTAACATGTATATTTTGGTCTTTGGCCCATTAGAATAGATCAAATGTTCATTCCAACATGGTATCAGAGCTATGAAAACTCTAACTCTAGTTCTTCCTCCCACGTGACTGTTGTTGCCGATGTTCCTCGGTATACTCTTTCTCTAGTTGAGCCCCCGTCTTTGCTGGCCCTGCTCCTAGCTCTCCTCTGGAGTTTCCTTCTGGCTCTTTTGTTGAGATTCCTCTTTTTCTCTTGCACTACCCTAGCCATACTTGACCTACTCTTTCTTTAGTTGAGCCTCTATCTTTGTTGTGCCTTGTTCCCAGCTCTTCTTCTCCATTCTTGTTTGGTCCCGCTCTATTTTCTCCTCTCAGATACGATCTTCGCGATAGTCGTACTGTCAAGCCTCCTATCGTCCACATGACCAATGTTAGCACTCTTTTTGCTGTGGCCTTAGTTCGAGAGTGGTCCATCTCTCAACTGGACATCAAGAATGTCTTTCTCAATAGTGAGCTGCATGAGGAGGTATACATACAACCGCCCTCTGGACATTCTATCCCTGATGGTATGGTTTGTCGCCTTTGTCGCTCTCTCTATGGATTTAAAGCAAACCCCTCGTATTTGGTTTGACCGCTTCTCCATAGTTGTCACTGTTGTCGGCTTCTCCGTCAGTGATCACGATCCTGCCCTCTTTGTACACACATCTCCTCGGGGTCGGACGCTCCTCCTTCTCTATGTGGATGATATGATCATTACTGAGGATGACTCTCTGTACATTGATTTTGTGAAGGAGCGTCTTAGGGAGCAGTTCTTGATATCTGATTTGGGTCCTCTTTGTTACTTCCTTCGGATTGAGATCACTTCTACGTCTGAGGGCTACTACCTCTCCTAGGAAAAATATATTCAGGATATCCTTGCTTGCGCTTGTCTCACTGATCAACGCATGGTGGACACTCCTATGGGGCTTAGTGTTCATCTTCAGCCCAACGATGCAGTGTTCATCTTCAGCCCATTGATGCAGAGCCTCTTGAGGATCCCAGCTGATACTGCCACCTTGTCGAGAGCATTGTTTACCTTACGACCACTCGACCTTATATTTCCCACTCTGTTCACATTCTGAGTCAGCTCGTTTCTACTTTCACTCAGCTCTACTACAGTCACCTTTTTCGTGTTCTGCGATATCTTCGTGGGACTGCCAATCATCGCCTTTTGTTTCCTCGCTCCAGCTCTTTGCAGCTCCAGGCGTACTCTAATACAACATGGGCTAGCGATCCTTCTGATCGTCGGTCTCTTTCTTCTTATTGTGTTTTCCTTAGTTCATCTCTGATTGCCTGGAAGACCAAAAAACAGACTGTTGTTTTCCCTTCGAGTGTTGAGGCCGAGCCATGGCAGCGTTGATAGCTGAGATCACTTGGCTTTGGTGGCTATTTGAGGATTTCGGTGTTTCAACTTTTTGCACAGACTCCTCTTTTATCAGACAGTACTTGCGTGATCAGCATTGCTCGAGATATAATAAAGCATGAGCTCATCAAGCACATTGACGTAGATGCTTCGTACATGAGATCACAGGTGCAGGATCAAGTTATTGCTCTTCAGTATGTGCCTTTGGAGCTTCAGTTAGCAGATTTCTTTACCAAACTAGTCACAGACTAGAGCTCAGCACAACTTTAACTTCTCCAAACTCGTGTTGTTGATCCACCATGAGTTTAAAAGGTGTTAGATATGCCTTGTATAGGGTGTTCTTTGCATATTTACTCATACTTTAACATGTATATTTTGGTTTTTGACCCATTGGAATAGATCAATGGTTCATCCCAACACCTAAAACCTGCTCCGTTTTTGTCTTCAACTTGTGGTCCACATGTCTGCAAGAACAGGCTCGATCAGAAGCAAACTTGATCACATTCTAACTGTGGACACTAGAGACTGAAGATGTGAGTATGGCCCTTTATCTTTGGTAGTTTCTTTTTCGTTTCTTTCTTTTTTTATTCTCGGCCATGCAGTTCGAAGTTCGTGGTGAACTTCAAAGTTTATTCCGAGCATGACAAGTTTCCCTAGAATGGTGATGTTGCCGTACGAGTCACTATACTAGCCGAAGTTAAAGCTCGTGGCCAAAATCAGAATTTTCCTGTGATGCACCCGATGTTACAAATTCAGAATGACAGTATGCAATTCACCAAGTTAAGCAAAGCTGTGCGAGAGGATCCTCCTCCTCTGATGTATTTTTCAACCGTGTCCTTGAGTTCCTTGGCTCTTCCTCTAAGCTCTTTCTCCCCTTCCTTGCCATCGTTCATCAATTTCTCAATGGCGGCTCGGATCTCAAGCCGAGTTACCCCTCCACCTCCACCCCCACCTTCCACACGTCGCACGCAGACCTAGCAGTCCCGAATTGGTCGTCGAAGCACGGCAGACATGCATGCCATCGGGATGCCCTCCGACAGAGCCTCCACCGTCGAGTTCCACCCATCGTGCGTCAGGAAGGCGCCAATGGCGGGATGGCCAAGCACCTCCTCCTGTGGGGACCAACGGACGATCCTCCCTCGATAGCGTGTCTCCTCCGGGAGCTCTCCGGGCAGCTCGAGCTCGCTGGACTCCAAATCGCCACGAACCAGGTCTGGCCTGACCACCCATACAAATGAGTGGTTGCTGTCAGCTAGGCCCTAGGCTAACTCGACGACTCGTGCGCGTCCATGGCGGCGACGCTCCCAAGGTTCGCGAAGAGCACGGAGCCCGGTGCCTGATGTCCAGCCAGTCGAGGCAACCGCGGTCTTAGGGTGATAGGTTGGTTTTGATGGACGGCAGCGGCTACAACAAACAATACCCTATCGCCAAATGATTCGGCGACATGGCTTCGTCGCTAAATGAATCGGCGACAGGAGTTGCCACGTCGGCCTGCCATCAATTCAGTTGGTTGCAGCGCTCTACAGTTTTTTTTTACAATTTTTTGTCGGCTATTTATTTTGGTCATATTAATAAAAAAAAAGTGTGTTATTTAAAAAAATCCAGAAATTTTACCCTCTTTTTTTTAATTAATCAACCCTTTTTTAATTTTATTTTAAAGTTAACCTCCCGCAAATTTTATTTCCAATTCTGACCTCTCTGGTCACACCACCACCCGTAGCGTGACAAAACAATACTGTCACGTCAGCTCATTTCTGAGCAAACTGTTATCACGCCACCACCCATGACGTGACAATGTAGTAGCGGAGGTCACACCACCACCCGTAGCGTGACAAAACAATACTGTCACGTCAGCTCGTTTCTGAGCAAACAGTTATCACGCCACCACCCATGACGTGACAGTGTAGTAGCGTGACAAAAAGTGTTATTTTAACGGGCTTATTCTACGACGTGACAATGTTGTTTTGTCACGTCATGAGTGGTGGTGTGACCAAAGTGGTCAGAATCGGAAATAAAGTTCGCGGAGATTAATTTCAAAATAAAGTTTAAAAAAGAGTTAATTAATAAATAAATAAAGTTCGCCATAAGGGGAGAACTACCACTGCACCGCTGTTTCAGTTTAGCAGCCACTATTTAGTGCTTAGTCGTTTCCATCTAATTCCAGTGGGCGCGCATCTCAAGACTGATCCAACTGTGGATAGTGGGAGCACACTTTGTGAGGTGAGGCTGAGTTTAGTGACACGGCGGCCTGGCCATATACGCGTATAACTTTATCTTTCCAACAGTTTTGGTGCCTTCTTATCCCACTTCTAAAAGGCAAATAGTGTTTCAAAAGACAAAGCTTGCTTGGGCGATATCCTCAAGATTATACCTCGATGCTTATCAATTATCCTTGGATGCTACTAGCGCTCGGTAACCAGTACATGCAATACAATATATAAACGGACGGGACAATATGGTTACATAGATACAGGCCATCATGGATGCTAGAGACCGCCGATCAAGTAGTTGCGGAGCGCCCTCGCCACGGCGGCAGCGGCGACCGTGAGCCTGGGGAACTGCCGGGTGACGAGCGACAGCATCGCAAACGCCGTGCCGAGCAGCCAGGGGATGAAGGCGACGAAGACGTGCTCGGCGTTGCTGGACGCAGCCGTGCCTGTGGTGGGTAGCTGGTGCATGAGAATGAGTGCACCGAGCAACATGAAGATGCAGCTGGAGTCGAGGAGCGTCTGCCGGAGGCGAGCGGGGTCATCGCCGCGGTCCATCACGGCGGGTTCGTTGAGACGTCAGAGGTGTCGCATTGCCGGGGCTGCCATTGCCTATGTATGTATGTGAATTACTTGCAGCCTAGCTTGCTGGTGTGGGTAGACAACTGATCCCAGCCTTGGCAGTGTTTTTTATAGGCCGCAACAAGTAATTCCTATGCCTTTTGCTGGTGTGCTGGCAATTTTTGGCACCCACGTACATCGGCGTCACGTTCCCGTGCGGAATTACGTCACTTGGAACCAGGACAGGAAAGAAGAAGAGAATGAGATGGTGCAGTCTGACCTTCGCGTGGTCCTACAGGCTAAAGCAATGGCGCCCCTCCACGTCGCTCCTCCGGCCGGCAGGACGCCGCTTAATTACAAGTTGAGTGCACTTTGGTTGAAGATAATAGTATTAAATGGAAAGGATGCTTATATTCTCAGGCATTTTCAAAATGCTGACCAAAAAGCGAACAGATTATTATCAGAGTGCAGTAGCTTCAGGTTTTCCGCTTTTTTTTCCCCTTCAAAATACTAAAGAGCTATCTAAGGCAACATAGTATACACGAAATCTGGTATGTTTTCTGTGTACTTGCAGAATAAAACTTCATAACAATAAGACCTCCTAAATCTCTCTATTCATCCGTGACTACCTTTGAATTATAAAACAATGAAAAATTAAATAATGATATTCATACATTCAGATATCTTGTATATTAATTGAGCAAACAATAATGCAATCAGCCAACAGGGACAGTAAGGGACCTGGAACATTCGAACGGCTAAGCAATTCCCTTTGCAAGAGCATCAGCTTCCTCCTAGGTTGGAACCTGAAACAAATAAAAACCAATCAGTACACGCTAACATCTAAAGACTTATAGCTGACAAAAATAGGTTGAGAACAGGGCAAAATCAAAAAAAAAATTTACAGGAATAACAGAAAAGTCCACAAGAAACGTTTGTCCGTAATGAATCAACAACAAAATATTATTCGTATTTTTGGAAGGAACTTTTTTGGTAGACCACTAAAGTCTAAACTATACCTGAGTAAGTTTTATTACAAGAAAGCAAACCTTTCTGATCAAAAGAAGCCAAAGGAGGCCCTCGAAGTTCTCCATCTTTAACTGCTGCTGGTATAGTATTTTGTGGCACTCAGGAATAAAGAGAACCCTAAAGCGAATACCCTAAATAGAAACGAGATATAGATTGCATCCAACAACAAATATATAGAGATGCACATTCAAATTTGACAAAATCAAACTTAATTCCAATTCTATCATAAAATCTGCAAGGAAGCCCTCATGCTAAAAGATAAAATCATGAAGCATTATGCTCCTGTATCTCGGTAACCATGAAAAGTAAAAAAAAAATATCAAGATTTTTTTAAGAAATAAGTTCATTTTACACCCCCTCCCTGGAACTTTCAAAAAAGTTCACGTAACCCTCTCAACTACAAAACCGTTTTTAGCCCCCCCCCCCCCGTTATTTCAAAACCAGGCCAAATAACACCCTGAGGTGGTTTGGTTGGGCGGTTTTGCATACGTGGCAAGAATAAGTCAATTTTACCCCCTTAAACTTTCCAAAAGTTCACTTAACCTCCTGAACTACAAAACCTGTTTTTCACCCCCTAGTATTTTAAAATCGGGTCAAATAAAACCCTGAGATGGTTTGGTTGGGCGGTTTTGCATACGTGGCAAGAATAAGTCCATTTTACCCCCCTTAAACTTTCCAAAAAGTTCACTTAACCTCCTGAACTACAAAACCTATTTTTCACCCTCTAGTATTTTAAAATCGGGTCAAATAACATCCCAAGTGGTTTGGCTGATGTGGTTCCTAGGGCTCATGATACGGCCCATGCAAGTACACTCTACTAAATTAACATGTGATGTGTCCCAAGAAAACCTAATGCATGCTACGCATGGGGAGGTGACTAACTGTATGGAGGAGCCAGGGTGCACCGGAGATGGACCTGTGCGTGAGGTGCACACCTGCGTGCCGAGTCCAAGAAATCAGGATGCATGTGCATGCGGGAAAAAATCCTATAGGACCTGGTCCACAACTCCATCAATGTAGATCAGCTCCACCGCATGACACGTGTCTTTTCACGAATCTCAAAGCGTGACATGTAGCCTTCAGTATTCAATTCGTAAAAATTCACATCAGTGATTTATGGGACTATGCGCTTTGAGATTCGTAAAAAGACACGTGTCGTATGGTAGAGTTGGTCTACATTGATAGAGGACTCGTGCATGCATGTGCATGCACACATATGTGTTTGATCCAGAGGAGGCCAAGTAGTGCATGTAACGTTGGAGACCTTGGAGGATTACTAGGTGGTCATGTTTCTTGGAGATAAATCAGGAGATAGAAGGGGAGCCACATCAAACAGCCCAATAAATCAAGAAGCCAGCGCTGATCTTTTCCCTAGCATGCACGTCAACATATTTAGGGCCAAGGCAAGTATGTTTCCTTGTAAATCACCAAGAGATGGAGAAGATTATGGGCTTGGTTTTATGCATTGGCCAAGAGGAAAAAGTAATTCAACTCCTACACGTTCACAAGATCAGACCACATGCAGAGAGATAAAAGGAATGCATGCAACAAACCTTGGGGAACCAGTTGCATGTGTGCATGCATATATATATTGTTTTACCTGCATATCTTCCTTTGTCTATGCATGTATCTTTCTTTATGTTCACTCGGATGGGGCCGCTTGCATGTGTCTGTCTCTATATATATGACAGGTGGGTCTTAGGAATCACATCAGCCAAACCACCTCATGGTGTTATTTGACCCGATTTTGAAATACTAGGGGGTGAAAATCGGTTTTGTAGTTTAGGGGGTTAAGTGGACTTTTTGGAAAGTTTGGAGGGGTAAAATGGACTTATTCCTGCCATGTATGCAAAACCGCCTAGCCAAACCACCTCAGGGTGTTATTTGACCCGGTTTTGAAATATTAGGGAAGTCAATTATGGAGTAGCGTTTGACAGCCCCTAAGTGTACTTACACATGTAGGAAACCATGCTAGTCTCAGGTCTAAAGATTATACATCATCAATGCTTGAGACCAACTGATGACATATAAAATCATAACAATCTCAATAGTGTCTCAAGGTGGGTCAATCCAACACCATATTCTCTAACATGTGTTCACATTATTGAATCGATATCCCTATATCCATGACCGGTGAAACATGGTCATCAATCAATACATGTGCTGCTTGATGAGTCACTAGTATTCTGACCAGTGATATCTTACCAGGATACATTTTTGAATGACATCATATAAGTTAAAGAGCTTTACCAACAAGTCACATGTTTGTTAATCTTTATAACTGATAATTCATTCAATGAACATAATAACATTTATTCAATAACTCATAAACATAGACGTGATACAATCATCTCCATGATTGCCTCTAGTGTATATCACCAGCAACTATATCTGCAGATAATGGCAGCCGGAGATGCGATACAACTTTTTCCCATGGATCGACGGCTCAGATATGTACGATAGGGTGTTCATCGAGTAGAAGTACATGTTCAACTACACGAAGCGAGCTGAGACCTTCGAACGCTGGAAACCTTAAGTACCTGACCCTATTGAAAAGACACTAGAGGAGCCCAGGAAAGTTGAGTGGTGGAGGACCCCGAACAGGAAGATGAGTACAACTAGGCCGAGCGCGTGACGAACAAGGGGAAAGCTCCTGCTAGTGAGACTGGCAGTCGTCATAGCGCTCCCCGTCGTCCAGGCACACTCCCTACCGAAGAGGTAAGTTAGGTTCAATTTGCATCATGATTCTTGATTTGGTCTAACGTTGTGCTATCCTAACATCATTCAATCATCCGGCCCGTCTCACTGAACACAGCTGACTTCAAGACTGGTTGCCGCCATAGGAAGTCCAGACACAAGGGGAAGGGAGCGATGGGCTGCCAAGACTAATTAACTAAATTCCAATTAACCTTTTTTATTCCAAAAAGGTGCACATGTACCGTAAGTATTTTTCGGTTTGTTGATTCGTGCATGATGTCGTTCCTAATGCACGTAACCAAATCCAGCGCGCCATGTAATTCACAATTAAATTATGAAGTTTTTCAAATTTAAATCTCTTTTCCCAAATATTTTGTCTTTTAAATTTCGTACTTTTTCCCCAAATGAATCTGTTCTGCGAATAATACAATCGGGACAACAACGCGTATGGCAACCCTAAACCCAAATATTTTTTTTATTTCGCTTCGAAGGGGGTTATTTGTGTTATTGTGCCGCCGAACTCATATTCCAAATTGTGCCACCGATCTCGCATTTTCTACTTCATATTTTGTTATCTTCTCTAATTTCGGATTTCGAACTACGCTGACACTTAAAGATATTACCAAAAAACTTCATGAAATTCACTAAATTTTTAAGCTGAATTCTCTACATATAAATAAAAAAAATTAAATACAAGTTCATATCACTAATTGAACTAGCGAGATCCTACCGCCAGTTAAATTGGCGACAGGAACCTCTCAACACTGTTCCAATTGGCGATAGGGGTCCTGTCGCCAATTGGCATGGTGATAGGATAATTTTGCCATTTCAAATAGTGATAGTAGCCTATTTTGTAAAAAAATTTGACCATTTATTTTTGTAAATTTTTATTAAAATAATATTATTTTAAAAAAATTCCAAGAATGAAGAATCCATGATAGAACTTTTTCTTAATCAAAGAGAGCAATTATGCGAGAAGAAGCAAGCTTTTAATGCACAAAGAAGTAGATACCTCATGGTCGTAGTCAACCATCTGCTGCCCACTAAGCACCTCCATCGAATCGAATAAAATCCACCGATATATCCATTGAAATTCAAGAAAAGCAGTTTCTTGAATCCTCAAATCAAGGCCTAACCTTGTCCTTGACGAGGCTGATGGCGTCGTGCTCACTCCAATCAAAGTTCGTGGGGAGGCCATCCATGGGAAGGATGGGAGGTAGGGCTATTCATTCGGTATGTTCGGTATTTTTGGTTCGGTAAATACGGTATGCTCAGTAAATACGATATTGTTGGTTGGGTAAATATGGTATTTTTCAAAATACAGTTCGGTATCACTAAATACCAATTTATTTCAGTACGGTATTGGTAAATACCATATGTACCAAAGTTGACGAGAATTAAGAATAAAACATTTTTAGCAGACGAAACAGGAACAAAAATGAAACAAATAAGTTTCATGATCAACATGAAAACTTCTAGGTTATGGGGGTGTTTGGAATGGCTTTGGCTTCGGCTTTTCGCTCGAAAAAGCTGGAAACCGTTCCAAACACCTAGCTTTTCTCCACCGCTTTTCCCCGAAGCAGCTTCACGTTACAACGTGCAGAAGCCGAAAGTCACCCGCGGGAGCTTCCGCGGCTTCCCATAGCCCCATTCTGCATTTACCCCCTAAGTTGGGGGTAAATCACCCACAGTTTGCCATTGAATAAAAGCCCTCTCCTCCCTGTGCCGCCCGCCCGAAACCCTAGTCCCCGGCGCCCACTCCTCCTCTCTCTCCTGACTCCATCTCCTCCCTCCCCTTCGCCCGGCACCCTCCTCCCTTCCCCAGCGCCCATCCCTTCCCTCCTCCTCCCGCGCCCACGCCGCAGCATCCCCCTCCCTCCTCCTCCTCTCGCGCCGCAGCCCTGCTGCGTCCTCCTCCCCCGCCTAGATCTGGATCTGCCTAGATCTGGCCGTCGCCGCTCTCCTCTCTCCCCCAGCGTCCTCCTCCTCGGCTCCTCCACCTCGCCTCGCCTATGGTTCCCTCCTCCGCCGCCAGCTCGGGTTGCTGCCATCCTTCTAGCCTGACGCAGCGCCTCCTGCCCCGACTCCCTCCTCTCCTGATGCGGCGTCTCCCCCCTGACGCCGACCTCCTCCTCGGTCGAGCTGCCCTGAGCCACCGTGGTCCTCCTCCCTCCCCCTACTGCCCCGACGCCGCCGGCCTCCGTCTCCTCCAACGCACGTGGACACCGCCCTCCTCCCCCAACACTGGTGCCTCCTCCCTCCTCCTACTACCCCGACGCCCATCTCATCCGCCCTCTGTCCTCTTCCTCCCCCGTCGGCAGCGGCCGCCCAAACCCTAGTCACTTGTAAGATGTTCTTTGAATGTAGGTTGATCTCAGCATATATCTTGTGATGTAGGTATTTCAAGCCACAAGGATGGCGATGATGGCCTACAAGTATCAAGCTCGGGCGTTGATGAGAGACTACTTGCTAGCTGATCCACTCGTTCGATACACCTCCGTGCGTATTGGCATTGTCTTGTGCAAGATGGTAATTTTATCCATTCATCTTATTCTAAGTTATGATTGATGGTTGCATACTGTAATAAACTTAGTGCTTGTGATGGGTTACCCATGTTTCTGACATACTGATTTATGAGAAGAATGGTTACATTTGAGAGCTTGAGTAACACCAAATGCTTTTTTTACTACACCCCAAGGAATAACACCAGAAGGTCCAGCACACTATAAAAGGATAATTACTACAAATAGAACTAGTTATTGGCTTATTAACATAAACATATATTAGTTGTGCCTTTTAGAGAGGTTTGGTTCAGTTAATGTACTATTGAAACACATTGATTTTCCCTTACATTATCCATCTTTTGTAGATTGCTGCAATTTTGTCATTGGACAAATTTTTTAACAAGTGGCTCTTTAAGTTATTGTGCTAAAGTTAAGTATCATCGAATCCATTATATTATTTTCATCTTAAGTCGAATGAGCTTTTGTTCACTTAAGGATACAGGATAAGACAACAGACGGTGTCTAGTGTTTGATTTATGACTTATAACCTTCAACCAGATTCTTCCATCTTTCCACAATGACAAAACAATCTTCTGGGGGAACTTTCAAATACGACACAATATGTGTCATTGTATTGCTGGTTGCTGGCAGTAGCATTTTTGGATGTTTTGTCAACCACTTCTTGTTGGCTGCTGCATGTATGATTGGAAGTGGAAAAGCTGGGATGCGCTTTTGGTGCTTGATGTAATGGCTCTAAAAGATCAAGGGAGACTGTGAGATGAGTAGGATGAACTTTGTCTAGTACACTGCTGCTGGGCTTTTGAATGCAATTCTGTAGGATAATTTTGTTGGTAGCCACTAAATCATCCATGCACCTGCCTTGGTCGAAGTTGTAAGAACTGTACATTTGCATTACTTTTTACAATATTTCTTGGTGCCCATAAGCTATTTTAGTTGTATCAAACTGGTGAAGTTGTGCCTAGTAAGGTGATGGCTGATAACTGCTCTTCTATTCTTTTTTAAAAGCTAAACATATGAATTATTCAATATGATAAAGAAGCTTAAAAAAAAGTCCCATTTTGATGTTGTTTACATACTTATGAATTTAGATTGTTTTATTGAACTATGTACTACTACATGGCCTTAAAACTACCATGGTGTTTTGTTATTCTAAGAGCATTTTGTTACCTAGTCAAGCAAGATCTTGTTTCTGAAGGGCATTTATCATGACTATTCTAGAGCTCTCTATGTTCTCCAATGTGTTAAGTTCATGAGCCACATGATACTATTCGCTTTGTTATTATGAATATTATGTAGTACCTGCTTGATCATGATAATGTTCCCCAAAATATTGCATTATACGTACAAATATTTAACAGATGAAACACGACTCTTTGATTGCATATAGTACTATGTGCAAATTTGAATTTTTCTTGTCTCTTGGTTATTTTATTCATAAGACTATCAGTGATGAAAAATTATGAGGATGGCAGATCATAGTATATTTGAACGACAGTTGACACACTCTATATATTACATTACTAATTTTAGACATTACTATACATTGAATGGGCTATTGAGGTGCTCATTTGCCAGATACTGGTGTGCCTGCCATATGAGTATGAGCTGCTTTTCTTGTTCATGAATCAAGAAATAATGAAGATGGTGTTATTCATCACAGGTTGCATTTGACAAATATGAAGCAAAATACTTATTTCTCTCTAGTTTGTGCACCAGCTGATAAATCGTTCTAACATGTATAACTACTAAAATTTCTTTTTTTCTTAGAAAACAATTTTTGGTGTTGTCTCATTGCTCTATTATCTTCTATGACTGTAGGTTGGAAGTATCAATGGGCGATTTTTTTAAATGGAAGGATATGTGCATATTTCTAGGAATAAAATGTAGTAGTTAAAATTTATCTCTTTTGACATTGTAATTTGTACCTTTTTTCTACTTTTGGTGTTGTCGACGATCAAGACGTCGATCTTACGAAAATAGAAAGGAGAAAGTGACGTGGGAAATCTCAGGGAATAATGGGACTGCTCTTTATTTATATGAACTGGAAATTACAAGGTATATCCTAAGGACTCTGCTTGCCCTCTTGTTAACTCAGAACTATTACACGAATCTATCGCTTGTGCTCTTGTCTTCCTTCTTCTGTTGCTTCTGTCCCCTGATCCGTCCAGGTTCCATCTTTAAATAGCCCTCGAAGAGGTGGCGCATTTCCGAGAAGGCGCTCGATGCGGCGTTGCTATCTCGTCGAGTCGTGACGGTTGATACAGAATCAACCGTTCGGCGGTTATATGTCTATGAAACATATAACCGCACGGAGGTTGTTCACTGATGTGTCTTGGATAAGATACGTCGTATGATATGGAATATGCACGTGTTCCATTCATCATACGGTAGAGAATATACCTTGGAATCAGTTCATACCTTCTACGAGCAGTTCTCCTGGTCAGAAGCTTGGCTTAGGCCTTTGTCCGACCAGGGTACCCATTATGTAACCTCTGGAATCTCTACGACCAGTGAGGTCGTGCACCTCAGGGTTACGACCATGAAGACGTATGGTCTTTTATATATTAAAGATAATATATAGAGGTTTTAATCCTCGTCAGCTAGCCCCCGAACTTTAAATGAATAGGTCGTGTGAACACCTTTCTTCCGATGAAGTCGTATCGGGATGACGCTCATTAAATGCAAGTGCATTTGAAGCGATTGGTATTCACTTTAAAGTTGAGATCTTTGCCTTGGGAATTGAAGAGTTTCTGTGTCCGTTGGACTTTTTTGGGTAACTCCTTATTACGGTTTAGGAATTCTGAAGTCTATAAAACCCTTTGTACTTTTGGGGTTTTTTTCACTTCCTCCTTTCCTTCTTCATCTCCCGAGTAAAAAACTACCTCCGACCTCCTTTGCTTTCCTTACCCAAAGAGAACCTAACCATGTCGGACCAAATCACCAACTGGTCGGTTTCCGACCTGAGTGAGAAAAAAGTTGGAGAATCTGGAGAATATTGGGATGCTCCCCAGCAAGGATGTGATTTCTTGGAGATCCGCAGCTGGAGAACATTCCCCGAGTAGCGAAGATGGAGAAATTCCTGTTTTTCTTGCATATATTGAATGCGGATTTAGGCTACCAATTCACTCCTTCCTTCCCAAAGTTTTGGAGTATTATGGAGTCGAATTGGTGAATCTTGCTCCCAATGCTATCGCCAATCTCAGCATCTTTGTGTATCTCTGCGAAGCGTACTTGGGGATTCCAGCAGATCTGGATCTATTCAGGTACTACTACAGGATGACAAAGTCGGGAAAGGCGATTGGGTCGCCTGGAGAATGCACCTTGCGCCTCCATGACGGAAAAGCTGATGAGTACATTTTTATGTACTCGAAATCTTCGTGGTCGTCATGGAAGAAGAGTTGGTTTTATATGAAGATCACGAAGAAAGACAGTCTTTATTATTCTGGTAAGAAGGCGGTCGAGAATCCAAGATGGCGCTCCTCTACGGAGAAAGAGGGAAACGTAGGAAAATGGGCTGAAACACTCAAGCTTCTTAGTGTCAAAGGTCTAACATCTTGGCATGTGGTGAAGGATTTTTCCACGCGCCGGGTTAGCCCTTTGAAGGCCCGAGTACATAAGATGCTCTGGTACATTGGTCATGACGATACGACCAGAGATTCCAAAGATGGTAAGCCATTTAATGATTCCGACCAGTTTACCTATTTCAGTTGATTTTTTTTTTAATTCTTTCATTTTACCTTTACAGCTCTATCTACTGACGAGATTAGAAGCCGGATCAAGATGATCTGCGCCGGAGAGCCTAGCGACAAGGCTAGTTTTCCTCAGATCTTAGCGGGCGTTTCCGCTGAAGAAAGGATTGAAAGACTTAAGGTAAAGACATCAACTGTTGTCTTGTTATCGTACATATTATTTTTGATCGGTATACCATAAATCCTCTTTGATGGGTAGTCGGTTGGGTTGAGAATCAACGAGGTCACTGAAAGATGTGAGCCAATTGATGATCCGATCTCCCCTTCGACCACACAGGATGTCAGCCTTCCAGAGGTGGGTGACCGAACACAAATAATATTTTGGATTAATTATGTTCATCGCCTAACTATCTTTGATGATGAATTTAGGCGGTTGTCATACCTTCTAGCAAGGTCACTGAGGACCCTCCAGTGCCTACTGAAGCCACTGTTGTGGGGGTCGGTGAATCTACATCTACTGACCCGGCAATCAGGGACCTCGACCAAATGGTCGCGGATATCGCTTCTGATTTCCGATCAGTGGATGTGCAAGACATAGTCAACCCTACCGGTTTAGAACCGGTGAGATCAGTTGACAGGAAGTGGAAGGCTAGTGCAACGAACTTTAGTTCGATGCGCTACAAGGGTAAATTCAGAAAATCAACAAGGTACATATATTAAATTAAAAGGTCATATTTATACATACCTTGGATCTTCCTTACCTTCTCTTTGTTTTTTTAGATCTTCTGGTGTTCCGGTCGTGTCCGACCAGAGCACCCCTCAGGAAAAGGTTCTTGAGGAAGAGGTGGTCGTGGAGGTTCCTGATAAGGATACTCCTAAAGCCAAATCTACCGAGGATGAAGTAGTGAAAGAAGCCCCCGAGCAGGTTTCAACATCTGCTCAGGATTCTCTAGTAATCCTTACTCCTTCTCCAGAGGTAGTCATCCCCAGAGACCCTCAACAGGTTCCACCTCCCCCAGAAAATACTTCTCAGGTTAACAAATTCCCTTTTTCTCCCCGATTTATCGAGGATAAGGAACTTGATGAAGCCTCGGGAAAGATATCGGACCATCAAATCGAGATTGGTCCAGATACAATCTTTTCTGAGTATAACGACATGGCAATTCGGGTAAGTGTTCTACGACCATCCTTACAACTCTTTCTTTTTTTGAAAAGCTTATCAAAGAAAGGGATTTTTGTATTTGTAGCACATGGTCGAAAACTATGTTGTGGTCGGAGGACTGACCCAGCGAATAAAAACTTTGGAGCAAAAACACTCCGATCTGAGAAGTAAGAATATTTCTCTTTTTTGACCTCCTAGGTTTCATTATCTTATTTCTCTTTATAGCTTAATCTTCTCTTTCTATCATATTTGACAGATTTAGAGAAAATTAAAGAAGAGATTGTGGCTAAAGAAGCCATAATAATAAAACTGAGGGAAGAAAATCAGAATAAAGACCGGTCGATCGAACACGCGATGACCAGGCAAAAGGAGGTTTTCGACTCTTGTGAGAAGAAAATCAAAGGTAACTGGTCGTAGACTTAATCCAGTATTCCATAACTCCAATTGTAAAGAGTACATTAATTTTTTTTATCTACTCGTGCAGAAAAAACTAAAGCACTTGAACGAGCGGAGAAGACCCTCGATTTTGAGCGTGGCCAAAAGGCAGCCCTTGTATTTGGCCTTGATGAGAAGATCATGGCCCTTAACAAAATGATCTTTGATATGGGATCAGGATCAAGCTTGCCTTCATTAGGAGATCCAATGGAAAAGATGATCTACTTTGGTCAACTTCTGGAAGATCTGAAAGGCCTGCTCAAAACTATGAGGGAAAACCATACCCAGACAATGCAGGAAGCTATTGTAACTGGAGTTAGTGTTGCTTTAGCAAAACTAAAGGCTTCCAACCCCTCTGTTAGTCTTAAAGCTGTGGAAGAGGACTTCGACTGCTCTGAAAGTGAAGCAACCAAACTTCTCGAGGAAGTAAGACCTCTCGGAGAGAAAGTTGCAGAAGAAATGGAAGTCGGATCTCCATCACATAACGACCAGTCTGGTGGTCCCAACATGTAAATGAATGTAACATTAGACTATGTAAAATGAAAACTTACCTTTTATCAAAGAAGATCCTGCTTTGTCTTATCAATGTTGTTAAATACTCATATATCTCCTAGCCCCCGACTGCTTATGTTAGTAGATGAATGTTACTAAAAGAAAGCAATAGACCATGTAATTGAGTAATAACGATGACCATGGTAAGAGTGCTGATAATGTGTATGACAATGATCTAGAAAATACTAGGAAATCATGTGGTCGGAACCAACTGACGACTTCTGCTAGTCTAGATTTTGCCCATTATCGAAGTACTGTGAAATACCATTTGTAGTCAGAAGATATAACAAAGACCGGATCTTGCTGATAAGAAGATATGCATTAAGAATGTATGCAAGAAATGAAATGAAGAGATGAGTACCGTTGTTTAGGAAATATTCGGATCTGGTCGTATCGAATCTTAAGAACTGAAGATTTGTAAAATACTTCGTGAAACGTGCTCATACTCAAATCCGACCGCGGAGGATCGTAGGAAAAGGACCGTCACTAGGAAGCTCCTTCCGGTGGCGGTGACCACGTGCAGAGAGGAGAGACTTCACCAGAGGCTTTCGTGTCCCACCAAGAGCCAAACTTGAGTAGAACAGTGTTGAAAAAAAATAACAGTCTTCAAATTCAAGAAAGAAACAAAAACCAAGTAAATCGTCTGAGTTGGTACTCCTTATACTCGTATGACTCTTTAAGAAAAGAGTGTCTGGTCGTGAGTGTGTATCATTGAAGTAATGATCACAGCTAAAACCAGTGTGATTGGTGACATTTAAGTCAGCAACCATGAGTAGTGGAGATCCTACAGAAGGAATATCGGAGAGAATGAGAGTCTTCTCCGACCAACCAGCAACGGGAATGGCATACGACCAGATGCAACAAATAACAAGTATAAACAACCATACTTATCGTTTTTAAGGAAAAGCATCTTTATTGAAAAAATGAATGAAAATGAAATACATGAAATTAAATATAGAACTTACGCAATTGATCAATATTCCAAGAATTAGACAAAACTTGCCCATCTGTCATAGCTAATCGTACCGATCCTGGCCGGGTAACTTCGACCACAGTGTATGGACCTTCCCACTTAGGTGAAAGTTTGTTGCGACCTTCTTGATTCTGAATTTTCTAAGAACCAAATCACCTACAGTTAGGCTGCGAGGTTGCACCTTACGACTGTGGTACCGACGCATGGCTTGCTGGTAGATCGCCGATCGTAGCAAAGCTTGGTTTCGTCGTTCTTCAAGGAAATTGATGTCATCAAGTCGTCGTTCACACTGATCACTTTCGGAAAAGGAATCAGTTCGAGCAGAACCAATTTTAAGTTCTGGAGGAAGCATGGCTTCAGCTCCGTAAACCATAAAGAATGGTGTTTCACCGGTCGCACGACTAGTTGTGGTACGAACGACCCATAATACAGAAGGAAGTTCTTGAACCCAAGCCCCTGACCGTTGAAGTAACTGGTCGAACACTCGTCGTTTAATCCCTTGCATTATGATACCATTGGCTCGCTCAACTGCTCCATTGCTCTGTGGATGAGCAACAGAAGCGAAATGTATCTTGATACCTAGTTCTTCACAGAATTCCTGAAAATTGCTGCTTGAAAACTGGGCACCGTTATCAGTGATTATACGACTAGGTACACCAAACCGTGTAATCACGCTTTTCGTTAGGAATCTCTTGGCGGCCTTAGTTGTAGTTTTTACAATCACTCGGCTTCGATCCACTTGGTGAACGTGTCAATCATGACGAACAGGAACTCAAAGCCCCCGGGTGCTTTTGGGAAAGGTCCCAGAATGTCCAGTCCCCAGGTTGCAAAAGGCCAAGAAAGAGGAATTGTTTGCAAAGCTTGAGACGGCTGATGTACTTGTCGACTATGAAACTGACATTGTACGCACTTCGTCACGAGCTCTTTTGCATCATGAAGGGCAGTTGGCCAGTAGTATCCTTGCCTAAAGGCTTTACCAACCAAAGTTCTGTAGGAATAATGAGCTCCACAGACTCCTCCATGAATTTCGGTTAGCAATTTAATGTCATCCGATTGAGATATGCATCTCATCAACACTCCGTGAGATCCTCGCTTATACAAGGTAGGTTCAATGAGAGTGTATGATTTGACTTTCCGTGCAATACGATCAGCCTCTACATCATCTTCTGGAATTAGGTCATGCTGAAGATAATTGTAGATCGATGTCATCCAATCTCTACCGTGATCGTGATGGCGCCAACCATCATCGACCTGTGGAGCATCCATGTTTGCAGAATCAAGGTGTGCAACCTCCTTGCTAACATCTATGTCCTCGGAAGGCTCGACTACCGAGGGTGAATCGAAGTTTCTCGAGAAAAACTCGGGCGGGACGGATGTCCTTGTGAAAGCCATCCGCCAATCGGTCCGCCAGAAAGTTTTCCTTTCTAGGAATGTGTTGGATCTGAAAACCAAGAAATGCTTTTCGAGTTTCGCATTTCCGCGAGATATGATGACATCTTGGTACTAGAGCATTGATACTCTTTTCCTACTTGATTCGCTACTAGTTGAGAATCGCCTTTCACTAGCAATATGCGAATCCCGAGCTAACGAGCCGCTCAAGTCCGCCAAGAAACCTTCATATTTCGCCACATTGTTAGTAGCGTGAAAGTTAAACCGAATGGCGACTTTATTTGTTCGCCGAGAAGGGAAATCAAGACGACCCCACCCTAGTCATGTAACATCAAGGAACCATCGGTACATTGTCCACTCGTCGTGGTGCTCGTACTCGGGCCCTTGGGTGGGTTCGGGGTTTGTCCATTCGCAATGAATTTCGCTATTGCACGGGACTTGATTGTCGTTCGTGGGACAAAATGGAGATCGAACGCCCCAAGCTCAACCGCCCATTTTGATATTTGTCCCGATGACTCCTGTTTCCCAGACTTGACCAAGGGATATCCGGTAGGTACGACCACTTTGTGGGCCTGAAAATAATGCCTTAGTTTCCTTGAAGCCATAAGGAGACCATAGAGCAACTTTTGTACCTGCGGATACCTTTATTTTGGTCCATGTAAGACTTCACTTACGTAATATATTGGTCGTTGAACATGGTCTCGTTCTACGACCAGCACACCACTAACCGTTTGTGGCGTTGCAGCCACGTAAATTAGTAATGTTTCTCCCAATCTTGGAGAAACTAAGATTGGGGGACTCGTAAGGTACCGTTTTAATTCTTCAAAAGCGCTGCTTGCTTCTTTAGTCCATTCGAAACTTCCATGTTTCCGGAGAAGTTTAAAGAAAGGTAGTCCTTTTTCGCCTAACCGTGCTATGAAACGACTTAGCGCTGCCATACAACCGGTTAATTTCTGAACTTCCTTCTTTGTGGTTGGATCGCGCATCTGATCGATGGCGGCGATTTTCGTTGGATTTGCTTCGATGCCTCTAGCCGAAACTAGGAACCCAAGAAGCTTTCCCGACGAAACTCCGAACACACATTTCTCTGGATTTAACTTAAGGTTATGACGTCTTAAGTTATTGAAAATCTCTTGTAGGTCTAGAATATGATCCCCAGCGTTGACGCTTTTTACGACCAGATCATCAACGTAGGCTTCAAGATTCCGACCTACCTAAGGGCTAAAAGTTTTTTGCATCAACTTTGGAATGTTGCACCAGCATTCTTGAGACCAAATGACATTTTTACATAACAGTAAGTACCATATGGGGTGATAAAGGAAGTTTTCTCTTCATCTTGTTTACTCATATTGATCTGGTGGTACCTCGAATAAGAATCCAAAAACTTAACAACTCACACCCAGAAGTAGAGTCTACAAGTTGATCAATGCGAGGAAGGGGAAAGTCATCCTTCGGACAAGCTTTATTAAGATCTGTAAAGTCAATACACATTCGTCATTTCCCATTGGCTTTTCTAACCATTACAGGATTGGCGAGCCACTCTGGGTGGTCGACCTCACGAATGAACCCAGCTTTGAGAAGCTTGTTAATCTCCGATTGGATTGCTTTTTCGATCAAAGTAAACGCCGTAGCTTCGCTGATCGGTTTTTTGTTAGGCTGCAGAGCTAGCCTATGCTCGATCACCTCCCTGGGGACTCCGGGCATGTCGGACGCCTACCATGCGAATACGTCCTGATTAGCTCGGAGGAAGGAGACGAGCGACTCTTCCTATTTAGGGTCAAGTCCTGTCCCGACTAGTATCTTGGCATCTTCTGGAGAAGTGCTTCCGTCGAGTTGCACCTCTTTCAACTGGTCGGAAGGCTTTGGTGTCATCTTCGGTCTTGAATTTTTGACCTGCATGTTAACGGTGTTAGTTCCCCTAGTCGGGAGTTCATCGACCAGTTCTAAACACTTCCGATCGCATGCGTAGGCTATCTTCTGATCGCCTCGGACCGTGATTACACCTTTTGGTCCCGGCATTTTCAAACTCTGATAACCATAATGCGTGGCTATCAGGAACTTTGCTAAAGCCGGACGACCGAGAATTGCATTGTATGCAGTCTCGAAGTTTACCACATCGAATGAAACTTTTTCTGTTCGGAAGTTGTCGGGTTTTCCGAACGTAACCAGTAGGGACAAGTGTCCTATTGGTTTAGCGATAGACCCAGGAACTATGCCATGAAAGGCATATTTCACTGGTTTGACCTTAGATTTGGGAATCTGCATGTCTTCCAAAGCACTTGTAAATAAAATATTCAAAGAACTACCCCCATCTATCAAAACCCGATTAACCTTGCAGTTATTAATAGTAGGCTCTACGACAATTGGGAACCTACCTGGTTGAGTTGAAGGAATGGGGCAGTCTTCTTTGCTGAAGGAGATTATTGTCTCCGACCACCTTGAAGGTTTAACGGCGATCGAAGGTTCAGTAAGGTTGACCTCTCGCTCCATGGCTTTCAGGTGACGTCTGGACTCGTATGAAGAAGATTCACCGAAAATCACATCAACGGTGTGCTGAGGTTCTTGGTACTCCATCTCTTCGTCACCATCTTTGTCCTTCTTGGAGCTTGTTTCCCCGAGCTCTTGAATCGACGGGAGTGGTCCTTTACCTGCATAATAATCTTCCAGCTTCTTTTGCCAAGCGCGACAATTGCGCAGATCGTGTCCTGCTTGCTGGTGAAGAGGACACCATTTTTTGTTTCTTTTATAGTCATTGGTCGGAACTCTAGGTTTGCCGCGACCAGTATAATCTTTTCTCCCTTTGGTAAATTTTTCAGGAACAGCAAGAACCTCTTTGTCGTTGGCTCTACCATGCTTCTTTTTCTTGAGAGTTTTCTTTTGTTTCTTTTCCGTCCTATCCAAGCCCGGTTGGGGAATTTTATCCTTTCGATCAACAGCTTCGTTCCACTCGACCGCTTCACTGGCCGTAGTGTACTTGTCAGCCATGTCGAAGAGCTCGATGGTTGTTCGTGGGGGATGTATAGCTAAATCCTCCGTAAACCTTCGGTTTCTTAGTCCCGCTTTGAAGGCTTGGATAACGGAAGATTCTGCAACCTCCGGTATTGAGTTACGAACTTGGCTAAATCTTTTAATGTACTGCCGGAGAGTCTCGTTTGATTTTTGTCGTATCCTATGGAGATCGTCTTCCTTTGCATGCATCATACGCACTCGAAAATTTGCAATCAAAAGGTCGCAGAGTTGCTCCCAAGTATACACGGATCCGATCGGAAGGTTAAGCAACCAAGATCGGGCTGATCCTTCTAATACTGTAGGAAGATAATTTGCCATTACATTTTCATCACCACCTGCAGCTCTGATAGCGGTGGTGTATATCTCGAGAAATTCTAAGGGATTTTGGGTCCCATTGAATTTATCCATATTGGCCGATCGAACCTATTTGGCCAACGCACACTGGAGCCTGGCGAGAAAGCTCGACACTGTGATAGTTTCTGGCGCCTTCTTTGAAAAGCGCCGGATTATGTCGGTTGGAGATCGATTTCTAGGAATGGATTGTCGATGCTCCAATGTCCCGATCCGGTCGTGGACGCCGAGAAACGCCGACCGCTTGTTCGCTTAGGTGATGTCGGAGATCACGTGTCCAAGCGATGGTTCCCCTCGATGAAGTGATGGCGAGGATTCTTGAAATAATCTCCTCCTCGTGACTTGTTGGTCGGAATCGCCGAGGCGGTCGCAGATGTCAATCGATCCCCAACACGACCATGTAGGCCTGCGCGGGAAGAATGCCGTGATGAAGTCATGGTTCGACTTTGCGGTGCCTTCGCTCCCGATAAGCTTCGTGCGTTGCATTGTGCGTTGGATAATCTCCGATACTTGACTCGCGAGTTGGGCAAAACACGAGTCTCGCCAGGCGGTCGAAGTATTTAAAATATCCCGACTCATTCTTTGGTTTTGTATAGTTACCGAAGGTCTCGAGGGATTTCTGCCAGAAGAAGGTGTTTGATGGCTTACATCCTCCGACCTTCTGGTTGATCTTGCCCGGTCCCTCATATTGGTTTGGGAAGGATCAAGCGTATTAATTGGTGAACGTCTACCAGTTCTGTCACCTCCGGCATTTGGTGCTTGACCACCCGTACCATCTCCATTAGGACGTGGTGGTGAGGCAATGTGTGGAGGACCGTACACGGCATTGTGATCCGTATCTCCGATCGCATTGACCTCGTGCTTCCAGCAGCGGTCCTCTGATGAGCTTCCATCGTAATCAACGGAGAGCCTCTCAGAGCTTCTGCGAGAAGCTTCCACGACGGAGAGCAGTCGGTGATCAGCACCTCTTGAGGTTTTTGGAAGGACCTCAGCCTGATCCGGCGAATCGCTGATCGAATGCTGAGCTTTATCATCCCCACTTGGTTTACGACCAATGGAGGTTTCATTGACACCGTCACTAAGTGTCGGTTGGCTCCTGGAATTACTAGAAGCCGCTGGTGAGTACCTATCAACCATGATCGCATCAAAGGTATGTTGAACCTCGGGTTGCGGTGTTGAATTTTCGTCACCTTTTTTGCCGGTTGAAAGGCCCGGGCTTGCTGAGGCTTTGGGGTGTTCCGAACTGGTCGGAAACACTTCCTCTGAAAACGCCGCTGATTGTAGCGGTGTGTCTTCATCCATCCGGTCGTCTTCGTCGATTTCTGCCCTGGGCGAGCCGGCAGAGGAGGATGATGAAGAGATTCCGTTTTCCTCCATGGCGCGAATACATGCATCCATGTCGAGGTCGGCGTAGTCCGCCAAGTCGAACCAATTTTCTTCATCCCAACTTCCCGCCATAACCGCATCAGTGGTCACAGACGGGGGATGGTGATCAAGAATTGATGAGCAGAGAAATTCTTTTGAGATTCCACGCCGCGAACCCCACGGACGGCGCCAGCTGTCGACAATCAAGACGTCGATCTTACGAAAATAGAAAGGAGAAAGTGACGTGGGAAATCTCAGGGAATAATGGGACTGCTCTTTATTTATATGAACTGGAAATTACAAGGTATATCATAAGGACTCTGCTTGCCCTCTTGTTAACTCAGAACTATTACACGAATCTATCGCTTGTGCTCTTGTCTTCCTTCTTCTGTTGCTTCTCTCCCCTGATCCGTCCAGGTTCCATCTTTAAATAGCCCTCGAAGAGGTGGCAGTTACTTCCGGAGAAGGCGCCTGATGCGAAGCGTTGCGTCTGGTCGGAGTCAGGTGACGGTTGATACAGAATCAACCGTTCGGCGGTTATATGTCTATGAAACATATAACCGCATGGAGGTTGTTCACTGATGTGTCTTGGATAAGATACGTCATATGGTATGGAATATGCACGTGTTCCATTCATCATACGGTAGAGAATATACCTTGGAATCAGTTCATACCTTCTACGAGCAGTTCTCCTGGTCGGAAGCTTGGCTTAGGCCTTTGTCCGACCAAGGTACCCATTATGTAACCTCTGGAATCTCTACGACCAGTGAGGTCGTGCACCTCAGGGTTACGACCATGAAGACGTATGGTCTTTTATATATTAAAGATAATATATAGAGGTTTTAATCCTCGTCAGGTGTACTCTAATATTTCGATTGTACCTATGAATATTGCATATAAATAAAATTATTTTCTTCAAAGCAAGAATTACAATGCGGTGCACCTCGAGTTACATTCTCCAATGTTAATTCTTTAATAGTTTCTAATTGTACGAGTTGCAAAAATATTGAGAAAATAACATGTTTGTTGTGGATACAAATGCATAAGTATGTGATATTTTTTATTATAATAATTTTTTTTCGTTATTATTTTTTATATTGATTTATGTAAGAATTGTTTATTGTAACAGTTATTGTTAATTGTGTCTTATTGTGTTAATTACGGTCTATTGCATTAATTGTGGTATATTGTGTTAATTGCGGTAGTCGTTGTTAATTGTAGTCAATTGTGTTAATTGCAGTCAATTGCGTTAGTTGTCGTTAATTATCATTAGTTGTCGTTAATTGTCGTCACTTGCGTTAATTATCATTAAATGGCATCAAACAAACCATTACTTGTCTTAGAGGCATTTCAGATATTCTCCATCTCAGAAGCTACAGTTAGTCTACCTAAAAGCTAGACAGACAAACAGCAAACCGCTTCAGCCTAACCATTCAGCTCTACAGGCGTTTAGCCCTACCGGAAGCCTCTTTTCAGAAAAGATTAGCCGTGCCAAACACGCACCGTATGTCCAGCCGCTGCTCGACATGGTCTTTTGACATGTCGTTTCTCTGGCTAGCCATGCATGCAACTGCCATGATGCCCTAGCCTGGAGCAATATTGTATTGATTGTAGTAGGCTGGTAGCACAGAGCGCCTACTATAAATGGCACTACGTTGCCATGTGAAATGCTTGAGGATACACGCATACAGATGCAGCAAACATATCAATTTGTTTTTTTTTTGTTTTCAACCGGTTTTTACCAAAAAAAAACTAAACCCTGAAATAACCATAAATTCGAAAACCGAACAAAATACCGGTCAAACCGAATTGATTGGTACGGTTTGGTTTTTTGGTATGGTTTTTTCGGTTGGTATAATTGTTCACATCCCTAGTACTTCATGGGTGCCTCCACATGGAAGGCGCGACAACAGCGGTGGAAGAGGAGGGCGGGCGGGTGTGGAGGGTGTTATAAAATTAGCGGTTTTAGCAAATATTCAGAATTAATTTCAGCATAAATTAAAATAATTAAGGCATATTTCTAGCAGCATTTAAATGACAAAATAACATAAAAGCATATAATATCTCTATGTCATTTAAATAGGATAAAATGCCCAAAAGATAGAACTTGACAACAAAAGAAATCAGCATAGTCATCAGATTTAATTTGATTGTTTATTGCTCTCAGATGTCGGGCTGCTCAAGATGTAATCTTGGCCTCCTCGCCATGTTTGTCAATATTCTTCACTAATTAAATATGACAACTACAAATTAGACTTTGAGCTCAAACTAATGTTTTACTAATATGTCAAGATTTATCTCAAAAACAACAATAATACTTTTAGTCAACAGAGGATCATTTGTTCAATAGTGTAAATGAAATCACAATTTTAGCACATTAGCCTTTCGACAAACTGGATATCACAGTGCAAAGAGTTCACACAGGATCAACAAGATCACAGAACAAAATGATCAAGCTCCTTTCAGTCACAACCAAACTACATATAGTATTAGAACAAAACTGCTAGAGATAAAACTGACAACAGTAAGCAATACAATTAGCTCAAGTCTGATTTAGTTATCAATTCAATTTTATAACATGACAATTGTCATCATCGAGCATTAATCCGAGTCCACAACATTACTAAACCAAGTCTCCCAGTGATAGTCAAAATTACAGAATGTAAAATTAACAAGCATAACACACTTTAGTACAGTAATGCAGAAAATGAAAGACAACAATACTCACGATGCGGATGGCACTCAAAGCCACTGAGTAGTAAACCGGGCAAGACACGCCGAAGGTGTTGACTAAGAAAATCAATCACCTCGTTTGCCGCATTTGAATGGACGAGGTCGTCGGAGATACAATGCCAATCCACAATTCGGGACACACCAAAATTGAGAAGTCGAGGTACAGAAAAAATTCCGTACAAGACCCAATCACAGTGCACCACCCGAATGCAACCATGAAGCACCAATCACCAGAAAAACTGAAGCCTTCTTCCTCACCGAAGTCTAGCCAGAGCCAACCATAACTGAGCCCCAAATGCGCAAGCACCAAATTCCTGAATATAAGACCCATAGAGGAGAGGGCGCAAGAGGGGAACCGGCATGATGCGCAGAGGAAGGTCCGGAGCTCACCACCACGGCATCGGTTTGTCCACGGCGGTGCGGGAGCTTCAAGGCCCCAAAACCGAAGACCAGAACAGAGAGGAAGAAGAACTACCAAAAAAGAGGGAAAATCACTCAATTTCGGGTCAAGAAAAGAAGAGAAGGGGGCGACCTTTTGAAGAGTAGAACCGGAGCACGCAACATGGTGGCTGCGAACGACTGGCTCCGAAGAGCCTGTGCCAACGCACGCCTCCTGTGTTGCTGCCTTGCTCGCGAGAGCTCCAAGTCGAACGCGCTGCCGAGAGGGAGATAGGGTTGGAGACAAAGTTTCCAACCTTATCTCTTCACCTCTCCAACCGACAGGTGGGCCCCACTCTCTATTTGCTTTTCCTTTTCTATTTCTTCTTTTCTCAAAATGAGAAATTACCAAATAGCCTTCAAAATATCCAGCAGAGGTCGCTGCGGAAGCGACGGCAGGCGTGGAGGGCGCGGAAGAGGAGCCGGGTGTGGATGGGGGGATTGGGGATTAGGTTTGGGAATTTGGCAGCGTGGAGGCAAGGCCAAGTGGGATGGATTGGCTGGTGATGGGCCCATGGGTGGGAGGAAGAGTATGGGAGGCTGGGTCTTAGCCTGGCCACTATGTATTTTTTTGTTGTACCTATATATAAAGAATTTATGCTGTAAATTTTTTTAGGCCTTGGACTATAGGTTACCTAGACTGAGACCCAAGTCTGCCCCTAGAGTTCAGTATTGAGATTGGCTGGACAACTCGATCTTACATATCAATGCTGGTAATGCAGTCCGTACCGGTGTACAATTCCGAGATAGCCCCGGCTAGGCTCCGAGGCGTGCTAAACGTCGGTTTCCAACTCATGATCACCATTGGCATTCTGTACGGCAACCTCATCATCTTTGCCACAAGGAGGATCGCCGCTGCTGTTATTCCCAGCAGCATAGTTACCTTGGGCTCACTTTTCCTCCCTGACACCCCAAACTCTCTGATCAACCGTGACAGCCATGAAGAGGCGCAGTCTCTGCTCCGGCGAATCCGTGGCATGGGGGACGTCAGTGATGAGTACAGCCACCTTGTGGCGGCCGGTGAGCAATGCAAGATCAAAGCACCCATGGTGGAACATCGTCAAGCGCATGTACCGCGGGCTGCTCGTCATGTCCATACTCATAGCCCACGAGACATCGCATCCGCCATCTACGACATCTCTCAAAGGAAAAACAAAACAGTCAGCAGTGCTCTTCAAGGAAACAATTGGATAAAAGACATCGCCTGCAGGAGTTCATGTCCCTATGGGCCCAGTTAAATGAAGTGGTGCTACACGCTGAATATGAGGATCACATCGCTTGGAAATTCACAACCAACGGCAACTACACGGCAGGTTCAGCCTACAAGGCCCAGTTTTTCGGGTCAACCAGCAAGAACTTTCATTCCATAATCTGAAAAACGTGGACACCGCCGAAATATAAACACTTCATGAGGCTTGCCGTCCAAAACAGGCTATGGACTTTAGCCTAGTTACAACGTCGAGGATGACCAAATAGTGGCCAATGTGCGCTATGCCGGCAATTCCCGGAAACGGTGCTATACCTCTTCGCTACATGCAGATATTCAGCACTGGAGCATGACCTCCACTTGGCTAGGCCTGGTGGGCCTACAACCGTCACAATGACAGCCAACGGCAGAAATTCAGGGGTGACAGGAATAAGCGCTTAGCATACAGGCGGAGTACAAACAGGCTACAACAAGTTTGCTAATTTTGGTCATTTGAGAAATCTGGAAGAAGTGCAATGGCAGAGTTTTTCAAAAGAAATACGTCATGCCCCATGACCTACTACTCAAAATTAAGGACGAGACAAGAACATGGTGCAAAGCAGGAGCAGCACCTTGCGTCCATCATTGTGGGAGATTAGGCTTTACATCGTAGCGACCCCTCTGGTGGCCCTTTAATTTTTTCTAATTCGAGCGTCCATCATTGTGGAAGAGTAGGCTTTACATCCTAGCGACCCCTCTGGTGGCCCTTTAATTTTTTCTAATTCGAACTGGTCGCAAAACCTTATTCTCCTTAATTAAATTAGTAGGCAGCCCTCCTGCCTACACGTTTTAAAAAGTTATTTTTCCTCGATCAGATTCAGTAACTTTCATCTTGATTAAGCAAGGCATGATGTTCGTTTCTGAATTATGATGATTTCGACGTCTTATTCGGTGTAGGTCATGGTTGGAGCTATGCAGGCTTTGTTCTTCTCTTCATCTGCCTCTTCGTCTCTGCGTACGCATACTCCTGGGGTCCTCTCGGCTGGCTAGTCCCCAGCGAGATGGAGGTGCGGCCGGCCGGGCAGAGCATGCCGTGTCCGTCAACATGCTCTGCACCTTCACCGTGAATCAAGCCTTCCTCGCCATGCTCTGCCGCATCAAGTACGCGCTCTTCTTCTTCTTCGCCGGCTGGGTACTCGCCATGACAGCGGTTGTCATGATCTTCCTCCCCGAGATGAAGAACGTGCCGATCGAGGAGATGATGCTGGTCTCCAAGTATCACTGGTTCTGGGGTAGGTTCATCGCCGATGAGGGCGTCCGCATCGCCGGACGCGGTTCTACGTACTGAGGCAGAGCTCACCTTCATGTGCTGAAAAGTCAGAAGTACCAGGTCTGACATACATTGAGGCAAAAATCCAAGCCCGTCTCAAGCCGGTCGCTCTACCATAACCTCCTTACAGACAGCAATGGAGTCCATTGGTTCCAAACCGACATGGCTGCAGCCTGTAGCAACTGGCACAAGCTTCTGCAGCTCATACTATGACACTACTCAACAGTGGGTAGCAACACCGTTGTTTCAATCTTTGTTGCTGCTATTCAGCTTCAACAGTTCATACAGTAATCAGCACAATTCACACGGAAATGTTGACAACTATGTTTTTGCAAACAATTACACTATATTTCATAAAACTGTCTGAAACCTTGTAAAACATGCCATTCCCTTCATCACAGATATATCAGAGAAAAAAAAAAGAAGAGAGTTGATACTGTATGTGACTTGTAACTATAACAATGCTGAGTTTCTACTCGATGGGAAAAAGTTCGGCTTCTGCAATAAACATAAGGCCAGCGTTTCTTCGTTTGTGAAGCTTGCATCACCAAAAACTCCCAGGAAAATGCTCATATCAGTTGCAGATCAAAGAACTATTTCTCACCACCATCCTTTTCTTCTGAAGCTCCGTTGTGCCTCTCGGATCTCGCCGGGAGAATGCTCCGCCGCTCTCTGCCACCTGGTTTTGCTGATGCATTTCCATACCATATCATTCCAAGAACAGCAAGGATCATCCCAAGGACTACCTGAAAATTCAGACCCTCCTTGCCAAAGAAGAGAAACCCAAGGAACAGGACAAGCACGGTCTTCATGTGGCCCAGGACTTGGAAGGATACAGCAGAGAACCGGCCAATGCAGATGAATTGGCTAAGATTAACGCCGATGGCAATGAAGCATGAGAGAGTGAGGAAAAACTGCAGAATGATGGAAATGCTATGGTGAGGTGGGCAAAAAAATGAGGTTGAAGTTTAAATAACTAATCTAGCAAACAATCAAAATCCCAAATTCTGATCAAGCATAACATACCTATAGACCATTAACAAGGGACGAAACATGAAGGACAACTGTAGTTGTTTTATCTTATTTCTAACAGGCTAAGCAGTAAAAATAAAGGCATTTTAGTAACAACAGCAAATGCAATGCCACTCTAGCTCACCCAAATATCCAATATGATGAGAAGCAGGAGAAAAGTTATTATATTACACCCACAACATAACTTTTTCCTAAAATGATAAAGCATCATGCACGTGCAGTATTGCAAAATGTCGAGCTGCTAAATGATCGAACATAACTTTTTCCTAAAATGATAAAGCATCATGCACGTGCAGTATTGCAAAATGTCGAGCTGCTAAATGCTGGCCGATCGCCACTTTATCTCCAAGAAAACAGCTAGGTGAATTGCTTATAGAGAAGCTACAGCATAGATCACCACAGGATCAGAGGTACGAAACATTGTCATGAGACTGTCTCCTTACCAGAGCAACCGATGTGAAATTGAAGTGATCCACCCTTTTGCCTGTCAACAAGAAATCCACGAAGGGCCCCACTAGCAGGAGGGATCCAGCTTGGGCTGGAGCAGTGTGGCCCAGGAGGTTGAATGAGTTCAGAGAGTACTTCCGTTGGAGAAAATGAATGTACTGCAAAAAGAATCAAAATGATAACAGAATAAAAATTGGGCACCCTTTTTAATGAGGTATATGATAGAACCACAGTCCACAGGTACTGCAAATAGGACGATTACTCAAACACATAGGGCAATCAAATAATAGAAGAATGCCACGCAGTTGTAAGATACACAAAAGACTGCATTGCATATTTGGAAAATGGAGTGATAATGTGTCGGTAGACATTACGTAATATCATGAGGGCATAAAGAATGTTTTCATCTCATTTCATCAATGTCAAATATTGGCATGATGCTTTCTTTCCATGCTCAATGAAAGAAATAAAATCCTAAAGCAGTGCCAACCATTCATAACTTTGCAGAATTACAGAGAACCATAGTAACTATTGTGCCACCATGTAATATCTTGTCTTTTTAAAAAGTTTGTGGTTACCAAAGAACAGCTACAGCAGGGAATATTATTGGCTAGCAGATAGATAAAAAATAACCATACAATATAGGTGTTAAACTTACATATTGTTGCAAAGCTGTGCTCCAAACAGCTATAACAGCTGCGACCAGACCTTTCGCATTCACGCTGACATCAGTAACCGTGCAGACTGCAACTCCTATCAGTACAACCATTATGCTCAGCTTTGTGTCCCTTGAATAATGTACATGATCAAAGACAACCTCCAGAAGACATGATGCAGGTATCATGCACAGCTTTGCTATCTGAACAAGGGAAGGATTATTTAAGTGTTAACAATTTAAAGTCACAGAATTTAGCTAATGGAACCTTCACTAACCTGATAAAACCCCACAGAGTTCCACATCAAGCTTACGTTCATCCCAACAATCGACAAGTTTGAAAAGATCACAAATTTAATCAGATCTGGTAGTGGTAAGTGGGAGGGATGGCTCAGGCCTAACCACCGAAACACGATAGTCATCATGGTGGTTGTCACAAAATGAAGGCCAGTTAACGTTGTGGCTGCAAAACGCAAATTATAATCAGTGACACGGCAGGAGATATATCCAAATTCCCATACATGTGCAGTTTGTTGAGGGGCAGTACAGAAACCCCGGTAGAACTTATAATTACCTAATATATAATAAGAAATCATATTACATTAACATGTCTCTGGTGCTTCCATTAAGCTCCTTTTTATGTTCAGCAGACACATTACCAACTTATGTCGAGCAAGTCTCAGTATAGCAGCTAGAAGGGGGTAGATTTCAGGTTCAGCAGCCACCTATGATAGTCTAAGGGCCAAAATCTTGAGTCCATATTCCACTTACTCTTTCAGATCACTATCAAAGCAAATCTGGTGAACATTTTGGTATGAGTTGGCCAGGTACATATGTTTAATTAAAGATTTATCAACAATAGAGCATCTAGAATTCAAATGGATGGAAGTTGCACTGACATTGTAAAAAACTACTGGAAGTTTAAAACATGTCTGTCAGATCTCCAATTGTAAGCCCTGAGGAACAAGTATTATGAAATCAAAGGGCTAATACTGATGTGTATTCGGAACCAGAAATAAGCCTACAATATTCAATACGAAGTCCGACAGAAATGAAAAACACATAACAAAATACAGCATAAGATAATACTCACTGCCCACAAATTGAAGAGCAAGATATCAAGAGCGACAATCAGGGATGTGATTACAAAAATATTTATTAACATACCAAAACTGAATCCAAGTGTAGCCATTAAAGCTTTGTTGACCATGATGATTCCAACAGATGTAGTAATATTGAAACTCCATGATGCAAAGTCTAAGACAGCCTTCTTGTCGGATTTGCTTAGAGAACTCATCTTTATTTTCACGAGTTCAAATCAACACCTGCTGAACTACAGTCTCCGAGATACCATTTGCAAAAGATCCGGGAATCCAAGATTTAACTGCAGAAAGTGAAGTAATTTAGTATAATTGTTGCAATGTGATCCGAATTTGTGTTGTGTCCGTGCCAGACACGAGCATGTACCAGCGCTAGATGTTGCACGGGCCCATGCAACCGACTACAACTCGACATTTGCAACCGACCACAACTCGACATTTCTTGTCTGTTCCGGACTCTTCTTGCTCCCTGTATATATGTACCCCTGTAGTCGCACGTTTTAGACGGCCTGTCATCTTGTAATTTCGCCTTGTATAGTGAATTCAGCCTTCGTGCGTCCGTGGTTTTTTTTGCAAGGGTTTTCCACGTAAAAATCGTGTCTCCTGTCTCTAGATTCGTCTCTATTTTCGCAACAATAGTTATAGCTGAAGAAATGTAGAAGGGAACACTGCATGGCATCAGATGATTATACAGTGACCAAAGTATGCTGCCGCTTGCACCTGAGTAAAATGTAACCAGGGCAGTTCCCCCATTAAGCAGAGATTAATGCGCACAGCGAACACTATTTACAGGTTGTGGGCAGGTTATGTCTGGGGGTGAGATTTCCAACAGAGGTCAACTGAAGACAAACCTAAGGGATTTAGATTGGATATGAATAATTCATAAAAAATGAATATTTATCAGCAAGCTTCACTGCTTCAGTAAAGCACCCACCTAATCCATGAACGCAGCTTTACACCCGCAGCCTCCTAATCACCCCCGAATCCGTCCCCACATCGCAGTTGTTGAGCAAAGCACACCAAAACCAGCAGAGACCGCCCCCGAAAGTGATGGAGAAATCGGAAAAAAGAGAGAGGGAAAGGGAGATTACCTGAGAGATGAGGAGCTCCCTTCTCTCGATTGGTCCGAAAAGATGGATCTTTTTGGTGTTTTGATGTGAGATTTGGGTGGGCAGTGTGTTTGGGGTTGGGGGGTGGCGTTGTGGGTGTGTTCGCGTTTCTTTTCTTTTCTTTTTTCTCTTTTATCTTATTTTTGCAACGATCATAACTGCCTCTCAGATCTGCCCCTTGTGTGCCTGAGGACTATATATAGGTTACCCTATGTAGTCAAAAAAATTTGTCTTTTTTCCTTATGATTTTATCAATAATAATACAACTTCCTCGATTACATCGCCGTAGTTTCGTTTTAAGTAAGGTGACAAGAAAATGACATCCCATCCTTTTCTCCCCTCTGTCCGTCCAAATGTCTTGGAAGCAATACTCCTCTTCCAATACTCCTTTTTTTGACAGCAAGTTTGTTTTGTACTGGTCCATCTTATATCACCTATTGCTATTTGAAAAAAAAAAAACAATTGAGGACCATGAGCATTATATTTTTTAACAATTTTTGTCCCTAAACTCATAAATAGTACATCTCGAGTCCCTAAACTTGTTAAGTGGTTCATCACTTCACCTAAGGTCTAAATTCGATTAGAACAGATAATGAGGGGCTATTCTGTAAATTCCACCGCCCACTCAGCCCTCACATGGTCTATGCTGGAATCCATGTCAACACCATATGAGCAAACAACTCCAACCACATGTGCCTTGACCTTGGCTGAACTACTTAACAAATTTAGTGACACATGTGTACTATTCATGAGTTAATGGACCTACTTGACCTCTTGCAACAAAGTTTAAGGACCTACAATGTTTTTTTTAATGTCTTCCATAGATAAAAAGGCTTCCATTTTCTATGTATTCATGCATTTTTCTTTAAGCTCATTGTAGCATGTTGCAATTAATTGACCATGTGGTTTAATACTACCTAACTATAACCACATTGAGGTACACCCAATAACTAATAGTACGTAACACATTGCAATTATTGGATAACGATGACAAAAAGGTCACTCTTCCATAGAATCAAGGAACACACTTTAAGCCAAAAAATTTTTTTGGGGGGATTGGCTACGGATGTCTTGTTTAATATACAGATGCATCGTGCAATTAGGGTCTCAATAAACTTGCCAACTAATACATGGCCAATCTCACTCCAATAATAAACTTGGTGCAACCTTTTTTCAGATCACAAGCCATTGCTATCGAATGGACATAGCATACAAGTTAAGGCAACTGAGATTCTGTTTCGTATTATATGCATGGAGCAAACACAAACGGAAGCGAGGTAGCCTGTCTTTTGTCTAAACGAATGTGAAATGTACTAATTAATTGGCCCCGTGTTAATAGACTGGCAGATGCTTGCAGTTGCATCTCTAATAAGTTGACCAAGTTTAACTTTAAAGGTATGCACGCAATTCCGTGCTTTTGATGCACGAAGCAAAAGATTTGATTAGTTATGCTGAACAAACACACAAGTCCACACAAAAACCATGAGCCAAAAAACGCATGCGTCAGGGATTGGAAAGAAGCCTCTGTTTCGGCTGTCCAGCAAACATGTAACAGCTCAATTTTTGAACATTTGAAAAATTCTTGAATTTTTTGTGAATTTACAAAAACTTGGTTGCATTTCAAAAGTCAAATCAAAATCCTTGCCTTAAATTGAATTAATAAAAATCATGCACATATTATGAATATTCCAGCACTCGAACGATTTAGGATAAATCTGGAGTAATAGGAAGACGCCTATTACAAATCTGGAAAATTGTAGAGTAGCTAAGTAGGGTAGGTAGATCGTAATCAAAATAATCATAGCTTTATTTAGCTTCCCATTTGTTCGTAGTAATTACATTGTAAATGCCAAAAATTAATTGGAAGACCTTATTACAAATCTGTAAAAATTGATAAGTACTTAGTACGGTAGGTAGACCTAAATCGAAATAGTCTTAGCTTAAATTTGATTTACATTGTATGCGGTAATTATTCTATTAATGCTGAAAATTCTTTTTAAAGTACGAAAATAGCAACATTCCTATAAAAAAATATGTAAAAACTACGGAATAGGTTAGTGGGGTTTGTGTAGCTTAACCAAAATAATCCCAACTTAAATTTGGTTTCTATTTGTGGCTGATAATTATTTTGTTAATTATCAAGGCGTGTAGGCGTAGGGAGCGCGAGGCTCGCGAGAGAGAGCAAAAGAGAAATGGGGAAATGGCGGCCAAGGCCAAGGCGGATGGTGAGGAGTACAACACCAGGCTCATAAGGAAGGGCAAATGACCCTAGTCACGCAGTAAGTTGGGCTATTCCATAGTAGTCCCCCGTCTTACTCTCCATGTTAATTCTATCTCATGAAGGCATGTATACTTACATGGTCCGGATGCTTGTGTCACAGTGTACCGTAGTAGTAGCGAGGATGACTAAAACAATTAGCCGAACCATCATGTCATGTGACCGCGTGTAATGTGCTTCTATCTGCAGACTCTAATGTATTTTTGGTTCCATGCCTCGCACTTTATCTTCGGTCGAAAGATTTCATCAGCACGAGTACATTTGTAATCTCCAAGCCTCGTACAAAAGTTGGACTTCGTGACGATGTGAAAATGAATGATCCAAACGTAACAATATGAAAATGAATAATACAAAAATATTTATCCACAGATACACGTATGTTACCTTACCTCAAAAGTTCAACGCTCGACAGCAGCCTTCACGCCTTTCACAACTACGTATCTTTCATCAGCGGTATCTACCATATGTCCATCCTTGTATCTCATGTTGTACTACACAGTCTACATATTTGTCAATTTTTCTATTCTGAATTACGCGGACACTTCAACGTTTACCAAAGTTTAAAAACAAAATTCCAAAAAAAAATTTAAAAAATCTGCTACACATAATTTTTTTTGTTTTAAAAAAAAGGTAGAGCACCTCTTGTTACCAGTTGAACTAGCGACAGGAACCTCCCCCACAGTTCCCTTTGGCGACAGGGTCTCTGTCGCTAATTGGAATAGCGACGGAAACTCATGTCGCCATTTCAAGTGGCGACAGGGACCTAGTTTTGTAATTATTTTAGGAGACTATTTAGATTTCTATTTTTTAAAAAAATATATATTTTTTTTTAAAAAAATCGACACTGACCTCCATCCTCTCTCAGAAGGAAGGAAGGAAGGATCCCTGTGCCATCTCGAGATGTCAGTCCAATCTAGCTCAAGGGCCGAATCGAAGGCAGAAGAGGCTGGATGGGCTTTTGGCTTCTATAGGGCCGCCATTTTCCTTTAACTAAGGCCCATAACACATGGCCCAAAGAAATTCCCAAGCAAGTCCAAAATTGGGCGGGCCGTTAAAATAACGAGCCACGCCACCAACCCGCCCCTCCCAACTAGCCCAAATGAGCCCAACACCCGGCCGCCACCGTCCCGCTCCCGCCGACCCGCTCCCGACGCTCCTCCGCCGCCACGGCCCGCTCCCGCCGCGCCTCTTCGGGCAGCTGCACGCGCTCCTCCTCTCCTCCGGCCTCGCGCGCCACTCCACGCACTTCTCCCTCCTCCTCCGCCTCCCCTCCTCCCTCCGCGTCTCCCACCGCCTCCGCCTCCTCCTCTGCTCCCCGCTGCCCCCCACCGTCTTCCTCGCTAACTCCATCCTCCTACAACCTCCTCTCCACCTGCCCTCTGCCCTCTCCCTCTACTCCCTCCTCTACCTCTTCCCCTTCTCCCCGCTCCGCCCCAACGCATTCACGTACCCGCCCCTCTTCCGCGCCTCGCCTCCTGGCGCCGCCCTCGCGCTCGCAACCCATTCGCTCAAATTCCTCGGCGCCCGCGCCGCCTCCCACGACCGCGTCCTCGGGGCCGCTCTGCTCGACGTCTTCGCCCGCTGCGGCAGGATCGCATCCTGCCGCCGGGTGTTCGATAGGATCGTTCAGCCAGACCTGCCGGCGTGGAACGCGCTGCTGTCCGCGTACGCGCGCCGGGCCAGGGACGCGTCGTGCGCCGGCTCGGCGGCGGAGGTCCTCCACTTGTTTCGTCGGATGATCCCCTTGAAGGTCGGGCCGAACGAGATCACGCTCGTCGCCGTCATCGGCGCGTGCGGCGAGCTCGGCGCTCTCGGGCACGGTGTGTGGGCGCACGCCTATGCTCTCAAGCGCAGGCTCGCCGTGAACTGCTTCGTGGCCACCGCGCTTGTGGAGATGTACGCCAGCTGCGGGAGGCTGGACCTGGCCGAGCAGGTGTTCGCTGCCGTTGCGGACATGGACACGCGATGCTACAATGCCATGCTCAAGGGCTTGGCCGTCCACGGCCATGGTCGTGCTGCGCTCGCCTTGTTTGGCAGGATGCGCGGCGAGGGTGTCCCAGTTGATAGCGTCACGGTGCTGGCCGTGATGTGCGCGTGCGCCCATGCTGGATTGGTCGATGAAGGGCGGCGATGCTTCAACAAAATGGAGGTTGAATTTGGGATTGTGCCGAGGATTGAGCATTACGGATGCATGGTTGACATGCTGGGCAGGGCAGGTCGGCTTGATGATGTCGAGAAGCTGATCCGGGGAATGGACATTCCACTAAACTCTGCGGTATATAGGTCTTTGATCCGGTCTTGTGGGATTCATGGCAGGCTGGAGCTTGGCGAGAGGATGGTCGGAGAGTTGATGAAGCTCGAGCCAGAGCACAGTGGAAACTACGTCCTGCTGTCCAACTTCTATGCAAGGATGAGCCGATGGGAGGATGCCAAGAAGGCGAGGAAGGAGATGAAGGCCATGGGCATTGACAAAAGCCCAGGGTCAAGCCTCCTGGACATCGACGGAGTTCTCCACGAGTTCTTGATGGGTGACAAGACGCACCCTGCCTCCAAGGACATATATGCCATGGTCGAAGAGATCGAGGCCAGATTAACTGAATGCGGGCACCGGCCGAGCACCACGGCGGTGCTGTTTGACGTCGAGGAGGAGGACAAGGCGGCCGCACTGTCCTACCATAGTGAGAGGCTTGCCATTGCCTTTGCGCTGATGGCTTCTGCTCCAGGCGCGCCCATCAGGATCATCAAGAACCTCCGGGTGTGCAGTGATTGTCACGAGAGCGCAAAGCTTGTCTCTCGGGTGTACGGCAGAGAGATTGTCATGAGGGACCGGACCCGGTTCCATCACTTGAGAGATGGGCTGTGTTCATGCGGAGATTTCTGGTAACTACTTAGTCGATTGTTTGGTGCATAGTACATTGCAATGTCTTGTACATAGTATATTAAGTCGACCTTTAAAAAGTGTTACTCTTAGTTCTGTAACCAAGTTGTCTGGGTGGTGTAGTTGGTTATCACGCTAGTCTCACACACTAGAGGTCCCCAGTTCGAACCTGGGCAAAAGACATGTACGCCTTTTGGTTTGCATCGTTTTGCGCAGTTGGACAGGCACGAGGTTTCGCTGTGGCTGAAGCTGCTTCCGATGCTCCCGGTGATGCACTTGTCCCAGCAAACATCAGTAAGCTTTGCCACAATCTCGTTTGCCATGGCCTTCCTCTTCTCCTCCTGCAGAGAAAAAAATGTGGTAATTAGATTTCTATTGAACTAACAATCACCATGGCCGGCCGTCTGCTTGAACAGGGGATTTTGAAAACAGGAAATAAAGGCATGAATCTTAATCACAAATGCTACCAAAGATATGCGAGGAGCTACTTCAAGAGACATTGCTTAATTCTCCTGTTCCACAAGATGGGGAGAAAAAGGAGATGTAAGACCATTTCTTCAGCATATAAACAAACTAACTTCTGCCCATTCACAGTATCAGAAATCCATGATGAAGGTCCCTGCAGCATGGTACATGAAAATCAGCGTTGCTTCATTCTGTTATTATTCAAATTTGACCATGCCACCTACTATTGTCTTTTCTCTCAAGATGGGTTGCACAAGTGTAAAATGCAAACTTTGATGCTATTTCTAATCTAATAGCTTTCCTGCGCATAATTCACCAGGAAAAGATCCTTGCAAAATACCACAAAACACTGCATGTATCAATTTTTCTCTACGAAAAGGACCGATATCTCCTTCATGCCATCCCATCATCTTTTTTCTCTCCTTGTATTGGGTTATGTTATGCAAACTTTGATGTTATTTCAAACCTAGCAACTTTTATGCGCATGTTTCACCAAGGAAAGAACATGGCAAAATAATACACAAATCAAATTTCCATCCTGACACCATCAGGGATGCGGGTCGTAAATCACTTAAAATGCAAGGATATTAAGCATCATGTTCTTATGGGAAATAATGTGCATCAACATAGTTTAGTACCAGAACAGGCGAGCATTGATTATAGATTTGCACGAAGTAACAGGCCAGTTCCATTATATGAATTACAGATGCATTTGGGGTTTATGACTGTTCTAATTTCAGAAACTACCTTATGAACTAAACTGTTTCTCTGATACCATGAGGCCAGTTTCTGCTTCCTCTGAAAAACCAGTCATTAACTGCAGGTTATAAAAAAACCAGCCAGGATCACAATTTCAAGTCTGCTCGATTTAGGTGCTAAAAACCTGGCAAGTAAAGGACATCCAGCATTATAGGAATAAAAATGCATTAATTGCCGAGGGCAAACAGACGGCGCCTGAAACCAGGAAGCTTCCAGATGATTTAGTTTAAGGTCAGGGTTAGGAGTAGTTCTACACAAGGATTTGGTCAAATTCCACTACAAGAAGCTTGACTAGATCCAGTTCTACGATGGGTTTGAGACCCTTTTAACAACTGAACCTCCATTATGAAGAAACATCACCTATGCAGTGTGACGGGCACATCCACACGATACCTCTGCCTCTGGAATACCATCAAGTTCCCAAACGCACCTAAAATTCTAGTGCCGGTTTGCATCTCAAATCTAACTTGTAGCACATCTCTAAACCCCGAATTCAGGGACACTCTTGCTCTTAGCTGAAGAACTTTGCTGTTTCTGTACAGAATTTAAGTACACTGATGCATGCTGCTAAACAATGAGAAAAAAAAAAGAAAAAGAAAATTCGATACGAATCGGACACTTGGCCCATTTAATTCAGCCCAAAATGAACAATCGGCCCAACACAGGTTAACCTAGGGATATACTTGCCTGCCTGACCACGAAGCCCCTGCTCGCTCGCTCCTGCTGCTGCCTGCCTTCCGCCCGTGAAGCTTTGCTCGACGCCGCCGCCTTGCTGCCGTCGCCAGATCCGGCCACCGCGAGCAGATCTTCCGCCGCCGGCTCCTCCCTGGTTTCCTTCCGCCGCCGGCTCCTGACCACGAAGCCTTCCGCCCGTGAAGCTTTCTGCTCGACGCCGCCGCAGCGCCCGCCTTGCTGCCGTCGCCAGATCCGGCCACCGCGAGCAGATCTTCCGCCGCCGGCTCCTCCCTGGTTTCCTTCCGCCGCCGGCTCCTCCGAGGTTTGCTTCACGGCGCCCCTCCTCCCTGCGCCCTTCCCTGGCCTGGCTCGCGCCGCCCAGCCTCGCGCCGCCCTCTGCTCGCTCGCGCGCCGTCCTCTGCTCGCGCACGCCCTCTGCTCGCCGCGCGCCGCCCTCGCTCGGCCTCTTCTCGCTCGCGCCGTCCCTCGCCCCTGCTCGCTTGCGCCGCCCTCTGCTCGCTCCTCGCTCGCTCCTGCTCGCTCGTAGTTGTAGTCGCATCTCCTCTGGCCGGCTCGGCCTTTGGCCGCCGGCAGCTGGACTGGGTATTAAATGGGTGTTGGTCACTTATGTGTTTGCTGTTGCAACCCTATTTGTTACATTACTTACTTACATTTACTAATTAAGTTTTTTTTTTCTATTTACAGGTTTAAGGAATTCTCAATTTCTTGTATTAATATGAAGTTATACTTTATAAAGAACTGAAAAGACTAAGAGCTGAGGATATCTTTGAGGTATATATTCCTAACATTTTACATTTTCTATTTGATAAACGTGTAGAAAAAGCATTCAATAATATATATGCATATATTATTATTATTTCATTATCATTATATATATATATATACAGCCGTGTCCCCGTATCGCCATTTTTTAGAAAATAACGTATCCCGTGTCCGATACGTGTCGTGTCCGATACGCGTGTTCGTATCCGTGCATCCTAATATTTTCCTACTGTTGGAGTGAACCCTTGATCTATTCCTATGAGCCAAAGACCAATATAACACGTACAGATGTAGATGAATATACAAAGAATACCCTAAGCAATATACCGATTACTGCATACGCCTTGTTAACTTATAGGCTTGGCACTTTATTTGAAGCACATCCCAGTTGCATCTTAAATTCTTAACCATTACTCCAATAGAAAACTAAACCATTCTCATTCTCGCAAAAAGTTCTTGCTCTGCAATAAAAGAACGGATGATCCATGGGTTCACGCTAGTTACCGTGATCGGACAAGACAATGGACGTCTTTGCTGAGAGAAACTGATACAATCAATACCAGCCAGTACAGGATTTGGCCCTTTCTCACACAGAACACCGTAGCATAACTTGAACAAACATGGTTTGAATTTTCGGGTCTCGGTGCATACATGGTACATGCATGTTATTTCTGCAATCTTGAATTTTTGTTGAGAATAAGGAGTAAACTCGATAATGAAACTAACTGTTTTGTAACTTAATCATAACTTCACTTATTCGGTACTGGAAACTAACGATGCTTTGAATTCCTTCCCTCGCAGCTAGAACAAGTTTGCATTGCTTTACACATTCATTTTTGCTTCTCAATGGAGTGTTATGTGCTATAAGTACGGATTTGATTTCTAGTACGCAAGTGAATGGCATCTAAGGTGTTTGGTCAAAGAAATCTGCATGCATTTTCCTTGCGACTGCACATGTTGGATGAGGCATTTCAGTATGGCCCTTTTAATCGTAGTATGCAAAGGAGGTGGAAAAAGCCAGTAGATTCAGCACGAACTCGTCTGGAGGGCAGAACAAGGGATCATAGGCTGGACAAGCTAATGATTCAGCTCAAGAACTTGAGGCTGTCTTTGGATTTACATGAGTTGATATCTCAACAGAGGAACGGCTATGCATCTCTCCAACTTCTTTCGAGGTGGAGACATGAGGTCGGGTTGAACATTGAGATCGGTGCTTTCCTCCAGAAATATCCCCACATTTTCGAGATTTATGTGCACCCTGTCAAAAGGAGCCATTGTTGTAAGATCACCCAAAAGATGGCTGATTTGGTTGCAGAAGAAGATGTTGTCATCAGGGAAAGTGAGCCTGCCATAGTTCAGCAGCTGAAGAAACTTCTCATGATGTCCATGGGTGGAACTCTGAATATGCATGCGTTATGGCTCATAAGAAAGGAACTTGGTCTGCCTGATGACTACAGATGTTCTATACTACCAACCTATGGTTGTGATTTTTCTCTTGAATCCCCCGATACTCTGTCATTGGTCTCTAGGGATGAAGAATTAGCTGTAGCTAAGGTTGAAGAATGGAGGGAGAAGGAGTATACAGAAAAATGGTTGATGGAATCTGAGACAAAATATGCTTTTCCAATAAACTTTCCTACTGGCTTTAAGATTGAGCAAGGTTTTAGGGAAAAACTTAAGAACTGGCAGAGGCTTCCCTATACCAAACCTTATGAGAAGAATGTTTTGCATCCTATCCGCAATGCCGAGCGACTTGAGAAACGTATTGTTGGTATTCTTCATGAACTTTTAAGCTCGACAAGAGAAAAGATGATACCACTTGAGAGGTTGGCACACTTGAAGACCTTTGCTATGGAGGTAAACTTGAGGAACTTCTTCTTAAGCACCCGGCATTTTCTACATCTCGACCAAAGGAAGCACAGACGGTCCTTCTTAGGAGAGTTACAACAAGGATGTCCGGTTGACCCCAACATTTGTTTACATGGTACGAAGGAAAATGCTAGATCTGATTTTGTCAGGATGTCGTAACATTGATGAAACGGAAAGTGCAATTCGACTTGCCGAGGAGAACAACCAGGGATGCAGTCATGAGTCACAAAATCACACATACCAGGCAGATACTACGAATTCCATGTTGGGAGTTGAAAGTGGCCTTGGCCGAAAGAATCAGTCTAATGAGGAAGGCCATTACTGAATTTGTGCTGTGACTCAAAATTAGGCTGAGTGAAACGATGCAGCAACACAAGAGTCAGCAGTGCACACGCCGTAATACTAAAACTGGCACAACGAATATGTCGGTGTCCAACACGCATCTACGTCCGTGCCTTCTACGCTCGGATTCGATCTGCACCGTTACTAGGAGGGCCAGACACTTTGGTTTTGCCATGTCGCTGCTACATCGCCGTGGCGCCGGACAATCCGTGTCGCGCCATCGGCGCCATCACCGCGCCTACCGTCCCCTCACCCGACGCCGTCATGTGGCCCTGTCGGCTCCTCGCCCGGATTCCCACGCTTGTTGTTGTGCCATGGTGGCACGGTATGTGTCATGCACGAAATCTAAGGCTACTTCCAATAGACAGTATCTTAGTGTAGTTTCTTAGTACAATGGCCTTATGTAATGTTCCTAGTACATTATAAGGCTTTAGAAAAAAATGCAAAAAAGGGTACAAAAGGGTGGAATAAAAAAGAAAAAGATGATCCCTTCTTTCTTCCTGGGCACTACGGATAAATATTCATTCTTTCCACGTTAGGTTGGCTTTCAGATGTATACCATTTATTATATGAAACCAAAAAGAAGAATGACAAGAAAGTTGTATATAGATGGAGGAAAAAAATTATGACGTGGAAAACAAGACAAGGGGTACATTACAAGGGATAAACACCCAGAAAGGAGGGAAGAACAACACCTGGAAAAGGAGACCGACGTCCACGGCTTGAAGGAAGAACGATGCTTAGAGGAGAAGGCGCCTATTGAGGTAGAGAGAAACTAGACTAAGGAGAGGAACTTGAGATTAATTCATCTTCTTGCTTGAGAATAACGATTACAATAGGCCTCCTTATGTAGGGATCTCTAACCATTATGGATAAGATTAATCTAAATAATATATAACTTAACTAATATATAACCTCCTGTTTATGCAGTAATATCTGCACATGGCACCTTATCCTTATGGGTGCAAGAACGACCTAGAGTTCTGATGAGTTGTTGTTGTCTTGTTCATGTCATTGGAGCTGAAATTCTCATACATTTTTCAATTGTTAAACACTCTGACGAGTGTCAGGAAGGATGAATGAGCTACTCCTACAACAGTCCATTCTGCTGTACAAATAGTCTACTGGTATTGTCAATCTTGTGGAGGAATGAAGGGGCAAGAATCAACATTTATTTTAGTTTAGAGCAAGCAGATTTAAAATTTGTTAAAAAGGTAGACGAACGATAAATTGATGAGCAGAATCACACCATAATAAATTACATTGTAAAACAACTTCGTAGATTTTGAGAAGTTGTGCTATTGTATAGTAGTATGTGACAACTCGTTCCTTTCTTGCCTATTATAACTAAAGACCAAAGTTGCACATAATAACTGACAACAGAATTATGTGATATTCAAATATACCTTATGTAATAAGTTTGACCATTAACTACAACTCGAGTTCGTAAAAGTTTCCTTCTGAAAAAGTTTAACATTAACTACAACTCGAGTTCAAGAAGACACCAACTTGTTAAGCTTGACCAGAAATAAAAAAGTTGGATGAAAGAGAAAGGTGGGCAGTGCAAAGAGATGACAATGGCCCTTACCTGCTTTAGTACATTAGTTCATGCATGCTCAGTATGTCCTTTATCAGAAAGAACCTCGACAATTTGTAGAGCCACAGAGGCATGGCTTGAGTTTGCAAGCATCGATAAATTTGCCCTTAATGCCAGGAGGAGCTCCTCTTGTACCATAATCATAGGTCAGCTCAGTCATGGGAGGAATATGTTTCATTGCGAAAAACATGATATGTGGGTAACTATCATCACCATGGTCATACTGTACAGCTTGCCAAAGGAGATTTGGGGAACAGCTATGGTTCACAAAACGTGCCACATTGCCTGAATTTTTTGCACTTATGACAATAGGTAGTTGCTTAAAGCTCTCAGTTTTGACATCCATACTGGTTTCTTCAAGTAATTCTGCACCCAGATTCCATCTTAAAACCTTATCGTTGAGCCATGATGTGCGAAAGATATATTCATTTTCCTCACCATCCATGTTCATTGCTGTTTCGTTTATGACTTCACCAGCATACTCACAAATGAATGTGCCAGCACGGATGGGATCCCAAGATCGGAGGGCCCATCCACGATCCCCAGTCCAGAAAACCTGAAAATTCAGTCTAATACCCTTCTGTGTCACCCTGTTTCGACAATTTTGAGAACACTGACAATTAGAAGAGCACTCATAAATCCTAGGAATGTGCTTCACAAGCAATCCGGATGAGCTGTATGGAAGATCACCACCATTCTGCTGTGCACATGAACAATTAGTATCACCAGGCAAGCACACACTAGGACACTTGCAACTTTGTAATGGTTTTTTCTTACTAAGAGGCCTCAAATACTTCACTCCATTAACATAATCGAAGTGGCTTGGTCCTTTTTCATCGTTGACATCATTAACAAGGCACACAGGTAGGTTCTCAATCTTTGATGACAAATCTGGCAGTATAACCTTTTCTCTTGTGGCAGGATTTGCTTTCCACTTCTCCGTCATCTTCCAGAGTGAAATTCCATCTGGCTGCCCCGGCTCCCTTCTCAGCTTGTACTTGAAAACATTGAAACCATTCTTTGCTTTGTCCACCCAAGAATCTTCAACGTGATAAAGTCCATCGTAAATATAAATTTTGCCAGAGTTACAGAATGGGTCCTGTGCGCTGCGCACAACCCTGACCTGATTCTTCTTGTTTGTGCTGTTCATGAGAGCAAGGTTACCTCTCTCAAGGTTCTGGTCATGCTTCTCCTTGTGCCGACTATTGCCCCCCCTGGCCTGTGTACACCAAAATGTCTGTGTCATCGTCGTCATTCTCATAACCACCAGATGATATAATGCAGAGAGCAAGAGTCTCATCTTTCCCAACATGCCTAGCACGCATGTAATCAATGCCAGCCATAGCAGGTGCATGTAAACCCACAATGCACATCTCAATCCTAAAGAAGGAAATATCTCCAATTTCAACACCAGGCACAGATCCTACTATCTTAAGATTATTGATTCTCAGGTTATTCTGCATCATGAGAGCACCAGCCTTCAAGTCAGCCCGCTTGCTTGCATCCTCCTTTTCATCCAATTGCAGGATGCGTCGCCGGAGTGAATCAAACATGATCATGATTGCTTCCGCTGAATCCTTTGGGTTGTCTGATGAGGAGGGTCAGATGACGAGCTCTTTGTTGAGGCTCCTTCTTATCGACTTGCGCTTGATGTTGGCTGCATTAGAGTTCCAGGCCTGTTGAGCCCTCTTGGGTGTCTTCACTGATGTTGGGTTTTTCTGTTCGCCAAAAGGCTTGTAATCTTCATCCGAGAATTCATCTTCATGTTGTGCGCGTGGGAAATGCCACGGAGATTGGCGTAGCCTTTAGAGGAGTTGGTGATCTTGGTAAAGGCTGAGCAAATGAAGCTGGAGCTGGTTGAGGCCGTTCTGAAGAGGAGCAGGGCCTGAATGGTGTGACATAAACTAACAGTGGATCCGTTGATTGAGTTGCCACATCATATCCCATAGGAGTAGGGAACATCGGCGCTAGTTGATTGAGTTGACACATCATATCCTTGTGTTGAGAGCTAAGAAAAGCCATCGCATTATGCTTCAGATACAGACAGACAGCAAAAAATCGATCGAATTCAGAGCGCGCTCTCTCTCTCTCTCTCTTCCCCTTCTGTCGATGAGTGCTCCAAAATTAATCTCTATGCGTTTATTGATGTGCCGAATTCATGACACCTAAGGCTGTGTGATCGATCGATGTCTTTGTTTGCACACTAACTTTGTTCAATCCGGAGTGGCTAGGTACTAGCTACTTGTTGCTAGGAGAGCAACTGCATACTTAAAGGGATGATATGACGCATGTTTATATATGTCAGTCAACGCTAGCTGCATGCGCCCCTGATTTAACTCTGTACCTGTAGGGAAGGGAACACCATGGCAAAAATTAGCTACAGAACATTTAACTTTTGCGCCTTTAGTTATTGGACACCAAAAAATGTTAATTGTACAGCACAACACATAAATATTTAAGACTCTAAAGTAAAACTTTCTAAACTTACAATGTCATGTTAAACTGGTAAGTGACGATTATGCCCCTGATGGTCGTATATTTGCCATAATGGATACCTGTTTTATGTTGTAGACAGAGATGAGTTGAAGTAACCAGACATCGGGTGGAGAAGGCTCTTTGACACTGCTCGCTGTCTTCTTTGATTTTGAAGGCGACTTCTTGTGATGTAACGGAAAAATTTCCCTTCTTAAATGCATTGCAAGCAATTGTTGGGCATCACTATACTGCTTTTGTTGGTTGCTTTTTTATCTGCATCATTATAGTTCTCTTGCTTATCGACATCCTTGGATGTTGGATAGGCAGAAAGTTTCTTAGAACTGACTATGCAATAATCTCATTCCAGGTATTTGTTAGTGAGTATGCTGTTAATGATGAAAGGGATGCTGGTAAGTAAGTCTTCTTGCTTCATTGGCAGAGGCTGCTTTCCTCACAGGGTTAGAGAAGAATAGGTGATCTCCTCACTCCTCCTTTTCTTGGGATGTGGGGAAATAGCACTCATGCATATGGTTGTCTTTGTATCATGTGTCCCGGATATATCTCGACACTGTCTTTGACAACTGTGACCGCATTCTGCTTTCCCACCTGATGGGGAAATAAACTAGGTTCAGAAATCACGAGATAAATAAATAGAATAATCCTCTAAATATTGACATTGAGTAACAAGAATTCCTTATTGTGAGTTAAAAAGATGGTTCTCTGTCATGCTTCTTTGCAGTGATGCCGTTCAGATGGCAAGTTATGCACAGCTCTTTGTAAATGACAACGACCGCACGTTAGTATTGATTCCTTCGTGCCTTTTCCCCATTCTAGCATTCTTGTTGATGACAATTGCATTGATTATGTTTGAATATAATAATTCAGCTGGAACCCAGATGCGATAGTATTCAACTCCTGGCAACAGTATGGAACTCCGAGTTACTGGATGCAGACATTTTCCGTGAATCAAATGGTGCTGTGATTCATCCTATTACAATCAGTTCCAGCTACTCTGGTTCATTGGCAGCATCTGCAATCACCTGGCAAGACAATGGGGATAGCTTCCTGAGAGTAAAGCTAAACTCAAACTCAATGATTCCAATTTCCTCCAGCTTGCTTCAGTTCATTGGATAAGTGCCTTAATGCTTGAAATGACCCAATCTCTATATGACAATACAAAATTGATTGAACATTTACATACATGCATAAAATCTTACAGATATGGTTTCCTGCTGCTGGAGTAACATGTTTAGATTTTAGAACTTCATATTGATCTTCAAAAAATCTTCCACAGATTGTAAACTTTTGAGTCAAACGCTGTGAACCTCACAGTATCTGCAACTGGACTTGAGGCTAGTGTCAATATGTCAAGATCAACTGTCGTTGTTCTCACATCCAGCAATTTATGGGATGAAAATTCGTTCAGTGACCCAAATAAGGTAAGAAGGTGGATGCCTTGATCACAAGCTTTCTGCTTCGCATATTATATACTGGATTTTAGTAAAGGGCAACCTTTCCATTGCAAAATCTGAACCCGTTAGCGCATCTATCCAATCCCTCATCTTTTAGTTGCTTTGCAAGCTTTCCAGGAGCCTATTCCATCGAATCCTGTATATTTGGTAATATCTAGAACAAAATCTGCGTCTTCCATAAAAAAAAGCTATCAGGCGTCAGCGAGGTCGTGTAAGCAACATGTACCTTGCAAACGGTGCAGGTCGTGCCAGTTACAAGCGAATGCCGCAGACGCAGAAGAGATGCAAGCTTTGCTGGCTCCTTACTCGTTCACTTCATTTGATCTGGCTCTGGATCAGTACAATAAACTGGTGGCAGAGATGTTAAGCCATGGTGAGAGCTTTAAGAAGCAGGATGGTTACATGATGCTGTGGTACACAAATTGCAGAAAGCAAACAGAATGTTGACTGCTTTCTGGTATTTGCCTACTGTTGGAGTGAACCCTTGATCTATTCCTATGAGCCAAAGACCAATATAATATGTACAGTTGTAGATGAATATACAAAGAACACCCTAAGCCATATATCGATTACTGCATACGCCTTGTTAACTTATGGGATTGGCACTTCATTTGAAATACTAAACCATTCTCATTCTCGCAAAAAGTTCGTACTCTGCAATGAAAGAACAGATGATCCATCATCCATGGGTTCACGCTAGTTACCGTGATCGGACAAGACAATGGACGTCTTTGCTGAGAGAAACTGACACAATCAATACCAGCCAATGTACTACCAAATTAAAAAAAAAATAGTACAGGATTTGCCCCTCTTTTCTCACACAGAAGCATGCGACTCCTTTTGTAACGTACACAGTACAACACATAATTTACTCGATTGATTTCCTCTGTTCAATAGCCAGCCAGAATTGTACATGCATGAGATAACATTCATACAATGCATTTTTTGAGGCACCTACAAATACACCAAGCAATGTTCCGAAGAATGTCAATCACTCTTGACTCCCAGTGAGATGCCACACTGGGCAAGAGAAAAAAGAAATCTTGAAATTAGTCAATTGTAGGTAACATAAATACCATGTCCTCAAATGCAATCGAATCATTCAGTCTACTGAAGAAACTTACCTTCGCTAAGGGACTTAATGAGAGCAAAGTATGAGGGGGTATGTACAGCACCAGCAACTACTCCAACACTGCTGTGCAGCAGTGAAATCCTTTTCCGGTTTGAATTTTTTTTAGGGGGGGACCGGTAAGGCCGTCACCGCTGAAAATCGGAAATTCGGACGGAATTTTCAAAAAAAAAAAAAAATTTTGGATTCTAAATTTTAAAAAATCAAATTCGAACAAAATTCAAGCAAATTCTATTTTTTTTTGGCAATTTTCATCAAAACCGATTTTTTGGGGCCGATTTTAATTCCTACCGGCTACCACCGGTAACACCGGTTACCGGCAAAATTTCGCCGAGATTTTTTTCACTGATGTGTAGTAGGAAAAATGTGTGAACAAAACAAGTTGGAATGATGGCATCATTAATTCTTAATCATACGTGCAGGATTTTAGTATCTCTTAGCACCGAAAGCAATTGTCCTTGCTTAAATTTGTTATGGAAGGCAAAAGCAAGTGGTTTTGCTCCTTGCCCAGGTCCTCTAATGAATCCACTAGATATGCACATAGGAATTTCGTCAGAGAATAGTCAAGCCATGCCATTGGGACACAATCTAGTCAAGCCATGCCATTGGGACACAATCTTCATGATCAAAATGACGCGGTAAATCAGAAGATTGTAAACTTACACTAGTGATAACGAGACAAGTGGTGATCTCCTCACATCATATACAGCAACAAGACCACGGTACATTTCATTACCATCCTTGAACGACAATGCCAAACGTTCCCCGGAAGCATCACATGATAATTTCTCTATGCCTCAGCTAGATGAAGCATAAATTAGTGTATATAAGTCAGAGGATCAACCAGGCTGTTTCCCCAAACTAATGGACAGGGGCGGACCCTCCCTTCGGGCATGCTCGGGCGGCCGCCCGAGCTCCCCTTCGGCAGGACCCCTTCTCCCAGCAATCAGCATCACGGCTATGGCGCCGGCCACCAGCATTCGGTGAGACAGCCACGAGGAGATGAGACAAAATACGAGTGAGTTTTATTCCATATTTCCATTGGGCCTGGCCGGTTGGCCCATTAGTCCTCACGCCTCACCATTTTCACGGGCTCACGCCGCTCACCGCAAAACCTGAATCCTCCTCAGCTCTCCTAAGTCCTAACCCCAACCAAGCCGAGGCGAGGCGCTGGCGTCGGGGGCGCGGCGGCGGCGGGCAAGGCTGCGGCGGCGGCGGGCGAGCCGGCGAGGCGAGGGTACGCGGCGGCAAGGGTGAACAGCGAGTCGGCAAAGCTAGGCCAGGCGCGTGGGCTACGGCTCCCACCTCCTGCGCGGCGGTGGCAGGCCAGCCTCGATCCCATGGCGCTGGCGGCCACCGCCCAACTCCCTGCACTAGAGTGGCCTGAGATTTGGGTCTTGTGCTTCCCTCAATGAAGAATGTGAGAGAAACTTTTGATGGGTAATGTTTGAACATAAAATAATTTTTGGCTAAACATCTGCCGATTTGTGCTTCAGGGAGAGCTCTTTTGGGATTTAGAGAGAGCGTAGAAGATGACCCAAGTGGATCTTTGTCAAACTGGGGAGGAGCAGTAGAGGTTTTTGGTCATTGTTCTTGGTTCGGAGTCTAGTGCTCCCATGATGGCTGAGTGGTGGCCTTGTAAGTGATGCTTTTATCCAATCTTCACTCTTCTGCTAATCTCAGTCCTTGGTAGGATTGGAATTGATGGTAAATAGTTGCTGCTGATGATACGTAGCTCCTTTTGTAAAACAATCCAACATATCTCTTAAACACAAAGCACTGTGGATGTAGGATCTTGAAGGATCTCAGTCTGAAGGGCATGCTCTCGTCTGAACATATCTCTTAAACACAAAGCACATTCAGATTTTGTAAGTACCTGACTCAATTTTCACCAGCATCTTATTAAGTTCTGGACCTTGTGGTAGTTATTGGAGAATGGATAATGAATTAGTGACATCAAAGTAATATATCTGCATTTTGCTTGAAATTGAGGATTTGATATGTTGTGGTAGCTGGTTAAAATTGGGTACTGATAAATCTTTAGTCTTTACTTTTCACTTGTTAAAATCAAATGGAGTATTGAAATGTGTTGTTATCGGTTGCTTGATTGATTTGGTAGAAATGTATTTGAAAATGTATTTTAGTAAATTTTCGAGCACAAACACTAGGTAGTCCTCTTTGATTCATACTTGCGCCGCCCTACCTAAAATTTAGTTCAGGTCCGCCGCTAATGGATGAACTGTTTAAATATATATAGTATACTAAATGAAAACATGTGGGATGGCAAAGGCAGATTTTCTTTAAAAGGTATATTTGTAACATTGTGGGAAAAATATTTGAGAATTGGGATGCTTTTATTGGTTGGGAGAGCTTGTCTTTTACAATGAAATAACGATATTTACACAAATGACTTCCAAGTTAAGATAATATGAAAACAGATTCAATACGCACAAAAATATTATTTGAGATATAAATTTGCCAACACAATGGCAAATGTGGTTAGTCGAAATATCATCGATTAAAACTAGAATTTAAGATGAGTAACATATCTTGCATGAGGTGCACATGAGGTCAATAGTATAGTATGGCGGTGGCTGGGAAAAAAACGGTCAGAACCGGATTTACCCGTGGGAACCGGAACAGGTAACGGCGCTTTTTCGGGTTTTACGAGTTCAAATTTTAAATTTTGAATTTTGGCTGGTTTTAAGCAAATTCAAGCGAAATTCAACCGGTTTTTTTATGGAAAATCCAGAATCAGGCGGTTTTTTCCCGATCGACGATCGGATTACCACCGAAACGGTTTTGGATCCTTAGCGTTGGCGCGAGGCATTGTTGTTACCTAACAATCGAGAGGAAATTTCGGGAAGTTCAACTGGCGGGAGATGGGCATCGAAGTTAAGGATTATAGAACAAAGGAGCGCAGATGATCAGGATTCGGACAAAGAACACCGTAGCATAACTTGAACGAAAAATAATATATTTGTACTTATGTATCTACCTAAAGATGGAGGGTTTGATGAGAAGTGAATTGAGCCCAGTGTTGTCGAGTTAGAAAAGGATAACAATGCAACATGACCTTCGGGTCCCAATTTGCTCCACGACAAGAAGCAAAATAAAAATCAATAACCATCATGACTCTAAAAAAGGTTTAGCACAAGATATCATCCAATATTACAATATACTGTTTTAAGGTGTCCAATGGACATATCATATGTAATATGTAATACTGCAAAGTAGTCATAATACAAAATAAACTTAAAGTTTAGAAGCTTGATGCGAGGATCTTCAAAAGTATATTGCTTAATATCCGAGGTTTAATATTCAACAAGAAAATTAATAATATTCCATATGCATTTTCAAGAACCATGCTGAACATATTAGCTTTCAAGATAAATTCATATGATATCATATTAGATTCAGGAATAAAAAGACATAAGAAACATCCATTTCCAATAGGTCCCAGTTGACTTCTAATAAGCTGCTTATTCATTTCATGACTAAGAAGAATTGTGGTCCAATGTAAAATATTGCGATAACAATATAGTATACAAGGCAAACAAGTAATGTTGAATGTTCAAACAGTAGTTATTTAAGAATGAAAATATTACTTACAGACACGTATCCATTAGATGAAGACCAGGGTTCTGGTGTCCAAGTGTTTGTTTCCTACAAGTGAACAGTTCCATCACTAATAAAAAAAGTGAAATTTATAAATCCTTCAAAAAAAATAGTAATGAAAAAAGCAAAATAAAACAAATTATTGACCATACAATTTAGCAGTTAAAATGTAATCTCCACTAGGTGACCACCGCACTAATGATATACTACTTAGTCCGCGCCGTATAGGAGTTCCCAACCCTGTAGCAAAGGAAAGATCTACATATATTAGTATACAGTTATGTATAAGATGGGATTGGATGTCTACATTTAGAAAAGTTTGCTATAGGCGGTGTGGCTTCGGGATTGGTATCACCCTCTCATTATTCTGATCGTCACAACTAGAAAGATAAGTGCATGTTAGAATGATATTGAATGGTTGGAATTATCATTTGGTTAAATAAATGTTTGTCATAAATAATCAATACACCTACCATATTAAAGCTATTGGAAATTCTAGATCAAATTATGCGAGCTCACTGTGGCACATTAGTAGAGAGGAACGGGTAGTGCAGCAACTTGATCACCTCTGAAGTTACTTATATACCGACGTATTTCTAATTAACTATATGCATTGACATTTGACAAAAAAAAACCCTGCCACCCTGTTTCTTATACAGTATGCACACACATGGTTACTTCTCGAGACAACAACCTACGATAAATATGATATACTGGTATGATGTTAGGAGCACACCTATCGGACTAGGAAAAGTTTTTCATTTTTGACAAGACACAAAATACAGGAAAGGATCTATACAGTTGAATGCAAGAAATTGAGAAAACTCAAATCGCAAGAAGGAAGAGCATCTGTTTGAAGGACTCGCTACGGTGGAAACCAAAGTTGTTGTGCCGAGCGCTCTCGGTAGGCTCCACCTCGTCTGGAGCAGAGGTCGATGCATCGTTAGGAGATCATCCACTGGAAAGGAATAGCGCTAAAGACCATTCCCTGAAATATTCACAATGTGTGTGGATGACGAGACGCAGTGGTAAACTAGAGGGCTAAAACTCCAGTGTTGGAAGCGAGCAGGGGCGGACCCTCCCTTCGGGCATGCTCGGGCGGCCGCCCGAGCTCCCCTCCAGCAGGACCCCTTCTCCCAGCAATTAGCATCACGGCTATGGCGCCGGCCACCGGCATTCGGTGAGACAGCCACGAGGAGATGAGACAAAATACGAGTGAGTTTTATTCCATATTTCCATTGGGCCTGGCCGGTTGGCCCATTAGTCCTCACGCCTCATCATTTTCACGGGTTCACACCGCTCACCGCAAAACCTGAATCCTCCTCAGCTCTCCTAAGTCCTAACCCCAACCAAGCCGAGACGAGGCGCTGGCGTCGGCGCGGCGGCGGGCGGCCGGTGAGGCGAGGCACTGCGGCGGCAAGGGTGCACGCGAGTCGGCAAAGCTAGGCCAGGCGCGTGGGCTACGGCTCCCACCTCCCGTAGCGCGCGGTGGCGCAGCCCGGCTCGATCCCATGGCGCTGGCGGCACCGCCCAACTCCCTGCACTAGAGTGGCCTGAGATTTGGGTCTTGTGCTTCCCTCAATGAAGAAGGTGAGAGAAACTTTTGATGGGTAATGTTTGAACATAAAATGATTTTTGCCTAAACATCTGCCGATTTGTGCTTCAGGGAGAGCTCTTTTAGGATTTAAAGAGAGCGTGAAGATGACCCAAGTGGATCTTTGTCAAAGCGGGAGGAGCGATGAGGTTTTGGTCATTGTTCTTGGTTCGGAGTCCAGTGCTCCCATGATGGCTGAGTGGTGGCCTTGTAAGTGATGCTTTTATCCAATCTTCACTCTTCTGCTAATCTCAGTCCTTGGTAGGATTGGAATTGATGGTAAATAGTTGCTGCTGATGATACGTAGCTCCTTTTGTAAAACAATCCAACATATCTCTTAAACACAAAGCACTGTGGATGTAGGATCTTGAAGGATCTCAGTCTGAAGGGCATGCTCTCGTCTGAACTCGGGTGGCTTGTGCACATTCAGATTTTGTAAGTGCCTGACTCAATTTTCACCAGCATCTTATTAAGTTCTGGACCTTGTGGTAGTTATTGGAGAATGGATAATGAATTAGTGACATCAAAGTAATATATCTGCATTTTGCTTGAAATTGAGGATTTGATATGTTGTGGTAGCTGGTTAAAATTGGGTACTGATAAATCTTTAGTCTTTACTTTTCACTTGTTAAAATCAAATGGAGTATTGAAATGTGTTGTTATCGGTTGCTTGATTGATTTGGTAGAAATGTATTTGAAAATGTATTTTAGTAAAGTTTCGAGCACAAACACTAGGTAATCCTCTTTGATTCATACTTGCGCCCTACCTAAAATTTAGTTAGGTCCGCCGATGGTGACGCCACGCGAGGAAGCTTCGGCATCGTCGTGATCGACGAGGCGATTAGTTTCCTTGTCCTTGCGATTCTGCAAGCGGGGTGGGGCTTTGGGGTTTCCCAATCCCAAGTGGGGCTAGCTACAACTCTCCGCTACTAGCGACGAGAGAAGGCGCGCCACCGCCCGTCGAGGAAGGCGCGAGCGGCGAGGTGGATGGTTGTTGGTGCTTGACGGCGAGGAGAGGATGAGTCTTCCACCTCCTCGTTGCCTCGAGGATTCGTCGAAATGTCACACCTTTGTTCTGTTTTTTGAAAAATATTATTAAGTTGAATGCAATAGATTATTTACTATAACTTATATTAGTTCTTCGTTAATTTGCTTCTTTTGAATATTAAATCGATATTTTTGGTTTAATGATCCCGCACACATGTGAAAGGACCATTTACCCCTCGGTCACTTTCGATTTAAGGGCGGTGGGCGGTCGACTCGTGGATGGGCGATGGGAGCGACAATGAGACCCGAGGCCATCTTCCAAGCGTGCCCGTCACACCGCTAGAGAGAGGGATGTCGATGCCTCAGCCACCGGTGAGCCCCTCAATCTCGTCTCCAAGCACTTTGCCCTCAGCATCTCCATCTGCCACAAGCTCGTCCTCGAGTGCGCGCGCCATCCGCTCCTCCTCATGCCCTGCTTCCTCCAATGGCCCGACCAGGCCATGGCCACCGCCTTTAAGGCCAGCTTCGAGGCCACCTCCGACGTCGTGGGGGTCGTCGGTGCCATGTACACCACCCACATCTCCATCATAGCGCCCAAGGTCTCCGCCGTTGCTTACTTCAACCGCCGCCACACGGAGCGCAACCAGAAGACCTCCTACTCCATCACCCTCCAAGGGGTCGTCGGCCCTGATGCGCCTTCACCGACATCTGCATCGGCTAGCCGGGCTCCATACCCAACGACCAGGTGCTCTACAAGTCGGCCCTGCACCAGCGCGCCGCCGCCGACATGATGGCCGGCTCCTGGGTCGTCAGCGGTGCCATCTACCCGCTCACGGACTAGGTGCTCATCCCCTACACGCACCAGAACCTGATGTGGACGCAGCACGCCGTCAACGAAAAGGTGGACGAGCTCTGGCGGGTCACCGTGGACGCCTTCGCAAGGCTCAAGGGGCGGTGGCGTGCCTGCAGAAGCGCACAGAGGTGAAGCTCCAGGACCTTCTCGTGGTGCTCGGCGACTGCTGCGTGCTGCACAACATATGCGAGGTCAAAGGGGAGGAGATGGACCCAGAGCTCAAGTGCAACCTCGTCGATGATGAGACGGTGCCGGAGAACCCAGTGCGGTTGGAACACGCCAAGAAGGCCAGGGACAACATTGCCCACCGGTCCGGGATGGCTAGACCAAGCCATCCAGGTAAGGACAGCAGAGCCAACCAGAGGAGCAAAATGATCATTTCACATGTAGGCAGAGTCATTAAACCGAATATATTGATTCAATATTCAAAAAGGGCAAATTAACGAAGAACCAATACAAATTGTGGCAAATAATCTATTGCATCTAACTTAATAGTGTTTTTCAAAAGGTAGAACAAAGATGTAACATTTTGGCAATTTTCCCGTTGCCTTAAACCCTTGCCTTCTCCACGATTCGGGGCTTAGTGCGAGGGCGAGCAGTGACGGAATGGACGGTGTAGATATCCTCCTCCTGCTAATCTAACAAGGGGGCAGCAAACGCAGCATCCATTTGGTTGGTTTGATCTCTGCTTTGCTCTGCTCTATTCTGCTCCACCCCACTCTGGCCCCAGTCGCTGTCGCCGCCGTCACCACCGCTACCCTAGTCACCGTCGCCCACCGCAGACCACCACACCTGCTCTTGTCCTCTCGTCCACTCCGAGACATTATTATCTGTGCCCGCTCGTCGCCCGCCCGCCCGAGCTCGCTTCATCCATATTGAGCACATCTTGTTCGATGAAATGCCTAACAAGGTCAAGGTCTCTCACCTTCTTGTTTTCTCGCATACATGTCATGCATGCATTACCACTCTACTTCAGGTGTACCTACCTCGGATTGCCTCTCTTTTGATCATGTTCCATGAATTGCTTGAAACTGAGTACATGTCTCCATCACCGTCAGCTCTTTCCTGCGGTCCCTTGTTCCTTTCTCATCTGGTTTAATTTTCGGGTCTCGGTGCATACATGGTACATGCATGTTATTTCTGCAATCTTGAATTTTTGTTGAGAATAAGGAGTAAACTCGATAATGAAACTAACTGTTTTGTAACTTAATCATAACTTCACTTATTCGGTACTGGAAACTAACGATGCTTTGAATTCCTTCCCTTGCAGCTAGAACAAGTTGGCATTGCTTTACACATTCATTTTTGCTTCTCAATGGAGTGTTATATGCTATAAGTACGGATTTGATTTCTAGTACGCAAGTGAATGGCATCTAAGGTGTTTGGTCGAAGAAATCTGCATGCATTTTCCTTGCGACTGCACATGTTGGATGAGGCATTTCAGTATGGCCCTTTTAATCGTAGTATGCAAAGGAGGTGGAAAAAGCCGTGAGAGTCGGACGAACTCATCCGGAGGCGAACAAGGGATCATAGGTGGACAAGCTAATGATTCAGCTCAAGAACTTGAGGCTGTCTTTGGATTTACATGGGTTGATATCTCAGCAGAGGAACGTCTATGCATCTCTCCAACTTCTTTCGAGGTGGAGACATGAGGTCGGGTTGAACATTGAGATCGGTGCTTTCCTCCAGAAATATCCCCACATTTTCAAGATTTATGTGCACCCTGTCAAAAGGAGCCATTGTTGTAAGATCACCCAAAAGATGGCTGATTTGGTTGCAGAAGAAGATGCTGTCATCAGGGAAAGTGAGCCTGCCATAGTTCAGTGGCTGAAGAAACTTCTCATGATGTCCATGGGTGGAACTCTGAATATGCATGCGTTATGGCTCATAAGAAAGGAACTTGGTCTGCCTGATGACTACAGATGCTCTATACTACCAACCTATGGTTGTGATTTTTCTCTTGAATCCCCTGATACTCTGTCATTGGTCTCTAGGGATGAAGAATTAGCTGTAGCTAAGGTTGAAGAATGGAGGGAGAAGGAGTATACAGAAATTTTTTTGATGGAATCTGAGACAAAATATGCTTTTCCAATAAACTTTCCTACTGGCTTTAAGATTGAGCAAGGTTTTAGGGAAAAACTTAAGAACTGGCAGAGGCTTCCCTATACCAAACCTTATGAGAAGAATGTTTTGCATCCTATCCGCAATGCCGAGCGACTTGAGAAACGTATTGTTGGTATTCTTCATGAACTTTTAAGCTCGACAGTAGAAAAGATGATACCACTTGAGAGGTTGGCACACTTCAGAAGACCTTTTGCTATGGAGGTAAACTTGAGGGAACTTCTTCTTAAGCACCCTGGCATTTTCTACATCTCGACCAAAGGAAGCACTGACGGTCCTTCTTAGGAGAGTTCTGAGAAGGATGTCTGGTTGACCCCAACGTTGTTTACATGGTACGAAGGAAAATGCTAGATGTGATTTTGTCAGGATGTCGTAACATTGATGAAACGGAAAGTGCAATTCGACTTGCCGAGGAGAACAACCAGGGATGCAGTCATGAGTCACAAAATCACACATACGAGCAGATACTACGAATTCCATGTTGGGAGTTGAAAGTGGCCTTGGCTCAAAGAATCGATCTAATGAGGAAGGCCATTCTTGAATTTGTCTTTGTGACTCAAAATTAGGGTGAGTGAAACGATGCAACAACACAAGAGTCGATGCACCAAACAACAAAAGCACAAATTGGGCTCTGTTGCTCTTTGAAGTATGATGAGATGATCAATTACAATCTATATCTAGAGGAATATGCGCCCATGTCATCAAGTCCAATTTCATGCGCACGTAGTCATAGCCTCATCTCATCTCTTTTATGCGAAAAGAAGACTTTTTATTAAAAAAATAGCGGAAGATCTTGCATTATGTTGTTTCTTTAGTGCGCATTTAGTACGTTCATCGTATGGACGTCTTTGTTCTTTTTTTGTTTATTATTTGCCCTTTGTATTCCTTTTTATTTTTGTACTCTTGGTATTAATGGTAGTGGTGAATTGGCATACTCAATGTTCTAACAAGCGTATAACGGAGCGTAACACAAAGTGTTTTATAGAGGTTAGCATATAGCGGGTGCAATATGCTCGCTTATATTTGTAGAAATACAAAGTTAATTGAAACAATTTTGAAGTAAATTGGCTTAGCTTGTATTAGGATTATTTGTTTATGTGCATATCTCAAGTCTTGGAGTAATGATTTAATACAAAAGATGGCAAGATTATGCAACAACCGAATGATATGAAAACTTGAAATGTATTTGTACCAAAGTCTCGCTACACACCATGCAATACGGACAAAGCGGCTCGTAGCAGCGCCGAATGTACAAAGTGCTATAGATAGCCGAGTTTTGGCCTAAATGACACTATTGACGTTTTATTAGCAAAATAGCCGTCACACGCGTAATACTAAAACTTGCACGCACGAATATGTCGGTGTCCAACACGCATCTACGCCCGTGCCTTCTACGCCGATTCGACCGCACCGTTACTAGGAGGGCGGACACTTTGGTTTTGCCATGTCGCTCCTACATCGCCGTGGCGCCGGACAATCCGTGCGCGCCATCGGCGCCATCGCCGCGCTACGGTCCCCTCACCGACGCCGTCATGTGGCCTGTCGGCTCCTCGCCGGATTCCCACGCTTGTTGTTGTGCCATGGTGGCACGGTATGTCATGCACGAAATCTAAGGCTACTTCCAATAGACAGTATCTTAGTGTAGTTTCTTAGTACAATGGCCTTATGTAATGTTCCTAGTACATTATAAGGCTTTAGAAAAAATGCAAAAAGGGTACAAAAGGGTGGAATAAAAAGAAAAGATGATCCCTTCTTTCTTCCCGGGCACTACGGATAAATATTCATTCTTTCCACATTAGGTTGGCTTTGGATGTATACCATTTATTATATGAAACCAAAAGAAGAATGATAAGAAAGTTGTATATAGATGGAGGAAAAAATTATGACGTGGAAAACAAGACAAGGGGTACATTACAAGGATAAACACCGAGTAAAGGAGGGAAGAACAACACGGGAAAGGAGACCGACGGCCACGGCTTGAAGGAAGAACGATGCTTAGAGGAGAAGGCGCCTATTGAGGTAGAGAGAAACTAGACTAAGGAGAGGAACTTGAGATTAATTCATCTTCTTGCTTGAGAATAACGATTACAATAGGCCTCCTTATGTAGGGATCTCTAACCATTATGGATAAGATTAATCTAAATAATATATAACTTAACTAATATATAACCTCCTGTTTATGCAAGAATATCGCACATGGCACCTTATCCTTATGGGTGCAAGAACGACCTAGAGTTCGATGAGTTGTTGTTGTCTTGTTCATGTCATTGGAGCTGAAATTCTCATACATTTTCAATTGTTAAACACTCGACGAGTGTCGGGAAGGATGAATGAGCTACTCCTACAACGATCCATTCTCTTTGCACAAATAGTCTCTGGTATTGTCAATCTTGTGGAGGAATGAAGGGAAAGAATCAACATTTATTTTAGTTTAGAGCAAGCAGATTTAAAATTTGTTAAAAAGGTAGACGAACGATAAATTGCTGAAAGCGAATCACACCATAATAAATTACATTGTAAAACAACCGTAGATTTTGAGAAGTTATGCTATTGTATAGTAGTATGTGACAACTCGTTCCTTTCTTGCCTATTATAACTAAAGACCAAAGTTGCACATAATAACCGACAAATGAATTATGTGATATTCAAATATACCTTATGTAATAAGTTTGACCATTAACTACAACTCGAGTTCGTAAAAGTTTCCTTCGGAAAAAGTTTAACATTAACTACAACTCGAGTTCAAGAAGACACCAACTTGTTAAGCTTGACCGAGAAATAAAAAAGTTGGATGAAAGAGAAAGGTGGGCGGTGCAAAGAGATGACAATGGCCCTTACCGCTTTAGTACATTAGTTCATGCATGCTCGTATGTCCTTTATCGTAAAGAACCTCGACAATTTGTAGAGCCACGAGGCATGGCTTGAGTTTGCAAGCATCGATAAATTTGCCCTTAATGCCAAGAGGAGCTCCTCTTGTACCATAATCATAGGTCAGCTCAGTCATGGGAGGAATATGTTTTGTAACATCCCCAATTCTATAAACAGTAATTAAATGCTTTATGAACAGTAATGAGGTGTTGTTCATAGCATTACTGTTCAATTATACCATTTGGGCAGTATGTTACAAATTAAAAACCTTCCTTTTTAGCCAAAATCCAAAAGAACCATTTAAAGTCTTAAAGGAATACAAGATAAAACTTGTATTATGACTGGGAAGTATTTTTACTAAAGCCTAGATAAATTATCTTGGCTGAAAATATTTTTGTTGCATTTTTAGAAATTATTTTGGCCCAAAGCAAAATAATTATCCTTAAATGAATACTTTCGGGCTAAAATAAATATTTATGTATTTTACAAAGTGATTATGTGATTTTTAAAATTTATCTGGGAAATATATTATCCCAGTAGCCTTCAGCAAAAATTTCATGATTTTACAAATTTATTTGCTATTTTTAAACCCCAGTCAAACCTTTGAGCAATTGAATAGGTTCTGGTCAAATAATCAGGTCTAAACCTAAACTCTTGTACTGTAGCGACTCGATCTCATGCGGTTGGGTCCAACCTAGTACACCGGTCCGGCTCTGTCACGTTCGAGCGCGAGCCCGAACCCTATGTGCGATATGAGCCGTTGATTTTCAATCGAACGGGCGAGGTCGCAATGTCCCTCGAGCTGTCCACGTGTGCGCTTTGATCTCCACCGTTGGATCTTAATCTAACGATCGAGATCAGTGTATGCAATCGGACAACTCCGGAGCCTGCCTCGATCTCCACCGTTCATTTCCGATCCAACAGCGCCTCCCTTTTCGTTTTAAACTTAAAGGCGCGCTTTTATCTGAGCCGCCGATTCAAATCCTACGGCTTTCCTTTTTACCGCGTGCTATTAAGGCCCGCGCTCCTCTGGGCCGTTAGATCTTCATCGTGTGGTCCAGATTGGTGTATGCATTCGGACGACTCCGGATCCCCTCACGATCTCAGCCGTCCATTCTTGATCTAACCGCGTCGCTCGTTTCTTTTTGAAATCAAAGGCGCGCGTTTATCTAGGCCTTTGGATTTAAATCCTACGGCGCTCCTTTTTGACCGTGGGCCTTTAAAGCCCAAATTCGGTGGATGGTTGGATTTCAATCGAAGGGTCCATATGAGTGTATGCAATCGGACCATCCGGTTCTTTGCCCCATCTCGACCGTGGAAATCCAATCTAACGGTGCCGCGTCATCTCATCTAATCGAGTGACGTGTATTCCTTTATTTTACCGTTGGATTCCAATCCAACGTCCAGATTTGAAAGTAGATCCCGAGATTCCTTTTGGGCTCTGTTTTAATCTCGATCGACCGTTCTAGATCGCACGGTCCATATTAAAAGATACCGATTAAAACCTTTTAACCTCTCTATTTATCACAGCCGCCCATTTCCAATCGGACGGCTGATATTCTTTTGAGCTTTTAGGAGGCGCGCGTGGCTGAGGATGACAAAGGGACCCACATGTCATATTTTGTCTCCCTTCTTCCTTATCTCTGCGCGCAGCCATTTCTGAGAGCAGAGGAGAGGATTATCCAAAGATTATGCCACAAATTTTTGGATATTTAGCTAAGTAGACACCTCATCAACTCTAGATCTTTCCTCTTGCCTGTAGCTCAACATCCATATATAACCCTAACTTTTGAGCTACGCCATTGTTGACCACCAAGCTCATCCTTTTCCTTCTTGTCGATGGAGTTTCTTGCTCTTGTTCATTGCTTATCCACCTTAAGCACTGGTTTTACCTTACAATAAAGATTGGCTATCTTTTGTAGGTTAAATCCAGAGTTTATTTCTCTGTCAATCCACTTCGGTTTTCAAAGACTGTGGTGTCTTTCCTTTACTGGTAAGCTAAAACCCTAGTCTCTAACATCTTGAGCATCTTAAGGACTTTAGAAGCTCCTGTGAATCATTCTTTTGAACATCAGTAGCTTCAACTTGCTCTAAACTGAAAAGTTGATATTCTAAGTTTTCGGTCTTTCATGTCATTTTCAAGACCTAGGGTTTCTCCTGTCGACTTGTTATCCTAGTTAGGTTTAAACTAAACCCTAGTAGCATAACAAGTTATTCTTTTAATCCTTGTTATCATCTATTTAGGTTGATAACACAAATCTGCCTCTGTTCCTTTTTGTCGGCTCAACCGACAATGCAAGTTTCTTTCAGCTTTTGGTAATCTAACTGATTAGGGTTAGATTAAGGTTAGTTTGGGATATTAATTACCCTAAAAGATCATGCTAAGTTTCATTTATGAACTTTTGCATGTTCTATTTTTCTTTTTTCCGAAAACTGCAATCTGTCCTGTTTTCAGCTCTTTTAAAATCTGAAAACTGGAACTCTGCACTAAACCCTAGTTTCTGTCTTTTAAAAACAGTAAGTTATAAAATGGGTTAGTATTACTATTAGGGTAGATATAACTTAAGCATACTGCCAATCATGCATTTCCAGATTGATCATGCATATTTCTTCCATTTTGGACTTATTGTTAGTTTGGTATTTATTGGGTCTTATTGCTTCTTTTAGAATCTGGTTCTGCTGAAGCAATTGAATATATTTCTGAGCAACCTGAACCTGCAACAGAGGTTTATTATTACCAAGGCAAGCATCCTCTCTGCACCATGTTGATCCCAAATTTTATACATTGACTTTCTAAATCCAGTGACAACTGTGCATGCTATTTTTCTGAAAGTACAAACTGTGATCTGTTAGTAGCTAGTTATGACCTAACATGATGGATTACCTCAATTGCCACCATACACTCAACCTTAGCATAGTAATGTATACTATAGCATATATTTTCAGTTTTGGCTTAGACATGCAGTCTAGAGATTTTAGAGTTTGACAAGCATATCTTGTCAAACAGGGGAATCACAAATGAACTTTTGTTATTTTGAACTCTTTGTCCAGTTTCTTTAAATCAAACTTGAGTTTCATATTTAAATTGATCTGGACAAGAGGAAGCTAGTGATGGTGCTTTTGTGCACGAGATTGGGTTTTGTGGTGGACTTGTCCGGATGAATTAAGGACCGAACTCTGACTATTCAATTCAAGTCCCCACGCACTTCCACATGCGAGTGTATGGGCGCTGTTTGGTTAAGTAAAATGTTAAGACTATTGGGTTGGAAACAGGAAAGTAAGAATATGTGTATTGACCTTGTATGGCATAGATGCTTAGGTCTTCGGACTGCGTTGTATGCCATGTGAGCTTGTATGTCAGTATCAGATGTTCTTAGAAGGGTGAGGGCGTATATGTGCTCCGTAGCATATACGTACCTTAAAGATGCCGATTGCAGAGTAGTATGGGTAGCGAACCCTACGCACTTATTTTGTTTGGGTCGGCATTCCTGACGCAACATGTGTGCCCCGGTTAAGCAGATGCTATCAGTCGTTGTTTAAGCGGGATCAGCTCACACATGGGGGTCCAACTCAATAGTGTTAGCTTGTTGAAAAATACCAAATCTTAGTTTCCCCGGTCGGCATACCAAAGGAAGTATGTCATCATTCGGAGGCATCCGAAGGCAACGGGCTAGCTAAGCCATGTGGGTAAAGATGTACACCCCTGCAGGGTATTAAACTGTTCGAATAGCCGTGTCCACGGTCATGGACGATAACTTGAGTTGATGTCACCTGTATAGAAGTTTTGATTTACAAAATCTGGTTTCGGTTTTTATGGTTGTGCATGAGGGATTCATGCACTGTACTGTTTACAATTATGTCATTTACTTACTGTTCTAAGCAAACTTTGATTTATTAACTTGCTTTATCAAAATTTAGCATTTGTAGGTTAGGATGTATTGTTTTATGCAAATCTGAACCTTTATACCTTCCTGTTGTAACCTTATGCATGTAACAATTCTATTCCTTTGATTAGGTTCTAATAAACACTTTCTTTTATTAGTTTGTGTAAGACTTCTTTGAGTACCTTCCGTACTCGTGGTGCTATCACCTATTGTTGCGGTGAGACGGTTTTCTTTATGAAGTACCCGTTAGCGCCCGATCGCAGTGACGCTAACGAGTAGAGCTACTTCTTTCCTCCACGCAATTGCCTGCGGGTGGATGAGGCCATTGGTGGACTTTAATATTTTATTTTTTGCTTCCGCTGTTTGACTTTTGAAGTGACCAAGTCACTTAATATTGTAGTACTAAACCGAATGATATAAACCTATGTTTAATTATGCAAATGTATGACTTGTATGTGTATGATGCAATGTTGTTGAAGGATATATATATGCAATGGTCGTTGATCCTGGGAACCATTGTGAGATATATATATATATATTCCGGGATCCTGTTTATTGGAATTGTCACTTGTTAAATTTATATCTTTAGCATGATCTTTAATAAAGGGACAGTACTGTTCCTTCATTAATAATTGTGCTACCGTATGAATTTAATTAAGTACATTTCCAATAACCTGGGGCGCCCACAGCGTTGGTATCAGAGCATACGTTGCCTGTAGGTTAGAAGTAGCCTGGCCGAAACAATTAGAGAGTTTTCTGATAAAATTATTTTCAAGCAGTAATGTATTTTCGAAAGCTTAGGAATGACATCTTTTATTTCTTATCTTCCTTAATGTCAATTCTTGCCCAACTTTCTGTTGGTTTATTTAAAAGTGAATTGTTTCTTACCTTTTCCTTTTGCCTATAGATGAGTGGGTGGTATTTGGTCAAGGAAACCCGAGCCGAGGATGTTGATGGATTTCCAGCCTTACTTCGGGACATGATGTGGCGAGCCAATTTCACCTATCAGCCGGAGTACGCCATCTATCGACGAGACCGAGGACCAGGGATGGAGGAGTACCGTGCCTTCATCAATGTCATCGCTAGGCATGTAGCTGGCAGTGTTCCCTACTGTGTCCAAGCACTTGCCACCTCTGAGGCCATGGCGGTTCAGGAAGCTGCGAGTAGGATGATGAGCCTTCTTCGTCATGATTTGATGGAATTGTCTCAACCACCCTATGACCACTTCCCGAATCAAGGTCCTACCTCCGAAGTGAGCATGTTCGATGAGATACAGTTTGGCGAAGACCCCCAGGTGCGACAGTTGGCGAGGATGGTCCGCATCATGGACCAAATCCATCGCTGCATTGTGAGGGAGTTATGGGAAACTCGGCATCGCCTTAATGAGGCCCAGGAGTACCTGCTTCTTGGAGTCAACATGAACCGCGTTCCTCGCAACGTGCTTTATGGTGACAACGAGACCTCTCCCGCTGCTGCTGCACCACCTCTTTACCGACTTCCAGAAGTGGCCGGGTGCGTGCCTGTTTATGGACAAGTGCGTCAAGCCCGGATGACTGCAGGTTTTCCTCGCACTCTGCGGACTGCACCTCCTGGAGGTCATCAGCCACTGTTGGGTTCCCCGAGGCGTCTCATTAGTCCTTTGGATCCTGTTGACACGGGTTCCCCTGGAGCTCATCTTTTGAATGAGTTTCCGGTGAAATTTAACCGGGATCTTTACGCTAGCACCTCGACGATGAATCCTCGTGGTTAAGTGTCTTTTAGTCTAGTAGTTGCCCTTAAATAAAATGTATGTAATAGGGCAGTAGTATTTTGTACAAAGTATGTAAGTTTGACTTTTGGGGTTGTAATATGATCTTTATGGCCGACTCTGATGTGCGGCTGTGACCGAAATCTTTTGGCTGTTATATGAAGTTTCTGGTTTTGGTGTTAATTTAAATGCATAACATAACATGCTGCATTATATGTACAGTGTTTGTTTCTTTTCTAATTGCAATCTTGTTTGTGTTTGCCGAGTATATCCTTGTTATGTTGTTAACCATGGTGTGGTAACAGGATGACAGGACCTACTACTCGTGCGCAAGCGCAACAAGGGAAGGGCATGTCGACTCCCGTGCCCCATTCTCAGGGAGGGCCGACTGAACCTTCCAGCTCTCAGGGTCCGCAAGGTGGTTCCCAGGAAGAGGAGCTTCCTCCACCACCTTCGATGGCCGACGTGCTCATGCAAATCGAGCGCAACCGAATGGACCAAACGCGCATCTTGGAACAGATTGCGCGCAACACTTCTTCCCCTGTTGCACCAGCCGTCAAAGCAGGAGGTCACCATGTGCAGGGCAGCCTTGCTGACTTTCAGCGGACTAACCCGCCGGTGTTCTCTAGCTCTCAGGATCCCATGGAAGCAGAGGACTGGCTTCGGACCATTGAGAAAAAGCTATTGATTGCTCAATGTTCCGAGAGGGAAAAGGTCCTTTTCGCCAGTTATCAGCTTGATGGGCCAGCCAACATATGGTGGGATAATCTCCTTGCCATTCAGCCTGCTGGACATGTCCCTACTTGGGATGAGTTCGTGGAAGCTTTCATGAAGCTCATATTCTGAAGGGTCATGATGATCAAGCAACAGAATTTCTCGCTCTCAAGCAAGGCGAAAGTGCATTATCGAATACTTACATGAGTTCAACTTCCTTGCGGATATGCTCCTGATGATGTTTCGACTGACCTTCGTCGTCGAAACCGGTTCTTGAATGGGCTATCTGAAGAACTGCAGATGGCTGTAGCTCTGCATGATTTCCGGAATTTCTCTCATTTGGTCAACAAAGCAATTGTGGCGAGAGTAAGAGCAAGGTCGTGGAGGAGTCACGCAGCGGCAATGGACTTCTCGCTTTATTCTGGTGGCGACTCACCAAGGCCTCGCATGTGGGTACCTAGACCACCGCGAGCACCAGCTCCATTTGCACCAAGGCCGGCAGTGTTTGCCCCTCGTCCATCCTCTTCCACTAATCAACCAAGACCTAGTGGAAATCGGCCACCAGCTGTTGTGACTGTCAGGCCAGGGGTTATATGTTATCATTGTGGTCGCCCAGGGCATTTTGCCAATCAGTGTTATGCCAGGGCTCAGGGGATACCACCTATTTCACCTTCCCCAGCCAATGTGCGTCCTGCACCACCTTCCCGATCGTGGTCAAGCGACCTGTTCGGTTCGGCGGGTGAACCGACATCACGAAAGCGGTGTCACTCTGAAGTTGTGCTTGGTATGCTCCTAGTTAATTTCAGCACTGCAGCTGTTTTGTTTGATTCTGGAGCATCCCATTCATTTGTTAGTAGGAAGTTTGCTACTCAACATCATTTAATTGTGCATCATCTTCATCCACCTCATATCATCCATTCACCTGGATCAGCCTTTATGACTAACCAAGTCTGCCGTAATGTCAATATAAATATTGAAGGTGTAGACTTTTGGGCTGATTTGATTGTGATAGATTCAAAAGGGTTGGATGTTATCCTGGGAATGGATTGGTTATCCAAGCACCTTGGGCAAATTAATTGTGCTCACAAATCCATTTCTTTAACTAATGAAAGCGGCACTTCAGTCGTTTTTCAATCCAGGACAATGGGTTCTCACCTTTGTGCTCACCAAGTTGATACTACTCCTTCTTTGGAGTCAGTATCAATTGTCTGTGAGTATGTTGATGTCTTTCCTGAAGACCTTCCCGGTTTGCCACCAGATCGGGAAGTGGAATTTGTTATTGAACTCGTTCCTGGAACTGCTCCTATATCCAGGAGTCCTTATCGAATGCCCGTCAACGAGTTGGTTGAATTGAAGAAGCAACTCGGAGAATTGCTTGACAAAGGATTTATTCGACCGTTCCTCACCTTGGGGATGCCCGGCAATCTTTGTCAAGAAGAAAGACAATACTTTGCGGATGTGTGTGGATTACCGTCCGTTAAATGAGGTCACTATTAAGAACAAGTATCCTTTGCCTCGCATTGATGATCTTTTTGATCAATTGGTTGGTGCCCGAGTCTTTTCAAAGATTGATTTGAGGTCGGGCTATCATCAAATCAAGGTTAGAGCTGAGGACATTCCTAAAACAGCTTTCTCTACTCGTTATGGTTTGTACGAGTACACTGTCATGTCCTTTGGTCTGACCAATGCGCCAGCCTATTTTATGAACCTTATGAATTCGGTGTTCATGGATTTCTTGGATAAGTTTGTTGTCGTGTTCATTGACGACATCCTTATTTATTCCAAGTCTGATAAAGACCATGAACAACATTTGCGACTTGTGCTGGAAACACTTCGTCGGCATCGACTGTATGCTAAGTTTAGCAAGTGTGCTTTCTGGCTCAGAGAAGTTGCATTTCTGGGACATGTGCTATCTGAAGGAGGTATTGCTGTCGATCCAAGTAAGGTACAAGATGTACTAAATTGGAAGCCTCCCAAGAGTGTCTCCGAGATCCGAAGTTTTCTTGGACTTGCGGGTTATTACCGTAGGTTCATTGAAAATTTCTCCAAAATTGCTAGACCTTTGACTCAGCTTTTGCAGAAAGAAAAGAAATTTGAATGGTCAGCTAAATGTGAGGAGAGTTTTCAGCTTCTGAGAACCCTCTTGACTAAAGCTCCTGTTCTCACTCTTCCGGATATTCATAAGAACTTCGACATTTATTGCGATGCATCCCGCCATGGACTTGGTTGTGTGCTTATGCAAGAAGGCCGAGTTGTGGCATATGCATCTCGGCAGTTGCGCCCTCATGAAGTTAACTATCCTATTCATGATTTGGAATTGGCTGCCGTGGTCCATGCATTGAAGATTTGGCGACATTACCTTCTTGGTAATCGTTGTGAGATCTATACTGATCATAAAAGCCTAAAGTACATATTCACTCAATCTGATTTGAATATGAGACAAAGAAGGTGGCTTGAACTGATCAAGGACTACGATATGGGTATTCATTATCATCCTGGTAAAGCCAATGTTGTGGCAGATACTTTAAGCAGAAAGTCACAATGCAACTGCACCTTTTCTACTACTGCGCCAAGGACTTGTGTGCTGATTTTGGCTTAAGTCTTGACTTGGTGGAAAAAGGTTTTCTTGCTGCATTACAAGTGGAGTCTACCTTAGAATCTCAGATTCTTGAGGCCCAGAAAACTGATGCCGAGGTAGCTGAAATCAAGGAAAATTTGAAGGCGGGTAAAGCCAACGAATTCTCTGAAGATGATCGCAGACGATTTGGTATCGCAATCGTTTAGTGGTACTCACGATCCTCATCTAAGAAATCTAATTCTTAGAGAGGCTCATAATTCCAAGTTTTCTACATCCCGAAGTACTAAGATGTATCAGATTTGAAGAAAACATTTTTGTGGAGCCAAATGAAGAGGCAAATTGCTCAAGATGTTGTTGAATGTGATATTTGCCAAAGGGTTAAAGTCGAACATCCAAGTCATTGGTACCCTTCGACCTTTGCCTATTCCACAGTGGAAGTGGGAAGAGATCGGTATGGATTTTGTTACTGGTCTTCCCAAAACTTCCAATGGGTCTGATGCCATTTGGGTGATCATCGACCGTTTGACAAAGGTGGCTCATTTCATTCCGGTCAAAACCATCTTTAGTGGCAAGCAGCTAGCAGAGCTTTATATTGCTAGAATTGTTTGTCTTCATGGTGTTCCCAAGGTCATTGTCTCTGACCGTGGCCCTCAGTTTACTTCCCACTTTTGGAACTGTCTTCATCAGGCTATGGGGACTGAACTCTCTTTCAGTACTGCTTATCATCCTCAAACTAGTGGTCAAACTGAGAGAGTTAATCAAGTAATGAAAGATCTTCTTCGGTCCTATGTGCTATCTTATAGCAAAGACTGGGAGAAATCTTTGCCATTTGTGGAATTTTCCTACAATAATAGCTATCAAGCAAGTATTCAAATGTCACCTTTTGAAGCCTTGTATGGGAGAGCTTGTAGGACTCCATTGAATTGGTCCGAGTCTGGTGAAAGATCATTCTATGGTCCAGACCTGGTAAAAGAAGCTGAAGAGCAAGTTCGCCTGATTCGAGATTATTTGAAAACTGCACAGTCTCGTCAGAAGAGCTATGCTGACCATCATCGTCGTGAATTAAGCTTTGAGGTAGATGACCATGTCTATCTTAAAGTGTCACCCATGAAGGGTACTCATCGTTTTCAGGTAAAAGGAAAGCTAGCACCTCGTTATATCGGACCCTTTCGGATCATTGCAAAACGAGGAGCTGTAGCTTATCAATTGGAACTACCTGAATCTCTCTCAGCAGTACATGATACTTTTCATGTGTCTCAATTGAAGAAATACCTTCGTGTTCCTATTGAGGCAACTGCTTATGAGCATCTTGATCTCCAACCTGATCTTTCCTATCAAGAACAACCAGTACGTATCCTCGACACAATGGAACGCAGACAAGAAATCGTACTATCAAGTTCTTGAAAATTGATGGGCTAATCATTCCGAGGATGAAGCCACTTGGGAGCCAAGATCCGATGCGATTGAGCACCCCCATCTTTTTGTTGTTTAGAACTTTCCTTTGAATCAAGAAAGGAAAGTTTAAACAAAGCAATGTAAACAAAGATGTAATGATAATACTATGTTGTTATGTAAATTTCTTCTTTGTTATCTTTGAAGGAAATCAAGACAACAGATATTGAATTTCCTTATAATTCATTTCCACTTCACTTCTTCCCAATCTTTAACTTGTTTCAAATCTCGGGGACGAGATTTTCTTAAGGGGGGTAGGTTTGTAACATCCCCAATTCTATAAACAGTAATTAAATGATTTATGAACAGTAATGAGGTGCTGTTCATAGCATTACTGTTCAATTCTACCATTTGGGCAGTATGTTACAAATTAAAAACCTTCCTTTTTAGCCAAAATCCAAAAGAACCATTTAAAGTCTTAAAGGAATACAATATAAAACTTGTATTATGACTGGGAAGTATTTTTATTAAAGCCTAGATAAATTATCTTGGCTGAAAATATTTTTGTTGCATTTTTAGAAATTATTTTGGCCCAAAGCAAAATAATTATCCTTAAATGAATACTTTCGGGCTAAAATAAATATTTATGTATTTTACAAAGTGATTATATGATTTTTAAAATTTATCTGGGAAATATATTATCCCAGTAGCCTTCAGCAAAAATTTCATGATTTTACAAATTTATTTGCTATTTTTAAACCCCAGTCAAACCTTTGAGCAATTGAATAGGTTCTGGTCAAATAATCAGGTCTAAACCTAAACTCTTGTACTGTAGCGACTCGATCTCATGCGGTTGGGTCTAACCCAGTACACCGGTCCGGCTCACACGCTCGAAAGTGCGAGCCCGAACCCTATGTGCGATATGAGCCGTTGATTTTCAATCGAACGGGCGAGGTCGCAATGTCCCTCGAGCTGTCCACGTGTGCGCTTTGATCTCCACCGTTGGATCTTAATCTAACGATCGAGATCAGTGTATGCAATCGGACAACTCCGGACCCTGCCTCGATCTCCACCGCTCATTTCGATCCAATGGCGCCTCCTTTCGTTTTAAACTTAAAGCGCGCTTTATCCGAGCCGCCGATTCAAATCCCACGGCTTTCCTTTTTACCGCGTGCTATTAAGGCCCGCGCTCCTCTGGGCCGTTAGATCTTCATCGTGTGGTCCAGATTGGTGTATGCATTCGGACGACTCCGGATCCCCTCACGATCTCAGCCGTCCATTCTTGATCTAACCGCGTCGCTCGTTTCTTTTTGAAATCAAAAGCGCGCGTTATCCGGGCCTTTGGATTTAAATCTCTGGCGCTCCTTTTGACCGTGGGCCTTTAAAGCCCAAATTCGGTGGATCGTTGGATTTCAATCGAAGGGTCCATATGAGTGTATGCAATCGGACCATCCGGTTCTTTGCCCCATCTCGACCGTGGAAATCCAATCTAACGGTGCCGCGTCATCTCATCTAATCGAGTGACGTGTATTCCTTTATTTGACCGTTGGATTCCAATCCAACGTCCAGATTTGAAAGTAGATCCCGAGATTCCTTTTGGGCTTTGTTTTAATCTCGATCGACCGTTCTAGATCGCACGGTCCATATTAAAAGATACCGATTAAAACCTTTTAACCTCTCTATTTATCACACCGCCCATTTCCAATCGGACGGTGATATTCTTTGAGCTTTTAGAGGCGCGTGGTGAGGATGACAAAGGGACCCACATGTCATATTTTGTCTCCTTCTTCCTTATCTCTGTGTGACCATTTCGAGAGCAGAGGAGAGGATTATCCAAAGATTATGCCACAAATTTTTGGATATTTAGCTAAGTAGACACCTCATCAACTCTAGATCTTTCCTCTTGCCCCGTAGCTCAACATCCATATATAACTTTAACTTTTGAGCTATCGCCATTGTTGACCACCAAGCTCATCCTTTTCCTTGTTGTCCGGTGGAGTTTCTTGCTCTTGTTCATTGCTTATCCACCTTAAGCCTCGGTTTTACCTTACAATAAAGATTGGCTATCTTTTGTAGGTTAAATCGAGTTTATTTCTCTGTCAATCCACTTCGGTTTTCAAAGACGTGGTGTCTTTCCTTTCTTGTAAGCTAAAACCCTAGTCTCTAACATCATGAGCATCTTAAGGACTTTAGAAGCTCCTCGTGAATCATTCTTTTGAACATCGTAGCTTCAACTTGCTCTAAACCGAAAAGTTGATATTCTAACTTTTCGGTCTTTCATGTCATTTTCAAGACCTAGGGTTTCTCCTGTCGACTTGTTATCCTAGTTAGGTTTAAACTAAACCCTAGTAGCATAACAAGTTATTCTTTTAATCCTTGTTATCATCTATTTAGGTTGATAATGTAAATCACTCTGTTCCTTTTGTCGGCTCAACCGACAATGCAAGTTTCTTTCAGCTTTTGGTAATCTAACTGATTAGGGTTAGATTAAGGTTAGTTTGGGATATTAATTACCCTAAAAGATCATGCTAAGTTTCATTTATGAACTTTTGCATGTTCTATTTTTCTTTTTTCAGAAAACTGCAATCTGTCCTGTTTTCAGCTCTTTTAAAATCTGAAAACTGGAACTCTGCACTAAACTATAACTTAAGCATACTGCCAATCATGCATTTCCAGATTGATCATGCATATTTCTTCCATTTTGGACTTATTGTCAGTTTGGTATTTATTGGGTCTTATTGCTTCTTTTAGAATCGTTCTCACTGAAGCAATTGAATATATTTCGAGCAACTGAACTCGCAATGAGGTTTATTATTACCAAGGCAAGCATCCTCTCGCACCATGTTGATCCCAAATTTTATACATTGACTTTCTAAATCCAAAGTGACAATCGTGCATGCTATTTTTCCGAAAGTACAAATCGTGATCTCGTTAGTAGCTAGTTATGACCTAACATGATGGATTACCTCAATTGCCACCATACACTCAACCTTAGCATAGTAATGTATACTATAGCATATATTTTCATTTTGGCTTAGACATGCGGTCTAGAGATTTTAGAGTTTGACAAGCATATCTTGTCAAACAGGAATCACAAATGAACTTTTGTTATTTTGAACTCTTTGTCCAGTTTCTTTAAATCAAACTTGAGTTTCATATTTAAATTGATCTGGACAAGAGGAAGCTAGTGATGGTGCTTTTGTGCACGAGATTGGGTTTTGTGGTGGACTTGTCCGGATGAATTAAGGACCGAACTCTGACTATTCAATTCAAGTCCCCACGCACTTCCACATGCGATGTATGGGCGCTGCTTGGTTAAGTAAAATGTTAAGACTATTGGGTTGGAAACAGGAAAGTAAGAATATGTGTATTGACCTTGTATGGCATAGATGCTTAGGTCTTCGGACTGCGTTGTATGCCATGTGAGCTTGTATGTCAGTATCAGATGTTCTTAGAAGGGTGAGGGCGATATGTGCTCCGTAGCATATACGTACCTTAAAGATGCCGATTGCGAGTAGTATGGGTAGCGAACCCACGCACTTATTTTGTTTGGGTCGGCATTCTCGACGCAACATGTGTGCCGGTTAGCGGATGCTATCGATCGTTGTTTAAGCGGGATCACCACACATGGGGTCCAACTCAATAGTGTTAGCTTGTTGAAAATACCAAATCTTAGTTTCCCGGTCGGCATACCAAAGGAAGTATGTCATCATTCGGAGGCATCCAAGGCAACGGGCTAGCTAAGTCATGTGGGTAAAGATGTACACCCCGCAGGTATTAAACTGTTCGAATAGCCGTGTCCACGGTCATGGACGATAACTTGAGTTGATGTCACCGTATAGAAGTTTTGATTTACAAAATCTGGTTTCGTTTTATGGTGTGCATGAGGGATTCATGCATTTGCATCTTACAATTATGTCATTTACTTATCGTTCTAAGCAAACTTTGATTTATTAACTTGCTTTATCAAAATTTAGCATTTGTAGGTTAGGATGTATTGTTTTATGCAAATCTGAACCTTTATACCTTCCTGTTGTAACCTTATGCATGTAACAATTCTATTCCTTTGATTAGGTTCTAATAAACACTTTCTTTTATTAGTTTGTGTAAGACTTGCTGAGTACCTTCCGTACTCAGGGTGCTATCACCTATTGTTGCAGGTGAGGACGGTTTTCTTTATGAAGTACCCGTTAGCGCCGATCAGGGTGACGCTAACGAGTAGAGCTACTTCTTTCCTCCACGCAATTGCCTGCGGGTGGATGAGGCCATTGGTAGACTTTAATATTTTGTTTTTCCTTCCGCTGTTTGACTTTTGAAGTGACCAAGTCACTTAATATTGTAGTACTAAACCGAATGATATAAACCTATGTTTAATTATGCAAATGTATGACTTGTATGTGTATGATGCAATGTTGTTGAAGGATATATATATGCAATGGTCGTTGATCTTGGGAACCATTGTGAGATATATATATATATATCCGGAGATCCTGTTTATTGGAATTGTCACTTGTTAAATTTATATCTTTAGCATGATCTTTAATAAAGGGACAGTACTGTTCCTTCATTAATAATTGTGCTACCGTATGAATTTAATTAAGTACATTTCCAATAACCTGGGGCGCCCACATGTTTCATTGCGAAAAACATGATATGTGGGTAACTATCATCACCATGGTCATACTGTACAACTTGCCAAAGGAGATTTGGGGAACAGCTATGGTTCACAAAACGTGCCACATTGCCTGAATTTTTTGCACTTATGACAATAGGTAGTTGCTTAAAGCTCTCAGTTTTGACATCCATACTTGTTTCTTCAAGTAATTCTGCACCCAGATTCCATCTTAAAACCTTATCGTTGAGCCATGATGTGCGAAAGATATATTCATTTTCCTCACCATCCATGTTCATTGCTGTTTCGTTTATGACTTCACCAGCATACTCACAAATGAATGTGCCAGCACAGGTGGGATCGCAAGATCGGAGGCTCCATCCACGATCCCCAGTCCAGAAAACCTCAAAATTCAGTCTAATACCCTTCTGTGTCACCCTGTTTCGACAATTTTGAGAACACTGACAATTAGAAGAGCACTCATAAATCCTAGGAATGTGCTTCACAAGCAATCCGGATGAGCTGTATGGAAGATCACCACCATTCTGCTGTGCACATGAACAATTAGTATCACCAGGCAAGCACACACTAGGACACTTGCAACTTTGTAATGGTTTTTTCTTACTAAGAGGCCTCAAATACTTCACTCCATTAACATAATCGAAGTGGCTTGGTCCTTTTCATCGTTGACATCATTAACAAGGCACACAGGTAGGTTCTCAATCTTTGATGACAAATCTGGCAGTATAACCTTTCTCTTGTGGCAGGATCTGCTTTCCACTTCTCCGTCATCTTCCAGAGTGAAATTCCATCAGGCTGCCCGGCTCCCTTCTCAGCTTGTACTTGAAAACATTGAAACCATTCTTTGCTTTGTCCACCCAAGAATCTTCAACGTGATAAAGTCCATCGTAAATATAAATTTTGCCAGAGTTACAGAATGGGTCCTGTGCGCTGCGCACAACCCTGACCTGATTCTTCTTGTTTGTGCTGTTCATGAGAGCAAGGTTACCTCTCTCAAGGTTCTGGTCATGCTTCTCCTTGTGCCGACTATTGCCCCCCCTGGCCTGTGTACACCAAAATGTCTGTGTCATCGTCGTCATTCTCATAACCACCAGATGATATAATGCAGAGAGCAAGAGTCTCATCTTTCCCAACATGCCTAGCACGCATGTAATCAATGCCAGCCATAGCAGGTGCATGTAAACCCACAATGCACATCTCAATCCTAAAGAAGGAAATATCTCCAATTTCAACACCAGGCACAGATCCTACTATCTTAAGATTATTGATTCTCAGGTTATTCTGCATCATGAGAGCACCAGCCTTCAAGTCAGCCTGCTTGCTTGCATCCTCCTTTTCATCCAATTGCAGGATGCGTCGCCGGAGTGAATCAAACATGATCATGATTGCTTCCGCTGAATCCTTTGGGTTGTCTGATGAGGAGGGTCAGATGACGAGCTCTTTGTTGAGGCTCCTTCTTATCGACTTGCGCTTGATGTTGGCTGCATTAGAGTTCCCGGCCTGTTGAGCCCTCTTGGGTGTCTTCACTGATGTTGGGTTTTTCTGTTCGCCAAAAGGCTCGTAATCTTCATCCGAGAATCCATCTTCATGTTGTGGCGTGGGAAATGCCACGGAGATTGGCGTAGCCTTTAGAGGAGTTGGTGATCCTGGTAAAGGCCGAGCAAATGAAGCTGGAGCTGGTTGAGGCCGTTCTGAAGAGGAGCAGGGCCTGAATGGTGTGACATAAACTAACAGTGGATCCGTTGATTGAGTTGCCACATCATATCCCATAGGAGTAGGGAACATCGGCGCTAGTTGATTGAGTTGACACATCATATCCTTGTGTTGAGAGCTAAGAAAAGCCATCGCATTATGCTTCAGATACAGACAGACAGCAAAAAATCGATCGAATTCAGAGCGCGCTCTCTCTCTCTCTCTCTTCCCCTTCTGTCGATGAGTGCTCCAAAATTAATCTCTATGCGTTTATTGATGTGCCGAATTCATGACACCTAAGGCTGTGTGATCGATCGATGTCTTTGTTTGCACACTAACTTTGTTCAATCCGGAGTGGCTAGGTACTAGCTACTTGTTGCTAGAGAGCAACTGCATACTTAAAGGGATGATATGACGCATGTTTATATATGTCAGTCAACGCTAGCTGCATGCGCCCCTGATTTAACTCTGTACCTGTAGGGAAGGGAACACCATGGCAAAAAATAGCTACAGAACATTTAACTTTTGCGCCTTTAGTTATTGGACACCAAAAAATGTTAATTGTACAGCACAACACATAAATATTTAAGACTCTAAAGTAAAACTTTCTAAACTTACAATGTCATGTTAAACTGGTAAGTGACGATTATGCCCTGATGGTCGTATATTTGCCATAATGGATACCTTTTTATGTTGTAGACAGAGATGAGTTGAAGTAACCAGACATCGGGTGGAGAAGGCTCTTTGACACTGCTCGCTGTCTTCTTTGATTTTGAAGGCGACTTCTTGTGATGTAACGGAAAAATTTCCCTTCTTAAATGCATTGCAAGCAATTGTTGGGCATCACTATACTGCTTTTGTTGGTTGCTTTTTTATCTGCATCATTATAGTTCTCTTGCTTATCGACATCCTTGGATGTTGGATAGGCAGAAAGTTTCTTAGAACTGACTATGCAATAATCTCATTCCAGGTATTTGTTAGTGAGTATGCTGTTAATGATGAAAGGGATGCTGGTAAGTAAGTCTTCTTGCTTCATTGGCAGAGGCTGCTTTCCTCACAGGGTTAGAGAAGAATAGGTGATCTCCCTCACTCCTCCTTTTCTTGGGATGTGGGGAAATAGCACTCATGCATATGGTTGTCTTTGTATCATGTGTCCCGGATATATCTCGACACTGTCTTTGACAACTGTGACCGCATTCTGCTTTCCCACCTGATGGGGAAATAAACTAGGTTCAGAAATCACGAGATAAATAAATAGAATAATCCTCTAAATATTGACATTGAGTAACAAGAATTCCTTATTGTGAGTTAAAAAGATGGTTCTCTGTCATGCTTCTTTGCAGTGATGCCGTTCAGATGGCAAGTTATGCACAGCTCTTTGTAAATGACAACGACCGCACGTTAGTATTGATTCCTTCGTGCCTTTTCCCCATTCTAGCATTCTTGTTGATGACAATTGCATTGATTATGTTTGAATATAATAATTCAGCTGGAACCCAGATGCGATAGTATTCAACTCCTGGCAACAGTATGGAACTCCGAGTTACTGGATGCAGACATTTTTCCGTGAATCAAATGGTGCTGTGATTCATCCTATTACAATCAGTTCCAGCTACTCTGGTTCATTGGCAGCATCTGCAATCACCTGGCAAGACAATGGGGATAGCTTCCTGAGAGTAAAGCTAAACTCAAACTCAATGATTCCAATTTCCTCCAGCTTGCTTCAGTTCATTGGATAAGTGCCTTAATGCTTGAAATGACCCAATCTCTATATGACAATACAAAATTGATTGAACATTTACATACATGCATAAAATCTTACAGATATGGTTTCCTGCTGCTGGAGTAACATGTTTAGATTTTAGAACTTCATATTGATCTTCAAAAAATCTTCCACAGATTGTAAACTTTTGAGTCAAACGCTGTGAACCTCACAGTATCTGCAACTGGACTTGAGGCTAGTGTCAATATGTCAAGATCAACTGTCGTTGTTCTCACATCCAGCAATTTATGGGATGAAAATTCGTTCAGTGACCCAAATAAGGTAAGAAGGTGGATGCCTTGATCACAAGCTTTCTGCTTCGCATATTATATACTGGATTTTAGTAAAGGGCAACCTTTCCATTGCAAAATCTGAACCCGTTAGCGCATCTATCCAATCCCTCATCTTTTAGTTGCTTTGCAAGCTTTCCAGGAGCCTATTCCATCGAATCCTGTATATTTGGTAATATCTAGAACAAAATCTGCGTCTTCCATAAAAAAAAGCTATCAGGCGTCAGCGAGGTCGTGTAAGCAACATGTACCTTGCAAACGGTGCAGGTCGTGCCAGTTACAAGCGAATGCCGCAGACGCAGAAGAGATGCAAGCTTTGCTGGCTCCTTACTCGTTCACTTCATTTGATCTGGCTCTGGATCAGTACAATAAACTGGTGGCAGAGATGTTAAGCCATGGTGAGAGCTTTAAGAAGCAGGATGGTTACATGATGCTGTGGTACACAAATTGCAGAAAGCAAACAGAATGTTGACTGCTTTCTGGTATTTGCCTACTGTTGGAGTGAACCCTTGATCTATTCCTATGAGCCAAAGACCAATATAATATGTACAGTTGTAGATGAATATACAAAGAACACCTAAGCCATATATCGATTACTGCATACGCCTTGTTAACTTATGGGATTGGCACTTCATTTGAAATACTAAACCATTCTCATTCTCGCAAAAAGTTCGTACTCTGCAATGAAAGAACAGATGATCCATCATCCATGGGTTCACGCTAGTTACCGTGATCGGACAAGACAATGGACGTCTTTGCTGAGAGAAACTGACACAATCAATACCAGCCAATGTACTACCAAATTAAAAAAAAAATAGTACAGGATTTGCCCCTCTTTTCTCACACAGAAGCATGCGACTCCTTTTGTAACGTACACAGTACAACACATAATTTACTCGATTGATTTCCTCTGTTCAATAGCCAGCCAGAATTGTACATGCATGAGATAACATTCATACAATGCATTTTTTGAGGCACGCCTCTCAATTTTCACCAGCATCTTATTAAGTTCTGGACCTTGTGGTAGTTATTGGAGAATGGATAATGAATTAGTGACATCAAAGTAATATATCTGCATTTTGCTTGAAATTGAGGATTTGATATGTTGTGGTAGCTGGTTAAAATTGGGTACTGATAAATCTTTAGTCTTTACTTTTCACTTGTTAAAATCAAATGGAGTATTGAAATGTGTTGTTATCGGTTGCTTGATTGATTTGGTAGAAATGTATTTGAAAATGTATTTTAGTAAATTTTCGAGCACAAACACTAGGTAATCCTCTTTGATTCATACTTGCGCCGCCCTACCTAAAATTTAGTTCTGGGTCCGCCCCTGCTAATGGATGAACTGTTTAAATATATATAGTATACTAAATGAAAACATGTGGGATGGCAAAAGGCAGATTTTCTTTAAAAGGTATATTTGTAACATTGTGGGAAAAATATTTGAGAATTGGGATGCTTTTATTGGTTGGGGAGAGCTTGTCTTTTACAATGAAATAACGATATTTACACAAATGACTTCCAAGTTAAGATAATATGAAAACAGATTCAATACGCACAAAAATATTATTTGAGATATAAATTTGCCAACACAATGGCAAATGTGGTTAGTCGAAATATCATCAGTTAAAACTAGAATTTAAGATGAGTAACATATGCTGCATGAGGTGCACATGAGGTCAATAGTATAGTATGGCAGTGGCCAGGGAAAAAAAACCGGTCGGTAAACCGGATTTACCCGTGGGAACCGGGAACGGGTAAACTGGCCGGTTTTTCCGGGTTTTACGAGTTCAAATTTTAAATTTTGAATTTTGGCTGGTTTTTAAGCAAATTCAAGCGAAATTCAACCGGTTTTTATGGAAAATCCAAGAAGGCGGTTTTTTCCGATCGACGATCGGATTACCACCGAAACGGTTTTGGATCCTTGGCGTTGGCGCAGATGCATTGTTGTTACCTAACAATCGAGAGGAAATTTCAGAAGTTCAACCGCGTGAGATGGGCATCGAAGTTAAGGATTATAGAACAAAGGAGCGCAGATGATCGTGGATTCGCATAAAGAACACCGTAGCATAACTTGAACGAAAAATAATATATTTGTACTTATGTATCTACCTAAAGATGGAGGGTTTGATGAGAAGTGAATTGAGCCCAGTGTTGTCGAGTTAGAAAAGGATAACAATGCAACATGACCTTCAGGTCCCAATTTGCTCCCGACAAGAAGCAAAATAAAAATCAATAACCATCATGACTCTAAAAAGGTTTAGCACAAGATATCATCCAATATTACAATATATCGTTTAAGGTGTCCAATGGACATATCATATGTAATATGTAATACGCAAAGTAGTCATAATACAAAATAAACTTAAAGTTTAGAAGCTTGATGCAGGATCTTCAAAAAGTATATTGCTTAATATCCGAGGTTTAATATTCAACAAGAAAATTAATAATATTCCATATGCATTTTCAAGAACCATGCTGAACATATTAGCTTTCAAGATAAATTCATATGATATCATATTAGATTCAGGAATAAAAAGACATAAGAAACATCCATTTCCAATAGGTCCCAGCTTGACTTCTAATAAGCTGCTTATTCATTTCATGACTAAGAAGAATTGTGGTCCAATGTAAAATATTGCGATAACAATATAGTATACAAGGCAAACAAGTAATGTTGAATGTTCAAACATGAGTTATTTAAGAATGAAAATATTACTTACAGACACGTATCCATTAGATGAAGACCGTGGTTCCGTGTCCAAGTGTTTGTTTCCTACAAGTGAACAGTTCCATCACTAATAAAAAAGTGAAATTTATAAATCCTTCAAAAAAATAGTAATGAAAAAGCAAAATAAAACAAATTATTGACCATACAATTTAGCGTTAAATGTAATCTCCACTAGGTGACCACCGCACTAATGATATACTACTTAGTCCGCACAGATAGGAGTTCCCAACCCGTAGCAAAGGAAAGATCTACATATATTAGTATACAGTTATGTATAAGATGGGATTGGATGTCTACATTTAGAAAAGTTTGCTATAGGCGGTGTGGCTTCGGGATTGGTATCACCCTCTCATTATTCTGATCGTCACAACTAGAAAGATAAGTGCATGTTAGAATGATATTGAATGGTTGGAATTATCATTTGGTTAAATAAATGTTTGTCATAAATAATCAATACACCTACCATATTAAAGCTATTGGAAATTCTAGATCAAATTATGCGAGCTCACTGTGGCACATCAGTAGAGAGGAACGGGTAGTGCAACAACTTGATCACCTCAAGTTACTTATATACCGACGTATTTCTAATTAACTATATGCATTGACATTTGACAAAAAACCCCGCCACCACTTTCTTATACAAGATGCACACACATGGTTACTTCTCGAGACAACAACCTACGATAAATATGATATACTGGTATGATGTTAGGAGCACACCTATCGACTAGGAAAAGTTTTTCATTTTTGACAAGACACACAATACAGGAAAGGATCTATACACGCTTGAATGCAAGAAATTCTAAAACTCAAATCGCAAGAAGGGAAGAGCATCTGTTTGAAGGACTCGGCTACGGTGGATACCAAAGTTGTTGTGCCGACGCTCTCGGTAGGCTCCACCTCGTCTGGAGCAGGAGGCTGATGCATCGTTAGGAGATCATCCGGCTGGAAAGGAATAGCGCTAAAGACCATTCCCTGAAATATTCACAATGTGTGTGGATGACGAGACGCAGTGGTAAACTAGAGGGCTAAAACTCCAGTGTTGGAAGCGAGCAGGGGCGGACCCTCCGCCGGGCATGCTCGGCGGCGCCGAGCTCCTCCAAGACGACCCTTCTCCTAGCAATTAGCATCACGGCTATGGCGCCGGCCACCGGCATTCGGTGAGACAGCCACGAGGAGATGAGACAAAATACGAGTGAGTTTTATTCCATATTTCCATTGGGCCTGGCCGGTTGGCCCATTAGTCCTCACGCCTCATCATTTTCACGGGTTCACACCGCTCACCGCAAAACCTGAATCCTCCTCAGCTCTCCTAAGTCCTAACCCCAACCAAGCCGAGACGAGGCGCTGGCGTCGGGCGCGCGGCGGCGGCGGGCGAGCCGGTGAGGCGAGGGTACGCGGCGGCAAGGGTGCACAGCGAGTCGGCAAAGCTAGGCCAGGCGCGTGGGCTACGGCTCCCACCTCCCAGGGCGCGCGGTGGCAGAGCGGCTGGCCCCATGGCGCGGCGGCCACCGCCCAACTCCCTGCACTAGAGTGGCCTGAGATTTGGGTCTTGTGCTTCCCTCAATGAAGAAGGTGAGAGAAACTTTTGATGGGTAATGTTTGAACATAAAATGATTTTTGCCTAAACATCTGCCGATTTGTGCTTCAGGGAGAGCTCTTTTAGGATTTAAAGAGAGCGTAGAAGATGACCCAAGTGGATCTTTGTCAAACTGGGAGGAGCGAGAGGTTTTTGGTCATTGTTCTTGGTTCGAGTCCAAAGGTGCTCCCATGATGGTGAGTGGTGGCCTTGTAAGTGATGCTTTATCCAATCTTCACTCTTACGCTAATCTCGGTCCTTGGTAGGATTGGAATTGATGGTAAATAGTTCTCGCGATGATACGTAGCTCCTTTTGTAAAACAATCCAACATATCTCTTAAACACAAAGCATTGTGGATGTAGGATCTTGAAGGATCTCATCGAAGGGCATGCTCGTCGAACTCGGGTGGCTTGTGCACATTCGATTTTGTAAGTGCTCGACTCAATTTTCACCAAAGATCTTATTAAGTTCGGACCTTGTGGTAGTTATTGGAGAATGGATAATGAATTAGTGACATCAAAGTAATATATCTGCATTTTGCTTGAAATTGAGGATTTGATATGTTGTGGTAGCTGGTTAAAATTGGGTACTGATAAATCTTTAGTCTTTACTTTTCACTTGTTAAAATCAAATGGAGTATTGAAATGTGTTGTTATCGGTTGCTTGATTGATTTGGTAGAAATGTATTTGAAAATGTATTTTAGTAAAGTTTCGAGCACAAACACTAGGTAATCCTCTTTGATTCATACTTGCGCCGCCCTACCTAAAATTTAGTTCTGGGTCCGCCCCTGATGGTGACGCCGCCGGGCAGAGGGAAGCTCGGCATCGTCGTGATCGACGAGGGGGCGATTAGTTTCCTTGTCCTTGCAGTTGCAGCAGGGGTGGGGGCTTTGGGGTTTCCCAATCCCAAGTGGGGCTAGCTACAACTCTCCGCTACTAGCAGACGAGAGAAGGCCGCGCCACCGCCCGTCAGAGGAAGGGCGCGAGCGGCGGAGGTGGATGGTTGTTGGTGCTTGACGGCGACCGAGGAGAGGGGATGAGTCTTCCACCTCCTCGTTGCCTCAGGGGATTCGTCGAAATGTCACACCTTTGTTCTGTTTTTTGAAAAAATATTATTAAGTTGAATGCAATAGATTATTTACTATAACTTATATTAGTTCTTCGTTAATTTGCTTCTTTTGAATATTAAATCGATATTTTTGGTTTAATGATCCCGGCACACATGTGAAAGGACCATTTTACCCCTCCGGTCACTTTCGATTTAAGGGGCGGTGGGCGGTCGACTCGTGGATGGGCCGATGGGAACGACAATGAGACCCGAGGCCATCTTCCAAGCGTGCCCGTCACACCGCTAGAGAGAGGGATGTCGATGCCTCAGCCACCGGTGAGCCCCTCAATCTCGTCTCCAAGAACTTTGCCCTCAGCATCTCCATCTGCCACAAGCTCGTCCTCGAGGTCTGCGCCGCCATCCGCTCCCTCCTCATGCCCTGCTTCCTCCAATGGCCCGACCAGGCCATGGCCACCGCCTTTAAGGCCAGCTTCGAGGCCACCTCCGACGTCGTGGGGGTCTCCAAGACTTGAGATATGCACATAAACAAATAATCCTAATACAAGCTAAGCCAATTTACTTCAAAATTGTTTCAATTAACTTTGTATTTCTACAAATATAAGCGAGCATATTGCACCCGCTATATGCTAACCTCTATAAAAACACTTTGCTGTTACGCTCCCGTTATACGCTTGTTAGAACATTGAGTATGCCAATTCACCACTACCATTAATACCAAGAGTACAAAAATAAAAAAGGAATACAAAGGGCAAATAATAAACAAAAAAAAGAACAACACGTCCATACGATGAACGTACCTAAGTACGTACCAAAGAAACAACATAATGCAAGATCTTCCGCTATTTTTTTTTAATAAAAAGTCTTCTTTTCTGCATAAAAGAGATGAGATGAGGCTATGACTACGTCTGCATGAAATTGGACTTGATGACATGGGGCGCATATTCCTCTAGATATAGATTGTAATTGATCATCTCATCATACTTCAAAGAGCAACAGAGCCCAATTTGTGCTTTTGTTGTTTCGGTGTGCACTGCTGACTCTTGTGTTGCTGCATCGTTTCACTCAGCCTAATTTTGAGTCACAGCACAAATTCAGTAATGGCCTTCCTCATTAGACTGATTCTTTGAGCCAAGGACACTTTCAACTCCCAACATGGAATTCGTAGTATCTGCCTGGTATGTGTGATTTTGTGACTCATGACTGCATCCCTGGTTGTTCTCCTCGGCAAGTCGAATTGCACTTTCCGTTTCATCAATGTTACGACATCCTGACAAAATCACATCTAGCATTTTCCTTCGTACCATGTAAACAACGTTGGGGTCAACCAGACATCCTTTGCTGTAACTCTCCCTAAGAAGGACCGTCTGTGTACTTCCTTTGGTCGAGATGTAGAAAATGCCAGGGTGCTTAAGAAGAAGTTCCCTCAAGTTTACCTCCATAGCAAAAGGTCTTCTGAAGTGTGCCAACCTCTCAAGTGGTATCATCTTTTCTACTGTCGAGCTTAAAAGTTCATGAAGAATACCAACAATACGTTTCTCAAGTCGCTCGGCATTGTGGATAGGATGCAAAACATTCTTCTCATAAGGTTTGGTATAGGGAAGCCTCTGCCAGTTCTTAAGTTTTTCCCTAAAACCTTGCTCAATCTTAAAGCCAGTAGGAAAGTTTATTGGAAAAGCATATTTTGTCTCAGATTCCATCAAAAAATTTTCTGTATACTCCTTCTCCCTCCATTCTTCAACCTTAGCTACAGCTAATTCTTCATCCCTAGAGACCAATGACAGAGTATCAGGGGATTCAAGAGAAAAATCACAACCATAGGTTGGTAGTATAGAGCATCTGTAGTCATCAGGCAGACCAAGTTCCTTTCTTATGAGCCATAACGCATGCATATTCAGAGTTCCACCCATGGACATCATGAGAAGTTTCTTCAGCCACTGAACTATGGCAGGCTCACTTTCCCTGATGACAGCATCTTCTTCTGCAACCAAATCAGCCATCTTTTGGGTGATCTTACAACAATGGCTCCTTTTGACAGGGTGCACATAAATCTTGAAAATGTGGGGATATTTCTGGAGGAAAGCACCGATCTCAATGTTCAACCCGACCTCATGTCTCCACCTCGAAAGAAGTTGGAGAGATGCATAGACGTTCCTCTGCTGAGATATCAACCCATGTAAATCCAAAGACAGCCTCAAGTTCTTGAGCTGAATCATTAGCTTGTCCAGCCTATGATCCCTTGTTCTGCCCTCCAGATGAGTTCGTGCTGACTCTACTGGCTTTTTCCACCTCCTTTGCATACTACGATTAAAAGGGCCATACTGAAATGCCTCATCCAACATGTGCAGTCGCAAGGAAAATGCATGCAGATTTCTTCGACCAAACACCTTAGATGCCATTCACTATGCATTAGAAATCAAATCCAGATTTATAGCATATAACACTCCATTGAGAAGCAAAAATGAATGTGTAAAGCAATGCCAACTTGTTCTAGCTGCAAGGGAAGGAATTCAAAGCATCGTTAGTTTCCAGTACCGAATAAGTGAAGTTATGATTAAGTTACAAAACAGTTAGTTTCATTATCGAGTTTACTCCTTATTCTCAACAAAAATTCAAGATTGCAGAAATAACATGCATGTACCATGTATGCACCGAGACTCGAAAATTAAACCAGATGAGAAAGGAACAAGGGACCGCAGGAAAGAGCTGACGGTGATGGAGACATGTACTCAGTTTCAAGCAATTCATGGAACATGATCAAAAGAGAGGCAATCCGAGGTAGGTACACCTGAAGTAGAGTGGTAACAGACAGACAGACAGGGCGGCAGAAAACAAGAAGGTGAGAGACCTTGACCTTGTTAGGCATTTCATCGAACAAGATGTGCTCAAGATGGATGAAGCGAGCTCGGGCGGGCGGGCGACGAGCGGGCACAGATAATAATGTATCGGAGTGGACGAGAGGACAAGAGCAGGGTGTGGTGGCTGCGGACGTGGGCGACGGTGACTAGGGGTAGCGGTGGTGACGGCGGCGACGGCGACCGGGGCCAGAGTGGGGTGGAGCAGAATAGAGCAGAGCAAAGCAGAGATCAAACCAACCAAATGGATGCTGCGTTTGCTGCCCCCCCCTTGTTAGATTAGCAGGAGGAGGATATCTACATCGTCCATTCCGTCACTCGTTCTGGCCCTGCAGCCGGAAGCCCTGAACTGTGGAGAAGGCAAGGGTTTAAGGCAACGGGAAAATTGCCAAAATGTTACATCTTTGTTCTACCTTTTGAAAAACACTATTAAGTTAGATGCAATAGATTATTTGCCACAATTTGTATTGGCTCTTCGTTAATTTGCCCTTTTTGAATATTGAATCAATATATTCGGTTTAATGACTCTGCCTACATGTGAAATGATCATTTTGCTCCTCTGGTTGGCTCTGCTGTCCTTACCTGGATGGCTTGGTCTAGCCATCCCGGACCGGTGGGCAATGTTGTCCCTGGCCTTCTTGGCGTGTTCCAACCGCACTGGGTTCTCCGGCACCGTCTCATCATCGACGAGGTTGCACTTGAGCTCTGGGTCCATCTCCTCCCCTTTGACCTCGCATATGTTGTGCAGCACGCAGCAGTCGCCGAGCACCACGAGAAGGTCCTGGAGCTTCACCTCGCGGCGCCGCAGCACGCCACCGCCCCTTGAGCCTTGCGAAGGCGTCCACGGTGACCCGCCAGAGCTCGTCCACCTTTTCGTTGACGGCGTGCTGCGTCCACATCAGGTTCTGGTGCGTGTAGGGGATGAGCACCTAGTCCGTGAGCGGGTAGATGGCACCGCTGACGACCCAGGAGCCGGCCATCATGTCGGCGGCGGCGCGCTGGTGCAGGGCCGACTTGTAGAGCACCTGGTCGTCGGGTATGGAGCCCGGCTAGCCGATGCAGATGTCGGTGAAGGCGCATCAGGGCCGACGACCCTTGGAGGTGATGGAGTAGGAGGTCTTCGGTTGCGCCCGTGGCGGCGGTTGAAGTAAGCAACGCGAGACCTTGGGCGCTATGATGGAGATGTGGGTGGTGTACATGGCACCGACGACCCCCACGACGTCGGAGGTGGCCTCGAAGCTGGCCTTAAAGGCGGTGGCCATGGCCTGGTCGGGCCATTGGAGGAAGCAGGGCATGAGGAGGGAGCGGATGGCGGCGCAGACCTCGAGGACGAGCTTGTGGCAGATGGAGATGCTGAGGGCAAAGTGCTTGGAGACGAGATTGAGGGGCTCACCGGTGGCTGAGGCATCGACATCCCTCTCTCGAGTAATGATTTAATACAAAATATGGCAAGATTATGCAACAACTGAATGATATGAAAACTTGAAATGTATTTGTACCAAAGTGCTGCTACACACCATGCAATACAGCGGACAAAGCGGCTCGTAGCAGGCGCCGCAACTGTACAAAGTGCTATAGATAGCCGAGTTTTTGGCCTAAATGACACTATTGACGTTTTTATTAGCAAAAATAGCCGTCTACACGCCGTAATACTAAAACTTGCACGACGAATGTGTCGGTGTCCAACACGCATCTACGTCCGTGCCTTCTACGCTCGGATTCGATCTGCACCGTTACTAGGAGGGCCAGACACTTTGGTTTTGCCATGTCGCTGCTACCACTGCCGTGGCGCCCGGACAATCCCGTGCCGCGCCACTGGCGCCCATCAGCCGCGCCCTACCGGTCCCCCTCACCCGACGCCGTCATGTGGCCCTGTCGGCTCCTCGCCCGGATTCCCACGCTTGTTGTTGTGCCATGGTGGCACGGTATGTGTCATGCACGAAATCTAAGGCTACTTCCAATAGACAGTATCTTAGTGTAGTTTCTTAGTACAATGGCCTTATGTAATGTTCCTAGTACATTATAAGGCTTTAGAAAAAAATGCAAAAAAGGGTACAAAAGGGTGGAATAAAAAAGAAAAAGATGATCCCTTCTTTCTTCCTGGGCACTACGGATAAATATTCATTCTTTCCACATTAGGTTGGCTTTCAGATGTATACCATTTATTATATGAAACCAAAAAGAAGAATGACAAGAAAGTTGTATATAGATGGAGGAAAAAAATTATGACGTGGAAAACAAGACAAGGGGTACATTACAAGGGATAAACACCCAGAAAGGAGGGAAGAACAACACCTGGAAAAGGAGACCGACGGCCACGGCTTGAAGGAAGAACGATGCTTAGAGGAGAAGGCGCCTATTGAGGTAGAGAGAAACTAGACTAAGGAGAGGAACTTGAGATTAATTCATCTTCTTGCTTGAGAATAACGATTACAATAGGCCTCCTTATGTAGGGATCTCTAACCATTATGGATAAGATTAATCTAAATAATATATAACTTAACTAATATATAACCTCCTGTTTATGCAAGAATATTCGCACATGGCACCTTATCCTTATGGGTGCAAGAACGACCTAGAGTTCGATGAGTTGTTGTTGTCTTGTTCATGTCATTGGAGCTGAAATTCTCATACATTTTTCAATTGTTAAACACTCGACGAGTGTCGGGAAGGATGAATGAGCTACTCCTACAACGATCCATTCTCACTGCATAAATAGTCTACTGGTATTGTCAATCTTGTGGAGGAATGAAGGGAAAGAATCAACATTTATTTTAGTTTAGAGCAAGCGATTTAAAATTTGTTAAAAGGTAGACGAACGATAAATTGTCGAGCGTAATCACACCATAATAAATTACATTGTAAAACAACCGTAGATTTTGAGAAGTTGTGCTATTGTATAGTAGTATGTGACAACTCCTTCCTTTCTTGCCTATTATAACTAAAGACCAAAGTTGCACATAATAATCGACAATGTAATTATGTGATATTCAAATATACCTTATGTAATAAGTTTGACCATTAACTACAACTCGAGTTCGTAAAAGTTTCCTTCGGAAAAAGTTTAACATTAACTACAACTCGAGTTCAAGAAGACACCAACTTGTTAAGCTTGACCGTAAATAAAAAGTTGGATGAAAGAGAAAGGTAAGGCAAAGAGATGACAATGGCCCTTACCGCTTTAGTACATTAGTTCATGCATGCTCGGTATGTCCTTTATCGTAAAGAACCTCGACAATTTGTAGAGCCACAGAGGCATGGCTTGAGTTTCCAAGCATCGATAAATTTGCCCTTAATGCCAGGAGGAGCTCCTCTTGTACCATAATCATAGGTCAGCTCAGTCATGGGAGGAATATGTTTTGTAACATCCCCAATTCTATAAACAGTAATTAATTGCTTTATGAACAGTAATGAGGTGTTGTTCATAGCATTACTGTTCAATTATACCATTTGGGCAGTATGTTACAAATTAAAAACCTTCCTTTTTAGCCAAAATCCAAAAGAACCATTTAAAGTCTTAAAGGAATACAAGATAAAACTTGTATTATGACTGGGAAGTATTTTTACTAAAGCCTAGATAAATTATCTTGGCTGAAAATATTTTTGTTGCATTTTTAGAAATTATTTTGGCCCAAAGCAAAATAATTATCCTTAAATGAATACTTTCGGGCTAAAATAAATATTTATGTATTTTACAAAGTGATTATGTGATTTTTAAAATTTATCTGGGAAATATATTATCCCAGAGCCTTCAAAAAAATTTCATGATTTTACAAATTTATTTGCTATTTTTAAACCCACCAAACCTTTGAGCAATTGAATAGGTTCGTCAAATAATCGTGTCTAAACCTAAACTCTTGTACTGTAGCGACTCGATCTCATGCGGTTGGGTCCAACCCAGTACACCGGTCCGGCTCTGTCACGTTCGAGCGCGAGCCCGAACCCTATGTGCGATATGAGCCGTTGATTTTCAATCGAACGGGCGAGGTCGCAATGTCCCTCGAGCTGTCCACGTGTGCGCTTTGATCTCCACCGTTGGATCTTAATCTAACGATCGAGATCAGTGTATGCAATCGGACAACACCGGAGCCTGCCTCGATCTCCACCGTTCATTTCCGATCCAACAGCGCCTCCCTTTTCGTTTTAAACTTAAAGGCGCGCTTTTATCTGAGCCGTCAGATTCAAATCCCACGGCTTTCCTTTTTACCGCGTGCTATTAAGGCCCGCGCTCCTCTGGGCCGTTAGATCTTCATCGTGTGGTCCAGATTAGTGTATGCATTCGGACGACTCCGGATCCCCTCACGATCGCAGCCGTCCATTCTTGATCTAACCGCGTCGCTCGTTTCTTTTTGAAATCAAAGCGCGCGTTTATCTGGGCCTTTGGATTTAAATCCTACGGCGCTCCTTTTTGACCGTGGGCCTTTAAAGCCCAAATTCGGTGGATCGTTGGATTTCAATCGAAGGGTCCATATGAGTGTATGCAATCGGACCATCCGGTTCTTTGCCCCATCTCGACCGTGGAAATCCAATCTAACGGTGCCGCGTCATCTCATCTAATCGAGTGACGTGTATTCCTTTATTTGACCGTTGGATTCCAATCCAACGTCCAGATTTGAAAGTAGATCCCGAGATTCCTTTTGGGCTCTGTTTTAATCTCGATCGACCGTTCTAGATCGCACGGTCCATATTAAAAGATACCGATTAAAACCTTTTAACCTCTCTATTTATCACAGCCGCCCATTTCCAATCGGACGGCTGATATTCTTTTGAGCTTTTAGGAGGCGCGCGTGGCTGAGGATGACAAAGGGACCCACATGTCATATTTTGTCTCCCTTCTTCCTTATCTCTGTGCGCAGCCATTTCTGAGAGCAGAGGAGAGGATTATCCAAAGATTATGCCACAAATTTTTGGATATTTAGCTAAGTAGACACCTCATCAACTCTAGATCTTTCCCTCTTGCCCTGTAGCTCAACATCCATATATAACCCTAACTTTTTGAGCTACTGCCATTGTTGACCACTGAAGCTCATCCTTTTCCTTGCTGTCCAGTGGAGTTTCTTGCTCTTGTTCATTGCTTATCCACCTTAAGCACTGGTTTTACCTTACAATAAAGATTGGCTATCTTTTGTAGGTTAAATCCAGAGTTTATTTCTCTGTCAATCCACTTCGGTTTTCAAAGACTGTGGTGTCTTTCCTTTACTGGTAAGCTAAAACCCTAGTCTCTAACATCATGAGCATCTTAAGGACTTTAGAAGCTCCTGTGAATCATTCTTTTGAACATCAGTAGCTTCAACTTGCTCTAAACTGAAAAGTTGATATTCTAACTTTTCGGTCTTTCATGTCATTTTCAAGACCTAGGGTTTCTCCTGTCGACTTGTTATCCTAGTTAGGTTTAAACTAAACCCTAGTAGCATAACAAGTTATTCTTTTAATCCTTGTTATCATCTATTTAGGTTGATAACATAAATCATCTGTTCTTTTTGTCGGCTCAACCGACAATGCAAGTTTCTTTTCACTTTTGGTAATCTAACTGATTAGGGTTAGATTAAGGTTAGTTTGGGATATTAATTACCCTAAAAGATCATGCTAAGTTTCATTTATGAACTTTTGCATGTTCTATTTTTCTTTTTCGTAAAATCGCAATCATTCTGCTTTTCACTCTTTAAAATCAAACTGAACTCGCACTAAACTATAACTTAAGCATACTGCCAATCATGCATTTCCAGATTGATCATGCATATTTCTTCCATTTTGGACTTATTGTCAGTTTGGTATTTATTGGGTCTTATTGCTTCTTTTAGAATCTGGTTCTGCTGAAGCAATTGAATATATTTCTGAGCAACCTGAACCTGCAACAAAGGTTTATTATTACCAAGGCAAGCATCCTCTGTGCACCATGTTGATCCCAAATTTTATACATTAGACTTTCTAAATCCAGTGACAACTGTGCATGCTATTTTTCTGAAAGTACAAACTGTGATCTGTTAGTAGCTAGTTATGACCTAACATGATGGATTACCTCAATTGCCACCATACACTCAACCTTAGCATAGTAATGTATACTATAGCATATATTTTCAGTTTTGGCTTAGACATGCAGTCTAGAGATTTTAGAGTTTGACAAGCATATCTTGTCAAACAGGGGAATCACAAATGAACTTTTGTTATTTTGAACTCTTTGTCCAGTTTCTTTAAATCAAACTTGAGTTTCATATTTAAATTGATCTGGACAAGAGGAAGCTAGTGATGGTGCTTTTGTGCACGAGATTGGGTTTTGTGGTGGACTTGTCCGGATGAATTAAGGACCGAACTCTGACTATTCAATTCAAGTCCCCCACGTACTTCCACATGCAGTGTATGGGCGCTGTTTGGTTAAGTAAAATGTTAAGACTATTGGGTTGGAAACAGGAAAGTAAGAATATGTGTATTGACCTTGTATGGCATAGATGCTTAGGTCTTCGGACTGCGTTGTATGCCATGTGAGCTTGTATGTCAGTATCAGATGTTCTTAGAAGGGTGAGGGCGTATATGTGCTCCGTAGCATATACGTACCTTAAAGATGCCGATTGCAGAGTAGTATGGGTAGCGAACCCTACGCACTTATTTTGTTTGGGTCGGCATTCTGACGCAACATGTGTGCCCGGTTAGCGGATGCTATCGATCGTTGTTTAAGCGGGATCGGCCACACATGGGGTCCAACTCAATAGTGTTAGCTTGTTGAAAATACCAAATCTTAGTTTCCGGTCGGCATACCAAAGGAAGTATGTCATCATTCGGAGGCATCCGAAGGCAACGGGCTAGCTAAGTCATGTGGGTAAAGATGTACACCCCTGCAGGGTATTAAACTGTTCGAATAGCCGTGTCCACGGTCATGGACGATAACTTGAGTTGATGTCACCTGTATAGAAGTTTTGATTTACAAAATCTGGTTTCGGTTTTTATGGTTGTGCATGAGGGATTCATGCACTGTACTGTTTACAATTATGTCATTTACTTACTGTTCTAAGCAAACTTTGATTTATTAACTTGCTTTATCAAAATTTAGCATTTGTAGGTTAGGATGTATTGTTTTATGCAAATCTGAACCTTTATACCTTCCTGTTGTAACCTTATGCATGTAACAATTCTATTCCTTTGATTAGGTTCTAATAAACACTTTCTTTTATTAGTTTGTGTAAGACTTGCTGAGTACCTCCCGTACTCAGGGTGCTATCACCTATTTTTGCAGGTGAGGACGGTTTTCTTTATGAAACACCCGTTAGCGCCGATCAGGGTGACGCTAACGAGTAGAGCTACTTATTTCCTCCACGCAATTGCCTGCGGGTGGATGAGGCCATTGGTGGACTTTAATATTTTATTTTTGCTTCCGCTGTTTGACCTTTGAAGTGGCCAAGTCACTTAATATTGTAGTACTAAACCGAATGATATAAACCTATGTTTAATTATGCAAATGTATGACTTGTATGTGTATGATGCAATGTTGTTGAAGGATATATATATGCAATGGTCGTTGATCACAGGAACCATTGTGAGATATATATATATCCGAGATCTGTTTATTGAATTGTCACTTTTAAATTTATATCTTTAGCATGATCTTTAATAAAGGGACAGTACTGTTCCTTCATTAATAATTGTGCTACCGTATGAATTTAATTAAGTACATTTCCAATAACCTGGGGCGCCCACATGTTTCATTGCGAAAAACATGATATGTGGGTAACTATCATCACCATGGTCATACTGTACAGCTTGCCAAAGGATATTTGGGGAACAGCTATGGTTCACAAAACGTGCCACATTGCCTGAATTTTTTGCACTTATGACAATAGGTAGTTGCTTAAAGCTCTCAGTTTTGACATCCATACTTGTTTCTTCAAGTAATTCTGCACCCAGATTCCATCTTATAACCTTATCGTTGAGCCATGATGTGCAAAAGATATATTCATTTTCCTCACCATCCATGTTCATTGCTGTTTCGTTTATGACTTCACCAGCATACTCACAAATGAATGTGCCAGCACGGATGGGATCGCAAGATCGGAGGCCCCATCCACGATCCCCAGCCCAGAAAACCTCAAAATTCAGTCTAATACCCTTCTGTGTCACCCTGTTTCGACAATTTTGAGAACACTGACAATTAGAAGAGCACTCATAAATCCTAGGAATGTGCTTCACAAGCAATCCGGATGAGCTGTATGGAAGATCACCACCATTCTGCTGTGCACATGAACAATTAGTATCACCAGGCAAGCACACACTAGGACACTTGCAACTTTGTAATGGTTTTTTCTTACTAAGAGGCCTCAAATACTTCACTCCATTGACATAATCGAAGTGGCTTGGTCCTTTTTCATCGTTGACATCATTAACAAGGCACACAGGTAGGTTCTCAATCTTTGATGACAAATCTGGCAGTATAACCTTTTCTCTTGTGGCAGGATCTGCTTTCCACTTCTCCGTCATCTTCCAGAGTGAAATTCCATCAGGCTGCCCGGCTCCCTTCTCAGCTTGTACTTGAAAACATTGAAACCATTCTTTGCTTTGTCCACCCAAGAATCTTCAACGTGATAAAGTCCATCGTAAATATAAATTTTGCCAGAGTTACAGAATGGGTCCTGTGCGCTGCGCACAACCCTGACCTGATTCTTCTTGTTTGTGCTGTTCATGAGAGCAAGGTTACCTCTCTCAAGGTTCTGGTCATGCTTCTCCTTGTGCCGACTATTGCCCCCCCTGGCCTGTGTACACCAAAATGTCTGTGTCATCGTCGTCATTCTCATAACCACCAGATGATATAATGCAGAGAGCAAGAGTCTCATCTTTCCCAACATGCCTAGCACGCATGTAATCAATGCCAGCCATAGCAGGTGCATGTAAACCCACAATGCACATCTCAATCCTAAAGAAGGAAATATCTCCAATTTCAACACCAGGCACAGATCCTACTATCTTAAGATTATTGATTCTCAGGTTATTCTGCATCATGAGAGCACCAGCCTTCAAGTCAGCCCGCTTGCTTGCATCCTCCTTTTCATCCAATTGCAGGATGCGTCGCCGGAGTGAATCAAACATGATCATGATTGCTTCCGCTGAATCCTTTGGGTTGTCTGATGAGGAGGGTCAGATGACGAGCTCTTTGTTGAGGCTCCTTCTTATCGACTTGCGCTTGATGTTGGCTGCATTAGAGTTCCCGGCCTGTTGAGCCCTCTTGGGTGTCTTCACTGATGTTGGGTTTTTCTGTTCGCCAAAAGGCTCGTAATCTTCATCCGAGAATCCATCTTCATGTTGTGGCGTGGGAAATGCCACGGAGATTGGCGTAGCCTTTAGAGGAGTTGGTGATCCTGGTAAAGGCCGAGCAAATGAAGCTGGAGCTGGTTGAGGCCGTTCTGAAGAGGAGCAGGGCCTGAATGGTGTGACATAAACTAACAGTGGATCCGTTGATTGAGTTGCCACATCATATCCCATAGGAGTAGGGAACATCGGCGCTAGTGAGAGCAATGGCTTCAGCTCCAGGGGCTGCTCGTCATTTTCTGCTTCACCTTTCGAGTTCTCCATGGTGAACTCCTAGCAGTAGTATTGAACAATGGTGAAACCAAGAGTTACTGAACAGTCCGAACTTATGTGATGGTAGCAGTATGAAAATGGTGTGCGGACTACGATTACCAAGTAGAATATGTTTCGAAGTTTATGCCACTATAAATACGCAAGATGGATACAGATAACCAATTGTTTAGCGTAATATATGGGAGAATAGAGATAGCAAACAAAGAACAACAAACAAATCTGTAAATTCAGAAAACAGCGTACTTCTAAACTGAAAGAATAGGACCACAATATCTTGTGAAAAGCAGCAATCAAAAACAGAAAGTTTGCATATTTTGATCACTAATGTGTTAGCTGAGTACTGAGAACTCACACTTGTGATGACGAGATGTATACAGAGTGGATGTGATCTCACAAAAGCATTGATATTTCAGCATGCTATATGTTCCCGCTTACTGTATTAACAAGGCATCAAACTAAAGGAAGGATGAAAAAAAATGCATTGCAAAGTTGAGGAACCATAAAAGAGTGGCCATTTCTTTCACAAAAAAGGCAATCTAAATCTGAAGTTCTTCAAAGCAGCCTTCTACTGTTACACACACCAATAAGAACACTAGAAAAATCACAGTAACTTGCCACAAAGATGATAAGAAACTAAAAATTGCAGAAAATTAACTAGTAAGGACAAGGGAGAGAAAGGATGATTGATAAGCATCAGACGAGGTATAACCTTGAGATGTCGTCCAAGGAAAGCTTTGTCCGCTGAAAGTCTGAAACACTCGTTGGCCTTTAGAAGTGGGATAAAAATACTACTGGAGCCTGCCTCGGTGAAGTCGTCACGTATGTAGCCAGGCAGTCGTGTCACTAAGCTCATCCTCGCCTCACAAAGTGTGCTTCCACTATCCACCGTTGGATCAGTCTTGAGATGCGCGCCCACTGGAATTAGCTGGAAACGACTAAGCACTAAATGGTGGCTGCTAAACTGAAACAGCGGTGTAGTGGTAGTTCACCCTTTATGGCTGGAGGGTAAAATTTCTGGATTAAAAAACTACTCACTTTTTTTTTATTAATATGATTAAAAATAAATAGACGTCAAAAAATTGTAAAAATAATACTCTATCGTTAATTCATTTAGTGATAGGATTTTATCACCAATTAAATTGACGACAGGCTGATGTGCCAACTCCTGTCGCCAAAGGAGTCGCCAATTCATATGGCGACAGAGCATGTCGCCAAATGAATTAAAAACAGGAGCTTCTCGTCAAACTGTCGCTAATTCATTTAGCGACAGAGTTCTATCACCGAATCATTTGGTGATAGAGTATTGTTTAACCGACAGTTTTGTCGCTGATTCATTTGACCGATAAACTGCTATCACCAAATCATTTGACGACAAAGGTATATCACAAATTGAATTGGCGACACAAGCCATGTCATCAATTGAGTTGATGATAGATCACTAACGCTAATTTATTTGGCGACAGGGTTGTTGTCATTGGCGACAGAGTATTATTGTTGCAATTTTTTAGCTGGCTCTTTATTTTTGTCACATTAATAAAATGGTGAGTTATTTTTTAAAAAAAACAAATTTCTGAGACGTTATTACATCAGCAGGCCCAACTCATTTCACTTCAACCTCAACAACACATTCTGCTCAAATCTCTCATTGTCTTAGCTTCTTTCCAGGTCATCAAATCAAAAATGTGATGAAAACATAGTAGCATTTTAATCACCTCCTGCCATGGGCATATGTTGCCATCATCTCAAAAACAATAGTGTACCAGCAAAAAGACAACAAAATTCATGTTGTACCAAAAGACATGTACGCCTTTTGGTTTGCATCATCAACTCCAGTACATACTAAATTTCGACGCAGAGGAAGACCTATGTGATTTTAGTTATTGCTACTGAATCGTTGCATGGTGAGCATCTTCAGTTCCAAAAGCGTTTTGCGCAGTTGGACAGGCACGAGGTTTCGCTGTGGCTGAAGCTGCTTCCAATGCTCCCGGTGACGCACTTGTCCCAGCAAACATCAGTAAGCTTAGCTACAATCTCGTTTGCCATGGCCTTCCTTTTCTCCTCCTGCAGAGAAAAAAAAGTGGTAATTAGATTTCTATTGAACTAACAATCACCATGGCCGGCCGTCTGCTTGAACAGGGGATTTTGAAAACAGAAAATAAAGGCATGAATCTTAATAACAAATACTACAAAAGATATGCGAGGAGCTACTTCAAGAGACATTGCTTAATTCTCCTGTTCCACAAGATGGGGAGAAAAAGGAGATGTAAGACCATTTCTTCAGCATATAAGCAAACTAACTTCTGCCCATTCAAAGTATCAGAAACCCATGATGAAGGTCCCTGCAGCATGGTACATGAAAATCAGCGTTGCTTCATTATGTTATTATTCAAATTTGACCATGCCACCTACTATTGTTTTTTCTCTCAAGATGGGTTGCACAAGTGTAAAATGCAAACTTTGACGCTATTTCTAATCTAATAGCTTTCCTGCGCATAATTCACCAGGAAAAGATCCTTGCAAAATACCACAAAACACTGCATGTATCAATTTTTCTATATGAAAAGGACCGATATCTCATTCATGCCATCCCATCATCTTTTCTCTCTCCTTGTATTGGGTTATGTTATGCAAACTTTGATGTTATTTCAAACCTAGCAACTTTTATGCGCATGTTTCACCAAGGAAAGAACATGGCAAAATAATACACAAATCAAATTTCCATCCTGACACCATCAAGGATGCAGGTCGTAAATCACTTAAAATGCAAGGATATTAAGCATCATGTTCTTATGGGAAATAATGTGCATCAACATAGTTTAGTACCAGAACAAGCGAGCATTGATTATAAATTTGCACGAAGTAACAGGCCAATTCCATTATATGAATTACAGATGCATTTGGGGTTTATGACTGTTCTAATTTCAGAAACTACCTTATACTAAACTGTTTCTCTGATACCATGAGGCCAGTTTCTGCTTCCTCTGAAAAACCAGTCACTAACTACAGGTTATAAAAAAAACAGCTAGGATCACAATTTCAAGTCTGCTCGGTTTAGGTGCTAAAAACCTGGCAAGTAAAGGACATCCAGCCTTATAGGAATAAAAATTCATTAATTGCCGAGGGCAAACAGACGGCGCCTGAAACCAGGAAGCTTACAGATGATTTAGTTTAAGGTCAGGGTTAGGAGTAGTTCTACACAAGGATTTGGTCAAATTCCACTACAAGAAGCTTGACTAGATCCAGTTCTATGATGGGTTTGGGACCCTTTTAACAACTGAACCTCCATTATCAAGAAACATCACCTATGCAGGGTGACGGGCACACCACACGATACCTCTGGCTCTGGAATACCATCAAGTTCCCAAACGCACCTAAAATTCTAGTGCCGGTTTGCATCTAGAATCTAACTTGCAGCACATCTCTAAACCCGGAATTCAGGGACACTCTTGCTCTTAGCTAAAGAACTTTGCTGTTTCTGTACAGAATTGAAGTACACTGATGCATGCTGCTAAACAATGAGAAAAAAAAAATCAACACAAATACCACACAGAAGCTAATGATTGGAACACAAAAAGGCTATAGTTAAGCCCGAATCTCTAATCTTTTCACTGCAGATGCGGAGCACATTGAGGCACATCGCCGAGTAGATCACAAAATGTCATCGCGAAAACAAAATAGAAAACCCTGAACTGCAAATAGGCTACGAAAGTCATGGCTAGTAGATAAACGGAAGGGCCGATTGGTACCAAGAAATCAAGAAAATGTTTAGGTCTAGGTCAAGGCCCGAGTGGATGATTAACAAACCACCTCTAAGAGCGCCTGCATGCGCTGGTTGTTGAGAGAAGAAACATCCATAGCTCGCTCCGCTCCGCTCCCCTCCCCTCCTCTTCTGACTTCTGTCTCCCCCCTCCTTCCCTCCCTACCCTAGTTCCCTTCCCTGGTTCGCAAGAAAGAAAGAAGGGAAAATCGAAGAGGAAGCAGCAGCAGCAGCAGCAGCAGCAGCTCCTCGGGCCCCGTTTGTTTAGAGCTTTATAGATCTGGCCCGATTCCCGTAATGCATGTTACTATCTGTTTCTTACGAAGAACCCGACCCCGGCCCAAGAATCTATCGTTGGGCCTGGGCCAGAATACCATCCATAAATAACAAATAAACCATTAAAAAAACAAGGAGCAATTCTCGATATATATATTTTTTGCTTTTTTTGTTTTTTTATGTCGGGGATTTTTTCCATCCAGCCCACATTAACGAAGAAGAGCACCCTAACTCGCAAGACGCACACAGAAACCAGCGCTTAAACCGCGACGGGCTTTTGCCATCTAAGCCCGAGCTCAGTCCTCAAACTACCCCCAATGCGACACACGTGCTGAGTCCAAGACTCGAACGTGCGTGGGCTGGGCACTGAGCCGAAGCTCCACCTCGCGCCAACTACCAGTCGACCAAAGCTCGCAATTCACAATATGACACTGAATAACTTCAGATGTTCACAGTATACCACTGATGTGTCAGCCTCAAAATAAGTGATATATTATGAATTATATAGTTATTTTTTTTCTTTTCTACGGTGTGGTAGGAAATGCAGCTTGGCTAGCCTAGGAGAGCTTGCGTAATCAATCCGGGCAAGCAAAGGAAAAGATAAAGAGGAGGAAGTCGTCATCGACGAAACGTAACTAGCATGCAAGCGGCGGCAGGAGCTGCATCATGCCATTGCCAGCTGATACATTGATTCGATGATGACAAGTGCATTACTAGAGCCAGGGAAGCACACATGCATGCATGCATGCCACATCCATGGGCTTCCTCCTCTTGCATCCCACAAATCTGGAATTTCCCTGTACCATATGACCACTTCCAATCAGTTCGATCGTGCAATCAGGGACAGATCTAGAGTACATGGCCGGTGTCAAGTGACACCGACGTCATCCAGCCCGGCTCACATAACCCATAGTATATAATAAGCATATGAATCATCTAATTTCTGCAACTACTCAGCCCGCAGCCCACAAGTTTCAAACCTCACAATGCATGCCTGTGCGATGAGCTTGCACATCTCCATGGTTCCTTGTGTTGAGAGCTAAACAAAGCCATCGCATTATGCTTCAGATAAAGACAGACAGCGAAAAATCGATCGAATTCAGAGCGCTCTCTCTCTCTCTCTCTCTCTCTCTCTCCCCTTCTGTCGAGGAGTGCTCCTAAATTAATCTCTATGCGTTTATTGATGTGCCGAATTCATGACACCTAAGGCTGTGTGATCGATTGATGTCTTTGTTTGCACACTAACTTTGTTCAATCCGGAGTGGCTAGGTACTAGCTACTTGTTGCTAGGAGAGCAACTGCATACTTAAAGGGATGATATGACGCATGTTTATATATGTCAGTCAACGCTAGCTGCATGCGCCCCTGATTTAACTCTGTGCATGTAGGGAAGGGAACAACATGGCAGTAGTCTTTTGGCAAAAATTCGCTACAGAATACTTAACTTTTGCGCCTTTAACTATTGGACACTAAAAAAATTGTGTCTTGGCCAAAAGGCACTAAACATTTGTGGCTCTTTGATGTAGGATACTGAGTTTATTAAACCATTAATTCTGGGTGGGAGAGGAGAAAGAAAGTCCGGGAAATGTCCATTTTGCCCTTCCGACCTGATGTGTGGGGCTGCCCTGTCAGCGAGATAGAAATGAGAGGAGGGGGCTTAAATCGGCCTGACAGGTGGGGCCCGCTTGTCATCAGCTCGGAACAGGGGAGTAGCGCGGTTGGGGCTCGCCAGAAGCGAACGACAGCCGGGGAATCAGCGGAGAGGCTTGAGGGAGCAATAGGGAGGTGTAGGGAGTCTCTTGGAGGGGTTGATGCTGGCAATGGATGGCTGGATCTGGCCAACGGCGACAACAGAGGCAGCAGCAGCCATGGCGTAGTGGGAAGGCTCGGTGGAGTGGTGGCCGGGGCTGGAGAAGACAGGGGCATCACCCCATACAGCCTCCGCCCTCGAAGCCCTAACCTTAGGTGCCAAAGTCGCCACATGTCGCCGGATTCGAAGCTCGAAGACGTCGCCCACCGCAACCTTCATCGTCGTCTTCTACCGCCGACGGTGAGTATCGGTCCTCGCCGCCACCACCTTCGGTTCCGCCACGTCTTAATCTACCCCATTACCTCCTAGGTGTCGTCGTCTTGCCTCCGCCGCCACCTCCAGCCATGTTGTATGACCCGATGGCCTCCCCTCGTCGTTGCCGTACCCATGCGTGCGCCGATTCCCAAGGAACCGCGTCGGAGCACCCTTACCGCCGTTGCCCGTGCATTGGCCACCACCCAGCTCGTTGCCGTACCCATGCGTGCGCCGATTCCCAAGGAACCGCGTCGGAGCACCCTTACCGCCGTTGCCCGTGCATTGGCCACCACCCAGCTCGTTGCCAGCGCTGCTGCCGTGCGCCCTCGCCCGCCTGTGACTCCTATGTCGCCGCTCGCCATCGACGCCGTCGTCTAGAACCGTTGACTACTTCCTCTGTTCTTTGCCTTTTCTGTTCTCTATTCTTTGCCTTCTCTATTTCACTAACCACGGGCTCTACTCGTCAGAAGGGTATGAAGGTCATTTTGCAGTGTTTCTCTCTCTGGAACAACAAATGATAGTATTATAATAGGCTCAGTCTCCTAGAGCAAATAGCCACATAATTTTAGTGTCTTTTGTCCAAGACACGATTTTTAGGTGTACAATAGCTAAGGGCACAAATGTTGTGTATCCCGTAGCCAATTTCACCTTGTCTTTTCTCCTGTCTTGTGTTGTGTGTTCTCCTGCCTTTATTTCCTTTTGAAATTTTGTCTGCCAATTACGGTTAACAAGTGCTTTAAATCTCATCGCATGTTCATTATAATCTGAACATTCTAGATTATCCACATTAATCATGATAACTAGATCAGTGAATATTCTTGGTGATCAACCACGCTGGAGTTGGTGGAATATGGGCAGGGCAGGGCTTGTTAGTAACCGAGGAACAACTATTACTCTCAGCTGTTATATATGCCTATTGGAAAAAAAAATGCTATGATAAGTGACTGGCTGCACTTGACTAAGTTGGGAGACTTGGTTGTTTCCAAAGGAATATATAAATAGTTCCAAATGCCAGGCAATGACTCAGCGCCTTGTGCTGTTTCAAAACCTCAAATTTTGCAGCGGCATATATCCAAAATTACCCTTATAACAGTAGTTCATAGAGGTCGAATGGTTAATGGATGAAAATAAAAGAGTAAAGTGCCCTTTTTGTGCAAGCGAAATATACAACTTGTTTTGCAAGAACAATTATAGAACAGCTTCTTAAAGACAGTTGACAGTTCTTCATGCTGCTTGTTTTCTGTTCCCTAGATAGTTCTGAGCATTACTACAGAACTAAAAAAAGACTAAAATTTAGTATTAAAGCTTATAAAAATGGAATAAAAACATATGTCCTTTTCCTTTTATAACTTGGCATTGAAATTTGATGTTTAGCCTTAACTGACTTCTGGAAAAAATTATGTTTTAGGTTTTGAAGCGGAGGGCTACACACCCCTTCAAACATAGACCCATGGTTCATAGGGGATTCTAGGATTTGTCCTCATGAGATAGATGGATTTCAGATTTTACCCCTCATGTGTCTATGACATATAGGTCCAAGGCCCACATGTCATAGACACATAGAGGGGCTGAAATCCATCTATTTACTGAGGCAAATACTGAATTATTCCATGGTTCATCATTGGAGATGAATCCTCCATATACGTGACGATTGATAGTGCGTCTTGTTTCAGTCAAAATATTGTTGCTCTAAGGACGGAGGTTCTCTGTGATAAGTATCCAGCTGGTGGTGTTGGCATTTACAACCCGGGATTCTGGGGCATGGTATGACTTCTCAATACATAAGTGGACTGCCATATCAGCATGGAAATATAAGCCATAATAATAAATAATTTGTAATCAATAGTTTACATACTGCAGTGTTGTCACGGTTATGAATAACGCTGGTATTCATCATGAGGCCAATATAGGAAAAACAGACAACGAGTAATGGTTCCACGAAGGTATCATAGAACACGGAGAAGATGACTATAATGAGGTGAGTGGGAGCAGAAACAAACTGACTCAAGATATGCACAGGGTATGAAATATCAGGACAAGTGACACCTAGATAAACAAGACTCTCAACAAGGTGACGGTAGCGAGTAGAATCAGCAAGAGGCTCACCATCAGTGGGCCAAAGATGAAGGTTAAGCTCCATAGGAGTCTCAGCAGTGTACTGATCAGTAAGAGAAGCACAATTAAGAAGATTCTAAATATACTTTTCTTGAAACAGATAGAAGCTCTAAGGTGTAGAAATAACCTCAACCCTAAGAAAGTAGCGAAGAGAATCTAGATCAAACATGAGAAACTATTCATTAAGACGCTCCTTCACAAAGGTGATGTACTGAGAATCATCTCTAGTAACGATCATATCATCAACATATAAAAGGAGAAGCGTCTGACCACGAGGCGAAGTGTGAATAAAGAGAGCAGGATCATGAGCACTGGCAGAGAAACCAGTTATAGTGACAATAGAAGAAAAAGATCAAACCAGGCACGAGTAGCTTACTTGAGCCTATAAAGAGATCGGCGAAGGCGACATACCATACCCTCAGGAACAAATACCCTGGTGGTGGCTGCATATAAACCTCTTCATGCAGCTCACCATTGAGAATGGTATTCTTGACATCAAGCTGAGAGATGGACCATACCTGAACAGACGCCACAGCAAGAAGAGTGTGAATTGTGGTCATGTGAGTCACAAGAGCAAATATCTCATCATAATCATGACCATACTCTTGCTGAAAACCATGTGCCACAAGACAAGTCTTGTAGCGCTCAAGAGAACCATCAAAGTGGGTCTTAGCCTTGTAGACCCACTTGCACGTGATAGGAGTAACACACGCGGGAAGAGAGACAAGATCCCACGTGCCAGTACACTCAAAGGCAACAATCTCCTCTGCCATCACATACTACCACTCCTGATGAACAGCAGCATCATGATAAGAAGTTGGTTCGGAAAGAGCCGCTAAACAAAAGCGCGTAGGAGGCTGAATAGACTGGCGATCACGAAGAGCATATCAAGGAGACGCCAAAGAAGATGAACCATCAGAAGAAGATGGCGCATCAGAAGAATCCTCAACTCGCGGACGACGAGTGTAGTAGAGAGGATAAGAAGGACGAAAGTCAGTAGGAGCCTCTAGAGAGGGTGGCAAGGGCGAAGGAGACGGTGAAGGAGGAACCGAAGAGGCCAAAGGCTGTGATGGAGGTGTGGTGACTATGGAGATGGCAGGAAAAGTCAGGAAAGAAAGTGGCTCGACAAGAGATGCTGGAGTGGTGAAAGGAGAAGGATGAGGGTAGAAAGGATAAGACTCATCAAAAGTGACGTCCCGAGAAACCCACATCCGTTGGCCAACAGGATCCCAACAACGATATCCCTTATGGTCAATGCAATAGCCCAGAAAAATACACTCCACAGACTGAGCGGTCAGCTTGGTGCGCTTACGAGGTGCAAGAAGAACATAGTACACACACCCAAAGAGGCAAAGACTAGAGTAATAAGGATTCTTGCCACATAGACACTCAACTGGGATCCCACCCTGAAGAGTAGAAGAAGGTTGAATATTAATTAGGAAAGTGGCAGCAGAAACAGTCTCAGCCCAGAAGTGTGGTGGGACAACAGAAGCAAGCATAAGAGCACGGGCTATCTCAAGAATATGACGATGCTTTCGTTCAGCCACACCATTCTGGGCATGAGCACTAGGGCAAGAAAACCGAGAGAGAGTGCCCTGCTTAGCAAGAAAACCATGAAGGACTCTTGACAAACATTCTCCAACAGAGTCAGCACGAAAAACATGAATAGGAGAGTTAAACTGAGTACGGATCATGGTGACAAAGGTCTTGTAGATGGAGAGAACCTCACTATGAGATGACACAAAGTATATCCATGTGTGTCGAGAAAAGTCATCAATAAAAATTATATAATATCGATGACCTCCTTTCGAAACGAAAGGAGCTGGACCCCATACATCAGAATGAATAAGATCAAAAGGACGATGTGACACTGACTCATTGAAAGGATAGGGGAGTTGAAGCTATTTACCAAGCTTACAACCTTGATAATTTAAAGAAGCACCACCAGACACAGACCCTAAAAGACCATGGCAAAGTAAAGTAGATAAACACGACCCGCAAAAGATGTCCCAAACGATGATGTCACTGAGCAAAAGGCGTAGTGGAGGATGCAGCAGAAGCGACGACGACGTTGGAGGCAACAAGACTGGCAGGGACAGCGGAGGGAAGATGAAGCCAGTCAAGCTCCCAAAGGCGCTATGAGTCACGGCAGCGAGGGCCAGTACCAACCAGTGTCCCCGTGTGTCGATCCTGAACACAACAAGAATCAGAATCGAGAATAACACGACAACCATGATCAGTGAGCTGTCCAGCAGATATGAGCTACATGGTTAGTTTGGAAACATGAGAAACAACAGGAATATGAAAAAAGAAATTCAAAAGAGTGCCTCGTCCTGCAACAGAAAGAGAGGTACCATCTGCTGTCTGAACAGTGATAGGAGTAGCGAAAAGATGGATGGAAGTGAGACTGGTGGAATCAGATGTCATATGAAAGGAAGCACTAAAGTCAAGAATCCAAGGTGATATACCTGAGGAAGAAGTAGAAGGTGGTCTCTCACTAGAAGACTGTGCAGCAGAACCAACAGAACTGGACAGTGCAAGGGTAGCCATGCAACATAGCAGTGTGAGAAACTCCTGAGAATCAGAAGCAGCAGAGCTCCTCTGAGAGGAGGAACCACCAGTGCCCTGTGGAGGACGGCTACCATGACGTAAATCCTTTTTCTTCTTGTAGCAGGTATGTTGTATATGTCTATCCTTGTTGCAGTAAATGTAGTGTAGTCCCCTACCAACAGCAGCTGTCACTGGTGAAGGCACCACTAGTGAAGGAGTAGCTGGGGTCGTAGTGGGTGTAGAAACTGCCAGAATCGAAGGAACCAACAGTGATGATAGCAGACCCGCAGCACGAAGGTGAAGCTCCTCAGCACGAACAAATGCAAGGGCCTCCAACAGAGTCACACGAGGGTGACGCGCTAGCAACCGAGCACGAGTCTGCTCATACTCAGCCTGGAGACGGGTCAAGAAATCGTAGATACGACGATGCTCTAGGTGAGACTGCTGACGCTGACAGCACTGGCATGTGTGGCAAACATCTGGTCCCAAAGAGTCAATCTGACGCCATACCGCAAATAATTGGGCAAGAACTCGTCTACAATGGCATCTCCTTGCTGCAGCGACTGCTCTTGACGCACAATAGCACGATATAAGGAATCACCAAACGGCTCGTAGCGGTTGCGCAGATGTGTCCACATCAACTATGCTGAAGCCAAACCAACCACATCCCTAGTGAATCGCACCTCCATGCTAGCAACCAGAATAGCAGAGGCACATGCATCCTCATCAATCTATGTCTTGTAGGCAAGCATACTGAGTCTGAAAAGTCTCCATAGCATCCTCAAAAGCATCAAATGCCTCCTTACGAGCGTCTTCGGAAGTAGTCTTTGGGAGCACAGGCTCAGCAAGTAGAGCAGGGCGAGGCGGGCAAGGAAACTCGCCGGTAAGAAACCCCCAAAGGCACTGACCACGTATGTGGAGGCGCATGTGCTGAAATCAGTCCTGATAATTGAAACCATCGAAGATCACTGGGCAGCGAGGAACAGAAACAGTGGCCATTGGTGGCATTGGACGACGCGGCGACCAAGACAACGAAGTCTAATAGGCGGCGGTTAGAACAACATTCTTTCTTTCTTTCTTTTTTCTTTCTTTCTTTCTTCCTTCTTTCTTCTTTTTTTTTCTTTTTTTAAACCAGGCTCCTTTTTCTTACCGGGCGGCTGACTCACACTAAAAGGCCTTCGACTGCTGGCCGAATAACACACGATAAACACAGGGGGAACTAGGGTTCCCTTACTGCTACTCGAGCGATGATAGCGGCAGACGACTCCGGCGATGGCGGTTCTCCAGTGACGGGCGGCTCCAGTGGCGACCTCACACGCATGCAGCGGAGGAGACCTCAGAGCCAAAATTCGAAGAGGCGCCGAGTCGGTGAAGACGAAGCGGAGTCGGAGGTGGCACCGAGTCGATGAAGACGAAGCGGAGTCGGAGGGGGCACCGAGTTGATGAAGACGAAGCAGAGTCGGAGAGGCACGCGGACCGGGCTCGGGCGACAGAGAGTGCAAGGCCGCAGGCGGCGGCGGGCGATGACGCGAGCTGTCGAACCTGGCTTGGGCGACAAAGGTGCAAAGCCGAAGGTGGCGACGAACGAAGAAGAACCAGTAGCAGCAGCGTGGCCAACGAGCACGGCCGACGACTGATGGAGAGCTGCTATGCGGAGAAGAACGGCAGCGGCGACCGAAGACGACAAGCGACGGGTGATGGCAGAGGACATGGGAAGGGCGGCGGCGGCGGCCGGCAGAGAGACCGGCGGCGGCAACTGTAAGACCCTAACCCTAACCTTGCTCTGATACCATGTTATGAATAGCACTTATATTCATCATGAGCCCAATAGGCCAATATATATACAAGTACATGTATGGCATATATACAGGCAACCCTTGTACAATGGAAAAATACACAGCTAATGATATACATCTAACAGTCACTACAAAAATATAGCTGAGCTATCAACTTCCAAAACATAGAAGAAGGAAAGACCTATAATCTATCATGTATATTAGATCATTGGAATCTGTGCAGCTGTCAGCTTCACTCACATGCTCAGGTGGATTACAAAATCTGGCTTCAGCTTCTATAGTGTATGTATCTTTTCCATAGATAAGGGGATTTTTAATTTGTTATTTTCTTCACTAACTGAAAGGATTTCATATTGCATTGTTGCAGAGATATTGATATGTCAAATTGGACAAAGATAGAGTTGCAATATTAGCTCAAGGAACATGCAAAACTTCAAGACATGAATTAACAACATCCCAAAGGGGAGTAATATGGTTTGATCAAGTGTCACTTATGCCTTCAGACACATACAAGGTGCATTGCATTTTTATCCTTTGTCTTGCTATTACCTACAATCCTATTATCCTAAAAAGATAAAAAAATCAAGCATGCACTGTTTTGTTAACTACCAAGCATATTTTCAATGGTGTAATGCCAGTATAATACAATATGAGTAAAAGTAAAATTGAGAATGAATTATACCAAATTACCTCCCCACAGTAGAAACCTAACAGGAGAGGTAGAGATAGAGAGAGAGAGGGAGGTAGAGAGAGGGGGGATAAGAACGAAGCTAGCCAAAATATCAAGCATAGGGAGACCAGCACAGGCTAGCCTCCCCCGTTCATTCCCCCAACTAGCACCCACTGCCCACCCCAAGTTCTTTCCCCCTAGCTAGCACCATGCAGCCGGCGGTAGAAGAAGAGTAGAGGAAGTAAGGAGGAAACAAGGCGGCAGCCACGGTAGGCTTCGGCCCAACATCGATAGCGATGTCCAACCAAAACCGTCCAAACCAGGTAACCCCCGTTCTTTCCCTATTCTTAGTCTTGCCGGTCCAAACCCCACCTCATGAGCTAAGCATCATAGAGAGTGCACAGTCGGCACTAGCATACGTAAAGAACAAGGAGAGGGAGGGGTAAGAGTAGACTACCTGGGGGTAGAGCTTGGGGCGGTGGCACTGGGCGCAAGGGGAGCAGCCGGTGGGGAGCCAACAGCTTCAGCCAGGGAGGCGCACGGCGGCCGGAGGCCAAACCGGGCGCAGGGCGGGGAGGGCCGTCAGGCGAGGTGAAGATAGGCGGCACACCAGGGCGGCCAGTGGGCAGGCTGGAGCCGTAGCCAAGGTGGGAGAGGAGCCGGAGACAGGCCAAGCCGGGTTTGGGGGCGCGCGGGTGCGTGCGTGTAACATCCCAATTTTAGGCTTGTGTTTCAGATGTAAGAAAATGAGTAGAAATTTAAAACCTTTTCTTACATCATGTATTTCCTGTGTGTACTAAACAATTATTGTACAAGAGCTATGGAAATACAAAGTCACAAGTCTTTGATCCAAATCTTGATCCTTCAAAAACAATCTTGCCAAACCTTTTGATAAGCTCCTGGAAATATTTTTCCTAAGTTCTTGGGATGGTATGTGACCCCTCTGAAAAATTTCACAATTTTTAGAAGTTGTTTGAATATTTTTAGAGGCAGTCAAACCTGTTTGACTTTTAGTCAAACCTTAAACCAGAACCTTGCAGAAGTGTTGGAGAAAAATGCATAGCATGAAAACCTCTAAAATTTTACACAAAGTCAATATCTAAGTCAGCAAGCTCCTGTAAAAATTTCATAATTTTTGGAGTTATTTTGCTACCTCTAATAAATCCTCAAAAGTCTCAGCTTAATTTAAAACCTAAAAACTGATTCACTGTTCCTGGGGTTTGAGTTGGACTCGGGCTCGAGCCACTTGGTTGAGCCCAATCAACTAACTGCACCGATCCCTTTTCAAACGCGCGCGATTGATTTCAGCCGTTGGATTTGAATCGCTCGGCCCGCGTTGATTGTGCCGTTCGGGCCACCGCGATCGTCCCATCCTCCTTGAACCGTTGGATTAAGATCGGGCCGTCCTGATTGAATGAGCTGATCGGGTCACCCGAAAGTCTCAGTTAATCTCAGCCATTAGTTCTTGATCGGACCACCCTGGTTGTTTGGAGTATTAAAAACCCTCAGCCGCGTCCTTTTAATCGTGACCATTCATTTTCAATCCAACGGTCATCATTTTCTTTTATGTTCTTCTTCCTCCTCTGTCTCTCCGTGCACGCATGCAAACAATGGCAGGAAGAGAGAGAGAGAGCGAGGGCGGCTTCGTTGTGTCACTTCGAGCTTGCCCTCGTCAACATCACTCTGTGGGGCATTAAATGCACCCCAGGCTTTCGGCTCCTCCATCCCGAGTCTCAGCTGCTCCCATCGTTTATTGGTCCATGGCCGTAGCATGAACCGAGCCCACCATGGACTCATGTTCTTGCTCGAAACCCTAATACTTCCTCTATATAAACCCCCTTAGCTCCTCCTGGTGTTCCTTTACACCACCCCTAGCTTTTCTCTGTGTTTTGAGCTCAAAACCACTTCCAATCCTCAAACACCATTGTTGACCGAGGAGCTCCAATGGCGATCTTGGTGTCCAGTGGTTCATCTTCGATATTTCTTATACCCTTTTGAGCTCCTCAACTTCCTTTACATTTCCCTAACTTAATTTTGGGTTGCATTCACTGGAATCACTCAATTTTAAGTTTGGAGATTTTCGGCCGATTTCACCCCCTTTCTTCTCCAACTCCGGTAAATGGTTATCTTTGCAATTACTTACTTGTGGAGCTTGTGGGAACCATAATGAAGCTATTTTGATCACCCATGGGTGTTCGTTTTGCTCAGGTTGTCATTTTCTTCTTCATCTTCCTCGGCTCCGGTGAACTCCATCATGTTCAAGTCTGCTCCGGCCACTTTTGAAGCTCATCTTGGCTCAGGTAGCTTCTATTTAGTCCCTAGAAGTGATGGCACTCGCTTTCGTGGATGCAATGAGCATTTGCTATTTTCATGTTTTGCCGAAAAAGGCTCCATCTATGTTTTCCGGCTCGCCGACGTTCTAGACCTCCACCGCCGGCGAGGTCATCACCATTGGGTCCGCAACACTATTGCGAACCCATTTTGATAGTTTGTGGGCGCCACCGCGACCGGAGTCGCCGACGACAAGCCGTAGAAAGCACTCGGTTTTTGTCAGCTGAGAAGCTCCCATTTTCGTCATTTAATTAGGACACAGTTAATGCTCAATCATTGTCAATCATTAGAAGTATTAATTGTGTCTTAAGTTTGGCCTAAATGTCTCACTGACATGTGGGCCCAACCCTCTGTAATCAACCGCTGGCGTTAACCAATTGCTTTCGGACATCATTAATGCTAATGATTACCGTTAATCCCTGTCTTAACATTAATGTGTCCGAAATTGTCTTTTTGGGTCACTGACGTGTAGGCCCGTAGGCCTTTAACCGCAGTCTAGAGATCTTTTGGGCAAATCTGGGGTCATTAATTGCTAATCATTGATTAGCAATTAATTGGTCTTAAGCCGGCAAACTCTGTGCCACTGCCAAGTGGGCCCTCAGTCCTTAAATCACCTCTGCTCAAAATCTTTAGGACACATTAATTGCTAATCATCACTAATCATTGGTCATTAGTAATTAATTAGCTGTCCTAAAAATCCTCTTTAAGTCACTGCCAGGTGGGACCCGAGCCCTGTGCACGTGTGTTAAAGCTCGCATGTGTGACTTACAGTCACTGACATGTGGCCCCACATGTCAGCGCTCCATTTTTGCACTTCGATCATAGGCCGCCGTCCAATTTTCGATCTGCGGTCGAGATCAAGTGGACCGTTCGGGTCACCCGATCTCACCATCAATGTGGGCCGCCCATCTGGAGATCAACGGCTGAGATTCATGTGACGTTCGCGAGGTCCGAACAGCTCACCGCCCTCGACCCTCCGATCTTTGATCAACGATTGAGATCTTTTGGGCCGTTCGGGTCGCTCTCGCGCACCCCTCGCGCGCACCGTTAGATTCCAAATCAAGGGCCCATAGTTGTCCACGTCGATTCATTTCTGTTAAGTGTTGTTTGTTTCAGTGAGTAGTTATTTGTCAACTGAAAAATTGTATAAAAACTTTAGAAATTCATATCTATTTCAAAATAGATCCTTTTTAAATGAATCCAACTGTAATAAATTTGTATTTCACTAAATCTTAACATAAAAATGCTTTTAGCTATGCTTTTGTGGTAGAAAATCATGTAATCTTTAATAGCTTGTTTTCAGCCATTTTTGTATATTCCAGAATTGAATTAAAACTTAGAAAATGCATATCTTTTTCTGTATATCTGCAAATTGAATGGTTTTAGCTTTGATAAATTTGTTATTAACTAAAATTTAATGTAAAAATTATTTTAGGCCCTGAAAAGCACCAGGGAAATTGTTAATAGATTTAACCTCATTTTCAGCATTTAGAAAATCCTGTTAGTTTGGTAAAAGACACAAGTAATTCCCTGAATTTTTAAAATGTGTGAACTCAATGTTGTTAAATCCTCCTATTAACAAACTTCAATATGAAATAGGTTTTAAACATGTTTATATTTCTGGAAAATGCATTATGCTAGTTTTACAACTTAGAAAAATCATAAGTAATTCATTTTAGCTCCAAATTTAGTAAACTCAACTTTGCTGTGATTAGGATGACATAAACTACCTACCATAAACATTTTGGGTTCTAGATCATTATAGAAATTTTTGCCATGAATAGTACCTGTAATTAATTTAGAGAATTTATAGGCTGAGAGAACTTAGTTTAGTCATAACTTTTTCATGCTAAGTCCAAATGAAGTAATTCTTGTTTCTAAAATTGTCTAAAATCAACCTCTAGCTGCTGTGTAAATTTCATGGGATTTGGTTTTCTTTTGCTGTTGAGTTTTGTTTGGTGTTCTTCGTTCTTATTTGGTTTTATCGCCTTTTCGCGTTAGGTTCCGAAGATTATATTGAACCTGAGAATTCTCCTCGGCAGCAAGAACAATTGCAGCAAGGCAAGCAGTTTGATCATGTTAATCCCTGTATTTTCAAGTATTTATGTTGTTTACAAATTCTATGTATGCATTGCTAGTTTGTGTTAAACTATTGTCGATAGTTGACCTAGTAGATGCATTTCCTTAGGCAAATGATTATTCTTTACTACCATGAGCCTAGGTTATTGCTGTGATTTAGGGTTCGTGGATGAGCTCTTGTCACTTAGTAGTTTACGAATTAATTGCTTAGCCATGCTTAGCTTCCGGTAGAAATGGGCGGTTATCGACTTGTCGATAACCTTGATCACATAAAACTTATTATGATTTATGATTTTAGCCTTGTGCCATGTCTACCTATGAAAACTAAAACTGAAAACAAAAATGATTTAGACTTGGGCACAATGGTATGATTGGTGTGCTTTTGGGTGTGACTGGAATGGTGCCCGAATCAACAAGGACCGAACATCTTGTTACACTAAACCAAGCATTTTAGCGTGCTAACCACACTAGAGGGTATGGGAGCTCTCTTGACTTAGTACTTTGGCGTGTATTAGCTTCGGGTCGCAGGAGGTCGCAGGAGGGATGGTGTTGGGAGCATTGTAGTGTCGAAAGACTTCACCGTGATGGGATTTGTTGTCTTTCGACTTGCAATGTAGCGTATGGGTTTCCATCTATCTGAGCGGCTCGTAGTTAATACACAATATTGGAAATCGTCTCGTAGGACTTAGCCGTGCGGCATACCTTGGAAGTGTGCTTTGTGGCTTAAAGGCGATGCAAGTGTGGGTACATTGGTACACCCCGCAAGGTTAAAACTATTCGAATAGCCTCGTCCTAGGTTATGGACACGCTTGGCAAGGTCTTTCAAGAGTTAGACTACAACCTTTTTATCAAAACTTGATGGGTGGTACGAATCGGGGATTTGTGCTATGTTGTGGTGGCTATTGGGATAGTCACTTCCAGGTGGTTACTTGTATTTATCATTATTTCGCTGTTATTTCATCAGTAAAGCAGATTTGCAAACTTGCTTTTAAATGTAATCCATTATTGCAAATAAAGTTGGCTTTGTGCAAAATGAGACATACAACCTCCACCTAAATAAGCTTGCATGTAGTTTATGAATAGGTCTGCTATTCCACACGTCAGTCTTGCGAGTACCTTTGTGTACTCAGTTATCTTGATTAAATGTAATTGTTGCAGAGGAAGAAGGTGAGCTTGAGGGGCCTCACTTCTGTGAGTTGTGCTGTGGTATCTGAGAGGCATCTAGCTTGGCGGCCCGGTTGGTTGCCTTGTGGGTTGTGTGGCTAAGCGGTCGACTTTTATTCTAGCCATCTTATGGCACCTTTCGCTTCCGCTATCTTTCTTGTTTATTGTTCTATTTGGCCGGTCGGCTCTTTTGTAATAACTTTACTTTTTGTATGTCGTTGTTGAACTTAGCGATGTATGTTGTATGGAAATGATGTGTAATTTTGTGATGATGTGCATATGCTGCAATTCTGGGAAACATATGTCCATCGAGGCTTAGAATATTTAATTAGTAATGCTAGAACCATTTGGAGGTTAGGTGTTACTAGTTAAATATTCGGGTCCTCACAGTGCGGTGCCAGTGGTCGGAGGCAGCACCGTGGGGGAGGAGGCGCCAAAGAGGGAGGCGGTTCGGCTGGGAGAACCACCGAGAGAGAGGGAGAGGTTGAGTGGGTAAGGAGGGGAGGTGAGGAGATGAGCCAACCGAAGGGGTGGCTTCAACCAGGGGTTAGAAAAGAAAGGGGAGAAAAGAAATTTGGGGTACGTGCATAAATCATTATTCCCAAGTTTTGTCGGCGCGATCTCTAACCTATGGTTATTATTGATTTGGGCACCGGGTTAGCGGATTAGTGCCTGGAGAGAAGGGGTTCGTTCGTGTCGGATTGCGTGTAGGAACGTTGTTGGCTGTATGTGCACATGTAATGCTACAACATATTGAGATGAGTTGAATGCCTGTTCAGGTGGAGGTTCTGGCACGGCGTCATCCGCATGTTACTCCGCTCCGCTTGGTTAAGAGGCAAGTGCATGGTAGAGCGATAGCCTGTAGGTTCCATGAAATATGCGATGTTTGCGTGATATGATGATGCTTACATGGAAATGGCTAGATGATGATGCTTACATGGTAATGTTTAAGTAATGATGCTTACGTGGTAATGTTTAGGTAAGGATGCTTACATGGTAATACTTAGGTAAAGAATGTTATGTGATTATGCTTATGGTAATGGCAAAAATGATGGGATGAGGTAAGTAATGATGCTACCCTGTTAATGATGACAATGATGAATCATGTTAATGACAATGGACATATGCATTTGCATCATGGCAAGAATGCATGAGTCAGGTCGGTGAGAAAGTCATATAACTATTCCAGTGAGGTCGGTGAGAAAGGTATATGACTAATCCGGTGTGCTCTAGATGAAGTCTTACATCTGTAGGGCCTAAGTAAAGTCCTCTAATGTAAGCACCCCATCCTAACGAAAATAGAGGAAGAGTGTGTCATCGACGGGTGAACACTCCGCGATACCGGTATCAGCTGATGAGATGCATATGAGCATGATCATGATGGTGCATGTGAAATTATGATGCATTGAACTAATGAAAATGTAATGATGGGAATAATGATGTGGTTATGTTTGTTGGCATGGTAGTGTTTATCGTCGCTATTATGTGCTTGCTGAGTCTTTGGACTCACCCTTGCTTGTTGATGTTTTTTTAGGTGATCATTGCAAGTGACACGCTTCGGGAAGGGAGAATAGATCATCCATGTCACATGTAGTTTCTAATGCAACTCTTTCTCCTTAGATAATCCATCTTTTGTTGTAAGATGTTTAATTGTTAAATTTGCTACGCATAATTGGTATTATGTTATATATGGTGGTAGCATTCCGGACCCAGGTGGCGGGTCAGGGTGTTACAGTTGGTATCAGAGCGAGTGTTAGGTCCGTGGTGAGAAATCTTAGACCTGGGTTGATTAACTACTAAAACTTGACTTAGGCCAAATAATTAAATTAAACTTGACACACTCTGGTGCACAGTAGGATGGGTTTTTGGGTCGAGTGTTACATTTATGTTTTAGCTAGTATGTTGTTGATGTGCTATGTTTCGAGGTAATTGTTTGTGAATTGATTGTGTGAATGCTTGGTTAACGGAGATGTCGAGGGGTAGAGGTAGAGGTCGCGGCCGTGGTCGTGCTCAAGTGGAGCCACCGCTTGAGGTTCAGCAAGAAACACCTGATGTAGAGGTTGTTTCCGCTGAGTAGTCTGTAGCTGGGAATTAGGCAAGGTCTTTGGACTTGCAGCGAGAATTTATGGAAGAGGTCCGTGCGCTTCGCTAATAAGCCCTGGTAGCCGCTGTTGTGGTTGTACCCGTTGCGGTACCTACTGTCGTTCCAACCGGGTCAGAGACAACGATGGGCCTTCGTGAGTGGTTGGCTTTATGTCTAGACACTTTCGATGGGGCGGGTACACCAGTCCAAGCTGTGGATTGGTTGCGCTATATGGGAAAGCAATTTGAAGCCCTAGAGATGAGCTCACAGCTGAGAGCTTGCTATGTGGCATTCCTGTTAAAGGGTTAGGCGAACATCTGGTGGGAGGGAGTCATTTTAGCTAGGACCCTTGCCCAGGTCCCGCTACCTGGGAGATCTTTGTCGAGCAGTTCAAGGCCAAGTACTACCCAGAATCGTTTGTGGAGAGTATGGAGGTCACCTTGTCAACCTTTGTGCAAGGGAAGATGACCGTAGTTGAGAACGAAGCGGGGTTCAACGATCTGATCCATTTTGTACCACGGTTGCGAGCAATGATCTGGAGAAGGCCAAAAGGTTTTGCTGAGGGCTCAACTCTGAGTTTTGGCATGTTATGGGAGCCACTGCGCTATGTGACTTTAGGTCAGTGGTAGAGTAGGCCAGAGGGATGGAGATGGAGATGCAGCTCACTAAAGGGCTACAACCCTCTGGTGGACCAGGCGCTTCTAGTAATAACCAGAAGAGGAATTTTAGCGAGGAGGGTGGGTCATCTCAGCAACCTAGTACCAAGAAGTCCAAGTGGGGCCAGCGTCCCCCGTAGTCATCCAAGTCCAAATCTTCGAGGCCATCTTCTGCAGTGCCTCGTTCGTCGTCAACGATCCCAGCCTATCGTCCCGTCCCAGGGCAGGGCATGATCTGTTTCAAGTGCGGTGGTGGGCACCGTGCTGTTGAGTGTTCTTGGACAGGAGAGTGTCAGTAGTGTGGTCGGTCGGGCCACATGGAGTGGGGTTGTCGTCAGAACCCCTCTAGTATTATAGATTCATGTGACGCCCTTGTTCTTCTTGACTCCGGTGCAACTTATTCCTTTGTATCCCGCGAGTTCGCTAGAAAGGGCAAAGATGAGTATGCAGCAGATCTCGCAGTATGTTACAGTTAGTTCTCCCGGAGGTATCATTGCTAGCTCCACGGTATGTCCTGGATGCGTGGTTTCATTAGATGGTGAGGATTTTTGTTGCCAACCTAATGGTCATTCAGACATAACCTTTTGATGTTATTCTTGGCATGGACTGGTTACATTCCTACCGGGCCGTGATTTCCTACTTTTGGAGGACAGTCACCTTGCAAGCTCCTTCCGAGGAGGAGATAACCTTTCAGGGGAATGCACCTCCGTTTTCTCTTTTTGTGTTGGCCAGCCTGTTCCCTGGCCAACGAACGGTGAAGTCTGGTTCGCTTCTAGCACTTGTGGAGAAGCTGAGCGCACCTTTGTGCATTGGAGATATTCCAGTGGTGTATGAGTATCCCGATGTATTTCCTGAAGAGCTTCCGGGTATGCCATCCGAAAGAGATGTGGAGTTTATGATTGATCTTGTTCCTGGCACGACCTATTTCTTTATCCCCGTACCGTTTGGCGCGACCTTTTTAGGAAGAATTGAAGAAGCAATTGGATGATTTGTTGTCCAAAGGGTTGATTCGTCGTAGTGTGTCACCTTGGGGAGCCCCTGTCCTATTCACCGAGAAGAAGGACAGGAGTTGGCGTAAGTGCATAGACTATCATGCTCTTAATCAGATAACTATCAAGAATAAATACCCTTTGCCTCGTATCGAGGATTCGTTTGATCAATTGAAGGGAGCCAAGGTATTCCCCAAGATTGATATGCAATCTGGGTATAATCAAATTCGAGTGCGGGAACAAGATATAGAAAATGCCGTTCTTTCTACAAGGTATAGGCACTATGAGTATAAAGTTATGTCCTTTGGACTAACGAATGCTCCTACTGTCTTTATGGAGATGATGAAAAGTATGCTGCATAAGTATTTTGATGACTTTGTGGTTGTGTTCATTGACGGTATCCTAATTATTCTAAGACGGAGGGAGAGCATGAGCGACATTTGAGGCTCGTGCTTGAGACTCTGAGGAGAATCAGTTCTTTGCCAAATTAAAGAAGTGCGAGTTCTGGATTTTTGAAGTAGGCTTCCTGGGTCATGTGATCAACCATGAAGGTATTTCAATGGATCCATTCAAGATTTCGATTGTAGTGAACTGGAAGAGGCCAACTAATGTCAAAGAAGTGAGAAGTTTTTCGGGCTTAGCTGATTCTATCGGTGTTTTGTAAAAGGCTTCTCAATTATTGCTAAGCTAATGTCTCAGCTCATGCGGAAGGGTGTGAAATTCCAGTGGGCCGATGAATGTGAGCGCAGTTTCTGTACATTGAAAGAAAAGATAGTTACTACCCCGTTCTTATCCTCCCTGAGCCAAGGAAGCACTTCATGGTCTACTCGGACGCTTCACGAGTGGGTCTGGGTTGCGTGCTCATGCAAGACAGCCAAGTGATTGTGTATGCCTCACAACAGTTGAAGAAACATGAGCAGAATTACCCTACTCACGATTTAGAGCTAGCCACAGTGGTATTTGCTCTAAAGATTTGGAGGCACTACTTGTATGGAGAGTCTTGTGATATTTTTACTGATCACAAGAGTCTCAAGTACATCTTTACTCAGAAGAAGTTGAATTTAAGGTAAAGAAGGTGTCTGGAACTGATCAAGGATTATGATCTCACTATCCAATACCACCGGGCAAGGCGAATGTGGCTACGAATGCCCTTAGTCGCAAGGAGACACCCTCCACTCTAGGTTATCTTATTTCTGACTTCGATCGAATGGAAACATCATATTGCTATGCTGGTACAGCACTAGCTGAGACGTAGCTACTGCTGGAATTGGTGATTCCGGAGCGAGTGAGAGAAGTGCAACAACATGATCGGTTGCTTCAACAAGTGAGGAAGCAACTTGATAAAGGGAAAAGGGGGACTTTAGCCTTAATGAGTTGGGCGCATTGCGGGTTAAGGGCCGCCTTTGCGTGCCACCAAAGGGCTCAGGTCAAGGATGATATATTGAGAGAAGCTCATCGTACCCCATACACGGTACATCCTGACGAGACCAAGATGTATTGGGATTTGAAAAAAAAGCTTTTGGTGGAGCAGAATGAAGGTGGATGTTGCTCGTTATGTGGCATCTTGCGGGATGTGCCAGCGAGTGAAGGCTGAGCATAAGCGTCCTGTTGGGCTAGTGCAGCCTTTGGATGTTCCTCAGTGGCCATGGGATGACATTACCATGGGTTTTGTAGTCAGCTTACCTCGTACCCAGCGAGGTAAGAACGTAATTTGGGTAGTGGTGGATCGATTTAGTAAATCTGCGCACTTCATCCCTATTCCAAGGCCGACAGCGGCGGATCCGGCCAGATCCGATTGGATCTGGCCAAGGAGAGCAGCAACGAGGAGGGCTCCTTTGCTGCTGCTGCGAGGACGAACGAGAACTGTTGCTGCTGTTGCGAGGAGGGCTCTGGCTAAGAGGTTGGCCACCCCAGGAGTGGAGGTTGCTCCTCCCGGGGGCAGGGCAGCAGAAGACGATTTCGAAGGTTGGAGGCTAGGTAAGAACCTAGAGCTCTGATACCATGTTAATATAAAAGGAGTTTATCTATTCCAATAGCCCATAAGGCATATATATAGTACAAGACACAAAGGAACACACATAAGACTAAACTCTAACAATAAGAAATACTACTAATACCCTTAACATTAAGAAGCAGGATGGTTACATGATGTTGTGGTACACAAATTGCAAAAAGCAAATAGAATGTTAACTGCTTTCTAGTATTTGCCTACTGTTGGAGTGAACCCTTGATTTATTCCAATGAACCAAATACCAATATAACATGTACAGATGTAGATGAATATACAAAGAACACTCTAAGCAATATACTGATTACTGCATACGGCTTGTTAACTTATAGGATTGGCACTTTATTTGAGGCACATCCCAGTCGCATCTTAAATTCTTAACCATTACTCCAATAGAAAACTAAACCATTCTCATTCTCGCAAAAAGTTCTTACTCCGCAATAAAAGAACAGATGACTATACTGATTACTGCATACGGCTTGTTAACTTAGAGCATGTACAATGGGTTTATGTCAGCCGTCTATAGCATCTGCCACATAAGATTTTTACTGACGTGGATGAAGGAGAATGAAGAGAGAGAATATTGCTGTCTATAATCCTGCAGCCGACTATAGCACCAAAACCAAGAAAAGCATTAAAGATTGTATGTTGTCTACAATCCTATAGTCGGCTGTATCATTACAACCCATTGTATGAGCTATCTTTAGTGCTGTCTATAGATGATATGGATAGTTGCTATAGACAGCAGTTGTTTGCACCATTGTAGATTGACACTTTATTTGAGGCACATCCCAGTCGCATCTTAAATTCTTAACCATTACTCCAATAGAAAACTAAACCATTCTCATTCTAGCAAAAAGTTCTTACTCCGCAATAAAAGAACAGATGACCCATGGGCTCACGCTAGTTGCCGTGAACGGACAAGACAATGGACGTCTTTGCTGAGAGGAACTGATACAATCAATACCAGCCAATGTACTACCAATTTTTTTTAAAAAAATACTAGTACAGGATTTGCCCCTCTTTCTCACACAGAAGCATGCGACTCCTTTTGTAACGTACACAGTACAACACATAATTTACTCGATTGATTTCCTCCGTTCAATAGCCAGCCAGAATTGTACATGCATGAGATAACATTCATACAATACATTTTTTGAGGCACCTAGAAATACACCAAACAATGTTCCGAAGAATGTCAATCACCTCTTGACTCCCAGTGAGATGCCACACTGGGCAAGAGAAAAAGAATTCTTGAAATTAGTCAATTGTAGGTGACATAAATATCATGTCCTCAAAAGCAATCGAATCATTCAGTCTACTGAAGAAACTTACCTTCGCTAAGGGAGTTAATGAGAACAAAGTGCGAGGGGGTATGTACAGCACCAGCAACTACTCCAACACTGCATGTGCAGCAGTGAAATCTTTTTCCGGTTTGAATTTATTTATTTTATTTTTGGGGGGGGGGGGGCGGTAAGGCTGGTAACCGCCGAAAATCGGAAATTTTGGCCGGAATTTTCAAAAAAAAAAGAATTTTTTGGATTCTAATTTTTTTTTAAAATCAAATATGAACAAAATTCAACAAATTTGATTTTTTTGGGGCAATTTTCATCAAAACCGATTTTTTGAGGCCGATTTTAATTCCTACCGGTAACACCAGTTACCGGCGAAATTTCGCCGAGATTTTTTTCCCTGATGTGCAGTAGGAACAATGTGTGAACAAAACAAGTTGTAATGATGGCATCATTAATTCTTAATCATACGTGCAGAATTTTAGTATCTCTTACCACCGAAAGCAATGGTCCTTGCTTAAATTTGTTATGGAAGGCAAAAGCAAGTGGTTTTGCTCCTTCTCCAGGTCCTCTAATGAATCCACTAGATATGCACATAGGAATTTCGTCAGAGAATAGTCAAGCCATGCCATTGGGACACAATCTTCATGATCAAAATGATGCGGTAAATCAGAAGATTGTAAACTTACACTAGTGGTAACGAGACAAGTGGTGATCTCCTCACATCATAAACAGCAACAAGACCATGGTACATTTCATTACCATCCTTGAACAACAATGCCAAACGTTCCCCAGAAACATCACATGATAATTTCTCTATGCCTCGGCTAGATGAAGCATAAATTAGTGTATATAAATCAGAGGATCAACCAGGCTGTTTCCCAAACTAATGGATGAACTGTTTAAATATATATAGTATACTAAATGAAAACATGTGGGATGGCAAAAGGCAGATTTTCTTTAAAAGGTATATTTGTAACATTGTGGGAAAAATATTTGAGAATTGAGATGCTTTTATTGGTTGGGGAGAGCTTGTCTTTTACAATGAAATAACGATATTTACACAAATGACTTCCAAGTTAAGATAATATGAAAGCAGATTCAATACACACAAAAATATTATTTGAGAAATAAATTTGCCAACACAATGGCAAATGTGGTTAGTCGAAATATCATCATCAGTTAAAACTAGAATTTAAGATAAGTAACACTGCATAAGGTGCACATGAGGTCAATAGTATAGTATGGCAGTGGCACAGTGCAGCTGTTGTTACCTAACAATCAGAGAGGAAATTTCAGGAAGTTCAACTGGCAGGAGATGGGCATCTGAAGTTAAGGATTATAGAACAAAGGAGCGCAGATGATCAGGATTCAGACAAAGAACACCGTAACATAACTTGAACAAAAAATAATATATTTGTAGTTATGTATCTACCTAAAGATGGAGGGTTTGATGAGAAGTGAATTGAGCCCAGTGTTGTCGAGTTAGAAAAGGATAACAATGCAACACGACCTTCTGGGTCCCAATTTGCTCCTGACAAGAAGCAAAATAAAAATCAAGAACCATCATGACTCTAAAAAAAGGTTTAGCACAAGATATCATCCAATATTACAATATACTGTTTTAAGGTGTCCAATGGACATATCATATGTAAAATGTAATACTGCAAAGTAGTCATAATACAAAATAAACTTAAAGTTTAGAAGCTTGATGCAGGGATCTTCAAAAAGTATATTGCTTAATATCCGAGGTTTAATATTCAACAAGAAAATTAATAATATTCCATATGCAATTTCAAGAACCATGCTGAACATATTAGCTTTCAAGATAAATTCATATGATATCATATTAGATTCAGGAATAAAAAGACATAAGAAACATCCATTTCCAATAGGTCCCAGTTGACTTCTAATAAGCTGCTTATTCATTTCATGACTAAGAAGAATTGTGGTCCAATGTAAAATATTGCGATAACAATATAGTATACAAGGCAAACAAGTAATGTTGAATGTTCAAACAGTAGTTATTTAAGAATGAAAATATTACTTACAGACACGTATCCATTAGATGAAGATCAGGGTTCTGGTGTCCAAGTGTTTGTTTCCTACAAGTGAAAAGTTCCATCACTAATAAAAAAGTGAAATTTATAAATCCTTCAAAAAAAATAGTAATGAAAAAAGCAAAATAAAACAAAATATTGACCATAGCAGTTAAAATGTAATCTCCACTAGGTGACCACCGCACTAATGATATACTACTTAGTCCGCGCCGTATAGGAGTTCCCAACCCTGTAGCAAAAGAAAGATCTACATATATTAGTATACAGTTATGTATAAGATGGGATTGGATGTCTACATTTAGAAAAGTCTGCTATAGACGGTGTGGCTTTAGGATTGGTATCACCCTCTCATTATTCTGATCATCGCAACTAGAAAAGTAAGTGCATGTTATAATGATATTGAATGTTTGGAATTATCATTTGATTAAATGAATATTTGTCATAAATAATCAATACACCTACCATATTAAAGCTATTGGAAATTCTAGATCAAATTATGCGAGCTCACTGTGGCACATCAGTAGAGAGGCACGGGTAATGCAGCAACTTGATCACCTCTGAAGTTACTTATATACCGACGTATTTCTAATTAACTATATGCATTGACATTTGACAAAAAAAAAAAAAAACCCTGCCACCCTGTTTCTTATACAGTATGCACACACATGGTTACTTCTCGAGACAACAACCTACGATAAATATGATATACTGGTATGATGTTAGGAGCACACCTATCAGACAAGGAAAAGTTTTTCATTTTTTGACAAGACACACAATACAGGGAAAGGATCTATACACAGTTGAATGCAAGAAATTCAGATAACTCAAATCGCAAGAAGGGAAGAGCATCTGATTGAAGGACTCGGCGATGGTGGATACCAAAGTTGTTGTGCGGACGCTCTCGGTGGGCTCCACCTCGTCTGGAGCAGGAGGCTGATGCATCGTTTGGAGATCATCCGGCTGGAAAGGAATAGCGCTAAAGACCATTCCTGAAATATTCTCATTGTGTGTGGATGACGAGATGCAGTGGTAAACTAGAGGGCTAAAACTCCAGTGTTGGAAGCGAGTGTGTTGTAAAAAGATGAAATTTGCGAGGTGAGGGGAAGATGAACTGACGAGGACATTCCCGTAGGCCTCGTTGGCGCGATCGTCCGATAGGGCATCCGCCGCAACTGCAAAGCAGAGGCGAAGGCAAAATGAGCAACTAATCGATCGATCCAGAGGACGGAGGTAAACAAGTATAAGCAGGTACCGAGGTCGCGGTTGATCTCGCAGATGGTGACGCCGCCGGGCGGAGGGTAGCTCGGCATCGTCGTGATCGGCGAGGGGGCGATTAGTTTCCTTGTCCTTGCAGCAGGGTTGGGGGCTTTGGGGTTTCCCAATCCCAAGTGGGGCCAACTACAACTCTCCGCTACTAGCAGACAAGAGAAGGCCACGCCACCGCCCGTCAGAGGAAGGGCGCGAGCGGCGAGCGGCGGAGGTGGATGTTGGTTGGTGCTTGACGGCGACCGAGGAGAGGGGAGGAGTCTTCCGCCTCCTCGTTGCCTTAAACCCTTGCCTTCTCCAGAGTTCAGGGCTTCAGGCTCCAGGGCCAGAACGAATGACGGAACGGACGGTGTAGATATCCTCCTCCTGCTAATCTAACGAGGGAGGCAGCAAACGCAGCATCCATTTGGTTGGTTTGAGCTCTGCTCTGCTCTGCTCCACCCCACTCTACCCCCGGTCGCCGTCGCCGCCGCCGCCGCCACCACCGCTACCCCTAGTCACCGTCGCCCACGTCTGCAGCCACCACACCCTACCCATGTCCTCTCGTCCACTCCGTGACATTATTCTCTGTGCGTGCTCGCCGGCCGCCTGACAGAGCTCGCTTCATCCATCTCGAGCACATCATGCTCGATGAAATGCCTAACAAGGTCAAGATCTCTCACCTTCTTTTTTCTGTCGCCCTGTCTGTCTGTTACCACTCTAATGCAGGTGTACCTACCTCGGATTGCCTCGCTTTTGATCATGTTCCATGAATTGCTTGAAACTGAGTACATGTCTCCATCACCGCAACTCTTTCCTGCGGTCCCTTGTTCCTTTCTCATCTGGTTTAATTTTCGGGTCTCGGTGCATACATGGTACATGCATGTTATTTCTGTAAACTTGAATTTTTGTTGAGAATAAGGAGTAAACTCGATAATGAAACTAACTGTTTTGTAACATTCATAACTTCACTTATTCGGTACTGGAAACTAACGATGCTTTGAATTCCTTCCCTTGCAGCAAGAACAAGTTGGCATTGCTTTACACATTCATTTTTGCTTCTCAATGAGTAAACTTGATAATGAAACTAACTGTTTTGTAACATTCATAACTTCACTTATTCGGTACTGGAAACTAACGATGCTTTGAATTCCTTCCCTTGCAGCTAGAACAAGTTGGCATTGCTTTACACATTCATTTTTGCTTATCAATGGAGTGTTATATGCTCTAAGTACGGATTTGATTTCTAGTACACAAGTGAATGGCATCTAAGGTGTTTGGTCGAAGAAATCTGCATGCATTTTCCTTGCGACTGCACATGTTGGATGAGGCATTTCAGTATGGCCCTTTTAATCGTAGTATGCAAAGGAGGTGGAAAAAGCCAGTAGATTCAGCACGAACTCGTCTGGAGGGCAGAACAAGGGATCATAGGCTGGACAAGCTAATGATTCAACTCAAGAACTTGAGGCTGTCTTTGGATTTACATGAGTTGATATCTCAGCAGAGGAACGGCTATGCATCTCTCCAACTTCTTTCGAGGTGGAGACACGAGGTCGGGTTGAACATTGAGGTCGGTGCTTTCCTCCAGAAATATCCCCACATTTTCGAGATTTATGTGCACCCTGTCAAAAGGAGCCATTGTTGTAAGATCACCCAAAAGATGGCTGATTTGGTTGCAGAAGAAGATGCTGTCATCAGGGAAAATGAGCCTGCCATAGTTCAGCGGCTGAAGAAACTTCTCATGATGTCGATGAGTGGAACTCTGAATATACATGCGTTATGGCTCATAAGAAAGGAGCTTGGTCTGCCTGATGACTACAGATGTTCTATAATACCAACCTATGGTTGTGATTTTTCTCTTGAATCCCCCGATACTCTGTCATTGGTCTCTAGGGATGAAGAATTAGCTGTAGCTAAGGTTGAAGAATGGAGGGAGAAGGAGTATACAGAAAAATGGTTGATGGAATCTGAGACAAAATATGCTTTTCCAATAAACTTTCCTACTGGCTTTAAGATTGAGCAAGGTTTTAGGGGAAAACTTAAGAACTGGCAGAGGCTTCCCTATACCAAACCTTATGAGAAGAATGTTTTGCATCCTATCCGCAATGCCGAGCGACTTGAGAAACGTATTGTTGGTATTCTTCATGAACTTTTAAGCTCGACAGTAGAAAAGATGATACCACTTGAGAGGTTGGCACACTTCAGAAGACCTTTTGCTATGGAGGTAAACTTGAGGGAACTTCTTCTTAAGCACCCTGGCATTTTCTACATCTCGACCAAAGGAAGCACACAGACGGTCCTTCTTAGGGAGAGTTACAGCAAAGGATGTCTGGTTGACCCCAACGCTGTTTACATGGTACGAAGGAAAATGCTAGATCTGATTTTGTCAGGATGTCGTAACATTGATGAAACGGAAAGTGCAATTCGACTTGCCGAGGAGAACAACCAGGGATGCAGTCATGAGTCACAAAATCACACATACCAGGCAGATACTACGAATTCCATGTTGGGAGTTGAAAGTGGCCTTGGCCCAAAGAATCAGTCTAATGAGGAAGGCCATTACTGAATTTGTGTTGTGACTCAAAATTAGGCTGAGTGAAACGATGCAGCAACACAAGAGTCAGCAGTGCACACCGAAACAACAAAAGCACAAATTGGGCTCTGTTGCTCTTTGAAGTATGATAAGATGATCAATTACAATCTATATCTAGAGGAATAAGCCCCCATGACATCTAGTCCAATTTCATGCAGACGTAGTCATAGCCTCATCTCATCTCTTTTATGCAGAAAAGAAGACTTTTTATTTTTTAAAAAAATAGCGGAAGATCTTGCATTATGTTGTTTCTTTGGTATGTTCATCGTATGGACGTGCCGTTCTTTATTTTTGTTTATTATTTGTCCTTTGTATTTCTTTTTTATTTTTGTACTCTTGGTATTAGTGGTAGTGGTGAATTGGCATACTCAATGTTCTAAACAGCGTGTAACGGGAGCGTAACAGCGAAGTGTTTTTATAGAGGTTAGCAGATAGCGGGTGCAATATGCTCGCTTATATTTGTAGAAATACAAAGTTAATTGAAACAATTTTGAAGTAAATTGGCTTAGCTTGTATTAGGATTATTTGTTTATGTGCATATCTCAAGTCTTGGAGTAATGATTTAATACAAAAGATGGCAAGATTATGCAACAACTGAATGATATGAAAACTTGAAATGTATTTGTACCAAAGTGCTGCTACACACCATGCAATACAGTGGACAAAGGGGCTCGTAGCAGGAGCCGCAACTGTACAAAGTGCTATAGATAGCCGAGTTTTTGTTCTAAATGACACTGTTGGCATTTTTATTAGCAAAAATAGCCGTCTACACGCCATAATACTAAAACTAGCATAACGAATGTGTCGGTGTCCAATACGCATACACGTCCGTGTCTCCTAAGCCCAGATTCGATCTGCACAGTTACTAGGAGGGCAGACACTTTGGTCTTGCCACGTCACCGCTACCACTATGTGACACCCAGACAATCTCTCGCTGCGCCCTACCGGTCCCCCCTCGCCCGACCGTGTCGGCCCCCTTGCCCGGATTCCCGCGCTTGTTGTTCCACGGTGGCACGGTATGTGTCATGCACGAAATCCAAGGGAGTCATCCAAGTCCCGCACGAAATCCAAGGGAGTCATCCAATTCCCGCTTGTGGCATCTTCGGCCCTTCGTCAGGGTCCATTGGGCGCAAGTGGCTGCATGCGGGTCCCACGTACTGATGCGTAGCTGCAGCACATGAGGCTGCTCCTAATGGGCAGTATCTTAGTTCAGTTTCTTAGTGTATGAGGAGTGTTAGGATACTATCTTTGTAATGCATGATTTTTTATGGTGTAGTATCTTAAGCTATTTCATTTAATTACATGCATGAGGCTATTTTGCGTTGGATTTCGAGCCGAACCGGTATCTAAATTAGATACCAGAGTACCCTCTCTCTTCATTAACTATGATGATTGGTGTCATATCATTATTTTGCTTACATGGCAGGCTAATATACGGTCCAGTCAGGAGCACTGAGAGCAGTCATAGAGCCTTCGCGCAGCACGGTTCCTTCAAGTCATGTGGAGCCCACCAGTCATGTGGAGCCCACCGGTGATTAACTAGAAATAAATCCACCGGGACATTGTTTACTTTAGCACGGGAATCGATTAAATTGCATCAGCACTCCTGCATAGCATGCAAACCACGATGGAATTTATGCATAGCAGCTCCTTGTTTTGATGCATCGTGTACACTTGGTTTTGGTGCATGTAGCACCTGCCCAAAAAATGCCACCAAGCATCCGGTTCTTGTGTATACATGGGTCGGACACCATCGTGGCTAGCCTCGTGCAGGACACTATATGGGGCCCACGTTACATGCATTCATCAATCAATAAAGAAGTCAGCTTTGTCCCCGCACGTGGATCAAGAAACAAACCAGAGAAGCCTGGGAACACTTGGGCTCGTGCTCGTGACACCAACTGATGGCCTCGCCTATGTGTGTTTGTTTGGACTCTGTTTTTCTGAAAAGTGATTTTTAATTATGCTATAAAACTTTTTGATTGTAGATCGAATGGTTTGGCTTTTCTGATTTAGTGTTTGGTTGTCTGGCTGCAGCTTTCAACATATGAAATGTCTGAAATGCCTCTGAGGATAATAAATAGCTTGTTTGATGCCGTTTAAAGCAATTAACAACATTTAATGACGACAATTGACGATATTTAACGATATTCGACGATATTTGACGACAATTGACAATATTTAACGATATTTAAAGACATTTAATCATATTTAACGACAATTGATAATATTTAACGATATTTAACGATAATTGACAATATTTAACGATATTTAATGATATTTCACACTATTTAACGATGTTTAACGACATTTAACGATGTTTGTCGATATTTAACTATATTTGACAACATTTAACGATAATTTACGTTATGTAACAATATTTAACAACATTTAACGATATTTGACGATATTTAACGACATTTGACGACATTTAACAATAATTAACAACATTTAACGACAATTGACGATGACTAACGCAATTGACGAGGCATTGACAATAAGAGGAACATGCATTAATGGATATAATTATAAAATACTTTTGAGCAAGTTTCACTGATCCTCTAGATATCAAGTACACTTTACCAACCTCAATTAGGTCATAAAACTGATCAAGCACCGAATTGAAGCATATTGCACGAATTTCTCCACCATGTGAATCGAGGATTAGCGTATTTAACGATAATTATTACAACAAATAATTATTACGTAAATAATTATTACAACAAATAATTATTACAAACAATTAATGCCCCCTCCACTTTTTTCGAGCTTGGGACTGGCATTGGCAGTGTTAGGCACTTTGTTTAAGTCTGTTAATGTCTTAATGAAACAACATTAAGTACTTACAGATGGGAACATACTACAGAATAATTTGAAAGAATATATGAAGACAGATGGGAACATACTACAGAACACTTTGAGTGAGTAATAACTATTGACCTATCAATCCATCATTCAATCTTCATGATAATAACAAGCCATCAGAAAACAATAAACATAATCTCCACCACAAGCACTAGATCATTGTCAGAATGTAATTCATCCACCACAAGCAACTAAGTTAGTTGTCCCAGTATAATACTAAATTACTTCTTTAAACAATGCAAATCATTGAACAATGCAACTAACTTCAATTTGTTGACTGATATATCCAGTTAGGAACTTATCATATAGCTAATGTGTCAAACTGCCACTATGTATGAGTAATGAAGTTAACAAACAACATGAATCAATGTAGCACTACTTGCATAATTGTGTTACATTAGCCTGTCAGAAGAATACGAGTTTCAGCAGATATTATCAATCCTATATAAATGCCGAAGAAAAATAGAAAATTCAATAAGAGAGTGATATGTGTTCTATTTTTCATCACTACTTATGGTCAATGTGATTCTTTTGGTTTCTTGAATGTGAGATATTGTGAAATTCAGATGATAACCATGTATCAATACCCATTTTTGTTCAACCAAATGACACATATTGGTACCAGTGCATTGCTGGTACTAGCAAATTTACAAAAAAAAAAAACATCAATTCTACATAGCAAAAAATGGATGAACAAAACATGAACAAACTCAATTCTTTCATTCATTTGGACAATTTGCCACTGGTTGCAATGTCACAATGATACCTATAATATACTCAAATCAATGTCAGCTAGTCAATATACAAATGAATGTCTTATGTTCTATTAGGTTAGCAAATGATACAAGACAGGATAATCAAATTATATACAAGATAATCAAATTTAGGAAATAGGATAGTCAATTATATACAAGACATTGACCAACAAGCATCAAACATAGAATTATCATCAGCACTAATCTTATGACATGAGTTCATACCATGCATCATACTAGCAATGCAAAGTGCAACTAGCAATTGAATGCATGAATTGTTCCAGTGTGCAATGCAAATCCCTAGTGTGAATGCCTGAATTGTTCGCGCTGGCTCGGGAGGTGGATGGAGGAGGCGGCGGTGGTTCAGGAGGTGGAGGGAAGAGGCGGTGGTGGCTCGAGAGGTGGAGGGAGGAGACAGCGGTGGCTCGGGAGGAGGGAACCAGGGAGGAGAGGGGCTTGGGCGGCGCCAGCACCGGAGATGGGAGGAGGACAAGAGAGGGCGACGGGGGAGGAGAGGAGGATTAGAGAGACACATGTGGGGGGTACTACCATTGCAGAGGAAGACTCATAGCATCCGAAGTGGAGGTCACCGACGAGGAGGGAGGTGGAGGAGGTGCGCCATGGAGGAGGGCGCCGGGGAGGAGGCCGGTGGGGAGGATGGAGCCGAGGGAGGACGAGGAGGAGGCGGGCGGGGAGGATGGAGCTGGGGAGGACGAAGAGGAGGCGGGCGGGCGTGAGATCCAAATCTGGATCTCACGAGGAGGAGGTGCGCCGGGGAGGAGGCCGCGTGGGGAGGAGGAGGGGCTCGGCCACGTGGGGAGGAGAAGGGAGGGGCCGCACCGATGAGGAGGAGGAAGAGGAGGGGCTCGGGGGCGGCAGGGGCTCGAGGAGGAGGTGCAGGTTGGGGGAGGAGGAGGAGGGGCGGTGCCGCGTGGGGAGGAGGAGGGAGGGGCGGCCCCGGTGGGGAGGAGGAGGGGCTCGGCCGCTTGGGGAGGAGGACGAAGCGGGTGTGGGAGGAAGGAGCTGAGGGCAACAGGGGGGTGGGTTAGGGTTTCGAGCGCGAGGGGAGGAAGGGTGGGGTTTTTGTGTGATGGCAATCGGTGGGTAAATTACCCCGAACTTCAGGGGCAATTTGGTAACGACGGCTGCGGGAAGCGGCGGAAGCGCCTCGTGGGTGACTTCGCCGGCCGGACGTTCAATAAGAAAGCAAGCGAAAAAGCCACTGAAGCCGGCCGTTTAGTTCGGCTTTCGGCTTTCTCGGCCGAAAGCCGGAAGCCAAAGCCGAACCAAACAGGGTCTTAGTAACGTGGGTCCATATGGCTTGCCACAATAAATACAGGTAATATCGTGCTACCATAGCACGATAGGTGCAGATAGGGCCATGTGGCGGTGTCGGTAAGGGCAACCAGCAAGGCGCGGACAAGCCATGTCCGGGCGCCAGGGCGCGGACGGAGCTGTCCGGGCGTTAGGGGCGCGGCGCGGGATTGTTCGAGCGCCAGCGGTAGCGGCAGCGCGGCAAGACCAGAAGCGTCTGGCCTTCTTAGGAACGGCGTAGATCGAATCCGGATGCGAGAGGCATGAACGTGGACGTGTGTCAGACACCAACACATCCGTGCTGGTGCCAGTTTTGGCATTACGACATGTGGACGGCTATTTTTGTTAATAAAAGCGCGACAAAAACTCCGGATAGCCATTGTGTAGCGGTCACTACCCTCTATCCACTATGTTGGGGCTAAAGAAGGTGGGGTGGGGGCGGGGGGGGGGCTATATCGGGCTATTTGAAACAATGGCCATACTGAATGACACCGATGGTGGCCACATATGTAAGTAGCTAAAGATCATGCCAACAGAGAGAAGACGAGAGCATATATCTCTCTCTCACACACACAAGCAAAACTACTTGCATTGATAAAAACTTAGATACATTTTGTAGATGCCATAATACATCGTACAAATCACAGTCTTCCTTCCTTTATTTGTTTATTTCTTGATTGATCAGGCTAGCCTTACAGTAAGTGCTCATGCGCCCAGAAGCTGCTTTGGAAACAATATAACCTGCAGACAAAAAATTCTTTATTTAGTATTCAGAAGATGAACAGGAGAAATTAAAACACGTAGTATATAATATGAAGCGAGTCGTCTATAGATTAAGTACTCCATCCTTTTTTTATTTGATATTTTTATAAGTTATGCAGTCAAACTTTCTAAAGTTTAATAGTATAATATGAAGCGAGTCGTCTGTAGATTGGCTATATGAAAACTATATCGCTATATTTATCATTAAAAATATTTTTATAATATTATAATTTTATTATTATATATTCATAGACATGTATAAAAAGTAATGATCAGAGTCGCATATCGGAGAACGTGAAAAATGATCAGAGTCGCATATCGGAGAACGTGAAAAGTCAATAATATCAAATGAAAAGGGATTATTAACTAACCTGCACAATTAGTCCCCGTGGACAATCCGTTGCTGCATTTTATTGTAACGCCAACACATTTCCACAAAATGATTTGGGCCTTCTGACCTATTGTGAATTTGTCACGGATGCATTTCACACTTGCTTCTTTCACTATTTTGCAGCAAGGCGTATTTACGCTCGGTATAATCAGACCCCGGCCTCTGTAGATGTATTTCTTTACTACTTAAAAAGAATGTAGTGGTGGTGAGTGATGTGTTCTTCATTCCCTCCCTCGTCCCCCTCAATCGTTCCACTACTCGCTCCAATTGCCAACATGTGGGTCTTCGCTACTCGATCGATTCCTCCTCCCTTCCCCCAATCCCCCTTGGCTTTCAGCTATAAAACGCTTTCATATCAATAAGCCACCTAGCACCCGACTCCGCGTAAATTTCTTCGATCTCAACAAACAAATCCTAACAGAACTTGGAGGAGGCACACCAAGTGTGGTAGTGACAAGTCTGAGATCAAGAAGGCATGAGCGTTGTGTAACCATGTTGCATGGCTACGACCTCGACAGCTCGGCGCTTTAGGTTGAGCTACCGAAGATGAAACAGAGAAGCACAAGGGAAGAGAATATCGCCTCAACACCTCGGCGCTAGGTGCGTGCTTCACGTCATCGTCGACCAACTGGCACTACCCGGTCGTGGTCCCCTAGAGTAGCACGACACGCATCTCCTCCACCTCGACTTGCATGCTCTGCATGCTCCAGAGGAGAGGACGCCCATGCTGTCGGGCTGTCCATGGTGTCATTTGCTGGTGCATATGTGCACACGCATGCGCGTGTCCTTCCACCTGCCTGTTGCACCCCTGTCAGCTACCACTCGGTGGTGGAGTGTTTTGGAAATGTTATTTGTATGTTGATTGCAGTTGCTATTTTTTCTATTGTGCGTACGTGTTTCATTCACATATACATTTGATTGCATCACTGCGACATGCAGTCATGTGGCTAAACTACCATTATCATGTTTTCATTGTCCGTTGAAAAGCCAAGGCTGGTGATTTGGACATGGACGACACGGCTAAGGAGGTATTGGCCACGTTGTTGGGCCGCGGGTCTGATATGTTCACTGCAGTGCGGTGGAGCAGGTGTAGCGCATGGGGGCAGAGTCGAAGGTGTAGCACAAGCACAACAGCGGAAGTGCTACATGGGCCGCATTGAAGTTTGATCATAAGTACTAAACACAGTAGTGGAGGCACGAAGTAGGCCAGGACGAACTGATCACCGTGACACCTCCAATGATAGTAGATAGACTGGCGTAGGCTAAACCTAACTACGGCCAACAGCAACTCAACATGCTGGGGTAGTATATTTTTTCTCCGTATCAATGCATGTAGCTAGTATAACAATAATGCATCACGGCATCTCTGTCATCGCAACAATCTTGTTCTGCTCGTGCGTGTGGTACAAACAAGAAGAAGAAATGGCAGCAAAGGCTAGGAGGTAGAATGCTCCTACTACTTTAGTACCAGTGGCCATCTCTTCCTGTGATCAATGTTAATGTTAATATATATTTCTGCAAGCACAGCACAACGCAGCTTCTATATACATAGAAGTCATGCAAACTTGCAGGCCCTTATTATTCGGTAATTGTTCACTGATTTGGATATTTATTGTCAGATGATATCTAAAGTCTTGGCTGGCTTCAGTATATCCTGTCCTGTGTGCTATCACCAACGTATCTTGAAGAGTGAATATTTTACGTTGATCGATGCATTTGTTGCCTGATGGTATTGACAGATGACTAGGATATTGTTATTCTCATTTAATTTAGATTGATGTGGTATTTGGCCGGTTTTCTTAGTGTTGGTGCCATTGCTCATTGATCTATGAGTAGATTAGACTAGATTTCTTCAATTATTACTGGTGTAGCAGAAAGATATCCTCGGTTAAAATTGATTAGATTTCCGTTGTTCAATTATAGTATTTCGGTATTCAAATTTTTATTCTTTGACCAACAACTAGTCCAACCATATATATATTATATGACAAAAAAAAAGTGGTAGTGTTGGATTCGTATTAGAAAGTTCATTCATATGATCACGATTTTGTAGTTTTGAACAATATAGTGTGAAGGAATTAATGATCAAATTTCAATTTTGGAGACCACACCAAGTCAAACTGTGCCTTATAAAATCAACAAGACGTAAATAATTAGTTAATTAATATGGATAGTGCTAGATATGTTATCATTTAGAGAGAATATATTTGTAAAGCTTTCCAATGGCTTGCTATATATATACATTCACTCCGGTCACAAAAGAGCTACGTTTTTTTACTTTTCAAAATCAACGAGATGTCATTTTCACCACTCCCTTCTATCATCTTATATTCATAAAAAGTCATAAAAAGTGAAGTATTATAAAAGTATTTTCATGATAAATTCACTAATATCATTTTCATATATCTAAACCACACATTAAAGACAATATGTTTGGTAAAAATTATTTTGTTTTGACTACACGTATTTTAGGAACCTCCTCTTTTCGGACTGGAGTAGTAGTTAACACACTCCTGGTTAATTTCAGTGAGTCCTCGTTCAGTTTTATGTGTGTTGAACCGAAATAAAGAGGTTCTCGTTTATTTGTGTGTGAAGCGGTTCTCATTTATTTTTGCTGTTGGCCCTGAATGGATTTACAGGATCATCGCTCGTCAATCTGTGAGATATATTTCAAGATATGCTCACAGGTATTTCTTCCGAGCCCCGGTCAATTTTGTTTTTGTTTTTGTGGGAGGATGGATGCTCCAATTAATTAGAGTAGATACACTCGTATCTTCATGTTCGTGGTACGCGCTAGTTTTTTTTTATTATTATTACTACCAAATTTAGCTTCGGTGTTGTAATCGTGTATTAAAATTGTTAGAGATATTGTATAATGTCTTATTCCCCATTGTTATGAGGGGTTATTTGCATATTCCTCACCTGTACTTTGTGTATATATACTGTCTCATTCGCCCCCTGAGAATACAAGTTGCTATTCTTAACATGGTATCAGAGCCAATTAGGTTACATCTCCCGGACGTGCAACTCGTCCTCCTAGCCGCCGCCGTCGGCATCCCTCCCACCACCCGCGCCTTCGCCGCCGCCGCGCCGTCGGCTTCTCCTCCCCTAGCCGCCGCCGTCGGCATCCCTCCCACGCCCCACGTGCTCCTTCGGCTCCCGCTCAGGAAGCCTCGGACCGGCTGCCGCGCCGGGGTCGTCTCTCTGCCGCCGGATCTTCGTCTTCATCGCGCGTCGCCGGAGCTCGGTTGCTGGCTATTTCTTCGCCCAAATCCCGAGCCACACCCGACCACGCGAGCTTCTTCCGCGGCATCCGAGCTCCCATCGCCGTCACTCGAACTCCCGTCGTCGTCACCTTCCCGGACTCGTCGGCAGAACCGCCGCGCATTACTGAGTTTGTGGGCCGAGTCTCATTCAGCCAACCCGTTAAAAGAAAAGAAAGAAAGCTAAAAAAAAAGGAAAAAAAACGTCGATCTAACCGCCGCGCCGTCCAGCGCCGCCTGTTAGACTTTGTTGTCTTGGTCGCCGCGCCGTCCAGCGCCGCCTACCAATGGGCACCGTTTCCCTCCATCGCTGCCCGGTGATCTTCGATGGTGTTAATTACACCGACTTTGTGTCTCACATGTGCATTCACATGCGTGGTCTTCGTCTCTGGGGCATCCTCTCTGGCGATGTCACTTGCCCGCCTTGCCCTATTCCTCCGACAGAGCCTACGCCTGTTGCGCTGCCCCCGACAGCTGACAAGGTTGCGATTGAGGCCGCTGGCCTCGCTGATGATGAAGCTGTCTCTGCCTACAAGAGGCTCTGGATTCCTATAAGGATCGCCTGACCGCCTACACTCAGTGGTACGATGACGATGCTCGGGTTGCTACTGTCTTCATCGCCAGTATCCAGCCTTAGTTTTCTTCTGAGGTTGTGGGACTCCCTACGGTTTTTCAGATGTGGACTCATCTTCGTCAGCACTATGAGCCCTCTGGTAATGCCCTGTACCTCTCTGTGGTCCGCCAGGAGCACTCTCTTCAGCAGGGTGATGCTACTGTTGACGCTTTTTATGCTCAGAGCTCTGCTGTTTGGCGTCAGTTGGACTTCCTTCGCACTACTGGATGTTGCTCCTGTCCCTATTGCCTGACTGTCCATTCTGACCTGGAGTTTCAACGGATCTATGAGTTCCTTACTCGCCTTCGTCCTGAGTTCGAGCAGCGGCGTGCCCAGTTCCTTGCACGCCACCCTCGTGTCACTCTCCTGGAGGCTCTTACCGAGATACGCGCGGAGGAGACTCGCCTGAGTGGTGCTGGCCTGATACCACTCCCCTCCGTGCTCACCGCCCGCCTACCTGCTACACCGACGGCTCCACGCGTCAGCACACTGCCTCCTCTAGCGGCTGCCACAGGTGGTGGTGGCCGCCCTCCATCCGGCGGTGGACGTCCTCACTGCTCCTACTGCAATAAGATCGGCCACATTGAGTCCCAGTGCTATAAGAAGCAGTGGCATCTTTCTCGTCGTTCTTCTACTAGCACCGCATCGGTGCTTCTACATCGATGCTGATCGACTTCTTCGCAGATTTCTCACCGAGCAGAGATAGCGGACTTCGACGCCGCTTGCCGCTTGAGTTCTCCTCGGCGTGTTCTCGCAGCTCGCTCATCGACTCTTCGCACCGAGAAACCACCTCCTACACAGTCAGGTACCTCCCCGTGGATTCTTGATTCTGGAGCATCTTTTCACATGACTCCTGATTCTTCCACTCTGTCTTTCATTACACCCCTTGATTCTCCTGTTAGTGTTCTTACTGCTGATGGTACATCTCTTTCTGTCTCTGGTCGAGGACCTCTTAGCAACTCATCTTTTCATGTTCCTTCTGTTGCTTATATTCCTCGCCTTACCATGCAGCTTCTTTCTGTTGGGCAGATTATTGACCTTGGTTGTCGGGTCATTCTCGACTCTGACTCTTGTTGTGTTCAGGACCGCCACACGGGAGCTCTAGTTGGTTCTGACCCTCGGCGCCTTGACTCACAGTGTTTCTAGGAGTTTGACTGGCTTCACCTTCCTTCCGCTGCCACCATTGCCGTTAGTCTCTCAGCTTCTGCCACTTCGCCTACCAGCTCTTTCCAGCAGTGGCATCACCGTCTTGGTCATCTGTGTGGATCTCGCCTCGCCGCCTTTAGTTCGTCGTGGTCTTCGGGTGCATCTCAGAGACGTATCTTTAGATTGTCGGACTGTAAGTTAGGTAAACAGATTGAGCTTCCTTACTGTGAGGACCCCGGTTTATTCAACTTGTAATGCTTAGCCTTCCGTTGACCCTAGCAACAAAAATCAAATAAACCAAGCCTCGAGATATGTATACTTCCCAGAAATGCAGTATGCACACCCTGTTACAAAATCATGCATCAATTCCATACAACACATAATAACAAGTCTAGCAAAAGATGTACATAATATAAAGTTATTACAACAGGGCCAACTGGCCAAACAACAACAAGTATCAATAACAGCGGAAGCAGAAGTGCCATAAGATGGCTAAGACAAAAACCAACCGGTTAGCCACATAACCACACCGGGCCGCCAAGCTAGTCGTCCATACCGTAGCAAAACTCACCAAAGTTGATCCCTTGGGAATCAACCTTCTTCCTCTGCACTTGCTTAAGAAAAGCAAATGAGTACAAAAATGTACTGCAAGACTTACAGTAACAAAACCTAGTTACTACTATATGCAGGCTTTAATCAAAGGAGAAGGCTCAAGGTTAATTTTCAGCATAAAGCAAGTTTTATTTGCAATAGATAATATGTTGAAGGCAATTTGACAATATGAATTTTATTTGCATAAATAACAGCGAGACAGTAAGTAATAACATAAAGATAACCTGGAGATGACTAACCCAATAGCCATCACAACAATATTACGAATTACCCATTCGTACCACTCATTTCAAGTTTTAGTTTAAAAGGATGTAGTCTAACTTTTGAAAAGCTTACCCAAGCGTGTCCATAACCTAGGACGAGGCTATTTGAATAGTTTGTAAACTCTGCAGGAGTGTACCAATGTACCCACACTTCAGACCGCCTTTTTGCCAAGCTATTAAGCACACTTCCTTTGGTGTGCCGGCACGGCTAAGTCCTACGAGACATTTTCAATGGAAAATGCTAATCAAGAGCCGCACGTATGGGGGTTAACCCTTAGTGATCTGCCGACGAAATATGGATCACAAGAACCCATACGTGGAGTAGGATACACCGGCCGAAGCGGGTGCTCCCCTCCCCACAAACATGTCCATGTTGCATATAGTTAAATATGCAACCCACCACGCGACTCATTAATTAACACCCCCAAAGTACTTAGTCAAGAGAGGTCTCATTTCCCTCTAATGTGGTTAGCACGCACAAATTGCCTGGATAACAGATACTCACAAGATGTTCGGTCCTTAATTGACCTGGGCACCATTCCATTCACACCCAAACTCACATCATCTTACCATTGTGCCCAAGTCCAAATCATTTTGCTTTCATTTTTAGTTTTTACAATTAAATATAGCACCAAGGATGAAATCATGAAGTCATAATAAGTTTGTGTGATCAAGGTTATCGACTAAGTCGATAACCGCCCAATTCTACCGGTAACTAAGCATTCTAAGCATGACACCGTAAAGACAATAAAAGAGCATAATTAAATCACCGGGCTCTAATTCACCAGCGATATTAATAACTTATGTTTTGTGGCAGGGGATAAACAATTTAAGGGCAACCATGCAATGAGATTTGCTACATCTAATCGACAAAATAAATCTTGACACAAGAAGCATGCATACTTAGGTTTTGCAAACAAGATATTAGAATTTAAAAGTAGTAGGAGCAATATGATCAAATGATGTTATACTGCTTGCCTTGCTGTAGATCACTTTCTTGCTGCAGAGGTTCACTCACGAAATCAATAATTTTCTTCGGAACCTAACGCGAAAAGACGATAAAACAAATAAGAACGAAAAACACCAAATAAAGTTCAACAGCAAAAGACATCCAAATTTAATGAAATTTATACAGCAGCTAGGGATTGATTTTAGACAATTTTAGGAATAAGAAACAAGTCATTAGGATTTAATATGAAAAAGTTATAACTAAAACCATTTCTGTCAGCCTAATAATCCAATTTTAATTCCTATCTGTTACTGTTCATAGCATAAATTTCCAGAATGATCTAAAGTCTAAAATTTTTATAGCATAGAGGAAATACCATCCTAAGGTCAGCAAAGTTGAGTTTATTAAATTTGGAGTTATAATGATTTACTTATGATTTTTCTAAGTTGTAAACCTAACACAAGTTACTTTACAGAATTATAATCATGATCAAAACTTATTTCATATTAAAGTTTGCTAACAGAGGAATTTAACAAAATTGAGTTTGTACAACTTGGAGTTACGGGGAATTACTTGTGTCTTTTATAAGATTTACAGGATTCTTCTAAAAGCTGAAAATAGGGTCAAAGTTATTAAATAATGCTTCTGGTGCTATCCTGGGCCTACAATCATTTTTATATTAAAGTTTGGTTAAAAACAAATTTGTCAACGTTGAAAACACCCATTTTGGATATATACAGAGCAAGATATGCATTTTATAAGATTTCATTTAATTTCTCGAAAACCAAAAGCAGTAAATCAAGTTTCTTGCGCTACAGAATTTTTATTACAGAAACATGGTTAAAGCATTTTTAAATAAAACTTTAGTTCAATACAAAATTATTACAGTTGGAAACAACTAAAAAGGGTTTAAAATGAATTTATTAAGAATTTATAAAGTTTTGGCACAATTTTCAGTTGCAAAACAATTATTTACCGAATTCCAGACAACTTAATCGAAGGAAAATGACGTGGACACACCGCGGCCATCGATCTGGAATCAAACGGCGCGCGCAAGGGGTGCGCGAAGGCGACCCGAACGGCCCAACTCATATCCACCGTCGATCTGAGATCGGAAGGCCACGAGCGGGGTCGTTCGACCTCGCGACGAAACATCGATCTCAGCCACAGATCGGAGAACGGACGGCCCACGATGATGGGAGGATCGGGTGACCCGAACGGCCCACTTGATCTGGACCGCAGATCACGACACGGACGGCGGTGGTCGATCGCAGTTCAAAAAGAAACGCTGACACGTGGGGGCCATGTGTCAGTGACTTTAAGTCATAAACACGAGCTGTTAAACCATGCGCACGGTGCACGGGGCCCACATGTCAGCGACTTAAGGGAGGTCTTTAGGACAGGGATTTATTACCGAATCTAATGATTAGGAGTTAATGTGTCCTGATGATTTGCGCAGAAGTGATTAAAGCAATTGAGGGCCCACGTGGCAGTGGCTTAAAGTGGCGGCTTAGGACAAATTTAATGCTGCTAATGATTGGCAATTAATGAACTCTAAAATCGGTACTAAAGACTTCTAGATTTGATTTTAACCCTACGGGCCCACATGTCAGTGACCTAGGGTTAATTGCCGACAGCAATTAAACGACGACACACTCAATTAACCAATAATTAAGCATTGATGGTGTCCGGAGCGCACGGGATTGCGCCAGCGGGGTGAATTAAGGACATGGGCCCACTGGCAGTGACACAAGGCGCGATTAAGACACCATTAATTACTAATGATTAACACTGATTGGGCATTAATGCTGTCCAAATTTCGATTTAAAACGGAGTTTCACAAGCAACTCCCGGCGTGTTCCACGGCTCATCATTGGCGATCTCGGCCAGCAATGGCGCCAACCAAGTAGTGAAATGGAATCGCAATAACCTTACGGACCTAGTGGTGGCAATCTCGCCGGCGGTGATGGCTCTAATCGCCGGCTAGCTGGAAAATGAAAAAGGGAGCTTTTACTGCTAAACACAAAAATAGCAAAATGCTCCGCTGCAGTCCAAAGAAGCGTGTGCCAAGGCCTCTAGGGACTAATAAGAAGCTACCTTAATGGAGAGAAGCCTCAAAGATGGCCGGACTAGCTTATCCACGGTGGAGGCTTGCCGGACTTGAAGAAGAAATGTGAAAATTTGTACCCTGAGCAAAATGAGTGGTACCAAAGCATCAAAATAGCTTCATTATAGCCTATAGAAGCTACATGAGCAAATAATTTGAAAATGGAGCACTCACCTGAGCTGAGGAAGAAGATGACCAAAATCGGTCGAATTTGAACAAACCCCAAATTGGACAATTCCTGATAATCAAACCCAAAATTAAGTGAGGGGATATGTTCAAGATAGTGAGGAGATAAACATGGTGTAAAGAAACGTGAAGGAGAACCACTGGAACACCAAATTCACCAATGGAGCTCCACGAGTCAACAATGGTGGATTGTCAGTTTTGAGGTGTTAAGCTCCAAAATTGAAAATGGAGCTCAATGGTAGTGTAAAAGGGATACCAGGAGGTGTGTTGGGTGCTTATAAAGCTTGAAGACATTAGGGTTTGACAAAAATGCTTTTCGGGAGACAATGCGCAAGGCACAAGGCACGGCCGAAAGTGAAAAAGGTAGTAGATGGTAGGATAGGGCATGGCATGGCCGAAAGCACCTCTCACAACTCCCAAGTGTCGGCTAGGGCGGCTGTAGGGAGCATGAAATGACATAGCCATGCCTCTCCTACTGTTCACCCACGACCTGAGGTTGAAGATGATACGAAAAGCACTCGGATGATTGTCAGCCGTTGGATTAAACATGGACGGCTGAGATCGCAACGCTCTGGCTCTTTTAAAAACAACAGAGAGAATCGCGCGCCTTCGGATCAAAATCGGACAGCCCCGATTTAATGCGCACTGTAGCGACCCGAACGACACATCTAATATGCACTGTTGGATTTTGATTGAACGGCCATGATTGATGGTGAGTTCGGAACGGCCCGATCGACACAATCATCCTGGACCGTCGGATTTCGATCAAAAGGCCTAGATTGATGGGCCCTTCGCTACGTCCTGAACAGCCCAATCGTTTAGGCCCGTTAGATCAAGATCCAACGGTTGAAAACGGACGCGGGTTATAAAGAGGGTCTGGTGCTTTTGGTTCACTCGACTAGATCAAAAGACTTGAACCCGAGTCTGACTCGGACCCGAGGAACAGTACAAACCAGATTTGGTTTTTTTAAAAAAAAATTAGAACAGAGACCTTTGAGGATTATTTGGGGTAGCAAAACAACTCCAACAATTCTGAAATTTTTATAGGAACTTGCTAACCTGGACATAAACCTTGTGTAAAATTTTCAGAGGTTTTTATGCAGTGCACTTTTCTCCAAAAATTCCGCAAGGTTCTGATTTAGGGTTTGATTGAAGGTCAACAGGTTTGACTGCCCTATAATAATATTCAAACAATTTCTAAAAATTGTGAAATTTTTCAGAGGGGTCACAAACCATCCTTAGAACTTAGGAAAAATATTTCCAGAGGATGATCACAATGTTTGATATGATATTATTTTTTTGGAAGATCAAAATTTGGATCAAAAGGACTTGTGACTTTGTTTTTCCATAATTCCTTGTACAAGAATTATTTGGTACAACAGGAAATACATGATGTAAGAAAAAGTTTTAATTTCAACTCATTTTCTTACATTTGAAACACAAGTCCAAATTGGGATGTCGAGTCGTGTCGGCGTCCCTTTGATCTTGTTCATTCAGATGTTTGGGGTCCGGCTCCCTTTGTTTCGAAAGGAGGTCATCGATATTATATCATTTTTATAGATGATTTTTCTCGCTACACTTGGATATATTTCATGTCTTCTCATAGTGAGGTCTTATCTATCTATAAACAATTTGCCACTATGGTCCACACACAGTTCTCCACCCCTATTCGTATCTTTCGTGCTGACTCCGCTGGCGAGTATCTCTCTCGTTACCTGCGCAGCTTCCTTGCTGAGCAGAGTACTCTCGCTCAGTTCTCTTGTCCTGGTGCTCATGCTCAGAATGGTGTCGCTGAGCGCAAGCATCGTCACCTCCTTGAGACAGCTCGTGCACTGATGATTGATGCCTCTATTCCACCTCACTTTTGGGCCGAGGCTGTTTCCACTGCCACCTATCTTGTCAACCTCCAGCCCTCTTCTGCTCTTCAGGGTGCGATCCCTGTTGAGCGTCTCTGTGGTCTCCTTCCTGACTACTCTGCCTTTCGTCTGTTTGGCTGCGTTTGCTACGTTCTCCTCGCTCCTCGAGAACGCACCAAACTGACTGCTTAGTCTATTGAGTGTGTCTTTCTGGGATACAGTGCCGAACACAAGGGCTATCGGTGCTGGGATCCTGTTGTTCGCCGGATGCGGGTTTCTCAGGATGTGACTTTTGACGAGTCGCGTCCCTTCTATCCACGCCCTGCCTCTCCTTCGGTTTCATCTGTGGAGTCTCTGTCCTTTTTGACTTTTCCAGATACACCTATATCTGTCTTGCCCTCGTCCACCCATTCCCCTGAGGGCACCCATTCCCCTGAGTCTCCACATATTCCTCCTGTGGCCTCTCCGCCGTTGTCGCCGCCTCCTTTGCCTCCTGCGGCTCCTCAGGCTCCTCCCACTACAGTCCCCTCTTACCCTCTCTTCTACACTCGTCGACCCCGTACTGAGGATATTCCAGATGAGCCATCTTCTGATGCTCTATCTTCTCCTGTTGGGTCATCTTCTCCTCGCTACGCTCTCCGTGATCGCCAGTCGATTCGGCCCCCTGCCCATTTTGGTTTTGCTGGTGCAGCTACTCGTGAGCCTGTCTCCTACCGGGATGTTGTTACTCATCTTGAGTGGCAGCATGCCATGGCCGAGGAGATTACTGCCCTCGAGCGTACTGGTACTTGGGATCTTGTTCCTTTTCCATCTTACTCTCGTTCCATCACGTGTAAGTGGGTCTATAAGATTAAGACTCGCTCTGATGGCTCTCTTGAGCGCTATAAGGCGTGTCTTGTTGCTCGTGGCTTCCAGCAGGAGCATGGTCGTGACTACGACGAGACTTTTGTTCCTGTGACCCACATGACCACTGTCCGCACTCTTCTTTCGGTGGCGTCTGTTCGCCATTAGTCTGTTTCTCAGCTTGATGTCAAGAATGTCTTTCTTAATGGCGAGTTGCGTGAGGAGGTCTACATGCTTCCGCCACCTGGGTATTCTGTTCCTGAGGGCATGGTCTATCGCCTTCGTCGCTCTCTCTATGGCCTTAAGCAAGCCCCTCATGCTTGGTTTGAGCGCTTCTCCTCTGTGGTCACTGCTGCTGGCTTTTCAGCTAGTGATCATGATCCTACGCTCTTTGTCCACACTTCGTCTCGTGGTCGGACTCTTCTTCTTCTGTATGTTGATGATATGATCATTACAGGAGATGATTCTGAGTACATTGCCTTTGTCAAGGCTCGTCTTAGTGAGCAGTTCCTTATGTCGGATCTTGGTTCTCTTCGTTACTTCCTTGGGATTGAGATTACTTCCACTCCAGATGGTTTCTTTATGTCCCAAGAGAAGTATATTCAGGATCTTCTTGATCGCGCCTCTCTCATCGATCACAGATCGTTGAGACTCCTATGGAGCTCAACGTTCACCTCCGACCCTCTGATGGCGAGCCTCTTTCTGATCCGACTCGCTATCGTCATCTTATTGGGAGCCTTGTCTACCTTGTTGTTACTCGTCCGGATATCACTTATCCAGTCCACATTCGAGTCGATTCGTCTGCTCCCACTCGAGTCCACTACACCACCTTCTTTGAGTTCTCGCGATACCTTCGTTGGACTATCTCGCCGTCTATTCTTTCCACGCTCCAGCTCGTTACTTCAGCTTATTCGGATGCTACTTGGGCGGCGATCCTCCGATCATCGGTCTATCTCTACTTATCGTGTTTTTCTTGGTGGTTCTCTCATTGCACGGAAGACGAAGAAACAAACTGCAGTATCCCGTTCAAGTGCAGAGGCTGAGTTGCGCGCTATGGCTCTCTTGACAGCAAAGATTACTTGGCTACGGTGGTTACTTGAGGATTTTGGTGTTTCTGTCACTACACCAACTCCTCTCTTGCCGACAAGATGCAAGTGCTATCGGATTGCTCGTGATCCTGTGAAGCCTGAGCTCACCAAGCATATTTGTGTTGATGCTTCCTTCATGAGGTCTTGTGTGCATGATCAGGTGATTACTCTTCAGTATGTGCCTTCAGAACTTCAGCTAGCGGATTTCTTCACGAAGGCCCAGACTCGAGCACATCACGGCTTCTACCTCTCCAAACTCAGTGTTGTTGATCCACCATGAGTTTGAGGGGGGGTGTTAGAGATATATGTATAATGTCTTATTCCCTATTGTTATGAGGGTTATTTGCATATTCCTTACTGCACTTTGTGTATATATATACCGCCTATTGGCCCACCGAGAATACAAGTTGCTATTCCTAACAAAAATCACTCGAACAAACGCTAAAGTTATTTAAACAAGTAGTAAATATAATCAAAAGCACGAGAATAGTTTCAGTATGACCCTTCTAATCGTAGAAACATGGAGGTCCTCCGGCGACGGCGATACAAACACCAGGTAGAACATGGAGCAAGGAAGAAGATGTTTGCGGCGGATCGGCGAAAACTCACCGGCAGCGATGAATTCGATGGTGGTGGCGACATGGAGGGAATAGAAGAAGACGACGAAATTCCGACACCCTGCTCCATGATTCCCAAAATGATCAAGAGGATGGAGAATGCAATGTGACGTGGTGGTTCAAACAGAGACTCACTGGGGCAATAGGAACGCGTGTTAGGTAAGCTTTGTATTAGTTTCTAAGTTTGGTTGTTGTGTGTAAATGGATTCTTCATCATCTTCGGTTTGGGCCAACAACGTGGCAGTTTGCCTCCTCCACCGCCACCACAGCTTTATCGAGCGTGAGACCGTCGCGTGTTGAATAATTCTTGATGCTGGTTATTGTGTTTACTGATTTCTTGTAATGTCATTTTTTTAGTTTGTTTGCATGGCATTGATGTCAAATGGCGCTGAGTAGCAGTCGACATTGAAGCCAATTGATGCTAGTTATGCCTGAGCGTTGTAGTGCTTCAGTTACTTGTTTGCATGTAGTTCTTCAGTTACTTTTTATTTGCTAATATAAATAAGAGAAGAAAAGGAAAAGCTGTTGTAGATTTTGGGCAGCATCAAAAATTGTCTCGTGCGTTCACTTCTACAGTGTGCATGTGTGTGTGTGCTACTGCTATCAGGGCCAACAATTGGTATCAGAGCTTCATGCTCTCCTGCCTATGAAGATGTCGCGCGATGACTCGAAGTCTTCGTCGGGTACCAGGATCCGCGCGCAAGGACAATGCAAGCAGCAGCGGCACTGGCCGCGCACTGGAGGTACCGCCGGCGAGGGAGGGAGTTGTGACTCTTCAATACCCCATGCTCATGGAGAGCAATTACGAGGTGTGGGCGGTGAAGATGAAGATCATCATATGTGCAAGGAGTGTAAGCGGCAGTGGAGGGCGAATAATTGATCGATGAGAAGAAAGATCAGATGACTCTCGCCGCCATAGTCCAAGCTGTGCTGGAGGCCGTTGTAATGGTCATATCCGAGAAGGAGACGACAAAGGAGGCTTGGGACGCGCTCAAGGAGATGCACGTCGGCGAAGACCGTGTCAAGAAGGCGTGTGCTCAAACTCTCAAGCTAACTTCCATGCGTTCCTATCCAAAGCTAATTCTTTAACTACATTCCAATCCCTTAAAAAAAATTATTGCTTCCTTTAACGTCAGTCTTGGTCGACCTCTGCCTCTTTTTACGTTTTTAGTACATCTTAAAATTCCACTATGTACCGGTGCCTCAGAAGACCTCTGTTGAAGATGTCCAAACCATCTCAAGCGATGTTGGACAAGCTTCTCTTCAATTGGTGCTACCCTCACCCTATCACGTATCTCATTATTGCGAATTCGATCCCGCCTTGTGTGACCACATATCCACAACATCATTCTTATCTCCGCTACACTCATCTTCTGTATATGTTGTCTTTTAGTCACCCAACATTCTACTCCATATAGCATCACAGGTCTGATCGTCGTCCTATAGAACTTACCCTTTAACTTTTGAGGGACTTTTTTTTGTCACACAGGACACCCGATGCTTGGTGCCATTTCACCCACCCGCTCTAATCCTGTGGCTCATGTCTTTATCAATCCCGCCGTCCCACTGTAGCATCGATCACAAATATCGAAACGTGTCATTCCTAGGCAATACTTGTCTGTCCAGACTAATGTCTCTATCATCTGCCTTGTCACCGCTGAAATCACACCTCACATACTCTGTTTTAGTTCTAATAAGTCTAAAGCCCTTCGATTCTAAGGTCTTCCTCCACATCTCCATATTCCTATCGACACCTATCCTACTCTCATTAACTAACACTACATCATCAGCGAAAAGTATACACCAAAGGGTATCTCCTTGTATGTCCCATGTGACCTCGTCCATCACTAGGGCAAAAATGTATGAGCTCAACGCTGGCCCTTGGTGTAGTCCTATCTTAATAGGGAAGTCGCTAGTATCATCACCACATGTTTTGACATTAGTCACAATATCTCCGTACATATCCTTAATTAGGGTAACATACTTTGTTGGATTTTTTTTTCCTTTGAAGCGCCACCACATGACCTTTTTTGGTACTTTATCATAGATTTTCTCTAAGTCGATAAACACTATTGAAGATCCTTCTTTTACTCCCTATACCTCTCCATCAACTGTCGTGTCAAGAAAATTGCCTCCGTGGTCGACCTCCCAGGCATAAAACCAAATTGGTTTGTCGTCACGCTAGCCACTCTTCTTAAACGGTACTCGATCACTCGCTTCTAAAGCTTCATTGTGTGGTTCATGAGCTTAATTCCTCTATAATTAGTACAACTTTGAATGTCTCTATTATTTTTGAAAATTGGTACTAATGTGCTCCTCCGCCACTCGTTAGGCATCTTGTTCGACCTAAAAATGCTATTGAACAAATTTGTTAGCCAAACAATCGCCATTTCTCCCAGGCATTTCCACACCTTGATAGGAATGTTATCAAACCCCAATGTCTTACCCATTTTTATCCTTTTTAAGACCTCTCTTACTTCCGACTCCTGAATTCTTCGAACAAACCACCTATCGGTGTCATCAAAAGCATCATCCAGTTCAATCTGTGATAAACAAATGATCAGCTTTTGATATCTGACATTCTGTATCACCACTCCTATCAACACTGAGATACAAGTTTTGCAATAAGGTGAAAACAACCCTGCCAGACTGAAATAACAGTTCTTGATATTCCATTTTCTAGATAATGAACTGCCACCCTTCTGTCGTTTAGCACTAGTACATTAGCTTTGAAACTAAAAGGCAGATTATTTCCTCAAAGAAAAACACAAAAGCAGATAAGAAGACAGCTCATGTGCAAGGCTCAGAATATGGGACTCTGGCATATGGCGCAAGTTGTTATAGCCTCCACTAACATAAGTCCATCGTAATTGCAATAATGCATGTGCATTCTACAAATATAAAGATAATAATGAACACATGTTACACAAAATATTCTGTTACACTCTTATACCCTTCCTTATACACAGCATCTCCCGGATCAGATCAAAGTTTATGAGATACGGTACGTGTGTGCAAGATATCAATAACAAAGTAGATGAATCTCGTAGAGAAAACCGAAATAACGGCGACGAAGCAACCGCGATGAGAGAGAAAGATTTGACGAAGCTGACCACAAATTTTGTAAAGACGACCTCAAAAGATTACAAGGGATTATCGTTCTCTTACAACCCTCTTAAATCTTTTAGGACTTTCGGATCCTTGTTCTATACGAGAATTTATTACTAAAGAATAACCTAGCATCTAACCTCTCGTGCGCGCTCTGCTTTGGATGAGTTCCTCTTGCTTGGCTTGCTACTTGCTTGTTTGGGTTCCTATGTCCACTCCTTATAGGTTTATATAGTCCTCCTCCAATATAAAGTAGGAATCATACTCTAAAGAGAAGTAGAAGTCCTAATACTAGCTTTCTTTATAGCACATATTTTCATGTCCTAGTAGATTAGGGTAGGTACTCAACATATTGTAAATGCAAAGAACAACGTTAGCAAACCTCATAGTTTGTGATGATGCCATTGTGGACGACCAAGAACTCTCACCTCACCGGAAGATTGCGGGTGGCTGTTCCTCGGGGCAGGCACACCGTGCGTGGCCCACCTGGTGTGGGCAATTCCAGCAAGCACATTAAAGGCGGCATCCAGGCTCACATCCTTCCCATCAACCTCTGAAAATCAGACACAAACAGCCCATTATGAAGAGGACCTCGAGGATGTATCGCCGCTCCCGCGACACATTGTAGTTGAGGTAGGCGAAGATCCCTGTTCGCAATGTGATCACTGTGAACAGGCGATCGAAGATCCCTGGTCGCACTGTCATCATCTGCGTTACAGCAGCAGAGAACCCGTATCCGAGAGAGAGAGATATACCGAATTTTTTGCAATTTAGCCTTTTTTTTTGTAAAAATCTCACATTTATACCCCTGCTAGTCTTATTTCGGTTTTAGACCCAGGGGTCGGCGCCGTGACTCACGGCGCCGAGGAAAACAGCTCGGCGCTATGACTCATGGCGCCGAGGTACCAACCCTAGCCCAGAGGCGCGGCCAACAGTGGCGGTACCTCGCCGCCATGACTCATGGCGCCGAGTCGTGTTACCTCGGCGCCAGGACTCATGGCGCCGACCGGCGCCACGCATCTCGGCGCCGAGCTCAATTATATACCCGCCCGAGCCTTGCTCTATTTCTTCCTCTCCTCTCTCGGGTTTTCACTCAACCCAACCCGCCAAATTTTCGAATCACCAATTTTCACCGTGGAAACTTCGAATTGATCCATACAACTCGAGAGCAAGGTATCCTCTTTGTCCTCCTCACTTTTACGCATTGATTTGGTCTATATCATGTGTGTTATGCAAAATTAGGTTAGTCATGACCTAGGGTTTGAAGCAATTAGTCTCACTTGTTTTATTGATTCGTATTGTGTATTATGGAACCTTAGTTACGCTTCTGGCCGCTCTGCTTTCTCCCATTGTTAGGATGCCGAGGCGTGGTAAAGCTAGTAAACCAAGGTAATCTTTGTCCATCGTATTCTAATTTGTCGGTAATATGTAGTTCATATTATGTAAGGTTCATACAATTTGTTGTATTTCTGGATTAGGCAACAGCTGGTGGGCAATGCGTACGCCCGTTTGCCACTGCCTAGTGGCATTCCAGTGCCCATGTGCTACTGCGGTGATGCTTGTAGGGTGGCGAGATCTGATGAGGAGGACACGACAGCAGAGGTATTGGATGTGTCACAATTATGCCTTTGACCTACACCTCAACAGATCCACATTGGATTGTTGGTGAGAAATTAGTGGCTTTTTCTTTGTTCTTGCGATGAATCAATAACATTTCATTACGTGCTTAACAGACCCATGTTTTGCAGGAACCTCCACCGCTATGTGACTTTGAGCAGTGGATCGACACTGAGATCAAGGAGGAGGACAAGCAGCATATGGAGGGACTGAAGAAGTGGGATGCGGAGCGCGAGGAGCTGTTGGAGAAGACACGCAAAGAGGAGGCAGCAGAAAAGGAGCGCGAGGAAGAGGTGAAAATGAGGCAGGCAGCTAAGCGTAGGGGGGAGAGGGAGAGGAGGCTTGAGCGCGTTCGCCGTGCTAAGGCTGCAATGGAGGAGGATCCGGATGCTTTGAGGAAGGGAAAGTGGCCTCGTTGCACTCAGTAGGTGTGCTAGACTTAGTAGTTATGGTTTAATAATGAACAATGGTCTCATTTGCTGGACTTGTTATTTTGTTGTACTCTTGTCATGTACTGCACTTTTTCAGTATGTGCATGTGAGTATATTGTTAAACTTGAACATGTGAGTAGCATGACTTGTTTTTTTTTTGTCACTATGCCTATATATTTTGGTAACTTTTGGTCGCCAACAAGAAGCACACGTTCCTTTGGTCCCGAGATATAATCACTACTCGCATATAATCACGGAAAAATTCGCAGAGTTTCTCCTGTTTTTCACCATCCACATTTAACAATATGACACAAATATATCATACGAGCATATATTCATCACAATACCACCACGAATAGTAGAAACAACAATCCAAAAGTCCAAATAGTCCATAAAAGTCCATACAATGTACATAAATACAGTCCCTCATCGCCTCCTAGCCTTGCCCTTTCCACCAAGAGCGCGGTGCTCGGAGTGTAAGGGTCACGCGGACGTCGGTGCCTACGCGGTGGAGGCGTGGTCGAAGGAGCACCACGAGCCGAGACGGTCCAATCTCCTCGGCCTCGCCCTCCCGCCGCCACCAATCTCCTCGCCTCGCCCTCCTCCTCGCCACCAAGTCCCCGGTATCTCTCGGTCGCAGGACGAGCTCGCCTCCGGCCGTACCTCCGTGTGAAGAAGTGCCTAGGCCTACAGATTTGGTGCCGCGCCCGAAGATGTGTGCGTGGCACGTGGACGCCCATCGGTGCTCGCGCCCCGCAACCACAACGCAGCTGGCCACGTAGCCGCCTCGCAAGTCTCGCGGTTCATCATCATTTTGTTAGTTCACAAATGTCATATTTGGTTACAAGTTTATATTTTGATTGCCATGTATTGAAAGACTTACTCCAAGAAAGTTGTGGAGTGTCGTCTCATCCACTCTGCCTCGGAAAACGCCTAGGTCAAGCACGGACGCCTCAACGTGTTGCCTCGCACATTGTTAACATATGGTTACTCGATTAGTGCGATGCAAATAACATTAGCGCTATGATTGATTGCAAGAAAAAGGTTAGAAGTGACATTACCACTCGATCTAAGATTGGCGACCTCCACCAACGCCCTCCCGAGTCGCCGTGTCGTAGGAAGTGTCTTCATCGCCAGAAGACTCCATGTCGGCGTAGTCCGCTTGGGTCCATTGCACCTTCACTTTGTCCGTGTCACACCAAGGTACCAAGAAAGGTATGCACGGAAGTTGTAGTTCGTGTGCGGGTGCTCATTGGCATAGACGTTCTCATGGAGGAGTCCCCACACGCCTATGTGCTCACGGTGCAACGCCTCAAGTCCGTGCCTTTTTCTCGCTTCGACAATCGATCCCGCAATATATACATCATCGGTGCAAATATAGTGAATTAGTAGTTATGTATACAAAGGAGAGAAAAAGTAGCATACGCCACTTACTTGTGCAACTCACACAGCCGTCGAACGGCTCCACCGCCACTCCGCCGAGGCCAAATCGGCGTGCAACTCTATGTGGCGGTGGTACTCAACAACAGAGAAGCGATCAGCGGACACCTCATCATGTAGAGGTCCTCGCCCACGCTGCACATCGTGCTCACCCAAGCCGACCACGCCGCCGTCTCTGTAAGGTTCCCAAGTGACCTGCGTACAAAAGGTGTTTAGGTATTGTAAGAAAGATTGTATCGAAAGACTGAATGGAAATGTGAAATGAAAATGCAATGAACTCACCATCGAAGTCGTAAGTGTGTCAAGCTCGTTGGCGTACTCAACGTACGCGCGCCGCATCAGCAAATGGAACTCAACCGTCCCAAAGGTGGGCAACCGTCGGTCGGTGTCGAGGGTTGGCCACTGCAAACCACGGACGAGGAGGAAGAACTGTCGGCCGACCAACTGGTACACGAGACCACATCCAAAGCTGGAGAAGGTACACACAGCCGCCGATCGACGCGTGCTGAGCAGACCGCCGACAAGCCGAGCACAAGTGGCGGTAGAGGAAGGACAAAACTCGAAGCCACCGTAGCCACCCGCCATGTCCCGTCGGCCAAGCAAGGGAGGTACATCCATGACGCGTTGTCTCCCGTCGCCCGAAAGAGAACACACCCAAACAAGTGTAGGATCCAAGCTCGCAGCAGTAGGTGATCGCCTCTCGCCGCATTGTCCGGCACCGAGCAACCGCTGCTCGAGCCAACCGAGATAAGAACCCCTGAGGTGCGGGAAGCAGGTGCCTCTGGAGGAAGCTCTCTCCCAAGGAAGGCCTCCACTCTGGCTCTCCAACCGTCGGACCGACTGTCCCAGAATCGACGGCCCGAACATCGAGACCAAGAAACTTATGCGCGTCCCGAGCGCAATAGTCATCTCACCACAAGGTAGGTGGAAGCGTGAGTTTCGCCTCCACCGCACAACATAAACGAGTACTAAGGTCGGCTACATAAATGAACACCGAAACGGTGGTAGTGCATGAGTTTGTTAGTCAATGTACCACAACCAAAGGCGTGATCGCGCGGGGTTGATGACGGGCAACCCACGACGAACTCGAACGATACGACGCCCGTGCCAGCCCTCAAGTAGAGGAGTGTACTGCTGTCAGACGCATGTCCTCGAACCCGTCATGGGTTCGAGGACGAAGAGGCAGTTCTGCAAAGATTACAATTATTTAATACTGAATCCATCAAAAATGAAATATGGAGACATACAACCATGTGTTGGCATTACCCCTGGGCGCCGACGTCCCGGTGGTGCTCCTCGTGAGTACGGATCCAGAGGTGGAATCTGCGCCATCCCGCAAACATAAATAGCAGATGTTAGTTACAAAGAAATGTAAAATTGAGTACAAGAGTGAAATAAATACAAAGTTACTAATTAATAAACCCTTCATAATTATTTATTTGCACTCGACTAAGTGGCGATGACAAGTACGAGAATTATGGCCAAGTCCGCGATTTGCCACATTGGTTATGCTCTGGTCCGTAAGAAAGGGGTTGCTCTTCCTCGCCTTGTCCTTCCGTAAACTTGATCCATAACCATCTTGTGTCTACTCCTCTTTCTACTCCCACGTCTGCTCCAACGACAACTGGATCGGCTATGTACTCGGACCGAGTAAGGTGGCCACCGCCCTCGTCCGTAAGGCTCAAAACGGGAGACCATGTAAGAACAAGGGTATCAACGCTGAACTCCCTAGGTATCCTGCTCTCGTGCGCATAGTTGCGATGATTAGTCGCCGCAACATAGTGAGAACATGGAAAGTGGTACTGTCTTGTTCTCCCACACGTGCAAGAGAAATCAATGAGCACGACAATATGACTCCTGACGGCGGACCTCACCATCGGCCATTGTACCACCCCTTTCAATGACCTCATACTTGCCCGCGTACTATGATCAAAACATGACACCTCATGTGTGCGAGCCCTATCCTTTGCCCTCTCCGGATGCTTTTGGGTTTAGGTGCCCATGTCTCATTACTACTCGTCGTGCCATTGCATCCAAGTGCCTATCGTTGAACCACGCAACAAGCTTGTAGAAGGTGAATGATACGATTGCATTGACGGGCATGGCACGATACCCTTTAGCAAACTATTAAATGATTCAGCCATGTTGCTAGTCCAAACTCATACCGCCACCACCATGGTCGTAGGCCCTAGTCCATTTCTCGGGTTCCTCGGCAAGCCTCTCAACCACCGTCTACCCTCTGTGTTTGTTCCAGCTTTGAGTCGTTCGGCTTCTCTTGAACAACGACACCTCAAGTGGCGTGCAACCTCCTCGAAAGAGGAAAGTTATCCTTTGTACCATCCTTACGAGTAAATTTCGGCGAGGTGCCGAGTGCACCACCGTGATGGATAGGTGCGCACCGAATCCGCTCTCTGACAAAGACTAAGTATGCCCCGTGTCCGCATCGATATGACACCAACCTCCTGCGCAGGCCAACAACATGTATCCGAACAAGCCGCAGAACCATCCCCAACTATCTTTGTTCTCCTCTCCACCAAAGCAAACGCAAGAGGGACCAATGTGTTGTCTGCGTCAACCGAAATGGCTATCAACAATGTGCCCATGTACTTGCAAGAAGAAAAGTACCATCAATGGAGAAGACGGACGACAATGCCCGAATGCCTCGATGCCTCGTGGAAAACACCGCAATGCGCGGAAGAAAATCGCCTTCCATCCTTCCATTCATTTGGTTTGGGATGTACTCGTAATGCATGCCTGGATTAATCGCTTTCATTGCATTGAACAATGCCGCAATCGCCGTACTCTCCTCCCAATCCCCATATATCATCTTCCGTGCTCATTGCTTTGCCCTCCATGCTTTTCCATACCTTATGTCGATCCGAACATCTTCGTGTCATCTCCATAATTGTCCTCACCTTCAAATTGGGCTGCCTTCGTGATTGAGTATAGTGATCTCGCAATGAGGGTAGATGTCAATCGCGATGCTTCTGTTTCAAGTTTGATTCTCGCACAAGTGTGTGGGCCAACGATTTTGTGATCTTGAACTTGCTCGTGTCCTTCGCTTCCTAGCACACACCCTCCAATTACAATCGGCCTTCTCACACACCACTGTAACGCCGCCGCACATAGGAATGCCTAACTTTGAAAGGCCTTTTGCGCTTCATGAATACTCCTGTAACCACCTTCTCAATGTAGGCAAGTCCTTGAAGACCAAACCCTTCTTGATTTCCATGCTATCCCCGGCTTCAGAGCCTCTAACAACTCGCTGTCTCTCGCTCGCATAAGCACCTTGGGAATGACTAAGGTGCTGAATTCTTCAATAGCGGATCACGATTAGGCGTAATTGTCTCGATGAGCTCAATATCTTGTTGTGTCAATGCGAAAGAACAGCCGGTCTTCATCGGAATCAACGGCTCTAGCCGTCCCATAAGGCTCCTCATCATCATCAATCGAACATCAACGCTGTTAGAGACCCTACGCACTGATCCATGTTGCCCAAGGTGCCACAGAGGACGATCATCATTTTCAGGAACATCTATCGCATCACAACCACACACACGATAAAATTGAGACAAAGGAATAGATTAATGAACAGTAAACTAAAGTGGTACTACGACACTTACTTGGATGGTTCTGAGTCAAAGGATCTCGAGGGCCGCAGGATGAGAAATTCCAATCTCATTCGGGCGGATTGAGCATCGGGTACCACAACCGGCTGCTCACATCCGCATCACAATTGGGTAATGGGGGTCCAAAGGGAGGACTACCTAAATCGTGAATGCCCATGAGGGGTGAATGCCCATGAGGATTGGGATCAATGGACAACTTCCGCACAAACAAATCCAAACATTGATATTGGGTCCTCATCACCGATCTGACATAATTTTGCCACTGATCCTCAGAGTCAATTGAGACCATCCGCCTAAAAATAGAGTCTCTAGAACCAAACTGAAGTACACCCTCAACTGAGATGTCATCCTCATTACCATGACAACATAGAACCTCACGAGCTCTAGCGACCAATTCACCATAAGACGGACGATCACTAAGCAGCAGGGTCACACTTTCCATCCCAACAAATGACACATTTCCATAACCATCTTTCTCAATACTGCCTCCATGGTGCAAGGTTACTAGATTGTCCATCTAATCCATACAAAAGGCAATGGTAGTTAATGTATTATAGTAAAGTAGTATACTAACTAATTCCATACGTAACTAATTTAAGTTGATAACTACCCAAGTAATTTGCTACCTACCAAACTAAATAACTATGTCTAACTAACTAATTATATGTAACTAAACAAATTAAAATTTCTAACTATGACTAACTATATCTAAACCCTAACTACATTATATGTTACTAAATTTGCTATGTCTAACGATATATCTAAACCCTAACTACATCAGATCTAACTAAATTTCTAACTACAATTTCTAACTAAATTAGCTAAATTAGCTATGTCTAACTAAATATCTAAACCCTAAATACATCATATCTAACTAAACTAACTATATCTAAACCCTAACTAACTACAATTTCTAACTAAATTTACTAACTACATTTTCTAACTCTAAATAAAATTTCTAACTACAATTTCAAACTACATTTCTAACTACAATTTCTAACTACATTTCTAACTACAATTTCTAACTACATTTCTAACTAAATTTACTAACTACATTTCTAACTAAATTTACTAACTAAATTTTCTAATTAAATTACTAACTACATAAAAAAAATACTAACTACATTAAAAAAATCACCTCTTCACGGCACAGCAGAGAAGTCGGCAGTGGCGGCGCAAGCGGCGGCGTCGCTGGTCGTCGCTCGGGCGGCGGCGGCAGGCGGTCGTTCGGCGGCGACGGCGGCGCGGCGCGGAAGCGGCACAAGTGGTCGGCTTCGCAGCCGGGCGGTCGCTTTGCCGGCAGCGCGGATCGCTTCGGCGGCGCGGCTCGGGCGCGGGCGGAGGCGGGCGGCGGGTCTCGCGGCGGCGAAGGAAGCGGCGGCGGCGAGGAAGGAGGAAGGAGGAGAAGCGGCGAGCGAGAGAGAGAGAGAGAGGAAGGAGGAAGGGCGTGCGGTTATTTTTTTTGAATGCTCGGCGCAGATCAGTGGCGCCGGGTGGCGCCATGACTCACGGCGCGAGAGTAACACTTCGCGCCATGAGTCATGGCGCCGAGGTACCACCGCCACGCTGCCTCGGCCGGGCTAGGGTTTGGTACCTGGCGCCATGACTCATGGCGCCGAGTCAGAAGTTACCTCGGCGCCGTGAGTCACGGCGCCAACCCGGGTCCAAAACCGAAATAAGACTAGCAGGGGTATAAATGTGAGATTTTTTACCAAAAAAGAGCTAAATTGCAAAAAATTCGGGAGAGATATATACCACAGTGATGGCAACGTACGATTGCGTACCTGCGTTGATAATTCAGGTTAGAGCCATGAAGCCAAGCCCCATTCCATCCATTGGTCCGACTCCGACCACGTCAGGAGGGTACCGAGTCGGACTAGTTTTCGATCAGCTGGGTCTCTTTCTTTCGCAACTCGATCGTTTTCTCCTCCTGCCAGCGGCCAGCCTGATTACGAGTTTCCAAGAAACAAACAAAGAAGAACGGGCGTAATCAGTGGCTGGCGTAGCCAGCCAGCGGCCACGCCTCGCGCGAGCCCAGCCGAAAGAACATTGGCCGTCTCTGTGTTCCTTGTGCATGGCACATGCTATCTTTCGTATTGTCAGCTCTCTTTGGTTTTTTTTTTTCTTTTGTGGCTCCACCGCAGCCACATGACTAATTGAACTTGCCATAGTTTGCACCAATATATCATTGTTGACTAGGAACCTGTACAACATAAACCAGCGGTAGAAGATGCTGTTATTTTCCAAAACAAATGCATAGGATATGGTGTTGCGGAATGTTTTTATTACTTGAAGTCCAGCAATGACATGAGATTCCATGGTGATTCCCCTGTATATACCATTGAGAGAGGGCAAAATTGGCTATATAATACTCAATTCTGGTGACATTTGCTTCACGACATTGGCGTTTTGTTTCTCTTGCTGAAAGGCACTAAAATTTGGTGGGTTTTTTTTTTTTTTGCTGTTGGACACTCTGCTCATTAAAATATAATATCTGGTTGAGTTAGAGAGCTTTTTATTTTGTAAATGACGGAGACTCACTAACTAGGCCCACATGTCATTATCTCTCTTCCCACTCTGGTGAGACCTAGACCGATTACTCCGTTGGGAGCTTCCTACACATCCTCTTCGTCCCCCACCTCTAAATTGTTCCTCCTCCTAGGGTGCCACCGCCGCGTGAAGATGAGCCACCGCCGAAGGTCGACGTTGCCAAGGCGCTCGGTGCCGCCTCCGCTATCGTCCGCGCGCTGAGTTCCTCGCCCACCGATGCTCGTGACACACTTAGCTTTGAGCTTTAACCCTCGGTTAGTTGTCGCCACAGTAACTCCGCCGCCTCCGCTCGTCGCGGCGAGTCTATAGTGAGTTTTACCCCAAAGCACCACCATAATTAGCCGTTGCATCGAGCATTCCATTTTGCCAATTCCCAATGCAACACCACCTCTCTTTTGCCACCGGCCATGTCCACCCGCGCACGCTTCTATCTCTATCTAGTTCTCGCTCCAAGAAGAAGACCACCACGTTCTCTCTCTGTGTGACCGATTGTGTCCTTGGGGGTGAAAATGGCATGCTGGACGATGGCGGCACAGATTTGGCCGCCCTTCACTATCCCTCTCCCACCTCTCATGCCAGGAAGCAAAGAGAAATGAGTCAGTGGCGATTTGAAGAACGAAGGAAGAATACGAAGGGAGAAGAAAGAAGGGACCAGGGCGAAACTGACTTTTTATCCATCTTCTCTCTCCTCCCTCGACCGAATATTATATTTTAATGAAAAATGTATACTGGCAAAGACACAAAAAAATGAATATCATAAAGCAAATATCACAAAAGTTGAGTATTTCTATCGCCAATTTTGACTTTAAGAGACAGAGATAGAGAGAGAGGTGGGTGTACTACAAAAGTACAAACTAGGCATCCATTTCCAACGGGGATCGCCGTCCAGTTTGAGTTTTCTTTCATTCTAGATTGTGTAATCAACCATATACAGATACTTGGGTCCAACTGTCCAGCAATTGATTAGTTTAGCTCAGAATTCGATTTTTTTTTGTAAAAAAAAACTATCACAGACGGTTTTTACTAAAAAAAACCCGTCTGTGATAGTCTATTTTCACAAACGGTTCTTAACAAGAATCGTCTGTGATAATTGATTATAACAGACAGTTCTTCTTCGGAACCGTCTATGATAGCTTTTTCACAGACGGTTTGAAAACCGTCTGTGATGACCTCATGTCATTACTGACATATAAAGTCGATTTCGTTGAAAAACCGTCTGTAATGACGATTTTGAACCGTCTGTGATTACCTTTTTTTTTAGTAGTGCGTTGCCAAGGCACCTCGGTGCTTCGCCTCCACCATTGTCCACGCCAGTGAGTTCCCTCGGCCCACTGATGCTCGTGACGCACTTAGCTTTGAGCTTTAGCCCTCGGTTAGTTGTCACCACCGTAACTCCGCCACCTCTGCTCGTCGCTGGCGAGTCTATAGTGACTTTTACCCCAAAAGCACCACCACAATTAGCTTCGTTGCATTGAGAGCATTCCATTTTGCCAATTCCCAATGCAACACCACCTCTCTTTTGCCACCGGCCATGTCCACCCGGCGTTGCTTCTATCTCTGTCTAGTCCTCTGCCTCCACGAAGAAGGTCACCATGTTCTCTCTGTGTGACCGATCGTGTCCTTGGGGTGAACATGGCATCTTTGGACGACGGCGGCACTGATTTGGCCGCCTTCACTATCCCTCCCACCTCTCATGCCGGAAGCAAAGAGAAATGAGTCAAAAGAGTTTGTGAAGAACGAAGGAAGAATACTGAAGGAGAAGAAAGAAGGGACCATGGCATAAACCGACTTTTTATCCGTCTTCTCTCCTCCTCGGCCGAATATTATATTTTAATAGAAAAATGTATACCAAAAAGACAAAAATAATAAATATCATAAAGCAAATATCACAAAAGTTGAGTATTCTATCGTCAATTTTGACTTTAAAAGACAGGGATAGAGGAGTGTTGGGTGTACTACAAAAGTACAAACTAGGCATCCATTTCCAGCGGGGATCGCGGGAGGACATTTATCTGGCTCAATTGGGATGGCTGCACTGTCCTTTGTCCGCACCAAAACTAACAGGACAAACTTCTTTTCTCAGTAATCCCTCCTATGACCCTATGCTGGTGATGCTCTCACTTTCTTGTATGCTCCTAACTTTCTTTTGTCCTGGGGAACGACTTAAATAAAACACGAGTACAGAACAGCAGGGCGCGACCGTCCCAACGACGACGACAATGTCATCAATGCTAGCTGGGCATCTGCCTACCTCATCGATCAAAACTAGGCAGGCACAGATCGATTTGTTCATGAGACGTCGTGAGCTTCATGCATGAAGCAGCAGCAGCAGCAGCAGCAGCAGGGAGAGGACATGATCATGGTGCCATCAGAGGTTGAGCCGCCGCAGCTGGACGCCAAGCCCAAGCGGCTCTACCAAGCCTGGAAAGGGAACAACGTATGCACGCTTTGCCTGATTCACCTTCTCCTCGCCTCCTTTTTTTTCTTACCATCCTAGCCTCAGCATAGCGTTGCCATCTCCAGTATCTTCTTCAGAAAATAGCTTGGCGCCATGGACGACTTGACAACTATAGATAATATGTAGCCTTCAACTGCAATGAGAATTCTTGAAAACTCCAATTTTTTTTTTTTTTTTTTTTTGAAACCAACTGCAGGAGCTCTGCCATTCATTTCAAGTTCTTACCGGTGGGTGAGAGCGTAGAATGTACTCACACAAAGCATCCTTAATCTGCAGATATTCCTGTGTGGTGGACGGCTGATTCTCGGACCCGACGCAGCCTCCCTGCTGCTGTCGACGTTTCTCATCGCTGGCCCTGCCACCGTCTTCTGCTACCAGATGCGATCCAAATTCTACCACTCCCAGGAGCACACCAATGGCCAACAGCAGATGCATCGAGCGGCACTGCTCATTGTTATCATCACAGCAGTAATGGTTAGTGTTCATCTTGCCATCAATTTGGTTCTGAATATCTTGAGTGGCATCTTTGTCAGTTCTAAAGCCATACCCAACAATCATAATGGATGGACTCAACGATTTCAGCCTTAATATCTGGAACTGAAATCAGCCAGGGCTTCAAGATTTGAGATTCCAATTGCCACTATATTATATATCAGGTGTAACACTCAACAACCCTATGAATTTCTCCTCAAATGCAGGACCTGTTCTTCCTATTCATGGCATCAGCCAGAGACCCAGGAATAGTACCAAGGAACACGAGAGCACCACCTGAAGCTGACGAACTGCTCGGCTCCAACTCACCATCCATGGAATGGAGCATCGGGAGAACACCGCAGATGAGGTTCCGTCGGACAAAGGATGTCACCGTGAACGGCTTCACGGTGAAGGTGAAGTTTTGCGAGACCTGCCTAAGGTACCGCCCACCACGATCCTCGCATTGCTCCATCTGCAACAACTGCGTCCAGAAGTTTGATCACCACTGCCCATGGGTTGGCCAGTGCATTGGACTTGTAAGTAAAAAAGTGATGATGTGCAGTAAGTCTGCAATTCTGACATTCTACTCCAGTGACAAACCATGTGTCACTTATTTCTTATTCCCCTACTATTATGCATATAGCATATCATAGGCATCTAGCAGAGCACAACCAACCACTGTGGAATGAACTTGGCTTTCAATAAGAGCCAGCAAGGGAAAAAGTCAAATGTTCTTTCCTTACAAAGGTTCAGAGCTATCCTAGTTTCCTTTAATCACCTCTTGTGAACTTACCGAGCAATTTAGACTCTTAGAGTTGTAACTTTACTTCAAGTTTCTTTTTTCTTTTTTTTTAAAGTTGAATTAGACCAAACAGTCAATGGCAGCTATTGTTTTTACCAAAACACCATAAGCAAGTAGTTAGCTTATTCCATTCTTTGACTAGATTTGTCGATAAGATTAGGCACCTAACAAGGAAACAGAACGGCAAAATTTTCAACAGGAGACCTGAGCTATACCTAACATATCTCTCACTAGCTGACTTTTGGGGCCTCAAGGTCATAGTTGTAAAACCTTTTCACACAATGAAGAGGGCTTAATTTCAAGGAATAATAGCTTATATCGACAGAACTGCTTAACCAAGCATCGCCAATCATCTAAATCCCATATTTCAGCAACCCAACAATCTCTTACACAGAAATACTTTCTAAGTAAGTTTAATTGATATTTGCATTCTTGGATAGTTGCCATTTGCCTAGCATAATCACGGTGTTTTCTCTTTGCCTTGCAGAGGAACTACCGCTACTTCTTTCTGTTCATAGCGACATCAACTTTCTTGTGCATATTTGTCTTCGTATTTTCTTGGCTGAATGTCTATAGTGAAAGGGAAGACAACGGTGGATCTATCTGGAAGGCCTTGCGCAAGGAAGTGTACTCTCTTGTGCTAATCATCTATACTTCCATTGTTGTATGGTTCGTAGGTGGCCTCACAGTATTCCATCTCTATCTAATCAGTACTAATCAGGTAAATTTACTTCCCTTTGTTGTAATTTTATATTTTTATTGCAGTTTCTAGTTCTCTTAACTGGAATTCAAGTAAAATACACTAGACAAAACTAAAAGTTCTGGTCACTCGAACTAGCAGCTCCATAGACCATGATGATTACCCGGGAAAGGGAAATAAGTTGATTTCCTACTCTGGTCAATCCAGTACAAACATTAAGAATTTTATTAAACACACATACCATACAAGGTACATAGAGGGTGAAAAGAAAGAAAACGTTGAATTTGTTAGAAGAAAACGTTGAATTTGTTAGAACATGAATGAATTATTTGTGACGCAAAGTTGTATAGGAGTATATAACATTTGCGATGTCTACTATTGTTGTATTTTATAATATATAACCTTCCATAGTTTTACCGATACCAACTACAAATGCTGCAGACAACATACGAAAACTTCAGATACCATTATGACAAGAAGGACAACCCTTACCGAAAGAGCATTGCAGAAAACTTTGCAGAAGTGTTCTTCACCAAGATCCCTCCTCCGCTGAATGATTTTCGTTCACGAGTAGGTGAGGGTGCACTGGAAGCTGGATTCTACACTCCATATATTGGGTTGGATGTGACTAGCACAAGGGAAAAGTTAGATATAGATATGGGAGAGAAGGAAGTACTCGTTGGGGGTATGCAGATTCCAACAGTTCTTCAGAACATAGACTATGGTTCCTTTGAAGATAGTTCAGACGACACTAACAGGAATGAAGGCAACAAATCAGCACCTTTGCTTCAGCTTGGGCACAAAAAGGAAGTGAAGGTGCTGGAACATCTGTAGCAGCTACCGTAGCATGTAAGGATGAAACAAGCGAGGACGATGCAAAGCAAATTAGTAGTTCAAATACAAGTTCCGCCAGAACATCTGCAGAAGCTAACGCAGTATCTGAGGATGAAACAGGTGAGGACCATGCTGAAGAAAATAGTAGTTCAAATAGAATTTCTGCCCAATCTTCGAAGGACATGAGCTGATAGCTTTATATTACTCGTGTACAATTGGGATTTGTTCATAGATATCGCTATTGTGAATTGACATCATTCTTTACGATACGAATGACAAATAAAAACAGAAAGTGCAGGACCATTCAATACCTCAGCAAATGTTTTTAAGGAGTGTATCAAAACGAATTATTATCTATCCCTCCCATTGCATTGTTCATATATTTCTGCATTATATGTTTATAGGGCATGTTGACCCATGCACGAGAAAAGTGGACATAGATAGAGAACAGTTTGAACAGTTTCATTGATTGGTTGCTTTCCTGACTTTGTAATGCAGCAGGTCAGACTGATATAGTGGAAGGGTCAGTATAAAGGAACAACCTACGATGCAACCAATGTTCCCCTGGCGCCCATCTCTGAAGCACGGACACGCCAGTTTATTACTGTGTCCATGTCGGACACCATGTCCGACACGGATACGCCGTGCACACGTGTTGGTGGCGTGTCAGCTGATTTAAAAACGAATTTTAATTTTCAAAATTCCCAACACGTGTCGAACACGGCGTGACCACGAGTCCGACATGGCCCAGGGACACATCCCACCAAGGCCACCCGTGGGCATACCCTAGTTTCTCTCGCTCCCCCCGCGGCCGACGTTGTCTGCCTCCCGCACACCGCCTCCCCCCAATTCCCCATTGGCCTCACCGCGCCGCCGGCTCCCGCACCTCCTCCCTCGTGCAGCCCCTCCCTAGAGCGCCCTCCTCCCTCGCCGGATCGCTCCACCATCGGCTCCAACACCTCCTCCCTCGAGAGCCCTCCTCCCTCTCGCCGCGCTGCCCCTCCCTCAAGAGCCCTCCTCCCTCGAGCGCTCTCCTCCCTCACCGCGCTGCCGGCTCCAGCACCACCTCCCTCATGCCTCCTCGCTCTCCCAGTAAGTGATGAACTGATCTTCAGTCTACTTTTCAGTCTCCACTCTCATTCTCTAAATAAATGAATGTGGTGATGCACTGATGCACTTCAGCATGATTCAATTAGATGTTTGCAATTGTAAATTGGTGATTGGCTGATTGCTTGTTCTTATGTTCTTGATTGCTTGTTTTTTATCATTCTAGAAAAATGAAAACCGGTAATTCTAGTGCTAGAGAGGAGCAAAACACCAACAATAGGTTCAAGCCTCCATTGTGGAATCATGTTGGCATTTTAGAAGTTGCTCAGCTCTCTCTTGAAGAACCAGAGTTGGCGAATGTGTTGTTTAAAGATGAGTCTATTGTGATAATCCAAGAAAAAAATGAGGATGAAGTTGAAGTCTAAGAGTCTCATAATGTCTTATAATTAGCCTTGCCACTGAAATTTGAGTTTGTTATGTAACTTAAGTTGAACCACTCCTATGTTGGCTAGTGGCTCCTTGCTTTTGGTTGAACCCTACATTTAAGTTTCTACTTCCTATGTTGGCTAGTGGCTACTTGCGCAGCCCTCCCGCCTAGCCGATTTATCCTGCCTAGGGGCTGCCTAGCCTCGCCTAGGCGGCGATTAGGCGCTGGTCTGCCGTCCAATTAGCGCTAGGGAACACTGGATGTAACGCAATTTAGATACTGTGCAAGTTACAACAGTGAAGTGACGGATTTTCAGAAGGAAGTTTAAATGAAATTCATACGGCATGGAACAAGATGGTGTAAATCATTAACAAAACAAATGCCATTGCTCATTATTGGGAAAAGAGTACAGCTTACAGCTAGCAACCTAAACTTTCCAGAACAACTGGAATATTGTAACTGAAGCAAAGTTGCTCCAAATTTTCATAGCAAAAAGATAGTGCCACGGGTTGCACATAGTGCAGAAAAGAAGCTCTCACGGCCGATATACATCTCGAAGCTGAAGGCTATACATCTCGAAGCTGAAGGTCTACACTGGCAGCATATTTGTTCAATATCTTCTTCATTTCATCAGATCGGTCCACAGCTATATTGTATGAGAATAGCAGGTCCTGAACAATCGAACGTGATTTACAGTTAGTGGAGCACATAGTGTACGACAAGCCAATGATAATATTCTACCATTGCAAGGATGCGAAGAACTTGCTCGATCTAAAATAGGTGGTGAAACGAGGTCGAATTATGGAAATCAGCCATTGAACCAGTAGACGCTCTTATTCTAATACACATGATTCGATTTCTAGTCATTGTGCATTACCATTCAAACGAGAACTCCAACGCGGTGATTGGGGCAACAACTAGCAATGCCTGCATATCCAGATGATCTCTAACCAAAATTTATCACAATAATGAGCTATCGTGAAGCTACAACCCGATCCCTATAAGTAACCCAGATTAACACATCAAAAGCAAGGAACCCAAAATTCAGGGGAAATACCTCATGTGGCATTTCATCAAACACATGAACTCCTCCTGAAATGACGCCCAATTTTTAAACAGGAGTGCCAACAAGACGCTCCACATCGGATCATCGCACTTAAGTCCAAACCTTGTGGTGGTGCACGCTGGAGAGGAGGTAGGCGTAGTCCCCGGCGAGCCGCAGCCTTGCTCTGGCGTCCGCCTCCGTGCCGGCGAGGCTGCGGAACTCGGAGGCGACGAAGTCGCGGAAGTGCTGCCTGGAGGCGCCCGAGCCGACGTGCTTCTGCTGTTCTGCACCGCCTTGGGCACCCGCCGGTACAGCTCCGCTGCGCCCACCATCGATCTGACTACTTGAAGCGGCACAGGCGACGGCCGCCGGATACCGAGGCGGCGATGCAAGAGGGCAGCGGTGGCCGGCCTGGGGGAGCCGTTTGATCGCGCCTGTGCGGCCCAGATCGAGTGAAAGGACGGCGATGGATTTTTGTAGATACACCCTTATGGTTATCGTGCCGTTACTTGGATCCAGCAGAGGGCCCACAAGTAAGTGGGCGGATGGATTATGAATTTATGATCGCTGTGGATTCTGCAGCGGGGTTTGCTAGGGAGTACTCGAGTATTTTTTAGGTTTGTGAGTACTTAAGTTTTTTTTTATCTATGTTATGCTTGGTGATATCTCATTACAGGAAGAGCCAAAGTGATCTCATGCATTAAATTTAGATCTAAGAGTTCAAAATTTGAATACTTATTAGCAACAAAATACTCAAATACTCCCTAGACACCATCGCAGCAGCACAGATACACTCATACAACAAACTGAACGTAGTCCGGCAGACACAACAAAGCAAGAACAAGTATAAGTAGATACGCATAGTTTACTTAGGCCCTGTTGGGTAGAGCTTCAGATTCTCATTTTCTAGATTCTGCTCCTGATTCTCTGAGAATCCAGTTCTCGAGAATCAAGTCGATGTTGAAAGCGCGTTTCGGGTAGGTTGACTCCAAAAACCATATGAGAGAGAATTAGAGGCCAATAGACTATGTTACCCCTGGTTGTAATACTTCAATTGTATTTGTGTCTTTCTCCTATATATTTGTACATAAATTATAGAATTTTTCCCCCAAATTTGTTTAGACCATATGAATATATATACATTGTGTTGTCCAATCTTGTATTGAGTTAGGAAGGAATTCCTTTCTTAGTTGGATTGTATCTTAATCTTTCAGATTTGCACACAATTTTCTAAAATTTCTTTACAAATTTGGTAGGATCAAGATAAATGGAATGTGATACAATAGAAACATATATGAATGAGACCATACACCAAAGAAATGGGAGAAACAATGTACATCGCTCACGCCCATGTCAACAATTATAGCTGGAAAAAATGTTCATCGACATTTGACATCAATCATAGATTGCTAACATACATATCTCAAGATTTCTACATTATACATAATATTTATACATTCTAGAAAGTTAAAATTATGTCAATTCAACACGTATGATAATTTCATACATGTCGAACATTTGAAGAGATACAATGAAAATGGAACTTGTGGGAGGATTCAATAGTGAAAAGGCTTGGTCGTGTCTCGTCCTCATGCCACCACAATGAAAATAGAACTTGTGGGAGCATTCAGATGAAGAAAGCTTGACGTGCCTTGTACTCATTATGACCAAGTGATCCGACCTTGACAAATTCCTAATAGTTGATTTGACCATCACCATTGACAAATTCCGAAGCAGAATGATGCTACCAAGCAAAGAGCAATGCAGAGAGTCCATGCCTCCAAGAATTTTTTTGCGCCATCTTCAACTCGGTGGTGTGTGTCGATGACTTGAGATTAAGCATGCAAGATATCCCGATATTAAAAACAACAATGATTGCTAAGAATCTTACACTAAAAGCGACTAAGATCCTTCTCACCACCACTACAAGAACATAGCAAACAAAATGTCTAAAGCATTGCTCTTGGATCTCTGTGATCTCTCACATTCTCAAACAGATCCAAGTTAAGCTCAAGACTCGAATGAAGTGCCCACAATGAGATCTCTAAAGCATTGTCATTTGGATCTCGTGATCTCTCGCATTCGGAAAAAACTTTCTCAGTACTCAGACTCAAGCAAAGCTTCCACTTAAGCTCTATGTAAGCAAGATATCACGCGAATCAAGATTGATTATCGAGTCGATGCAAGATATCATGCAAGACTTAACACAAAAGCTTGCACCTCGGAGATCCGCACAAAGTAGCCCCACTCACAACGCCCCTTTGCACGCATCTAGACCCCGACTATCACTCGGATCTAGCTACTCTCCTCAGATGGAATCATGGAGTTGACCTCGCCACCGACGCAGTCAATGTCGCGAACCGCAACAAGCAAGCAACACAATGATCGATACCACAGATCTCGTCCGCACCTCGTGCTTCTCGTTCTCCATGAGCTTGTCGATGAGGTGCGAGCCGATGAATCTAGCTCCGCAAGTGACCAGATCCGCAGTTCGCTCGCGCAACCCCAAATTAGCACCGATCGATCAAAACCGTGAACGAACGAGCGGCGAGATCCAGCGATCAGATCCCACGCGTATGCACCTGGAAGAACTTGGAGAAGCGGAGTAGCGAGGGCGTCAGCGGCGGGTGGGTGGTGTGCTCGCTGTTGCCATTGACCTCCTTCTCGCGCCATCGTGTCGAGCACTGGTTTGCGCGCCACCACGCATCCACCCAACCAAAATCGTCGAGACCACACGCCAAATCCTCCCCGAAACCAAAACCAAAGCGAAACGAACAATCTCGAAGGGATCGCGAACGAATTTACGGAGGAGGAAGCGTCGGACTGCTCACCGGGCGGTGGTGGCACTGGGATTGGGGCTTAGTTTGGACACGAGGAGGGGCGGGCAGTGCGCTGATGAAGAGGGAATCGAGGGTGAGGGAGTCCGGGCGCGGCGGAGATGGCCAGTGAAACCGGCGGTGAGGTACTCCGGGACGGCGGCCAGGGGTACCGAGGCGGGAGAAGCTGGATCAGAGATGGGAGGCCGGCATGGAGGGTGGAGGCGGAGGCCGATGCAGAGGTGGGAAGACCGGCGGCTGCGAGCAACCGCCTTCTCCAGACGCGTAGGTGGGGAGGCGCAGTGCGAATGGCTACCCGTGGGGGCTCAAGGTGAGGAGGGGTGAGGGGTTAGGGCAGTGGCATTTTGCGGGTAATTAAGTCCAACTTCAAAGGGTATTTTTGTTTTAGTAAGCTGGCTTTCCACAAGAATCTATGGGAAGGTCGCTCCTCATTGCTAGTTCATTTTCGAGACGACTTCTCGTAAGAAGCGTAATCAGTCGCTTTGGGAAGTCGGGTGTTTTTGCAGCCCACCGATCCGAACGAAGCTAGGAGTAGAAGCTGTACCAAACAGAGTCTTAGCAAGATTTAACATGGATTATGCTTAATAACATAGATTTCAGAGAAGAATATCTAGTGCATCTTATGTCAGCCTGTGCATAAATAGGAACAGGATCCAATGAGAGTTCTTTTTCGAAAATGTTTTAGAAATCATTGGCACTTACTTTCGCAATACAATGGATTTATATCAGCTGTCTATAATCTCTACCACATAGGATTTAAGATGATGTTGATGAAAGAGAATAAAAAAAGAGAAATGCGCTGTCTACAATCCCTTAGCCGACTGTATCACCAGAACTAAAAAGACCATCCAACCACATTTCTTAGATCCATGAAAGCATTGAAAGTAAAAGACAACTTATTGTATAAACTGACTTTAGTGCTGTCTACAAGTGATATGAAGAGTTACTATAGATAGCAACTGTCTGTACCATTGTACATGCTCTTACAACATGCATATTTTTACATATAGCTCTTTGAAGAACCGCAAATTGAAGCAAGTTCCAACAAGTTGACAATGTGGAGCGTATGATATCGTTCAAAGCTTATAAATGGGGATCAACAGAAGTAAAAGACCGTACAAGTAACCGATACCATGAAGCAGTCACTAACACGAAACAAGAATTGTACCTTCTTAGTGTTTCCTGATGTAAATAAAGAAACATACAACCGTCACAGAAATATTTCTTGATGCATGGGATAAGTTAGTAGATTCACACAAATCAAGAACCAGCAGTTGCAGGATACAAGTTTGAACAACTGAACAAATACACCATTTACATGAACTAGGTGCACTTGAACATTGCACCCAACAAATAATTTAGTCAGAACAAAATGATACTATGCCACACCACATCTAATCACAAATCCATTCTGGAGCAATTTCAAAAAGGAGCAAAAATTGATCCAACTATACCGCTCACTTGCGATCCACATTTACGTACCACTTGTAAGTTTTAACATTTTAAACATTGATCAGGAGAAAATCGTCCGCGTGTCCAGCCATACTGAATGAAACGGACACAGAATCTTGGAGAGCAGCCAAAGCACATCTCGCCAATTTAGAGGAGCATTCACCAAATATATCATGTTGCAGATATCCTCATGGATCTCTACTGCATTCTTGTGCTAGGGCAATACCACTGTCAGAAATCCAAGTTGAGGATAGCAGCAGCAGATTGTGAGTTTGGAATACCCTTTAGATGAAATGGAGCAAGACTGGGGAGATAGTATGAGCTATGGACCTTTCACAAGACAGGCAAATAAATTATCTACAACAACAATACAAGGTATGGAATGACCATTCTTGATGTTCCATATTGCAATTTAGCAAGAACATGTGTTGCAGTACTAGCTTGATGTATCAACCTCCTTGCCATGATCTTCATTGATTGTTCTTCGCAACCTTCTCAACCATATCTCATAGTCCATTGGGTATGGGGTCCCACAAAGGCTGTCAACATAATCTGCAAAAGCTTTCAACACTGCTGATACATCACCCAACTTCTGCTGTATAACTCTCCTTGACCATGATGTCTCCCTCCATTGAAGTGCACCTTCAACCGAGTCAAGCTCTGGGCAAACTCCACCACACGAGAAATATAGAAGATAAATTAAACTTTCTGCGTCAGATGCTGCACACAGCTTGCCTTCCTGGAGAGCAAACGTAGATGAGAAGAATAGATTCATCAAAGGTCGATCCTATCTTCTAGGATAGCATGACCCCATCCAATAAGTACAAAATATGGATGCCTTGAACCATTACTCACACGGATCACATTCTCTGGCCGGATGTCACCGTGACGGATTCCTGCAGATGCTGCAGCAGCAAGAGCGGACAAACAGTCATGGCAACATCTCAGAGCCTCCTCAACACCGAACAATCCGTTCAGTATCAGATTTGAAATGGTCTCACCAACTGGTGACGTCACAAGGATTGGAGTACTGCACCATGGATGACCACAACTCCCACTGAAGTTAGGTTTGTCACATGGGCCTTGATGAACGACACGTCCGGAAGCTACCATCTGCGGAATATATCTGCTAGAAATGCCTCTTTGCTTCATCAAAGTCAGCACTTTCGTCTGCCTTTGAACTTGGTACCAGGAATTCATATCCTCCCATGCTGGCTCCAAGTGAGAAGGGCTGGAGCCTACATACAACAAATAGGTTTTGGGAGGCTCTTCTACAGGAGTAGCACTATAAATAGGAGGCTCACTGTCTGTTAGAATATCATTGATTTGAAAACCCTTCTGCCAGTTAGCATCCTCCATCAAGACAATAGATCCTATCTCAAGCTTCAAGATTTCCTCGGTTTTACATCAACAGCTCCTTCCTCCTGTACTTCCACAATTTCGGGAGAATGACTTTGTTGCTGGAATCGAAACAAACTATTTCCATTAGCTTGTCTGTCAACCAAATGTCTTTCTGATCTTCGACTCTGTAGCCGTGAACTATGCTCTGTGGCTAGTTCATCAAGAGAATACTTTGGTGCTCCACAGAATTGGATCATTGAGTGGAAAATTGCAAGGAGAACTTGAAGGGTCCCAATGTCTCCCCAATTAGCATTCCCAAGTTTGTTCCATACTCGATCTATGGAAGAAACTGTTATTTTGGCATGTTGTTTTATCCATTCAGCAGCAGAGTCATAAACATTGTTCAAATCAAAATCCAGCTTGTTCAGATCACCTTGGACGTTTAACACTCCTCCAAACTGCGAATCAACAAGGAGCACATAAACACAATCTGAATTTCGAAGAACAGTGGAGGATCTGCTCAGGCTTCGAGAGAGTAGGACACGCAAGGCAAAGAATAGTGCCTCACCCAAGACAGCAGGAGATGGCTGTTGGTCATTCTGCGCAGAAACCATTCCAACATCTGGTCTCAACAAAGCCAATACAACAATGTGATCCCACCTTCCTTGTGAATGCTTTGAATTCTTCAGAAGTACAGCTGTCGACAAACACCATCAAGTTTCCCACTGCTAATAGCCTTCTCAGCGGGATAAAACTTGGAGCTTGTGCTGTGTATACAGGCAACTGAGAAAGGCATTGCTTCATCAGGACCCCAGAAAGTTTCCCACAATCCCTTAATGCCTGCATGTAGAAAATCCTCCAAAGCAAGATGTGCAGTAGCTTCAAAAATATCTGATGTTGACGCATGAAGAGCATTTGGCATCCGTACTAGCTGCTGAAAGGTAACACCTTCCAGAGCATAGTCAAAATTCTGTAGTTCAGTAAGGTCAAAAGGAACATCAAAATCTGGCTTCCTGAAACCACAATCTTCACTGTGCCCAGAGAACCAATCCTCTAGGCTTGAGGTCAAAAGTTCACTGTCCACAAACTTACGGAGAAAATCTTTACAAGTAGATGATGATGAATTACGCTGTCTACCTCGTGAAGAAACACCAGACTTTTTTGGTCCTGACCCAACCGATATACGGTCAGGTGATTGGCCTGCCATATGTCATCAAATTTGTCAATTACAAAGTATAAACTTTGCACAGGAAAGATATTAAGTGACTGAATATGAGATATTAAGTGATTGAATATGAGGGGCTTCAAGAAATTCTAGGATTGAAGTTGTTAAGTAAAAATAATAGGAAGGAACAGATATGAACGCTAGAGCAAAGTTAAGAGGTCCCATCCGCTAGTATTGCATCATACATATGATAAGCTATGAGTGAAAATACATTTCAGGGAAAGTAAGGGTGCAGCTTCAAGTTGGGGTCACACTAGGTTGAGCCAACACCCACAATGCCAATACCAGTGCAACACAATATGGACATGACTTTTTTGTATTTTTCTAGGAGTACCAACAAGTTCATAGTCCATACATATTTAAAAACATAGAACCTTAAATGTGGATTATGGCCAGTCTGCTCAGGGCCATTAGGATCAGAAAATGCTCAACTAATCTACTAACAAAAGGATTTCTCAAGTTGATCTGCATTCATCAAATTAATGAGACATTCAAGAATTACTAGTGAGACGATTGAATAACCGAATAGAGGCAATAAGTATATTTTCCTCTGAATAATAGACGAAGTGCTAGAAATTGACCAATTGATAATTGAATGTAGTAATCCTGTATTATCCTTCTAGCTGTTGGAATGAACCCCTTGATCTAGTCCAATTGGTCAAAGGCCAAAATATACATGTTACAGGTGTAGGTAAATATGCAAAGAACACCCTACACAAAAGACATATCTAGCACTAGCAAAATCTAGTACATGAATGAGGCAACTGTATAGACAGACTATTCTGATCAAATGGGGGTACAACATCATATGTGCTTACTCCTAATATCTCAACCAAACCTAGCATAGCTAGACCCTCCAAATGTGTTTCAACACTTTAGTTAGCAATGATTAAAGATAATTATTTACCAGTGACAAAGATTGTACCGTTATAACCTCTGTAAGTTACTAATGTTGAAAAACAAGCTTATTTGTTTATTGTTTTCAAAGATTATACCATGGGAGCATATAACGTGAAAACCGACTAACTGTTGAAAACTTTCATTGTGTGTCATTGGATTGTGCACCGAAGGTCAAGATCTCCCCTACCATTCCCACCGCGATTTTTGAAAAAAAAAAAACTACAATTCCATCATCACTCTCCTACCGCCATCCATTCATCACTATCGCAATTTCTTGTACCAAACTTTGTGGTGAAAGGTACCGATTTTTTTTCCAAATTCCGATGAAAAAATGTAACAAAAAAGATTTGAAAATTTTGACCAAAAAAATGAACCAAAAACTGTTGACGATTTGGACGGATAAAATGAACCGGAAAATGGTTCGAATTTTGACCAAAAATGTTCATAAAAAAGATGAAATGTGAACCGAAAAAATAAAGAGAGATGGTGAGACAAACGGGGAAGAGAGAAAGAGAGGGTGGAGGACTGAGGAGACGGGGAAAGATGAGTCAAGAGGTCCTTTTGCAAAATGGATGGGGTGGGAGAGGAGGTGAGAGATCAGGCCCTTGGTGCAATCGTACGGATCACATGCAAGTTTTCAACACTTAACCGGTTTGCACCCTATATGCTCTCTTATACCATTGTAGCCTTGTAAGGTTTTTTCTATTTATGACCTGGAATCATCAAAATGCTCAGTGAACGGCATTCTGCATTCCTGCCATTTGCAGTGCAACTTGCTTCAAAACCTCATCTTAATTTTGTTCTCCAATTGCACATTTGGACCTTAAAACCTAATTGAGTGGCATAATCCTAGCATTGAATTTGTCCTGCCGTACAAAACTAATATTCTCGACAAGCAAAAATCACCCTCAGAAACAGGACTTACGTCACGCACTGAATTTTCCCAAATGTTACATCGTGAAACCACAAAAGTTTAAGCACTGCCATTCTCTATCATGTGAACGAGTTCCATTTCATTGCTCCCTCCAAACAAAAATAGAGCTTCAGTAATAGAATTCAAGAACAACCCATCACACACGTCATTCAAAGCTAAAATCCCAAAATGGCATCCTCGAGGTTATAAATTGGACACTAAAAATCGAACCTTTCACATTGTTCCTAACCCTTACTGCCATGTCCACCCAAAGAATCAGCCCAAAATGAAGAACCAGCACAAACAATCGATCTAGATAGAATTTGCACATGCATCCTACTTGTTGATTGCAAAAACTCGCCCTGAATCAAAAAATTCCAGGAGAAACAGGTACCCCAGGCAGAAACAAAGTTGCCTGAATCCTGTGTTTTCAAGAAACCCTGCCCAGATCTATCCTCAGAAGCCGAACCATGAGAAAGAAGCACGCACCTTCCATGAGGAGGCCGGGACGTCCTGCCCCTTCCCCAAATCCACGGCCTGCGGCTGCTTAGATTGGAGCGCCCGTTGTTGTTGGACTGGTACGACTACTCCCAACCGCCTCCGCTCTCCTTGGTCTCCGGACCGCTTCCCCAAGAAAAGACATGCGTCGCCGGCCCTGATGAATGAACGAAGGAAAGATGGAATTTTTTTAAAGAAAACCGAAGATTTTCTTTCCGCTCTCCGAAATCCGGTAGTGAGTTCCAGCCGGCCGGGACCGATTGATTGCCTCTTCCTTTCTCCCTGCAGCTGCCTCGGCCTCCGGTCCAGTGGTGGAGTGGTGGTCTGGTGGACTCTCTTTTTTTTCTCTGGATTTATTTTTGTGAGCTCTGCCTTTTGTGCTTCCAGTTCAGGGTGTTTGTTGTGCGCTACCGTGCTGTGCTGTGCTGTTTTGGGCGTTTGTTGAGATGGGATTATTAGCATGTGTGTGAAGCCTGAGAGGGCCTAGCTTCATTGCAGCCTGAAGATACCATCACTGAGGTGGATGATGGAAAACAAATATTAAGGAGTCGTTTGGAACACGAGATTTTTTCTAATTCCTGCCAGGGTTAAACTATTTTCTGTAAAATTCATGTGTTCCAAACGAATATATTTTCTGTAAAACTCATGTCTTCCGAATGGATCCTAAGATGTTGGGGGCATACTGGTTACATATCAGGTGTACATAGCTATATTGGTGAACATACGGACATACTCGCCCAGGGTCGTTGAATCCAACACGGGCGAAATGGATGAGGAGGACACGCAGACACACGAGGGGTTTTTCAGAAAATGTTGAGTGCTCGGGGGACAAAATATAAGATGGTATAAGTAGGGTGGGGAGTTTCACCGCTTTCGATCTTGTTCTCCATTTTGAATTCAACGGATATTCACCAATATTGTCATGTGCACATGATATGTTGCCCGGGCATACTTCCGCCCAAAATGAAGACGAGGGCCTTTCTTTCTTGAGATAATCTCGTTTTTGCCACTAAACGGTACCTTTTCATCTCATTTTTGTCACAGGTTAGCTCAATGGCAGGCGGGGTCTGAGCCCACATATCAGTACGAAGACTCAGCGGTAGAAACTAAATCCACCTGAATTAGTTCGCTCTAGGTTAATAGCAAAAACTAAAAATTTTGTTTCTTTTAAGTTCCAACGAACCGGTCAGTGAGCTGGCCTTTCTTTAGGCATAGGTAGCTGGTTGGGTATATTTGGACAGTACCGGACAGTAACTTACAACAGATTGTATTTGGTGAGTGATATAAAGTATAATGTTATTGAGATGTTCTTTTTAAGAAAAATAGTACGTTCTATAATCTATTCTGTCTGCGCACAGGATAAACAGTTGCAGCAGGAGCCACGGCGATCAAAAACTCGTTTCCGGTGGGAATCCCGCCAGGCAGCCAAGAAAAAAACCGGTCGGTTACCGGATTTCTCGGAAAAAGCCCGGACAGATTTTGCTTGAATTTGCTTAAAAACAAGCCAAAATTCAAAAATTAAAATTTGAACTTGCAACCGGCGGTAACCGGCCGGTTTTTTATTCCCTGGCCACGGCTATGAGTTCGTAGAAGTAAGTAAAAGTAGCAGTAAATTGTCCGAATTAGCAATAAAAGTAGTGAAAAATGACTAAGCGTATCTCCAATAGTTAGAGATAATTTTATCTCTAACATATTCTATATCATCTTTAGAGGCAACATTTTCAATAGATAGTCTCTAGCACACTCTCTAACATTTATATTTTATAATTTTTCTTTGAAACGGGTCTACATATCAACTAGAGTAGATTAATGTATCATGTCTTATTTTACGTGCACGACAATCTCTTCAGAAAGAGACGGCATGTGCTCTCTTTCCTCCTTCTCTCTCCTCCACTTAAGATTTTGTTAACGTGACATAACTAAGAGACAATAATAAATACACTATGAGAGATGTCCTGATATCAACCTTCTTAACCTATATGTAAGTCTAAACACAGTGACTGAATGTCATTCATCCATCCCCATCCTTAGTACACTGAACGCCTAACTGTCTGACGAACATTCTCTCATTTATTCTCTACGATGTTGCTCACGATGTGATATTGCTGCTATAATATAGTTGTTTTTAATAAGAAGCAGATATTGTCATTTATGGAAGTAGCATGGTGCCCCCTGTAGACTGCAGTTGCAAGGGAAGGTGTGAGGTAGCTAGCACTTTGGATCAGGTGCTTTACCTCGATCGTTCTGAATACCAGCTCTCTTGGTCCTTGATCTTCAGGTGAGCTTCTTTAAGCATGCAAAGGACAGTTACTGCAGGTAACCTTTTTTTTTTTTAATAAAGAAAGCCCTTTTCGTCACACACGGTCGCTTTGGGAAACAAGTTAAGGTAGGTTTTTAATATAAAAACTGTTAGAAAATGTTTATTTAATACAGATTATACGAGGAGCAACAACTTGTTGCTATTTGGCTTCTCCAAACTGTACAAATGCATGTAAACGAATTAGTGGACAAAAGTTTCAAGATACGGGTATATATATATATATATATATATATATATATATATATATATATATATATATATATATATATATATATATATATATATATATATATATATATATATATATATATATATATGAAAAGATAAGACGATAGAGCTTTATCCTTCATAATTACCACCTTAACTAAACTAGATAATGTATCATATATAGCTTAACCTCTTCCTATTGTCTGACGTGCTTGATGGCAGCATGCTCTTTAATTGCACACTCTCTTGATGGACATTTGAGCTGACTAATGTGGTTATGGGGAATGGGGATCCACTGAAAGGTCAAGACACAGATGCTAGCTGTTCCAGGACACAATAATAGGGGATGGCAAAAGAGAGGCACACTTTGTTGCATGCTAACCAAAAGGTGACCTAAAAGAGCATGCATGCTAGCTCTTATACTCTCTCCCTCTCTCTCTCTCTTCTGATCCTTTTTGAGCAGTTAAACACTGCTCGCACAAAAAGCAGCACGTATGATATGAGCAGCGATAACAATCTATGGTTACTGGCTGTGGTTTGGGACCATGATGAGCAGTGGCAGATTGAGGACTAAAAATTAGGGGATACTAATGGGACTTGTTCATCTGTTAACGGTTTACCGAATATCGAGTTGCTGGCCAGCGGTAATCTATTTAAATGTGCTGGACTGGAATGCTAAGAGTATACTATGAGCCAACCATCAGTAGGGGCTGGCGCCCTGGGTCTACCCCTGATGATGAGTTGTTAGCGTGGCCTGGGATGGGACCATGATGCATTGAGGCATGAGCAGCCAAAACATACTCATAATTATGCAAGTCATCAAGAAAGAACGGGACAGGCATGCAGATCGCTTGGAGCACACGATTGCCAACTCCTAGTATTTTCTTCTTCTTCTTCTTCTTCTTCTCTGCTTTAGCGACTTACATGATCACTTGATCAGGTGTAAATAATGCCTTGGTTAATTCGAGAGAATTACATGCACGGCCTGATCACTACTACAGAACAGACCTTTGGTCGAACTGCCAAATGGGCAATAGTCTCGGAGAAAATTGCGTCCCGACCAAAATATCTTTAGTCCTTGCCAGTAACACCAACCGACTAAAAGTCCCCGCCCAACGGCTCGTAGCGAGCTTTGCAGAGAGGACTTTTAGTCCGGTTGGTGTTACCAACCGACTAAATGTCAACCTTAGTCCTGCTGGTACTACAATCCGACTAAATCTTTAGTCCCGGACAGTAGTAACCCGACTAAAGGTTGACATTTAGTCCCGCAGTTGTAACACCAACCGACTAAATGTCCTTCTATTTAAACTCCTGTTTGGCTGTTCGTCACAGAGCCGGAACGCCGTGGTCGCCGCCGGGACACGCCGCCGCCGCTGCCGCCACCACCACGGAGCCGCTCATTCACCACACCGACTAAAGGTTCTCTCGTATGTAATTGAATAGTGGGACCTTTAGTCCGGTTGCTAACACAGCCCGACTAAAGGTTCTCTCGAAAATATGTCCTCACAAAATTCACCTTTAGTCCCGGCCGTGGCACCACCCGACTAAAGGTTCTCTCGAAAATATGTCCTCACAAGAAATTCACCTTTAGTCCGGCCGTGGAACCACCCGACTAAAGGTCCAGCCTTTAGTCCAGTTCAGATACCACCCGGGACTAAAGGTGAATAGTCCCTTGGTAAAACCGCCGGGACTAAAGGTCCCCAAGTACTTAAGCAACAGCTTGTCTTCCATTCTTCCTCCACTTCCCATCGCGCCTCTCTCGCCTCGCCTCTCTCGCGCCTCTCCCTCGCTGCCTCTCGCGCTGCCGCCGCTCGCCGACGCGCCGCCGCGGGCGGCGTGCTCTCGCCGTCTTCTCCGCCGCGACCGCGCTCTCCTCGCGCCGGCGCCGCCTCCGCGCCGCGGCGCCTCTCCTCGTCGCGGCATCCCGACCGAGGTTTGAAGGCAAACAATATTCTCCCAAATAATGCAAGACTAGCTATTTGAGTTTGCATATGGGCGCACATTTACTTTCGCTTAATTCCAAAACCGAGAGAGTTGAACTTGGTTTATTAATACTTCTTTCGTGCTTAATGCAAATTGAAGGAGATATGGTTGAAGGAACAGTGTTGGATATGGACCGCTCAAAGGAATTCAAGAGACAATCGCAGATTTCTTAATGAGCATGTCCTCAAGCCCTGCACCGAGTTCTACTTTAACCTGCATGAACCATTGAAGCCAAACCAGACGAACATTTGTATGACATTTAAGTGGAGGACAACATTTGTGTTGTAAATACCAAGGATGCATGAATAATTTTGTAAATTTTTGTGCATATATATATATTATACATATATATAGCTCCATAATATATATAGTTTCATACTTTATTTGTGTGTAATAATGTTCCAAACTAAATTATATGTGCAGATACATATATTAGCAAACAAGAATACGATTTGAAAACCTAATGTAATTGTAAACCAAAATCAATAATGAATTGAAATGGAAACAAAAAGAAAAAACATTTAGTCCCGTTGGTAATACCAACCGGATTAAAAGGGCCAGCCCCGTGGCTCAGTCATGGACCTTTTAGTCCCGGCTGGTATTACCAACCGACTAAAGGTCGCTTTTAGTCCCTGCTTGGGACCCGGACTAAAGGTGAGACATTTAGTCCCGATTTCCTAGTCCCGCTCTATAATCGGACTAGAGGCCCTTTAGGCCCGGGACCAAAAGTCTGCTCAGTAGTAGTGTGAATCGGCGCTTGGTCACCGACCACGCCTTCTCCCACGGCGGTTGAACGAGGTACATGGGAATATGGGATGGGATCATTCGAATTGGGGCTTGTCCACGTGTTTGGTTGGTTGGATAGGGCGAACTCATCCCAGACCGGTTCATGCGCCATGTGCGAATAGTACGAGTTTTTGGCGCATTTGGCACCGTTGACACGCAAATTATCAATTCTAGCCCCGCATACATCAAATGCAAAAATAGCACCGCTGGCCGTGGGGACGTAACACATGTCAAGTCGTGACTCGGGCATGACTTGCCTAGTAAGTGCCACTACTACACAAAAGATCATTACGCATTTATCTAAATCGTCATCACGCATTCGCTTTAAACCGTCTCAATTTATATGTCCGTGATAATGCACATTATCACAAACGCTTTGTGACGAGGATTAAAACCTCTATGTATTATCTTAAATACATAATAAAAGACCATATGTCTTCATGATCGAACCCCTAAGACCAACAACCCCGTGGTCGTAAGGATTCTAGAGGTTACATCGTGGGTACCTGGTCGTAAAGGTTCGTACTCAGTCTCCACCAAATAATCGCCGTAGAAGCTATGAATCGCACCGGATCTAAGTCCGTGTATATTCTGCACTGCGGTGATGAATGGAACACATGTTATATTCTTCATACCACACGACGTCTCGTGATCCTAAGACACTGACAACAACCACCATACGGTTGAATGTCTCCTAGATATTCAACCGTCGAACGGTTGATACTTCATCAACCGCCGCCTCGCTCCGACTAGTCGCGACCTTTCTCGACATGCGTCTTTCCAGGAGTAACTGCCACCATTTCGTCAACTACTTAAAGGAGAACACAATCGGCACAGAGAGAGAGGACTCGGGAGATCCAACTCGGAAGATAAAAAGATGATTGGATTTCATCTGAAGTATCAGCATAGCACTTAGCACATCAATGTAATTAGGACTAGTTCACCGCCTTGTCAAGAGCACCCCTTGTAAAGAATCCAGTTCATAGCAATAAAGAGCAGACCTATTCTCTTCCAAGAACTCTTCGCTATTTTCCTCTATTTATTTCGTAAGATCGGCGACTTGATCGTCGACAACCGTGCCCATCAAAGCGTATATGCGTCGATTCTTGAAGATTACTTCGCTCGAGCATTTCTCATTCAATCCTTTCGCCCCAGCATCGCTCATGCGGCTATGCTAGGGACTTGGGATGAGGAAAACTAGTTCGACCTGGCGGACTACTCCAACCTCGACATGAACGCATGCATTCGTGCCATGGAACATAACGCAAGGTCATCATCCTCCTTCGCCGGCTCACCGGTCGTAGATATCAGTGAAATCGACTGAATGGAGGAAGACACGCCACCAGCGGCGTCTTCGGAAGAACCAACCATTCCGACTAGTTCGGAACGTCCAAGGACCTCTACAAGCCCAGTCCTTCCGACCGGCGAGAAGGGTGACAAAAGCTCAGCATCGCAACTTGAGGGTCAAGGTACTCTCGATACGATCATGGCTGACAGGTATTCACCAACGGCTTCTGGTTATTCCAGGGGCCAATCGACATCTTGTCATGGTGTCGATGAAGCTCCCGCTGGTCGTGGGCCAAGTGGGAATGATGAAGCTCCCGCTGTTCGTTGGCCGGACAGGTTTAGACCAGCCAACATAGAGAAATTCAATGGGACTCAGAACCCACTAGAATTTCTTCAAATATATTCTACCGCCATCAAAGCTGCTGGTGGTAATGACAATGTGATGGTAAATTACTTGCCCACAGTCCTTGAAGGGTCTACCCAGTCGTGGTTGCTTAACCTACCAGTCGGATCTATCTACACTTGGGAGCAGCTCTGCGATACTCTAATTGCCAATTTTCAAGGGACATACGACCGCTCCGAGAAGGAGGATGATCTTCATCGGATGAAGCAGAAAACCAATGAAACTCTTCGACAATATATCAAGAGATTCAATCATGTTTGAAACTCTATTCCAGAAATCATAGAGTCTTCTGTCATCCCAGCTTTCAAAGCAGGGCTGAGGAATTGCTGATTTATGAAGGATATTGCAATAAATCACCTATGAACAACTGTTAAACTTTTTGACATGTCAGATAAATATGCAACTGCTAGTGAAGCGGTCAAGTGGCATGAAGCCATTGATTGAAAGGATAAAAATCCCCAGCCAGGTCTAGAAAAGAATGAGAAGAAGAGCAAGAAGTCTCTCAAGGCTAAAAAGAATCGTAAGCCCGATAACAAGGAAGTCCTCGCGATTCTCGAAAAATTTACCAAGGGCAAGAAAGACTTCACTAGCCGAAACAAGGCTAAGGCTTCGACTGGTGAATACAAGAAAAATAAGAACTGGTGTCCACTTCACCAGGCGACAGGGCATGATCTACGCACTTATCTAACCTGGCAAAAGAAATAGGAGGATTACTACTCAGTTAAAGGGCCTTTTCCCTCCATAACGGAACTTAGGGAACCAAGCTCCAAGAAGAACAAAGACGGCGATGAAGAAATGGGGTACCAGGAGCCTTAGCATACTATGGACATGATCTTCGGCAGATCCTCCTCGTATGAATCAATACATCACCTGAAGGCTGTGGAGCGGGAGGTCAACCTTGCCGAACCTCTAATCACTGTCAAGCCCTCCAGTTGGTCGAAAATTGTAATCTCTTTCAGCAAAAAAGACCGCCCCATCCCGTCGACCCGACCAGATAGGTTTCCTATCGTAGTTGAACCTACTATTAACAATTGTAAAGTTAATCGAGTCTTGATAGATGGAGGTAGTTCTTTAAACATTTTATTTATGGGAGCATTGGATGAGATGCAGATTCTCAGGTCGAAGGTAAAACCTGTGAAATATGCTTTTCATGGCATAGTTCCTAGTTCTTCTGCCAAACCGATAGAACAGGTTTCCCTACCGGTTACGTTCGGGAGACCTGACAACTTCCGAACAGAAAAGATTCCATTTGATATGGTAGATTTTGAAACCGCATACAATGGAATCCTTAGTTGTCCGGCCCTAGCAAAATTCCTGATAGCCACGCACTATAGATATCAGAGTTTAAAAATACCAGGACCAAAAGGAGTCATCACGGTTCGAGGTGATCAAAAAATGGATTACGCATGTGATCGGAAATCCTTAGAACTGGATGATGAGCTTCCGACCATGGAATCTAATCCGTCTACCATGCAGGTCAAGCACTCGAGGCCAAAGATAGCGCCAAAGCCTTCCGACCAGACCAATAAGGTACCACTCGGCAAAAGCGCTCCTCAAGAAAGCACCAACACACCATCTGGGTCAAAAAAATGCTAAAGCATCTGCCCGAAAGGTACTGGTCGAGGCAGGACTCGACCCTAAATAGGAAGAGTCGCTCGTCTCCTTCCTCCGAGCAAATCAAGACATATTCGCCTGGTAGGCGTCCGACATGCCCGAAATCCCTAGGGAGGTGATCGAGCATAGGCTAGCTCTCTAGCCTGAAAAGAAACCGGCCAAGCAGAAGCTAAGGCATTTTGCACCTGATCGGAAGGAGGCAATTCAGTTGGAGATTAACAAGCTCCTCAAGGCTGAATTTATCCGTGAGGTCGACCACCCAGAGTGACTCACCAACCCTATAATGGTTAGAAAAAATAATGGGAAATGATGAATGTGTATTGACTTAACAGATCTTAATAAACTTGTCCGAAGGATGACTTTCCTCTTCCACGTATTGATCAACTTGTAGACTCTACTTCCGGGTGTGAGTTGTTAATTTTTTTAGATGCGTACTCAGGGTACCACCAGATTAACATGAGAAAAGATAATGACAAGAAAACTTCTTTCATCACTCCATACGACACTTGTTGTTATGTGAAGATGCTTTTTGGTCTCAAAAATATTGGTACAACTTTTCAAAGGTTGATACAGAAAACTTTTAATCCATAGATAGGTCAAAATCTAGAGGCCTACATTGATGACTTGGTCGTGAAAAGCATCAACGCTGGCGATCACGTTCCCGACCTACGTGTAACATCCCAATTTTCAGGAGTTGCTGTAAGTTTTCAACATTTAAAAATAACCATTTGGCTTTGTTGAATTGCTAAAGCTTAACTTAGAGATTTTAGAAATTGAAAGTGATTTAATGTGAATTAATCAATCTTTAATTAATTCGGATTTGGTTTGTTTTGAGTTTGTTAGAGTTCTCTAGTATTTAGAATTCCCTTTCCCTATTTGTTCTGTTATTCCGTCGGCCCGTTCCTTCTCCTCTCATCGCCACCTACTCCACCCTCTCTGTTTCCCTCTCAGTTTCGACCACCCTTCGGTTTCGACCACCCTTCGGTCACGACCACCTCTCGGTCACGACCACCTCTCGGTCACGACCACCCTCTCGGTTTCGGCCAGCCTCCTGGTTTCAACCACCTGGTCGGTTTCGACCAACCCCGCCTATCAGCCCCTGCTCACCTTCTCTTTCCTCCCTCTTTTTTCTCAGCGACGTGGGCATTAAATGCCATTGTCTCTGTGGTGGCAGCGATGTGTGTATTAAATGCCATCGTCTCTGCAGCGACAGCGACAGCGACGTGTGTATTAAATGCTGTCATCTCCGCAGCCACGTGCGCATTAAATGTTGTTGTCTCCGCCCCGTCGTGTTTTTCCTCACTTTTTTCACACCGCTCTATCTTGTCGCTCGGTCCCCCTCCTTCCTCTATAAATAGAGCACCAGGGAGCCTTTGCCCTCTTGTTTTCCTCTCAATTCTCTTTATCTCTCGCCCCGTTTCGTCGGGCTTCAAGTTTCGCAACCTCCGCCTAGATTCCACACCGCTTTCCACCTCCTCACCGCTGAAGAGTTCATTGGAGCCCGCGCCGCCTTCAACCTCCTCACTGCTGAAGAGTTCGCCAGAGTTCCTGCGCTATCTCCGATCGCTGTTCGTCGTCCTTCCCTGTGAGGACCCCAGCTTATTTGGCTTGTAATGCTTAACCATCCATTTGGTCCTAACATTACAAATCAAATAAACCAAGCCTCGAGATATGTATACTTCCTGAAATGCAAGATACACACTCGCTACAAAATGGTGCATCAATCCCATTCATTCACATAGAACCGAAGCACAACACAAGTTCAAAAGACATACATAATATAAAGAGTTATTACAAACAAGAGGCCGACCGGCCAAATGACATACAACTGACAGGTAAATAGCGGAAGCAAAAGGGCCATAAGATGGCGATAAACAAAAGTCAATCAGTGTGCCTTTACCCACAAGGCAACCAACCGGACCGCCAAGCTAATCGTTCCAGACACCGCCACAACATATCTCACAAAAGTGAGGCCCTTCTGCTCACCTTCTTCCTCTGCAACAAAACAATTAAGATAGCATCCGAGTACAAAAATTATTTTTGTACTCGCAAGACCGACGTGTAAGATAATAGAACTATAATTAACTACATGCAAGCTTTATTTAAGTGGAGGAGGCTCTGGACTTATTTTCAGCATAAAGCAAGTTTTATTTGCAATAAGGTAATACATTAAAAGCAAGTTTGCAATTAATTTTTATTGTTCAAATAACAAAATGACAATTATAACCATAGATAGATGACAACAACATCTTGGAAGTGACTAACCCAATAGTCACCACAACAATAGCATGAAGTACCCCTTCATACCACCCATGTCAAGTTTTAAGTTTTTAAAAGGTTGTAGTCTAGTTCTTGCACGACCTTACCAAGCAATGTCCATAACCTAGGATGAGGCTATTCGAATAGTTTTAACCTTGCAGGGGTGTACCAATGTACCCACACGATAGACCGCCTTTCCACCAGCCACGGTTAGCATACTACCTTTGGTATGCAGGTACGGCTAAGTCTAACAGACATTTTCCAATGGATGATGCTAATTAAGAGCCGCAACCCACGGGAGAAGGACACATTAGACAGCATAACCGGTCTGCTAATGCTCCCCTCCAAACACCACAGACAAAACACCCACCAACCAACTCCTAATTAACACCTTCCAAAGTACTTAACCAAGAGAGGTCCCATATCCCCCTCGTGTGGTTAGCACGCATTAAGCGCTTGGCTTAGTGACACAAGTAACTCGGTCCTTGGGGACTTAGGCACCATTCCAATCACACCTAACAGATCACACCAACATACCATTGTGCCCAAGTCAAGATATAATTTTTGTTTTCAGGTTTTGATTTGCAAAATAGTAAAACACAAGGTTGGACATAATGGAATAATAGTAACATTAGTGTGATCAAGATCATCGACTAAGTCGATGATCGCCCAATACTACCGATAACTAGGTATGGCTAAGCATTATTTATTCGTAGTCTACTAAGTGATAAGAGTTCATCCAACGAACTCTAATCATAGCAAATAACCTAGGCTCTGTAGTAGAGGAGGATTATTTACCTACAGATTATGCAACTAGAGGATTAACTAATCAATTTAACAACAAAATAGCAATGCATACATACAAGTTAAACAAAGTATTAGACTTTAAAAGTAATGGGATGAAATGGAAATGATCAAACTGCTTGCTCGGCCGCTGTTGCTCACTATGCTGCAGAGGATCACTCTCAAGGATGGCACAATCGTCGGAACCACCGAAAGAGCGAAAAAGAACCGATAAGAACAAAGAAAATGAAAAGACTCTAAAACCAACTTGATCGAAATGCTCTGAAAATTTTACAGCAGCAAGGGCATGATTTATAACAAATTTAGAAACAAGAACCAACTGATTTGGACTCTTAATGTAAAAGTTATGATCAAAACAAGTTTGCTCACCGAAAATTGTAATCACATCGCTCATCATAATTAAATTATTTGGCAAAAATTTCTAGAAAGGTGGTGCAGCTGAAATTTTATGGTAGAACAAGCACCTCATAAGATGAACAACCCAATTGGATTCATCTCATTTAGAGTTAAAATGATTTAGTTATGATTTTTCAAGTTATAAAAATGAACAAAACTAAATTGCATATGAACTCTTGCTGAAAACAATAATATGCCTAAAGTCAATTTTAAAAGCAAGTTTAATATTAGAGGAAGCCAACAGAATTGGATTTACTCAAAAAGGATTTACAGAGAATTAGTTATGCATTTTACAAATATCAATGAATTCTAGGTTACATTTTAGGTTGAAACAAGTTAACATAGTTTATACTATTTTCTGCTACAGAAAAGAGTTCAAAATCATACTCAATTTAAAGTTCATTCTACTACAAAGCTAACACAACTTGAATTTTTCAAAAAGGAGTTGAAATGAAATAGTTATGCACACTTGAAAACTAGAACATTTAAATACTTCAAAAAGAGGAGCTCTCGTGATCCGATCGAATCGGCGAAAAGGAGGAGGTCGGAACCGTGGATGCGAGATCCAACGGCTCGAGCACCGCGCAGACAACACACCGATGCGCGCGCGCAAGGGAGATCCTAACCGCTGATATCGAATCCAACGGCCCCACCACCGGAGGCACAACACGCGAAGGAGCTCCTCGCAACTAGGAGGTCGTGGCCGTCGATCGATCTCGCGGTCCCGAGCTCCACGAGGAGGTCCTAAGGTAAACTCTAGAGGAGAGGCGGACGGCTAAGATCTCACGGGGAGGTCTTAACGGTCAAGATCTAGCGGAAGGAGGTCCGAAGCGATAAGCTTAACAGCTAGAGGTCTTGACGGTTAGGATCTCCCGAGGGGAGGTCCTAACGGTCACGATCTCCACAGGGAGGTCTTGCAAGGCAGGTGTTTAACAGAGAGAGGTCTGGACGGTTCAGATCTCCATGGGGAGGTCCTAAACGGTCCAGATCTGAGCGGAGGGAGGTCTGGACGGCTAGGATCTCACCGAGGAGGTCCTAACGGTCTAGACCAAGGCGGGGAGGTCCTGCGGCTTCTTCAAAAGGACCCGAGGTGGTCTTTTTGCAAAGAGGACCCCAAAGGTAGTTTTGAAGGTTCTCTTTACAAAAGACCAGGGGTGGTCTTTTGCAAAGAGGACCTCGGGGTGGTCCGAGAGGGTGGTTTTGATAACACGACCAGGGGTGGTCTTTTCGCACAGAGGACCTCAAGGAGGTCTTTTGCAAAGAGGACCCCAAGGTGGATGGTGATCCTAACGGCTAGGATTTAATCTATGGAGGTCTTTAACGGCCAGGATTTCAGCGGGGAGGTCCTGGCAGCTAGAGACTTACACAAGGAGATCTAAAGGTCAAGATCAATTGAAGAGCTCATGAACAGCTACGACCACAACAAGGAGGTTCTAGGACTTAGGCTTAAACAGAAAAAAAGGATCGACGGTTTAGATCTAACTCGGGGTGATCCTAGACGGCCGCGAAGAACTCGGGGAGGTCCTGGGACTTAATGACACCCACGGCTTGCCGACAAGAACAACATTAAACTCTAATGATTGGGCCCTGGGACAACTTAAATGCTAATCATAAGGCTACAGCACTTGCCCGAGTAAGACACGACAAAAACATGAGTTCGGTTTTTAGCTCACCGCGGCGATGGGGCCTCGTCGGCGAGAACCAAAGGCTTGGCTGGGTTCCAAATAGTGAGAAGAACCTAAAGGTACCGAAATCTAGGGCTAGAGCGCATCCCACTGGCGGCACAGCTGGAGATGACCGAAAGAGACAAAAATAGGCAAAACAAAAGCTACCGAGGTTCAAACGCACCGGGTTTCCAACACTAAAGTACTAACTGGGAATGAAGGAGGTCCAGGATGGTCGCAGGAACTCCGGTGACAAGTGGTGCTCACGGAGATGAGGAAGACGACACTCCGGCCATTTAAAAGCAATCCCCAAACCACAACCTCGTGAAGGTTAAACAAAACAAGTTAGGGAGGCTTGAGGTGACCAAGAGAACAAAAGGACAGCCAATATTGCAATATTGAACCACTGGAGCTCTGAGGTCGCCTGGGAGCTCCAAGGTCCAAAGAACGGTGTGTGAGGCTTTCGGTGTTTTGAGCACAAGAGTATAGAAAGAGACTAGAGGTGCAAGAATGGATCCAAAGAAGCTTAAGGAGAAGCTCGGCCTCAATATATAGCCTGAGAGGAAGAACAAGGGCGGTGTCCACGGTTTCAACAAACTAGGACACTAAATGATGGGAGTAGGTGTCGAGAGATTTTGAGCAAAGGGCTGCCACACAATTAATGTTGGCAAAGACATAGCCGCTTGTCGGCCCAAGAGTTGACAAGGCACTGCTCCCCTCGCCATGCGCACAAAATTTGATAAGGACCGCCCCACCACCACGAGAGAACCAGGGAGGACTCACAAAGAAATCAACGGCTAAAATCGACAGAGCTCCAACTAGGAGGTCTCGAGCAGTTGGATGAGAATCTAAGGGCTCGATTTTAAATAAGGATTAGAGGTCCTAACACTTAGGAGAGGTCTGAGCCCCAGATCCAAAGATGAACGACCCACGATCACCCAAGTGCTAGGGGTGGTCGGGGAGGTCTGAGGAGGACGCCCCAGGGTGGTCTTTGCAAAAGATGCAAAGAAGGTCCTAGGGGAGGTCCTCGAGGGTTGTCTTTGCAAATAGAACATGAGGAGGTCGAGTGGGTTGGATTGAGATCCAAGGGCTGCGGGGCTGGCAAGGTTGCACGGGCGCGGGCTGGTGCATTTAATTGGTTTGACCGAGCCGGTTGCACGAGCGACTCAGTGCGCACTGAGAACAGTGAATCGGTTTGAGTTTGAAATAAAAAGTGAGACTTGGGATTTATTTGAGGTAGCAAACTAACTCCAAATTTTATGAAATTTTGACAAGAGCTTGCTAACCTTGAGATGGACCTGTATAAAATTTTCAGAGGTTTTTGTGCTGTACATTTTCCTCCAAAATTATACAATGTGCTGAGCTAGGGTTTGACTACATGTCAAACAAGTTTGATTGACTTTAAACATATTCTAACAATTTCTAAAAATTGTGCAATTTTTCAGGGGGGTCACATATCAACCCTAGCACTTAGGAAAAATAGTTCCAGAGCATGATCACAAGATTTGATAAGAGGATTTTTGGAAAGGCTTGTATTTCCATAATTCTTATTACAAGAATTTCCCAACATACTGGAATTACAAGATGTAAGAAAAAGTTTTAATTTCTACTCATTTTCTTACATTTGGAACACAAGTTGAAAATAAGGATGTTACATTCCCCAGCCTCCTACTCTTACCTCTCCCTCTGTCCTAGTGAGTTACTCCGTGCCCTGTTCTCTTTCTTTCTTCTTATGACCACGTTGAGTAGTCGTATCCTTCTTGGGACCTGGTAGTCGAAGCCTTCATTAAACTAGCTTCTGACCAGTTGGTCGAACCTCCTTCCGACCTTGTGATTCCAAAACTCCCGAGAGCTTGCTCTCTTTCATTTGGGCTCCGATCAGAGTGATTCAAATTTCTATCTTCTTCTAAATCCAGTACCTTTCTTTTGATCCTAGTTTGGTTCTTTTGGATTTTATTTAGATTTGATGTATTTATTTTGTTCTTTTCGCACGTGTAAATTCTAGCGTTTCCGAAGAGTTCTTGGACTCGACAACCTCGACCGAAGCATGTCAACTCTTCAACGAAGGTAAGTCATAGACCTTTGATCATGTCGTACCTAGTTTATAAAATTATATTGTTTTATATCAATATGCATGGCTAGTTATATAAAAATAGTTTGGGAAATAGCTAAATACCTACTCGACAGTATGACCCCTTGAATAATTGTGATTGACATGTTGACATATACCCTTGGACACCGTAGGTTGGGTAATCTTAGTTGGACAGTATTGTAATACCAACATGGGTGCGTATTATGTTTAATCATACTTTAGTTATGCGATATCTCTCGATCACATGATTCAATGATGATAAAGTTGACTTAATGATTTATGGAATAGTGGCACGACCACTATTGATAAAATTTGTTGTGCCATGGCAAGAGTTGTCATTTGGTCGGGTTGAACCAAAAATAATTTCATACTCAAGCGAATGATCGTACAGTAAAGAGGGTGCAGGAAGCACATTAGGATGAGGATGTTTCACCTGGGTAGTCTCTAAGGACTTAACTTTGTGCGCCATTGATCTGGGCCATACCGTGCAACCATAAGTTCATTTATAGGGTGGATCTGTCTAACTAATTAGTAATATTTTGAGTCGATTTTGTGTTGGTTGATTATGGCGCAAGAGGGGGCTAGGAAGGCGAAACCTTAGCGAGCAGAACTGAGTCAAAATGGAGCTTTATAAAGGCCTTGTGATAATCTCTTAGTCGTACACTTTGGAAGTGTGTGGGCAAACCTTATAAGATGATATATCTTGTGGGTCAAGCTGTACAACCTCTGCAGAGTATAAAACTATTCGAATAGCCGTGTCCCTGGTTATGGACAATGCCCGGTGATTTCACATGAGGGGTAGATTTTCTCAAAAAGTGTTGTTGCGGTTGGTCGCGAGTGGTTTGTGAAGTGGGCAGGGTGCTCACGAGTTGTTTTAAAGGAACCGACTTACTTATGTATTAATCTTTCAAAGTGTGCTTCGCAATCTACTTATTGTATGCTTTGTCAATTCTATTTTATGCAAATTAAACATAAAGCAATCCTTGTCAAGCCTTGCATGAATACTATTTGCATAATGTTCCCTACGACTTGCTGAGTACTTTATGTACTCACGGCTATACACCCTTTATTGATCAGTCATCGAAGAAGACCCAGGGAGCACCGAGTTCTACGAGGATGACTACTTTGAAGACCATGTGATCTAGGGGGCGTCCTCCACTCGATTGCCTGTGGGCATGTCGAATGGCCCCTACGAGTTGGTTTTGTTTCGCTGCAAGTTTACTCTGGTTGTAGATCTGGTCGTGGACCTGGTCGTGACCTTAGCCCTGCGTGGCAAGCTTTGTAAAACCTTGACCATAAGGTCCTTTTTGTGTTATGTATTATTAATTTGTCTGCTTCATTAGCCGTTCTGTTGTATGGATATGATTTCATCTATGTTGCAACTGTGCGAGCTAGCTACTGATCTGGGACTAGTTCAGAATGCACAAAGGGTCCCGGTGTTGCATACTCGGGTCCCGACACTACGTGAGACTTTCAATAACTTAAGAAGGCATAACCTTAAGTTAAATTCAAAAAAGTCTGTGTTCAGAGTTTTTTCTGGAAAGCTTCTTGGGTTTCTAGTTTTAGCTAGAGGAATTGAAGCAAACCCATCAAGGATATTGGCCATCGACCAGATGTGCCCTTCGACCACAAAGAAGGAAGTCCAAAAACTAACCAGCTGTGTGGCAGCGCTAAGTCGTTTCATAGTACGGTTAGGCGAAAAATGACTCTCTTCTTTAAACTTCTTTAGAAACATGGAAGTTTTGAGTGGACTAAAGAGGCAAACAATGCCTTTGAAGAATTTAAGAAGTACCTTACGAGTGCCCCGATCTTAGTTTCTCCAAGATGAGGAGAAACATTGCTAATTTACATAGCGGCGATGCCACAAGTAATCAGTGGTGTGCTGGTCGTAGAGCGGGATAACATCCAACGACCAGTATATTACGTAAACGAAGTCTTACATGGACCTAAAGAAAGATACCCACAGGTACAAAAGTTGCTCTATGGTCTCCTTATGTCTTTAAGGAAACTAAAGCATTATTTTCAGGCCCACAAAGTGGTCGTACCAACCAGATATCCCCTTGGTCAAGTCCTTGGAAACAGGGAATCATCAGGACGAATGGCAAAATGGACAGTCGAGCTTGGGGCGTTCAACCTCCTTTTCATCTCACGAACAACAATCAAGTCTCAGGCAATAGTAGAATTCATTGCCGAATGGACAAACCCTGAACCTATCCAAGGACCCGAGTACGAACACCACGACGAGTGGGTAATGTACTTTGATGATTCTTTGATGCTTAAAGGCTCGAGGGCTGGAGTCATCTTGATATCCCCTACTGGCGAACACATCAAGTATGTCATCCAGTTAAACTTTCCTGCTACAAACAATTTGGTAAAATATGAAGGTTTACTGGTAGGACTTCGAGCATGCAAAGCGCTCGGGATTCGCGAATTACTAGTGAAAGGCGATTTTCAACTAGCAGCGAATCAAGTCGGGAAAGAGTATCAATGCTCAAGTACCAAGATGTCATCTTATTTGGCGGAAGTACGAAAACTCAAAAAACACTTCTTTGGTTTTCAGATCCAACATATTCCTAGAAAGGAAAACTTTCTGGCGGACCAGTTGGCACAGATGGCCTCCACGAGGTCACCTGTCCCGACCGGAGTTTTTCTTGAGCTACTTGATTCACCCTCGGTGGTTGAGCATTATGAGGACATAGGTGTTCCATTAGAGGTCGTACTAATCGATCCTAAGAACATGGATGCTCCACAGGTCATACAGCTCGACCACGGTGGAAATTGGATAATGTCGATCTATAATTATCTTCAGCATGACATTATTCCTAAGGATGATGTAGAGGCTGATCGAATAGCTCACAAAGCCAAATCATACACTCTGATCGAAAGTACCTTGTATAAATGAGGATCTCATAGAGTGTTGATGAGATGCATATCTCAAACAGATGGCATTCAGTTGCTGACTGATATTCATAGAGGAGTCTGTGGAGCATATCGTTCCTACAGAACGCTGGTCGGTAAAGCCTTTAGGCAAGTATACTACTAGCCAACTGCCCTTCATGATGCAAAAGAGCTCATGACGAAGTACATACAATGTCAATTTCGTAGCTGACAAGTACATCAGCCAGCACAAGCTTTTTAAACAATACCCCTTTCTTGGCCTTTTGCAACAGGAGGACTGGACATTCTGGGACCTTTCCCAAGAGCACCTAGGGGCTATGAGTTCCTATTCGTCATGATTGACACGTTCACAAAGTGGATAGAAACCGAGCCAGTTGTTAAAACAACAACAGAGGCTGCCAAGAGGTTCCTCACAAAAAATATGATCACACGTTTTGGTGTACTCAGTCGTATAATCACCAATAATGGTACCCAGTTCTCAAGTGGGAATTTTCAGGAATTTTGCGAAGATCCAGGTACTAAGATACATTTTTCTTCTGTTGCTTATCCGCGGAGTAATGAAGCAGTTGAGTGAGCTAATGGAATCATAATGCAAGGACTCAAACGTCGGGTGTTCGACCAGTTGACAAAACAGTCAGAAGCATGGGTTCAAGAGCTTCTTTTTGTGTTATGGGCCATTCGAACCATGACTAGTCATGCGACCGGTGAAACTCTGTTTTTTCTGGTTTATGGTGCTAAAGCAATGCTTCCTTTGGAACTAAAAATTTGCTCTGCTCGAACTGATTGTTTCAATGTCAATGATCAAAGTGAAAGACGGCTAGACGACATCAATTTCCTCGAAGAACGATAAAACCAGGCCTTAATACGATCAGTAATCTACCAACAAGCCATGATAAGATATTATAGTTGTAAGGTGCAACCTCGCAGCCTAATTGTAGGTGATCTGGTTCTTAGAAAAATTTAGAGCCGGGCTAATCGCAATAAACTGTCGCCCAAATGGGAAGGTCCATACACTGTGGTCGAAGTCACCCGACCAGGTTCGGTATGACTTAGCCATGTCTAACGGGCAAGTTTTGTCTAATTCTTAGAATATTGATCAATTGCGTAAGTTCTTTGTATAATTTTTTACATTCTTTTTAAATTTTCATCAAGATGCATTTCCTTTTTTCTGATGAGTGTTATTGTTTATATATTTGTTATCCGTAACTTGTTTACATATCATTGTTGTTTAATTGATCGGAGAAGACACTCATTCTCTTCGATATTCTTATAAAGGATCTCTATTACTCCTTGGCTCTAACATATTAGTCAAACTCCATAAAGGTTATAGTCATGATCATTGCATCAATTATTCCCACGTGCAACCACGCTCTTTTCTTAAAGAAAAACACGAGTAAACGAAGCATAACACAAACAACTTCATATGATTACTTATACGCTTAAGAGTTCGAAGATTAACTTTCTTCATTTCAACATTCTTTTCTACTCTTGTTTGGCTACTGGTCGGGACACGGAAAGCCTTCTAGTCGAAGTCTCTCCTCATTGCATGTGGTCTTGCCCACTGGACGGAGCTTCCTAGCGACGGTCCTTTTCTTACGATCCTTGCTGCCAGTCGGACCTGAGCATGAGCTTGTCTCACGAAATATTTTGCATGTCTTCAGTTCTTAGCAACCATTACAACCAGTTTTGGATAATACATATAAACAAGGCTACTTATCGTTTTATTTTTTGCATACTTTCTTGCATAAATTCCTATCATCAAAGCAAGTCTTATGATATCTTCCGACCATATCTGGTATTGTACAGTATTTCAATTATGGAAAAGGTCTATGACTAGCCGAAGTCAAACACTAGTTCTTACCAAATTGATTTTCTAGTTATGCTTGGATAATCAGCACATAGTTTATACCATGGTCGTAGCTATTACTCATTTCCTTGGTTTACTGCTTCTTTAGTAATGTATTTCTACTAATATAAGCAGTTGGGGCTAGGGAATATATGAGTATTTAGCGAATTTAAGAAGACAATACAAAGACTTCATAGATGTTAACATGTAAGTTTTATTTACAAAGTCTAAATATTGCAACCATTTGCCATTTGGAGCTTGCCAGACTAGTCACTGCTTGACAAGGACCCGACCTCCATTTCCTCTACGACCTTGTCTCTGAGAGGTTTTACTTGCTCGAGAAGCTTGGTCGCATCATCAACCGAGCAGTTGAAATCTTCTTCAACAACTTGGAGATTGGTTGAGGTCGGAAGCCCTCGGTTTTGCCAAAGCAAAGCTAACTCCGATAGCCATGGCACCTTTCATCGTATGGGTGTAGTTCTCCCGAGTAGTTTTTAGCAAAATCTTGAGATCTTCGAGTTGTTGACCAAGGAAATTTATCTTCTCTACGGGATCTTTCAGAATGGGCAGTTGTGCTCCTGATCCCATGTTGAAGGGCATCTTGTTAAGACTCTTGACTTTTTCATCAAGACTCCGCTCAAGTTCAGCCCCTTGGCCGCGCTTGAACTCAATGGTTTTTTCTGCTCTTTTTAGCGCTTGAGTTTACTCTGCATGAGTAAAACAAGTGGTAAGTAAGTGTAAGTATAAGAGACAATACATTGGTCAAGTTTACGACCGGTTACCTGAGATTTTCTTTTCGAAAGTCTCAATGACTTCCTTATACTTGGTCATCAAGTATGCGATTGACTGGTCTTTAGCTTTGCTTTCTTCTTTAAGCTTGGTTATCGTGACTTCTTTAGCCACGACCTCTTCTTTAATTTTCTTTGAATCTATCAAATTTTGATAAAAAGGAGAAAAATTGATTAAAAGAGGAACAAGATAACAAGAATGAAAAAAAGTTAAGAAGAAAGTACTTACTTTCTAATTCAGAGTTTTTCTTCTCCAGGAGCCTTATCCACTGGGTCAGTCCTCCGGCCACAGAAGAGTTCTCCACTATATGCTATGGAAATAGCAAAACTCCTTTTAAGTTTTTTGTAAATTTTTAAGGAAAAGCTTTGGGGGTAGTCATGGAAGTTAACCTAAACCGCCTTGTCAGTGAGTTCGGGGTAAAAAGTTCCAAAACCTATTTAAGACTTCTTTCTCCCACAAATTAGGAAGGTACTTTTCTCCTTATTTTCCTTTTCATATCTTTTAAATCCTTTATACTGATCGAATATTGGGAATGTCATTTAGGCGGAATCTATCCTTCCTAAATGAGGTTTTATACTCATTACAAGAAATATCCTGGTATCGGCAAAACTTCATTCTCGTTACCAAGATAAGAAATTAAAAGATATGTATCGGTGTTTTAGAACCGATCTTATGTAAAGATTATTTGATTCGGGGGGTCTCCACAATTGATTACGCAGACAAAGGAAACACGGGAATTTTTATACAGGTTCGGGCCTTCTCCAATGAGAATAACAACCCTACTCCTGTGTGTATTGTATTGGGTATCTTGATTACAATCAGTAAAAAGGCTTGCGCTAATACTGCTACTGACTGTCTCTCAAAAAGCCTCCCTCGTTATCTCCAAAAGACACCTATTTATACTATGCTGTAGGGATGGATGTCGTTCCAGGTCAATAGACGCTCATTGTTACGTAATAATAAGAGTAATTACCGGAGTAGTAACCCCCACGCTGTCTAACGGTTACCAATCAGAGATAATGGAGAATTATCTGTAGTTATTTCAGATATAACTACGTATCTTGACTGCTCAGATCTTCACAATAAATAGGCCTATCGGCAATTGGACCCGCTTAATCGTGAAGAAGTCAGAGGTGGCTGGTCGTAGCAGACTTACGACCTGGGGTAGTCGAGAAAAATCTTACGATCGAGCATCGGTCAGAAAGACTTACGACCGGACGCATCGTGCGGACCTACGACACGTGGTAATCGTGAGAAATACTTACGACTATGGGGTGGTCGTAGAAAAGCTTACGACCACCTAACTTACTCCTCCTTATAACATTAAGGGTATACCATGTGACGCCATATTACATGATTAGGAATAATAAATGAGGATTATCGATCCTCGTCATCTAGCCCCCACTTCAAGTGAAAATAACTTACTTGGTTGAGGAGTCGTAGATGATCTTGTGACCACTAGGAGGTCAGAGGAAAAATGTTGAAGGAAAACTCTTCAACATGTGTTTCTCACCAGTATGCTTGGTCGAGGCGCTTTGTTGGAAATCTCACGATTACGAGGTAGTCGAGAAAATCTTATGACTTTGGAGTAATCATGGCTTTATGATCGGAAGTAAAACTTTTTCGATCAACATTTCGTTTGATCAGAAGGATACTTGGTCAAGAAGTTAATTTCACTTGAGGTGTGAAAAGAGCCTCAGATTTTTGAACGCGCGATTAAAGATCCGTCCGTTAGTGCGCTTCGGCGGTGGAAACCGTTAGTTTCACGGCGCTTCGCTTCAAGTGTACGGCTATAAAACGGATTACGGGGATGAACTTAGGGTTCTTACCTTTTCTCTAATTCACCCCGATTGTTCGTTGCTTTCTCATCTCTTCCGCCACCGGTGATACTGTGTGCTTTCTTGGAGCTTTCCCAAATCCAACTCTTCCTTCTTTAGAAAAGATGGCTAGGACCGTCTCGAGTGGGCTGAATCGAAATGGACGACGCGAAGATGATCGCGCTGGTCGCCACAGAAGATTCCCGAGGGGCTACTCGTGAAGTGGATTGCGCAAATGGAGAACACCGCCGTCGGGGAGGAAGATCAAATTCCGCTTCAGCGTGACAGAGTGCGGCATCCGATTACCTACCCACCCCTTCCTCACACTCGTGCTCGAGCACTTTGGGGTGAAATTAGTGAACCTTGGTCCTAATTTCATCACAATGCTGAGCGTATTTGTGTGAGACGTACCTGGGGATTCCGGCAGACCTTGAGCTTTTCCAGTATTACTACGGGATGGCTCGTGAAGCCGGAATTGCTGGGAGTTGCGGTCTGAAGCTCCACGATGGTAAGTCGAAGGAGTATATTCAGATGTTCACCCGGTCGTCGTGGCCGGGGTGGAAGAAGTGGTTTTACTGGGAAGTTACCAAGGAAGACAGCCTCTTGTTTGTCGGGAAAGCCGCCGAGAGGTCCCCTTCTTGGGATTAGACTCCTAGTAATCTCGAGCGGATAGCCCCTACATTCAAGCCATCAAAGACTTGAAGACGGGGGGGGGGGCTTACCGGATGGCACGTGGTGAAGGACTTCATCACGCGCCGTATTAGCCCCTTGAAGAAACGAGTTCCTCCTATGTGGAGGTACTCGGTGAAAGAAGACCCAACTAGGGATTACAAGGATGGTAAGTAGAAAACTCATTTTTTTTGGCTTTGTCCTTGGTTAATCCTGATTTAGTGTGCTAATCGTGTTGTTTGTGTGTACAGATCTTCCACAGGAGGAGATTGACGCTCACGTCAGGCTCGTCTGCGAGAAGAGTCCGTCCAGCGTAGCAGCTCCACAAATTCTTGCGGTTTTGACTGTAGAAGAAAAAGTTTAGCGCCTAAAGGTAATCAAAAAACGACTTCGTCTTTAGGCACCTATTGTCGTAAAACAATTTACGACTAAAGGGTTTATCGTAGAAAAAACTTACGACTTGTGAGCTGGTCGCAGAAGAACTTACAACCAGTTAGTGATCGTAGAAGAACTTACGACCACTTTATTTTTCTAATCTTCAACAGAAAGTAGGCGTAGAAGACCGCCAAGACGATGAGGAAGTCGACTTGGTAGTCATTGGGGCGACCGCACAGGTGGAGCCAGCAAAATCCCCTCCAGCCAAAAAGCGTCGACTTGTAAAGGTTGGCGACAAAGGTGGCTCGAGTTCGGCTCCTCCTGCTCCTTTTGCCAAATTCGCCGCAGACATGGCTGCAGCAAGGAAGAAAGCTGAAGAAGCCGCCTTTGCCCTCAAGCGCAAAGCCCCTAAGGTTAAGGTACCTTTCTATTATGACAACATGACTTTCGCAGTTTCTGCTTCTCGTGGCTTCATAAGGCAGCTAGAAAAGGAGAACTGGAAGAGCTTCATGTCTTTTATGAAGGAAACTGCTGCTCTAGTAGGACCTGAGGCCGAGGGGAGCAACGCTTTTAAGGTGGTCGAGACAGATCTCGGCCACTCGGGTAGTCGGGAGAAGGAGACTCCCGTTACCCCGATCGAATCTCGACCAACGATGGTCGAGAAGAAGTCGAAGAAACCTTCCGTTGGGAAGGTTGCTCCCAAGTTTTGGGTTAGATCCAGCGCACAGAGGTATGTAAAAAAACATAAGTGTAAGAACTGCATTTACTCTTTGTTTTTTACGAGTTGACTTACTTCTGCATTTTGTGATCTTAGCCCAACGCCTTCAGCCCCTAGGGATGCTTCTATAGAGAAGCCCGCTATCACCTCTTCAGCCAGCGAAGATGTGACTGCGGCAGTGGCTGAAGCTCCAGCTACTATTCCTGCGATGGAGAAAGTCGTTGCCGCAAAAGTCGCTACGACCACCGAGGTAGTCGTAGGGATGGAAGCGGAGGCAGGAGAGGCCACGAGGGAGACATCGGGAGTCGGCGGTGGTGAGAGTTCCGACCACCATGCTGGTAAGGAGGCTGTCGAGGACGTTCCTTCCGATCCTCCAAGCGGTGATCCCATCACTGAATCAGAGGAAGAAGAGTATTTTAACTTTTGCTCTGATTTCTTTGGCCCTGCTTCTATCGTAGGATCTTCTGCCTACCAATCTCGCGATCGAGTTCCTCACCCCAGCAGCATTCCCAATTGCGGGGATGTCTTCAATAATGAACGTCTCGAAGGGGTTTGGTGGAAATGAGTCGAGGAGATGGATGGGCTGCAAGATCCGTCAAGGATAATGTCCATGTTTGCTTGGTCAAACATGAATGTAAGTATTCATAGATACTTATGTATGGTTTTATCCCTGTCTCTTATCGTTTTTCTCCCCTGCAGAGAGCCGTAGAACAAATTGCTACGATTTGCGAGTATAATCGGCAACTTGTCAAGTTACGACAATAGAAGGCAGTGCTCTGCGAGCAAGCAGAGAGGTGGTGAGTGACCGATTCTCGTAATCGTTTTTCAAAATGATTACTTACTCAGTACTCGTAGAAGATTGTCGTAGAAAACCTACGACTTGGTACTAGTCGTAGAAGAACTTACGACCAGAGGGTAATCGTAGAAAAACTTACGATTATCCATCAGTCGTAGAAATACTTACGACTGCTCGTCTGTGTATTCATGTCTTCCCCTAACCTTTCAGGTTTAAGAGTGACGAAAAGACCTTAGCTGATTTGTTTGATTTCAAGAAAGCCGTGACGAAAAAGCTAAGGGATATGGCCAGCGACCTCCTGAAGAAGCTTTAGGAGGCTAACTCTGCAACTCAGAAAATGTAGGAAAAAATAAACAATATGTGGAGTTACGATTGCATTTAATCTTGATCTTCGCTTTCTTAACCTCTCATTCTTTTGCAGAAAAAGAAGTCAAAAATAAGGCCCTTCAGGCTGAGGTGGGGACTCTTCGGATCGAGGTCCAGGAGAAGTCCTCGGTTGTCCGCAAGATCTCCCGCATCACGAAGGAGAAAGATCAAGAAATTGAGAAGTTAGGTTCTCAATTAGCGGGTAAGTAAAACTTTTACCTGCTGTTAAATCGTTTTATCTTCTCGTAGAATTGTTTTATATAATCAATACTTACTCCTTTCAGAGCGATTAATTGAAATAAAACAACTCCACGAGGCTTCGACTTGTACCCAGGAGGAGATGAAGTCGATGAAGATCAATCTTCAAGACAACATTTCGCTTCTGAACAATGTACTCGATGGGCTTCGTGCCAGGAAGGTCACTCCCCGCGATGGCATGATGGCCGCTCATACGAGTGCCATTGGGGAGCAAGTCGGTACCCTGCAAGAGCTGGTGCCTACTCTGAAGACCAACCAGAATGATTCGATAAGGGAAGCGGTCAAAGGAGCTGTGAGCTTTGTTTTAGCAAAGCTTAAGGCCCGTGACCCTAACCTTAACCCACATTCTGTTGAAGCCGACTTCGACTGTACCGAATCTGAAGAAGAACGACTAATCGAGGAAATACAGTCGGTCGGTAAGAAAGTCGCGGAGGAGATGCAAATAGAGTCTCCTTTATTAGAGTAGTCTGTAATAGAAACTTGTAAAGACAAGTCTTTTTTGATGATGTGTAATTTATGATCCTTTCTTCTTTCCTGCAAATTATATCGTAGAGTAGTTAGTAACTCATAAGATAATAAAAAAGGAAGAAATAATCAGACCAGATATGTGTGATTCCTCCTTTCTTCTTCTTTTTCCCTGCGAATCATCTTGTAGAGTAGTTAGTAACTCGTAAGATGACAACTCGAAAAAAAACTAAGACTAAGAAATGAAGTCATGTTTATAACTTTATCCTAGCCCCCGACTATTTGCTTAGTTTATTGGAATAAACTAAGGAAATAGTAAAGAAAGGGTTTCTGAAAACAGAGAGGTTTGTTCGACTTATAGTTCTCGAGAATCGATTATCTTGCTCTAGTTGAAAGAATGTAAAATAGATCGACGCTAGGAAGTTCCCTCTAGTGGGTAGGACCACGTGCAGAGAGAAAAGGCTTCGACTAGGTGATGTTACCATCTCCAACTAGATTAATCAAATCAATAACAACAACTTGAGTGAAACAAACATCTAGAGTACCTTAGAAATTTATTCGACTGTTTTCGATTTACCTGATAAGTTCGTCCTGGTAGCAAGAGTAGGAAATGAGACGATGCTAGGAAGTTCTTTCTAGTGGGTAGGACCACGTGCAGAAAGGAGAAGCTTCGACTAGGTGTGTTTCTGCCTCCGACCAGTTAAAACCAATCAAGTTTACCAGAAATGGTCGAATAAATCTCAAAAGTGCGCTCTTCTTAGAGTATTTTTCAAAAGGAATAAATAAACTAAGGTGACATGAATTTGCTTAAAAATTTTCGACCATGTTTCCGAGCCCAAAAAACTTTATACTGGTAGCAAAAGTTAAAAACAAAGCGACACTAGGAAGCTCCTTCCAGCGGGCAGGACCACATGCAGAGAGGAGAGACTTCGACTAGTTTTTATGTCCTTTCTTCGACCAGTGTAAAGGGGAAATGAGCATATGAATAATGGTCGAAAATAAAAGCAAAATTCAAAGAGAGACAAAAAAGATAGGAAGAACTTGATACTTTATTGTCGTAGAAGCTTGTTACACATAGAATTTGTGTAACTGGTCAATGTTCCAAGAGTTTGAGAGAATGCGCCATCCTCCATTGCAAGTCGACGATCCCGACGCCAGAATTCGACCACGGTGTAAGGACCTTCCCACTTGGGAAAGTTTGTTCCGATTAGACCGGGATTGGATAAGCCTCAATACCAAGTCACCTACAAGAAGGTCGCGAGGTTGGACCTACGATCGTAGTATCGCGCAGGCTTGTTGGTAGACTGCTGATCGGATTAAGGCTCGGTCCTTTTTTCCTCGAGCGTGTTAATGTCGCTCGCCGAAGTTGTTCTGGATGGAGTCGTTAAATTTTTGACTCTTGCGACTGATCTTTAGTTCGGCGCGAAGCATGGCCTCTCGCGCCAAAGACTAGAAAGAAAGGTGTTTCTCCCGTAGCTCGGCTAGCTGTCGTACGAATGTCCCATAATACTGAAGGTAATTCTTGTACCCAAGCCCCCGAGCGCTTGACAAGCTGATCGAATCGGGTCTTAATTCCCTTCATTATCTGGCCATTCGCTCTTTTGATCACTCCGTTGCTTTGGGGGTGGGCAACAGAAGCATAACACAAACGAGTTCCCAACTCGTCGCAAAATTCCTGAAATTTTGCGCTCGAAAATTGTTTGCCATTGTCTGTGATGATTCAACTTGGTACTCCAAATCGAGTTATCACGCATCTCATCATGAACCGCTTTGTCGCTCCGTTGTTATCCCAAGCTGTGCTCGCTTCTATCCATTTTGTGAACGTGTCAATAGCCACAAAAAAGAATTCGAATCCTCCTGGAGCTCTGGGTAACGGTCCTAGGATATCAAGACCCCAGGTCGCAAAAGGCTAAGACAGGGGAATTGTTTGAAATGCCTGAGCCGGTTTGTGTATTTGCTTGCTTTGAAACTGACACTGTACACACTTTTTGACCAACTCTTCGGCATCGTAGAGGGCCGTTGGCCAATAAAAACATTGTCGAAAGGCTTTACCGACCAGAGTTCTATAAGAAGCATGAATTCCACAGATGCCTCCGTGTATGTCGTGAAGGAGTTTTAATCATTCGCTCTGTGAAATACATCGCATGAGTACCCCTTGAGTTTCTCTTTTATAAAGGACACATTCGACCAAAGTATACATTTTGGCCTTTCGGGATAGTCGATCTGCTTCAAGATCGCCGTCTGCACGGAACCCATCCAAGATACTTGTAGATGGAGTCATCCGGTATCTTCGCACTCTAGAGAGGCTGTTTCTATAGGAGGCGTCTTTAGTTCTTCAACTAGAGACGGCTTCTGAAGTTATTCCAGAAAAACCCCTTTCAGTACTGAGGATCGGGAGGAAGCCAGGCAAGCCTGTGAGGAAATTATCCTTTCTAGGGATAAATTGTACCTCAAAGCCCAAAAAGTGCTTTTCTAACTTTCTAACTTTCGATAAGTACCGGGACATAGTTGGATTAGAGCACTGGTACTCTTTTCCGACTTGATTCATGACTAGTGGAGAGTCTCCTCTCACGAGTAGTCGCCGAATCGAGAGCGCTTTATGCTCAGATGCCACCAAAGAAACCTTCGTGATCGCCACGCTATTAGTGGCCCGAAAGTTTAATTGTATGGCATACTTTAAGGTCTCTCTCGTAGGAGATTCCAGACCACCCAAATTTGACCACTTATCGTAAGTGACCCGTCAAAGTACATCGTCCACTGGTCGTGGCAATCGTACTGGGGATCATGAACAGGTTCAGGATTTGTCCATTCGGCGACAAAGTTTGTCAAGATCTGGGATTTAATGGCTGTTCGGGACACAAAATGGATGTCGAACTCCCCAAGTTCGATTGACCATTTTGCCATACGTCCCGTTGTTTCCCTATTTTGGAGGATCGCTACCAAGGGAAACTCGAGGCACAAACTAGTTTGTAGACCTGAAAATAATACCGCAGTTTCCTCGAAGACATGAGGAGGGCATATAAAAGTTTTTGAACTCGAGGGTAACGCTCGTGAGGACCCCGGCTTATTCGCTTGTACTGCTTAACCATCCACTTGGTCCTAACAAGATTTAATCAAATAAACTAAGCCTCGAGATATGTATACTTCCTAAAATGCAGATACACACCTGCTACAAAATCATGCATCATTTCCATTCATACACATAGAGTCAAGCAAAAGCAACAATCAAGGACATACATAATATAAAGAGAGTTATTACAAAAGAGAGGCCACTCAGCCAAATAACACATAAGTAACTAATTCAAACAATGGAAGCAAAAGGGCCATAAGATGACAAGAACAAAAGCCAATCGGTGCCCGCTTTACCCACAAGGCAACCAACCGACCGCTAAGCTAATCGCCCTGCACGCGCCTCAACACAACTCACAAAAGTGAGGCCCTTGGGGCTCACCTTCTTCCTCTGCAACAATTAATATTAAGCAAGCGGATGAGTACAAAACTTGTTTTTGTACTGCAAGACCGACGTGTGAGATAACAGTAACTATATTTAACTACATGCAAGCTTTATTTAAGTGGATGAAGCTTTGGACTTATTTTCAGCATAAAGCAAGTTTTCATTTGCAATAAGGTAATAGAGTCAAAGCAATTTTGCAATTAACTTTTATTGTTCAAATAAAAGAGAGACAATTATAACAATAGATAGATGACAACACCAACCTAGAAGTGACTAACCCATAGTCACCACAACAATAGTATGAAGTTCCCCTTCATACCACCCATGTCAAGTTTAAGTTTTTTTTAAAAGGTTGTAGTCTAGTTCTTGCACGACCTACTAAGCATGTCCATAACCTAGGACGAGGCTATTCGAATAGTTTTAACCTGCAGGGGTGTACCAATGTACCACACGATAGACCGCCTTTCCACCACCACGGTTAGCACACTTCCTTTGGTATGCGTGCATGGCTAAGTCTAACAAGACGCTTTCCAATGGACGATGCTAATTAAGAGCCGCAACCCACGGAGAAGGACACATTAGACAGCCCTAACCTACCGCTAATGCTCCTCCAACACCACAACACACACACAAGAACACACCCACCAACCAGCTCATAATTAACACCTCCCAAAGTACTTAGTCAAGAGAGGTTCCATATCCCCCTCGTGTGGTTAGCACGCAACAAGCGCTTGGCTTAGTGACACAAGTAACTCGGTCCTTGGGGACTTAGGCACCATTCCAACACACCCAACAGATCACATCAACATACCATTGTGCCCAAGTCAAGATATAGTTTTGTTTTCGCTTTTGATTTGTAAATCAATAAAACACAAGGGTTGGACATAATGGAGTAGTATAAGTATTTGTGTGATCAAGATCATCGACTAAGTCGATGATCGCCCAATACTACCGATAACTAGGCATGGCTAAGCAATATTCATTTGTAATCTACTAAGTGATAAGAGTTCATCCATCGAACTCTAACCACAAAGAAATAACCTAGGCTCGGTAGTAGAGGATAACCATTTACCTACAGTTATGCAACTAGAGGTCTAACTAATCAATTTAACAACAAAATAGCAATGCATACATAGAAGTTAAACAAAATATTAGACTTTAAAAGTAATGGGATCAATGGAAATGATCAAACTGCTTGCTTGTGTTGCTCAATTTGTTGCGGAGGGTCGTTCTCGGGGTTACCGCAAATATCGAATCCTAAGCGAAAGAGCGAAAACAACCAATAAGACGAGCAACACTTAAATGAAAGAGCAAGCAAATATTATCCAAATGCGACAAAATTTATACACAAGGTAGAATACGAATATATCTAGACATAGGAACTAGAAAAACCCAATTTGGATTTGTGGTGCAAAGGATATTCCTTAAAAACCTATTTTCGGCCATAATTAGGTACTGTAGCAAAAATATTTTCTAGAAAGATTTTGAAGCTGAAACTTTTATGGTAGCTACCTACTGGTATAGTGATAAGCCATATACAATTTTAGGTCATTTGGAGTTATATTGAAAGAGTTATGATTTGTCTAAATTGTTTAGGGTATTAAACTAAAATATGATCCTTATGATTTTTAAAAATAGTAAAATTTGTGAAACCAATTTTCCTAGCAAATACACTATCATTGGAAGCTAATCCAATTGGATTCATACAAAAATAAACTATAGATAAAAAGATATGCATTTTACAAGTTTGCTAAAAGTTCTGAAAAACAGTATTAAGTTCACTTGTTTACTATTTTTGAAAATGGTTTTCCAGGTTTGATCACGGTCTACAATTATTTTTCCAATTAAGTTCAAGCTATAAGGAAGCTAACAAAATTTGGAATCATCTAATTTGGACTTACAATGAAAAAGATATGAAAAAGAGAAACTACCTATTCACTTCAGTTTTGAGACTTAGCATTTTCGGGACTTTCCTAACACCTGAGACGTGGACGATTGAGAGCCGCCGATCTCGGATCGACGCGCCCGCTGAATCCGAGCGACACGTGCATCGAGCGCGGAATAGGGCGCGACGTGGAGAGCCGAGGGTAGATCTCTAGATCGGACGATCACTACGAGCCACGCCGCCCCGACACGGGCCCGCCCGACAACAGAGGAACTTTCGCCACGAGCTTGCTCGGCTCGTCGCCGGCGAGAATCGCCATGGCGACGCCGCCAAGGCCAAAACGGATCTCGCACTATTGCGCACCTAATGGCACCAGCCGCGAGGCCAATGGTGACTGACGACGCGGCGCGCGAGAGCGGAGTGAGTGCTACGGCGAAGACGAAACGATGACATGGCTAAGCTACGCGCAAATGGACGGTGCAAAAGCTATGACGGGTCCTATGGACTTAACGCGACCAACCGGAGTCCAAATCGTAGCGGCGTAGCCGGAGGTTAACGGTGGCGGCGCGACTAAACAGGAACCATGACCACGGTGCAGCAAAAGCTAAACGGGGATAGCCAAGCTCACCAGGGTTCACCAAGACGATAGACGGGTTGGGGTGGTGAAGGATGATCGAGCAGCCGGCGACGAAGTCCAGTAGCGTCACGAAGAGCTTCACCGTGGAAGGGTCAACCAGGCCAAACTAGCAACACCGGTGGTACCATGAGCTTCGCAATTCCACGAGAGAAACTCCGGGAGCGTGGATTGGGAAATGGGGTCTTACCAGACCGGAGAAGAAAGGGGGCTCTGGCGGCGCGAGCTCCAAACTCCAATCCCACGCCTCGAGAGGAAACCCAAAATAGGGTGAGGTTAAGCACCACAGAGGTAAGAGGAAGGAGCGGGAGGAAGAATCGGGCGAGGAGCCACCGAGCACCGTCGGCGACAAGAGCTCCAAGCTCGGCGGCAATGGCGGAGATGGGCGCTGGGGTGGTATGGGCTCGCTCAAGCTCGGAGGTGCAAGAGAGAGCCGCGGGAGAGGAAAGGAAGCCAAAGGAGGTGACCAGGGGCTTGGCAGCCGTGAAGAGCGAGAGCACCGTTGCTCGCCTCGGGTTCTCGCGCCGCTGCGTCGCCGTGGAGCGACGGAGCGATTGAGACGACGACTAAACGGGCGGTGGGTAGCGGGCATTTAATGCGCTGCAGAGCCGTTATTAAGCGGACGTGGCCGAGCTGCTGCGCACCACGCTCGGCTCCGCCATGGCGCGCCATGTGGCGAGAGGAGGGCGACGATGGCGGCCGTCGATTTGCATCAAGGGCTAGCGCGATCACGTTGAAGCGGATCGGCGACGTCGGCGCCGATTGAAATCAACGGCCGAGCATCAAAGCGGGCACGGCGGAGTTGTCCGAATGCTTACGAATGAGAGCCGTCCGATGGAGATCTAACGGCCGATGACGCGCGCTTCGCTCGGACCGCGCCGGGTGCGATTAGTTGGCTCGGTCGAAGTCAAGTGACTCGAGCCCAGTCGACTCGCACCGAGCAGTGCAAACCGCTTAGGTTTTGATTTTTGAACTGGAACTTTGAGGATTTAATTGAGGCATCAATTCAACTCCAAAATTTATGAAATTTTAACTGGAGCTTCGACCTTAGCGTTAACCTTCCACAAAATTTTCAGAGATTTTTGTGCACTGGAATTTTCCCAAAAATTTCCAGAAGGTTAAAACAGAGGTTTGACTTGCCTCTAAAATATTTCAAATAATTTCCAAAAATTATGAAATAATTCAGAGGTGTTACCAAGCAACCCTAGAATCAAGGAAAATTATTTCCAAGGGCTTAACAAAAGATTTGACCAAGGAGGTTGTTGACTTGATAAATGAGGCTTTTGCTTTTGAATTTTCCAAAATTCTTTTACAAGAATTTTCAGAAAAATTCAAAAGCACAAGGATGTAAGAAAAGTTTTAATTTACCCTCAATTTCTTACATTTGAATCACAAGCCAAAATGGGGATGTTACAAACGCTCCTTAGGTCCGTGTAAAACTTCGCTAACGTAGTAAACTGGTCGTTGTACGTTCTCATGTTCCACAACCAAGATCGCTGCGCATCCTTTCGTGGCGTGGCAGCTAGATAAATTAAGAGAGTCTCTCCTGGTTTCGGGGAAACCAGAATAGGAGCACTCGTAAGATACCTCTTGACTTCCTCAAAGGCTATGTTAGCCTCTTCCGACCACTCGAAGCCTTCATGTTTCCTTAGAAGTTTGAAGAAAGGCAGTCCTTTCTCTCCCAGTCGTGCGATGAAACAACTTAATGCCGCCATGCATCCTCTGAGTTTCTGGACTTCTTTTTTCGTGGTCGGGGGGCACATCTGAGTGATGGCTTTTATCTTTTTAGGATTTGCTTCGATTCCTCGTGCAGAGACTAAGAATCCAAGCAATTTTCCTAAAGAGACCCCAAACACACACTTCTCGGGATTAAGCTTCAAGTGGTATTTTCTGAGGTTGTCGAATGTTTCCTGCAGGTCTATGATATGATTGAGCCATTTGCTACTTTTTACGACTAGATCATCAACGTAGGCCTCCAAGTTCGACCTAGTTGAGGAGCAAAAGTCGTTTGCATCAAATGCTGAAAAGAAGCCCCAACATTTTTTAGACCGAATGACATTTTGACATAGCAAAATATTACAAACGGTGTAATAAATGCGGTCTTCTCTTCATCTTCTCGACACATATTGATCTGGTGGTAACCAGAGTATGCATCTAGAAAACTTAACATCTCACATCCTGCAGTAGAGTCAACCAGCTAATCGATACGAGGTAAAGAGAAATCATCTTTTGGAGAAGCTTTATTAAGATTAGTAAAGTTTATGCACATACGTCATTTGCCGTTTGACTTTCTAACCATTACAGGGTTGGCCAACCACTCTGGGTGGTTGACTTGTCTTATGAAGCCTACTATAAGCAACTTGTCTAATTCTGACCTAATAACATCTCGTCGATCAGGGAAAAATCTCCGTAACTTCTTTTTTACGGGTAATTTATCAGGACGTAAGGCTATCCTGTGCTCGATCACTTCCCTGGGGACTCCGAGCATGTCGGATGCTTGCCACGCGAAGACATCTGCGTTTGCTCGGAGGAAAGTGATGATGGCGTCTTGCTATTTGGGGTCGGAAGAATCCCCTATGCGAACAGTCTTCGAGGGCTCCTCCGCGTCCAGAGGAACCTCTTTGACCTGGTCATTCGGCTTTGGTGCAGTTTTAGGCTTCGACTTGCTAGTCGAAGGCTGACTTTCATCTCGAGTTGGTAGTTGTCCAACCATTTCGAGGGAACGACGGTCGCAAGAGTGCACCATCTTCTTGTCACAATATATTGTGATTACTCCTTTGGGACCTGGCATCTTAAGACATTGATACCCATAATGAGTAGCTATTAAGAATTTTGCCAAAGTAGGTCGTCCGAGTATGGCATTATATGCCGTATCGAAATCGACCACATCAAAGGAGATCTTCTCTGTCCTGAAATTGCTTGGTGAGCCAAACGTTAAAGGAAGAGAAACTTGGCCAATCGGTTTGGCCGAAGACCCCGGTATGATTCCATGAAATGAATATCGTACCAGCATTACCTTTGTCCTGGATACCTGCATCTCATCCAGGGTACTCGTAAACAGTATGTTTAACGAGCTTCCACCATCAACTAAAACTCAATTTACTCGACAATTGTTGATGGTGGGTTCGACCACGATTGGAAACCGACCTGGTCTAGTCGAAGGGATCAGGCAGTCACCTTTCTCGAATGTAATGGTGACTTCCGACCACTTCGGTAATTTATTGACGAGAGGTGAGTCGATTGTGTTTACCTCGCGCTCGACAGCTTTCAGCTGTTTCCGTGACTCATATGCCGATGATCCTCCATAGATGTGATCGATGGTGTATTGCGGATCCTGGAACGGCATCTCCTCCTCGTCATTCGACTCCTTCCGTCCACTTGTTTGGTCTACCTGTTCAAGAGTAGGAAGTGGCCCCTTGCCAGAGTAATAGTCTTCGAAGCCAGAGAAAAACTCGCGATTCTGAGGTCATGCCCTTCTTTTTTGTGAAAAGGACACCACTTGGGTTTGTCGTTCCTCCGATCTTGGTGCTTACCTTTACCTTGATCAGGATTCTGTTTGGGGTTGCGTGGCTCCTTGTCGCTTACGGCTAGGACCTCCTTAGAACCGGCGGTAGGAGATTTGTGTCTCTTGGCCTTGTTCTTGGACTTGTTAACCTTTTTATCCTTTTTCTTACCACTTTCTCCTATCTCCTGAGGGATATTATCTTCACGATCGATAGTGTTGTTCCACTCGATTGCTTCAGCAGCAGTCGCGTATCTATCGACCATCTCGAAGAGTTCGGCGACGGTGGTAGGAGGATGTAAAGCGATGTCCTCTGTTATTCTTCTGCTGCGGACTTCCTGCTTGAAAGCCCTGATCACGGATGAGTTAGAAACTTCCGGAATATAATTTCGAACCTGACTGAAGCGCTTGATGAATTGGCGTAGAGTTTCATGATCGTTCCGTCTTATCCGGTGCAGGTTATCCTCCTTTCCAGGGCGGTTGTAGGTGCCCTGGAAGTTCGCCAACAAAAGGTCGCAGAGGTGCTGCCACGAGTAGATCGATTCGAATGGCTGGTTTAAAAGCCATGATCGAGCTGATCCTTCGAGTACAGTCGGAAGGTAATTTTCCATGACGTGCTCTCCTCCTCCTGCTGCTCGGATAGCTGTAGTGTAGATTTGAAGGAATTCGATGGGATTTTGGGTTCCATCGAATTTCTCCATGTTTGTTGGTCGAAAATGAGGTGGCCAGTGAATTGCTCGAAGGTTGGGTGAAAACGCCCGACATTTCAAGATGACTTCTTGCCTCCTTCTTTGCAAAAAAGAAGGGTTAACGTCTCCGGGCGATCGTACTCGAGGATATCCAGCCACGGGTGGGCTGAACCTATGATAAGCCCCAACTTTAGGAGGGAAATATTCCTCGTATTCCGCTTGCCGCCGTACATTGCGCTCCTGAAGTGGTGAGAGATCACCTCTCCTGGGAGCTTGTTGGTCTCTAGATGTCCAACGAGTCTTCCTCTGATCGGGAGAACGACGTGAGCGAGGGTCATGTCGTCTCCCGTGCGACGAGTTATCTGAACGGCCGCGTAAGATGGAGTCGTCATCGCTATGACTCCTGGTTGTTGTTGACCAGACGCCGAGTTTTGCCATCGCATCGCGAAGTTTTGTGCGATCTCTTCACGGCGATCGCACCCGGTGCTCGAGTGAGCTCTTGAGTTGGATTTTCCACCATGTCGTTGATGTGTCGGAGCTCTTGAGCTTCCTCCGATCGGAAATAAGCACGCCAGGAGATTTTTCTCGAGCCGCTATTTTTCTTCGTCGGGTTGTCTCGTAATGGCCTATATCGGACTTCGAGTTGGTTTTAATGGAGTGCGAATGTTGAGGATGTCCCGCACGCTCATTAAAGTGTTCGTCGCTTGCAGCGGTGGTGTCCTTGCCATTGCCACGAGGGGGTGTAGAGTGTGCCCATCGGGGAGCATCGTCAATCCTTCCTCTGGGAGAATGATTCTTATCAGGGAGAATGACGAAGACCTCCTGTGGATGACCTCCACTTGCGCTCGAGGCCTCCTCGCTTGAGGAGTAGTCGAGTGACACCATCTGGCGACTTGGAGTAAACCCCTCCATGTAGGGGAACTCCGGGTTATAACCGTCCTCGTTTGCAGGTGTGTCCTGCGACGGGATGGTTGGACTTGGAGGAACAGAGTGTTCGATCCTCTTCTCTGCGGAATTATCCGGAGAAAGAGGACCATTAGATGTCGATGGAGCTCTGGAATGATGGCTTCTAGAACCTGTCTCGCCAAGTCGTACTGCCTTAGGGGGACTCGAACGCTTGGAGGAAAGACTCTCGTCGTGTTACGAATCTGTCTTGAGGAAGCCCTGTTGGTGGTCGTGTTGACCCTTGCCCCCTGAGGAAGCTGGTTCCTTAGCTGGGCGTACTGTTGTGAGGGATAAGGATCCCTCCTGAACTCCGGCGTTGATGTAATCTTCGAGATTTGATAGAAGATCTCCAGAGGCGGCAATACCGTCAGATGATTCGATACTCGGCTCGTAGTCGAAGCCGGCATCCATGTCGATGTTTGCGTAATCGGCCAAGTCGAACCAATTCTCCTCGTTCCATTCTCCTGCCATGGTAGCATCAAAGAGAAAAGAAAGAACTGTTGACAAGGAATTATCAGAAGATCCCCACGGTCGGCGCCAACTGTCGGTGTTTTAGAACCGATCTTACATAAAGATTATTTGATTCGGGGGGTCTCCACAATTGATCACGCAGACAAAGGAGACACGGGAATTTTTATACAGGTTCGGACCTTCTCTAATGAGAATAACAACCTTACTCCTGTGTGTATTGTATTGGGTATCCTAATTACAATCAGTGAAAAGGCTTGCGCTAATACCGCTACTGACTATCTCTCAAAAAGCCTCCCTCATTATCTCCAAAAGACACCTATTTATACTATGTTGTAGGGACGGATGTCGTTCCAGGGCAATAGACGCTCATTATTACGTAATATTGGGAGTAATTACCAGAGTAGTAACCCCCCACGCTGTCTAATGGTTACCAATTAGAGATAATGGAGAATTATCTGTAGTTATTTCAGATATAACTACGTATCTTGACTGCTCAGTTCTTCACAGTAAATAGGGCCTACTGGCAAGTGGACCCAGTTAACTGTGAAGAAGTCGTAGTAGGGCTGGTCGTAGTAGGACTTACGACCAGGGGGTAATCATAGAAAAAGCTTACAACTGGGTACCGGTCGTAGAAAAACTTACGACCAGACGTAATCGTAGCAGGACTTACGATTACGTGGTAATTGTAGAAATACTTACGACTATGGGGGTGGTCGTAGAAAAGCTCACGACCACCTAACTTACTCCTCCCTTATAACATTAAGGGGTATACCATGTGACGTCATATTATATGATTAAGGAATAATAAAATGAGGATTATCAGATCCTCATCAATATGATTAGAACAAAACTTTATTTCATAAAATCCAAATATTACAAAAGACCCTAGTTACATTTCTTCTACGATCTTTCTTCTGACTAAGTAGTTCTTTGATTGGTTCCATGAGGATTATCTTCAGAATGGTCAAAGTTGATCTCCAACAGAAGGAGGCAAAAGATATGTAATCTGGTAAGCGCTGGTTCCGCATGTCTTCCCATCGATATGAACTTTAGTCTTGATCGAAAGTTGCACATTATAGACAGTGAAGTGCTCACCTATCATTTGTAAGCCATATTCACCTTGACAACAAAATTCATAGACCAAATTGACTTTTCGACCACCTTGAAGTCACATCCCACAGATTTGGATTTTGCCATGGCGGTCGAAAAGTCAATTTATCCCATGATTTTTGTTCTACTAAAAGGTACCAAGGTGATAAGGGCTTTGAGAATGTGAGTCTCATCTCAAAACAACCGTAGTTCCTCAACTCGAACTTAAAGAGGTTTGAGGATGAGAACTTATGAATAAAAGTTGAACCAAGTGAGCTAGTGGTTTGTAAATAGATTTTTTTTTTACCTCAAGATCTACCTCCTGGGAGCTATTTATAGCCTTTAGTTCGTGGTAGGGTCAAAGAAGATAAGGATGGGAGCTAAACAGGCAGGAAAACTCTTTGAGTCCCAAGGTAGTTTCTCAACTTTAAAATGAATGTGGACCTCCTCGTATGTCATGGCATTTAATGAGGGTTTGCCCGATACAACTTCGTCGGAAGAAAGACTTCACACGACTAATTCATTTAAAGTTCGGGGGCTAGCTGACGAGGATTAAAACCTCTATGTATTCTCTTAAATACATAATAAAAGACCATATGTCTTCATGGTCGTAACCCCTAAGACCAATGACCCCCTTGGCCGTAAGGATTCCAAAGGTTACATCGTGGGTACCCTAGTCAGAAATGTTCTGTACCTAGTCCCCGACCAGATAACTACTCGTAGAAACCATGAACTGGCACTTGGATCTAAGTCTAAGTATATTCTGTACCGTATAATGAATGGAACACATGTTATATTCTCCATACCACACGACGTCTCGTGATCCTAAGACACTGACAACAACCACCATACGGTTGAGTGTCTCCCAGACATTCAACCGTCGAACGGTTGATACTTCATTAACTGCCGCCTCGCTCCGACCAGTCGCGACCTTTCTCGACAGGCGTCTTTCTAGGAGTAACAGCCATTACTTCATCAACTACTTAAAGGAGAACACAAACAACAGAGAGAGAGGACTCAAGAGATCCAACTTGGAAGATGAAAAGACGATTGTATTTCATCTGAAGTATCAGAATAGCACTTAGCACATCAAATGTAATTAGGACTAGTTCACCACCTTGTCAAGAGCACCCCCTGTAAAGAATCCAGTTCATAGCAATAAATAGCAGACCCATTCTCTTCCAAGAACTCTTCGCTATTTTCCTCTATTTATTTTGTAAGATCGGCGACTCGATCGTCAACAGTTTGTGAGCCGCCTGTGATAAGTCACAATACAGACAGTTTTTTTGTTGAAACCGTCTGTGAAGGCCTACTATCGCAGACGGTTTTCACCAACAACCGTCACAGACGGTTCTATTTATGAAGCATCTATGATTGAAGACATATCATAGACGGTTAGTAAATAGAACTGTCTGTGATATCCGACATATCGCAGACGATTGTTGGTGGAAACCGTCTGTGATAGTAGTCCTTCACAGACGGTTTATACTATAAAACCATCTGTGATAGTTTGTTATACCTAACTTTTTTTTTGATTTTCGGGTAGTCTCAGGAATTGCTAGCCACACCCTTTGAAAACAAGCAAGCAGAAAACAGATAGATCACAGATGAATCAATTGTTGAGAACTCAAAGTGATCATTTACAACTCAAAATCAATTACAAAAAAATATATTCAAGTATTGTCGCTAGAGATACAATTGAATAACAACTACTCAAAGTGAATTACAATTGAATCAATTGTTTGAAGGTTGTTCAGCAGTGTCGACAGAGTGAAACTCTCCGTTGGCATTAACGATCTCCGTCTTGATGAAGCCGCAGAGCACCCCTCGAACCTTCGAGATCTTGCTCATAATGAATGCATCTAAATCTATGTTCAAGTCCTTTCGCTAGCAGGAGAAAAGTAGTAAGGATATATATTTAAAATTATAATTAGGAAATAATTATTGCGAAATTGACAAACCTCTGGATCCTTCATCTTTGCACTAATGATTTGTTGCATATGACGGCAAACGTAGAATGCACTTAGGTGATCTTGTTTTTGTTGGTGGCACTGCAAAAATAGAATTACATATATAGGTATAGTCAGTTCGAGTGGCATTCTTACGAAGTGCGATATAGGATTATTGTGTTGTAGCGCGTATGAAAAATCGTGTCCTGTGTTGCAGTGTGGCGCTTGATTCCTTGTATGTCCCTCCCTCAGCAACATAGGCGCTGAACGACCTACGTGATTCCAAAAGGTTATCCTCAGCCATTTCAAATGAAGGAAGACTACGATAGAGTTATGTATGGAGGAAATGAGCATACCTATCGAGTATTCCTTACACAAGGATGAAGTTGTGGTTTTTGTTGAGTAGGGAATCATGGTATCTTACCTTGTTCCTCTTTGGTACAATGACTAAAAGGATCCAGTGGAATCTACTCATGTATGTTGTTATAGTCATTAAACTTAAGTTCGTGCTACGTATAAAGTACAAATAAAATTTGTATAATAAGTAGTGAAGCACTTACTTCTGGTTGTAGGGCACCAGTATATAGTCCTTGTCGCCCTGAGCAAGCAATCCCGTCGTTATGTATTTCCCGACGTAGGATGCGTCTTGGGTGATGCATTGCTCAGAGACCAAGTGTGGGTCGAGAAACCCACCGGTTCTCGCCATCGTCGATCATTTTTCATCATGTATCTATACATCACCATTACAAGTTGATATCCACTAGGTATTTTCGAAGATATTTTCCCTTGGAAACATATTTTATACAGAAAAAATAGAAGCTACCCAACCAATGAACTAAAATTGCCTTGTAAACAGATTAACTATATAAACATAATATCCCGTATAAAGAATAATATGCTCAATACAATCATCATGTATGCAATCATCACTTATACAAAAGAAATCAGCATAAAGCTAAGATTTAAGATATTAATGATTGCTCTTAGACGGCTAGATGCACAAGACAAAATCTTGGCCATCACAACACGCATATCAATCTCTTCACTAATTGAATATGACAACTCTAGAACACCCTTGAGTTCAAATTAACACTTTCCTAAAAATCAAGTTTTATATCACAACAACAATTTAAACTTTCTATCAACAGAGTGCCATTTATATATTAGTGTGAATGGAATCGCAAACAAAAGGAACACACACAGTTTTCTATAAACAGATTGTCTATGCAAATGTACAGAGATAAATCACAAATATTTCAGTACAAAGCCTCTCGAACAAACTGAATATAACATAACAAATGTATCACATAAGATTAACAAGATCATAGGATAAAGGATCAAACTTCATCCAGTCCGAACTGGACTACAGTGAGCAGCAAAGCTGCTAGATCAAACTGACACTGGAAAGCAATTAAATTTGGCTTAAGTATGTTTTCATTTATCACTTCAATTTCAAATTTTGGCAATCATCATCGAGTTGTCCAATAGAACCCACTAAAATGTCTTCGCAATATATCTCCCAGTGCTAGTCACAAAAATCAACTCAATCACAGATCAAAGCCATTCGTTGCATCTTCGATCGGAAACATAAACGCAAACCCAAACCCAAATGATTTGAGTGAATTTATAATTGCTCTCAGAAGTAGAGTTGTAGAAGAATTTAATCTCTGCCTCCTCAAAACTTAATCTATACTCTTCATTAAATGATCATGAAAAAAGTTTCAATTCTTGAGCTCTAAACAAACTTTACTAATAAACAGAGACAATATGACAGTAGCAAGCAAACCTTTAGAGCTCAAAAACTGAAATAGAGATCCTATCAATTTTAGTATTAGACTAATATCATCATTGAGTAGTCTAACCAAGCCCACAAAACCCACTTTGCTATATCTCCTAGTGCATGAATCAAATCAAATACATAATTTGAAGCCAATTCAGCACACACATATATAACCAAAGTGAACCAAAATGGATTGCTAGTGTTTCGCTGTAATTTGCTAGGGTATGGGGACTATGGATCCAAGCCACTTAATTTGTGAGGACCCGGAATATTTAACTAGTAACACTTAACCTCCAAATGGTTCTGGCATTACTAATTAAACATTCTAAGCCTCGATGGACATATGCTTCCCAGAATTGCAGCATATGCACATCATCACAAAATTACACATCAATTCCATACACATACATCACTAAGTTCACAACGACATACATAAAGTAAAGTTATTACAAAGAGAGCCGACCGGCCAAATAGAACAATATACAAGAATGACAAATGAAGCAAAAGCGCCATAAGATGGTTAGAACAAAAGTCGACCGGTTAGCCACACACCCACAGGCAACCGATCGGCCGCCAAGCTAGTCGCCCATAAGCTACCACAACATACTCACAAAAGTGAGGCCCTCAGCTCACCTTCTTCCTCTGCAACAAAACAATTAAGCATAGCAACCGAGTACAAAGATTGTCTTTGTACCATGAAGACTCGACGTGTGGAATAGCGGACCTATTCATAAACTACATGCAAGCTTATTTAGGTGGAGGTTGTATGTCTCATTTTGCATGAAGCCAACTTTATTTGCAATAATGTAATACATTTTAAAAGCAAGTTTGCAAATCTGTTTTGTTATCAAAGTAGTAGTAAGTCAAGATACATAAAAGTAACCACACAGGCGACTATCCCAATAGTCACCACAACATAGCATGAATCCCGATTCGTACCACCCATCAAGTTTTAATTTAAAGGTTGTAGTCTAACTCTTGAAAGACCTTGCCAAGCGTGTCCATAACCTAGGACGAGGCTATTCGAATAGTTTTAACCCTGTAGGGTGTACCAATGTACCCACACTTGGACCGCCTTCAAGCCACAAGCACACTATCAGAAGGTATGCCGCACGCCGACTAAGTCCTCTGAGACATTTCCAATCTTGTGTATTAACTACGAGCCGCTCATATGGATAGAAACCCATATGCTTACATTGCAAGTCGAAAGACAACAAATCCCATCACGGGTGAAGTCTTTGGACACTACAATGCTCCCAACACCATCCCTCCGCGACTCCTGCGACTGGAGCCAATACACGCCAAAGTACTAAGTCAAGAGAGGTCCCATACCCTCTAATGTGGTTAGCACGCTAAAATGCTTGGTTTAGTGTAACAAGATGTTCGGTCCTTGTTGACCGGGCACCATTCGAGTCACACCCAAAATCACACCATCATACCATTGTGCCCAAGTCTAAATCATTTTGTTTTCAGTTTTAGTTTTCATAAGTAGACATGGCACAAGGTGGAAATCATAAGCATAATAAGTTTTAAGTGATCAAGGTTATCGACAAGTCGATAACCGCCCATTTCTACCGAAGCTAAGCATGGCTAAGCAATTGATTCGCAACTACTAAGTGACAAGAGCCCATCCATGAACTCTAAATCACAGCAAGTAACCTAGGCTCATGGTAGTAGAGGATAATCATTCGCTAAGGAAATGCATCTACTAGGCCAACTTTTAAAACAAAGTAGCAATGCATACATAGAATTTGTAATCAACATAAATACTTAAAATCTGGGATTAACATGATCAAACTGCTTGCCTTCTTCGTTGCTCAATTTGTTGTGGAGGGTCGCCCTCGGGATTACCGCAAATGTCGAATCCTAAGCGAGAGGCAAAAGAACCAAGAACAACCAATAAGACAAGCCACAAATAAACCAATGAGCAAGCAACAATTATCCAAATGCGTGAAATTTATACATAAGGTAGAATACGAATATACCTAGACATAGAAACTGAAAACCTAATTTGGATTTGTGGTGCAAAAGATATTACCTAAACATCCATTTTCGGCCATAATAAGGTAATGTAGCAAAAATATTTTCTAGAGGTTTTACGGACTTGAAAATTTTATGATAGGTTGCTCTTGACATTTTAAGGCTAATACAAGTGGTTTCATCTTAATTGGAGTTAAAATGATTTAGTTGTGATTTTCTAAGTTCTACAACTAGCATATGTCATTTATCAGAACATGAATAAAGACAAAGCCTAGATCAAATTAAAGCATGTCTCTGAGCCAAATTTACGAGTTGAGTTTGCTTAGTTTGCAACTACAGAGAGGAAGTTATGTGTTTTACAAATTTTTCCATGAATTTCTAGACATCATCTTTCATTAAACAAGATCATGCTGTTTAAATCATTTTCTGCTACAAACCAGGGCTAATTTCATTCTCAGTTAAAGTTCATACTATAACAAAGCTACAAGAATGGAATCATTCAAAAGGAGTTAAAATGACAAAGTTATGCACTTTTGAAATTTGAAACAACAAAGGACTTAGGAAACTTTGAGCTCTGGGAGGTCCAAACGGCGGAAGACAAGGAGAGGTCGTGGGCCATCGATCTTGCATCGCAGGCCACAGCACCTCGAAGCCTGGCCAGACGGAAGACCTCCTCCCGACCGGGAGGTGCGGACCGTTGAGATCCGATCCAACGATCACGACTAGTGCGTGCACAGCGCACGCAAGGAGGTCACGCGCTGCGCCGTCGTGACCGCCGATCGAGATCTGGCGGTCCCGAGCACTAGGGAGGTCCTACGGGTAAACCCGGAGAGAGGTCTAGAGCGGCTAAGAGCTCACGAGAGGAGGTCCCGGTCAAGATCTCGAGAGGAGGTCCTCACGGCTAACTCCACGGAGGGAGGTCTAGCAGTTAGATCTAAACCCAACGGTTTAGACCAGAGGAGGAGGTCCTAACGCTACGGATCTAAAGGAGGAGGTCCTAGGCGGTCAAGATCTCGGAGGAGGTCTTGATCGGCCGGGATTGACACGAGGAGGTCTTGGATGACCAAGATCTTCTCGGGAGGTCCTAAGCGATAAGATTCTTAATCGGAGGAGATCCGGGCGGCTCGGATTAGACCTGGGGAGGTTTTGAACGGTCCAGATCAACGCGAGGAGGTCCGAGCGCTAAAGATTTTACAAAGAGATCTAACGCTCAGATCTAACCCGGGAGGTCGCGAACGGCCAGGATTGAGCCTAGGAGGTGCGAGCGGGGTTTTCTTGGTAAAATGCCGGGTGGCTTTTACAAAGAGGACCCCGAGGTGGTTTGACAACACGACAAGGGGTGGTCTTTTACAAAGAGGACCTCGGGAGTGGCTCAGGTGGTCTTTGCAAAAGGACCGAGGGAGGTCTTATACTAAAAGGTTTTCGCGGGAAAGATCTAAAGGTCAGATCTAAACTTGGGAGGTCTAGGCGGCCACGAAGAACCCGAGGAGGTCCAAGGTCTTTGTTTAAGGCGCGGGACCTCGGACAACGACAAAGGGTGGCGGCTAAGACAACTCATCGCTCATCGATGATTGGTAATAAATGGGCATTTAAGATGTCCTAACAAGATGACGAAACGGGAGTTTTGAATCGGCAAAATCCCGAGGGCTCAACGGTTTGCCGCGGCGATGGGGACCTCGCGGCACCACCAAGGGCACCGATAAACTCGCAATAGTGCCGCGGACCTAGCGGAGGCACTCGACGGCGGCGGCGTTTTAAACGCCGCGAGCCGGACAATGGCGGAGGACAAGCCTTCGGCAAAACCGAAACGACAAACCGAGCGCCACGAGCTAAGCTAGCTAGAGCCTAAGCTCTAAGGGACTAAAATGAACTCACCCGAGTGTAGGGAAGGTCCAGAGGAAGACGGAGGGACTTGGAGAAGGTCGACGAAGTCCCGCGGTGATGTTTTTGGTGAAGGAGAAGAAGACGACCTCGACCCGACAAGCGGCTCCCAACTTGACCACCTCTGCGATGGACAACCACGACAAGTTAGAGAATGCTCGAGGTGCTCGAGATGACAAGGAAAACAGCAAGAACGTTGATGGAACCACTGGAGCTCGAGCTTCACAGGGAGCTCCAAAGGTGACAATGGAGGTTTCGGGGTGGTGGTGTTCTTGGGGTTTGAGTGTGAGGACCAACTCAGCGAGGGAGCTCAAGCCTGACCAAGAACGAAAAGGAAAAGAGAGGAAGTTTCGAGGCTATGTATAGCACGGGAGCTTGGCAAGGGCTAGGGCAAAGCCATCAGTGAGCATGAACCATGCCCCGCCAACGGCACGCACGAGGACAAGTGGCGAGCGGTGAAGACTTTGGAGGTTAAAGCCGATCGGCAATAAATGCATGTCGCCAGCAAGAGCCGTTGACAAGAGGCAAAGGTGACATCTCATCGCCCTAACCGCTCGACTCGACACACGCACATAGGTGCGAAATTTCATGGCGCGGACCTCGTGGAGGTCATGAGGAAGAAACACTGCGCCAAGGAGGTCTGGGCGTCCCGATTTGCTTGGGGTGGTCTGGGACGCCCAAGAATCGCCGGGGTGGGAGGTCCGAGCGCGCGAGGAGGTCTGGGAGGTCGTGAGCGGCCGGATGGAGATCCAATGACTCGGCTTGCGCGCTGCAATGCTTGAGCCCGAGTGCGCGCGCGCGATGTGGTCCAACCAAGTCGGTTGAGTTGGGCTCGGTCGAGCCCGAGTCCGACTCAACCGGATTTGAATTTCCGGTATTAGAGAAAGGTGACATTTGGAGAGTTGTTTGGGGTAGCAAACAAACTCCAAAATGTAAGAAATTTTACAGAGCTTGCTAGCTCAAACGAGAACCTAGCATAAAATTTTCAGAGGCTTTGGTGCTGTGGATTTTCCTCCAAAAATTTGCAAAGCCTTTGGTCCAAGGTTTGACCAGATTTTGAATTGGTTTGAGTGACTCCAAAATATTCAAACAATTTCTAAAAATTGTGAAACTTTTCGAGGGGTCACATACCATCATAGAGACTTAGGAAAAATATTTCCAGTGGATGATCATAAGATTTGACCATTGTTTTGGAATAGCAAGATTTGGATCAAAAGGACTTGTGACAATGTACTACCATGATCCCTTGTACAAGAATTGTTTGGCACAACAGGAAATACATGATGTAAGAAAAAGTTTTTAATTTCTACTGATTTTCTTACACAAGCCCAAAATTGGGATGTTACAACTCTCCCCCCTTACAAGAATCTCGACCCGAGATTCCGTTTACTCGGAGAAGAAGGAAGGAAAATCTGCACGAAGGTGATCTTCTCGCTCCCAAGTTGCCTCATCTACATAATGGTTTGACCATCGAACCTTAAGGAACTTGATGACACGGTTCCTTGTTCTCCGCTCGATTCCTCAAGAATCGAGCAGGATGCTCGCGTAGAGTCAAATTCTCCTGCACATCGAGAACCTCCAACGGAGCTTCCTCAGTCGGGACACGGAGGCACTTCTTCAGGTGTGACACATGGAACACATCATGCACACCCTCAAGTGCAGCTGGTAGCTCCAACCTGTATGCAACAGCTCCAACTCTCTCGATGACGCGATAAGGCCCAACATATCGAGGAGCCAACTTGCCCTTGATGCCAAAACGCTGATGGCCCTTCAAGGGAGAGACTTTGAGATACACAAAGTCATTGGGCTCAAAGCTCAGCTCACGGCGACGGCGATCTGCATAGCTCTTTTGTCTGGACTGGGCTGTGCGCAGATGCTCGCGGATCAACTGAACCTGGCCTTCGGCCTCATTGATCGAATCTGGGCCGAAAAACTGCCGCTCACCAGTCTCTGACCAGTTCAACGGGGTTCTGCATCTCCTCCCATACAAAGCCTCAAAGGGTGCCATGCCAAGACTGGCCTGAAAGCTGTTGTTGTAGGAGAACTCAGCAAATGGTAGGCACTTCTCCCACTTCTTCCCATAGGAAAGAACACAAGCGCGGAGCATATCTTCCAACACTTGGTTGACTCGCTCCGTCTGGCCATCAGTCTGAGGATGGAAGGCTGTACTGAAGTGAAGGCGGTCCCATAGCCTCTTGCGGACTATGCCGAAACGCGAGGTGAAAAGTGCACCACGATCGAAATAATCGTCTTCGCACACCGTGAAGACTCATAATCCTCGAGACATAAAGTTCGGCCAAGGGCCCCACACGAAGCTGAGCCTTGACGGGAAGGAGATGCGCCACTTTAGTCAACCGGTCAATCACGACCCAAATAGCATCATTCCCCTTGGACGAGCGGGGCAATCCGGTGATGAAGTCCATGCCAACGGAATCCCACTTCCACTCGCACCGCAAAGGTCAAGAAGGCTGCGGACGGCGATGCTCGGCCTTCACACGACAAAGACACGCCGCACTCAAGAACAAACTTGGCAATCTCGCGCTTCATTCGGGTCCACTGCATCTCGACGAAGGTCTGATACATTTTGGTAGCCCGGATGAATGGACAAAGGAGAATCATGGGCTTCGCGGAGAATCAAATTCGCAATTCCATGACCTTAGGAACCACAAGACGCTGCCCAAACCACACAACGCCATGCTCGTCCTCGAAAAGCACTTGGCTATCCCATCCTTGATGTTACGCTTGATTTGGCTCACACCAACATCATCTGTGTGCCGCTTTGATTTGGTCCACCAAGGTTGGTTGCACAACCAATGTAGCAAGAGAACCGTGCTCGATCAACCCCAAATTAAGGCGCTGAAATTCAGAATGAGAGCAGTGCTTTGCTCTTGGAGCATCAACATGTTGCAATACACCTTTCGACTAAGCGCATCTGCCACAACATTGGCCTTGCCCGGATGGTACTGAATACCCATGTCATAATCCTTGATCAATTCCAACCATCTCCTTTGTCCGAGGTTCGGATCCGCCGGGTGAACAAGTACTTCAAGCTCTTGTGGTCGAATACACCTCACAACGGTTACCAATTAGATAATGCCGCCAAATCTTGAGTGCATGGACCACGACTAACTCCAAGTCATGAGTAGGATAGTTGAGTTCATGAGGCCTCAATTGCCGCGATGCATAGGCCACAACCTTGCCTCCCGCATAAGAACACAACCAAGACCACGACGAGAAGCATCACAATAGATATCAAAACTCTTGTGAATATCGGGGAGAACAAGCATCGGGCTGAGGTCAACCGCGTCTTGAGTTCCGAAAACTCACATCACAAGCAATGACCACTCAAACTTCTTGTCTTTCTTGAGTAGTTCGGTCATAGCCGCAATCTTGGAGAAATTTCGATAAAGCGGCGATAGTAGCCACCAAACCAAGAAAACTCCGCACATCGGTGACCGACTTGGTGACCCCAAGATAGCACATCGCTGACCTTGCTAGGATCCTGACCACACCTCGTCTTTGAAAGAACATGGCCCAAGAATGCCACTTCCTTCAACCGAACTCGCACTTGCTGAATTTGGCATACGGTGGTGTTGCAAGCTGCCCAACACAAGCTTAAGATGCTCAAGATGCTCTCCTTCACTCTTGGAGTAGATAAGGATATCATCGATGAATACCACCACGAACCTATCCAAATACTCCATGAATACCGAGTTCATAAGATTCATGAATAAAGCGGGAGCATTAGTCAAACCAAAAGACATGACGGTGTACTCGTAAAGGCCATAACGAGTAGGAAAGGCCGTCTTAGGAATGTCCTCGCCCCGATCGACTTGATGATAGCCCAGCCTTAAGTCAATCTTGGAGAAAACTCGTGCTCGGTCAATTGATCGAAAAGATCATCAATACGGGGCAAAGGATACTTGTTCTTTACCGTCACCTCATTAAGCGGACGGTAATCAACACACATGCGTAAGGTCTTGTCCTTCTTCTTTACAAAGATAAGCTGGACAACCCCAAGGAGATGAGCTAGGGACGGATAAAACCCTTCTCTTGCAGCTCACCTAATTGCTTCTTCACTCCTCCAACTCATTAGGAGGCATGCGATACGCCTCTTTGAAATAGGGCGATGCAGGCAAACTTCGATCACAAACTCCGGATCTCGAGCAGAGGCATGCCAGCAAATCTTCGGAAAGACATCCGCGAAGTCACACACAGTGGGACGTCGTGAATCTCCAATCTTGGCTTTGCTTCAAGGACATAAAGATGGGGCTCTCTGAATCGTGGCGAAACCCAACCTGTTCACCCAAGGATGGTGAGGTAGACAATCTTCTGGCACAATCGATTTGCCCCAAGTGTTGGGACAACCAATCCATGCCAAGAATCACATCCAAGCGCGCGAGTCGAGCGCGGATAAGACTCGCCAAGAATCCCACTCCTTCGATGTGGATAGGAACATTCCGGCATACTTGGTCAGCTCTCATTTCGAACCCGGAGAGCGAATGAGCAGTGGAATCCCCAAAGGAACACAGTGAAGTCCACAATCAACAGCAAACAACCTCGAAATAAACGAATGCGAGGCCCCGGAGTCAAATAAAACTGTAGCAGGATGCAAATTAACAAGGAGCGTACCCAACACCACGTCGGGCGCCTCCTGTGCCTCCTCAGCCGAGATGTGATTGACTCGGCCGCTCCCCAAGCCCGGGGTCTTCTGGTCAGGTGGGTGACCACTCCCTTGCCCGCGTCCTCCATTAGGACGAGGGGCCGCTCCAGCCTTCTTAGGACAACTACTCGCGTAGTGGCCCTTGTTATGGCGATAGAAGCGGTGGCGTCGGCGCGGGGTTGCGGGAACACCTGCCGCTGGTCGCAGCGCGACGTGATCGAGTCACGGCCGGCGGAGGACGTGGAGCTGGTGCCGAAGGCCTCGGCGGTGGTGAAGCCAAAGAACGGGCCACCGGTGCAGGTCCAACACGGGACGAACGAGGCCGGCCTGCGGCCGGCGGGCCTCCCACTTGCGCTGCGGACTCGCCACGCTCGCCTTATGCTCGCGACGATGGCCTTGTCCACCAAGGTCCGAAGTCGGAAGTCCACAATAGAGAGCTTGTCCCAAGCTCCTCGCACAAACCCTCCATGAACTTCTCCGCTTGGCCTCATCGGTGGCCACCTCGGCAGAGCGTACCTCGCGAGATGGTTGAACTCGTGAAGGTACTCAGTCATAGACTTGCGCCCTGTTTGAGCGCAAGGAACTCCTTCTTCTTCAGCTTCATCAGGCCTGCGGGGACATGGGCCCGACGAAAAGCTGACCGAAACTCCTCCCACGAGACCACGTGTTCCGCAGGTGCATGGCGAGAAATTCTCCCACCATGAGAGTGCCGCACCCTCCGGTGATGGGATGCGAAAGTGCCCGCCTCGCGCCTCGGCGAGAAGCGTTGAGCTTCCGCTCAACGGACGCAACCGATCGTCGCGTCGAGTGGATCCCGGATCGAGAGAAAGTGGGTGGCTGCGTACGGAGAAACTCCGCAAGCCCACCACGAGACTGGTGGCCACCACCTCCAGATCCTGAAGCAGCAGCGGGAGCGGAGGTGTTCCTCGCAATGACCTCCAAGATCCGGGTCTGGTCCATGCGATTCCGCTCGATCTGAGCCAGAACCTCAGCCATGGTCGGAGGAGGGGGAAGCTCCTCATCAGAACCAGCCGGCTGACTGTTGCGGGTGGTTCTTGTCATCCTGTTCCACAAAAATAGGTTAAAACACAACTCCGGAACAGGAGACAAAGAAAACTACTAACCACTTAACAAAACAATCTTTAAAAGCTCAAGTATCAACATAAAATTGCAGCAAGGTCATAAAGATAACAACCATCTCCCTGTTATGACTAACTCGTATGGAAAAACGAGTAATCAATTTTTCAGGAAGACAAATTTCAGAGCACTAACTACTGTTCGAGACAGCTAGGAACAGGGTGAAAGTCATACTAAAGGAGGGTTAGACACTAAGCTAACTCATATCACTTCTTACCCTGTTAACCCTACAAGTTTTTAGTGGAATTAACCTCTCATTTCAGCACTTTTACTACCTAAATGCTGGCTGTCCAGAAATTGTCTTGCTTGCTGTCCAGATTTCTCCATTCAACTTATGGCGAAATTTGTAGCTCAAGAGCTCCTAATCTTCTCAAGACAGCCATACTTTTATTTTATAACTCTCATGATGTCCCCAAAACCAATCTACTCGATAAACAACTATCTTTTGAAAGAAGATGAGAGGAAAACTCGGCTTTCAAATTCAGTTTAGAATGAGGTGAGATGAGCAAACTAGGATAGATGAGAAGTAAAATCTGAGAACTTACTTAAGATTTTCAGGGAAGCACTGATATTTGGAAAGTAAGTTTTCAAAATATACTAGGGACGACCAAGCTAGGGGTTTCTACGGTCAGTATGGCTCTGATACCAACTTTGTGAGGACCCGGAATATTTAACTAGTAACACTTAACCTCCAAATGGTTCTGGCATTACTAATTAAACATTCTAAGCCTCGATGGACATATGCTTCCCAGAATTGCAGCATATGCACATCATCACAAAATTACACATCAATTCCATACACATACATCACTAAGTTCACAACGACATACATAAAGTAAAGTTATTACAAAAGAGAGCCGACCGGCCAAATAGAACAATATACAAGAATGACAATGAAGCAAAGCGCCATAAGATGGCTAGAACAAAAGTCGACCAGTTAGCCACACACCCACAAGGCAACCGACCGGCCGCAAGCTAGTCGCCCATAGCTACCACAACACGACTCACAAAAGTGAGGCCCTCGAGCTCACCTTCTTCCTCTGCAACAAAACAATTAAGCATAGCAGCCGAGTACAAAGATTGTCTTTGTACCGCAAGATCGACGTGTGGAATAGCAGACCTATTCATAAACTACATGCAAGCTTATTTAGGTGGAGGTTGTATGTCTCATTTGCATGAAGCCAACTTTATTTGCAATAATGTAATACATTTTAAAAGCAAGTTTGCAAATCTTTTGTTATCAAAGTAGTAGTAAGTCAAGATACATACAAGTAACCACGGAAGCGACTATCCCAATAGTCACCACAACATAGCACGAATCCCGATTCGTACCACCCATCAAGTTTTAATTTAAAAGGTTGTAGTCTAACTCTTGAAAGACCTTGCCAAGCGTGTCCATAACCTAGGGCGAGGCTATTCGAATAGTTTTAACCGCAGGGGTGTACCAATGTACCCACACTCGATCGCCTTCAAGCCACAAGCACACTACCGAAGGTATCTGCCGCACGCTAAGTCCTCTGAGACATTTCCAATCTTGTGTATTAACTACGAGCCGCTCATATGGATAGAAACCCATATGCTTACATTGCAAGCGAAAGACAACAAATCTCATCACGGGTGAAGTCTTTCGGACACTACAATGCTCCCAACACCATCCCTCCCGCGACTCCTGCGACTCGGAGCCAATACACGCCAAAGTACTAAGTCAAGAGAGGTCCCATACCCTCTAATGTGGTTAGCACGCTAAAATGCTTGGTTTAGTGTAACAAGATGTTCGGTCCTTGTTGACCGGGCACCATTCCACCACACCCAAAATCACACCATCATACCATTGTGCCCAAGTCTAAATCATTTTGTTTTCAGTTTTAGTTTTCATAAGTAGACATGGCACAAGGTGGAAATCATAAGCATAATAAGTTTTAAGTGATCAAGGTTATCGACAAGTCGATAACCGCCCATTTCTACCGAAGCTAAGCATGGCTAAGCAATTGATTCGCAACTACTAAGCGACAAGAGCCCATCCATGAACTCTAAATCACAGCAAGTAACCTAGGCTCATGGTAGTAGAGGATAATCATTCGCTAAGGAAATGCATCTACTAGGCCAACTTTTAAAACAAAGTAGCAATGCATACATAGAATTTGTAATCAACATAAATACTTAAAATACTGGGATTAACATGATCAAACTGCTTGCCTTCTTGCTGTTGCTCAATTTGTTGTGGAGGGTCGCCCTCGGGATTACCGCAAATGTCGAATCCTAAGCGAGAGGCAAAAAGAACCAAGAACAACCAATAAGACGAGCCACAAATAAACCAATGAGCAAGCAACAATTATCCAAATGCGACGAAATTTATACATAAGGTAGAATACGAATATACCTAGACATAGAAACTGAAAACCTAATTTGGATTTGTGGTGCAAAAGATATTACCTAAACACCCATTTTCGGCCATAATAAGGTATCTTTGAGCAAAAATATTTTCTAGAGGTTTTCGGACTTGAAAATTTTATGATAGGTTGCTACTGACATTTTAAGGCTAATACAAGTGGTTTCATCTTAATTGGAGTTAAAATGATTTAGTTGTGATTTTTCTAAGTTCTACAACTAGCATATGTCATTTCTCAGGAACATGAATAAAGACAAAGCCTAGATCAAATTAAAGCATGTCTACAGGCCAAATTTACCAGGTTGAGTTTGCTTAGTTTGCAACTACAGAGAGGAAGTTATGTGTTTTACAAATTTTTCCATGAATTTCTAGACATCATCTTTCATTAAACAAGATCATCTTTGTTTAAATCATTTTTTGCTACAAACAGGGCCTAATTTCATTCTCGATTAAAGTTCATACTATAACAAAGCTACAAAGAATGGAATCATTCAAAAGGAGTTAAAATGACAAAGTTATGCACTTTTGAAATTTGAAACAAAGAAAGGACTTAGGAAACTTTGAGCTCTCGGAGGTCCAAACGGCGGAAGACAAGGAGAGGTCGTGGGCGTCGATCTTGCATCGCAGGCCACAGACCTCGGCACGGCCAAGCACGGAAGACCTCCTCCCGCGATCGGGAGGTCGGACCGTTGAGATCTGATCCAACGATCACGACCGGTGCGTGCGCGTGCGCAACGACGCAAGGAGGTCACGCGCTTGTCACGGCCGTCGTGACCGTCGGTCGAGATCCGCGGTCCCGAGCACTAGGGGAGTCCCACGGGTAAACCTTCTGAGAGAGGTCTAGACGGCTAAGAGCTCACGAGAGGAGGTCCCAGCGGTCAAGATCTCAGAGGAGGTCCTACGCTAACTCCACGAGAGGAGGTCTAGCAGTTAGATCTAAACCCAACGGTTTAGACCGGAGGAGGAGGTCCTAACGCTACGGATCTAAAGGAGGAGGTCCTAGACGGTCAAGATCTCCGAGGGAGGTCTTGATCGGCCGGGATTGACACGAGAGGTCTTGGATGACCAAGATCTTCTCGGGGAGGTCCTAAGCGATAAGATTCTTAATCGGAGGAGATCTGGACGGCTCGGATTAGACCTAGGGAGGTTTTGAACGGTCCAGATCAACGCGGAGGGAGGTCTGAGCGCTAAAGATTTTACAAAAAGAGATCTAACGCTCAGATCTAACCCGGGGAGGTCGCGAACGGCTAGGATTGAGCCTAGGAGGTCTGAGCGGGGGTTTTCTTGGTAAAATGCCAGGGGTGGCTTTTTACAAAGAGGACCCCGAGGGTGGTTTTGACAACACGACAAGGGGTGGTCTTTTTACAAAGAGGACCTCGGGAGTGGCTCAGAGGTGGTCTTTGCAAAAGGACCGAGGGAGGTCTTATACTAAAAGGTTTTCGCGGGAAAGATCTAAAGGTCCAGATCTAAACTTGGGGAGGTCTAGACGGTCACGAAGAACCCGAGGAGGTCCAAGGTGCTGTTTAAGGCGCGGGACCTCCGGACAACGACAAAGGGTGGCGGCTAAGACAACTCACTGCTACTAATGATTGGTAATAAATGGGCATTTAAGATGTCCTAACAAGATGACGAAACGGAGTTTTGAACCAGCAAAATCGGCGGGCTCAACGGTTTGCCGCGGCGATGGGGACTCGCCGCGCCGACCAAGGGCACCGATAAACTCGCAATAGTGCCGCAGACCTAGCGGAGGTACTCGACGCGGCGACGGTTTTAAACGCCGCGAGCCGAGAATGGCGGAGGACAAGCCTTTCGGCAAAACCGAAACGACAAAACCGAGCGCCACGAGCTAAGCTAGCTGGACCCTAAGCTCTAAGGGACTAAAATGAACTCACCCGAGTGTAGGGAAGGTCCAGAGGAAGACGGAGGGACTTGGAGAAGGTCGGCGAAGTCCCGCGGTGATGTGTTTGCGCGAAGGAGAAGAAGACGACCTCGACCCGACAAGCGGCTCCCCAACTTGACCACCTGCGATGGACAACCACAGAAGTTAGAGAATGCTCGAGGTGCTCGAGATGACAAGGAAAACAGTAAGAACGTTGATGGAACCACTTTGGAGCTCGAGCTTGGCAGGAGCTCCAAAGGTGACAATGGAGGTTTCGGGGTGGTGGTGTTCTTGGGGTTTGAGTGTGAGGACCAACTCAACCGAGGGAGCTCAAGCACACCAAGAACGAAAGGAAAAGGAGAGGAGTTTTGGGCTATGTATAGCCCGGGAGCTTGGCAAGGGCTAGGGCAAAAGCTCATCGTGAGCATGAACCATGCCCCCGCCAACGCGCACGCACGCAGGACAAGTGGCGAGCGGTGAAGACTTTGGAGGTTAAAGCCGATCGGCAATAAATGCATGTCGGCAGAAGAGCCGTTGACAAGAGGCAAAGGTGACATCTCACGCCCCAACTACTCGACCGACACACGCACGAGGTGCGAAATTTCATATGCGGACCTCGTGGAGGTCGTGAGGAAGAAACACTGGCGCCAAGGAGGTCTGGACGTCCCAGCATTTGCTTGGGGTGGTCCGGACGTCCAGAATTGCCGGGTGGGGAGGTCCGAGCGGGCGAGGAGGTCTGGGAGGTCGTGAGCTACCGGATGGAGATCCAATGACTCGACTTGCGCGCAATGCCTGAGCCCGAGCGCGCGGCGGCGATGTGGTCAACCAAGTCGGTTGAGTTGGGCTCGGTCCGAGCCCAGTCCGACTCAACCGGATTTGAATTTCTGGTATTAGAGAAAGGCTGACATTTGGAGAGTTGTTTGGGGTAGCAAACAAACTCCAAAATGTAAGAAATTTTACAGAGCTTGCTAGCTCAAACGAGAACCTAGCATAAAATTTTGAGAGGCTTTGGTGCGTGGATTTTCCTCCAAAATTTGCAAGGCAACGGTCCAAGGTTTGACCAGATTTTGAATTGGTTTGGTGACCTCCAAAATATTCAAACAATTTCTAAAAATTGTGAAACTTTTCAGAGGGGTCACATACCATCATAGAGACTTAGGAAAAATATTTCCAGCGGATGATCATAAGATTTGACCAGATTGTTTTTGGAATAGCAAGATTTGGATCAAAAGGACTTGTGACAATGTACTACCATGATCCCTTGTACAAGAATTGTTTGGCACAACAGGAAATACATGATGTAAGAAAAAGTTTTAATTTCTACTGATTTTCTTACACAAGCCCAAAATTGGGATGTTACATAATTACACAAGAGCGGAGACATACCTGGGAGGTGGCTTCGGATGGCAATGGGGGAGGAAGGGGGAGGAGGAGGCCGAGCGACGTGGCTCCGACATGGAGGAGGCCAAGTGCCACGGTTCGGGGTAGGAGGCATCGGGTAGGGGGATTCGAGTGGCACTAACGCGACTTGGGGGCGGCCGTTGTTGAGGAGGCTTTGGGCGGCGACGGCGGCGGCGAAGTCGATTTCAGGTACGGCGGCATCGAGGTCGGGGGTGCTCAGGTGGGGAGGCGAACGAGCCAGAGTAAGGGGCTAAGGGCGCTGGGGAGGTAAACAGGCGAGAGTAAGGGCAAGTGACGAGTAAGGGCGCAAACCCTAGCGGTTCCTTCCTAATAAAGGGATATCACGGACAGTTCTATTATGGAACCATCTTCCCTCCTAATAAAGGGATATCAAAGATGGTTCCATAATAAAAACATCTATGATATGCTATTATGGAACCTTTATAAGCCATACAAGAGTAGAGAGACATTAAGTCCATCATATTTGACATATTAGGACATGAGACAAATAGATTGTACAAGTGCATAATATTACCATTCGACGTTACAGTGAAGTCCACATTGACAGTGAAATAATAACTAAGAGTAGAAAACACAGATCATATATCATGTTATGGAACAAATTACAATAGAATAAATTCTCGATTAAAATATAGCTCTTCATGATTATCGACGCGCATATAGCTAGCTTCCTCACTGGGTTCTTCCTTGAGCCTGATGCCATCTCCGAAAGGAGGCAACTCGTCAAATTAATTGTACTCTTCCTCATCCACGACATTCTCAACTCCGATAATTCTTCTTTTTCTATGAATAACCTACATGGCAGTTCTTATTTGCCGGGTGTGTTACATAAAAAACTTGAACAACTTGCTTAGCGAGTACAAATAGTTCGTCCTTGTATCCGACACGTTTGAGGTCTATATTAGTGACACCGTACTTGTCGACCTTCACACCCTGCAGAAGTTTAACCCAATGGCATCGGAACCGGAGGATCTTGAAAAGTACGTAGTCGAGCTCCCAAATCTCCTCTACGAATCCATAGTAGGAGTTCAACCCACGTGGCCCAGCAGTATTGAACTGCTCATGAAACTCATCTATGTGGGCACCGTTGTTCTGGACTGTGCTCTTCCTATCCTTAGTTGTTGTATAGAATGTGTACCCATTTATGTCGTATTCTTGCCATGTCACAATTATAAATTTTGGCCCTTTTGCAAACCTATCAGAACCCGAGATTAACATCCCAGATCCTCTGTGCATTTCTGAACTAGTCCCATGATCAGTCGCTAGTTCACACAGTAAATAAATATGGTAACAAATTCATATCATAACTTTATTAATAATCAACAGAGTTTATTACAAAGAGGCTTACAAGCTAGTAATAAAGAACACAGTGGAAGACGAAGAAGTAGTAGGGTCTAGCAATCTACCACAGGCAATCGACTGGGGTAGCGGCCTAGTCGTCGAGATCCACATCGGTAGCAAAGTCCTTCTCCTCTGAATTTTTTTTTGCATAAAACAAGTATGAGCACAACTACCATGCTCGCAAGTTACACCCGTCAAGTAACAGAATGACATGCATATATGGATGTAACAAAAAGATGGCTTATAGGGTTATTTGCATAAAGCAGCATTTTCTTTAAATACTGGTACTAAGTTCCAAAGCTGTTATTTTATAACTAAAATTCATTTTATAAATTTCAATTTTATAGTCAGATGACATTCACACATGAATGGTGAAGGATACCCTCCTATCACTTGGCTTCCTGCCCAATTTCCATTTGGATAAACCAGTTTTGAAGAAGTCTTTTTCAAACAAAACCAAAGTCTAACTTTGAGCAGTTCTGCTAGCATGTCCATGACTGTGGACACGGCTATTCGAATAGTTTGACACTCTGCAGAGGTTGTACAACTTTACCCACAAGACACAACTTCTCTAGTTTGTTTGATATCCGTCGATAACACCGCTCACTACCTTAGGTAAGCAGTCTAGAGCATGTGTCAAGGCCTTTACAATGCACCATCCTTCCGCAGTCTACCCTCTCTAAGGTTTCGCCACCCCCTTTGGAATGAAAACCTCCGGGTTCGGGCCCCCTCTTGAGCCAAGTGGGACAACATAGTCATGAAAGACAACCCACCGAAACAGTTGGATCGACCACGATGGAACTTTGCAAATTAGTCGGCCAGGCCCTACTCCCCATACTGAGGACATGTGGTGGTACAGTATGGCTTAGCATCATGCACTTGAAGACCAGTCCTTAACTGACTTGGACAACTTTTCAACAGAACCCATGGGCCTCAACCATACCCGATTGAGCCCATGCATGAACATGCACCCACCAAACATCCATTATGTCCAAGTCCAAACCCATTTTCATTTTATTTTCCAGGTAAAGGTATTTTTTTAAACCTTTTATGGTAAAACAATACCATAGATCCAATTTAATTCGAATTTGAAATATTTAGCTAAAAATTTCCCAAATACAAGATTCAATCTAGGCATTGGCTAAGCATTTAATTATTTCCAATATTATTTTATCTAATAGTGACAAGGAAATGATAATCAATATTCAAATTGGCTATACACAAGGAATTGGAATAACTAAGTATTTAAACAGGGGATTAAAATAACTGGATAAAAATTATGCATGCAATAGTAATTTAAAAACATAATTAAATAAATTTAAAATAATGGGATCGATATGATCAAGGGTATAACTTGTCTTGCTTGATTGAACGCTGCTCCCAAATGGCGTTGAAATCTGACTTTCCGAAGTCGTCGAAATCTAATGTGAAAATAAGCCAAATTCAAAAAAAATTCAAATAACAATTCAAATGAACTACAAATTAAATAATTTTGGTTTAGTTAGCTAGATCTTGAATTTAGATAAATTTAGAAATTTGAATAACCCAAATCGGAGTTCGGATGCAAAAGATATGGGCTTTGGAAATTTGAATTTTAAAGAAACCCTAATTTTCAGATTTTATTGAATTTCTCGAATTATTTTTCTAAAGGAAATTCGGTTTATTGCGCAAGCTGACATTAGAGAGGGAAATTCTTTTCCTCGGTCGAATTATTTTTGTAAAAGAAATGGCTTTGACTCGTTGACATGTGGGCCCGATGGTCAAAGACTGGGTCCACGGCCAGTCAATGGTCCATGATGGACCCGGCGCACGCTACAGTGGGGACTGCCACGCGTGTATCCACGCGGGCGTGACGAGGCCAACACGTGGCGGCCACGAGGGCAAAAATGGGCGAGGTGGCATGCGGTGGCAGCCGCGTGGCACTGCCACGGTGGCACAAGGCCGGCGGTGCCACGGCCTCGGGCTCGCCGGCGATGGTGGCCCAGGCAGGCCCCGACGAGGGTGGTAATAGGGAGAGGGGAGTGCGGGGAGTACGGCGTGCTCACTCGGGTGGCCGGAGAGGGACAGAGGCGGCCGGCAGCGGAGAGAAGGCGGTGGCGCGGTGCGGCTTGTGGTGGTGGTGGTGCTCCCGTGGGATTCCGGCGATGCGAAGGCGAGCACCGGGTAGGACTCGGTGCCGCGATGCCGCGATGCCGAAGATGCGGTCAGAATCGCTAGGGGATCGTCACGACGGCGCTAGAGGCGGCGGAGTGCTGGCGGTCGACGGCGACAAAATCTCGAAATCCGGCGAGATGGAGGCGAGAGGGGAGGAGTGGGTGGCAGCATCGGCTCCGGTGGGAAGAGGGGCACACCATGCCTCCTTTTATAGGGGCGGAGGAGGTCGGGAGGGGGAGATTAGCGGCGGAGATCACGACGGTAGTTAGGCGAAATCCTGGTGATCTCGCGCGCGGATGAAGGGGCAACGGGGGGAGGAGGCGGCTTGATGCGGGGGATTAGATGTGCACGTCCGCGCGTGAAGAGGGGCAGGAAAACACGGCGGAGATTGAGCTCCATGCGGGCGGAAATGGCGGCGGTCCGTTGCGGCAGCGGGAAGAAGACGCGGGGGAGAAGACAAGTCGCAGGCCGTTGGATTCTCATCCAACGGTGTGGAGAGTTTGGGTGGCGTGGGGCGATGATGGCCGTTGGATTCTAATCCAACGGTGGCTGAGAGGGAGAGGGGATAAGGCCGGGTGGAGCGGGCCGTGCGGAAGAGAGAGATGGGCCAGGAGATTTGGCCCACTAGGGTTTTAGGGTTTTAAAATTGATTTAATTCCAGAAATTTATTTATGCTTTAGAAAATAGCAAAATAATTCCAAAAATTATGAGAAAATTCACAGAAATTCTCTTATTTATTTTGGACTTAATAAAATAGTTCCAACTTATAATTGGCTATTAATTTTGCAGAATAAATTATTTTGGCTTTAAATTTTTTTAGGAAAAAGCTTTTAAAATATCAGAAAATTCTAGAAATTAATTAAATTTTTATTTTTCAGATCCAACCAAATAAAACTTTAAGAACTTCAAATAAATTTTAAATTTTGACTTTTAAAACTTCAAAAAAATCAAACAAAGCAAATAAGCACTATCAAATTTCAGAAAATCCAATAAGTTTATTTTATTTTATTTTGGTAACAACACTTTGGGATGTTACAAAACCATATTAGTGTATCATCACTTGATGACCTTCGAGTGAATCGCACCTTTAACCATTCATTGAACCGACGGTTGTGCTCTCCCGTGATCCAAACCTTTGACCGGTCTGGATTCTATTAGCGTACCATGTCTTTGTGCTCGTTGATGTACAGGGACACTTGGGTCATGTGTTGCAAGACCGTGAAATAGGCTTGAGCGTATATATCCAAATTGGGAGTGATTTCTTTCCTTCCGATGGTCCCAATACCCTATAGTCTCCCCTCATGACGAGATAGAGGCACACCTATTGGTTCCACCTGAGCCATATAGTCAACGTAGAACTCAATGACCTCTTCGGTTGCATAACCTTCGATGAAGCTACCCTCCGGTCGAGATCGATTTCGTACGTAGGACTTGTGGATTCTCATATACCTCTCGAATGGGTATATATGATGTAGGAACATATGGTCGTATATCTTTATCTTTTTCACAAGGTGAACAATGAGATAGATCATGATATCAAAAAATAACGAAGGGAAATACATCTCAAGATAACATAGAATTGTCACCACCTCGGTCTGCAGAGCATCTAGCCCTTCGGGATCGATGACCTTCTGAGCAATTGAGTTAAAAAATAACATAGCCTCAAGATTGCCACTCGGACCTTATTCGACAAGATACTCTGAATTGCAGCAGGAAGTATTTGTGTTATCAGCACATGACAATCATGAGACTTCATACTAATTAATTTCAAACCTTCCATAGAAACAAGTTTCTTAATGCTGGCGGAGTAACCGGATGGAACTTTGACACCATGCAAGCTCTGGCACAGTTCATTTCTCTCGGCCTTGGATAGAGTATAGCAACCTGGGGGAAGGTACGTTCGTCCTTTATTGATCTCTTTCGATACTAACTCGGTCCTTATGTTCATATCAACCAAGTCATGTCATGCGTTAACATCGTTCTTTGTTTTGCCACTAATATTCAGTAAGAGACCAATGAAGCTATCACATACGTTCTTCTTCACGTGCATGACGTCGATGCAGTGGCGAACTTCTAAGTGCTCCCAATAAGGCAAGTCCCAAAAAATTGACCACTTCTTCCAGATATTCTTCTGGCAGGTCTTTAATTTACGTCCCTTCCCAAGCACAACATTGATATCCTTAACTATATCATAGACTTCTTTCCCTCTTAAAGCCCTTGGAGCTGAACCGTCCTCCTTATTTCCGTTGAATTGTTTTTTCATCTTGTGATATTGGTGAATCCTAGGAAGGAACCTGCGGTGATGCATATACACAGTTTTGCATGAGTTGTTCAGCCATACACTCTCGGTACCATCTAAGCAGTGCGGTGACTCCTTTTGTACTGAACCCCAACATATTACCAAGGGCAGAAAAATCATTGATGGTGTAGAACAACATGGCGCGTAAAGTGAAGTTCTCTCGTTTGTACGCATCCCATACTTGTACCCCTTCATCCCACAGTGTCACAAGATCTTCCAGTAATGGTGCTAGGTACACATTAATATCATTCCCATGTTACTTCAGCCCTTGGATAAATAGTGACATCAAAATGTACTTTCGCTTCATACACATCCAAGGAGGAAGGTTGTACATACATAGATTCATGGGCCAGGTGTTATATCGGCTGCTCATGTTATCAAAAGGATTCATTCTATCTGTACTCAACCCAAACCTTATGTTTCTCAGTTTCGCACCAAACTCTTCGAAGCTTCGATCGAAGTTTCTCCACCGTGCAGAATCAGTAGGGTGTCTTAGCTTTCCATCTTTCTTACGCTCGTTCGAGTGCCAACGCAGCAATCTTGCCTCCTTTCGGTTCACAAATAAATGCTTCAAATGTGGGATTATAGGCAGATACCATAACATCTTAGCAGGAGGTCCTTGCATCACCTTAGTAGTATTCTTATGCCTGTATCGGGATGCTTTGCACACGGGACATACATGCATGTCTGCATACTCTTAACGGTAGAGGATACAATCGTTCAGACATACATGTATTCTTTCTACTTCCATTCCCAATGGACAACGAACCTTCTTGGCTTAGTAGGTGGTGTTGGGCAACACGTTTCCCTCTGGAAGGATGTCTGCTAGGAGACCTAACAACGCCGTGAAACTCTTGTCGGACCAACCAGTGCTTGCCTTCAATTTTAGCAGTTCAAGTACGGATGACAACCTTGTATATTCCGGCTTACAGCCAGGAAACAAAGGTTTCCCTGAGTTTTCCATTAAGTCCTCTAATTTACCAAACTCTTTCTCACTGTAGTTTCCTTTTGCATCGCGTAGCATTTGATCCAGATTGTCATCGTACGACCTATCCTCATCAAAAGCACAATACACATCCAGCATATCGTTGACTTCCTCGGCGATGTCGTTATTATTAACTTCTTGTATGATCTGCTCTTCACCGTGACTGGTCCAACATCTATACCCTTTTTTGAAACCCCTTCGAATCAAGTGCGCTTCGATCTATGCTGGGTTGTTAAATATCTTCATATTACTGCAATCAATGCATGGACAGTAAATAAATTTTATCCCCTTCTTTAACATATTTTGCTCGGCGGCTTTTCTAAAAGCAAACACGCTATTAATGTACTCTTCACTTACACGGTTCTCACCGTACATCAAGTTTCGATCCATCTACGCTACACACGTAACAAATTAGTGTTAAATTAGATTAATAAACCGCAAGTACTCTTCCTAGTGACCAAACATACTAAAATTGATTAGCGCTTAACCTAGAGCAAATATAAAGGGTTACAGATCGTTACCCTCGAAGCTCATGACGAAAATCCCAAATATCCCGCGATGACCACCACCCTTTCTTCCTCCTCTCCTTCTCCTCACTTCCTCCTCTCTTTAGCTTCCTTCTTTCCTTCTCCTCCCTGCCTTCTTCTTTCCCTTCCTTCTCCTCTCTAAGGTGCGTAATGGGGGAGGAGGCAGTAGGGGTGGCGGCCCAAACGGGAAGGGGGTGGAGGCGCTAGGGGCAAGGGGTCTGTCGGGACAGCCGGGTATTTATAATGCTTGCATATCACATACGGTTAAGAACCGTCTGTGACGTATCAATATCACAGACGGTTTGTAAATTATCACAGGCGGTTCTTAACAATAACTGTCTATGATGTCTGCGATTATCACAGACAGTTCTATTTACAAACCGTCTGTGATAGTTACATATCATAGACGGTTCCTTTAGAACCGTCTGTGATAAGTATAACACATACAGTAAAGGAACTGTCTGTGATGAGGCGTCCAGTATAGCCTGTTTTATAGTAGTGTGCCCTTGGGAGCATGACTTATCTTGTCCGTGCCCCTGGAGGTCGTACCTCGTCTGGTTAGTGCGTCAGGGGCACGAACAAGTGTATTTCATGTGAAAAAATTGGAATAAAAATTCAGTGAATTCATGTGATAATAGAACACATGATAATATAGTGAAATGACATCCTCGATACGTATGCACATAATGTATACGACGTAATTACAAACGAGCTATAATAGAATTTTTTTAAATAATATTATTTTAATAAAGAATTACAAAAATAACTTGGGAATGACTTGGGAACAAGGGACCACACCCTTGTTCCCAAGTCATTCTCTCTCTAATATTTCGTTCTGTACTCTCAAATAAATTGGTTCAGTAAAGGGATTGCATTATAAATGGTACTTCTATACTTTTGTTATTTCGTCGCCGAACTCGCATTCCAAATATTTTTGTTGATTTCTCTTCGAATGGGGCTATTTTTGCTATTGCGCCGCTGACATAGCATTCCAAATATGTTTTGTCAGACCAAAACTCCTAAATTGTGCTCTACTTTATATTTCCTTATCTTTTCAAAAATGATCGGTTGCTTGGACACTTAAAGATATTACCAATATATCTATATACTTTAATTTCAATTTCCACTTCCTGTCGCCGATTCAAATGGCGGAAGGACTATTTTCATAGTGATAGGATCCCTGTCGCCATTCCAAATGGCGACATGAGTATTTTGCTATTTGGAATGGCGACAGTAGCCCATTTTGTAAAAAAAAAAAAAAAATCAAATATTTATTTTTGTAATTATGTATTAAAATAATATTATTAAAAAAATCTATTGTAGCCTGTGTGTAATTACATCATATACATTATGTGCGAATGTATCGAGGATGTCATTTATCTGTATTATCACATGAAATCACAGAATTTTCATTAAAAAAATCATTTCCATTCAATTTTTTTCACATGAAATACACTAGTTCGTGACCTTGATACACCAACCAAACAAGATCCGGCCTCCAAGGGCACGGACAAGGCAAGTCATGCCCCCATAGCACTGACTAGGCAAGTCATGCCCCTAGGGGCACCTACTTGGCAAGATATGCCCTTAGGGGCATTGACTCGACACGTGTTGTTTCCCCACTGTAATACCTCAAATGTATTCGAGAGAGAATAATTAAATTAGAAAAAAAACTTTTAGCAAAACGATTTAACAGGGGAAAAGAGGGGGATTTCTGCAAAAATCTTAGCAACCTGGGCTTGGGCCTTGGCCCAAGGGGCCTTGTGTTAGTTGGCCAAAGGGGGGAGGTGCCACCCTCCCCCAAAACCCTAGCCCCCCACTTTCCCCCTCCTCCCATTATTGGCCGCCCCCTCCTCCCTTGGCCGCCCCCTTGTGCCTCCTCCCAGTGGCACCTCCTCCCTCCAGCATTGCTTCCTCCTCCGGTGAGACCTCCCGCTGCCGACGAAGAACGCCCTTGGTGCTGCCGGCCACGTGAAGGAAGAAGGAGGATCTACCTAGTAGTGCTCGACCAAGAAAGAGGGAGAAGGGAGAAGGGAGAAGAGAAGGGTAGGGATCGCGGGCTGGTATTCGTGTTATTCAGTAGTTCTCCAAGGGTAATCCCGAATCCGTTCATTTAGTAGCGTAATTTTGTATTTAGGTAGTGTCGGTTTTAGATTAGTTCTCTGGCAGTCTGTAGTATTCGTTTGATTTAGGGTTGTTAGCTATGAAATCTGGTCTGGCCATCTCCTAAAGAGTTATAGATAACGTCGATAGCTTTCTGTAGATTCTTGGATTAGGTCGTTTGGATGAGCGGATTAGGAGATATGATTTTCGTAGCACTGCTGTTGTGTGGTTATGTCATAATTCTGACAGTTAATGTTAATCAGTCATTAGCAAATAGTTAATGAATTATTTAGAAGATCTCACCAAAACAAAAGTTGTAGGTATGTTAGTAAGGTTTTCAGAGAGCTAAAGAATATAATTTTTGGATAATTGTACTGAAAGATACATTAGTTTTAGTCTCGCTATCTAGAACCCCTGACGAGATTTAGTTGTTCTATTAAACTGTTTGGTAAGGATAAAAGATGGCTGAATATGAAAATCTCACCAACTAGGTTTATATAGATAAATTAATAAGCTTTCCAGAGGATCAAAGAACACCCTTTTCGGATCTCTAGACGAAAAGTTATGAATTTTAGAAGAGGACTGCCTGTTGAGGGGACAAATCGATGTCATGGGATTTGGCTTTTTGGGTTGTGCTAGGGAGCGAAGTGATTTATATATTTGTTTCTAGCAATGTTTAGTCCAGAATTGTTATCTTAGAATGTTTATTAAAATTATTCATGTGGGGGTTTGGTTCCGGGGGGCAGCGCCCTCTTCACGTCTTTCATCCTCGCACGGTTGAGGCAAGTACAAATAGTGATAGAATAATTAAGAGTGATTGTTCATGTTTGCTGGTATTATGTGTATATTCTCTACTCATGGATATTAGAATGATGTGTATGTCGCTGTTCATGAATGCTAGAAGTATGAGTATGCTCGTTATTCATGTATATTGTTGCTGGCTAATACATGTTTATGTTAGATAAAAGAATTGATTCATATGCATCATGTTATCATCTTTGAGGTTTGATCATGTTGTGACCAAGTATTGATTTGGAGGTCCCTGTCATGTATTAGGCGGGCTTGAGGTCCCCACACTCATGGAGTGTGGGCTTACAGTCTCTGTGCTAGAAGGCACATGCATGGGTATGCATCGACGGATGCATACTCCGCATTACCGGTATATGCAAAGAGAAAAAAGAAAAGTTGCATTTGTGCATTTGCATTGCATGCACATGTGAATTGGTTGATTATAAAGAATTGTGGTTGGATGATGATGATATAATTGTGTATGATATTGTCTCATTAATGTGTACTTTGCTAAGTTTTGGACTCACTCTTGCTGTGTTTGTGTTTTTAGGTACCCCTTACGAGAACGACATGCATAGGAGGGAATAGTCATAAGTTTGGTTGCACACTGCCATAAACTATTTATAATTGGTTAAATTTGGAATATGCCTTAATAATTGAGCAAACAGCTTAAAGAATTCTCTGTTGGTTATTTCTTATGTGTTGGATGTTTTGTAATAGAGTTGATTAGCATGGTATGGCTGTCTTTATGTTTACGTTATAGATTTGATGATTGGATTATTTTTTATTGTTATTAATAACTATGCAAACCTCCGGTATGGTTAACTATACAAAGGAGGTTCTGCCGAAATTTAGTAAAATGTCTTAGTTTAATTTGTTACTCAGTTATTTTAGTAGCATTCCATGCTCTTGTTATGCTGGGGTGTTACACCCACGACTCTACGGTGTCATTTTTGTATTTGATGTGCACAGGGAGCTAGAATTGCTAATTCACGTGTTAATAGTGCCAAATGCGCCAAAAACTCTAAATATTCCCATGTTATGCTGGATCACGTGGTACGCCAAAAATTGCTGGAGGAGCTCATCCCACCAAACCAAACACTACCTAAGTTGGGCGGAGGAGTTATAAGAGCATGTACAATAGTGTACATCAGCTGTTTGTAAATCTTGACATGTAAGGCACGAGATGATATGGACGGAAGAAGTGAGTATAGAGAATTGGATCGTCTCTCATGTTGTAGTCGACTATAAGACGAGAAACACGACATATTATACATGGAGTAGCTATCTATAGAGACATGTAAAAGGACAACTCATTGTAGGAGCTGTGTTTAGCGCTGTTCTAAATTGACATATAGAGGTACTATAGACAGTAGTTGTTTATACCATTGTACATGCCCTCAGGCTACTTGGTGACCTATTAAGGCAACCGCGACGATTCGATTTCTGCAAAACTTTTGAAAGTTGGAGTAGTATACTATGGTCCACTTTGCTGTATAAATTTGCAATGACAATCTTCAATTTTACCACTGCCTCTATCTATACTTTGCATAGGAATTACTTTGTAGGGTCTCTCCAAGAACCGGAAGGCCCCTCTAACCGAATGTAGTCGTACATTACCCCAAAGAACTCAGTGAGCGACCTCGTCTGAGTGATGACGATGGTGTTCTCGCCTTCTCGAAGCAGGTAGCCCTTGATGGCGAAGTCGAAGCTCCACTGCACGCCGTGTATGCCGTGCCTCGCGATCGCGTTGCCGTCGCCGAACTCGGGCGTCGTGAAGGCCTCCCCGCCCGATCTCCTTGCGCCGTTCACTTGGACCTCCAATCTGGACATGTGCGCGGCTGCAAGAGCGACGCGCAGCGTGTAGGCGCCGTCTGCTACGACACGGTCCAGATTGAACCGGATCTGCCGTGTCGTCGGCGCGTGATTGTTGCCTACCTCTCTGCGCAGCAGAGTACATGGCTTGTTTGTGTGCTGTGTTTGTGGATAAGATGCAGATAAACTGAGAAATATGGGCACAAAAAAGCAATGTCTGTTACCTTATGACATGTGCGAAGAACCAATCCTTGGAGTGATCGCTTTCGCCGATCGTGAAGACAGGATCGTTTTTAGGGTACAAGTCGGTGTACCTCTCCCACAAGCCGTACTGCCTATACCTGTCCAACGAAACCAAACCAGTCAGATCAGGGCTAGAATTCTCGTGCCATATATGTTCTGATTAAGAGTTAAACGGCAAGGGACTAACTTGTCTTCGGTCAGAAAGAGCTTGTTGAGGTATTTCGGGTTGGGGTCAGGGACAAAGAACTCGGCCGCACTCCGGTCAGGAACACCAATCTCCCACAGTGTTGGGCCTGATCTCGGAGGCTCAAACACAAGATCACCAAAGTTGATGGTGCGACCTGCTTGGATTGAAGGAACAATGGTTAGTCAAACAGTACAGAGTTGCTCTGATTGTGAATTGTGATCCAAACTGCCAATGAAATGGCAACACTGAAACACTAGCTAGTACTAGTATACTACTAACCTGGTCTTACGGTTACGCGAGAAGTGTATACGTAGTCTCCGAGAAACCCAGGAACCCATGCATAAAGATTGAACACTCCTGCCCGCACATTGTCTATGGTAAATCTGCCGCACGACGTGGTCCTTGTCCAGAACTGATAATTCTGCAAGTAGTGCCAAGTCTCTCAGAGTGTTGTAAATTTAGCTAAAACTTTATTCATGCTTCTGTTTTAGTGTTTTTTTTATTTATTTCATACCTTGCTCTCCGTCGCCCAGGAGCCAGGTTGTCCAGGTGAGGCAAGGCCAATGTAAGCCATCCCAGCAGGCATGTCTTGGCCACTAATGTACCTGTCTCTGACCCATAGCCTCCCGGTAACCGAGCCTCTTTCGTCTGCCTTATGGAAGTCTCGTGATTCAGGGAAGCTATACGGCCATTTGCTTACTTCAGCTTGCGCCTGTGCCTTTGCGTCCTCCCAGAGGGCCTGCAGTTCTCCTCTCTTCGGGTTCGAATTCAGGTAGATGAACACCGGGCCCATGACTTTCTTCCAGTACTCGCCGTCCTCGATCTTCAGCACTATGTCGTTCCCAATGTAATGCGTCCCTAGAAACATCTGGCAGAGACAAACATCACAAAGTTTTCAGTTAACTGTCGCAAACATTCGTCAGTATGCTACAACTGCAGCAGATGTACTGTTATCTTTTGGTTGGAATTGGATTGGGGAATGAATGAGTGAACGATCGATGCGTGCTTACAGTCAAGGAGGTCGGTCCAACGTGCGAGGTGAGCTCCCGCTTGAGCGGGCCGCCGCTCTTGAACTCATTGCTGGGAGTGATGACCCAGAAACCCATGGGATTGGGATGGTTGCTGCTGATCCACCCATGAATTGCGTTGTCCTTGTTATCCAGGGAGTACTCGTACTTGTCATCCACCTGGATCAGACACACCAAACTGTCGATTAACATTTCTGTCACAGTGTCACTGGACTAACAATAATTTTAGCATGCTTTGCTTTTTCAGTACAACTTGATTTGCCATACCAAAATCATGTTCAATTTTTTTTTCTTCTAGTACGTACAGAGTACTAACCTCTCCTTTGAACTGTGGCTCAGAGGGTTGACGAGCAGGACTGCCTCCTTGAAGGCCAGTGGAGCACCACGGGTGGATCTCTGTCCGTTGCCCTGGGCATGTACCTCTGTACATCGTCTGAGATCGCCATGTAATTGAACCTAACACACAATGTTCATATCATAGCCAGGACTAATTAATTAAAATCCTATGAAAAGGTTAATTAAATCCTATGAAAAGGACAGAGGACCAACAGTACAGAGATGACAAATGTCCACTCATCCATTTGTACAACACATGTTAAAAAGAAAAGGCTGTGTGTTTTATCTACGAGGAGCTAGCTGAATGACTTCACAATACAACAAACAGTACTCACTTGCCCGTGTTGAGTTTGAAGGCGAGTCGAGCCTCTGAGATGTTCAAAGCAGGCCAGTCTCTGGCATGCTCGAAGATGGCATAGCAGTAGAATCCAGAGCTGCCTTTGAGCATCACCAGCCTGAAAAAGTAGTTAGTGCAAATGTCAGTGATACTAGTATATCACAGGACAACTAACAAATTTGTCATCAGCACCATTTGACGAAAATGACGAATGGCTCACCTCTTGTCAATGTTTAGACGGACGCTATTTCGACGTGATGGATTATATGTACTCCTGAAAGAAAGCTCCACTTGCTCTTCACTTGAGGATACCACCTTGAATTCTGTACTATCCAACCTGCATGCGCAAATGCAGTTAGTATGTCAATTTGAGATAAGCATCTGTAAAACTAAAGGGCACAATTCATCCCATTCCTTGGAAACTACTGGTACTATGTTTCAAACGAAAAACCTTGGAAATTATCTGAACTGCTGTACATCCTGTACGTGTTTAATTATTCAGCAATAATTCCTGAAGGTGTTTAATGGTGCCATTGCTTTTCAGACAGTACTGGAGAAACACATTACAGTTTACAGCTCTGTTGTTATCAGGAAGCATCTATTCGGTGCACATTCATTTGTAGTTGGTTAGCTTCTGTTTGATGTCTTGAAATGAAAGTATGAAACCTTACCATGCCCAGAAAAAACTAGTTCTTCGCCGGGCTGGCGGCGCTTCTTGAATCCATATAAATATTTGTGGTTCCAAACTGTTAACTGAACTTATTACAGGCTAGCTAGTAGGTACCTAATCGATCAGATAGAGAGCTTTTAAGTCAAACTAGTATATATATTAATTGTTGATGACTGGTTGGTTTGATCATGTTAAATATGTTGTGAGCTATGACAGCGCAAGGCACTTGAACAGCCTACTAGCAAAGTAGTGGTGACTTTCAGTTTATGTACTACTTTCAGTTGGACATCGATCCTTCGGAACTAGGGATGGAGGACCCTAAGGCCTAAACACGGGGAGATGAATCTGTTAACGTGTAATTAGCAAGTGTATATTTGGTAGTCCTAATTACCTGATTTAGCTCTACCTGATTTAGCTCCCTAATTGTAGCCTTAGCTGCACTCAGCCGTTGTAATGCCTCCTGGCTATTTATGTACATCGTATGACAATGGAAAGCATTCATTGCGTGATCAATCAACGCTTTCAGAATCAAAGCACACCAAGGCGGTGGAGTAAAAGATAACGCAATTTAGTTAAAATTAGTACTTACATATCGACAATGCCTCTTGGGTGATCGGAGCCGGGGAAGTTCCAAACCACATCCCAATGCCTGCAAGAAATATTTATACAGATCGTGCATGCATGCTTGCCGTTATCTCACAGCAGTACTGTTCAACAATCTCCTTGTTTATATGAACAATTAATCGAACAGATTGGAGGAGAGGATCAGTGCGTAGCTGATGCAGTAATTTATAACATACCCGCCAGAGTTGTCCTCCTTGGTGAAGTGCAGCAGGTTGCGCTCCCGTTGTAGCGGACGCCGGTGATGTGGCCCTGAGGCTTGGACAGCGCCACCTGCACGATGCCATTGTCCACGAGGACCTGCACGCACACATACATGCATGCACAAGCATTAAACAATTAATCAGTAATTCAACAACACAAAACGCAAAACGCTCAGTACTAGCGAGTAATATTAAGAGATCTAGCGATCGATGCAGATGCAAATTAAGAAGCAAGGATTAAACTGCTGCATGCACATATGAAATTATGAATACGCGCAGGCAGCAGGCACGCACCTGGTGATTCTCCGCGTGTAGCGTAACCCGCCCAGGGGCTGATCCCGATCCCGATCCCGACGTCGTCGTCTCGGCGGCCGCAACGAGCCGCAGTAGGGATGCTGCGACGGCGAGCAGGATCAGAACTGTCTTTGCTTCCGCGGCGGCGGCCATTGAGCTCGAAGCCTCGAGGTCGCCGGCTGACCGGTCGATCGGTGCAATCGGATTACTGCCTGCGTGTGCCGTGTCCGTCGGAGAGTTGATTGATTCAGGCAACTAGCTAGTGCTGTGGCGAGCTGCAGCTGCGCGCTTTATAATGCACGGTGTGTTTGGAACGGCTGGACTTTCCTGAAAAGTCATTTTTTGGTGTGTTGCAGGGTTTTTCGGTTGGACTTTACTGATTTGTTGTTTGATTGTCTGACTTTTATGTAGTCTGGCTGTAACTTCCGAGATAAAAAATGTCTGAAATGCTCATGAGGACAGTAATAGCTTATTTGATGTCGTTAACGCAATTAACAACATTTAACGATAATTTAACAACATTTGACGACAATTTAACAACATTTGATGACAATTGACGACTATTAATAACGACTAACGCAATTGACGACTACTATCACAATTGACGAGAACTACCGCATTAAACGACAACTACAACAATTGACCACGATTAACGACAATATACCATAAACAACGTAATAAACCACAATTAGCATATTTAACGACAATTATTACAATAAAATTTATTACATAAATAATTATTACAATAAGTAATTATTACAAGAAATAATGAATACAACGATTATTTCATTTACAACAATAATTTGTTCGGTTACTCTTATTATAATTATATCCATTAATGCATGTTCTGTTACATATACAAACTAAATTGATACAAATTATCTATTGCAAATCACCGATTGTTATTACAATGTTCAATATTTGTGTCTATGTAAAAATTATCCATAATTGCTTTGGATGAGTTTCGAATAATGATTGCAGAGTTAAATTTTTAGTGGTCATGTGTTAAAATTGTAATATTTATTTATTGTAATATTTATTCATTGTAATAATTGTTTTAATTTTATTCATTATTCAATGTACTAATTGTGTGTAATAATTACTTATTGTAATAATTACTTATTGTAATAATTATTTGTTGCAATAAATTTTTATTGTAATAATTATCGTTAAATACATTAATTGTGGTTTATTGCATTGTTTATGGTATATTATCGTTAATCTCGGCCAATATCGGTAGTTCTTGTCAATTGTGGTAGTTCTTGTCAATTGTGTCGTCATTGTTAATAGTCATCAATTGTCGTTAAATATCGTTAAATGTTGTTAAATGTCATCAAATATTGTTAAATATTGTTAAATATCGTTAATTATTGTTAAATATTGTTAAATATCGTTAAATGTTGTTAAATACCATTAAATATTGTTAATTGCGTTAAACGGCATCAAACAAGCCATTAACGTCCTCAGGGGCGTTTCATACATTTCACATCTTGGAAGTCGAGCCAACCTACCTAAAAGCCAGACAGCCAAACACCAAATCGTAAAATCCCAACCGTCATTTCGCAAACGTAAAGCCCCGTAGCATAGTCGGAAGTCATCTTTCGTAAAAGCACACCAAACAAACAGGACCTATATACGCCAAGCACGCAACGCTGGGGCTAGCTAGCTAGCTATTTATCTTGTTCGAGATCGAAATAAACAAGCATCACCGCCGTCGCAAAACGCTTAATCGCACTACATAGGGTTTGTTACAACACCACACCGTGCAAGGAAGCTCTCACCCATCTCTTCCGTTTTCCCATTGACCTAGCATCCAAAACCAAAATAGACGTGCTGCAAGTGCCCGCTGAAACCGAAACGAACTGCACACAACGCGATTTAATCGAAAATTTTGGCACCTCTTCCATCGAAATCGAACCGGGCTATATGGTATGCGGCATGCATGCTTGCATGGTGTGCAGTATATTTTTGTTCGGTTGTCCTATGCACAATCGGATTGGTTTCCCCTCTACCGTACGTGTACAAACTTGATCAAAGCGCCGACAGAGGTGCCCACCAATGATTGGTTTCCATTTTACCCCCTTCATCTTCACCGCCTAATTGCACCAAGAAATCTCAAAATTGATTTGTCGCCATCGACAGTGTAGCTTGCCAACAATGTTGGCAACTAGAGTAGGCCTATTCTATGTACATAGGCATATACAGCATAGCTACCCTGCCTGTTGTAACCTTATGGTTTCAATAAATGAAATGAAATCGAGGGTGTCTTCCCCTCTGTTTCCAAAAGCAAACAAAAGAAAATTCCCTAGCTAGCTACCCTATTAAGTTTCTTCTACTATTAAGTTGTAAATCATTATGGAAGTGACTGGGGAACGCTATAGCATTGCAATGGTGTAACAAGTTTCATGATGTTTCAAGAAGTTTCGTGAGAACATTTTAAAAGTTTCAGGTTTCAACGAGTTTCGCGTGTTTCTAAAAGTTTATATGAGTTTCCTGGTGATTCAAAGAAAAGTTTCAAACTCAAGTTTTAACGAGTTTCAGATTTTGGAACACAAGTTTTAACAAGTTTTAGTCGAAGATTTTCGAGAACTTTCACAAGTTTGAAAACAAAAGTTTCAACGAGTTTCAATCAAAGTTTCAAGAAGGTTTCAACTTATTTCAATCAACTCACGTGGCTACGACGTTACTGCTGCGTCGCCACGAAGTTGTCTGACATCATCCGCCGCCGATGCACCCTCTTCTCCATCTCCGTCCCCAACTACACGCATCGCTGCCGCCACGGTCGTGTGACATCGTCCGCCGCCGATGCACCTCTTCTCCATCTCCGTCCGCAACTACCGCCGCCCGTCGATTCGAGTGGAGGTGAAGCACCACGCGCCGCCTCGCGTGCGGATCTCGTGGGGACCCGGGTTATCTCCATAAGACCAAGGCTAAGCATGGTCTTAAGGACATAACTCGACCTCCAAGAATGGATTCCAACTTAACTCAATCTAAGTGAGAGGCTTAAATGAAAACTAGAGCTCCGACGATCATGCGCGCTTGCTCCTCTGCGAGCACTACATGATTGTCGGTTCTCCAACAAGCCAAGCACTACACTTAGAGAGTTAAATGGGAAGCCATGAACAGCGAGCATGACTTATATTGGCTCCCAGGATCTGCGACCAATATACTCATACTCTCATACAACGTGGATCACATCCATACAACAAACATACATCACTAGTTCAAAAGACAACAATATAGTTTAAGTCTACAACGATTTACAAAACTACGACCGCCAAATTCAAATAAGAGTATTAAGTAGCAGCGAAAACAAGTAAATAAACCAAAAGGCCAGCAGTGGTATACCCCATAACTCATCGGCAACCGACTAGGGGTTAAATGATAGCATTACTCATCAGTGTCACCTAAATCGACACTGACAAGCTCATCGGGCTCGATATCTTCCTCACCTGTAAGCCAGTAGAACAAACTAGCTGAGTACCAAAGAGTACTCGCAAGTCTTACTGTAACGTCCCAAAATTTAGTTTTTCAAAAATCTTTTGAGTAGTTTAGGTCTCTGAAAAATTTCACCAATTTTATTTGAATTAATAAAGCTTAATTGAAATTTTCCTAAATTAAAAATATTTAATTTGACTAATATAAACATTAATTAAATAAAAACCTGTGTTATTTGGCTTCCTTGTCTTTCAAGGATTTTTTGGGTATTTTCTGAGATTTTTCTGGATTTATTTGCTATTTATTTGACCTTCTTGATTTTCTGTCTTTTATTTAATTCCGAAAATCAGAATTTTCTCTCTACGGTTCATCTTCCCGTCCCGAGCGCAGCAGAGTCCAGTACGTGCACAAAACAAACTGAAAAATTCAAATTTCCATATCTTCCTCTACGGTGCATATAAAAGCGAGCCGTTTGCGCCCACGCGTCCATATTGATCTCCTCTTCCAATCCCCTGAATTGGTTTCCTCCAAACCGATCTAGTTTCATCGCAATCTCCAGAAAACCGAGCTCCAACCGAAGTTCTTCTTCGGCGAACTGCGCCTTCATCCGACGTCCTCCGGCCGAACCGTCTGCGGCGTTGGCTTCGCATCGTCGCGTTCTACGTCATGGTTCCTTCATCTTCGCCCGAAGGTCACCGGAGCACCGTCGGCCATGTCAAGCCCTAAAGCCGAAACGTGTTCATCGCGTTACTCGCATCCTCGGTGAGTTTTTCCAAAATCCGACCACGTCATCTTGTGCCCCTTGTCGATACCTAATTTTCCCTCTTGTAGATTCAAGTTTCATCCACCGCGCCGAGAATCGAGCGTTCTCGCCTCTTGTTCGTTGTCCTTCTCCGCCAATTACTCGCAACCGCTGATCCCGCCTTCAACTCCACCACCGTTGAGTTCGCGTCGCCGCGTTCTACGCCGTGCTCACCTCCTTTTCGCAGAGCATCACCGAAAGTGTTATGCGCCGTGAAGCCGCCGTCGCCGGTGTTCTTCGCGTCGCCGCCGCCGCATGGAGCAAAATCTCGATGTCCGGACGCGCCATCATCTCCGGCTCGTCGTTTCCTTTCCGTTTTGCCCCTTCGCCACCACTGGTTCGCCCCCGTTCATCGGTACTTCCATGAGCAAGAATCAGCCCACTAATCTATTCACTATTCATGTCTCTTCATGCTGTTGCTTCGTTCCTCTATTCGTTTTCTTCTGTTGTTTCTTCCCTGTTGCCATTGCTCTCTATGACAATGGGCCCCATATGTCATGCAAGATAGCAGTTATCTCCTCTCACTTTCATGTTGACCCCATATGTCATCCTCCTAATTAAAATCCTAATTATTTCTCTCACTTACATACGGGTCCCGTATGTTAGTCAACCCTTGGTCAAACCCTATTCATGAGCTTGGTCCACCGTGGACTAGCATATCTATGTGGACCTAGTCCATAGACCAGTGGCCCACATGTCAACCCCTAATCGTATTTTCGGGAATTAATTTAATTCTTGAAAATCCTTTTATCTTATTGGTCCCACTTGTCACTCTCTCTACCTTATTTCGGGAATTATTTTAATTCTAGAAATCCATAAATACCAGTCGGTCCCACCTATCATACACTCATTCTTTTTCTAATATTTTCGGAACAGAATATTCTGAGAATATTCTGTAGAGCTTTTTCATCATTTCATGTGAATTCCAATCTTCCGAGAGCCATATCTTCTTCATCCGAATTCCGATTGAACCCATTCAAGTTTCTAAATTCATATAAATTCAATATCTACCTTCCAGTACCATTCAATTTCAATTTGGGGTTTATTTGATTTGCCTTTTGAATTTAGTTTGTTTTGCGCTTTCTTTCTCGTTAGACGCCGAAGTCTCGGAATCGTCCGAAGGAGCTGAAGATCAAGCAAGTAGAAGATTGAAGATAAAATAAGATCATCATTGCTATAGCAAGGCAAGTTATACCTTTGATCATATTGAATCCCGGTTTTAAAATTACTTTGATTCAAATTATTGCATTAACTTTAAGTAATTATTTAAATGCTTTTGGGTTTAGCTATTAATCCAATTTGTTATATCCACTTTGTCTATTGTATGTCATAATATTTTGTCACCCTAGATTGGTTCATATTTAGTTGGTGCTATGGTATTACCAACGTGGGTTGGTTAGTACGAGTAGATTGCTTAGCCATGCAACGAGTCATCATCATCACCTGAGTTACAATTATAAATTTGACTAAGTGATTATGGAACTATGTGATAAAACTGTGTGTACTGTGTGCTATTACTTTGTGGATGGCATATGTTGCACTTAACCAACAGGGTGAGAAAGGATTTAGACTGAGGCAAGTGGTAGATACTGTGTGATATGGTGGACTTTGTGATGGGAATGATAATCTTTGTGATCTAATTAGAATATGGAAGTCTTGCCTTGGTCAATTAAGGACTTAACTTTGTGCACCATTGAACTGAGCCTTACTGTACGACCACATGCCTGGTATGGGACGGGCCTAACTTAGTAAGTTATGGATTCTCGGCATTGATGTTCAGGTGGATAGGTTAGGTTGTGTGCCAGGGTGGAGGTGTGACTACTTGGTGGTTACATCGCGGGACGATTCGTCGCATCCCTGTCCAGCGATGTGTGTTATACCAATTCTATGTGAGCTGGTATAGCGGTTTGTAAGCACACTGGGAATGTCAATGTTTGAGATGAAGTTTCTGAAAGGTTTTGTTGTGATCGATTCGATCCAGCTTGATTGCATCTTGTGGGTAAAGTGTACAACCTCTCGCATGTTGTTAAACAATCTATTCGAATAGTCGCGTCCGCGGTCATGGACATGCTCGGGGATTTCACACGAGGGGTAGATTTTCATAAAACCTTTGGGAAGGGACAGCTGTGTGATTTAAGTCATATGGCTGTGTGAAAGAATTTGATTAGCCTATGTGTCTTTGTGAAAACAAATATTAAGTTAATATTGTCTATTTGTTTTGAATTATGCTTTCAATCTATTATTTGTATTCAATTGCAAATGTTGCATTTCTGCAAAATAACCACAGAAGCCATTTCCTTTGGAATAAGCCTGCATCTATACATTGCATTCTATGGTATGACTTGCGAGTACGGTTGTGTACTCACGCTTGTTGTAAAACTTGCGCCCAAACCTACAGAAATTTGGGAATCGTCTGTCAACAAGGTCTACTTCGAGAATCGGGGAGAACTAGGTCGCGCACCCTAGCCGATTGCCTGTGGGCATATGGATGGGCTTCACTGAAGTTATTCCGTTTCGTTCCGCTGCAGCTTCTTGTGCTATTCGCCTTCTGAGGCATTAATTGTAAGCTTGACCTTAAGGTCTTTACTCTGATATTTATTGTTATTTGCCTATTTATTAATCATCTTTGTATATGGAAATGATATTTTATCGATGTTGCCACTGTGTGCACTAGCGTGATTCTGGACTAGTGCAAGATATACGAGGGTCCATTGCATTTTGGGTCCCGGCGAGGTGGTATCGAGCCATATCGATCGTAGGTCGTGACCTTAGTTAGAATGACCGCTTGTAAGGAAAACTTCAAAACTTATTTTACAAATGAATTTTTTTAATGATGTGCTATTCTCATCTTGTCTAGCTTCTATACTCTTCCATTCTATTCCTTTCTCATCAATATTCGTCCTCACCATTTGGAGTATTAAATTGGACTCTCTCCCCTCATAACATCTATAGTTTGTCGTTATCCGTGTCAAATGTGTTGGTGGATGCCCAAGAGTAGTTTTGAGTAACTGTGTGAAGACCATGCAACCAATAACAACGTATCAACATCTCCCCAAGTGTTCAAGACAAGCTCGTCGCCAGAAATCAAGACTAAGAAGAAGTTGTACGTCGCCCTGCCTTCTCCAAGATTCGCCTGCAAGGATCGCAAGCAGTCAATGTTTGATGAAGACCGTGATCGATCGAGTTTTCTTGCATCAACCATATAGCATAAATCAGCATAGGTTCCTCCCATGTGTTGAACCAAGTCGCCTGTTAAGTTAGAGTTTAATCGACTAGACGATTAGATCTTTGTTTCCTTCTTCTGTAGTTTGGTCGTGAGTTTTATGCTTCTTAATAGCTTTCCCGCTATTTGTGTGTTCCTTGGTGTTCTTTGGGTTAAACGCTTCTCTTAGTAGATTCTCTTCCCTTACCTTGTGCTTTTCCTCGCATCTATGAGCCTTGGTCACCAAGAGATGGAGAACCCTGAAGCCACTTTGTCGGTAATCTTGAGACGATGCAGGCTACCAGTGTTGTCAACCCCGTGGGACGCTTGTCGCATCGTGAGTAGCAGATCCACCATGGAACAATTGTTGGTAGCTCGACTCAATCCATGAACGTGATGATGCGAACATGAACAACAGGATGACCCAGCAGAATCGCACCATCGCTACTTTAATCAATTTGTTGAATCGTAATAATCAAGCAAGTCGTCGCATCGCCGCCGATGTCGCATTTCAGAGCGCACGATGGCCGGCTACTATCTCCGCGCGAGTGACACATCGTAACCTCGAGCCGCCCCGCCGCCCGTAATCGATCATGCAAGTGACGATGCAACCTCGACAAGATAATGTTTGCAGGATGCACACCGTTGTCATCCCAACGACGCACCCTCAATTCAAATCTTCAAAGTTCATGATGACCAAGCCGTCTATCTTTGAAGGATCAACCATGTAGAATCTTGGATTCGCACCATAGAAGAAAAGCTGACTGTTGTGCAATGCAACGATAATGGAAAAATTTCTACGCCCATCAGACGAGCACACCATCACTTGGGCGAGTTCACCACCGCTTGTGCCAACAAAGATGCGATATCAAGCATAAGTGATCAAGAGAAACCTGCTATTTTGATATCCTACACCAAATCTAGCCGTTGTCAGTTGAAATGCTGCCAACCAGATAAGTCAGAAGATTGTGCATGTACCCACTATGGAGAATAGGCCATAGTGCTGATGAGCACAATATCAATTGTTCCAGTTGCGAAGGAAACCATTTCGTTGGAAAATGTCCCATGATCAAGATCACATGTTTCTTGTGTGAAAGCGATGATCATTGTCCGAGCCAGTGCCTCATGTATTCAATGTTGACTTCTGCAAAACAACGTCAGCGAGAAAATTTCAGAGCCACAGTCAGAGCATTAGCAAAAGAAGGCAACCCATTGTCAGTACAAAAATTGTCAGCTGAAGGATCACAAAAGCAGAATATTGACCTCAGCAGCCCACCTCAAAAGAGAAACAAGCCAATATCGCGGAGGTTATTTCGAGTGTGGTGAGCAAGGCCACTATACCAAGAGATGCCCTGCAAAGTGTCAAACTTCAACCTTCAAGAAGATTAGTCGTTCCGGTGCAATATCGTCAGGCAAGCCACAATGTCCGCTATGTGTATATTATAGTTGTTGCAAGGAAGGTCACTACATCAGCCAGTGTTCTCAGTGGAACCAGCCACTCACTCCAGATGCAAGAATGCCAGAGGTTAGTTCAGCCAAGATTGTAACTCCCAGAGCAGGTGGTAATGCAATAGGATCCGTGTGTCCAACAAAGCAGTCAAAGAAGAGACGTTTGAACGATGATGTTACCAAGAAAGTCACAGAATCAATGTAACTTTTCCTTTGTTGGAGAGCTAAAAATGTGGACATCTTTGCATGCAAGTTACGGAGAAAAAGAATTTGTTGGATATTAAATCATTAGATACCTTTCCAAGGGTCTGCCTTTGCAAGTTGAGTAATCAAGCGTTAAGTCACGATGATTGAAGGTCGAGATACAGTAACTATGGAATGTGATGTTGAATTCCAACTCATCATTTTGCATAGCAAATGAGACAATGGTAAATGATTGAAGAATCTAATCATTGGATAATGTTCATATCCGAAGAGAGTATGCAATTGCCATTGCAAATGATCTATACAGCATGCAACTGTATTAGAAGTCAAGTTTGTCTTTGACTTGGTACCCAGGATCAGCCAATTCCAGAAGGAATTACGTCCGAGATGAATTATGACAAAAGGTTCCAACGAGTTTGCAGAGATGATAGAGTAGATCAGATGACTTTATCAGATAAAGGCGGTGTCAAATCAAACCCATCAGCCTAGCAGTGTCAGTTGAATACCAATGAAGCAGTCGTTTCGAGACAGTGTTAGTTGAAGATCAATGAGACAGTCATTTCAAGTTAGCCAAGACCCCTCACCGGTTTGTAAGAATTTCAGAAGAGATTAATCACAACTCCAGTGTTCATATTGCTAGATACCAGAAAGAACCTTGATAGCTTTTACCACAGAACATCCAAGAATCAGTGTGTTAAGAAGTTTCACCCGCACTTCTTAATAACTGGAGTGTCAAGCAGTAAATTATCCCAGTTATAATTCGAAGTTGCTACTGTGGAGTAACAAAGATGGTTATTGGATTGAGAACCGTGAAGTCAAACTGCTCCTCTAGCCGCACAAGACATCGGATGATACTTTGAAATGTAAGAGCTACCGCAAGAATTTGTTGATTAGTCAGCCAAGGTCACCTGTGAAATTCAGAAGTTGGATCTTGAGTCAGTTGCAAGGATATCTGTTGAAACCCAGAATTTGAACTGATGCTAGAGATCGTCTTGACCAGATAGTGAGATGACAGTTTTGTTAAGGAAATCTGTCCTCACGTAAAGCAAAGGAAAGCGTAAGAACCCACAAGGCGAATGAAATGATGCACAAATCAATGAGTATATCTGCATATCTAATGAGAAGAAATTCAAGCAGTGGATGCTCAAATCAATATTTGAGTGTAAGCATTCCAGTTTCCCTGAAAGTACCAAGGCGTACAAAGATCTCAAAGTTGAATTGTGATGATCCAAAATAAGGCAAAATATCGCAAAGTGGGTTACCATGTGTTTGGTATGTCAGAAAGTCGGTCAAAATGTTGGAGGCCAGTCAGAGTACTTCTATCCCTGAGAATTAAGATATGGAATCTCCCAGGACCCAATCGGGATATAATTTCTTGAAGGGTGGTTGTTGATCATTTGACAGAAATTTGTTGCTTCATTCCTGTCAATATCACCTAGTTTGGAGACTGCCTAGCATAGTGGTATACGACAGAGGTTGTATACGACAGATATGGTATTCGTCAGCATGGGTGCAGTGTTAGATCTACAGAGATGGTCGATTTGCACGACATGTCAGAGAAGTTAGTATCAGACCAAGAATCCCAGCTTATCTTGTATTAGCGACAAAGTCTATATGATGCTTGGGTGGTCATTTCAGTTCAGTTTTGTGTATCGCCCGAATCAGCGGACAGATTGAAAAAAGATTAATGAGTTATGCCTTAACTCATAGTACCAAGTCGAGCAAGTAAGTGTTGTGTGCAGAGTCTCCCTACAACCCAGATGTCAGTCAGTCGCAGTTGTCACCCTCTGAAGTTCACAGTGGTTGATTGTGCAAGTCATTGCTCAGCTAGGAGCAGATCAAATTACAAAGTACGTGGATATTGTATTAATCATGAAGCAGAAGACCAATGATTCTTAATCTTAAATGGAATTCAAGTAGCAGTGTTCAAGAAGAAAAGCTACGAACATTATACAGATTATCACCTTCGCAGCTATGTCTATCTTCATAATACCTATTGGAGTTCTGTGCTAAGAAGTGTATGACAGAGGCGACAAAAATGTGTCAGTTAGTTCAGATTCCGAAGCGTGAAAGAAGAGGTAGTTTGCTAACCTGAGTTGCCAGTCAGCAGCAAGATTTCCTCCACTCTAGAAGTGCCTTCAAGCACCGATGAGTAGCCCCGGTAGAAGCAATCAAGTTTCAAGATGCCTTCCAGCCAAGAGCCAGTTTGTCAAGTTTTCAGTGAAGCGAGAAGTTTAGCAAGAAGCAAGGCGTTGTTCTGTAAGTGGTCAGAAGAGCGATTCAGTCAAAGTCAAAGCAATTTGAAAGCAAGAAGTGAACCCGAAGGCTGAGTTCCTTATCCTATTCTATAGCCAGCCTAAATCTCGGGGACGAGATTCCTTTAAGGGGGGAGGTTTGTAACGTCTCAAAATTTGTCTTTTCAAAAATCTTTTGAGTAGTTTAGGTCCCTGAAAAATTTCACCAATTTTATTTGAATTAATAAAGCTTAATTGAAATTTTCCTAAATTAAAAATATTTAATTTGACTAATACAAACATTAATTAAATAAAAACCTATGTTATTTGGCTTCCTTATCTTTCAAGGAATTTTTGGGTATTTTCTGAGATTTTTCTGAATTTGTTCGCTATTTATTTGACCTCCTTGATTTTTGGCCCTTTATTTAATTCCGAAAATCAGTATTTTTCTCTCTCCTGCCCATGTGCTACAGTAATTCACGATTTACTGTTCATCTTCCGGCTCCCGAGCGCAGCAGAGTCCAGTACGAGCACGAAACAAACTAAAAAATTCAAATTTCCATATCTTCCTCTACGGTACATATAAAAGCGAGCCGTTTGCGCCCACGCGTCTGTATTGATCTCCTCTTCCAATCCACTGAATTGGTTTCCTCCAAACCGATCTAGTTTCGTCGTAATCTCTAGAAATCCGAGCCCAACCAAGTTCTTCTCCCAAATCGCGCTTCATCCGACGCCCTCCAACCAACCGTCTGCGGCGTTGGCTTTGCATCGCCGCGTTTCACGCCATGGTTCCTTCATCTTCGCCTCGAAGGTCACCGAGCACCGCGGCCATGTCAAGCCCTAAAGCCGAAACGTGTTCATCGCGCTCCTCGCTTCCTCGGTGAGTTTTTCCAAAATCCGACCGCCATCTTGTGCCCTCGCCGATACCAATTTTTCCCTCTTGTAGATTCAAGTTTCATCCACCGCGCGCGAGAATCGAGCGTTCTCGCCTCTTGTTCGCCGCCCTTCTCCGCCAATTACTCCGCAACCGCTGATCCTCGCCTTCAACTCCACCACCGTTAAGTTCGTGTCGCCGTTTCACGCCGTGCTCACCTCCCTTTTCGCAGAGCATCACCGGAAGTGTTACGCGCTGCGAGGCCGCCGTCGCCGGCGTTTCTTCGCCGCCGCCATCGCATGGAGCAAAATCTCGATGTCCGACCGCCATCATCTCCGCTCGTCGCTTCTTTCCGCTTTGCCCTTCGCCACCATCGTTCGCCTCCGCTCATCGGCACTTCCATGAGCAAGAATCACCCACTAATCTATTCACTATTCATGTCTGCTCATGCCGTTGCTTCGCTCTCTATTCGCTTTCTTTTGTTGTTTCTTCCTCGTTGTCATTGCTCTCTATGACAATGGGCCCCATATGTCATGCAAGATAGCAGTTATCTCCTCTCACTTTCATGTTGACCCCACATGTCATCCTCCTAATTAAAATCCTAATTATTTCTCTCACTTACATGCGGGTCCCGTATGTTGGTCAACCCTTGGTCAAACCCTATTCATGAGCTTGGTCCACCGTGGACTAGCATATCTCGTGGACTGGTCCATAGACCAGTGGCCCACATGTCAACCCTTAATCCTATTTTCGGGAATTAATTTAATTCTTGAAAATCCTTTTATCTTATTGGTCCCACTTGTCACTCTCTCTACCTTATTTCGGGAATTATTTTAATTCTAGAAATCCATAAATACCAATCGGTCCCACCTATCATACACTCATTCTTTTCTAATATTTTCGGAACAGAATATTCTGAGAATATTCCGTAGAGCTTTTTCATCATTTCATGTGAATTCCAATCTTCCGAGAGCCATATCTTCTTCATCTGAATTCCGATTGAACCGATTCAAGTTTCTAAATTCATCTAAATTCAATATCTACCTTCCCGTACCATTCAATTTCAATTTAGAGTTTATTTGATTTGCCTTTTGAATTTAGTTTGTTTTGCGCTTTCTTTCTCGTTAGACGCCGAAGTCCCGTAATCGTCCGAATGAGCTGAAGATCAAGCAAGTAGAAGATTGAAGATAAAATAAGATCATCATTGATATAGCAAGGCAAGTTATACCTTTTATCATATTGAATCCCAGTTTTTAAAATTACTTTGATTCAAATTATTGCATTTACTTTAAGTAATTATTTAAATGCTTTTGGGTTTAGCTATTAATCCAATTTGTTATATCCACTTTGTCTATTGTATGTCATAATCTTTTGTCACCCTAGATTGGTTCATATTTAGTTGGTGCTATGGTATTACCAACGTGGGTTGGTTAGTACGAGTAGATTGCTTAGCCATGCAACGAGTCATCATCATCACCTGAGTTGCAATTATAAATTTGACTAAGTGATTATGGAACTATGTGATAAAACTGTGTGTACTGTGTGCTATTACTTTGTGGATGACATATGTTGCACTTAACCAACAGGGTGGAAAAGGATTTAGACTAAGGCAAGTGGTGGATACTGTGTGATATGGTGGACTTTGTGATGGGAATGATAATCTTTGTGATCTAGTTAGAATATGGAAGTCTTACCTTGGTCAATTAAGGACTTAACTTTGTGCGCTATTGAACCGAGCTCATCAGACGCACCACATGCCTAGTATGGGACGGCCTAACTTAGTAAGTTATGGATTCTCGCATTGATGTTCGTGGATAGGTTAGGTGTGTGCCGTGGTGGAGGTGTGACTACTTGGTGGTTACATCGCGACGATTCGTCACATCCTTGTCGGTGTGTGTTATACCAATTCTATTTGAGCTGGTATAGCGGTTTGTAAGCACACTGGGAATGTCAATGTTTGATATGAAGTTTCTGAAAGGTTTTGTTGTGATCAGCTCTGATCCAGTTGATTGCATCTTGTGGGTAAAGTGTACAACCTCTGCAGAGTGTTAAACATTCTATTCGAATAGCCTCGTCCGCGGTCATGGGCATGCTCGGGGATTTCACACGAGGGGTAGATTTTCATAAAACCTTTGGGAAGGGGCAGCTGTGTGATTTAAGTCATATGGCTGTGTGAAAGAATTTGATTAGGCTATGTGTCTTTGTGAAAACAAATATTAAGTTAATATTGTCTATTTGTTTTGAATTATGCTTTCAATCTATTATTTGTATTCAATTGCAAATATTGCATTTCTGCAAAATAACCACGTAAGCCATTTCCTTTGAAATAAGCCTGCATCTATACATTGCATTCTATGGTATGACTTGCGAGTACGGTTGTGTACTCACGCTTGTTGTAAAAATTGCGCCCAAACCTACAGAAATGGGGGAATCGTTTGTCAACAATGTCTACTTCGAGGATCGAGGAGAACTAGGTCGCGCACCCTAGCCGATTGCCTGTGGGCATATGGATGGGCTTCACTGGTTATTCGGTTGCTCACTGCAGCCTTCTTGAGCTATTCGCCTTCTGAGGCATTAATTGTAAGCTTGACTTTAAGGTCTTTACTCTGATATTTATTGTTATTTGCCTATTTATTAATCATCTTTATATATAGAAATGATATTTCATCGATGTTGCCATTGTGTGCACTAGCGTGATCCTGGACTAGTGCAGTATACCCAGAGGGTCCAGAATTGCATTTTTGGGTCCCGACACTTACACAAATAAAATTAGTTATGCATAAGGCTGTTCGAAAGGATGGCTCATATTGGCTTAGTTTTGCAAAAGAGACGCAACAATGTACAACCTACACATACTATTGTTTCAAGTGCCATTTCAAAATCAGATTTGAAGTGGAAGTAAAGCATGTGAATAAGTAATGGATTGAATAACAAATAAATCATACAGATAGCAAAGTGGCTGTCCACTTTGATACAACAACAAGCATGAACATTCTATTCATGAAAACCGAGTTTGCCCACAATTTTACTTTCAAGTCTAACAATAGTAACTCCCGAACTCAAGCGGTTGTCCATAACCGTGGACATGGCTATTCGAATAGATTTATACCCTACTGTGGGTGTACTACTTTACCCACACGACTTGATTAACCCGTAAGCCTCCGGATGCCTCCGAATATAGCATACTTCCTATGGTATACCACGGTAAATCAAGATATGGTCGCTTTTAGCAAGAAGATCCCATTGAGCTAAGTCTCAACCTGTGGCTCCTAGGAAACATAAGCCGCTAATGTGCTCTATGCCCTATCACCCAAAAGGAAAACATAGGATTTCTCGGTCCCATGCCCTTACAATTTCACCACCGTGGGACTCAACACAACAAAATCTTCCCCTACTTAACCATACAGCTCCCAACCCGCGTGTGGTAGCACGAATGTACTTGAATCAACGACGTTACCAAAGTTCGGTCTTTAATTGTCCGCACAAGTCAAACCACATACCCAAATCTCGCACGAAGGCACCATCACGAGCCATCACTTATCCGCACCAAAAGCTCATTTAAAATGACAAATTTAACTCATAAAACAGATACGAAGATCTAAAACAAAAGTATATAAAGAAAGTTGTGTTTATCCCATAATTGTCGGGTTATTCCCGACAATCAAACTACCGTATCTAGACTTGCATGGCTAAGCAAACTCGAACAATATAAATTCATACATCCTATCTTAAGCATGTGGTGCTGGAATAATTCAAGGATAACCTCAATGAATAGGACATAACTAATCTACACATCACAAAAATAGCAAAATAGCATGCAAGTAATTATCATTGCACTATCTTAACAAATCTGGGATCAAATATGATGCAAAAAGAAAGTTCAAAGGATGCTTGCCTTGCTGGGAGTTCACTTGCCCACTCTCGGTTACGTACTCTCTTACTTCCGGCAACTCAGAATCTATAGAAAGGCGATATCGAATAAACATCGAGAAAAGTTGAAAAATTCAAATTGCTCAAAAATGCATGATTTTTCTACAGTAGCTAAGTCATGATTTTAGATGAAAGAATTATTTCATTTGGAGTTAATATGTGAAAGTTATGGCAATTTGAAAAGCAGTTTTTCATAAAATGCTGAAAATCAATGTTCATATCGCTCAATTCGAATTTAATTATTTTGTGAAAATTTGCAGAATTCTAGTGGAGATAAAACTACATGGTTAAATATAGAATAATATTTTATGGACAACCCAATTGGATTCATCCTATTTGGAGTTCATATGAATTTTCTAAGAATTTTCAAAGTTAATTCAATTTCTAGTGTAAAATAATTCTTTTCTGCATTTTAAATGGAATTAAATCCTTTTTATACACAAAGCTACCCTAGCCTTTGTCGATGACAGATAGGGCCCTTATATTTTATTTTCTTTTCCATTTATTTCCTAAAGGAAAACATCCACCAACAAATCTAATCTTCTCATAATCATATACTTAACCTGGTTCTCCTGTTGAATCCAATCACATGCATAACACTCTCCAATCATATTCTCATATCTTGATATAAATCCCGTACTAACCTCCACTAAGACATTATCAAGGTAGTCAATCCATCGAGTGATGCCCGAACTCACGATCTTCCAAATATACAACCTATCCGATAATTACACGAATCCACCGACTCATGGGCATATGACCATGATTGAATCCATCGATCGTTCTCCGATATACTATTTAAGCTATTGCTAACTATCTAGCTCTACTAGTCTCGTCTCAGCAAATCACAATCGCATACACTCAATTTTCCACCGATCGAGGTTTAATTGACTAACCGATACCTAATGATCTTTACAATTTAATAACACATCCAACATCTAATTGCTCACTAACCGATCAACTGATATCCATTTCACTGGACTAGTCACGTATGACATCTACTAATCCAATCACTTGTGCCTCTATGATCACTAATAATCATTTAGCTCCTAATCAAAAAGATAGTACAATTCTATTGACTCGGCACATAGGACTTACCTACTAATTTCATGGCAATCCAATTATTTATCCGCAATTAAATGATCCATTGCTACCTTCTCCCAAATTCCATCATATATGTGATCCACATAACTGTTAGTTAGGACATCCAATGAGCAACAATACACAAATATAAAAGATATATCCTTAAACATTAGCACATACGTCATCCATCAAGTAATCATTTATAAACATCTTTATGCGTCCCATCTCAAAAAATTACTAATCCAATATGAGAAGAAACCTCCAACTAATTTATCCTCCGAAGATCACCACTAACTTCCATGCGACTCCAAAATAATATCATCTGATCCAACAATTCAACAATATATTTAATCTAGCTTCCACCGATCAACAATACACACATTTACTCAATAATCTAATTATCTCAGATTTGCCAAAATATCAACACATATTCACGCCTTGGCATACCTAAGACATAACCGGATAATTACACCGGTCGCAAGCTATCCAACAATCTTTACGTATAAACATGCATAAAAAGATACCATGCTCATGACTAAAATGCAACATGCATGACTAATATCATACCACGGTAACAAATATACACTAAAATTTTTACCGCAACGCTATGTGTGTGATTTGACACCGTGCGTTGTCTTCTTGGCTCCACATCCGCTCGCCGTAGTCGCCGCCGAACTCGCTCGCGCCCGCCGATGCACCGCACCGGTGCCTCACACGCCACGCCACGCCGCGTCGCCTTCTACATCGCCGAGCCCGGCCGTGCTGCCCCGCCGGCGCCTCCACGCCGCGCTTCGCGCCACCGCCACGCTGCCCATGCCTCTCGCCGCCGCTCGAGCTCGCCATCCTCTCGCCATCGCCACCGCTGCCGCCACCGCCGCCGCTGCATGCATGCAGAGCCTCGCCTCGACTCCACCTCCTCGTGCTCGCGAAGTCGCCCATGGCGTCTTGACGCCATCCTCGATGGCTCGATTGCCGCTGCCGCCTCGCGTACAAGCCATCGCTCGGCCAGCGGCGCGCGCCGCCGCCCTCGCCTTCGTGCCAGTTACCATCGTTGCGCCATCGCGTTGTTCGCCATGCTCCACCATGCCGAATCGCCGCCGCCACCGGCCGCCGCCGAGCCACGCCAACGTTGCGCCATGCCGATGCCGCCACTTGGCCGCCCCAATGCCGCGCGCCGCCAGCTCCCCATGTAGTGCCTCGACACCTCGCTGACTGAGCCGCCACCATCTTCACGCCACCTCGGCCATGCACTAGCCGCTTGCATTGCTGCTGCGCCCACGCATGCAGCACCTCCACCACCATTGCTCCTCCCCCTCTCTTCAAATCACTCAAAAGACTATGCATGTAAAATCTAATTGGATGAATGAGATGCTCATGAGGTGGGGTTGCAATGGGGTGACATGCATAGGGGGATTTTTGTTTCTTGATTGGGATTGAGAGGAGAGAAGTGGAGACGAGCTTGTGAAGGGAAGAAATGGCTGCTCTATGCTTCTCTGTTGGGGAAGAAGAAGTGACGAGGGGCTGGCAGTGAGTGGAAATGAGGGCATTAAAGAATTGAGGATGGCAGTGTGTGTGGTTGTGCTCTGTTGGAGGAAATGAAGTGGGAAGCTGTTCAGAAAAGTTTCGAATGAACAGTGTTCGATTTTGGGGGAAAACAAATGGCAGCGGGGAGTTCGATAATTTTTAGACATAGTTTCCTAACTCCAAAAATCACAAAATTTTTATGGAAGGTTCTGACATAATGTTGATGCTTAGGTAAAATTTTCAGAAATTTAATGTGATTTTCTCCTAAAATCTTTAAAGTTGTTGTTTTTGTTGGCTGTGTAACAACTAAAAACTCAGGAAGTAGATTAGAATAGATGTTGCCAATTAACATCTTAAGGATTCTACCACACTCCAATAATTAACATGGGAGTAGGATGATTCGGCTAGGGACTTAAAAGAATGGCATTGTGTGGTTGAAAGGGTTCGGTTGGGGGGAGAAAATGACAGTGAGATTTCTCTTGGGTAAGGAAAGAGATGACAAGTGGAGAGAGATGAGTGCTAGATAAATAAATGAGAAAAGGTGGTGTGTAGGAGGGGATTGAATGGTCAGGTGAATCACCGGGAGCAAAAACAATGGCGGTGTATGGTGCTTTGTGGGTTGCATGGAGTTGGTGGGGACCGAGAAAAGAAAATGGTAGTGGGTGAACAGGAAAATGATAGTGGAATATATCGCAATGCATTTCTTCCTCCTTTTCTCCAACTCGCCTAAACGGCTTTGCATGCGCGAACTAATCGTTAAAATGGAACACTCGCGATGACGATCGCAACAGATAACATGCGTTGTCGGATTCTTGATTTTTATGGTACGCAGACGCCTCTCCCGCGGTCACTTGATCAAAAGAGAGCGATACTAATGCATGCATTATGATTTTTGAAATGCATGCTAAACAAGAAGCAAAATATTAAATGTAGTCTCTCAAACAATTTGATTTAATATTGTTTGTTATTATTATTATTATGTAACTACTTAAACAACTCGATTTAACTTTAACCGCAATATTTTAATTAATTCGAATTGATTTTAAAAGCAATCTTTACGCGGTGTGGAAAATTTTAAATCACAACAAATATTTATTAGATCGCCAAATTAAATATTAACATCCCGATTCTGAAAATCAGGATGTTACATCTCGAGTGGGAGTTGAAGGAGGAGGTGGAGGGGCCGCGCTAGAAATGAAGAAGGAGGGGTAGCCGCTGACTTCACACCACTGGCTGCACTCTCGCCTGAGAGAGAGAGAGAGAGAGAGAGATCGAGGAGGGAGGGATATGTGAGAGAGACAGAGAGAAATGAGAGAGGGGTGCGAAGGAGACACAACCTTATGATGATTTATAGATGTCAGATGACTAGGACCTATACCGTTGCAACGCTATAATGTTCTATAGTATTTATCAATCCTTGTAGTTTCAAAAAAAGAGTTGTAAATTATTATGGACTTGGGGCTCGTATCAAAATGAAGAAGAACAAGTCCCTAGCTTCATTCTGGGCTATCTCTCCATGGGAGCCCAAACAGGCAGAGGATTGGAGGCCCATCACGAGTCTCTCTTCCGTCCACGTACGTAGGTAGCCCAACACCACACCAACTAAGGCCAGCTCATCTACGTTACGCTCCCTCGCATACATGGTCTACACCTATGGGCGCCCACCGCCCATATACATGATATATATCGTGTCGGTGTTTTAGAACCGATCTTACGTAAAGATTGTTTGATTCGGGGTCTCTACAATTGAACACGCAAAGAACGACACAAGGATTTTTATACAGTCGTCGCATTCTCGGAGAGAATAACAACTCTACTCCCGTATTGTATTGTGTATGCTGGTTACAATCAAGGTAAAGTCTAATACTTGTGCTCTCGATTGTCCTCGCCTATCATCTCCGATCGAGCCCTTTAAATAGTGTGTGGAGAGGTAGTCGCTCCTCCAGTCGAAGACGCCTCATTAGTCCATGTAACGGACGTAATATGGTAGTAATCACCGAGTAGTAACCCTCCACGTTGCCTAGCGCTACTTGTCGAGATAATGACACGTTATGTGTAGTTACTCTAGAGAATAGCAACAGATATTAATCGCTTATATTCCTAATAAATAGAGCCTACGCACAAGTGGGCTCAATTGATTATGGGGTGGTCGAATGAGGTGATCGATAAGAACTTACGACCGTGGGGTAGTCGAGAAGGACTTATGATCGGCACCGGTCGTAGAAGAACTTACGACCAGATGTGATCATAGAAGAACTTACGATCATGAGGTAGTCGTAGAAAATCTTACGACTGGGTACTGGTCGTAGAAGAACTTACGACCAGAGGTGATCGTAGAAGAACTTACGATCATGAGGTAGTTGTACAAGTAGTTACGACTATGGGGGTGGTCGTAGAAGGACTTACGACCACCTGATTAGCTTCTGCCTTAAGATCATAAGGGGTATACCTAAGAACCGTATAATGGTATATTTACTCATAATAAGAATTATAGATAAATAATACGACGAGGATTATTAGATCCTCATCATATTGCTTGCCTGAGGCATTAATAATTGCCAATAGATTCCTTGCACTAATCTACGCTTCTTGTTGGAATAGGATAATAATAAGAAGTAGCAATTTCAACCATTACATTGAATAAACAAGACAACTAAAAGCCATTGACACTTTTTTTTTTTGCAAAAGTTCACTTTCAGTTACTCTGATAGCTCTACTTTTGTGGCAGTTTTCTACTTCGAGTGAAAACACTACAGGAAAACTCCCCAAAGAGAACGCTTTTCAATTTGTCTGCAAAAATAAGGAGTTATATAGTCTAGAGGCGCTTTTTAGAGACACTTTAAAAATCGCTCCATAATTTTATATGCTAGAGACGGTTTTGAGACTAGTTTCAAGACACACATTGTTTTATCTTGTAGAGACGTTTTTTATACGCTCTCTAATTCACCTAAAGGTTATGTTGTGTAAAAAGATAGTTTTTTGACATGCTTTCCAACTCTTTAGAGATATTTTTGCGATAGTTGATATGTGTTAAAAGAACTACATATAAATATTGCAAAGACATAACTAAACACGCAAGGTTGAGGTGTCTAGTGTGACAAGTCTAAGAGAAGTATTTTCTATCGTGTCTAGAGTTAAAGTACCAACCTTTACAAGACTATACACATTTCTTATATTTGATTTGTTGAGTCGAGTGCAACGCCTCTACATAACACCACATATTACGTAGAGATGCTTGAAAATGCCACTACTGCCGTAACGACGATTCATGAGAAGGCGTTTGTGAGATGTTTTCAAAAAGGGTGCACTGCACTGGTGGTGGCGCGCAGTGGCCTACCTCCGCCAGCGCGCGGGCCACCCTCCCCCCTGCGCGAAAAATTCAAAAAATTTTGCAAGTAATTGAAGTTTATTTTATTCATTAAAAATTGATTTTTTCCATAACTTTGCAATTAAGCTTTAATTAATCCATTAAAATATATATTTTTTTGTACCTACCCCCAAGCCCCCCGAGCTACAGTGGTGTGCCGAAAGGTATTTTGGCTCGTTGTGGTTTTTGTTTTCTCCTTCCTTTACGTCGTGTCGCCATCACATCGTAAAAAATCACATAAAAATATGGGGAAAATCCGGATTTTTTTTACAAAAATCCAAAATTTCATAAAAAAAATCACATAAAAATGTTGAAATCTGAGATTTAATAAAAAAAATTTGAATTTCATTGAAGTTTATTTGATTCATTAAAAATGTTTTTTATTTTCTAGAATTTTTCAAGCCAATAAAATGTTTTGTACTTATAACTTCACATAATTTTAGAAACTATCTATTGGGCCTGTTAGACCACTGATGGCCTGTTAAAAATGATGGAGTTAAAGCAGAGTGCTTTATGGAGCTTCTACAAAAATGCAATTAAAGGGGCTGAGAATGCTCGTTGTGGTTATGAAGATAGCCTAAAATAGTAGATTGAAATGTTGTGGTTCTATACTCTACATGCACTGCACAATACAATTTGGCATGGAACCATAACTACATTACAGTCTACGGATAGAAGCACGTTACACATGATCATATGGCATGATAGTTTGGTTATTTGCTTTAGTCTTCCTCACTACTACTACGGTACACTACGACATAAGCATCCGGACCATGTAAGTATACATGCCTTTAGTGGATAGTAAAAAAACATGGCTGGTATGACTGGGGACTAGTACGGAATGGGCCGACCTACTGCGTGGACCGCAGCCATTTTCCCTTCCTTCCGAGCTCGGCGTTGTACTCCTCGCAGGCCGCCTTCGCCTCGGCCGTCATTTCCCTCTTTTTTTCGCTCTCCCTCTCGTGAACCTCACACTCCCTATGCCGCATGCCTCGAGATGGGCCTGTGTTTCCCGCCAGATATGCTCGTTGTGCCCCTCGTTGCGGCGCTCCTCCTCCCGGATCTCGCGGGACCTTTTGGCATCCCACTCCTCGTAGTCCATTTTCCACTGGTCGCGTAGGTGGATCTCTACGTCGATCCACTTGCGTTAGCCACATAGTGGATCCAGAGACTACGAGTAGACGAGAGAGGTTGTTAGTGCGTACATTAAAAGAGAAAAGGTAGGGGAACATATTGTAACTAAACCTTATCAGCTGTCGATAGCTGTTCGTGTCCCAACGACGGTCGGGATAGTCACAGGAGTAGTTCACCCAACACCAGTAATGCATGCCCAGCTGAGCTGGTGCTTGGACTTGAAGAACTTGCATGGGTCCCTGCACCAGCAAAGGGGCAGCATCTCCCCTTCGGGCGGGTGTTGCGGCGAAGGCTCGGTTGGAATGTTCAGGATGGGGTTGCTACTACGGGGAGCGTCATTGCGGAGAGCTGCCATCCTGGCAAGCTCCTCTTGCCAGACCCACACCGCAGCAGCCCTTACTTGGTCGTCTCACTCCCTAGAGGTCCTCGCTTGTTTGCAGATCCCATCCCATTGCTTCGTCATCTTGTCCCATTGTTTCTTCTGCCTCTTGTCCATTTTGACCTAGTGAAGCAAGCTCTCGTGTAGTGTTGGGTTGGGTTTTGTCGGGACCCCGGGTATACAACCCCAGGACCCTCTGTGCAATCTGAACTAGTCCCAGATCAGTAGTTAGCTCGCACAGATACAACATCGGTGTAATCACAACCATACAACAAAATAACGATGAAGCGGACAAATTAATATTACTTGGTAGCAAAAAGGGACCTTATGGTCAAGTCTTACAGAGCGCGCCACGCAGGGCTTAGCAACAAAAGACAACTTGCAGCGGAAGCAAAATATCTCGTGGTGGCCACATGACATGCCCACAGGAAATCGAGTGGAGGACGCGACCTAGTTCGCAAAGTCTTCCAGATACTCCTCTTCGTAAAACTCTGAGTTCTCTGGTTCTTCTATGGAGATTAATCACACAGATCTAAGTCGTGAGTACTTTGAATGTACTCACAAGTCATAGGGAAATGTATGTAATTATTATTTATGCGAGGCTAGACAAGAATAGCTAACATAGAGTCCAAACATCACACTACAAACGGAAGATAAACAAATAGTAACAATATTACGCACATAGGCCGACAAAGCCACAAGATACAAATAGACAACAACGACGGCGCTGAAGCAAAGTGCCATAAGATGGCTATAAACAAAGCCAATCGCTGTGCCTTCAACCCACAAGGCATCCGACCGACCGCCAAGCCTAGTCGCCACCCACGGCGACAAAGACACTCACGTAGTGAGGCCCCCGAGGCTCACCTTCTTCCTCTCGCAACAAAAACATTAAGCAAAGCACCCGAGTACAAAGATTGTCTTTGTACCCGCAAGACCGACGTGTGAACCAGCGCACTGCTAATATGCTACATGCAAAGCTTGTCCGGTGGAGGCCATATGTTTTATTTGCATAAAGCCAATTTTCATTTGCAATAAGGTAATACAGCTTTAAAGGCAAGTTTGCAATTCATTTTTAAGATTGAAATAATAAGAAGGATAATAATAACAAAAGCGAAAGATAAACAACTTAGAAGTGACTATCCCAATAGTCACCATTAACAATAGCACGAATCCCGCATTCGTACCACCCATCAAGTTTTAATTTAAATGTTGGAGTCTAGTTCTTGGGGGCGATCCAGCGTGTCCATAACCTAGGACGAGGCTATTCGAATAGGTTTAAACCGCTGAGGTGTACCAATGTACCCACACTTCGACCGCTTTAAGCCAAAGCACACTTCCAAGGTATGCTACACGCCTAAGTCCTACGAGATCTGTTTCCAATATTGTGTATCAACCTCGAGCCGCCGTATGGGTAGAAACACCATACGCTACATGGTAAAGCCGAAAGACAACTACCCACTCAGGATAAAGCTTTCTGACAACTACCATGCTCCCACCTCCATCCCTCCTGCGACCTCCTCGCGACCCGAGCCAATACACGCCAAAGTACTAGGTCAAGAGAGGTCCCATATACTCTAGTGTGGTTAGCACGCAAAATGCTCAAGACGGTGGCGCAAGTAACTCGGTCCTTAATTGACGTGGCACACCATGCATCACAATGCGGGATATGTAAAGATCCGCTAGTCGATTCACATCAATCTTCGATCGACCGAAGGAAATGGGCCACCTTCACAATCGATCAATTATAACCCATAATGCATCCTTCCTCAAGAAGTACGGTAGACCAGTTGATGAAGTCCATACCAACTAATCCCATTTCCACTCGTAGGCAAGGCATCGGAGAAGACTCATTGACGCTGATGCTCGCCTTGACACGACAAAGATATGTCACATCCGCCACTAACTCGCAATCTCGCTTCATGCGAGTCCACCCATCTCTCGACGCATCTTGGTACATTTTAGTGGCCCCGGATGGATGGATAAAGGCGAATCATGGGCCTCTCCGAGGATCAAATCTCGCAACTCGGGATCTTGGGACCACGAGACGCCCAAACCATACAACACCGTGCTCATCCTCTCGTGAAACACTTGGCCGATCCATTCCTCGATGTTCCGCTTGATTTTACCCACACCATCATCCGATTGCTGCGCTTTGATTTGATCCACCAAGGTTGGTTGCACAATCAGTGGCAGAAGGGAACCGTGCTCAACCAAACCTGTTGAGATTGAATTTCGCAGAAGCGCAGTTGTCGCTCTGGATCATCGAGTATTGCAATACACTTTTCGGCTAAGTGCATCAAGAACCACATTGGCCTTGCCAGATGATACCAATACCCATGTCATAATCTTTGATCAATCTAGCCATCTCCTCGCTCGAGGTTCAGATCCGCCGAGTGAATAAGTATTTCAAACTCTGTGGTCGAATACACCTCACGCCAGTTACCGATCAAATAATGCCGCCAAATCTTGAGTGCATGAACCACCGCAGCAAGCTCTAAATCATGGGTGGGATAGTTGAGCTCGTGAGGTCTCAATCGCTCGATGCATAGGCAACCGCCTTGCCTTCCCGCATAAGAACACACCTAAGTCCCCGACGAGGCATCACAATAAATATCAAGCTTTCGGATATCGTGAAGAGTGAGGACTCGAGTCAAGTCAATCGCTTGAGCTCCCAAAGCTCTCATCACAAGCAGAGGACCATACAAACTTCTTGTCCTTCTTAAGCAATTCACCATCTGCTTTGCGATTTTGGAGAAGTTCTCGATAAAGCGCGATAGTAGCCCGCTAAACCAAGAAAACTCCGCACATCGCTGGATCGACTTGGCCGCCCCAAGATAGAACATCACGACTTTGCTCGATCCACAAATATGCCTCCACCAAAGAACATGGCCCAAGAATGCCACTTCTTCAACTTAACTCACATTTGCCGAACTTTGCATATAGCCGATGTTCTCAAGAACTTGCCCAAAACAATCTTCGATGCTCAAGATGCTCGTCTTGGAATAGATAAGAATGTCATCAATAAAAACCACCACAAATTTGTCCAAATACTCCATGAATACGAATTCATAAGGTTCATGAACAACGCTGGAGCATTGGTCAAACCAAAAGACATGACGCAGTACTCGCATGCACTATAACGAGTAGTGAAGGTCGCTTTCGGAATATCCTCACCGATCCGGACTTGATGATAGCCCACTCGATCAATCTTTGAGAACACCGAGCTCCGCATAACCGGTCAAAAAGATCATCAATACGGGCAGAGGATATTTGTTCTTCACCGCCACTTCATTGAGAGGACTGTAGTCAACACACATGCGCAAAGTCTTGTCCTTCTTCTTCACAAAGATTACCTGACAACCCCAAGGAGATGAACCGACGGATGAAACCCTTTGCTTGGAGCTCGCCAAGCCGCTTCTTCAATTCTTCTAGCTCATTGGGAGGCATCCGACACGCTTTCAAATCGAGCTGCACCGCAAGCAACTCGATAGCAAACTCCAGATCTCGAACCGAGGCATCCTGTAAATCTTCGAAAGACATCCCCAAAGTCGATACTATGGGAACATCCTCGACCGCAAGGCCGCTTCGCTTATTGCACATAGATGCGCCTCGGCTGCGCTAAAATCCGACCCGCCGCTCGGCGGGTCGTAAGATAGACAGCCTTCCCGCACAATCAATCGCCCCAAGTGCCGACAACCAATCCATGCCAAGAATCACATCCGCATCATTGAATCGAGCGTAATGAGATTTGCCAAAAATCCCACTCCTTCAACTATGATAGAAACATCCCGACATCAGAATCGCCTCATTTCCGATTCCGAGAGCGGATGAGCAAAGGAACTCCAAAGGAACACAGCCAAGACCACTAACAAGCAGCAAATGATCTTGAAATAAAAGAATGCGATGCTCCGTAATCAAATAATACCGCAGCAGACGAGATTAACAAGAAGTGTACCAATCACGACATCCGCGCCCCGAGCCTCCTCACCAAAGGTGGTTCACTCGACCGCTGCCGCACTCGGGTCTTCGGTCACCTCGTCCGCGGTGATCGCTTCCTCGCCCGCCTCCATTAGGACGAGGGCCGCTGCAACACTCGGGGCGCATTCGCATAATGGCCCTTGTTGTGGCAAATAAAACAAGTCACCTCGCCGCCGGATTGCGAGACCGCTCTGGCTGATCGCAGCGCACGTGGTCGAACACGCCGCGGTGGCGCAGGAGCCGTGCGATGGTCTCGCGCCAGGAGCAAAAGAACGGGCCATCGTGCCGCCCACCAGGACTAACGAGGCCGTGTGAGCGATCGATGCGCCTCCCATTTGCGCCATGATTCTCTTATGCTCAAGAACAATGGCCTTATCTACCAAGGCCCGAAAGTCCGAGAAGTCCACAATGGATAGCTTGTCCTGCGCCTCTGACAAGCCATCCATAAACTTTTCCCGCTTAGCCTCATCCGAGGCCACCAAGCATAACGAGCCGCATGATTGAACTCAGCGTACCGTCACGCACTTGCGCTTCTTGCTTGAGCGCGAGGAACTCCTTTTCTTCGCTTCATCAGCCGTCGGGATGTGGGCCCGACGTAAAGCCGACCGAACTCCTCCCACGCCGACACATGGCTGGCCGCGCCGCGCAGCAGATAGTTCTCCCACCATGAGAGTGCCGCGCCTCGCCGTGGGACGCAAGAGCGCCTTGTCTCGCGCTCGGCATCGAGCTATGTTGAGCTCGCCAACCATGCGCAGCCAATCGCCCCAGACGAGGGTCCTCGAGCGGAGAAAGTCGGCGGTTGTGTACGAGGAACTCAAGTCCCTCGCGAGTCCGTGGCCGCCACCACGGGCAGAGAGGGAGGTATTCCTAGCAATAACCTCCAAGATGTTCTGTCCATGCGTTTCGCTGATTCGAAGAGAACCTCACCATGGTCTGAGGAGGGGGAAGCTCCTCATCATGACCACCACGACCGCCACGCTGCTCTCCCGGCCATCCTGCTTACTAAGACAAGTTAGCAACAAATTTAAGAGCAAGAAAGCCAAAATTCATGAAAGGCCCGTAAACAAACACAAGGCAGATAAAGTTCACCAAAGAAAAATCGACACATAGCAACTCATACATATCTTACCCTTATGCTCCTACAAATTTTACTTAGACTTAATTTTCTATGGTTCTCCCAAAGACCGATTCTACCAAGAGTAACTATCTTTTGAAAGGAAAGAGAGAAGCCAAGTTTTAAACTCAAATTAGAGTAAGATGAGAGTAGAAGGCTAAGATAGGTAAGGAGTAAAATCTGAGAATCGCTCTGTTTTCATAAACCCTTTATACTTTGAAATTAAGCTTTTTCAAAATATCCTAAAGACGACTATGCTTGGGTTAGCACGGTCGTAATGGCTCGATACCAACTTTGTGAGATTCCCAATTTATTTGGTTTGTAATGCTTAACCAACCACCGGTCCTAGCATCACAAATCAAATAAATCGATCTCGAGATATGTATACTTCCTGCATAAAGATACACACTCTCACAACAAAAGTAGCATCAACTCCATTCCAAACATAGAGTCCAAACATCACACTACAAACGGAAGATAAACAAATAGTAATAATATTACGCATATAGGCCGACTGTGCCACAAGATACACAAATAGACAACAACGACAAATGAAGCAAAGTGCCATAAGATGGCTATAAACAAAGCCAATCGTTGTGCCTTCAACCCACAAGGCATCCGACCGACCGCCAAGCCTAGTCGCCACCACGGTTGCAAGTAGCACACCACGTAGTGAGGCTCCGAGGCTCACCTTTCTTCCTCGCAACAAAAACATTAAGCAAAGCACCGAGTACAAAGATTGTCTTTGTACCGCAAGACTCGACGTGTGTGAACTAGCGTGAACTGCTAATATGCTACATGCAGCTTGTCTGTGGAGGCCATATGTTTTATTTGCATAAAGCCAATTTTCATTTGCAATAAGGTAATACAGCTTTAAAGGCAAGTTTGCAATTCATTTTAAGATTGAAATAACAGAAGGATAATAATAACAAAAGCGAAAGATAAACAACTTAGAAGTGACTATCCCAATAGTCACCACTAACAATAGCACTAATCCCGATTCGCACCACCCATCAAGTTTTAATTTAAATGTTGGAGTCTAGTTCTTGGGGGCGATCCGAGCGTGTCCATAACCTAGGACGAGGCTATTCGAATAGGTTTAAACCCTCAGGTGTACCAATGTACCCACACTGCATCGCCTTTAAGCCAAAGCACACTTCCAAGGTATGTCTGACCTAAGTCTCACGAGACTGTTTCCAATATTGTGTATCAACCCGAGCCGCCAGATGGGTAGAACACCATACGCTACATATGGTAAAGCCGAAAGACAACTACCCACTCAGATAAAGCTGACAACTACCATGCTCCCACCTCCATCCCTCCCGCGACCTCCTCGCGACCCGAGCCAATACACGCCAAAGTACTAGGTCAAGAGAGGTCCCATATACTCTAGTGTGGTTAGCACGCAAAATGCTCAAGACGTGGCGCAAGTAACTGTCCTTAATTGACTGCACCTTTCCAACACACCCACAGATCACACCAGCCTTACCATTGTGCCCAAGTCTAAACCATTTTTGTTTTCATTTTTAGTTTTGCGTATAAACAAGCAGAAATGCTAAAACATAAAGTTATAGTAAATTTTGTGTGATCAAGGTTACCGACTAAAGTCGATAACCGCTGGGCTACCGATACTAAGCATGTCTAAGCAAGTTGACCCGAATCTACTAAGTGACAAGAGATCATCCAACATCTCTAATCACAAAGAAATAACTTAGGCTCGTAGTAGAGATCCATATTTTGTCTACAGGTAGAGCATACATACAAATGAAACAAAATATTAAACTTTAAAATATCGATTAATCATGATCAAATCCATCAATTTTCACACAAAGAACCTAAACAAGATATAACAAAATTTAGAAACAGAGAACAAATCATTTTAAGATGCTAATTTTCTATGAATTTTCTAAGCTTAAAATACAACATGTCACTAGTTAGTTACTTAACAACTTTTCATAAATGTAAATGTTGTATAAACCTATCCTAACAGCTTAGTATAATGAAAATGAAATTTTACAAAACTGGTTCATTGAATTTGGACAATTATTGGAAAAGATATGCATTTTCTAATTTAGAAGATACATAAGACACCATTTTATTAGATAACAGATTTTTGCTACAGAGACATGGATGAAACTAATTTTAGTAAGTAATACATTTAAAATGAAAAATAACAAAGACTGTTTCATGCAATTTGGATAAAAATTGAATTAGTTATGCATTTTACAAGTTTAAACGATTTAATGCAGGCAATGTAAAAGCATTTCAGAAATACTAAAGCATTTATACCCTTTCCTACCTGATACCAACTAACCCCGCATGATCCGACAAAGGGCCCGCGCAAAGTGTCGACTGCACAGCCCGCACGCCAAAGCGACGCCGAAGGCGTATTCTAAGAATACGCTTGACATATCAACGCGCAAACTTAACCTACTCACAAAGAAATACGCTTTCCCAACAAAGAAAACGACATCGCTGCTACACAACTAACAATCGACAAAGATGGGCCCACATGGCGTTGACCAGCAGAACAAATAACGATTGGATTAAACGATTTCTAAACGTGATTACCAGAGAGGGCCCACAAATCGTGAGACTCAAAGAAGACATGATTAGAGTTAAACCATTCACCGGCTGGTTCATCGGCTAGCACTGCACTGGCCATGCGGCGCGCAGTGATCTAGCAAACCAGTGAGTTTCAAGACGAGTGAGTGGTACCTTCGGTTCGCAAGGACTCGGTGGAGGACGCGACCTAGTTCGCAAAGTCTTCCAGATACTCCTCTTCGTAAAACTCTGAGTTCTCTGGTTCTTCTATGGAGATTAATCACACAGGACGCAAGCTGTGAGTACTTTGAATGTACTCAGCAAGTCATAGGGAAATGTATGTAATTATTATTTATGCGAGGCTAGACAAGAATAGCTTTATGTTTACTTTTATAGAAAGCCACATTTAACAGTAAATACGATAAGTAGATTGAGAGCACAATTTAAAGGATTAGTACATAAGTAATTTAGTTCTTTGCAACAACTAGAGATCAACCCAACCATTCCATCCAACCCATCATTCCCACCATTTTAAAGAAAACATCTACCCCTTGCGTGAAATCTCCGGGCATGTCCGTAACCGGGGACACGACTATTCGAATAGTTTTATACACTCTGCAGAGGTTGTACAGCTTTACCCACAAGAGATAATCATCTTATAATGTCCGCTCACACACTTCCGAGGTGTGCGACGACTAAGAGATTATCACAAGGCCGTTACAAAGCTTTGAACTGGCTAAGAGCTGCCCGCTAAGGTTTCGCTTCTAACGAGCTTCACACCCGCTAGATTCGTCCCCCTCTTGCGCCAGCGAATCAGCACGCTCCACCTCAACAGAACCAAGCCAGCCCATTGCTAATTATTAGGCCAGGTCCACTCCATCCTAGACATATGGTTGAACGATGTGACCCAGATCAATGGTTCAAGGTTAAGTCCTTAGTTGGCTGCTCATGCGAGACTAATCCACGTCCCAATGTGCGTTACGGCACCCACACTTACCACCATCCACTCGCCCGAGCATAAAACATTTTCGGTTCAACCCGGCCAAAGACCACCCTAGCCTTGGCACAACATCTTTTAATAAAGGTGGCCACGCCATAATTCCATAATTCCGTTAATCATGTTTATTCATATGAGCATGTGATCATGAGTCCCGACGTACAAATATAGCATGGCTAAGCATAATACGATACTCGTGTTAGTAATTTATCAATGTCCAACTAAAATAAACCCTCCTAAGGTGCCCAAGTGTTCATGTCATTCAAGGGTACATGTCATTTGCAATTTATCAAGGAGGCATACATCAATTAGGCAATTATCTACTCCCGAAACAATTTAATATATAAACTAGCAATGCATGTTTATATAAAACAATATAGTTTTATAAAGATGGGTTCAGTATGATCAAAGGTCTATGACTTGCCTTCGTTGAAGAGTTGAGGTGCTTCGGTCGTCGGATCCGAGAAATCTTCCGAAAAGCTGGTTTCTACACATGCGAAAAGAGAAAAATAAATACAATAACTCCAAATAAATTCCAAATAAATACCAAATTAGCACTAACAGTAAGAGGGGGATTTTAGATGAATTTAGAAATTTGAATCACTCGAATCGGAGTTCGAACGAAGAAGTTATGGCCTTCCGAAGATGGAAAATCAAGAAAAAGGGTTTTTCCTTATTTTTGGAATTTTTTCTAAAGGAAATTCGAATTATTGCGCCAGCTGACGTCAGCGAGGGGGGTTTTATTTTTTAGCCGAATTATTTTTCAACGAGAAAATCAGGGAAAAGCCACGCGGCGCTGACTGGGCAGCCGCGTCAGCAAAAGGGCTGAGGTGGCGCCACGTGGTGCTGAGGTGGCGCCACCTGGACGACCACGTTGGCACCCAAGCGGCGGCGCGCTTGGCCCGATGGCTCGCCAGCGTTTGGCTGGGCGGCGGCCGGCGGTGAGGGGACCAGCGGCAAGAGGAGCTCGCAGGGAGTCTGATGCTCACCGGTTTGGGGACGCGGCGTCACCGGAGGGTCGGCGGCGAGGAAGAAGGCAGAGGCGGCGGTGGGGAATGCGACGACGGCGCTCCGGCGGGTTTCCGGGGTCGGGGAGGCGCTCACGAGGTGCCCTTCGGTGCGGCGATGCCGACGGTGGAGGCGGCGGCGACTGAGGGTGCTCGGAGGCGGCGCTAGAGGCGGCGGCGACCTTCAGTGGCCGGCGGCGAAGAACGACAATCGTGGCCGAAGGAGAGCGGGAGAGGGCAGGAGAGAAGAGGGGAAAGAGAGAGGAGAGGGAGGCGATCCCGGTGCTCGCTTAAATAGAGGTCGAGGAGGCCCGAAGGAGGAGGAGGAGGAGATGGTGTCGAGCGGCCATTAATGGCGGACGGCAGCGGTAAAGGCGACGTGGGGAAAAAGGGCGACGGGACGGGAATGGTGGTGGCAGCGGGCGTGGCGGTGGCGGCAGGGAAACGGGGAGGCAACGAGAAGACACGGAGGTGACAGGGTCGGCGGGATTCGCGGCGTGATGCCGCGCATGCGCGCACGGTCGCGCGAGGAACAGGTGGGGTCCGGAAGAGGACGACGCCGCGGGGATGAAGGGCGAGGGTCGTCCGATTTTGATTGGACGGTTGGCAAAGGAGGAGGGCGTGGCTGAGGGGATGTCGTCCGATTTTGATCGGACGGTGCACGCAGGGGAGGCGCGGCGCGCGCGCGGGGAGCGGGCTGAGGAAGCGGGCCGAGAAAGCGAATTCGGCCCAAAGGCCTTAGGGGATTTTTAAAAAGATTTCCGAATAAAGAAATCCCGAAAAAGCAAAAAAAACTTTTAGAAAATAGTTAATATAGTCGAAAAATTCTATAAAAATTCACAGAAGTCTCTTGAATTAATTAGAACTTAATAAAAATACTTTTAGTTATACTTTAGTTTTAAATTTTGCAAACAAAATAGGTTTTGGCTTCAAACAAAGAGGAAAAGCCAAATTAAAATCCAGAAAATGCAATAAAAGCTTAAAATCCAAGTAAAATCCAGAAAAGTCCAATAAACTAACATTTTGGTTTAATTGAAGTTGGATTAACTCAATTTAAATGGTTTTTGATTTCTAAATTTTAATTTAAGCTTTTTGCAACGATGAAATCAACTGGTTATTTTTATTTTGAAAATTTTCAAAAACTCTGCAATTTAGGGATGTTACAGGTTTGGTTGTGTAGTGTTCTCTCCCAGATATCTTCCACCTCCTTTTATATGCCACAATGTTGGCATGGTGTGGATAATTTCATGCAGAGTACTATCTTTTCGGTCTGAAAAGCTGAGGAGGTAGAGTGTTGTCATGTCGGTCTGAAAAGCTGAGGAGGCAGAGTGTTGTGGCGTCTACTTTGCATAGTTTTGTCACTTCTTGCCTTGCAGAGTCTAGTCGATCTGAAAAGTTGACCCTTTGGTCTTGTCATTGCACAAAGCTGCCCCGTTTGGTCTTGTCACTGCGTAAAGCTGCTCCATTTGGTCTTGTCACTACGTAAAGCTGCCTAGTCTGGTCTTTTTACTGCGTAAGGCTGTCTCCTTTGGTCTTGTCACTGCGTAAAGCTGTCTCCTTTGATCTTGTCACGGCACAAAGCTGCCCCATTTGGTCTGAAAAGCTCGCCGAAAGGTTTTTTGTCTTCTTCTTGTTTTTCATTTATTTATGTCCTTTATGTCACGTCGTCATCATGTTGTGTCTCATCGAGTTAGTCGTTGGCTGCGTAGGATGAATCTTGGAGCAGTGTAGCGTCGTTTCCCAGCAAAGCTGCTTCATTCGGTCACGTCGCAAAGCTGCCCTTGGTATGGGACGAGGTAGGGACTTGCTCCCTGTGCAAGGCGTGGTAGGTGACTTGCACCCTATGGTCATTTTTCAGTAGTCGTTTTCTCCCTTGCTCGGGTATTTAAACGTGCGGCCACACACTCATTCTTCACAGGCCTTAGTTCTCACTCGCTCGCTCATTACTCTCAGGCATCTGTCCCTCTTTGCGTGGTGTGTCCCTCTATATGAGCAGGTGAATTAGTACTTAACTGTTTTGTTATTCCTTTGTTCGCACCATTTGCCGAAGTCGTTACTAATGCGATGCATATTTGAATTTGCAGTCCTCCGTGTCTGAGGTTGAGAGATGGTAACGTCGTAACGGTAAGTTCATTGTTGAGGTGTATGTTTTTTGTTCAGTTCTTTTGTTGAAATATTGTGTTATTTTTGTCAGAAATGGAGACATTGTACATGTTCCACGGTAACGAGCGTGGCGATCCAGACGGAGTTGATATGTCGAGCTACCAGCGTGCCTTGCTAAATGTTCCCAACCTGGCACACATCAATTTGCTCGAGTTACGATGGTGCATTCGACAGTTGTTTGATAGGCACATCTCCAGAAACAAGATAGTAATACAGGCGGTCACCGCCACCACGGTCTCACCACACGGGCAGATGTTGTGGGGCCTAGCAAAGGTGACCAATAGTGCCATGTGGGCATAGTACATGGAGATCGTTAGCAATCCTCATGCTCTGATCTATCAATGACCCATGGTGTATGTCTATTTTGTTTATCCCACTCTGTCCTCTGGGGTGGCCACCGTTGAAGGGGGCAGTGACGCTCTTGTCCCCTTCTTCAGTTCGTTGACGACAGGAGAGGTCACGGAAGTGCCAGACGTCGCTAGGTAGGATACTCCAGTTGATGGAGATTCTAGTAGTTTCTAATCGAATGAAGGTGTAGATAAATGGCTGGGTGCCCGTGTGGACTGTCACAATATTATTGATGGCATGTCTGAGGGCATTACCACTGAAGATGAGGATGACTTCGACTCACAATCCAGCAAGGACGAAGCTGACGATGAGGGTGGGATCGTCGGTGGCATTGTTTCCACTAACACGGACTATGTTCCAAGTCGGTTGGATTAGCAAGCGGTCTCTTCCCTTGTTCTGCCACAGGACCATGAGTCTTCGTGGGCCTTCGATGCGGACACCCTACTTGTGGGGCAACAGTTCCCACACAAGACTGCCACCAAGCAAGTTATCGCCAATTTCGCGGTGAAGACCAGTCGAACTTATCGAGTTTACAGGTGAGTTTTGACGTTGTTTATTGTATCTTCAACTATCTACAGTAAGTTGTACTAACCATTATATGTCTTCCATTATCTGCAGGTCCAACCCTGACACGTACATAGTTAAGTGCGTGGTTAGCTCTTGCCCTGGGAAAGTCCGTGCGCAGAGATTCCCTGGGTCGGGAACAGACTTCCGCATCACAGTCGTCACGAATCACACATGTGAGCTTCAGGAACCATTGCAAATGCATAGGAATGTGACCTCAGGCTACATCGCAACCATCATAAGCCATTTAGTTGTCGCTGATGTGACCATTTCACCGAAGGTCCTGATGGTTGACGTAGCGAATACAGTAGGGTATGTCATTAGCTATAGTAAGGTCTGGCGGGTGAAATAGAATGTGCTCGAAGGGTTGATCAGTACCTATAAGGAGGCGTATGACCTAGTCCCCAGAATGCTAAAGCAAATCGCGGATGCTAATCTAGGGAAATGCGTCAACAAGGTCGAGAGGCCCCACCCGTCAAACATCCCACATCCCCTAATCCTTGATCGAGTCTTCTGGGCATTTGGCCCGGTAGTCCAAGGCTTCTCCCACTGCCATCCCGTCCTCACTATGGACGGTACATTCCTTTGCAGGAAGAACAAGGGCACCATTCTCACCGCTGTTGCTGCTGATGCCAATGACCAGTTGCTCCCAGTTGCCTTTGTAATTGTGGAGAATGAGAACACTGAAAGTTGGCTTTGGTTCCTAGTCAACATAAAGCAACGTGTTGTAAGGGACCGACCAAATGTGTACGTCATCACCGACCGTCATGCCGGGTTGCTATCCGTGCTGTAGACCATGCAGCACGGTACGAGCCCGCTGTTCCAATGGAATGACTTGCGCACATGTTGGTGCATGCGGCATCTAGCCGTCAACTTCCACATGCACTTCTGGAGCAAGGACCTCATGAAGAAGTTCAAGAAGCTATTCCTGTAGAACCAGAAGTGCAAGTTCGATGCCGTGTGGCAGGAGCTTGAGGTTGAAACACAGCGTGCAAGTGGAGGTTTTGGGCCAAGCGCACCGCAAAGCGAGTTCACTGAGTGGATGAGCGTGCATGCCCCTGACTATAAGAAATGGTCCCTTCTTCACGACACCTATGGTGCTCGCTATAGCATCGTGACAACCAACATGTTCATGGTCTACAACGGTGTGTTGAAAGGGGTCCGTGTCCTACCCATCACCGCTGTTGTCGATGAGACATGGAATCGCACGGTCGGTTGCTTCGTCAATCGGGCAATGATGGCCAAGCAGCATTTGGACGAAGGGAAGCAGTACTCCGAGGTTACCCTTGCCTACATGGAGAAGAAGATTACCATGGCTTGATCCCATGTAGTTCACACAATGGATGGCGTGAGGAGAAAGTTCGAGATCCGCCTGCGGCACTAGTACATCCGCGGCCACATGAGAGGTGACTGGAAACATGTTTGCACTATAGGCGATGTGGAAGTTTGCACCTACAACAAGCCTCAACTCCTGTACAAGCCTTGCTCCCACGTAAATGCTACATGTGTTGTGTATTTCACCAATCTTGTGGTATGTACATGTTGGAGTACTACGACATACGTCACTTGTATGATACTTGGAACGGGGAGTTCAACTCATACGGCATGGAAGGCCAATGCAGGGACCTATGGCCGGGAGCAGTGAAGTGGTCACCGAATGAAGCACTACAGCATCCAGGCTGTGGGAGGCGTCACTCAAGGCGCTTCCACAACGACATGGATGCGAGCCAACATGGAGATCAGCCAAGACCAACAAGGTGTAGGCTATGCAAGACTCATGAGCCCTCCTTCAGGATCTACCCCAACATACCTTCTTCTTCCGGCGCCACTTAGTATCTGTAAGCTATTCGGTGTATTGAGTCATGTTGGTCGTAGTGATGTGAGTGTTGTAGTGATTTCTGTTGTACGATGTTACAAGTTGTTATTCCCGGTTCAAGTTGTTATTCCTGGTTCAAGTTGTTATTACCGATTGCTTTCCTTACAATGGTCATGTCCTGCTTTCCAGAGAGTGGTCACGCCCTACTTTCCATATAGTGGTCACGTCCTGCTTTCTAGAAAGTAGTCATGTCCTCCTTTGTAGAGAGTGGTCAGGTCCTGCTTTCCATACAGTGGTCACGTCCTGCTTTCCGCACAATGGTCCCTTCATGCTACCAATGCAATAAATGGATGCTTTGACTGCCATTCACCTCATTCTTCTCTTCCTCTTCTCCTTTCTTCTAGTGTAAAACGGGATGTCTTCAGCCTCATCTAACTTTCGAGTGAGCAGACAATTAGAATCACTACGCCAGCACCTGGTTTGCCCTCATTACAGGGATCCGGCAAATGTGTTCACCTCGCATACACCAATGAATCCATCTCGAGTGTTCATGAAGTGTTCAAATCTCACGGTAACTTGTGCAAAATCACCCCGAATGAATTCCATTACAAATACCATGTTTTCTTATTTTCGTTTGAAGCTACAATACTTTTGCAGAACACAATATGTCAGTTTTGGCAGTAGGCTGATGAAGCTGTCCTAGTGGTTTGAGATATTACTGTGTAAATTACTGCCTTGCAAGAAGAGTCATGTGGTGTTGCTGCATTTCTTGCAGTGGCTAGACCGTCCGATCAACCAATGCAAAATGAAGAGAACAGGCTTAAAAGACTGGATGGAAAGATGGAAAGAGTTGAGAAGATGCTTCAGAATTTAGTTAAGATAGTTAGTTTTGAGGTCTTTCTTCTATTATATATTGTTCTTGCCAAGTAGAACTTCAATTGTAATGAGATTTTACTGTCCACTCTTTATCTATACATCGCAGTCCTTCATGAATAAGAATAAAATTATTATACTGAGATAGGTAACGAGGTACAAGTGTCCAATTACGATACCATAACCACACTCTGTTCAGATTACAAATTACTAACTGAAGTACAAGTTACAACATACTAGCATTTCTAATCTTACTACTGCTCACGCTGGTGTTCACTACTCCTGGCCATAGGACCCTGTACTGGCCTTCCACGCCGTGTTCCTATCATAGGTCTCAGACAAATCTGTTCCTGCGGGAACATCAGCCTCTCGGGTGACCGTGGGTTCTGCCGTAGGTCATAGCGGGGCTCCTCAACCGTTGTGTCGTCATACGGGGGGATCACCTGGGGGAGTGGCATTGAAAACATCTCGGTGATCCAAGCATTAGGATCCCCGGAGGGGCACCAACTCGGCTGAGCTTGTGTGGTGAACTGCTCAGGGTACGCTTGAGTGCGAGGTGAACTACTCGAGGTACGACATGTAGCCAGACTGATACCATGGGGCGGTATCGGCTATTTGAAATTGTCCGAGAGTGTCTTGCTCAGCGGGAGAATCCAGGACAACCTAAGTGGTTTCAGGTTGCACGTACATGCTCTCTGGTACGATGTCTTCCTGCTTCCGTGGCAATGATGGCATCAGCATAGAGTCCCTGTGTCGCAACTACGTGGATGATTGGCCGCTCTGTTCGACAGGTAGATGGAGGGGGCGAGGGTACACGACGCTCTGTTCGATGCCTCAAGTCGGCATCGGTGGACCTTCCGCAGCTCATGCTGCGAACGATGGCTTAACATCGTCAATAAGAGTCTTCATGACCGCATGAAGGCGTTCAACTGTGTTGTTCGTACCCCACTCGATTTCCTAGTGGTCGCGCTACACAATGCTCTGCAAACAGTCGAGCTGCATGGTTACCAAACAAACAAAATTTTGTTAGTTAGCCCTATTTGGGAGGGTGTTTTATCTGCTACGTGCTCAACGTATCGAATCGTCACGGCGTGTTGTACGGTGCGGGTTCAGCCCCAAGCCCAAGCGTTCAGCATGGCTAGGATCATCATGCCAGACCGGGGGGAGCACCTGTTAATCTCACCCGTGTGTGCCGTACGTACCACTCCAAGTACGTGTCGTAAGTGCCTGAATTGTAAGGCTGTGCCTCATGGAAAATGCAATCAGTGGCAGATTGCCATGCATCTATCCACGGCTACTGTGTCAGAACCCACTCATCACTCTTGCGGCCCTTCTTTGTCTGCCTGATGGTGGAACAAAATAAATAAATTATGGTACTGACATAACAAATGAGTAACGAACCAACAATATTAACCAATGTACCATACTTACAAGTGGCTACGCCTCGCAAGCGGTCGCCCTGGAGCTGGGGGGATCTCCTAGTGCAGTTGGAACTACCTCATCACCCGTTGTAGGTTGTAGGGCTCCACCATGTGGGAGAACACCAGATGACAAGTTGTCCTCCAGTACGACACATCTTGGTGGCATAGTAAGCTCAAGCTGCTGGGCGCCGTGTCCTGCACGAAGGCATCTGTCCAAGGAGCCCATATTACGTCGTCCTCGTGCAGGGCCTCGAATTTGTTGTGGAACTCGGGGTATATGTGATGCAGTCTCTCCCTAGCCCATCCTAGTACTACCACAGTCCATCAGGATCCCATGGTTGGGCCATCCACGGGATCCTCGTCGTACTCCCCACCGTAGAAATGCTTTGTGTGCGAGTAAGGGTGGACCGCGGAGCAGAAGTATGGCCGTCCGACCGGGAAGTGCTCCCACGACCATAGCCGTAACAACGTGTGGCAACCCGAGAGCACGGGCTCTGCTCGTCGCGATGTTGCGGCGTCGCCGACAAAGTCGCGACGCGCCGCCTGAAGATAGTGAACCCCAATCGCATCGCAAAGACATCTCATCATCGGAGTCCACGATGGACTCCACAAGGTGAATGTAACAAGGGTACACCATGTCCCCCTACGTGCTAGGGAACATGACCCACCAGAATAGAAACAACGAATATGCAATTAGGTGGCATCGAACCACCTCCTCCATTGCGTTATTTGGGCAATGCATGAATCGTTGCAGCCAACCGTGTGGAACGCCCTTACACCTCTCGGGGATAGGTTGCCCGAAGCGATGGCCGAGGTGCGCCTTCCAGTCCGGCGACCTCGGAAGGGGAACAACTGTAAGGCCTCCCAACAACAGGGCGATCAAGAAGCTGACATCCTGCAGTATCACGGTCATCTCCCCCCACCAGAAGTGGAACGTGTGGGTCTCCGGCCGCCAACGATCAACCAGGGCGGAAAGAAGGGAGACGTCAATCAGGAGGTTTTGCCCTACGGCGATTCATGAGAAGGTGTTTATGAGATGTTTACAAAAATGCTTCTGTAACTGCTTAGTGATGGAAGAAAATCACCTCTACTATACGAAGAAGTCATATCTACGAGCCAGTTCTATGTGTGCACGTCGGGGGCGATCGAGAAGGAGACGCCAGAGAGTGATCCGCTGCCGATGTTCCTGCAGGAGGACGGCGCGGGGGCGGAGTCCGGGTCGGTGCACGCGTGGTTCGAAGCCATGATCCGGCGGGTGCAGGGCGAGGTCTGCGCCACGCTTGAGGAGGCGGATGACGACGGGGCGCGATTTGTCCGGGTGCTCTAGGATGGGCGCGTGTTTGACAAGGCCGGGGTGAGCGTCTCCGTCGTGTACGGGGTCATGCCCCAGACGCGTACCGTGCGGCCAAGGGGAAGGATGGGAAGAATGTGGCGACGGATGGTCAGAAGGTTGGGCCCGTTCCCTTCTTTGCCGTTGGCATTAGCTCGGTGAGAAGCTTAACAGGTGCATTGGCGTGAAAATTGGATCTGTTTTGAAGTAGGACGTAGTTTATCAGTTGTGGACATTGCATTGCCGTAGAAAAGCATGGCATTTTGCCGAGCTTTGTATGTTTGTTTCACATTTTTACACATCGCTTTACTTTTGTAGTATTGATACTGGATTAATGAGGTGGTCATTTTTATTTGCAGGTTCTTCATCCGAAGAATCCATTTTCTCAAACATTGCATTTTAACTACTGTTATTTTGAAACAGATGCACCAAAAGGTAACTATCTGAGAGGAAAAAACTATATAGTACTATGTGCTTTAATATGCATGCGAACTCATGTTCAAAAGCCCACAATACATATGATATGACGTTCTTTAAATGTTGCCTTAAGAAAGCCTTTTAGAATATTGTTGGGTTAGAGGTTACTTAGTTTTTGTACTTTTAAGGTGAGAATTGTTGTTAATTCTTGGTTATACTTGCAGGAGATCAACCATGCTGGAGCTGGTGGTTTGTGGGCAGAGCTTGTAAGCAATAGAGGTAATGGAATATGAGGTGTGAAAGATGCAACAGACACTTTGCACTTTTGCTGCAACTTGTAATTTTTTTAGGAATAAGTCCATATTACGCTCCTGAACTTTGACGAGAGTCCAAAATCCCCCTCAACTCCAAAACTGTTTGGTTAACACCCTCGAACTCCCAATACCATCTCACCCGACCCCCTCGAGCCAAAACAAGCTGATTTTTGGCCTACATGGCATCCACACTGGCCACGCTGGCGCGGTTTTGCCTCGTCAGCACCTTCCCGACAAACACATTCGCCAGCATCAAGAACAGTCGCCCGCGCAGCACCACCAGGTCGACCATGGACGGCCTCCTTCGCCTCCCTCACGAGCTCCACCACATCGGCCAGCGAGCTGCCGCGCAGCGCCTCAACGTCGGCCAGCATTGTCGGGAGCCATCCATAGCAGTATCTCTTAGTTCATCACATCGCAGAGCAATAGGGAGAGGAGTAGAGGGAGAGAGTATCTCTCAGTTCATCACATCACAGAGCAATAGGGAGAGGAGTAGAGGGAGAGATTAAGGTGAGGATGCACCTCAGTAGCAAATCGAGCCGGGGCCAGAAGGAGACGGAGGAGGCAGTAGGCCAGGCCAAGGCACTGGCGGCCGAAGGTGACTGAAGGTGGGAGGAACGGCAAGCCGAAGGTGGCGCTGGACTGGGGAGGATCCGATTGGCGGCGTCGGGATCAAGGAGAGGAGCCGAGGCAGCACCAGCAATAGAGGGGAGTGGCATAGGTAGAGGCGCATGGGTGCACGCAAGCCTGGGACCGGGTGCGGCAGAGAGGAAGTGGCCCGAGCTGGGGGATGCGCGGGGACACGCACGAGCGGGAGAAGCGCGCTGTGAGGACCCGGAATATTTAACTAGTAACACTTAACCCCCCAAATGGTTCTAGCATTACTAATTAAACATTCTAAGCCTCGATGGACATATGCTTCCCAGAATTGCAGCATATGCACATCATCACAAAATTACACATCATTTTCATACAGCATACATCACTAAGTTCAACAACGATATACATAAAGTAAAGTTATTACAAAAGAGCCGACCGGCCAAATAGAACAATAAACAAGAATGACAGCGGAAGCAAAAGGTGTCATAAGATGGTTAGAACAAAAGTCGACCGGTTAGCCACACCACCCACAAGGCAACCGACCGGGCCGCCAAGCTAGACGCCTCGCAAGCTACCACGGCACAACTCACGTATGAGGCCCTCAAGCTCACCTTCTTCCTCTGCAACAATGACATTTAAGCAAGATAACTGAGTACACAAGGTACTCGCAAGACTGACGTGTGGAATAGCAGACCTATTCATAAACTACATGCAAGCTTATTTAGGTGGAGGTTGTATGTCTCATTTTGCATAAAGCCAACTTTATTTGCAATAATGTAATACATTTAAAAGCAAATTTGCAAATCTGTTTTTGTCAAAATAACAATGAAATAAAGATACATACAAGTAACCACTGGAAGTGACTATCCCAATAGTCACCACAACATAGCACGAATCCCGATTCGTACCACCCATCAAGTTTTAATTAAAAGGTTGTAGTCTAGTTCTCACGGGCGATCCGAGCGTGTCCATAACCTAGGACGAGGCTATTCGAATAGTTTTAACCTCGCAGGGTGTACCAATGTACTCACACTTGGACCGCCTTTAAGCCACAAAGCACACTTAGAAGGTATCAAGCACGGCTAAGTCCTACGAGACACTTTCCAATATTGTGCATTGACTACTAGCCGCTCGTATGGATCGGAATCCAGACGCTTACATTGCAAACCGAAAGACAACCAGCCATCACGGGGGAAACCTTTCGGACACTACAATGCTCCCAGCACCATCCCTCCTGCGACTCCCTGCGACCCGAAGCCAATACACGCCAAAGTACTAAGTCAAGAGAGGTCCCATACCCTCTAGTGTGGTTAGCACGCAAAATGCTCAGTACGGTGGCGCAAGTAACTCGATCCTTAATGACCCGGGCACCATTCCAGTCACACCCAGAAGCACACCAACATACCATTGTGCCCAAGTCTAAATCATTTTTATTTTCAGTTTTAGTTTTCATAAATAGACATGGCACAAGGCTGAAATCATAAATCATAATAAGTGTTGTGTGATCAAGGTTATCGACAAGTCGATAACCGCCCATTTCTACCGGAAGCTAAGCATGGCTAAGCAATAGATTCGCAACTACTAAGTGACAAGAGGTCATCCATGAACTCTAAATCACAGCAATAACCTAGGCTCAATGGTAGTAGAGAATAATCATTTGCCTAAGGAAATGCATCTACTAGGTCAACTAACGACAATAGTTTAACACAAACTAGCGATGCATACATAGAATTTGTAAACAACATAAATACTTGAAAATACAGGGATTAACATGATTAAACTGCTTGCCTTGCTGGGATTGGTCTTGCTGCAGAGGGGAGTGCTCAGGTTCAATAAATTCTTCGGAACCTAACACGAAAAGGCGATAAAACCAATAAGAACGAAGAACACCAAAAGGAACTCAATAGCAAAGAATATCCAAATCCCATGAAATTTCTACAGCAGCTAGAGGTTGATTTTATACAATTTTAGAAACAAGAATCACTTCATTTGGACTTAGTATGAAAAAGTTATGGCTAAACTAAGTTCTCTCAGCCTGAAAAATCCTAATTAAATTAATTACGGTTACTGTTCATGACAAAAATTTCTAGAATGATCTGGAACTTGAAATTTTTATGGTAGGTAGCTAAAGTCATCCTAAGAACAGCAAAGCTGAGTTTGCACAATTTGGAGTTGAAATGAATTAGTTATGATTTTTCTAAGTTCTAAAACTAGTGAAGCATTAATTTCAGTGGTAAGGATCATATAAAGACCTATTCTATATTACAGTACATTCCTAGTGGGTTTTAACAAAACTTAGTTTGCTCAGTTTGGAATACAGAGAATAAATTATGCATTTTACAAATTTTCAATGAATTTCTAAACCACTATTTTCACTAAACAAGATCATGCAGTTTCTATCATTTTCTACTACATAACAATGCCTAAATTCATTCTCAGATTAAAGTTCATACTATAACAGAGCTACAGCAACTGGAATCATTCAAAAAGGAGCTAAAATGGCAAAGATAAACACTTTTGAAATTTGAAACATCAAAAGACTTAGAAAATTTGAGCTCTCGGGAGGACCAAAAGAACTGAAGGAAAAAGGAGAGGTCGTGGGCCGTTGATCTTGCATCGCAGGGCCACGGACCTCGAAACTCAGCGCTCAAAAGACCTCCTCCCGCACTGGGGAGGTCTGGACCGTTGATATCTGATCCAACGGCCACGACCAGTGCATGCACAGCGCACGCAAAGGAGGTCCTTGCACCTAACAGAGGTCGTGACCGTCAGATCAAGATCTGGCGGTCCCGAGCACTAGGGGAGGTCCTAAGGTTAAACCTACGGAGGGAGGTTTGGACGGCCAAGATCTCACGGAGGAGGTCTTCGACGGTCTAGATCTCCAGAGGGAGGTCTTTAACGGACACAATCAAGCGAGGGAGGTCCAGCCCATTAGATCTAAATCTAACGGTTGAGACCTGAGGAGGAGGTCCTAAAGCTACAGATCTAAAGGAGGAGGTCCTAGACGGTCAAGATCTCCAGGGGGAGGTCTTGATCGGCTGGGATTTACACGAGGAGGTCTTGGATGGCCAAGATCAAACGAGGGAGGTCCTAAACGGTTCAGATCGACGCGGAGAGAGGTCCTGAGACTAAGGATTTTACAAAGGAGATCTAACGCTCAGATCTAAATCTGGGGAGGTCGTGAACGGCTAGGATTTCACCTAAGAGGTCCTGAGCGGGGTTTTCTTTGTAAACGACCAGGGGTGGCTTTTTACAAAGAGGACTCCGAGGGGTGGTCTAGGGGTGGTCTTTGCAAAATGACCATGGAGAGGTTTTTTTGCGCAGAAGTGGTCCTATCGGCCAAGATTTAACCAGGGTGGTCCTGGACGGCTAGGATCAAAACAAAAGGGGAGGTCCTGGCGCTAGGTTTTAACAGAGAGGGATCCTACGACCAAGAGCTAATCTGAGGAGGTCTTCAACGGCCGAGATTAACCCTAGGAGGTCCTAAGACTTGGAGTTTTCACAGAAAACGCTCTACGGCACAGATCTACTCTTGGGGTGATCTTTAACGGCTACGATTCCTCCAAGGAGGTCGGGGCTTAGAGGGCACGCGCACACTGCCGGCAAGACAGCAATAAAGGACAACCTCGGACAGCCATTAATGCCAATCATAAGCTCACGGATCCTGTCCGAGTACGACACGGCAAAAATGCCCGAGCCAAAGGAGATGTGAGGACCCCAGTTCATTTGGCTTGTAATGCTTAACCAACCACCTGGTCCTAGCATCACAAATCGAATAAACTGATCCTCGAGATATGTATACTTCCCAGAAAGCAGTATACACACCTCGTTACAAAATTAGACATCAATTCCATTCCAAACATAGAGTCCAAACATCACACTACCAAACGGAAGATAAACAAATAGTAACAATATTACAGACAATGGCCGACTAGCCACAAGATACACAAATAACAACAGAAAGACAACGGAAGCAAAAGTGCCATAAGATGGCTATAAACAAAGCCGATCAGCGTGCCTTTAACCCACGAGGCATCTGACCGGACCGCCAAGTCTAGTCGTCCAAGAAGCGGCAACACAGCTCACAGAAGTGAGGACCCTGAGGCTCACCTTCTTCCTCTGCAACAAAACATTAAGCAAAGCACCGAGTACAAAGATTGTCTTTGTACCCGCAAGATCGACGTGTGAACTAGCGCACTGTTCGTATACTACATGCAGCTTGTTTAGTGGAGGTCATATGTTTTATTTGCATAAAGCCAATTTTCATTTGCAATAAAATAATACGATTTAAAGGCAAGTTTGCAATTCATTTTCTTTGTTGAAATAAGCACGAAATAAAGATAGATACAAGTAACCACCTAGGGTGACTATCCCAATAGTCACCACCATATAGCACGAATCCCAGTTAGTACTACCTACAAGTTTTAATTTTAAAAGGTTGTAGTCTAACTCTCGATAAGCTTACCCAAGCGTGTCCATCACCTAGGGCGAGGCTATTCGAATAGCTTTTTAACCTGCAGGGTGTACCACTGCACCCACACTTGCATCGCTTTAAGCCAAAACACACTTAGAAGGTATGCCGGCACAGCTAAGTCCTACGAGACTTTTTCCAATATTGTGTATTAACTACGAGCCGCTCGTATGGATAGAAATCCATACGCTTACATGGTAAAGCCGAAAAGACAACTACCCACTCAGGATAAAGCTTTTCGGACAACTACCATGCTCCCACCTCCATCCCTCCTGCGACCTCCTGCGACCCGGAGCCAATACACGCCAAAGTACTAGGTCAAGAGAGGTCCCATATACTCTAGTGTGGTTAGCACGCCGAAATGCCTGGATAACAGGTACTCACAAGATGTTCGGTCCTTAATTGACCCGGGCACCTTTCCAGTCACACCCAACAGATCACACCAATCTTACCGTTGTGCCCGCGTCTAAATCATTTTTGTTTTCAGTTTTAGTTTTGCAATTAAACATAGCAGAAATGCTGAAATATAAAGTTATAGAAAATTTTGTGTGATCAAGGTTACCGACTAAGTCGATAACCGCCCATTTCTACCGATACTAAGCATGTCTAAGCAATTTGACCCGGATCTACTAAGTGACAAGAGATCATCCAGCGACCTCCAATCACAGCAAATAACCTAGGCTCAGGTAGTAGAGGTCAATATTTTGTCTACAGGATATGCAGCTACGGATTTAACTAATCAATTTAACACAAATTAAGCGATGCATACATACAGTTGAAACAAAATATTAGACTTTAAAATACTGGGATAAACATGATCAAACTGCTTGCCTGGCTGCTGTTGCTCAATATGTTGCGGAGGATCGTTCTCAGGGTTGCCGCAAATATCGAAACCTAACGATCCAACATAACAGCAAATAAGAACGAGATAACACCGACGAAACTCAAACATATCAAAACATGCCAAAACTCACATAGCAGCCTAAGCATGATAAAACAAAAACTTTAGAAGCAGAGAACAAACCATTTTAAGTTATTAAGAATTTTCTATGAATTTTCTAAGCTAAAAACACATCAAACACTAGTTAATTACTTAACAATTTTTCATGAACAGAAACAGTATCTACAACCTATCCTGATAATTAGTATACTAAAAATGAAATTTTACAGAATTGGTTTCACTGGATTTGGACATTTATTGAAAGAGATATACATTTTCTAATTTGGAAATTACAATCTAAAACATTTAAATTAATTAACAGATCTTTGCTACTGATACTGAGGTTGAAACTTATTTTAGTAAATAGTACATTTAAAATGAAAATTAACAAAGACTGGTTTCATGCAATTTGGATAAAATTGAATTAGTTATGCATTTTCCAAGTTTAAAAGAATTACAGTGAAAAAGAAACACATTTCGGAAATCTTTAAATCTTCAAAACCTTTTTACACCCACGGCCAGCTAGCCACAACGCATGACCAGCGGGCCCGAGCGAGAGCGATGACTGAGTCAAACTTGACTTCAATTTCACGACAGCGGCGTCGATAGCGTAAACCAAGAATACGACTTCAGTTTATTCAAGGCGTATTCGAAGAAATGCGCAAGCACTTAATCGGCCGCGAGGGCCCACAAGTCTGCGACTAAAACGAAAAACGGAGTAATAATACTTGGGCTTTTCTGTTCACGGGCCCGCATGCCAGTGGAACAACAGGGTTATTAATTAGTCCTAATGGCGAGGTTTGAAACTTAATTGCTCGCCACGATGGCCATGCAGGCGCCCGACAACAGAGGTGCTGGTCCGAGACCTTGCGGGCGTTCGGCCGTGTGCGGTCCACGGCGACGCGGGTTGAAGACCAAAATGGGTTCTCCAAAGACTCACGCACCCACAGGTAGTCGGGACTTCGCCGGAGGTTGACCGGAGCGACGGCGCGGCCGTGTTTGGCGGCGGCGGTGCTCGGCCGAAAATGAAAAATGCCCAACCGACAACAAACTAAACAACTAGCATGCGCACGAGCGAACTTAAGGACCAAGGGTCTCACCGGATGTCGCGGAGCTAAGGTGATCACCGGAGATGGTGGCGTCGGTGAACGCGGTGGCGCAGAGGTGTCACCGAGGAGGATGATCCGAGCAAAGGTAGGGAAAATAGAGGTAGGGTTAGGTTAAGAAGGGCTGGCGACCGTGCACGAGCAAAGGATTGCAAAAGATTGACCTCACCTACGACGAGGAAGAAAGGGTCGCTCACGGCGGAATTGAAGATCCTCAAAATTCGACGACTCTGCGATCGATTCTCACAATTAGTTGAGGGAAAACAAGAGCGGTGGTGGAACGCGATATGACGCGCAAGGATAAGGATGATCTTCACCGCTTTGCGGAAAAGACGATAATGGCGCCGCGCGGACTTGAGAGCACAGCACACCGGAGGTTTTGGGAGAGAAAGAGCTAGGAGGAGAAAAGAGGTTGATGAAGTAAGAGAGGGAAATAGAGAGCTGTGGTGATCTTATAAGGGCGGTGGAAGGCGAAGATCGCAAGGGAGACCGGGCAATTCGGCGGCGTGGCGCTCGGTGCGCGCCACACACGAGCACAAAAGCCGAGCGGTGCTAGGCAAGGGCGGTGGTGGTTGAGGAGGTGACCGGGAGTTAAGGCATGCGGACGATGCGCGACGATGGTAAGGAAACCGGGCGGTTTGGCGGTGCAGCGAGTGGGCTCGGCGGAGCGAGCACGGCATCGAGAGCGCTTGGCGAGTGGCGCGCGCGCTGCGCCGCGTGGAAGAACGACCGCCACCGGGCCTCGGGTAAGTGAGCAAAGTGAGAGAGGGTGCGTGGAAGGCGGCTTGAGCGGAGTTGGGCTCGGTTCGAACGAGTTGGTGCGGTCAAGCCAGTTCGGTGGAGTCCAACCGAGACAAGCGGTCCAGTCGGGCTGAGTCGGGCTCGGGTTCGAGCCCGATGAGCGATGACTACTGAGTTGAATTAAAAAGCAGGGAAAGTTTGGAGAATTTTTAGAGGTAGTTCTAGAGCTCCAAAATTCCAGAAATTTTATGGTAGCTACATTGGACAGAGAACAATATTGGATAAATTTTCCAGAACTTTTTATGCACTGCATTGTTCTGGAAAAAATTCACAAGCTCCTATTCTAGGGGTTTGACCAGATTTTGGAATGGTTTGACTTGGCCATTTGAAATAGCAATTAAAATCTAAAAACTGTGAAATAATTCAGGGAGGTAGATGGGGTGGTCAAGATGATAGGAAAAATAATTTCAGAGGATGATCACAAGTTTGAAAGCTAAGAATTTGCTGGCAACAAATTCCATTCACAAGACTTTAATTCTAGAAAGTGAAAATTGCTAGGGAAAATCTTGGAAAACTACCACATGATTTGATGAGACAACAAAAGTTTTTATTTCTCCTCAAAATTTTACATTGGAATTACAAACCCTAAGTTAGGGCTGTTACAAATCTCCCCTTACAGAATCTCACCAGAGATTCTCGATCACTAGGAGAAGAAGGATGGGTAATCGCTCAGAGCGATCTTCCCGCTCCCGGTGGCTTCATCCTCGGAGTGGTTCGACCACTGAACTTTAAGGAACTTGATCACACGGTTCCTTGTTCTGCGTTCAGCTTCTTCGAGGATACGAACGGGACGCTCACGATAAGACAGATCTTCTTGCACGTCGATATTTTCCAATGGCGTTTCCTCCACAGAAACACGAAGGCACTTCTTCAATTGCGACACATGGAAAACATCATGCACCCTCAAGTGTAGCCGGCAATTTAACTTGTATGCAACAGCCCCACTCTCTTGATGATGCGACACGCCCGACATATCGAGGAGCCGCGGTTGCCCTTGACACCAAACGACGATGTCCCTTCAGAGGTGAGACTTTGAGATACACAAAGTCATTGGTGGAAACTCAACTCACGGCGACGCCGACCGCATAGCTCTTACGCTCGGTGAGCACGCGCAAGTGCTCACGAATCGGTTGCACTTGACTTTCGGCCTCATTGATGGAATCAACCAAAGAAGCGCTTTCACGGTTTCACCGGTTCAACGGTGTTCTGCGGCGCCGTCCATACTGAGCCTCAAATGGTGCCATACCGAGACTAGCTTGAAAGCGTTGTTGTAGGAGAACTCGGCAGCGGTAGGCACTTCTCCCAATTCTTCCCATAGGAAAGAACACAAGCACGAGCATGTCTTCAAGCACTGATTGACGCGCTCCGTCGACCATCGATCCCGAGGATGATAGAAATTTGGTGAGCGAAAGACGGTACCCATGGCCTCTCGTGAGATCTGTGCAAAGTCGGAAGTGAAAAGAGAACCACGATCGACACCATCGTTCGCGGCACACCATGCAAACTCACAATGCGGGATATGTAGAGGTCCGCCAATTTATCGACGCTGAGGTGGTACGACCGCGAGAAAATGTGCTACTTTCGTCAATCATCAATAACCACCCGGATAGCATCCTTCCCGAAGAAATGCAGGGCAAACCGTTGATGAAGTCCATACCAACGGAATCCCACTTCCACTCTGGTATAGGCAAGGGTGGAGGAGACTCTTTGACGCTGATGCTCGGCCTTCACGCGACAACATACGTCGCATCTGGCAACGAACCCGACAATCTCGTGCTTCATGCGAGTCCACGAACCTCTGCGCAGATCTTGGTACATCTTGGTAGCCCCGGATGGATAGACAAAGGCGAATCATGGGCCTCTGAAGAATCAAATCCCGCAACTCGGGACCTTTGGGACCACAAGACATTGCCCAAACCATACAACACCGTGCTCATCCTCTGTGAAACACTTTGTTGAATCATCCTCGATGTTACGCTTGATTTTACCCACACCATCATCGATTCTTTGGTGACTTGATTTGATCCACCAAGGTTGGTTGCACAACCAAGGCGACAAGGGAACCATACTCAACCAAACCCAAGTTGAGACGCTGAAATTTCGCAAGAAGTGCGGGTTCTTTGCTCTTGGATCATCAGTATTGCAATACACCTTTGGTGAGTGCATCAGCAACCACATTGGCCTTGCCAGGATGATACTGAATACCCATGTCATAATCTTTGATCAATTCTAGCCATCTCCTCTGTCTGAGGTTCAGATCTGGCTGAGTGAATAAGTATTTCAAACTCTTGTGATCGGAATATACCTCGCAACGGTTACCGATCAGATAATGCCGCCAAATCTTGAGTGCATGGACCACTGCAGCAAGCTCTAAATCATGGGTGGGATAGTTGAGCTCATGAGGCCTCAACTGCCTGGATGCATAGGCAACTGCCTTGCCTTCCTGCATAAGAACACATCCAAGTCCCTGACGAGAGGCATCGCAATAAATATCGAAGCTCTTGTGGATATCAGGATGTGAGGACCCCAGTTTATTTGGCTTGTAATGCTTAACCAACCACCTGGTCCTAGCATCACAAATCAAATAAACTGATCCTCGAGATATGTATACTTCCTGAAGCGATATCGCACCTCGTTACAAAATTAGACATCAACTCCATTCAAAACATAGAGTCCAAACATTACACTACAAGCGGAAGATAAACAAATAGTAACAATATTACAGACATAGGCGGCGATTGTGCCACAAGATACACAAATAGACAAGAACGCAGTGAAGCAAAAGTGCCATAAGATGCATATAAACAAAGCCAATCAGTGTGCCTTCAACCCACAAGGCATCGACCGACCGCCAAGTCTAGTCGTCAAGAAGCGGCAACACTGACTCACGTAGTGAGGACCACGAGGCTCACCTTCTTCCTCTGCAACAAAAACATTAAGCAAAGCACCGAGTACAAAGATTGTCTTTGTACCCGCAAGACCGACGTGTGAACTAATGCACTGTTCATAGACTACATGCAGCTTATTTGGTGGAGGTCATATGTTTCATTTGCATAAAGCCAACTTTATTTGCAATAATGTAATACTGTTTAAAGGCAAGTTTGCAATTCATTTTCTTGTTGAAATAAGCTGAGATAAAGATAGATACAAGTAACCACCTAGAAGTGACTATCCCAATAGTCACCACAACATAGCACAATTCCCAGTTCGTACCACCCGCAAGTTTTAATTTAAATGTTGTAGTCTAACTCTCGATAAGCTTACCCAAGCGTGTCCATCACCTAGGGCGAGGCTATTCGAATAGTTTTTAACCTGCGCAGGGTGTACCACTGTACCCACACCTCGCATCGCCTTTAAGCCAAAGCACACTTCGAAGGTATGCTTAGCCTGACTAAGTCCTACGAGACTGTTTCCAATATTGTGTATCAACCCGAGTCGCTCGTATGGATAGAAACCCACACGCTTACATGGTAAAGCCGAAAAGACAACTACCCACTCGGGATAAAGCTTTTGGACAACTACCATGCTCCCACCTCCGTCCCTCCTGCGACCTCCTGCGACCGGGACCAATACACGCCAAAGTACTAGGTCAAGAGAGGTCCCATACCCTCTAGTGTGGTTAGCACGCGAAATGCCCGGATAATGTAAACTCACAAGATGTTCGGTCCTTAATTGACCGGGCACCTTTCGATCACACCCAACAGATCACACCAATCTTACCATTGTGCCCGCGTCTAAATCATTTTTGTTTTTGGTTTTAGTTTTGCAAGTAAGCATAGCAAAATCTTTGAAACATAAAGTTGTAGTAAATTTTGTGTGATCAAGGTTACTGACTAAAGTCGATAATCGCTTGATTCTACCGATACTAAGCATGTCTAAGCGGCTGAAATCGTATCTACTAAGTGACAAGAAATCATCCAATGATCTCTAATCACGACAAATAACCTAGGCTCGGTAGTAGAGATCAATATTTGTCTACAGGATATGCAACTCACGGATTTAACTAATCCATTTTAACACAAATTAAGCAATGCATACATACAAATGAAACAAAATATTAGAATTTAAAATCTTGGGATTATCATGATCAAAGCGCTTTTCGGGCTTTGTTGCTCAATATGGTGCGGAGGATCGTCCTCGTGGTTGCCGCAAATATCGAAGCCTAACGATCGAACATAACAGCAAATAAGAACGAATAACACCGACAAAACTCAAACATTCAACAACATCAAACAAGCCAAAACTCACACAGCAGCCTAAGCATGAAATAACAGAATTTTAGAAACAGAGAACAAATCATTTTAAGTTATTAGCAATTTTCTATGAATTTTCTAAGCTAAAAACACAACAAGTCACTAGTTAATTACTTAACAAATTTTCATGAACAGAACCAGTGTATAAAATCTATCCTAATAGTTAGCACACTGAAAATGAAATTTTACAGAATTGGGTTCATTTAATTTGGACAATTATTGGAAGAGATATGCATTTTCTAATTTAGAAGATACATAAGACATCATTTTATTAGCTAACAGATTTTTGCTACAGAGACATGGGTGAAGTTAATTTTATCAAATAGCACACTTAAAATGAAAATTAACAGCACTAGTTTCATACAATTTGGATAAAAATTGAATTAGTTATGCATTTTCTAAGTTTAAATGAATTAACGATTGCAATGAAAACATATTACGTAAATACTAAAGCATTAAATCCTTTTTCTACCGCGATCAAGAAGCCCGACCAGCGACAATGGCCCGTAACGCTGACCGGACAATAAGACTCGCCTAAAGTGACGTCGAAGGCGTATTCAAAGAATACGTCTTGGCTCACTAAGGTGCAAACCCAAAACACCCTCACGAGAAATCGCTTCCCATCGAGAAAACGCATAACCGAACTACACAAACCTAGCGACAACATGGACCCACATGGTAGTGACTCGAGAGAACAAATAACGGGCTGGATTAAAGGATTTCTAAACGCGATTATCCAAAGAGGGCCCACAAATCGAGACTCAAAGCGGACATGATTAGAGTTAAACTAATCTTCACCGGCGGTTCACCGCGAAACGCGGTACGCATGGCGCGCCGCAAGAATCGATCTTGCAAACCAGAGGTTTCGGCGAAAGAGTGGTACCTTACGGTTCGCATGACCTAGCGAACTCGGCAGCGGTGGCGGACCACGAGGATGCCGGCGCGTGGCGGCGAACTGAGGCGGAGAAGAAAGTGCGGTGCGCGCGAGAGGGCGCTTCTGACGGCGAAGCGGGAAGGAGCTCCTCGAGATCGCGGAGACACGAGGCGATAAGCCCACGATCTTGATGATGGAGGAGGGCGGTGGCGCCGGAATTGACACGCGGCGCGCGCTTACCGAGTTTGAGAAGAAAGCGACGCACGGCCTCGGTGATGCACCAAAGAGCGAAACAAGGTCACGGTTAGACTCGGCCGCGGTGATGCGATCCTAAGGGACCAAGTGATTTAAACCGAAACTCACCGAGCGCCAATAAGCTTGCGAGCCGAGATCACCGGAGGCGGAGGCGGCGAAGTGGCTCGGATGATTCATGGGTGCTACGAGCTCGGGAAGGCAAGATGGATGCGGCGAGAGAGTGGATCACGCGGTGCGGTCTCGGGCTCGGCGGCGCTAACACGGCGGCGTTGCTCGGGTTCTTCTCCGGCGGAAAGGAAATTTGGGCGGAGAAAACACGAGAATGGACGCGAAGGGTAGTGGATGGGCTCGGTGGGTAGATGAGATCCGGCGATGCTTCACGGTGACACGAGGACAAAAGGTGGCGGCGGCGAGGGCGTGGCAAGCATGCGCGCGCGGCCGTGAGCTCGGTGAGTGCGGAGAAGGCGAGGTCGATCTTGGCGGTGGGACCCACATGTCGGCGGCAGAGCAAAGCGGTGCGAGCCGAGGTTCTACTCGATCGGAAGATGCCGACCGTTGGATCCGAGATGGACGGTCGAGATTGATGTATGCATTCGGACAGTCGGTTGCGCATGCGGCGTGGATCGTTCGATTTGCATCGGACGGTCGCGATCAATTGGACTCGGCGGTGCGTTTAGTTGACGCGACCGAACCAAGTGTGCGAGTCGGACGCGAGCCGAGTTGAGTTCGGGCGAGGAACAAGACTTTTAGAATTTGATTTAAAAGACAGAGAAGGTTTGGGAATTTTTAGAGATAGCTCCAGGGCTCCAAAAATTCTGAAATTTTTATGGTAGATACTTTGGGAAGAGAAAAACACCTCATAAATTTTCCAGAACTTTTATGCACTGCATTGTTCTGGAGAAAATTCACAAGCTGTTGAACTAGGGTTTGACCAGATTTCTAAACTGGTTTGACTTGGCCATTTGAAATACCAAATAAAATCTAAAAATTGTGAAATAATTCAGAGAGGTAGATAGGATGATCAAGATGATAGGAAAAATAATTTCAGAGGACGATCACAAGTTTGAAAGCTAAGAATTTGTTGACAACAATTTCCATTCACAAGAATTTAATTCTAGAAAATGGAAATTGCTAGGAAAAATTGGAAAACTTCCAAATGATTTGAAGAGACAACAAAAGTTTTTATTCCTCCTCAAAATTTTACATTTGAAATACAAACCCTAAGTTAGGGCTGTTACAAATCTCCCCCCCTTACAGGAATCTCACCAGAGATTTCGATCATCTGGGAGAAGAAGGACGGGTAATCTGCTCGGAGACGATCTTCCCGCTCCCAAGTGGCTTCATCCTCGGAGTGGTTTGACCACTGAACTTTAAGGAACTTGATCACACGGTTCCTTGTCCTGCGTTCAGCTTCTTCGAGGATCTGAACGGGCGCCACGATAAGCAGATCTTCCTGCACATCGATATTTTCCAAGGGCGTTTCCTCCACAGGAACACGAAGGCACTTCTTCAATTGCGACACGTGGAAAACATCATGCACCCCTTCGAGTGTAGCTGGCAATTCTAACTTGTATGCAACAGCTCCCACTCTCTTGATGATGCGATACGGCCCGACATATCGAGGAGCCAGTTTGCCCTTGACACCGAAACGACGATGTCCTTTGAGGTGAGACTTTGAGATACACAAAGTCATTGGGTGGAAACTCAACTCACGGCGACGCCGATGCATAGCTCTCTCGCTCGGGTGAGCTACGCGCAAGTGCTCACGAATCAAGCGCACTTGATTTTCGGCTTCATTGATGGAATCGGGCAAAGAAGCGCCTTTCACGGTTCGACCGGTTCAACGGGTTTCGTGACGCCTCCCATACAAGGCCTCAAGCGGTGCCATGCCGAGACTAGCTCGAAGCCGTTGTTGTAGGAGAACTCGGCAAGTGGTAGGCACTTCTCCCAATTCTTCCCATAGGAAAGGACACAAGCACGGAGCATATCTTCAAGCACGATTGACCGCTCTGTCGACCATCGGTCACGAGGATGGTAGGCGGTCTTTGAAAGTAAGACGGTACCCATGGCCTCTGAGATCGTGCCAAAGTCGGAAGTGAAAAGAGAACCACGATCGACACCATCGTTCGTGGCACACCATGCAAACTCACAATGCGGGATATGTAGAGGTCGCCAATTTCGACGCCGAGGCGGTACACCTTTGGCGGAAAATGTGCTACTTTCGTCAATCATCAATAACCACCGGATAGCATCCTTCCCCGAAGGATGCAGGGCAAACCGTTGATGAAGTCCATACCAACGGAATCCCACTTCCACTCTGGTATAGGCAAGGGCTGGAGGAGACCTGCTGGACGATGATGCTCGGCCTTCACGCGACAACATACGTCGCATCTGGCAACGAACCCGGCAATTTCGCGCTTCATGCGAGTCCACCGTAACTTCGCAGATCTTGGTACATCTTGGTAGCCCCGGGATGGATGGACAAAGGCGAATCATGGGCTTCCTGAAGGATCAAATCCCGCAACTCGGGGATCTTTGGGACCACGAGACGCTGCCCAAACCATACAACACCGTGCTCATCCTCTGTGAAACACTTGGCTGAACCATCCCTGATGTTCTGCTTGATTTTACCCACGCCATCATCGATTGTTTGTCTTTGCCTTGATCCGATCCACCAAGGTTGGTTGCACAACCAAGGCGAAAGAAGGGAACCATGCTCAACCAAACCCAAGTTGAGAGACTGAATTTCGCAAGAAGCGCAGTTGTTGCTCTTGGATCATCAAAGTATTGCAATACACCTTTCGACTAAGTGCATCGGCAACCACATTGGCCTTGCTAGGGTGATACTGAATACCCATGTCATAATCTTTGATTAATTCCAACCATCTCCTCTGCTCGAGGTTCAAATCTGGTGAGTAAATAAGTATTTCAAACTCTTATGATCGGAATACACCTCACGGTTTCCGATCAAATAATGCCGCCAAATCTTGAGTGCATGAACTCTGCAGCAAGCTCTAAATCATGGGTGGGATAGTTGAGCTCATGAGGCCTCAATTGCCTGGATGCATAGGCAACTGCCTTGCCTTCCTGCATAAGAACACATCCGAGTCCCCACGAGAGGCATCGCAATAAATATCGAAGCTCTTGTGGATATCAGAAGAGTAAGGACCTGAGTGAAGTCAATCGCTGTTTGAGCTCACGAAAGCTCTCATCACAAGCAGAGGACCATACAAACTTCTTGTCCTTCTTAAGCAATTCGGTCATCGGCTGCGATCTTGGAGAAGTTCTCGATAAAGCGCGATAGTAGCCGCTAAACCAAGAAAACTCCGCACATCGCTGGATCGACTTGGTGGCCCCAAGATAGAACATCGCTGACTTTTTGGGATCTCTGACTATTCCTCCACTGAAAGAACATGGCCCAAAAATGCCACTTCCTTCAACCGAACTCACATTTCTTTGAACTTCAGCATACGGTGATGCTCCCATAACTTGCCCAAAACAATCTTGGATGCTCAAGCATGCTCGCTTGATCTTGGAATAGATAAGAATGTCATCAATAAAAACCACCACAAATTTGTCCAAATACTCCATGAATACTAAATTCATAAGGTTCATGAACAACGCTGGAGCATTGGTCAAACCGAAAGACATGACGGTGTACTCGTACAGGCCATAACGAGTAGTGAAAGCCGTCTTCGGAATATCCTCAGCCCTGATCCGGACTTGATGATAGCACGATCTCAGATCAATCTTGGAGAACACCTGAGCTCCAGACAACTGGTCAAAAAGATCATCAATGCGGGGCAGAGGATATTTGTTCTTCACCGTCACTTCATTGAGAGGACGGTAGTCAACACACATACGCAAAGTCTTGTCCTTCTTCTTCACAAAGATCACCGGACAACCCCAAGGAGATGAACTGGGACGGATGAAACCCTTTGCTTGGAGCTCACCAAGCTGCTTCTTCAATTCTCCTATCTCATTGGGAGGCATCCGATCACGCGCCTTGAAATCGGAGCGATGCGGCAGCAACTCGATGGCAAACTCGGATCTCGAACCGGAGGCATCCTGCAAATCTTCAGAAAGACATCCACAAAGTCGAGATACTATGGGAACATCTTGAATTTGCAAGGTGGCTTTGCTTCTAATGCACATAGACACGGGCCTGAAGCCGTGGCGAAACCCGACTTGCTCACCCGAAGGGTGGTAAGATAGACAATCTTCCGCACAATCGATTTGCCCCAAGTGTTGGGACAACCAATCCATGCCAAGAATCACATCCGACTCATTGAATCGAGCGAATGAGATTTGCCAAAAATCCCACTCCTTCAACTATGATAGGAACATCCCGACATCAGTAAATCGGCTCTCATTTCCGACCCGGAGAGCGGATGAGCAAAGGAACTTCCAAAGGAACACGTGAAGACCACTAGCAGCAGCAAATGATCTTGAAATAAAGAATGCGATGCTCGTAATCAAATAATACCGCAGCGGGACGAGAATTAACAAGAAGTATACCAATCACAACATCCGCGCCTCCCGAGCCTCCTCGGTGAAAGGTGGTTCACTCGACCACGCCGCACTCAGGTCTTGAATAATCTTACAGTCGGCGGGTGATCGCTCCCTGCCGCGTCCTCCATTAGGACGAGGTCGCCGCAACACTCGAGGCGAGCATTCGCATAATGGCCCTTGTTGTGGCGGCGAAAACAAGTCACCTCGGCGCCGGATTGCGGAGGCCGCTCTGTTGGATCGCAGCGCACGTGGCTGAAACACGGCTGCGGTGGGCGAGGAGCTGGTGCAGATGGTCTCGCGCCGGTGGAGCAAAAGAACGGGCCATCGGTGCCGCCCGGCCCGAGGACGAGCGAGGTGGTGTGAGTAGGCGATGCGCTCCCATTTGCGCTGCGGGACTCGCCAAGCGCCTTTGCCTTATGCTCGCAACAATGGCCTTATCTACCAAGGCACGAAAGTCCGAGAAGTCCACAATGGATAGCTTGTCTGCGGCTCCTCGGACAAGCCATCCATAAATTTCTCTGCTTAGCCTCATCGAGGCCACCTCCCGAGCATAACGAGCGGATGATTGAACTCGTGCATGTACTCGTCACGCATTTGCGCCCTTGCTTGAGCGCGAGGAACTCCTTTTCTTCAGCTTCATCAGGCCATCCGGGATGTGGGCCCGAAAAGCGGCGGAACTCCTCCCACGCGACCACATGGCTCGCGGGTGCATGGCGAATAGTTCTCCCACCATGAGTGCCGCGCCCTCAAGGCGGTGGGGCGCGAAGAGTGCCTTGTCTGCGCTAGCATCGAGCTATGTTGAGCTTCCGCTCAACCATGCGCGACCAATCATCCGCATCGAGAGGGTCCTCGAGCGGGAGAAAGTCGGCGGTGTGTGCGGAGGAACTCGCAAGTTCCCGCGAGTCCGGTGGCCGCCACCACCGGCAGGAGTGGAGGTATTCCTAGCAATAACCTCCAAGATGCGCGTCGGTCCATGCGGTTTCGCTCGATCGGCGAGAACCTCGACCATGGTTGGAGGAGAAGCTCCTCATCATGACCAACTGCTGCGCGCGCGTTCTCCGGCCATCTGTTTCACTAAGACAAGTTAACAATAGCGGAAAACACGAAGTCAATACCCCCTTGCAATTAACTTACTAACGGCACAAAACAAGCACAAGACTTTTAAGTTACAAAACCAAGCGACAAAGATCGGACACTTAGCAAACTCATACATATCTTACCCTTATGCCCCACAAATTTTTAATTAAACTAATTCTCTATGGTTCTCCCAAAGAGTGATTCTACAGGTATTAACTATCTTTTGATAGGAAGAGAGAAACCAAGTTTCAAAACTTAAATTAGAGTAAGATGAGAGTAGAAAGCTAAGATAGGTAAGGAATAAAATCGAGAATCGCCTAGGTTTTCATAAACCTTTTATAATTTGAAAATAAGACTTTCAAAATATCCTAAGGACGGCTATGCTTGAGTTACTACGGTCGAATGGCTCGATACCAACTTTGTGAGGACCCAGTTTATTTGGCTTGTAATGTAACCAACCACCGGTCCTAGCATCACAAATCAAATAAAGCGATCCTCGAGATATGTATACTTCTAAAGCGATATCGCACCTCGTTACAAAATTAGACATCAACTTCATTCAAAAACATAGAGTCCAAACATTACACTACAAACGGAAGATAAACAAATAGTAACAATATTACAGACATAGGCCGACAGGCCACAAGATACACAAATAGACAAGAACGACAGCGGAAGCAAAAGTGCCATAAGATGCATATAAACAAAGCCAATCAGCGTGCCTTCAACCCACAAGGCATCTGACCGGACCGCCAAGTCTAGTCGTCCAAGAAGCGGCAACCTGACTCACGTAGTGAGGACCACGAGGCTCACCTTCTTCCTCTCGCAACAAAAACATTAAGCAAAGCACCGAGTACAAAGATTGTCTTTGTACCCGCAAGGCGACGTGTGAACTAATGCACTGTTCATAGACTACATGCAGCTTATTTGGTGGAGGTCATATGTTTCATTTGCATAAAGCCAACTTTATTTGCAATAATGTAATCTGTTTAAAGGCAAGTTTGCAATTCATTTTTACTGTTGAAATAACTGCGAGATAAAGATAGATACAAGTAACCACCTAGAAGTGACTATCCCAATAGTCACCACAACATAGCACGAATTCCCAGATTCGTACCACCCTGCAAGTTTTAATTTAAATGTTGTAGTCTAACTCTCGATAAGCTTACCCAAGCGTGTCCATCACCTAGGGCGAGGCTATTCGAATAGTTTTTAACCTGCAGGGTGTACCATCTGTACCCACACCTCGCATCGCCTTTAAGCCAAAGCACACTTCCAAGGTATGCCGCCTGACTAAGTCCTACGAGGTGTTTCCAATATTGTGTATCAACCCGAGTCGCTCGTATGGATAGAAACCCATACGCTTACATGGTAAAGCCGAAAAGACAACTACCCACTCGGGATAAAGCTTTTCGGACAACTACCATGCTCCCACCTCCGTCCCTCTGCGACCTCCTGCGACCGGGACCAATACACGCCAAAGTACTAGGTCAAGAGAGGTCCCATACCCTCTAGTGTGGTTAGCGCGAAATGCTCCGGATAATGAAACTCACAAGATGTTCGGTCCTTAATTGACCGGGCACCTTTCCGCCACACCCAACAGATCACACCAATCTTACCATTGTGCGCGTCTAAATCATTTTTGTTTTTGGTTTTAGTTTTGCAAGTAAGCATAGCAAAATGTGAAACATAAAGTTGTAGTAAATTTTGTGTGATCAAGGTTACCGACTAAAGTCGATAACACTTGATTCTACCGATACTAAGCATGTCTAAGCGGCTGAAATCGTATCTACTAAGTGACAAGAAATCATCCGATCTCTAATCACGACAAATAACCTAGGCTCGGTAGTAGAGATCAATATTTGTCTACAGGATATGCGACTACGGTTTAACTAATCCATTTTAACACAAATTAAGCAATGCATACATACAATTGAAACAAAATATTAGAATTTAAAGCATGGGATTATCATGATCAAGCGCTTGCACAATTCTTGTTGCTCAATATGGTGCGGAGGATCGTCCTCGGGGTTGCCGCAAATATCGAAGCCTAACGATCGAACATAACAAACAAATAAGAGCGAATAACACCGACAAAACTCAAACATTCAACAACATCAAACAAGCCAAAACTCACCAAAGAGCCTAAGCATGAAATAACAGAATTTTAGAAGCAGAGAACAAATCATTTTAAGTTATTAGCAATTTTCTATGAATTTTCTAAGCTAAAAACACAACAAGTCACTAGTTAATTACTTAACAAATTTTCATGAACAGAACCAGTGTATAAAATCTATCCTAATAGTTAGCACACTTTGAAAATGAAATTTCTGAGTGGGTTCATTTAATTTGGACAATTATTGGAAGAGATATGCATTTTCTAATTTAGAAGATACATAAGACATCATTTTATTAGCTAACAGATTTTTGCTACAGAGACATGGGTGAAGTTAATTTTATCAAATAGCACACTTAAAATGAAAATTAACAAGACCTTTGGTTTCATACAATTTGGATAAAAATTGAATTAGTTATGCATTTTCTAAGTTTAAATGAATTAACGAAGCAATGAAAACATATTACGTAAATACTAAAGCATTAAATCCTTTTTCTACCGCCACCAAGAAGCCCACCATCGACGGCGGGCTTATATGAACGAACGACGGAGACAGGCACGCCTAAAGTGGCGTCGGCGTATTCAAAGAATCGTCTTGGCTCACTAAGGTGCAAACCCAAAACACCCTCACAGAGAAATCGCTTCCCATCGAGAAAACGCATAACGAACTACACAAACCTAGCGACAACATGGACCCACATGGTAGTGACTCGAAGAACAAATAACGGCTGGATTAAAGGATTTCTAAACGCGATTATCAAAGAGGCCCACAAATCGAGACTCAGCGGACATGATTAGAGTTAAACTAATCTTCACCGGCGGTTCCACCGGCGAGCACGGAACTGCGGTATGGCGGCGCGAATCGATCTTGCAAACCGGGAGGTTTCGGCGAAAGAGTGGTACCTTACGGTTCGCAGGACCTAGCGAACTTCGGCAGCGGTGGCGGACCCACGAGGATGCGGCGGCGGTGGCGGCGAAGCGAGGCGGAGAAGAAAGTGCGGTGCGCGCGAGAGGGCGCTTCTGACGGCGGCGAAGCTTGGAAGGAGCTCCTCGAGATCGCGAGACACCAGAGCGATAAGCCCACGATCTTGATGATGGAGAGGGCGGTGGCGCCGGAATTGACACGCAGCGGCGCTTCACGAGAGTTTGGAGAAAGCGACGCACGGCCTCGGTGATGCACCAAAGAGCGAAACAAGGTCGCAGTTAGACTTCGGCACGGTGATGCGATCCTAAAGGACCAAGTGACAAACCGAAACTCACGAGCGCCAATAAGCTTGCGAGCGAGATCACCGGAGGCGGAGGCGGCGAAGTGGCTCGGATGATTCACTGGGTGCTACGAGCTCGGGCGGGCAAGATGGATGCGGCGAGAGAGTGGATCACGCGGTGCGGTCTCGGGCTCGGCGGCGCTAACACGGCGGCGTTGCTCGGGTTCTTCTCGTGGAAAGGAAATTTGGGCGGAGAAAACACGAGAATGGACGCGAAGGGTAGTGGATGGGCTCGATGGGTAGATGAGATCGGCGATGCTTCACGGGTGACACGAGGACAAAAGGTGGCGGCGGCGAGGGCGTGGCAAGCATGCGCGCCGCCGTGAGCTCGGTGAGTGCGGAGAAGGCGAGGTCGATCTTGGCGGTGGGACCCACATGTCGGCGGCGGAGCAAAGCGGTGCGAGCGAGGTTCTACTCGATCGGAAAGATGCCGACCGTTGGATCCGAGATGGGCGGTCGAGATTGATGTATGCATTGGACAGTCGGTTGCGCATGCGGCGTGGATCGTTCGATTTGCATCGGACGGTCGCGATCAATTGGACTCGGGCGGTGCGTTTAGTTGACGCGACCGAACCAAGTGTGCGAGTCGGACGCGAGCTTTGAGTTGGGTTCGGGCCGAGGAACGATACTTTTAGAATTTGATTTAAAAGACAGAGAAGGTTTGGGAATTTTTAGAGATAGCTCCAGGGCTCCAAAAATTCTGAAATTTTATAGTAGATACTTTGGGAAGAGAACAACACCTCATAAATTTTCCAGAACTTTTATGCACTGCATTGTTCTGGAGAAAATTCTAAGCTGTTGAACTAGGGTTTGACCAGATTTCTAAACTGGTTTGACTTGGCCATTTGAAATACCAAATAAAATCTAAAAATTGTGAAATAATTCAGAGAGGTAGATAGGATGATCAAGATGATAGGAAAAATAATTTCAGAGGACGATCACAAGTTTGAAAGCTAAGAATTTCTTGACAACAATTTCCATTCACAAGAATTTAATTCTAGAAAATGGAAATTGCTAGGAAAAATTGGAAAACTTCCAAATGATTTTAAGAGACAACAAAAGTTTTTATTCCTCCTCAAAATTTTACATTTGAAATACAAACCCTAAGTTAGAACATTATACAGGAAGAGTAAGGATGGAGTGAAGTCAATGTTTGTTTGAGCTCACGAAAGCTCTCATCACAAGCAGAGGACCACACAAACTTCTTGTCCTTCTTGAGCAATTCAGTCATCGCTTTGCGACCTTGGAGAAGTTCTCGATAAAGCGGCGGTAGTAGCACTGCTAAACCAAGAAAACTCCAGTACATCGATGGTGACAAATTTTGCCCGAGGATAGAACATCACGACTTTCTTTGGGATCCTGACTATGCCCCAGTGAAAGAACATGGCCCAAGAATGTCACTTCCTTCAACCGAACTCACATTTCTTTGAACTTCGCATATAGGTGATGCTCTCGCAATTTGCCCAAAGCGATCTTGGATGCTCAAGATGCTCGCTTGATCTTGGAATAGATAAGAATATCATCAATAAAGACCACCACAAATTTATCCAAAAACTCCATGAATACCGAATTCATTAAGTTCATGAACAAAGTGGAGCATTGGTTAAACCGAAAGACATGACGGTGTACTCGTCTGACCCATAACGAGTAGTGAAAGCCGTCTTGAATATCCTCGATCGATCGACTGATGATACCCCATTCTCAAATCAATCTTTGAGAACACTGGCTCCATCCACCGGTCGAACAGATCATCGATGCGGGCGAGAGGTATTTGTTCTTCACCGTCACCTCATTGAGAGGGCGGTAATCAACACACATGCGCAAAGTCTTATCCTTCTTCTTCACAAAGATCTTTGGACAACCCCAAGGAGATGGCGGGACGGATGAAACCCTTTTCTTGGAGCTCACCAAGCTGCTTCTTCAATTCTTCTAGCTCATTGGGAGGCATCCGATATGGCGCCTTGAAATCGGGCGATGCATCGGCAGCGACTCAATGACAAACTCGGATCTCGAGCGGAGGCATCCTGTAAATCTTCGGAAAGACATCCACAAAGTCGATACTATGGGAACATCTTGAATTTGCAAAGGTCAAGCCGCTTCTAATGCACATAGATGCGGACCACGAAGCCGTGGCGAAACCCGACCGCTCACCCGAGAAGAAGTGGTAAGATAGACAATCTTCCCGCACAATCGATTTGCCCCAAGTGTTGGGACAACCAATCCATGCCAAGAATCACATCCGGACTCATTGAATCGAAAGCGAGAATAAGATTTGCTAAAAGTCCCACTCCTTTGACTATGATAGGAACATCCCGACACTGTAAATCAGCTCTCATTTCCGACCCGAGAGCAGATGAGCAAAGGAACTTCCAAAGGAACACAATGAAGACCACTAGCAACAACAAATGACCTTGAAATGAAAGAATGCGATGCTCCCGAATCAAATAATACTGCAGGATGAGAATTAACAAGAAGTGTACCAATCACGACATCTGGCGCCTCCTGAGCCTCCTCAGCTGAAAGGTGGTTCACTCGGCATTGCCGCACCACAGGTCTTCGAATAACCTTATGGTCGGTGGGTGACCACTCCCCGCCGCGTCCTCCATTTGGGCGAGGGCTGCTGCAACACTCGAGGCGAGCATTCGCATAATGGCCCTTGTTGTGGCGGCGAAAACAAGTAACCTCATTTGCCGGATTGCGGAGGCGGTCTGCTCTTGGATCGCGGCGCGCGTGGCTGAAACACGGCTGCGGTGGGCGAGGAGCTGGTGCGGATGGCCTCGGCGCCGGTGGAGCAAAAGAAGCGGGCCATCGTGCCGCCCACCGAGGACGAGCGAGGTGGTGTGAGTAGGCGATCGCCTCCCATTTGCGCTTGCGGGACTCGCCAGCGCCGCGCCTTATGCTCGCAACGATGGCCTTATCTACCAAGGCACGAAAGTCGGGAAGTCCACGATGGATAGCTTGTCTGCGGCTCCTCGGACAAGCCATCCATAAACTTCTCTGCTGAGCCTCATCCGAGGCCACCTCTCCCGGAGCATAACGAGCGGATGATTGAACTCGTGTGGTACTCGTCACGCATTTGCGCCCTTGCTTGGCGCGAAACTCCTTCTTCTTGACTTCATCAGGCCATCGGGGATGTGGGCCCGGACGAAAGCTGATCGGAACTCTTCCCACGCGACCACATGGCCCGCGGGCTGCATGGCGAGATAGTTCTCCCACCATGAGAGTCTTTGCGCCCTCAAGCCGGTGGGGCGCGAAGAGTGCCTTGTCTGCGCTGGCATCGAGCTATGTTGAGCTTCGCTCAACCATGCGCGACCAATCGTCCGCATCGAGAGGGTCCTCGGAGCGGGAGAAAGTCGGCGGCCGTGTGCGGAGGAACTCTGCAAGTCCCCGCGAGTGCGGTGGCGCCACCACCGGCGAGTGGAGGTATTCCTAGCAATAACCTCCAAGATGCGCGTCCCGGTCCATGCGGTTTCGCTCGATCGGCGAGAACCTCGGCCATGGTTGGAGGAGAAGCTCCTCATCATGACCGGCTCGTTGACCGCGCGCGTTCTCCGGCCATCTGTTTCACTAAGACAAGTTAGCAACAAATTTAGGAGCAAAAGCCCAAAATTCATGGAAGCAGATCGAGAAACAAACACAAAGCGGGATAAAGTTCGACCGGCAAAAATCGGACACATAACTACTCACTTTACATCTTACCTATTATCTCCACAAGTTTTAGTTGGACTAAACTTCATGGTTCTCCCCAGACTAATTCCATCGGTAGTAACTATCTTTTGAAAGGTAAAGAGAGAAACCAAGTTTCAAACCTTAAATGAGAGTAAGATGAGAGTAGAAAGCTAAGACAGGTAAGGAATAAAATCTGAGAATCTGCCTAGGTTTTCATAAACCTTTTTATAATTTGAAAATAAGACTTTCAAAATATCCTAGGGACGACTATGCTTGGGTTGCTACGGTCAGAATGGCTCTGATACCAACATTGTGAGGACCCCAGTTCATTTGGCTTGTAATGCTTAACCAACCACCTGGTCCTAGCATCACAAATCGAATAAACTGATCCTCGAGATATGTATACTTCGACAGATATATACACCTCGTTACAAAATTAGACATCAATTCCATTCCAAACATAGAGTCCAAACATCACACTACCAAACGGAAGATAAACAAATAGTAACAATATTACAGACAATGGCCGACTGGCCACAAGATACACAAATAACAACAGAAAGACAGCGGAAGCAAAAGTGCCATAAGATGGCTATAAACAAAGCCGATCAGCGTGCCTTTAACCCACGAGGCATCTGACCGGACCGCCAAGTCTAGTCGTCCAAGAAGCGGCAACACAGCTCACAGAAGTGAGGACCCTGAGGCTCACCTTCTTCCTCTGCAACAAAAACATTAAGCAAAGCACCTGAGTACAAAGATTGTCTTTGTACCCGCAAGACTGACGTGTGAACTAGCAGACCTGTTCGTATACTACATGCAGGCTTGTTTAGTGGAGGTCATATGTTTTATTTGCATAAAGCCAATTTTCATTTGCAATAAAATAATACAGTTTAAAGGCAAGTTTGCAATTCATTTTCTTGTTGAAATAAGCTGAAATAAAGATAGATACAAGTAACCACCTAGGAGTGACTATCCCAATAGTCACCACCATATATACGAATCCCAGTTCGTACTACCTTCAAGTTTTAATTTTAAAAGGTTGTAGTCTAACTCTCGATAAGCTTACCCAAGCGTGTCCATCACCTAGGGCGAGGCTATTCGAATAGCTTTTTAACCTGCGGGGTGTACCACTGCACTCCACACTTGGACCGCTTTTAAGCCAAAACACACTTAGAAGGTATGCTAAGCCACAGCTAAGTCCTCGAGACTTTTCCAATATTGTGTATTAACTACGAGCCGCTCGTATGGATAGAAATCCATACGCTTACATGGTAAAGCCGAAAAGACAACTACCCACTCGGGATAAAGCTTTTGGACAACTACCATGCTCCCACCTCCATCCCTCCTGCGACCTCCTGCGACCGGGCCAATACACGCCAAAGTACTAGGTCAGAGAGGTCCCATATACTCTAGTGTGGTTATGCGCGAAATGCTGGATAACGGTACTCACAAGATGTTCGGTCCTTAATTGACCGGGCACCTTTCGATCACACCCAACAGATCACACCAATCTTACCGTTGTGCGCGTCTAAATCATTTTTGTTTTCAGTTTTAGTTTTGCAATTAAACATAGCGAAATGCTGAAATATAAAGTTATAGAAAATTTTGTGTGATCAAGGTTCTGACTAAGTCGATAACAGCCCATTTCTACCGATACTAAGCATGTCTAAGCAATTTGACCGGGTCTACTAAGTGACAAGAGATCATCCAGCGACCTCCAATCACGACAAATAACCTAGGCTCGGTAGTAGAGGTCAATATTTTGTCTACAGGATATGCGACTACGGATTTAACTAATCAATTTAACACAAATTAAGCGATGCATACATACGGTTGAAACAAAATATTAGACTTTAAAATTGGGATAAACATGATCAAAGCTGCTTTTCGGTCTTTGTTGCTCAATATGTTGCGGAGGATCGTTCTCGGGGTTGCGCAAATATCGAAACCTAACGATCAACATAACGACAAATAAGAGCGAGATAACACCGACGAAACTCAAACATATCAAAACATGCCAAAACTCACATAGCAGCCTAAGCATGATAAAACAAAAACTTTAGAAGCGAGAACAAACCATTTTAAGTTATTAAGAATTTTCTATGAATTTTCTAAGCTAAAAACACATCAAACACTAGTTAATTACTTAACAATTTTTCATGAGCAAAGCAGTATCTACAACCTATTCGATAATTAGTATACTAAAAATGAAATTTTACAGAATTGGTTTCACTGGATTTGGACATTTATTGAAAGAGATATACATTTTCTAATTTGGAAATTACAATCTAAAACATTTAAATTAATTAACAGATCTTTGCTCTGATCTGAGGGTTGAAACTTATTTTAGTAAATAGTACATTTAAAATGAAAATTAACAGACTGGTTTCATGCAATTTGGATAAAAATTGAATTAGTTATGCATTTTCCAAGTTTAAAAAATTACGGTGAAAAAGAAACACATTTGAAATCTTCAAATCTTCAAAACCTTTTTACACCCACGGCGACTAGCCACAACGCATGACCAGCGGCGGGCGGCGAGCGATGGCGAGTCAAACTTGACTCGGCCCGTAAACGGCGGCGTCGATAAGCGTAAACCAAGAATCGACTTGATTTATTCAAGGCGTATTGAAGAAATGCGCAAGCACTTAATCGGTCGCGAGGGCCCACAAGTCTGCGACTAAAACGAAAAACGGAGTAATAATACTTGGGCTTTTCTGTTCACGGGCCCGCATGCCAGTGGAACAACAGGGTTATTAATTAGTCCTAATGACAGAGGTTTGAAACTTAATTGCTCGCTACAGTGGCTGTCTGGGCGTCCGACAACAGAGGTGCTCGGGTCCGAGACCTTGCCGGGCGTTCCGCCGGCGGTGCGGTCCACGGCGACGCGGGTTGAAGACCAAAATGGGTTCTCCAAAGACTCACGCACCCACAGGTAGTCGGGACTTCGCCGGAGGTTGACCGGGGCGGCGGCGCGGTGTGTTTAGCGCGGCGGTGCTCGGCGAAAATGAAAAATGCCCAACCGACAACAAACTAAACAACTAGCATGCGCGCGGCGAACTTAAGGACCAAGGGTCTCACCGGATGTCGCGGAGCTAAGGTGATCACCGGAGATGGTGGCGTCGGTGAACCGCGGTGGCGCGGAGGTGTCACCGAGGAGGGGATGATCGAGCAAAGGTAGGGAAAATAGAGGTAGGGTTAGGTTAAGAAGGGCTGGCGGCGTGCACGAGCAAAGGATTGCAAAAGATTGACCTCACCGGCGAGGAAGAAAGGGCTGCTCACGGCGAATTGAAGATCCTCAAAATTCGGCGACTCTGCGATCGATTCTCACAATTAGTTGAGGGAAAACGATGGCGGTGGTGGAGCGCGATATGGCGCGCAAGGATAAGGATGATCTTCACATTTGCGGAAAAACGATAATGGCGCTTGGCGGACTTGAGAGCACGAGCACACCGAGGTTTTGGGAGAGAAAGAGCTAGGAGGAGAAAAGAGGTTCGATGAAGTAAGAGAGGAAATAGAAACTGCTGGTGATCTTATAAGAGGCGGTGGAAGCGAAGATCGCAAGGAGACCGGGCAATTCGGCGGCGTGGCGCTCGGTGCGCGTCACACCACGAGCACAAAGCCGAAGCGGTGCTAGGCAAGGGCGGCGGTGGTTGAGGAGGTGGCCAGGGAGTTAAGGCATGCGGACGATGCGCACGATGGTAAGAAGCCGGGGCGGTTTGGCGGTGCGGCGAGTGGAGCTCGGCGGGGCGAGCACGACGATCGAGCTTGGCGCGGTGGCGCGGCGGCTGCGCCGCGTGGAAGAACAGCACTGCCGGCGGGCCTCGTAAGTGAGAGCAAAGTGAGAGAGGGTGCGGTGGAAGCGGCTTGGCGAGTTGGGCTCGGGTTCGAGCGAGTTGGTGCGGTCAAGCCAGTTCGGTGGAGTCCAACCGAGACAAGCGGTCGGTCGAACTGAGTCGGGCTCGGGTTGAGCCGATGAGCAGTGACTCTGAGTTGAATTAAAAAGCGAGGAAAGTTTGGAGAATTTTTAGAGGTAGTTCTAGAGCTCCAAAAATTCCGAAATTTTATGGTAGCTACATTGGACAGAGAACAATATTGGATAAATTTTCCAGAACTTTTATGCACTGCATTGTTCTGGAAAAAATTCAAGCTCCTATTCTAGGGTTTGACCAGATTTTGGAATGGTTTGACTTGGCCATTTGAAATAGCAATTAAAATCTAAAAACTGTGAAATAATTCAGGGAGGTAGATGGGGTGGTCAATATGATAGGAAAAATAATTTCAGAGGATGATCACAAGTTTGAAAGCTAAGAATTTGCTGGCAACAAATTCCATTCACAAGACTTTAATTCTAGAAAGTGAAAATTGCTAGGGAAAATCTTGGAAAACTACCACATGATTTGATGAGACAACAAAAGTTTTATTTCTCCTCAAAATTTTACATTGGAATTACAAACCCTAAGTTAGGGTGCATTACGGAGAGCTCACCGCGGCGGCGTGGACCACGGCGGGAACCAAGGGCACCACTATGCTCATAAAAGCACCGCAGACCTCACGGGCTAGCTCGGCGGCGGCGATGGCTCGACGCCGCGAGCCGGAGGGTGGTGGTGGGGTTTCGGCAAACCGAAGCGGCGACAAAGCTATGCTACGCTCTAACTAAGCTAATCCTCGAGCTCTAGGAGGCTAGGATGAACTCACGGGGCCAAGATGAGGTCGGAGGAGCTCGGAGAGAGGTTGATGCCGAAAGAGATGCTCGGTGACCAAGCTTGCTGAGGCGAAGAAGAAAGCGAGGGCGGCCTTGAAGAACAGGTCCCACAATGCCTTCCCGAAACCAACCGATTTGGTTAAGAAAAGATGCCCGAGGTGGAATAATTGAACAAGTTGGAAACCAAGTTGGCAATTAAACATGCAGGAGCTCGGGTGATCTTGAAGAACTTCAAAACCGACAATGGTGTGTTCTTGAAGTTTGGTGGAGGAGAGAAACACTAAAGGAGGCAGGGAGGAGCTCGGGGTCTTATGTAGACAAAGAGCAAAGCCATGGGCGAGCAAGCAGTGCACACACCTCGCCATGGACTTGCTAGATGTGACAGAGCTGGTAGGGGTGACTTTTTAGGGCAAAGGTCGACACATTAAATGTGTGGCAGAAAGAGACATTGGGAAGGACCAAAAAGTGACAGGCCACTGCTCCCAACCGCTCTGACACTGACACCGGCACAGGGGCTCAAAACCCATGATGACCAAACCTCGGGGAGGTCGTGGAGAAGAAAAACAGGGCTAAGGGAGGTCCTAGACGATCCCGATTTGCATGGGGTGGTCTTGGACGTCCCAGATCACCCGAGGTGGGGAGGTCTTTGCGGGTGAGGAGGTCCAGGGGGAGGTCGTGACCGCAGGATGGAGATCGGTGGCTGGACCACCCCGGCGGCGAGATCGGAGGGAGGTGCAGGCGGTGGATGGAGATCAACGGCCGGCACAAGTCGCGCGAGATCGAGCACAGGTGCGGTGGCTGCTGACTTGACTCGGCGAGTCAAATGGTGGGTCGGACTCGGGTGCGACTTCGAGCAGTCCGACTTCACCCTAATTTTGGTTTCCAAACAGATCTGAAGTTTGGGGATTTATTTGAGGTAGCAAACTCACTCCAAAAATTATGAAATTTTTACAGGAGCTTGCTAGCTGAGTGACTGACCTTGTATAAATTTTGCAGAGGTTTTTGTGCTATATCTTTTCCTCCAAAAATCCCACAAGGTGCTGGTCCAAGGTTTGACCAGAAATTGAATAGGTTTGACTGACCTCCAAAAATATTCAAACAATTTCTAAAAATTATGAAATTTTTCAGAGGGGTCACATACCATCCCAAGAACTCAGGAAAAATATTTCCAGGAGATGATCAAGAGGTTTGACAAGATTGTTCTTGAAAGCTCAAGATTTGGATCAAAAGACTTGTGACTTTGTATTTCCATAGCTTCTTGTACAATACTTGTTCAGTACAAATAGGAAATACATGATGTAAGGAAAATTTTTAATTTCTACTCATTTTCTTACATTTCAAACACAAGCCCAAAATTGGGATGTTACACGCGCCGGTAAGGAGGGCGGCACCGGGCCGAAGGGAAACGAGGCGGTGTCGGGAGGAGCTCCAGCGAGAGGCGGGAGCCGAGGAGGAGCACGGCTGGTGGCTGCACCTTTGGGAGGCGACCCCAGCACGCAGCATGGCAGGACCAAACCTTTGGTAGAGGGAGGAGTCACGGGCGTGGGAGGGGGCACGCACGGGCGGCGGCACTAGGCGCCGGGCTGGCCTGAGGGGAGTGTGCGGGGCTAGTGGTGCTGACGGCTACGCCATTTGGAGGCGACACCGGGGGACCGAACTGGGCGGTGGTGCCAAGAATGGAGAGAGAGTAGAGTTGAGGTGAGGAAGGGGATTGGGGGAGAAGAAAAGGAGGCAAAGAGGACCTGGTATGCCACGTCAGAGAGAAAACCAGGTGGTTTCGGCTCAGGGGGTTAGGTGATCTGGTAACGACAGTTTGAGGGTGTAAACCAAACGATATTAGAGTTCATGTAGCTTTTTGGGCTCTTCTCAAAGTTCATGGGAGTAATATGGACTTATTCCTTTTTTTTACAGTAACTGCAACTTGTAACTAACTAGCTGTCATTTTTTTCATGGCTGAATAAAATGTGACTCCAATGCCAGCCAGAGCCAGTATGTCGCTGTTAAAATCTTGATGGTGTCACAACAATAAGCTTTTATGTCTGAAACCTGAAAGGCGTGCGTACTTTGTCATGAGCATTTCATAGTGACAGGATCCCTGTCGCCACTCCAAATTGCGACATGAGCATTTTGCTATTTGGAATGGCGACAGTAGCCCTTTTTAAAAAAATATAATTATTTATTTTTGTAATTATGTATTAAAATAATATTATTTTAAAAATCTATTGTAACCCATGTGTAATTACATCATATACATTATGCACGAATGTATCGAGGATGTCATTTCTGTGTATTATCACATGAAATCACGGAACTTTCATTCAAAAAATCATTTTAATTTTAATTTTTTTCACATGAAATACACTTGTTTGTGCCCATGACGCACCAACCAGAAGAGATCCGGCCCCCAAGGGCACGGACAAGGCAAGTCATGCCCCCGAAGCACTAACTAGGCAAGTCATGCCCCAAGGGCACCTACTTGGCAAGACATGCCCCCAGGGGCATTGACTCAGCACGTGTCGTATCCCCATGGCTCCGTAGTGTTATTTTTGTATTTGATGTGCATAGTGGGCAAGAATTGCTAATTCACATGTCAATAGTGCCAAATGTGCCAAAAACTCCGAATATTCCCATGTTATGCTGGATTGTGTGTGTCGGTGTTTTAGAACCGATCTTACGTAAAGATTATTTGATTCGGGGGGTCTCCACAATTGATCACGCAAACAAAAGAGACACGGGGATTTTTATACAGGTTCGGGCCTTCTCTATAGAGAATAATAACCCTACTCCTGTGTGTATAGTATTGGGTATCCTGTTACAATCAGTGGAAAGACTTGCGCTAATACTGCTACTGATTGCCTCTCCAAAAATCCTCTCCATTCCTCTCTGAAAGAAGTCTATTTATAGTATACAGAGAGGGAGGTTGTCGTTCTAGGTCAAGAAGCTCTCATTATTCCATAATAATGAGAGTAATCACCGGAGTAGTAACCTCCCTACGTTGTTTGATGGTTATCAATCAGAGATAATGGTGGGTTATCTGCAGTTATTCCAGAAATAACTACGTATCTTGACTGCTCAGATCTCACAGTTAATAGGGCCTACTGGCGAGTGGGCCTAGTTATCTGTAGAGAAGTCATGTCAGGATTGGTCGTAGAAGGACTTACGACCAAGGGGTAGTCGTAGAAAAGCTTACGACTGGATACTGGTCGTAGAAAGACTTACGACCGAAGGTAATCGTAGGAGAACTTACGATTACGTGGTAGTCGTAGAAATACTTACAACTATGGGGGTGGTCGCAGAAGGACTTACGACCACGATTGACCTCTCCCTTACAACTGTAAGGGGTATACTTAGTAACTATGTGACGTCATATTTACCCATAATACATGATTACGAATAAATAGTAAAATGAGAATTATTAGATCCTCGTCATCTAGCCCCCCAACTTCAAGTGAAAATAACTTACATGGGTAAGGAGTCGTAGATGGTCCTACGACCACTAGGTGTATATGGTCGGGGCGGTTTGTTGGAAATCTCACGACTACAAGGTAGTCGTAAAAAATCTTACAACTTCGGAGTAATCGTGGTACTATGATCGGAAGTAAAACCTTTCCGAGTGGTATTTCTTTTGACCAGAAGTGTACTTGGCCAAGAAGGTAATTTCGCTTGAGGTGTGAAAAGAGCCTCGGTTTTTCTTGAACAGGCAGATTTAAAAGATCTGTCCGTTAGAGCAATTCCCAAAGCGGTGGAAACTATTGATTTTCCACAATGTTTCATTTCAAGCGTGTAGTTATAAAACTGACCGCGGGGATGACTTTAGGGTTCTTACCTTTCCCCAGTTCACCCTGACTGTTCATCAAGTTCTCGTTTCCTCCGCCGCCAGCGACACTGTGTGCTTTCTTGAAGCTTTCCCAAATCCAACTCTCCCTTTCGTGAGAAAAGATGGCTAGGATCGTCTCTGAGTGGGCTGAATCGGAAATGGATACAGCGAAGATGAACGCATTGGTCGCTGTCGAGAAGATCCCCGAGAAGGTTCTCGTAAAATGGATTTCAGCAGCTGGACAACATTGGCCGTCGGGGGAGGATAGTCAAATCCCCGTCTTCTAGGCATATTGTGAGTGTGGCCTCCGATTGCCTGCTCACCCTTTTCTCACTCTTGTATTCCATCACAATGTTGAGTGTATTCGTGTATTTGTGTGAGGCATACCTGGGGATTCCGGCGGACCTTGAGCTTTTCAAGTACTACTACGTGATGGCTCGTCAAGTTGGAATTGCTGGGAGTTGTGGTCTGAAGCTCTATGACGGGAAGTCGAGGGAGTACATTCAGATGTTCACCCGGTCGTCGTGGCCAGGGTGGAAGAAGAAGTGGTTCTACTGGGAAGTCACCGAGGAAGACAACCTCTCATTCGTCGGAAATGCCACTGAAAGGATTTCTTCATGGGATTCGACACCCAAGAATCTTGACCGGATTGCCCCCTATATTCAAGCTATCAAAGACTTGAAGGCGAGGAGGGGGGCTTACCGGATGGCACGTGGTGAAAGACTTCATCACGCACCGTATTAGTCCCCTGAAGAAACGAGTTCCTCCTATGTGGAGGTGCTCGGGGAAAGAAGACCCGACCAGGGACTACCAGGATGGTAAGTGGAATTCTCACTTTTTTTACTCTGCCCTTGGTTAATCCTGATTTGATCTGTTGAGTGTGTTGTTTGTCCGTATAGATCTTCCACAGGCGAAGATTGAGGCCCGCGTTAGGCTCATCTGTGAGAAGAGTCCGTCAAGTGTAGCAGCTCCCCAAATTCTTGCGGTTTTGACCGTAGTGGAAAAGGTGGAGCGCCTAAAGGTAAGCGAAAATTGACTTCGTCTTTAGGCCTTTGTGATCGTAAAAAGATTTACGACTGGAGGATTTTTCGTAGAAAAACTTACGACTGGGTATTGGTCGTAGAAAGACATACAACTGGAAGTAATCGTAGGAGGACTTATGACAACGTGGTAGTCATAGGATAACCTTCGACTATAGGGGTCATCGTAGAAGAACTTGCGACTGTAGGCTGGTCATAGAAGAACTTACTGTAACACCCCAGCTTATCATGAGCCTGGAATGCTACTAAACAAACTCTAATAACTCTAAAGAAGACAATTCTAATAAATTTCGGCAGAACCTCCCTTGTAAATTTAATTACACGGAGGTTCCAACACACAAGGTAATCAAATAATAATTAAAACTTTTATCCAAAGTCATCAAAAGGTTGATAGTGACATGCTAGGATTCCAACAAAACTAGAGAATCATAAAGAATCACTACTCATCATTATTACATCAATCCATTGCATAAGTCATGATGTAGTATTCTAAAATCAACTGCGTTCGAAGAACATTCAACTTTATTTAGTTCATGTGGTGTGTGAGTGACTAGCAGTCTACTTCCCCCCATGCATGTCATTCTTGGCTCGGGTACCTAAAACAACAATAAAAGCAAGAGTGAGTCCACAGACTCAGCAAGTACATAACGAAACTATAACATCAACATACGTATAAATAAGATCAACATCAAACATCTCACATGCAAATGAAATGCTCAAGGAACCTTTAACTTTAACTTTCTGTGTGCATTACACCTGTAATGCAGAGTATGCGACCGCCGCCGCATACCCATGCCTATGCGCGCACGCACAGGGACCAATTGCCGTTACTCGCAAGTGCGGGACCTCAACCCACACTCCACGAGTGAGGGGATCTCGGGCCCGTCACATTCATGACGGGGATCTCAAAGGGAAACATGCTTGGTCACCGCGTGACCAAGCCTCAACATGTTCTCAATATGCATATGCTCATCTCTTATTCATCATCAATTTTACCAAAAGACAACAACATTGTACCACAATAAATCATAAGCATAATTTGAGCAATCACCAAACTTAAACAATCATCAGGTAAGCCATCTTGCTATGCAATCATATATCAAAAAGCACACAAACATAGCCAATCAATCACCCCCATATAACAAACAATGCACTTGCCTTAACCGTGTGAGAGCGGAGGCGTGAAGGCGGTGCTGCCTCGGTACCAATCCCACACTGGACATGAAGAAAACCCCATTCTAAGACCAACATTCTAGACCAAAATCATAAGTAGCATCGCAATTGAACTCGCTAACATCTTAGCATTTTCTAATTCTCATAATTTCTAGCGATCAGTCACTGCAGGCAGCTAGCTTCTAAAAATACGTAACTTTCTGCTCGGGTGCCCAAATAAGATGATCTTGGACATTCTGGAAAGTTAATTAAAATTTCTAAATAAACTTAGTTGGGGAGACCCTCTGATTCGGCCATCTACTAGTCCTACCAATCCATCTAATCAGAGCAAACATTTCACGTCGGGTTTCTGAACAGCGACAAAGAAACTATCATAACTTTCTCTACGTTCGTCCGAATTTAGTGATCTTTAGTTTTCCTGAAAGCTAAGAGGATTAGCCTCGTTTTTCGTTATGGTGAGACCCTCTGGAAATCCCTCTAAATATGCGCTTCTATCAGGTTAACCAACACTAGTAATTCTGCTTCTCTACAGAAACACAGAAATACTAAGAAATTCATAACTTTGGCTACCGAGGTCCGAATGACTTGATTCTTGTCGGCAATGAAAGGTAACTACGATATCTACAACTTTCTAGGAGAGGTCCAGACCCAATTCTACTTTCAACCTACGCAAAACGACAATCTTTAACACTGCAGAACACCGACTTACTGACAGAAAACCGTCTCTGGACAGCAGTCCAACAGCAATATTCAGATGACCATAACTTTTGAGATATAACTCCGAATTGATCGTTCTTTAACAATCTGAAAAGGTTATCGAATTATCTACAATAACCTAGTTGGGTGAACTTTCAGATTCTTCCAATTTCCTATCATATTTTAGGAAATATCCAGACAGTTTATTCTCGTCAGATTTCTGGCAGCAGAAACTAAATCGACCATAACTTTTGACTCAGACCTCGGAATCGAGTGAACTCGGCGGCCACTGAAACTTAAGAAGTAGGTCCAGATATCTCTAGGAGACCAACTCTTCAGATTCTGCCTCTAAGTAGTCGAAACAGATCCCGCAACATACTGGACAGAATTGAACGAATTAAAGACAGACTGGATTTAAGCAATTCTACTATAACGCATCTAATCACCAACAAACCTTGCAAGAAACCTGATGTTACCCTTGTAGAACCGCTGAAGATCATGAACGGAAACACCAACTTGCGATCCCTCTCTTTTCCCTTCTCACTTCTTCCTTCATCTCTCCTTTTCCCTTTCTTTTCCTCCTTGGCCGGCTGCAATGGAGCTCCTCCTCTTCTTCGGCCAGCAGCAATGGTGGTGGTGGGGAGGTGGAGAGGTGGAGAGGGAGGTGGAGAGGGAGGTGGAGAGGTGGCGGCTCAATGGGGAGAGGTGAGGAGGTGGGGTGCGGCTAGGGTTTGGGGGGGAGTGGCGCCCCCCCTTTGGCCGGCCACCCCCTTTGCCCTCATGGGCCAAGGCCCAAGCCCAGGTTGGATACAAATGATGTTTCCCCCCCTCTCTAACTGAAGAATTTAGCGTTTTTCAATTGGTTCTTCCCGTAAATCTATTTAGTTCTCTCCCGATTAATTAAATCTCTCCCGGCGATTCGCTTATCTCACTTTCGGGGTATTACACTTACGGCCAGTGAGTGATCGTAGAAAAACTTACGACCATTTTTTTGTAACATTTTCTTTTTCTGATCTCCACAGAAAGTAGGCATGGAAGACCACCAAGACGACGCGGAAGTCGAATTGGTGGTCATTGGGGTGACGGCGCAAGCGGAGCAAACAAAAGCTCCACCCACCAAAAGGCGTCGACTTGTAAAGGTCGGTGACAAAGGTGGCGCGAGTTCAGCTCCTCCTGCTCCCTTTACTCAATTCGTTGCGGACATGGAGGCTGCGGCGAGGGAAAGAGCAGAGGAGGCTAGCATAGCCCTTAAGCGTAAAGCCCCCAAGGCCAAGGTACCCTTCTATTACGATAACAAGACTTTTGCAGTTTCTGCTTCTCGTGGCTTTATAAAGCAGCTAGAAAAGGAGAACTGGAAGAGTTTCATGTCTTTTGTGAAAGAAACTGTTGTTCCAACAGATCTCGGCCATTCGGGGAGTCAGGAGGGTCATGAAGCAGTGACTCCCGTTCCCCAAATTGAATCTCGACCAACAGTAGTCGAGAGGAAGTCGAAAAAACCTTCCGTTGGGAAGGTTGCTTCTAAGTTCCGGGTTAGGTCCAGCACGCAGAGGTATGTGAAAAACAGAAGCGTAAGAACATCATTTACTCTTTGTTTTTCACAAGTTAACTTGCTCTTTGTTTTATGATCTTAGCCCAACTCCTTCAGCCTCCATGGATGCTTCTATTGAGAAGCCCGCTGTTACTTCTTTAGCCAATGAAGGTGCGACAGCGGCGGTAGCTGAAGTTCCAGCTACCATTCCCATGGTGGAAGAAGTCATCATTACTGAAGTCGCTACGACTACCGAGACAGTCGTAGGGATGGAGGAGGAGACGAGAGAGGCCACGAGGGAGACGCCAGGAGTAGGTGGTGGTGAGAGTTCTGGCCACTGTGCTGGTAAGGAGGTTGTCGAGGACATTCCTTCCGGTCGTCCAAGCGGTGCTACTATCACTGAATCAGAGGAAGAAGAGTATTTTAACTTCTGCTCTGATTTCTTCGGCGCTGCTTCTATCGTAGGATCTTCCCCCTACAGATCTCGCGACCGAGTCCCTCACCCTAGCAGCATTCCCAATTGTGGGGATGTCTTCGATAACGAACGTCTCGAAGGGGTTTGGTGGAAACGAGTCGAGGAGATGGATGGGCTGAAAGATCCGTCAAGGATAATCTCCATGTTTGCTTGGTCAAGCATGAATGTAAGTATCCATCGATACCCACAAGTATAGTTTTATCCTTGCTTCTTATTGCCTTTCTTTCCTGCAGAAAGCTGTAAAACAAGTTGCTATGGTTTGCGAGTCAACCGGCAACTTGTTAAGTTACGGCAAGAAAAAGCGGTACTCTGCGAGCAAGCAGAGAGGTGGTGAGTAACCGACACTCGTAATCGTTTTATACTTTGACTACTTGTTCAGTACTCGAGGGGTTGTCGTAGAAAATCTTTCGACTTGGTACTGGTCGTAGAAAAACTTACGACCAGAAGTAATCGTAGAAAAACTTACGATTATGTGTCAATCGCAGAAATACTTACGACTGCTCGTCTCTGTATTCATGTCTACCCTTAACTTTTTCAGGTTTAAGAGTGACAAAAAAACCATAGCTGATTCGCTCGACTTCGAAAAATCGAGACGAAAAAGTTAAGGGATGAGGTCACCAACTTTCTAAAGAAGCTTCAGGAGGCCAACTCTGTAACTCAAGAGTTGTAGGAAAAAATAAACAGTATGTGAAGTTACGACTACTTATAATCCTGACCTTCGCCTTCCGAACTTCTCATTCTTTTTCAGAAAAAGAAGTCGAAACCAAGGCCCTTCAAGCCGAGGTGGGGACTCTTCAGATCGAGGTTCAAGAGAAAACCTCGGCCGTCTGTGAGATCACCCGCATCGCGAAAGACAAAGATCAAGAAATTGAGAAGTTAGATTCTCAATTAGCGGGTAAGTAATCCTTTACCTACTATTAGATTATTTTTTCTTCTCGTGGAATCATTTTATCTAACTAACCTTACTCTTTTCAGAGAGATTACTTGAAATAAAACAACTCCATGAGGCTTCGACTTGCACCCAGGAGGAGATGAAGTCAATAAAGATCAATCTTCAAGACAACATTTCACTTTTGAACAATGTGCTCGATGGGCTAAATGCTGAAAAGGTCACACCTCGTGACGACACGATAGCCGCTCATACGAGTGCCATTGGGGAGCAAGTCGATACCTTGCAAGAGTTGGTGACTACTCTGAAGACTAACCAGAATGACTCGATAAAGGAAGCGGTCAAAGGAGCTGTAAGCTTTGTTTTAGCAAAGCTTAAAGCCCGTGATCCCAACCTTAACCCTCATTCAGTTGAAGCCGACTTTGATTACAATGAAGCCGAAGCAGAACGGTTAATCGAGGATATGCAATCGGTTGACGAGAAGGTCGCGGAGGATATGCAAATAGAATCTCCTTCGTTAGAGTAGTCTATAATAGGGACCTGTAAAGACAAGCATTTTGGTGATGTATAAATATACGATCTTTTCCTTTTTCCTGCAAATCATCTCACAGAATAGTTAGTAACTCGTAAGATAATGAAAGGAAAAATAATTAGACCAGATATTTGTAATTCCTCCTTCCTTCTTTCTTTTTCTTGCAAATCATCTTGTAGAGTAGTTAGTAACTCGTAAGATAACAACTCAGAAAAAAAAATCAAAACTAAGAATTGAAGTCATGTTTATAACTTTATCCTAGCCCCCGACTATTTGCTTAGTTTATTTGAATAAACTAAGAAAATAGTAAAGAAAGGGTTTCCAAAAATGGAGAGGTTTGTTCGACTTATAGCTTTCGATTCTCGATTATCTTGCACTAGTCGAAAGAGTGGAAACTGATCGACGCTAGGAAGTTCCCTCTAGTGGGCAGGACCACGTGCAGAAAGGAAAGGCTTCGACTAGGTGATGTTACCATCTCTGACCAGATTAATCAAATCAATAACGACAACTTGAGTAAAACAAACATCTAGAGGACCTTAAAAAATTCATTCGACCTTTTTCAATGTACCCGATAAGTTTGTCCTGGTAGCAAAAGTAGGAAACGGGACGACGCTAGGAAGTTCCTTCTAGTGGGCAAGACCACGTGCAGATAGGAGAAGCTTCGACTAGGTGTGTTTCTTCCTTCGACCAGTTAAAACCGATCAAGTTTACCAAAAGCAATCGAACAAATCTCAAAAGTGCGTTGTTCTTAGAGTATTTTTCAAAATGAATGAATAAACTAAGGTGATATGAATTTACTTAAAAACTTTTCGATCATGTTTCTGAGCCCAAAAAACTTTGTATTGGCAGCAAAAGTTAGGAACAAGGCGATACTAAGAAGCTCCTTCTAGCGGGCAGGACCACATGCAGAGAGGAGAGACTTTGACTAGTTGTTGTGTCCTTTCTCCAGCCAGTGTAAAGAGAAATCGAGCGTATAAAATATGGTCGAAAATTTATAAAAGCAAAAACTTAAAGAAAGACAATAAACATAGAAAGAACCTGATACTTTATTGTCGTGGAGGTTTGTTACACGTAAAATTTGCGTAACTGGTCGATGTTCCAAGAGTTTGAGAGAACGCGGCCATCCTCCATTGCTAGTCATACCAAACCTGGATGCGTAACTTCGACAACAGTGTAAGGACCTTCCCACTTGGGGGAAAGTTTATTCTGATTAGACTGGGATTGGATAAGCCTCAATACCAAGTTACCAACAACAAGGCTGTGAGGTTGGACCTTACGATCATAGTATCTGCGCAGGGCTTGTTGGTAGACTGCTAAACGGATTAGAGCCTGGTTCTTCTTTTCTTCGAGCAGGTTGATGTCGTCCGCTCGAAGTTGTTCTTGGGCGGAGTAGTTAAAATTTTTGACTCGTGCTGACCTGATCTTTAGTTCTGGCGGAAGCATTGCTTTTGCACCAAAAACTAAAAAGAAAGGTGTTTCTCCTGTAGCCCGACTAGTAGTCGTACGAATGACCCATAATACTGAGGGTAATTCTTGTACCCAAGCCTCCGAGCGCTTGACAAGCTGGTCGAAGACTCGAGTTTTAGTTCCCTTCATTATTTGGCCCTTCGCTCTTTCGACCGCCCCATTGCTTTGGGGGTGGGCAACAGAAGCGTAACACAACTTGGTACCTAACTCTTCGCAAAATTCTTGAAATTTTGCGCTCGAAAATTGCTTGCCATTATCTGTGATAATTCGACTAGGTACCCCAAATCGAGTTACTACGCATCTCATCATGAACTTTTTAGCTGCTTCCGTTGTTATCCCAGTCACAGATTCAGCTTCTATCCATTTTGTGAACGTGTCAATAGCCACAAAAAGGAATTCGAATCCAGCTGGAGCTCTGGGTAACGGTCCTAGGATATCGAGACCCCAGGTCGCAAAAGGCCAAGATAGAGGAATTGTTTGCAATGTCTGAGCCAGTTGGTGTATTTGCCTGCTATGAAGCTGGTATTGCACACATTTCTTAACCAATTCCTTGGCATCGTAGAGGGCTGTTGGCCAGTAGAAACCTTATCGAAAGGCCTTATCGATCAGTGTTCTATAAGAAGTATGAGTCCCACAGATGCCTCCGTGTATGTCGTGAATGAGTTTTAATCCTTCGCTCTGAGAAATGCATCGCATAAGCACCCCTTGAGTGTCTCTTTTGTAGAGGACACCTTCAACCAAAGTATACATTTTGGCCTTTCGGGATAATCGATCTGCCTTCAGATCGACATCGGGTACGGAACCCGTCTGAAGATACTCATAGATGGGAGTCATCCAGGTATCCTCGTACTCTAGAGAGGCTATTGTAATAGGAGGTGTCTCTAGTTCTTCGACTAGAGGTGGTTTCTGGAGTTGCTCCAGAAAAACTCCTTTTGGTACTATGGATCGGGAAGAAGCTATACGAGCAAATTGGTCCGCGAGGAAATTATCCTTTCGATGGATAAATTGTACCTCAAAGCCCAAAAAAATGCTTTTCTAACTTTCGGACTTCCGATAAGTACCGACATATGGTTAGATTAGAGCACTGGTACTCTTTTCCTACTTGATTCACGACTAGTTGAAAGTCTCCTCTCACGAGTAGTCGGCGAATCGAGAGCGCTTTCGCGGCTCGTATGCCAGCTAGCAAACCTTCGTACTCTGCCATGTTGTTAGTGGCCTGAAAGTTTAATTGTATAGCAAACTTTAAGGTCTCTCCGGTAGGAGATTCCAGGACCACCTCAGCCCCCGAGCCACTTATAGTAAGTGACCCGTCAAAGTACATCGTCCACTGATCGTGGGAATCGTACTGGGGATCCCGAACAGGTTCAGGATTTGTTCATTCGGTGACAAAGTCTGCCAAGATCTGGGATTTAATGGCCGTTCAGGACACGAAAATGGATGTCGAACTCCCCAAGTTTGACTGACCATTTTGCTATGCGTCCCGATGTTTTCCTAATCTGGAGGATCGTTCCCAAGGGAAACTCAGACGACAGCTAGTTTATGCGCCTAAAAATAATACCGCAGTTTCCTCGAAGACATGAGGAGGGCATATAGAAGTTTTTGAACATGAGGGTAACGCTTCTTAGGCCCGTGTAAAACTTCGCTAATGTAGTAAACTGGTCGTTGTATGTTTCACGTTCTATGACCATTACTGCGCTCACTGCCTGTGGCGTGGCAGCTAGATAAATTAAGAGCATCTTTCCTGGTTTCGGAGAAACCAGAACAGGAGTACTCGTAAGATACCTGTTGACATCTTCAAAGGCTACGTTAGCCTCTTCTGACCACTCGAAACCCTCATGCCTCCTTACAAGTTTGAAAAAATGCAGTCCTTTCTCTCTCAAGCGTGCGATGAAACGACTTAATGCCGCCATGCACCCCGTGAGTTTCTGGACTTCTTTTTTCGTGGTCGGGGGGCACATCTGCATAATGGCCTTTATCTTTTTAGGATTTGCTTCGATTCCTCGTGCAGAGACCAAGAATCCAAGCAATTTTTCCGAACACACACTTCTCAGGGTTGAGCTTCAAGTGGTGTTTTCTGAGGTTGTCGAATGTTTTCTGCCAGTCTGCGATATGATTAAGCCGCTTGCTGCTTTTTACGACTAGATCATCAATATAGGCTTCCAAATTTGAGCCTAGTTGAGATGCAAAAGTCGTTTGCATCAAACGCTGAAAAGAAGCTCCAGCATTCTTTAAACCAAATGGCATGACGTAGCAAAATATTCCAAATGGTGTAATGAATGCGGTCTTTTCTTCATCTTCTCGACACATATTGATCTGGTGGTAACCAGAGTATGCATCTAGAAAGCTTAACATTTCACATCCAGCAGTAGAGTCAACCAACTAATCGATACGAGGTAAAGGAAAATCATCTTTTGGACAAGCTTTAGTAAGATCAGTGAAGTTTACGCACATACGTCATTTGTCGTTCGACTCCCTAACCATTACAGGGTTGGCCAACCACTCTGGGTGGTTGACTTCTCTTATGAAGCCTGCTTTAAGCAACTTGTCTAATTCTGACCTAATAGCATCTCGTCGATCAGGGGCAAATCTCCATAACTTCTATTTTACAGGTACTTTGTCAGGCCGTAAGGCTAGCCTGTGCTCGATTACTTCCCTAGGGACTCCGGGCATGTCGGATGCTTGCCACGCGAAGACATCTGCGTTTGTTCAGAGGAAAGTGATGAGGGTGTCTTCCTTTTTGGGGTCGGAAGAATCCCCGATGAGAACAGTCTTCGAGAGCTCCTCCGCGTCCAGAGGAACCTCCTTGACTTGGTCGTTCGGCTTTGGTGCAGCATTAGGCTTCGACTTTCTAGTCAAAGGTTGACTTTCGTCTCGAGTTGGTATCTGTCCAACCATCTCGAGGGACCGACGGTCGCAGGAATGCGCCATCTTCTTGTCACAATAAATTATGATTACTCCTTTGGGACCTGGCATCTTAAGACATTGATACCCACAATGAGTAGCTATTAAGAATTTTGCCAAAGTTGGTCGTCCGAGTATGGCATTATATGCCGTATCGAAATCGACCATATCAAAAGAGATCTTCTCTGTCCTGAAATTGCTTGGAGAACCAATCGTTAAAGGAAGAGAAACTTGGCCAATTGGTTTGGCTGAAGACCCCGGTACGATTCCGTAGAAAGAATATCATACCGGCCTTACCTTTGTCCTGGGAACTTGTATCTCATCTAGGGTACTCGTAAACAGTATGTTTTACGAGCTCCCACCATCAACCAAAACTCGATTTACCCGACAATTGTTGATGGTGGGTTCGACCACAATCGGAAATCGACCTGGTCTAGTCGAAGAGATCGGGCAGTCACCTTTTCTCGAAAGTGATGGTGACTTCCGACCACTTCGGTAACTTATTGACAAGAGGAGAGTCGATTGTGTTTATCTCACGCTCGACAGCCTTAAGCTGTCGCCTTGACTCATATGCCGATGATCCTCCATAGATGTGATCGATGGTGTGTTGCGGATCTTGGAACGACATCTCCTCCTTGTCATCCGACTCCTTCCGTCCACTTGTTTGACCTACCTGTTCAAGAGTAGGAAGTGGCCCCTTGCCAGAGTAATAGTCTTCGAGTTTTCGTAGAAAAACTCGGCAGTTGCGAAGGTCATGCCCTTCTTTTTTGTGAAAAGGACACCACCTGGGTTTGTCATTTTTCCGATTGGGGCGCTTACCTTTACCTCGATCAGAATTTTGCTTGGAGTTACGTGGCTCTTTGTCGCTTACGGCCAGGACCTCCTTAGAACTAGTGGCTGGAGACTTATGTCTCTTCGCCTTGTTCTTGGATTTCTTAGCCTTTTTTGTCCTTTTTTCTTACCACTTTCACCTGCCTCTTGAGGGATATTGTCTTCGCGATCGATGGTGTTATTCCACTCGACTGCTTCAGCGGTAGTCGCATATCTATCGGCCATCTCAAAGAGTTCGACGACAGTGGCAGGAGGATTCAAAGCTATATCCTCCGTTATCCTTCTGCTACGGACTCCCTGCTTGAAAGCCCTGATCACAGATAAGTCATAAACTTCCGGAATAGAATTGCGAACCTGACTGAAGCGCCTGATGAATTGATGCAGAGTTTCATGATCGTTCTGTCTTATCCGATGCAAGTCGTCCTCCTTTCCAGGGCAGTTGTAGGTACCCTGGAAGTTCGCCAGCAGAAGGTCACAGAGGTGCTGCCACGAGTAGATCGAGTCGAATGGCTGATTTAAGAGCCATGATCGAGCAGATCCTTCAAGCACAGTCGGAAGGTAATTCGCCATTACATGCTCTCCTCCTCCTCCTGCTCGGATAGCTGTTGTGTAGATCTAGAGGAATTCAATGGGATTTTGGGTTCCATAGAATTTCTTCATGTTTGCTGGTCGAAAACGAGGTGGCCAGCGAACTGCTCGGAGATCGGGTAAAAACGCCCGACACCCTGAGATAACTTCTTAGCGCCTTCTTTGTAGGAAAGAAGGGTTAATGTCACCAGGTGATCGTACTCGACGATACCTAGTCACAGGTGGGCTGAACCTATGGTAGGCCTCGGTCTTAAGAGGGAAATACTCCTCGTATTCCGTCTGTTGCCGCAGATTTCGTCCTTGAAGTGGTGAAAGATCACCTCTCTTGGGGGCCGGTCGACCTCCAGATGTTCGACGATCCTTCCTCAAGTTAGGAGAGTGACATGATCGATGATCATGTCGACCTCCATGCAACGAGTTGTTCGAACAGCTAGTAGAAGATGGAGTCGTACTACTAGTTGATATCGACGAGGACGCTCGAGTCTTGCCATCGTGTTCCGAAGCTTTCGTGCGATCTCTTCAGCAAAGAGATCGTAGCCTGGTGCTCGAGCGAGCTCTTGGGTTGGATTCTCAAGCAAGTCGTTGATGTGTTGGAGCTCCTGAGCCTCTTCTGACTGGAAATAAGCGCGCCCAGGGAGATTTTTCTGAGCCGTTGTCTTTCTTCGTCGAGTTGCCTCAGAATCATCCATATCAGACCCTTGAGTTGGTTTCAATGGAGTGCGAGAATGTTGAGGATGTCCCGCACGTTCATCAAAGTGTTCATCTCGTTCGCCAGCGGTGGTGCCCTTGCCATTGCCGCGAGGGGACGTAGAGTGTGCCCGTCGGGGAGCATCGTCAATCCTGCCTCTGGGAGAATGATTCTTATCAGAGGGAATAACGAAGACCTCCCGTTGATGACCTCCACTTGCGCTCGATGCCTCCTCGCTTAAGGAGTAGTCGAGAGACACCATCTGGCGACTTGGAGTAAACCCCTCCAGGAAGGGGAACTCCGGGTTATAACCGTCTCCGTCTGCAGGTGTGTCCTGCGATGGGATGGTCGTACTTGTAGGAAAAGCGTGTTTGATTCCCTCCTCTGCGGAATTATCCGGAGAGAAAGGACCATCAAGTGTCGATGAAGCTCTGAAATGATGGCTTCCAGAACTTTTCTTGCCAGGTCGTATTGCCTTAAGAGGACTCGAACACTCGGAGGGAAAACTCTCGTTGTGTTGTGAGTCTGTCGTAGGGCTTCTTTGTTCGTGGTCATGTTGACCCTTACCCTCTAAGGAAACTGGTCCCTCAACTGGGCATACTGTTGTGGGGGATAGAGATCCCTCCTCAACTCTGACGGTGGTGCGGTCTCCGAGATCTGATAGAAGATCTCCAGAGGCGGCAATACCATCGGATGATTCGATACTCGGCTCGTAGTCGAAACCGGCATCCATGTCGACGTCTGCGTAATCGGCCAAGTAGAACTAGTTCTCCTCGTTCCACTCTCCTGCCATGGAAGTATCAAAGAGAAAAGAAAAAACTATTGACAAGGAATTACCAGAATATCCCCACAGTCGGCGCCAACTGTCGGTGTTTTAGAACCGATCTTACGTAAAGATTATTTGATTCAGAGGGTCTCCACAATTGATCATACAGACAAAAAAGATACGGGGATTTTTATACAGGTTCGGGCCTTCTCCAGAGAGAATAACAACCCTACTCCTGTGTGTATAGTATTGGGTATCCTGGTTACAATCAGTGGAAAGACTTGCGCTAATACTGCTACTGATTGCCTCTCCAAAAATCCTCCCCATTCCTCTCTGAAAGAAGTCTATTTATAGTATACAGAGAAGGAGGTTGTCGTTCTAGGTCAAGAAGCTCTCATTATTCCATAATAATGAGAGTAATCACCGGAGTAGTAACCTCCCCACGTTGCCTGACGGTTATCAATCAGAGATAATGGTGGGTTATCTGTAGTTATTCTAGAAATAACTACGTATCTTGACTGCTCAGATCTCACAGTTAATAGGGCCTACTGGCGAGTGGACCTAGTTATCTGTGGAAAAGTCGTGGCAGGACTGGTCGTAGAAGGACTTACGACCAGGGGGTAGTCGTAGAAAAGCTTACGACTAGATACTGGTCGTAGAAAGACTTACAACCGAAGGTAATCGTAGGAGAACTAACGATTACGTGGTAATCGTAGAAATACGTACGACTATGGGGGTGGTCGTAGAAGGACTTACGACCACCTGATTGACCTCTTCCTTACAACTGTAAGGGGTATACTTAGTAACTGTGTGACGTCATATTTACCTATAATATATTATTACGAATAAATAGTAAAATAAGGATTATTAGATCCTCGTCAGTGTGGTACGCCAAAAATGGTTGGAGGAGCTCGTCCCACCAAACCAAACACTACATAAGTTGGGCCGAGGAGTTATAAGAGCATGTACAATAGTGTAACGTCATCTGTCTGTAAGTTTTGCCATATAGGGCATGAGATAATGTGGACGGGAAGGGGAAGTATAAGAATTGGATCGTCTCTCATGTAGTAGTCGACTGTAACACAAAAAATAAGACATATTGTTCATAGTGTAGCTATCTATAGAGACATGTAAAAGGACAACTTATTGTATGAGCTCTCTTTAGTGCTGTCTATAGTTGACATATAGAGGTAGTATAGACAACAATTATCTATACTATTGTACATAGCCTCATGCTACTAGGTGACCTATTCTCGCTTCCAAAAACTAAAAAAGGCAACCGTGACGATTCAATTTCTGCAAAACTTTTGAAAGTTGGAGTAGTATGCTACGGTACACGTTGCTACTACTCGTATACATGAATTTGCAATGACAATCTTCAACTTTACCACTGCCTCTATCAGGTATTATAGGAATTCCTTGCAAATTCATGCGCCTCGTGTAGGGTCTCTCCAAGAACCGGAAGGCCCCTCTAACCGGATGTAGTCGTACATTACCCCAAAGAACTCACTGAGCGACCTCGTCTGAGTGATGACGATGGTGTTCTCGCCTTCTCGAAGCAGGTAGCCCTTGATGGCGAAGTCGAAGCTCCACTGCACGCCGTGTATGCCGTGCCTCGCGATCGCGTTGCCGTCGCCGAACTCGGGCGTCGTGAAGGCCTCCCCGCCCGATCTCCTTGCGCCGTTCACTTGGACCTCCAATCTGGACATGTGCGCGGCTGCAAGAGCGACGCGCAGCGTGTAGGCGCCGTCTGCTACGACACGGTCCAGATTGAACCGGATCTGCCGTGTCGTCGGCGCGTGATTGTTGCCTACCTCTCTGCGCAGCAGAGTACATGGCTTGTTTGTGTGCTGTGTTTGTGGATAAGATGCAGATAAACTGAGAAATATGGGCACAAAAAAGCAATGTCTGTTACCTTATGACATGTGCGAAGAACCAATCCTTGGAGTGATCGCTTTCGCCGATCGTGAAGACAGGATCGTTTTTAGGGTACAAGTCGGTGTACCTCTCCCACAAGCCGTACTGCCTATACCTGTCCAACGAAACCAAACCAGTCAGATCAGGGCTAGAATTCTCGTGCCATATATGTTCTGATTAAGAGTTAAACGGCAAGGGACTAACTTGTCTTCGGTCAGAAAGAGCTTGTTGAGGTATTTCGGGTTGGGGTCAGGGACAAAGAACTCGGCCGCACTCCGGTCAGGAACACCAATCTCCCACAGTGTTGGGCCTGATCTCGGAGGCTCAAACACAAGATCACCAAAGTTGATGGTGCGACCTGCTTGGATTGAAGGAACAATGGTTAGTCAAACAGTACAGAGTTGCTCTGATTGTGAATTGTGATCCAAACTGCCAATGAAATGGCAACACTGAAACACTAGCTAGTACTAGTATACTACTAACCTGGTCTTACAGTTACGCGAGAAGTGTATACGTAGTCTCCGAGAAACCCAGGAACCCATGCGTAAAGATTGTACACTCCTGCCCGCACATTGCCAATGGTAAATCTGCCGCACGACGTGGTCCTTGCCCAGAACTGATAATTCTGCAAGTAGTGCCAAGTTGTCCAGAACTTTATTCATGCTTCTCTTTTAGTGTTTTTTTATATTTATTTCATACCTTACTCTCCGTCGCCCAGGAGCCAGGCTGTCCAGGTGAGGCAAGGCCAATGTAAGCCATCCCAGCAGGCATGTCTTGGCCACTAATGTACCTGTCTCTGACCCATAGCCTCCCGGTAACCGAGCCTCTTTCGTCTGCCTTATGGAAGTCTCGTGATTCAGGGAAGCTATACGGCCATTTGCTCACTTCAGCTTGCGCCTGTGCCTTTGCGTCCTCCCAGAGGGCCTGCAGTTCTCCTCTCTTCGGGTTCGAATTCAGGTAGATGAACACCGGGCCCATGACTTTCTTCCAGTACTCGCCGTCCTCGATCTTCAGCACTATGTCGTTCCCAATGTAATGCGTCCCTAGAAACATCTGGCAGAGACAAACATCACAAAGTTTTCAGTTAACTGTCGCAAACATTCGTCAGTATGCTACTACTGCAGCAGATGTACTGTTTATCTTTTGGTTGGAATTGGATTGGGGAATGAATGAGTGAACGATCGATGCGTGCTTACAGTCAAGGAGGTCGGTCCAACGTGCGAGGTGAGCTCCCGCTTGAGCGGGCCGCCGCTCTTGAACTCATTGCTGGGAGTGATGACCCAGAAACCCATGGGATTGGGATGGTTGCTGCTGATCCACCCATGAACTGCGTTGTCCTTGTTATCCAGGGAGTACTCGTACTTGTCATCCACCTGGATCAGACACACCAAACTGTCGATTAACATTTCTGTCACAGTGTCACTTGACTAACATTAATTTTAGCATGCTTTGCTTTTTCAGTACAACTTGATTTGCCATACCAAAATCATGTTCAATTTTTTTTCTTCTAGTACGTACCTCTCCTTTGAACTGTGGCTCAGAGGGGTTGACGAGCAGGACTGCCTCCTTGAAGGCCAGTGGAGCACCACGGGGTGGATCTCTGTCCGTTGCCCTGGGCATGTACCTCTGTATATCGTCTGAGATCGCCATGTAATTGAACCTAACACACAATGCTCATATCATAGCCAAGACTAATTAATTAAACGTACCAGTACAGGTCAAGAAAATCCTGTGAAAGGACAGAGGACCAATAGTACAGAGATGACAAATGTCCACTCATCCATTGGTACAACACATGTTAAAAAGAAAAGGCTGTGTGTTTTATCTACGAGGAGCTAGCTGAATGACTTCACAATACAACAAACAGTACTCACTTGCCCGTGTTGAGTTTGAAGGCGAGTCGAGCCTCTGAGATGTTCAAAGCAGGCCAGTCTCTGGCATGCTCGAAGATGGCATAGCAGTAGAATCCAGAGCTGCCTTTGAGCATCACCAGCCTGAAAGAGCAGTTAGTGCAAATGTCAGTGATACTAGTATATCACAGGAGAACTAACAAATTTGTCGTCAGCACCATTTGACGAAAATGACGAATGGCTCACCTCTTGTCAATGTTTAGACGGACGCTATTTCGACGTGATGGATTATATGTACTCCTGAAAGAAAGCTCCACTTGCTCTTCACTTGAGGATACCACCTTGAATTCTGTACTATCCAACCTGCATGCGCAAATGCAGTTAGTATATCTATTTGAGATAAGCATATGTAAAACTAAAGGGCACAATTCATCCCATTCCTTGGAAAACCTTGGAAATTATCTGAACTAGTGTACATCCTGTACGTGTTTAATTATTCATCAATAATTCCTGAAGGTGTTTAATAGTGTCATTGCTTTTCAGACAGTACTGGAGAAACACTTTACAGTTCTGTTGTTATCAGGAAGCATCTATTCGGTGCACATTCATTTGTAGTTGGTTAGCTTCTGTTTGATGTCTTGAAATGAAACCTCATCATGCCCAGAAAAATCTAGTTCTTCACTTGGCTGGCGGCGCTTCTTGAATCCATATAAATATTGGTGGTTCCAAACAGTTAACTGAACTTATTACAGGCTAGCTAGTAGGTACCTGACGATCAGATAAGAGTTTTTAAATCAAACTAGTATATATATTAATTGTTGATGACTGGTTGGTTTGATCATGTTAAATATGTTGTGAGCTGTGACAGCGCAAGGCACTTGAACAGCCTACTAGCTAACTACTGGTGACTTTCTGGACATCGAACCTTTGGAAGTAGGGATGGAGGACCCTAAACCAGGGTTATAAATTTCGACGACGAAATTTCATTTTGCTGAAGCTTGAAATTTTGCCCTTTCGGTCAAAAAAAATTCGGTTGCACATGAATTCAGGCTAAATTCAAACAGAATTCAAAATTTGGTCAAAATTAGTCAAATTTTTTTATGAAATTCAGTCAAATTTGAATGCCAATTTCAGCCATTTGCCCGAGTTGAAATTCGAAATTACCGAAATTTCAGTAATTTCGGCAATTTCGCTCACCCCAAAATTTTTCCTCAAACGAAATGAAAAACCCTGCCCTAAACACGGGGAGATGAATCAAAGCACACCAAGGCGGTGGAGTAAAAGATAACGCAATTTAGTTAAAATTAGTACTTACATATCGATCATGCCTCTTGGGTGATCGGAGCCGGGGAAGTTCCAAACCACATCCCAATACCTGCAAGAAATATATAAACAGATCGTGCATGCATGCTTGCCGTTATCTCACAGCAGTACTGTTCAACAATCTCCTTGTTTATATGAACAATTAATCGAACAGATTGGAGGAGAGGATCAGTGCGTAGCTGATGCAGTAATTTATAACATACCCGCCAGAGTTGTCCTCCTTGGTGAAGTGCAGCAGGTTGCGCTCCCCGTTGTAGCGGACGCCGGTGATGTGGCCCTGAGGCTTGGACAGCGCCACCTGCACGATGCCATTGTCCACGAGGACCTGCACGCACACATACATGCATGCACAAGCATTAAACAATTAGTCAGTAATTCAACAACACAAAAACGCTCAGTACTAGCGAGTAATATTAAGAGATCTAGCGATCGATGCAGATGCAAATTAAGAAGCAAGGATTAAACTGCTGCATGCACATATGAAATTATGAATACGCGCAGGCAGCAGGCACGCACCTGGTGATTCTCCGCGTGTAGCGTAACCCGCCCAGGGGCTGATCCCGATCCCGATCCCGACGTCGTCGTCTCGGCGGCCGCAACGAGCCGCAGTAGGGATACTGCGACGGCGAGAAGGATCAGAACTGTCTTTGCTTCCGCGGCGGCGGCCATTGAGCTCGAAGCCTCGAGGTCGCCGGCTGACCGGTCGATCGGTGCAATCGGATTACTGCCTGCGTGTGCCGTGTCCGTCGGAGAGTTGATTGATTCAGGCAACTAGCTAGTGCTGCGGCGAGCTGCAGCTGCGCGCTTCCTATATATACGCGAGCTCGCGCGCGGCGCGGCTATCTATCTTGTCCGAGATCGAAATAAACAAGCATCACCTGCCTGTCTGCAAAACGGCCTAACTGCACTACGTAGGGTTCGTTACAACAACACACCGGTGCAAGGAAGCTCTCGCTCCATCTCTTCCGTTTTGCCATCGACCTAGCATCCAAAACCAAAACGGGCGTGCTGCAAGTGGCCGCCGAAACCTAAACGGACTGCACGCAACGCGATTTAATCGAAATTATTGGCACCTCTTCCATCGAAATCGAACCGGGCTATATGGTATGCATGTGGCATGCATGCGTGCATGGTGTGCGGTATATTTTTGTTGGGTTGTCCTACGCACAATCGGATTGGTTTCCCTTCTACCGTACGTGTGCAGCTTGATCAGCGTCGACAGTACGTGCTCACCGGCGATTGGTTTCCATTTTACTCCCCTTCATCTTCACCGCCTAATTGCACCAAGAAATCTCAAAATTGATTTGCTGCCATCGATTAAGCGTAGCTTGCCAACAATGTTGACAACTAGAGTAGGCCTATTCTATGTACATAGGCATAAACAGCATATATAGCTACCCTGCCTGTTGTAACCGTATGGTTTCAATAAATGAAATGAAATCGAGGGTCTCCCCCTCTGTTTCCAAAAGCAAACAAAAGAAAATTCCCTAGCTAGCTATACCCTGTTTATACCCTGTTACGTTTCTTCTACTATTAAGTTGTAAATCATTATGGAAGTGCCTGGGAACGCTATAGCATTGCAATGATGTAACAACAAGTTTCATGATGTTCAAGAAGATTCGTGAGAACATTTTAAAAGTTTCAGATTTCAACGAGTTTTACGTGGTTTTAAAAGTTTCTATGAGTTTCCAGACGATTCTAAGAAAAGTTTCAAACTAAGTTTTAGATTTTGGAACACAAGTTTTGATAAGTTTCAGCCAGTTTCAATGAGTTTCACAAGTTTGAAAATAAAAGTTTCAATGAGTTTCAATCAAAGTTTCAAGAAGGTTTCAACCAGTTTTAGTCAACTCACGTGACTACGACGGCACTGCTACGCCACCACAAAGCTGCTTGACATCGTTTGCCGCCGATGCACCCTCTTCTCCGGCTCCGGCCCCAACTACCGTCACCTGCTGCCGAATCCGTACTCGAGCTCCGTGCCGAGCATCCATCTCTCTCTCTCTCTTCCCCAACTCCACCTCGAGCTCCGCACCACACCGCCGCCGAATCCGGCTGTCCCAAGCCACGCCACCGTTGTCGTCGACAAATCCAGAGCTGGAGGTGAAGCACCGCGCCGCCGCCCGCGCCAGATCTGGAGTCGGAGTTGAAGGAGGAGGTGGAGGGATGGCGCTAGAAGTGAAGGAGGGGTAGCCGCTTGCCATCATCGGCTCGCCCGGCTGCACTCCTTGCCCGAAGGCGGGAGAGAGAGATCGAGGAGGGAGGGATACATGAGAGAGACAAAGAGAAATAAGAAACGGGGGTGTGAAGGAGACACAACCTTACGATGATTTAAAGAGGTCAGATTGCAATGCTACAATATTCCATAGTATTTATGAATCCTCGTAGTTTCGAAAAAAGAGTTGTAAATTATTATGGACTTGGGGCAGGTATCAAAATGAAGAAGAGGAGGAGGAGGAGGAGGTAACACTCCATTTATATATCCTGCCACCCATGCGGCTCATAGAAAAAAAACAAGTCCCTAGCTTCATTCTGGGCTTTCTCTCCACGGGAGCACAAACAGGCAGAGGATAGGAGGCCCATCACGGCTATCTCTTCCGTCCACGTACGTAGGTAGCCCAATGCAAGTAGGTACGCAGCCCAGCTCATCTACGTTACGCTCCCTCGCATACATGATCTTCAGCCTACGGCCGTCCACCGCCCAATACAAGATATATATTGCTTGCCTGAGGCATTAAGGCCAGTCTCAATGGAGAGTTTTATGGCGTTGTTTCCAAGACTGTCATGTCATATGAAATGAAATGAAACTCGAATGAAATACCCACTCTCAATGGAGAGTTTCATTCTACAGTTTCATAGGCATTTAATTTCATGACTCAGAGGGAGTTGGTATTCGTGCCAAGAGAGTTTCATCTAGATGAAACCCATTTCTCATCTCTCTTCTTAAATACACTGCCATGTCATCTAAAATGCCTATGTGACAACACATTTAATGAGAATGAAATTCTAATGAAACTCCCACTGATACTGGCCTAATAATTGCCAATACATTCGTTGCGCTGATCCACGCTTCTTGTTGGAATAGGATAATAATAAGCAGCAGCAATTTCAATCATTACATTGAATAAACAAGGCAACTAAAAGCCACTGATACTTTTCTTTTTTTTTTTGCAAAAGTTCACTTTCAGTTTCTTCTGACAGCTCTACTTTTGTGGCAGTTTTCTACTTCGAGTGAAAACACTAAAGGAAAATTCTCCATAGAGAACGCTTTCCAATTTGTCTGTAAAATAAGGAGTTATATAGTCTAAAGACACTTTTTAGAGATACTTTAAAAATCACTCCAAAATTTTATATGTTAGAGACAGTTTTGAGACGGTTTCAAGAGATATACATAGTTTTATCTTGTAGAGACGGTTTCAAGACGCTCTCTAATTCGCATAAAGGTTATGTTGTGTAAAAAGATATTTTTTTGACACGCTTTCCAACTCTTTAGAGACGTTTTTGCGGTGGTTGATATGTGTTAAAAGAACTACATATAAATATTACAACACATAACTAAACACGTAAGGTTGAGATGTCTAGTATGACAAGTCTAAGATAAGTATTTTCTATGAGGTCTAGAGTTAAAGTACCAACATTTGCAAGACTATACACATTTTATATATTTTTTTTGTTGAGACGTAGTGCAACGTCTCTACATAACGCCGCATATTCCGTAGAGACGCTTGAAAATTCCACTACTGCCATAACGACGAAACACGAGAAAGCATTTATGAGATGTTTCGAAAACACCTCTACAACTGCTTAGAGACAGAAAAAAAAAATCATCTCCACTATACGAAAAAAAATCGTACCTACGAACCAGTTCTGTTACGGTGGAAATAATGCAAATGGATCGTGGAACAATTTGCAAGCCAGCATGCGCCTGCAACACGTGCTAATCAAGGATCCATATAGTAGAGACCCTAGCTACATATGGACCATGTATATATTATTATTATCTAGACAAGCTAGGCTATCTAGTTTGGTGCTCAGCTAGCCTCATATGTGGACCTTAACTTCCCACTAAACATGCATCTACAGTTTGATATGACTACTGAATTGCCAGCTGTCAACTACCCAGTACCCACTCCGATCCGATTAGATCCCCGTGTGTTTCATGATTTACCTAGCTGTATATATACCGCACCACATGGCATGTATGCTAGTCTCATCGAGCTGCATGTTATAAGGTACTCAATATGATTTGATTGAAATTTTTTTATTAAAACTTTTTATTTTTACTATATACTATTTTTTATATATAAAAAAAAATATGTATACAAATTTTGATATATATATATGCAAAATAAGGCAGCAAAGGTATATATGTACACAAATTGTCTACATATGTACACGAATTTTGCTATAAGTATATCTGCGCAAATGAAGACAGCAAAGGTATATATACACGTAAATGGTCTAATGATACCATTTTCACATATACTAAGTCAAAGTTAAGGAAGGTTTTTAAAAATGAAAAATTAAGGGTGTTAGATTGCACGTTTTCTAAAACGTTATATATTTCTGTACGGATGGAGTGTTCATTAGGTACATTTATTTGTAAATTTTCTATTTTAATAAATAAAAAAAGATATCGACCAACTGCTAATGAGAAACGGTAACAACGGCTCACAATTAGATTTTCGGGGTTCGATTCCGTGACCTCTTGGCTGTTTTACGGTAAAGATACAGAGGAATCGGTGAAGACAGGGACCTAATCACAATCTCATTGCAGTTTATTGATGAACAACCAGCGCGCGTACGTTATGGTAGGCATGCGTAGCATTAATTCACACGCACACGCTACTCGTCCAAGTGATTTGGCTCATAATTGGCCACTGATACCGTAGGAAGTACGACCTGGAATTTGCTCGTCCAAGTGATTGGCTCATAATTGGCCACTGATACCGTAGTAAGTACGACTTGGAAATTTGCACAGCGATTGGGAAAAAGATTTGTCGATTTCCTCGGATCCACAATTGACACGTCAGCTCTTGTTAATCTAGACTATGCATGCTACTTCTAGACCGACGTTAATCTAGACGTCAGTTTCGTTAGCTGCTTTTCCCAGTCGATGGATGCTTCGTCAATGCTGAATTTTTCAATTTAAGACCGTCTTACGATTTTAATCTAGACTGACTCGGCGTCATGACTCATTTCGTGAGTCATGCTGCGTGGCGGCTCGGCGCTTTTCCCAGTCGATGGATGCTTCGTCAATGCTCTCCTCGTTCTATAGCCACAGCAAAATCAAAGTGGATCGAGGGCCTTTAGGAGAAAGAATCTAGAGAGGAGGAGGGAATCACACATGCTCTCTCTTTTATCTCCATCTCCTTCATGTCTGTAATCTCTCTCTAAATGGCTACGCCATAGAGATCGATCTCTCTCCTCCACCGTGACGAAGGACCCCTCTCCCAACGAGGTTGGCGTTGAGGACAACCATCCCGTATGTCCTTGAGGGCATCGTCGACTCTGCTACTGCCCCTCAGGCCTCCGCTGCGATGGATGCGGAGGCGCTACTGCAGTTGCGACGCCATGGTGCTCCGCCTTGTGTAGGCACTGGTCGTGTCCTCCTCAGATTGTTGCATGAGGTGTTTTATTTTGTTGCAACATGTCTTCTCAAATATTGTAGCAAGAGAAATTTTGTTATAGTTGGGTTGCGGATTTGTTGTATAAGATTTTTTTTTTGTTGCAGTTGAGTTACAGATTTGTTGTGTAAGAAAAAAAAATCTGTTGTAGTGGGTTTGTTAGATGGTGCATAGTTTGTTGTTACGATTGTTATGATTTTTGTTGCATCATGAGAGTGAATGTTGCAGTGTTGTAACACAATATATTTTATTACATCAGATGAGGAGTGGTTGCAGGCTTACTATAATTGTTGCGCCTCGCATATTTTTGTTACGCTAGATCAGATGGCTAGGATTGATTATTTTAAGTTAGATCCGACGGTGAAGAGAAGTGTACGATGAGAGGCTTTCTATCACACGTCCGGCCACTGGTTCTACGCCGGCTAATACTATCAAGGAGGTTAGCTAGGACAACACTAACGTTTGGTAGGTACAGAATGAAATTAGTAATTTTCAACGACCAAAGGGAGCTTGTGAGGAGTTTAGACCCCTCATGAATGACTTATTATGCTGCCTTCAAAAGTGAGAAGTATTTGGGATAAAGCATATTGAGAGCTTGATCTGTAATATCGACTACTAACTATAAATCTATTATAATAGACCAAGGTTTGTGAAATTTAATTTTATATTAAGCACTAATCAAAAGCTTAAGTGGCTCGGTGTCTTGCATGCGTCACTGCAAATAACGTGTTTGGTCCTGTTGAATTACACTAACACCCGTTTGGCTGCCCAGAATTGAATCTAATTCATTCAATTGGATTCCGAATCCTATTCTAATTGTATCTGAATTTGATTCAAACCAATTCAAAATCCAATTTTTCTGCTTTTGAAATCCTATAAGACCGTGGGGGCCACCTGTGCACCTAGGTCCGTCGATGTACACATAGTAGCTTCTCTACATGCTAAATCATCTCCAACAATTTTCAGACAATTTCGTGAAAAAAAAAAACTACAGTGTGAACATGAGGGTGAAATTCCAAATACCGAAGTTTTACAAAATCATTATCTACGAGGCTGTGGGGCACCTATGCACCTAGGCTCGTCAATGTGCACAAATTAGCTTCTCTACACACCGAATCATCTTCAATAAATTTCGGTCGATTTTGTGATAATTTTATGGTGTGAATGCGTGGTTGAAATTTCAAATACCAAATTTTTACTTAATTTTTACAGTGAATTCCAGAAAAATGACACTGTGTAAGTTAAGAATTCCTTCAAGCTCTATAATTCCTCTTAGCATTGGGTTTGGAATCAATAATTCAATTCTAGGTGGCAGGCAAACAGCTACATCGGAATTGAATTCCAATTCCAATTCCACAATTCCAAGGCCAATACCTTGGAGCAAAATGGGTGTAACAGCAAAAGCGCAGAGATGCCAGTATTATAAAAAAAATAGAATAACTCAATTTTTTATTAATATGACAAAAATAAATAACCAACAAAAAAATGCAAAAGTAATACTCTATTGTCAATTTATTTGGCGACATGACCCTGTCGCCAAATAAATTGGTGACATGAGCATCCCGTCAAACAATCATCAATTCATTTGGCGACAATACCGTGTAGTCGAATCATTTGGCGATAAGGTATTGTTTGGCCGATAGTCTTGTTGCTGATTTATTTGGCCGATAGGCTCCTGTCACTAAATCATTTGACGACAGAATCCTTGCTGCTGGTTCATTTGACGATATAGTATTATTTTTTGTAATTTTTTTGTGACTATTTATTTTTATCATATTACTGAAATGGTGAGTTATTTCAAAAAGAAATTCTTATAAATTCCTACACCGATGGGACATGTGTATAGTTGGTTCAGTACTACATTAATTTGTACTGCCATTAATAACATTATAACACGGATATATACCCAGCAGGGAGGCAAGGTTAGTTGCCCTTGTGCCTATCACTTCTAAAACTCAGGTAGTCGACAACGGAAATAGATTCTCAGCATTAAGAAGGGTTCAACGTCGATGATCTATATTGCTATGTATTAGAAGTTTATCTCTACCGTTAAATAGATTCTCTGTATTAAGAAGGGTTCAATGCAGATAATCTACATTGCTACATATTAGAAGTTTATCTCCACTGTGAAAAGCAAATGTTCCGATCAATTGCTACAGTGTTTTATTCCCAAGTACTGTTAACCCACTCACATATCACTATTCACACAATGATCATCTCTGCATTACAACGTAGTGTCCGGTCCGGATCGGTTGACAACCTTTCCTTAGAGCAACGTAGGCCTAAATTAAGAATGTTAGGACTTGAGTGCTGCTGGTAATCAATGTCATTTATAGAATTCTCGCCGATCCAACGTGTACAAAAGTTCTCTTCGTCAATTCATATGCATGCGAAAATGAACCTCCGTGACCGTGAGACCCTCACCCTTTCTCTCTCCCAATGAACGGCAGATGCGGAGCCCTCGCCGATTCATCTAAGCATGCATATTCATCTAAGCGCATCAGCCGGTGATTTCAACGTACGGCTAGGAACATGGAACATGTGCCTGCACAGAGCGTCCGTACTGTTGCAATCCGTGCGCAGACTGCAGACAATGGGCGAGCGAGCGAGACAGCCGGCATTCCGGCGATCTCGATCGGAAAAATCGGAATCAATCAAGCTACGCCGGTGTGGTCTGGGACTCTATTGCATCTGCTAACTGCACAGTGGTCCCACCTCACGTGAGTCTTGAGCCGAAATGATACGTTTTTAAAATGCAATAGCAAAACTATCTTCACCGTGATGAAAATGGCATCTCTATCATACAAAATAACTGTGAAAAGCCACGTGTCATGATCCTAGACGCGCAGCGGCGGTCGATCGATCGGCACATGGCTTTCGCGCTCCGATCGGCATGTGGTGCGCGCGGCGATTTCGCGCGATAGGAGTGTTGTTTTTATTATTTTATTCAAGAACTAGTTTTGCTATTTTGTTTTAAAAAAGACTAAATAAGGGGAAATCCCGTTTTTTAAAGACTCCTTGCTTCTCTGGTAGCTTGGAAGATGTCCATTCTCAGGTCCACGTGGATCAAGCCGGATCATTCCAACTCTTCTCCTCTCCCAACCTCTCCACGACTTTTTGGCCTAAATAGCACTGTTCTGGTCAGTATTTGCAAATGTGGCTCTCCTCGTGCAGTATTTGCAAATATGGTAGCCCGGATGAGCCTCGCGTCGCCATGTGTGCAATTCCAGTCGCTATAGTTCGGAGAGGGTTTGTCCATGCGGTGCGCGCACAGACGTGCCAAAATCTGTGCGCTCCTCGACTGGTTGCTTCTTCGCCTAACATGTGTCTCGTTCGCACTCCCATCGCCGGACAACATTGTGTCCGCACGGCCACCACCTGGAAAAAAGCGTGTTTGCATGCCCACTGCCCGGACAAGCCGTGTCTGCACAAGTGTTGCCTTGAGAAGACTCCTTTGCACGGCCACTACCTGGACTAGCCATGTGTCGCCTGGCCGGCTGGATCTGCCGGTCCCTCCACGGCCGGACCCCCACCCATGCGCGCCAGCCAGTCCTCCCTGCTCTGGATTCCCCGCCACCATCCATCACTCCCCCATCGCCATCCATCACTTTCACACATTATTCCCTGTCGCATCCTTGTCTCTGCATGCAAATGCATGCATGCATGCAAGCCTCGCGCGCGAGAGAGAATCCGATTTCTCCCGTCGTGGCTATAAATTCCGAGGTGACGGCGAGTGGGTTCGCAAACTCTCATCCCTGCTCACTCGCTTTCTCATTCTCGCTCATTCTGTCGATTTTATTTTAGCAGATGATTAAGCATTGTTTACAACCGTCATTGGCAGCCATATTAGTAGATAATTTTTTTTTTCTCATACGTACTTTCTTTATTAATTTTGTAGTTAGTAAATTGATTGTAGTGATGTTCATAGTTAATTAGTTGTACTTATTTAGGCGTACTTAATTTAGTCATTTTCAAATTTTTGTAATAAAATTTGTGAGAGTTTATTAGTTGTAGTTAAATTAATCTTACATAATTAATTAGTTGTAATTATTTAAGCATAACTAATTAGTAATAATTAGTTAGTGTTACTTAATTAATTAGTTGTAAATAATTAGTTAAAATTAATTAGTCGTAGTTCATTAAGTCTTAATTAATTAGTCATCATTAACTAGTCATAATTAATTTAGTTGCAGTTAATCCGACGTACTTAATTTAGTGCCCTTATTAATTCGTTATTAATTTAATGGTCTTATTAATCCGTAATTAATCTATGGTAATAAATTAGTCGTGATTATTTTAGTGTTATTTAATTCATGTAGTTGTCATTATTAAGTCGTAATTATTTATTTGTAGTTCATTTGTGGTAATTAATTAGTCCTAATTAATTTAGTCACAGCTAATTTAGTCGTACTTAATTAGTTGTAATTAATTTAGTCATAGTTAATTAATGTATATTAATTTGTTATCTATATTTAGTCATAATTTTTAATTTTTAGTAATTTATTGTCATTATCGATCTTTTCACTAATAATATGTTTCTTCCATCTCTTACAAGTCATGCCTCTATCGGAGCTTCTGGAACCCTTCTACGACGAGAATCACCGGTGCAAGTCATGGATCACTAGGGACGCGGATGGCCCTCCACCCCTCGTGCTTCGGTCTGAGAGGGATTACTGGCAGCTCAACGCTCGCTATGTCCCAATCCTTCAGGACACGGGCTTGTTGCCCTTTGCGACGCTCTTCTCCGACAGACACCACTTCACCCTGGACAACAGTCTAATGGCGACACTTGTCGACTGGTGGAGACTCAAGACGCACACCTTCCACTTTTGGTGGGGTGAGATAACGGTCACTCTCCAAGACGTCTCATTTTTCACCGGTCTCCCGATTAGGAATGCCTGGTTGGGGCATCGGTTCGGCATACCTATCTCGGGTGTGCCCGTGGTGTCCCTCGGACTTGGTTGAGGAATTTTAGTCAATGCCTGGAGGATACACCTGACGAAATTGTTAGGATGCACCTCGTCGCTTACCTTCTTTATCTCTTTGGTTTGGTCTTGTTTCCCACCACACAGGGCGATTGGGTGTACCTCAGCTTCGTCTGCATCGCCGAGTCTTTGGCTGACGAGGAGGCTAAGGCAATGCCGCAGTACAGTTGGGGATCAGCCGTCTTTTACACTACATACGAGAGATTGTGTGACGCTTCGCAGCGTGACACCATTGTGAAACAGAGCCTTGCCATCTGCTACGTGCTTCTGTAGCTGTGGAGTTGGGAGCACTTCCCTGTTGGACGCCCCTCCTTCAAGAAAGTAATGCACCTGTACTCCGAGTTGCATGACTTGATAGATAGGCCCACTATATGCTACCGGTGGACTGCTGCCTAGTTACACTGGGCCAAGGACAGACCGGCGAGGTGCTACTCGTTGCACGACAACGATATCATATGGGCTCCATGGAGCCCAGATTTCGTGAACATAGTAGCGCCACACATGTTGTCCGTGCAATGCACACAGGATGCTAGATTATAGGCGAGAACCTACCACTGGTATTTACCCAAATGGTGGAGCCATACGCACCGCAGCGTGTAATACAACATTTTAATTTGTACCAGCTCGTGCCCCTTCCCGACGTCAGGATCCTAAAGTGAGCCGTCCACTTGTGAGTCTAACTCTATCTGAGTAATGTTTACACCTCATACCTACATCTGCTGTTCTAACATCAATCCTTTCGGAATGCGGGCAATTGAGGGCGGGCCGATATGCTGAGAACTGGCAAGTAATCCAGTATGAGTGGATTACAGTTTGGACAGAGGTGGCGCACATCAAGATCTTGCAGGAGAAGCGACCGTACGATGTATGGACATACCGTCCGTACATCAAGTGATACGTACCACGGTCGTAGGTCAGACTCACTCGTCCTCCACCAGAGCGTCCGGAGCTGGTGATGCACCAGGAGAGGCTCCGCCACTCGTTCGATCGACACAGCACTTCGCAGCATGACGACACCGTAAAACATTAACATACTTTGCTCGTTTCATTGATGATATTTGTATTGTTTGTTACTAAACTAGTTTTTTCTATCACTTGGAGCGGCTGCAGCGAATAGCAAACACATCGGAGACCACCATTCGCAGCCCAAAGCACACTATATTAGGGCTTCTGAGCACTTTCAAGTACATCTTCGCAGAGTCGAAGAATGTAATAAAGAATATGAGTTGTGGTCGTTTGAGAGACGACGTCCTACACGTCGTGCACCGAGCGGGAGGACCGTGCTCACCTGCTAGGTCAGCACAGCCTAGTAAGACCGACGGGCATCGTAACGCTCCCCGCCGATCATTTGCGCTCCAGATCGCTGGGGAGGTAAGTTATGTATAAATTTATATTCTGTTTTTTTTATTACACCTTACGTTCTGCTAACATCATGTTGTTCTCCAACCGCACGTCCATCCGCATCCCATACTTAGACTGGTGCTCCCCCTTGGTCATCCGCGTTGCACATCCGGGTGGTACGAGATGTTTAGTTTACGTCCTGAGTATTTATTTCATCTAACCTCATTCCATCTTGCAACCTTCAGTTGACCGTGGGGATGATAGCCATCCATCAACTGATGATAATACAGCCCTCCCAGCTCCTGCCAGGGAGCAGTATACGGCATCAGGGTTTGGACCATGGCACCCAGGGCACCCACCCTTGTCGTACGTTGACCAGTACGGAGTACCGTACGAAGGGCAGAGCTCCTCCGGGGTCGCTGACACATCGCACGGTCAAGCCTAGAGCTCCTACGCACTAAGGGACTTGAAGACAACGTATCTGGGGGTAGACAATTCGGGCGTGGATTTCTAGATTCCTTCATTACTGACATAATTGCAGGTGGCAACCAGTTTGGCATGACTCAGCTGGACGACATTAATGTTGGATAGACTTAGTTGGGCTAGAGTCAGCTTGCTGATGCACCTCCACCCACTCAACGGTCTCCGTACCCACTTCGAACTGATACACGCTCTCCAGACTGGCTAACGTATCCCACGGAACATGCTAAACATAAAACCAGGACGTGCACACAGACGCAGACGCAACGAGTAGAGAGTGGCTCAAACGAGTGAGTCATATTGTATTTCGTTTGTAACTACACTACATATATGTTATGCGCTTTTGTTGTGCTATATTTGTATACATATTTTGTATGTTATGTGTGTATTATTGAGTAAATCGGTTCTGGACTAACATGAAATAAAAAAACACCGATGTTCCCATAAAATCATGAAATCACGATAGTTTGGACATAAAATCATGAAACTCGAAGTGTTGACATTTCAAGTGGAGTTGCAATCTAAAATTTGATAAATAAAATTGATGACATTTCGGAATGCACATTGTGATTCGTGAATTACATGCCACGCGGTTTGGTTACATGCATTACAAATGACAGTATGCATGACTAAACAAACTGGAAAACACCTAAAATACATGCGCGACTTTTTTGGAATCGGGAAAACGGAGGATCGAAACTAATCTTCTTGGCACAGCAGCCCCTTCTCCTTGTCTCGGGACCGCCCACGGTGGTGGCGAGTGTCGAAGTCATCCATGTCCTGCGATTCCATATGTAAGTAGACCGCACGACCAAATACACAACTAGGATGCAAACTGTACATAACTCACCTCTTCAATATGGAGTACACCCGGGTGACTGGAAACTCTACGTCGACCACCGGTTTCAATAGCAGGAGTCTTCCCCTTGTCTCGGGACTGCCCACGTCGGTGGCGTGTGTTAAAGTCCTCCATGTTCTGCGAGACGGGCTGGACGATTTCATGATGTTAGAAGAACGAAAGGCCAACTATATAATCAGGATGCAAATTGTACATAACTCACCTATTCGATATGGAGTGCACCCGGGCAATAGGAGAAGCTGCGACAACTACCGGTCTCAGTAGCAGGCCCTTGTCCGTTGCACGCTGTGCCCGGTCGTACTCAACTTCCTTTTCAGGACCCACCACCACCCGGCTGTCCTGCGCTCATCCGGTGCATTTTCAATAGGGTCCATACGTAAGGTTTCTGTCAGTGTTTTAGAACCGATCTTATGTAAAGATTGTTTGAATCGGAGGGTCTCCACAATTGATCACGCAGAAAGAACGACATGGGGATTTTTATACAGGTTCAGGTATTCTTTGGAGAGAATAACAACCCTACTCCTGTGTGTATTGTATTGTGTATGCTGGTTACAATCAAGGTAAAGTCTAATGCGTGTGCTCCTGATTGTCTCTGCCCCTATTATCTCTAACTAAAGCCCTTTTATAGTGTGCGGTGAGGTAGTCGTTCCTCCAGGTCAAGAGGCGCCTCGTTATTCCATATAACGGACGTAATAATGGTAGTAATCATCGGAGTTGTAACCCCTCCACGTCGCCTGGCAATTACTTGTTAGAGATAATAGCGTGTTACACGCAGTTACCTCAGAGAATAACAGCGTATATTAACTGCTTAGATCTCCTAATCAATTGGGCCTACTTGTCTGTAGGATCTATTGATTATGGGGTGGTCGTAGCTGAGTTGGTCGTAGAAGAGGTTACGACCAGGTGGTAGTCGTAGGACTTACGACTGAGTACTGGTCGTAGAAGAGTCTTACGACCGGATAGTGATCGTAGAAGAACTTACGACCATAAGGTAGTCGTAGAAGTACTTACGATTATGGGGTGGTCGTAGAATGACTTACGACCACCTGGTTGGCTTCTCCCTTAAGACCATAAGGGGTATACCTAAGAACCGTGTGATAGTATATTTACCTATAATATTAATTATAAATAAATAATAAAAATAAGGATTATTAGATCCTCGTTAGTTTCCATCGCTAAAAGGTCTTGGCTCGCATCGTGTAGTTAAATATGTACTTATGCTCGATGAACACCCTATCGTACATCTTCGGGCCGTCGATCCATTGGAAGAAGTTGCAACGCATCTCGGGCTGCCATTACACTCACATGAAGTTAGAAACTTGTGGAATTGAATGTAGTGTGTAAAAAATCGATGTGTGCGTAAGATTCTCCTACGAGGACATTACCGCATGTGTAGTACACCCGGGCGGCGGTGGCTGGGTGTGTCGACTGAATGATCTTTGCCAGCTGTTCGCACACACATTGCGGGTGTGAAAACTCTGGTGGTACCGATGCATCCTTCATTGATGGTAGGGTTTAGCCCTCTTCGCAAGCCACTTGTGCTTCTGCAATATCTTCACATGAAAATTCACCGACGAGTCTGGCATATTCTAGGCTGACCTAATGTTTTGCTATTGCGCATAAAACTAGAGCGAGTCAGTTCGGAACAAATATAATGTCAAGATACGTACACGTTAAGAAAGTATGACATAAAGATATGCACAAATATGAGCAGGCTACCCATTTACATGACATGACGGTCCCCATACAGGCGCCCAATACAATAAATTACAACACTGAATGATGATTAGACTAGCTCGGTTTGTTGGGGCAATCCATCATGGAGTGCCCAAGAGTCTTGCATATTCTGAAATTCATCGTGCAGCTCAGGCCCGCACATTGGCTGCCATCTATGTTGTTGAGGAAGTGTCGCGTCTACCGTCGTCCTTTCTCAGTTGACTTTAAGGCCTTGTTCGGCCCCCCATTGCACCCTGTTCGACCATAAATCCCTACAGTTCATGTCCAAGCCATACAAGTAAAATTCTACACTCTATGTACCAAAAAGGTGCTGCATGTTGTAGTACTCAGAGATATATGACGTAGGCATCTGCCTCATTTGCGCACATGCCTTGTACACATGTAGACATGGCTTGTGCAGGAGCTTCAGCTTGTTGCAGGTGCATATAGCCACATCACCCAGAGTGCATGTATGTTTTCTTTCCCCCTGGCATGACTGTTGACATATTTTTTCCACAGCCTGATCTCGTACTTCCTCCTAAGGCCATTGATCACCCAGATGTTGTGCATTTAGGCCTTCTGCATCTTCTGATCCATATACCTCTGCATGTTCTCGGACCACTACTTTTCTTCTTCCAGAATTCTCCTAGCTACGATGGCACTATTGGCGAAGTAACCGACCATGCGAGTCCATGTCTCCTCAATAATCGAGGTGATAGGGAGGCACTGCACACCTTTCAGTACACTATTGTACACCTTGGACATATTGGTCGTCATAATTCTGTACCTCACACTGTCTGTATCATAGAGAGCAGGGACTATTTCTCTAACTAAGGAGCGTGGAGATTAATCCACTGCGTGAAACTTATGCTGCTCTTGGATTGCCTACGGACTGCTGTCCCTCCTGTGCCTCCAGAGGGGACTCCCTCGTACGCCTCGTAGTCCGATGTTTGAGATCTGTCTAGATGGACTCAAACTTCCGCCTCTAGTTCTACAAGCATAACGCCTTGAACGTCTTCATAAGTTCCTGACTGTGGAACCGCGTGAAGAAGTTCGATGCAAGATGCATCATGCACCACCGGGTTTCCACGTCGTTCCACTGGTGAGGGGGTTCCATCCCATTCTTCATGGTGTTAAGAGCCGATAATAACCCCGCATTGCGGTCTGTAATAGGGCATACGTTGGGCCAATCTCCTACAATCGCCTGCTTCACATTTGCCAAGAACCATAACCAACTAGATATATTCTCATTCTCTATAATGGCAAAAGCAACCAGAAGAAGTTGGTCATTCGCGTCGGCCGCCACCATAGTGAGAATCATGCCCTTGTACCTCCCCTTGAGGAAAGTGTCATCCATCGTGAGCACAGGACGACAAAACTTGAAGCCCTTTATGGCCTGGGTTTCGCCCATAACACCCGGTCCAATATGAAGCAGTTGGGGCCTCCATCAGCATCTTCAATTTCAAGTTTGTTTATGTATGTGTTGGGGTTTGCTTCGGCAATCTGGTGATGCATTCTCGGCACAAGGTTCAATGCCTCTTCGTATGTTCCGTACATGGACTCGATAACCTTCTGCTTGGCTCGTCGGACCTTGCTGTACAGCTGACTAGATGACTAACCAGATTGGCGACTTTCGACATCAGCATCTTGGGGGGAGACAGACACGTCCTCTACAACTAGGTGGCTAATGAGGCTTTCCACATATGCGGAAGTCACATTCTGATGCTACCGCAGCGGCTCACTAAGCTCGCAAGTATGTTCGGTCAATGCCTTGACCGTGAAGATTGAGTTGAAGAACTTTGCTCGATGAGGGCTGACCTTGCCAAGTGTCGAACCCGGGAGCGAAGGATCCCGAATTCTCTGTGTTCAAACACCAGTCCAGGATTTCCAGTGTACACAGTCTCACAAAAATGAATATCATATTCATATCACGAAAACGTAAATGGCATTAAATAAATAATTGTTTAATACAAATAAGTCTGAATAATAATATCAAATGTCAAATGATAAACACAACGGAAACAACATAATAGTGGAAGCCACACGATGCGCCACAGGCAATCGTCTGGGTCAGAAGGCCTACTCGTCCGGGTCCTCACCGTCAAGATAGCAGTCTTCTCCTGAATAAGATTTATTCAGCAAGAGTGAGCACTACTACCGTGCTCGCAAGTCACACCCAATATTGAATTTAAATGCATGCATAAGGAAACAAGTGAGTATGGCAGGGGTTGTTTTGCATAAACAACATTTTCAGTTTGAATAAGCATAGTAGTTTCCAAGGCAATTTTATACTATAGATAAAATCATATTTTGAAATGACCATGATATAATGTGGATAACCTCCAATGATAAAGTGAAGGATCCCCTCCTAACACTTGGCTTCCCGCCCAAATTTTCATAAGGATTAACCATCCTCAACATTTAATAAAGCATTTTAAAACCAAAAACAATTCTAACTTTAAGTGGCCCTGCTAGCATGTCCATGACCGCGGACGCGGCTATTCGAATAGTTTCTACTCTACAGAGTTGGTACAACTTTACCCACACGAGGTGATGTGCTCGTTATGTCGGCCAATTCACGCTTCCGTAGGCGTGTGACTGAGCAATTACCATGAGGCCTTTACAATGTTTTATCCTAGTACATTCATGCCCGCTAAGGTTTCGCCCCTTTGGACTGACCGTCCTCCGGAAGCCCTCTCTTGCGCCAAGTGGGAATAAAACGTCTAACCGACACCCACAAAATTACATGACATACATATACTAGGACATCACAAATTAGTTAGCCAAATCCTGCCCATACAGGACATGTGGTGGTACGTTATGGCATAGCAATAAGCGGCTCAAAGACCGGTCCTCAATTGACTTGGGCGTCATTCGTACAACCCATGGGCCTTGATCTTAACTAAATCAAACCGTGCATAAACTGCACCCACCATTCCGACCATTTCGCCAAGTCCAAACCCATTTTGATTTTATTTTGAATAAAAACTTCATTTTTAAACTCATGTGGTAAGACAATACCACGTGTCAAGTTTGAAAACAATTTGTAGAAATCGGTGTAAACCCTCCCAAATTCTGTAAATGTGGACTAAGCTTAGCTAAGCATATATTTGAATTTTGGTAATATCTTGCCTAGGGTATCAAGGTAGTCGATACAACATTCAAATTTGGCCATACAATAACATATGGAATTAACTATATGTAAAACAGATATTAAAATATTTATAACAACATATGCATGCAATAAGGAATTTAAAACTAAAAATAACTTAAAATAATAGGGGCAATATGGTCAATGGTGTAACTTGCCTTGGTCGATGTCTTGAAATTCTAAATCTTGATTTGATCGAACTCTCCTGAGATCGTCGAATTCTATCTGTGAAAATACGACAAATTCAATATGCAAATTCAAATAAATTCAAAAACATAGCTCAAATTAACTCCAAACTGAAATATTTTGGTTTAGTTAGCTAGATTATAATTTTATATAAATTTTGCAATTTGAATCACTCAATTTGGAGTTCATATGCAAAAGTTATGAATTTTTGAAGTTTATATCTAAATCTGAAATTTTATTGAATTTCCTGAATTATTTTCCTACTGAAAATCCATTTATTGCGCAATGATTACATCAGCTACAGTATTTCGGGAAATAAAGGATTTAAAATTCATTTCGACAAAGTGGGCCCCATGAGTCGCTGATTTCGGCCCATGTGGACCAAGTCCACCGTATTTTGGAAGGACCGCACGGTGGATCGTGCCACGCGTGTGTGTGGTGTGCCGACTTGAAGAGAAATGGTGGCGTGGCGCCGACGTGGATGGTGAGGTGGCGCGCCACGTCGACTTGACGCGGCGGCGTTTTGGTGCGGATCGACAACGGCCCGGCGGAGGTTCACCGCGCGAGTGGTACCAAAAGCAAGAGGAGGACACGGGGATCCAGATGCGCTACCTTGGGGCGGCGACGCGAGGCATTTTGGTCGTCGGCGGCGAGCTTTGGCGGCGAAGAGCTTCGGGTCGTAGCGGCGAAGGCGTTCCGGCGGCTCCCAGGCGAAGTGGAGAGGACCACCGTGTTCGCGAGAAGGTGTTGATGCCGAAGGAGACGACGGAGAGGATGCGGCGGCGTCACCGGCGGCGGAAACGAAGCTCCAAGCTTCACGGTCGCCGGCGATGGAACTTCAATTTCGAGCACCAGAGATGATAAGCGTGGCGATGGGTGGTGGCTTCGGGATCGGTGGAGGAATGCGCACCCGAGGCTGCCTTTTATAGGCGCCGGTGCTCAGTGCGCGTGGAGGAAGTGGGGTCATGGCGCGGTTTGGCGGACGTGGATGAAACCGCGCGGAGAAAGGGGAAGAAGGTGGGAATGGGCGGTTGGCGCGCGGCCGCTGCGCACGTCTTTGCGTGAGAAGGGGGAAGGAATCGTGGCGGAGACCGAGCTCCTGTGCGGCGAAAATGGCGGCGCTGACTCAGTCGCGCGAAGAAGAAGGAGCGAGGAAGAAGACGAAACGAAGGCCGTTGGATTTGATCCAACGGTTGGGGCTAAATGAGAGTAGAAGGGCGTGGAGGAATCCTGGCCGTAGGATTTAGATCGAATGGTTCAGTTAGAAGAGGCTTAGGTCCCGAAGCGGTACGAAGATCTGAACGTCGGATTCATATCGCACGGTTCATAATGATGGTATCATTCGGACGGTGCGGCAGCTACGGAAGATCTTGATCGTTGATGCGATCCGGCGGTGGAGATAAGGCGAGCGCGTGTAGGAGCGCGTCGTTGGATTTTAATCCAACGGTGGATGGATAAGGTGAGAGAGAGTGCGTACTGGTGGTGCATGCGGGCATGGAGTGAGTTTGGGCCGGAGCCTTTGGGTTTCGGCCCAAACACTGTTAGAGATTTTCTTTTGCTTTTCTATTTGTTTTAATTCGATAATTCATAATAGCTTTAGAAAATAGCAAAATACTTCCAAAATTATGGAAAATTCACGAAATTCCATACTCATTCGGACTTAATAAAATTATTTCCAACTATTTGTTGGCTTTTAATTTTGCAAATAAATTTGATTTAGCTTTAAAATATTTATAAAAAGCTTTTGAGAAATTCAGGAAAAACCACAAACAAAAATAAACTTTTAAATTTTACTGAAATTGAAATTTGGGCTGTTACACCAAGGCAGCCTTCTACTACGCAATTCACTGCGTAATGTCCTGGGTTAGACTGGTGCACCCGGTACGCATGGCTGATGGATAAGGTGTGTCGTGTTATAGCTTGTTGCACGACCGCCATGTTAGGGAAGTGTTGCCCAACTAAGAGGGTGTCGGCATCAAACCCCCAGTGGAACCCTTCTTGCGACAGTACGAGCGAACGCACTGCGATATCATTAAGTCTCAATGCCACATAAGGTACCTCCGATGACATAATTCCGCTGGTTGGACCACTAGCCTGATGTGCATCCTCCTCGCTACCATCCGAGCCTGAGTCGGCTGAGGTTGGTCCGGTAGATACCCGTGACAGTTAATACGGGCCGACCACCACAGTTCTGCCCTCTTATTTTGCATAAAATTATGCGTAAATCTTCTCCCGTGGACTTCCTCCCAAAAAAGCACATTTTATGCTACCGTTTTCAAGCTCCGTCTGCGATTGCCCGCTTCCTGAGGCCCCGGCATCATCAAAGTTTCCCGGTGCCGTACGTACGAAATTCATGTACACCATCGGCTTCCCATATATCTTCGCCTCGGTGGGAAGCAATCTGCATGTACTAGCCCTATGCCATGCTTCCATTCACCTTGACAAAACTCCCATACACCCTATCCTCTCCTATTCGTGCAGGTGATCCCCTCGATGACAAGTTTTTTCGCCATTGGCCCCGTGTCGAACTCCCTCTAGGTTTAGCTCCTAAGCACATGAATATTCATCGCATCGAGCCCCTCTGCTTGAACCACCTTGTACTGGCATCTCGACAGGGCCAACCCATCGGGTCCGGCTCGCATGAGACCGTCATCATAAAACACTACTAAGTCTTGCATGTTCGAAATTACCTAAAGCCACAACAACCCGATTTTGCGGTACACGATATAACAAACATGGTATGTAGTTAGCACAAATTTATTATGACTGAACTAATTAATTACAAGTAATTTATTCGTTAGTAATTACCCAAGGTGCAAATAATTACGACATATTACATGTAAGTAATCAATTAAATACGAGTAATGAAATACAAATAATTAATTAATTAGCAACAAATTGAATACTTGTCAGAAAGGTACTTATGAGTAATTCATTACTAGTGTAATTACCACTAATAAACTACGACTCAAACAATACGATTTATTAATTACCATTGATTCATTACCACTAAATTAATTACGACTAATTAATTTCTACTAAATTAATTATGCCTAACTAATTAGCACTAAACTAATTACGACTGATTCATTACCACTAAATTAATTACAACTATTTAATTTCCACTAAATTAATTATGCATAACTAATTACCACTAAACTAATTATGACTGATTCATTACCACCAAATTAATTACGACTAATTAATTGTGATTATGTAATTTTCACTAAACTAATTACGACTGATTAATTACTACTAACTAATTGATACTTAAATAATAAAGCCTAATTAATTACAACTAATTATAAAGCACTAATTAAGTGTCAATACAGTAGTTACGGCTAATTCATTGGCTCTTAATAATAAGCTGTAATAAACTACGACTAAATTATTAACAACTACTTAATTACGATTACAAGCTACATTAATTAGGACTACCTAAATAAGACTAATTAACTACGACTACAGTAATAATGACAAATACAGTGGACAAAATTACCTGCCATTCAGGGGGGCGTTCAATACTAGTACAGTCCTAAGAATTGTTCCAAACGTTAATCTCTAATTTTTTATTCGGTTCTCTGTGTTCTTCGCGACAAGCGTGAGAACGACAACGAAAACACAATTGACAATGATCGAGAGCGAGAGCGACTCCAGTTTTTTTAGCCACGTGAAGGTAATTCCCGCAGATAGCGTAGCGTGCTGGTGGCGGGAAATCCAGTGGCACTATCAGGCCGCAACACTCCAGGCTAGGGGGGCCGACAGAGACCGGACGACACTTGTGCGGAGGAGGCTTGTTCGGGCGTTAGGCGTAGGGGTGAAAACGGATCGGATAGTTTCCGACCGATCCGGACGGAAACATATTCGGATTGTCTCGGATCGGATACGAATTCGGATTTTTTTGCCGGAAACGGAAACAAATACGGTAGCCATGCTATCCGGCGGATACGGAAACGAATACGGATTATCCGGATAAGATGAAGGCCGGATATCCGGATTTCAGCCCAAAAGAGGATTTCGGCCCAAAAGAGAAAAGAAGATTTTAATTGATTTCCGAATTTCAGAAAATGCAACAAGTCAAATAGCCTTTTCGAAAAAATAGCAAATAGAGTTCAAAAATTCTAGAAAAAATCACATAAATTCCTTGAATGATTTTGAACTTAATAAAATTAATTTCAACATAAAATTGGTTTTTATTTTTGCACATAAAATATTTTTAATTTCTAAAAAATAGTAAAAACCTTTTAAAATTCTAGAAAATTCAAGAAATTAATTATTTTTCACTTTAAATCCAATAAAATCCCAAAAAACTCAATAAATTTTATTTTTTACATTAATAAATAGGAAATTAAATAATTAACTTTATTTTATTATTTTTCCTTTTTAACCAAGAAAACTCTTTTAAATCTCAAAAAATCTAATAAAATAATAACTTTATTAATTTTATTAATTTTATTTTTGGTAATATACTTTGGGATGTTATAGTCATTTGTGTATAGACTAACTATCTAGCCTGATCGATGTTGGTGTGAATTAAGTTTTATGGATGTGATGAACTAAGTATGAATGCGTGATGATTTGTGACTTTGTGAATTATGACTTATGAACTAAATATGGTAAACTAAGTGTTTTATTTGTGATGAACTAGTTAATGCAGCTTGCTAGTACCAATGTTCTATGTAGTTGCTGAAAATATGAACAATTCATGAATGTTTGCATCAAATAAACTAGTTATATGTTTTTGTTAATTTCTGGCATACAATTTTAGGGGTTTTCATGTTCCGAAAAATATCCACGATCGTATTCGTTTCGATTCGTATTCGCTCCGTATTCGTATTCGATATTATTCGTATCCGTATTCGTATGCGAGGTATTCGTATTCGTTTTCGAATCCGGAAAAAAATATGAAAACAAATATGTCAGAACCATTATCCGTCCGTATTCGATCCGTTTTCATCCCTAGTTAGGCGTGTGGCTTGTCCAGGCGGGGGCCGTGCGGACGTGGCTTGTCCGGGCGGGGGCCGTGCGGACGTGGCTTGTCCGGGTGGGGGCCGCGCAGACGCGGCTTGTTCGGGCAAAAGGCTCGTGGATGCGGTTCTCCAAGTGACACGTGTGCGGTCCAGGCGGTGGGCGTGCGGAGGCGGCTATACCCAGACGGTGGGCGTGCGGAGATAATACATGTGGGCACACCGCTTATCCGGGCTATGGGCGTTGCTATTTTTAGTAATTAAGTGCGAAAGACGCTACTTCCCTTAAAAAAACGTGTGCAGCAGTGTCGTTTAGGGGGGGAGAGGGGGGACCATTGTACCCGCCACCAGTTGGTAGCTACATCGATCGCAGACAAGTCTAATAGATGCACACGAGCTGTCTGCTCTCCTGTACACCGCTTGGCCTCTTCCTCACCCCAGCAGCCATTTCTTGGGATATTTATCTGTCATCGCCAGAAGAGGGCATCGACTTTGCATTGCAGATTTGATCACATAGCGAGCGGTAGGTTCTCTTGCTTCTTCTCTTCTTCTCTCTTTTGGTTGCCTTCCTTTCTGTCTCTGCAAGTTGTGTGTACTGTGTGTTTTGTTCCTTCTCAATTAAATTTGTTTGGTCTTGTGTGCGAGCCAAAAGCTGAAATTTGGCCTGTGCTGAGCGTCTCTGTTTAGAGCTTCTTCTATTCTTTTCTGCTGTGTTCAATGCATATCCCCAGCTTCTAAATCGCTTATAAACCGTGTTATGATTCTTTGAACGACCATCTCTCTAATCATATGGAACTACCTCCAGGATTAGATCATTTCTTGATGAGAGGATGGGTTCTTTCGCCAACCTTCTTGTTCTTGATAAACCTTGTTTTATATATATATATAGTTTTCTTCCCTTCCTGTTTGGGAATTCTGACCATCTCATGGTTCTTGGATTGTACTATTGGTGGAATATGCCTTCCCCGGTTTTACCCTTCTATGAATATTCAATAGCTTCTTTGCAGCCCCCTCGTGGCTAATTGGCGACAAACGTCCTGTCCAGATCCAAAGGATGGTCTAATTCCTTTTAACTTCCAATTGAATATAATGGATAGTTTCATGTTTAATTGGCGACAAACCTTTATTCATGTTTAGTTTCGGGGAAAGAATATAATGGATTTCACAGGATTTAATCTACTTAAACAACTCCATTGATTGAGTTGTTTACCAATCGTCCGACTTCTTTGGGTGGTTGTGTGTGAATTATAATGCCTTGGTTGTTCATCAATCTTGGAAACTCGACTGTTTAAGAGCGCTTGCATGTGGGTATTTTCTGTAGCACAAGATAAGATTCTTTTAGACTAGCATTTGACTAGTGCAGATCAAGGGCAATCATTCATGTATGATCTGAGAAAAGAAATGATATGTAAATGCATTAGTATACAGGTCCTAATCGAGCTCCCGTATTAGACAGGACTGGGATTCTGTACACTCAACTGAAGTTAACTCAGACAGAAAAATATCAGCCTGTCATCTTTTCCATGTATCAACTGTAACCGAGTAAATTTTCCACACAGGACAGTGAAACATTTGACAGTGCGTGGAAACTATTATTTGACAGTGCGTGGAAACTATCTGAGATTCCAGAGGGGTGTAAGGCAGGGAATGAGTACAACCAAGGTGAAGAGACGTGTGGGGAAGTATGAGCTAGGCCGAACCATTGGAGAAGGCACATTCGCAAAGGTCAAGTTCGCGAGGGATACTGAGACGGGTGACCCAGTAGCCATCAAGATCCTAGACAAGGAGAAGGTTCTCAAGCACATGATGGTTGAGCAGGTCTCTGTCAAATGCCACCTCATAATTACGTTTACAATCTGAATTATTGCAGCATTTGTTATGTTTGGTGATATTTCACATCTAGTAGATTGTGGGTCCTGTCCTTTAGATTTCCCGCCTCCTCAGTGTCCTTCATTTTTTTTAGTGCAAATGAACTTGGCAATTTTGTTATTTTTATAGTGCAAATGAACTTGGCAATTTTGTTCAGAGTTCAGTAGCTGTTGATGGAACAGGTATTTATTTATTTTTTGTTGCTGATGAGTAACTCCGTGTTGAGATGCAGATTAAGCGGGAAATTTCAACAATGAAGCTGATTAAGCATCCTAATGTTGTTCGCATCTATGAGGTAATTAAAGAAATTACCATTCCTTTTGTTGTTTAGTCCAGTTAATCTTATGTTTTAGTTCATCAGAAAAGAGCTATGAAGGGAAAAAGTTTTGTACCTCCTCTACGGTCTATGCTAGGAACCTCAAAGCATCTATTTCCAATCATGTACCTAAATCATGGTTTTGTTGCCAGAAATTCCGGACTCAATTATTTGGCATACCTCTTTTCTTTTCATTAGGGGAAACTGCTAATCTTAGTCAAATGAATGGTCTCTTTAATTTTCAGGTAATGGGAAGCAAAACAAAGATCTACATTGTTTTAGAATATGTTACCGGTGGCGAGCTCTTTGACACAATTGTAAGTGATATGATGCATTCTCCATTTCCAATCTATGTAGTTTGCTTGTTTTCAACACACAAAAAGTTAAACGTTACGATCGTTAATTTTTGTTGGAATGAGACCTTGTCTATTCCAATGGGCCAAAAGGCCAATATAACATGTACAGGGTTGGTCAACATGTAAAGAACATCTTAATCTATATATATATATATATATATATATATATATATATATATATATATATATATATATATAGGAAAATGGTATGGTACTTTGGGAGTACGTATCTCACCTCTCTACTAAACTGGTGTCCTATATAGGAATATATATATATATATATATATATATATATATATATATATATATAACACCCCCTCAAACTCATGGTGGATCAACAACACTGAGTTTGAAGAGGTAGAAGCTATGTTGAACTCTAGTATGTGCCTTGGTGAAGAAATCTGCTAACTAAAGTTTCGAAGGCACATACTGAAGAGCAATAACTTGGTCTTGCACATGCGATCACATGTACTAAGCATCCACTCTAATGTGCTTGGTGAGCTCATGCTTCACGAGATCTCGAGCAATGCTAATCGCACTAGTACTATCTCATAAGAGAGAAGTCGGTGCAGAAGCTGAAACACCGAAATCCTCAAGTAGCCACCGAAGTAGGTGATCTTAGCTGTCAACGACGCCATGGCTCTCAACTCAACCTCAACGCTCGAACGGGACACGACAGTCTGCTTCTTAGTCTTCCAGGCAATCAAGGAGGAACCAAGGAAAACGGAATAGACAGAAAGAGACTGGCAATCAGAATGATCGATAGTTCAGGTTGGGAGTATGTCTGAAGCTGCAAAGAACTAGAGTGAGGAAAGAAAAGGCGACGAGTGATGGTCCCACGAAGAGATAGCAGGACACGAAGAAGGTGACTGTAGTGGAGCTAAGTTGGAGCAGAGACTAACTGACTCAGGATGTGAATTGGGTGAGAAATGTTAGGTCGAGTGATCCCAAGATAGACAAAGCTCTCGACAAGATGGCGGTAGCGAGTTGGGTCCTCAAGAGGCTCACCATCAATAGACCAAAGGTGAACACTAAGCTCCATAGGAGTATCCACTATGCGCTGATCAGTGAACAAACACGAGTAAGGATATCCTGAATGTACTTCTCCCGGGAGAGGTAGTAGCCCTCAGGCGTAAAAGTGATCTCAATCCCAAGGAAGTAACGAAGAGGACCCAAATCAGACATTAAAAACTGCTCACTGAGATGCTCCTTCACAAAGGCAATGTACTGAAAGTCATCTTCAGTAATGATCATATCATCCACATATAGAAGAAGGAGCATCTGACCCGAGGACAGGTGTGTACAAAGAGGGCGGGGTCGTGATCACTAGCGGAGAAGCCGACAGCAGTGACAACAGAGGAGAAGTGGTCAAACCAAGCACGGGGGGCTTGTTTGAGCCCGTAGAGAGCGACGAAGGCGACAAACCATACCATCAGGAAAGAATACCTAGGGGGCGACTGCATGTAGACCTCCTCATGCAGCTCGCCATTGAGAAAGACATTCTTGACATTTAGTTGAGAGATGGACCACTATCGAATAGAGACCACAACAAAAGAGTGTGAACAGTGGTCATGTGAGCGACAAGAGCAAAGGTCTCATCATAGTCATAACCATGCTCCTGCTGAAAACCACGAGCTACAAGACGAGCTTTATAGCGCTCAGGAGGACCATCCGGGTGAGTCTTTATCTTGTACACTTACTTGCACGTGATGGAAGTGACACACGTAGGTAAGGGCACAAGATACCAAGTGCCAATACGCTCCAAAGCAACAATCTTCTTAGACATCGCGAACTGCCACTCAGGGTGAGCAGTAGTCTCACAGTAGGTCGTAGGCTCTTCGGCTGCAAAGCAGTAGCACTCAGGAGGCCTGATAGTGTGGCGATCACGAAGATCGTATCTAGGAGGAGAAGGCGTAGCAGCCAGCAAGACTCAACAAGGACAGAGAAGAAGTGCTGGGAACAGGGCCAGCAAAGACGAAGGCTCAACTGGAGAAGGAGTAGGCCGAGGACGGCGAGAGTAGTGCAGGGGAAAGGGTGGAATATCAAGAAAAGAGCGGGAAGGAACCTCCGGCGGAGAAGGAACAGGTGGAGCCGGAGAAGAGGGAAGTGAAGGTGGAGAATGAAGCGAAACAGTAGTGGAAAGCTGAGAGTCGGGAAAAGTCAGAAAGGAGATCGACTCAACAAGAGAAACTGAGCTGACAGTAGGGGAACGAGGGTAGTAAGGTCGGAACTTGTCGAAAGTGATGTCTCGAGAGATCCGCATCCTGCGAGCAACAAGGTCGTAACAACGATAACCCTTATGCTCAAGACTATAGCCAAGAAAAACACACTCAACTAACCGAGTATTTAGTTGGTGCACTCACGAGGCGGAAGAAGGACGTAGCAGACACAACCGAAACTACGAAGGTGACTATACTCTGGAGCTCGACCGTAGAGACACTCAACCGAGTAGAACCCTGAAGAGTAGTGGAAGGCTGAATGTTGATGAGGAAAGCAGCAGTGGAAACAGCCTCAACTCAGAAGTGAGGTGGAACAGAAGAGGCAAACATGAGAGCACGAGTTGTCTCAAGCAACTGACGATGCTTACGTTCAAAGACAACGTTCTGAGCGTGAGCACCAGGACAAGAGTATTGGGGAAGAGTACCCTACTCAACGAGAAAACGATGCAAAGCAGCAAACAGGTACTCGCTAGCAGAGTCAGCTCAAAACACACGAATGGCCGAATCAAACTAAGTGCAAACCATGGTGGCGAGCATATGATAAATAGAGAGAACCTAACTGCGAGAGGACATGAAGTAGATCCAAGTATGACGAGAATAATCATCAATAAAAATCACATAATATCGATGACCCTCTTTCGAAACGAAGAGAGCCGGACCCCAAACATCAGAGTGAATAAGATCAAAAGGTCAAGTAGAAACAGAATCACTAGAGGGATAGGGGAGCTGCAGCTACTTGCCAAGCTCGCAACCCATACAATGTAAAGAGGTGTCCCTATAAATACATCCAAGAACACCACGACCTACTAGTGACGATAGACGCGATCCACAGAGATGACCCAAACGATGGTGCCATTGAGTGAAGGAAGTAGTGGAGGACATGGCAAGACCAAAGGTAGTGGTAGTGGCTGAATGGCTGGTGGAGATAGCGGAAGGAAGATGCAGCCAGTCGAGCTCCCAAAGATGCTGCGAATCACTGCGCCGAGGGCCAGTACCAAGTAGAGTCCCTGTGCGGCGGTCCTGAACACAACAAGAGTTAGACTCAAGAACAATACGACAGTCGTGATCAGTGATTTGACCAGCTGACATAAACTGCATAGTAAGCTGAGGAATATGAGAGACTGCAGGAACATGAAAAGAAGTGGAAAGGGTGCCTCGGCCTGCAACAGGAAGAGAGATACCATCTGCAGCCTAAATAGTGGAAGGAAAAACAGTGGGACACACAAAAGTGAGGTGGGTAGAATCTGGTGTCATGTGAAAGGAAGCACCAAAGTTCAAGATCCATGGAGACAAGATACCTGATGAGGGAGGAGACAGAGGCGAGGAAGACTGATGAGAAGCAAGAGCTAGATGACCGAACCCGAGGAGTCTGAGGACGAGCCGACGCCAAGGCACTGGAGTAGTGAGAGGAGCTGCTGTGTGGCGTCACCAGAGGAGCCCTGGCGAGAGGCGTTAGCTCCTGAGTGGGAGGAACCTCCAGAGTCCTTCGGTGGACGTCCACCCTAGCGACCCTGGTCCCTCTGCTTGTAGTAGTCCTGATACCTGTGGCCGTCACACGGGCAATAAGTGCAATGGAGACTCGCAGCAGAGGCAACAACTACTGGTGCGCTGGGAGCTGGAGGAGGGATCACGGTCGGTGTTGAAGAAACAACCCAAGGAGTAGGCGCTGAAGCAGACAAGACAACCTGTATCTGAGTTGCACCACGATGACGAGTCTCCTCAGCACAAACACTCGTGAGAGCCTCCACCAAGGTCGGGCGTGGGTGGCGAGTCAGGAGCTGAGCACGCACAATCTCGAACTCAGGGTGGAGCCGTGTCAAAAATTTGTAGAGACGGTGAGTCTCATGGTGAGAGTGGAACTGCACACAGCAGGGACAAGTCCGGTAGACATCCGCCTGAGATAGTCGAGTTGACGCCACACCTCAGACATCTGCTGGTAGAAGTCATCCACGGTGGCATCAAGTTCTGAAGAGAATGTGCCTAGTGCACTACTGAGAGGTACATAGCATCACTCGTCGGCTGATAGTGAGCTCGGAGACTCTCCCACATCATCTGCGTCGTCGGCAGATCAACCACATCCATGGAGATGCCACGATCATGCTACCCACCAAGATGGCGATAGCACGAGCTTCAGGATCCTTCCATCTCTTGTAGGCATGCAGCTCAGACTGGTATAGCTCCAGGGCCTCCTCTAGTGTAGCATTGGTGGCCTCCTGGACTGCTTGATCTACACCAGCAGGAAGAGTTGGCAGAACTGGCAGCATAGGACGAGGCTGATAGGGCCGCTCGTCGATGAGATGACCCCAGAGACCCTGGCTGTTGAGATGAATCCTCAGGTGAACAACTCACTCCCGGAAGTTCGTCCCGTCGAATCAAACTAGGGGAGTGAGATGACGAAGGAGCCTCCGGTAGAAACCATCAGTGATGACTTGACCGGATCCGGAGTCAGGAGTCGGCGTGCTCAGAAGCGGAAGCCACAGGTAGTGGCTCCAGCTGGATCAGGAGCCAGAGAGAAGCCAAAAGCCATAGAGAGGCCAAAGAAGCCTGAGCGGTGAAGTCGAAGCTGAAACCGTTGGCTCCATGTAGATCGGGGAGCCGGAGTGAACCCGAAGCCGTCGGCTCCACGTAGATCGCTGTAGCCGGAGTGAAGCCGAAGTCGTTGGCTCCACGCAGATCGGTGGAGTGGTGTGAAGCTGAAGCCGGCAGCTCCACCAAAACAAAGAAAAACAGAGCAGAGGCTCTGCTTGGCTTGGCGGCGTCATAGGCAGTGGCGGCGATAGCTGCATCGAGAATGGAGGTCCTAGGCGGCACCAGCAGTGTCGGGGAGAGGATCCCGAGCGACGGTAGTCGGGCCGACGTGAAAAGAAACAGCGGCGTCGGGGGCGGTCATCCCAGATCCGACTGCGGGAAGGAGCTGCGGAGGCGGCCGGAGCGCCACCGGATCGGGGCAGCGGCGGCTTGGGCGGGAGCAGAGCAGCGGCGGTAGCTGGAAAAGGAGAGCACGGGGAGGGCGGCGGCGGTAGCAGCAAAACCCTAACCCTAACCTTGCTCGGATACCATGTTGGAATAGGACCTTGTCTATTCCAATGGACCAAAAGGCCAATATAACATATACAGGTTGGTCAACATGCGAAGAAGACACTAAGCTCTATACATATCTAACAATTTTGCACTAACGGTTATTTGCTTCCTCATCATAAAGGTTAACCATGGCCGAATGAGGGAAGTTGAAGCACGGAGATACTTCCAACAGTTAATTAATGCTGTTGATTATTGTCATAGCAGGGGCGTGTACCACCGGGATTTAAAAGTGAGTTCCTCTCTTTTTCTCTGCTGCCATTTTTCTGTCAATGAGAAATCTACTTCAAAATCTAAACTACAATACTTGCAGCCAGAAAATTTACTACTTGACTCATTTGGAAATCTGAAGGTCTCTGATTTTGGGCTGAGTGCACTATCTCAGCAAATCAAGGTAAGGGTTTATTGTTTGATACCCTCCAAGTTACTACCAACAGGTTCCAAAGTTCACACTTCGTGCATTAATAGATAACCATGTCTCTTTGATGTTTGAAAGTTCTCATACCCCTCAACATATTTTCAAGTATTTCCTATTTCTTTGTGGTCTTGTTCAGGATGATGGATTGCTGCACACAACATGCGGGACTCCAAACTATGTTGCACCAGAGGTAATGTCAGAAAATTGTATCCCATCAAAACTTTTGTTAACATTATTGTTTCATCAAGAATCATTAATAGTTTAAATATTTCAACCACCTTTGTAATAGGTCCTTGAAGATCAAGGCTATGATGGTGCAATGGCAGATTTGTGGTCTTGTGGAGTTATTCTGTTCGTTCTGCTAGCAGGGTATTTGCCTTTTGAGGACTCTAATCTTATGACGTTGTATAAGAAAGTGAGCATTGTACGTTTTTTTTGGTAGCACTGCATTGTCTTGCTTGTTCATGCTTATCTGACTCTTTCCTGCCCTTGCTGGCAGATATCATATGCGGAATTTACGTTTCCACCTTGGACGTCTTTTCCTGCCAAGAGGTTGTTAACAAGAATGCTTGATCCAAATCCAATGACGGTATGCTAGAACACAAGAGCTGCTTGAAATAATCCCAAAATAAGAAAAAAATCCTAAGATAATTAAGTTAGATCACATGATGTCAGTACCATCTATCAATCAATTAATTTTCCCAGCTCTTCTGTGCTTACAAATAAGCAAGTACAGAGCTAATGCGCACCCAGCCACTAATAATCCCATCTTGCTCCATAACATTAAGCTAATTTCTTGAGAAACTGTCGCAGAGAATAACAATTCCAGAAATATTAGAGGATGAGTGGTTCAAGAAAGGCTACAAGCGTCCCGAGTTTGATGAAAAATATGACACGACATTGGATGATGTGGATGCTGTCTTCAAGGATTCAGAAGTAAGTGGATGTCCATAATGCACTCTTGCATTTCTGTTTCAAGTTTCAACCTCATGAAGAAAGTCTATCATGGGTTCCACCTGTTAACTAGTTTTGCAACTGCCATTTGACCACCTCCAGGAGCACCATGTGACGGAAAAGAAAGAAGAAGAACCGGCAGCTCTCAATGCATTTGAACTGATTTCAATGTCAGCAGGCCTCAATCTTGGAAACTTATTCGACTCAGAGCTGGTACAAGATATTCCTCATTCGTTAATAGTAACCTAAAACTTTGAAAATTGTACTGTGTGATAACTTAAATCACCATGACTTTCCAAGTTCCACTGATATCGCCTAAATCATGATAGAAATATGCACTTGATTTTTTAAAAAAATCAGCTATAAGTCAGTCACTCAATTATACTGTATGATATAAGCTAGTAGTTCTATATGCCTATGTAAATATACCATTGGTTCAGATCATTTTATAAAGTTAGAATGTTCTGTTCGGTTTTTGTTATGATTTTGCAACTTCATTCTTGTATACTTTCCACTTTAATTTTTAATCACTGTATCGACAGGAATTTAAAAGAGAAACAAGGTTCACATCAAAATGTCCGCCAAAAGAAATTGTTCGCAAGATTGAGGAAGCTGCAAAGCCTCTAGGATTTGATGTTCAGAAGAAAAATTACAAGGTCTGCCACCAAAAGCTTGGTTTCATAACAGTCTGCATGAATATTTTTCTTAAAACCAGGAGTTTTCTAGATACTGTATATCAACTTTAAATAGATCTCTTTTGCATTCTAAAATCTTTTTTTATTGTTTGGCCAGTTGAGGCTAGAAAAGGTTAAAGCGGGGAGGAAGGGAAACCTAAATGTTGCTACCGAGGTAATATGATAAAAATGCTGATATGAAATCTGCTTCAAGTAAACTTCTTCAGTCTTAACATTATTGTGCATTCAGATACTGCAAGTTGCACCTTCTCTTCATATGGTTGAAGTTCGCAAAGCAAAAGGTGACACTCTGGAATTTCATAAGGTAAATATCATATTGTGAAGATCATGCCATTAAAAAGCTGACATTCATGGATTATCATTGGAAAGTCTTTCATTTAAGAGGTGCATCAATTCCTTGCTTTATGCTTCTACAATCTTCAGTAATCTGGATCACTGAGTTACCGGAATTGTAATTTATGCTTGTTCTTTGTCACCTTTCCTTGAATAATTTATCCTGAAATATGTAAACCTCAATATTGTGGTGCAGTTCTACAAGAATCTTTCCAACACCTTAAAGGACGTTGTTTGGAAATCCGACGATTTGCAAAGCCAACCTGCTTCCTAGCAGTAGCTTGGGAAAGGAAGGATGGGTAAACTATTAGCATCCCATTTTTCAAAGTTAATTCCATTTTCAGAGGTTGGATCAACCAACTTGTCCATTGCATTTCTACGTACTAGTGGGTGGTCCTGTAAGATGTTCCTGTCCCCCACCGTTGTTGTAAATGCTGCATTTTGAGAGACTGCTTGGTACAGTTGAGGTGAAGCCCATTCAATAGGTTTTGTGGGCATGTTAGTATGTTAGTTTTTTTGTAAACCGTGCTGGGTCATTTTGGAACAATGTAATCAGAATTTGCAAAATGTAGCTAAATATGTTGTTGCTCCATAGTTCAATACTGAGGCAGAAAAGCTTAAGCTGGTTTGTTTTCAAGAATAACCCGGCCTGCAGTTAGGATTTAGGAGCTCATATTGGTCATCGTTTCATTCTCATTTACATTGTGAATCATGGAGTTGCTTTGTTTGCTTGTTGTTAGTACATTTGTCCAGCTGTAAATCATCAAACTAGAAAGGCAACAAGAAAGAGGAAACCATGAATTGTATGTACACCAATTAGTGTGAGTTTTCAGAGGATGGTACATGAGGGGCCGCAGCAGCCGTCGCTCCGGTGGGAGTGATCCGATTGGTGAGCTCCAATCCTCTCTTCTTCCATCGTATTGTGCCGTCGTCTGCAAATATATGCACAGGAACAATATATATTGTCAGATTCAGAAACAAACCATTCTTTCAGCTCAAGATTTGCTGCCAATTGAAGCCTAATTGATTAGGTAGAAACAACCTTCGAACGTACCAATCCTAGAACGCTAATAATGGTATAAATGAGAAGAATGCAAGAAACTGGCATGCTAATTAAGAAGAGGCTAGGGACTCACGTACTTTGCCATCATGACCTTTGCGAACTCGGTGTAGTTGATCTGGCCGTCGCCGTCGACGTCGGCCTCGCCGAGCATCTCGGTGAGCTCGTCGTCGGTGAACCTGTCGCCGAGGCTGTTCATGACGTGGCGGAGCTCGTCGAGGGAGATGAAGCCGTTCTGGTCCTTGTCGAAGACGCGGAAGGCCTCGCGGAGCTCGTCCTCGGCGTCGCGCATGGTGCGAGCAAGGAGGTTGAGGAACTCGGGGAAGTCGATGGTGCCGCTGCCGTCGGCGTCCACCTCGTCGATCACGTCGTGCAGGTGCAGCTCCGCCTCACCGGTCGCTCGTCGTGCAGGTGCAGCTCCGCCTCACCGTCCCGAGCGACCGCATCACCGTCCTGAGCTCCTTGGTCGTGATCGTCCCTGTATGCATACGAAAATGCATCGAATTAAGCGCGCGAGATCAGATCAATTAATTGATGCATCAATGCAAGGGCAAGAAATGAAGGTCGGAACGTACCGTCTCCATCCTTGTCGAAGAGGCCGAAGGCCTCCCGGAATTCGTCGATCTGGTCCTTGGGCAGCTCATCCATTCAATCCCTGGTTCCCAACTACGAATGCACGATGGGATCGATCGATCGAGACGAAGGAATCCTGCAGTTAATTGCCGCCAAATCCCCCCTCCACTTGTACGTTCTTGCTCTTGTGTTGGCTAAAATAAGGAGGGCGAGTTATTTGCTGAGAGAATGGAGGTCTGGAGGATGGAACCCTGGCTGGCACTCTTTTGCGCATGTTTCCGAACTGAAAATTAACTTTCTTAAGAGTGAAATTTTCTGTATTGGGTCAGCAGGAATGAGGCAGGATATTTATGAGAAAATCTTCACATGTAAGGTGGGAGATTTACCTCTAAAATACCATGGGAATTCCTGTGGATAGGAAGATAGTTAAAAATCTGGATTGGAAAAGGATCGATGACAAATTTGAACACAAACTGAGCTGCTGACAAAGGAAACTTTTATCGATAGGGGGGAGGGTGGTGTTAGTAAACTCTTCTCTTAGCAGTTTACCACTGTACATGATGTCTTTGTACAAGCTTCCAGTGGGGGTTAGAAAAAGAATGGATTTCTTTATATCCAGGTTTTTATAGAATTTATATGGAGATAGAAAGAAATATCATTTGGTTCGTTGGCCAATGATATGTCTGCCTAAAGACCAGAGTGGTTTGGGTATCTTAGATCTAGGAGCCATGAATTCAGCCTTGCTGGGTGAATGGCTATGGAGGTTGAAGAATGAGGGGGCCAATGGCAGGAGATCCTCAGGAGGAAATATCTCAGCAAAAACACCTTGGCTCAGGTGGTGCCTAAGGTGGGGGACTCATGGTTTTAGAAAGGTGTTTTAGGGATAAGAGATATTTTCTTGTCTTGCTGCAAAAGAAAACTAGGAGATGGTGCTAGAATCAGATTTGGGAGGATTTGTGGTTGGGTGATGTACCGTTCTTAGTAAAGTATACAAGACTATATAATATCACCATTTCCAAACATATTGTTGTGGCTAAGGCTTTTGAACAGGAGTTTAGAAACATCAGATTTAGAAGGACGTTGTGTGGAGAAGGACTTATTCTGTGGAATAAGCTCCTAGAGATTGCAAGGGAGTGATCTTGAAGAAGGAATATGATACGTTGTTGTGGCGGTGGTCATCTTCGGGGGCCTTCTCTGTTAAATCGTTTTATAATGTTCTGAGGATGCAGAGCATTGTTTTCCCACATAACTTCATTTGGAGTTTTAAATTACCCCTAAAGCTTAAAGTCTTTCTCTGGCTAGTGTTGAAACAAAGCATCTTGACCAAAGATAACCTTATTCGCTGGGGTTGGGTAGGTAACAAAGGATATATGTTTTGTGGGGCTGAAGAAAGTATTTGACCATTTGTTCTTGCTATGCCCTCTGTCGAGATATATTTGGAATATCGTGAGTTGTACTTTTGGCTTGCCTAATCCTCCAGCAGATACTACCCGGTTATTCTCTACATGGGTAGGAAAGTTTGCTAGGAAGCCTAGGAAGTTGGTGCTAGTTGGTGCAATAGCCATTTTGTGGAGTATCTGGAAAGTGCGTAATATGGCGTGTTTTTAGAATAAGTGACTTGCGGAACCTATTTCAGTGATGCATACCATCTGTCATTGGATTGAATTTTGATCTAATTTGCAGGAGGAAGAGTGTGAGCTGCTTCTCAAAGGCGCTAGAGCAATTGGGAAGATTGCCTCTGAAGTTTTTGGAGCTAGAAGCAGATGGGCGCCGTGGACTAGCAGATGGGCGCCGTGGAAGCTGTTGAATGTAATGTTGTTCAAGGGCCCTCTGAACTTATATCTAACCATGCTAGTTTGTTCTTAGCTTCTATGTTGCTTGATTACAAACCATCTGTGTAATCTTGATGTTAGCTGAATTCTGTAATTTGTTTCCTTTAATGGAAATGGGTGCAAGCCTTCTATCAACAAAAAAAAATGATTAAGTCCCACTCGAGAAAAGAAAGGGCTCCAAATATGGGTCGTTATCGTGCAGCCAGTAAGAATGTGATTGATGGTTTCCGGCGAAAGAAAGCAGAAAACACAAACGCCTTGATTGGGCTGGCCGTGCCACTACAATCGGTCCGCCGTCCAGCATCGACAACGCAAGGCCAACCACATAAAGATCTTGCACCTCAAGGGCGCCCAAGCCTTCCAAAGTGCCTCCATGCTGGCGAAGTGCGCAGACCCAATGAAGAACACCCTGTATGCGGATTGCGTAGTGTAGAGATGCGATGACTCCCATCGCCAACAGACAGAGTCGTGTTGTCCTGCCACGGTGCGAATGTTGCAAAGCCTATCCCAGAGTTGCAAATACTCTGTGAGGACCTACATATCTAGGCGTCCAGAAATATCTGTCACTCAAGTCCCATTACATAAGACTTCCACCACTGTTCTCTTCCGGATTGCAATCGACACTGAGTTGATCAGATAAGGCATTAAGGAGGGGAAGCTTCAGCCCTCCAACTATCTGTCCGACTAGAACAAGGAATCTTCGCCATTACCCAGCTGCACCGTGATAGAATCCTAAAAAAGCTCTCGCTCCGTCCGGCTTGCGGTGCCAGCTAGACCCTGCCAACCAACGTACGTGCAACGCACTCCTGAGCACACTCAGATTATGAATGCCCAAACCCCCGCACTCTAGCACCCTACACATCGACAATCAAGCGACCAAACAATTCCCGGTCGAAACTAACTCTGAACCTTTCCAAAGGAAAGCTCGGCATCGTTTGTCAATTTGATTGAGAACCCAAGTCGGTGGGTTTAACACCATGCGGTGATAGAGTGGCATCGCCGTCAAGATGTTGTTTATCAAAACCAGCCTACCACCTTGCGCCAACATACGAGATTGCCAACTTGCCAGCCTACTGGCGACCTTGTCCAATAGTGGCTGGAATTCTCCTTTGGATGGTTTCCTCAGGGATAGAGGGAGCCCTAAATACTTGCATGGAAAGTCGACCCGGGGACATTGTTGTTCATCAGCTATTAGTTGTAGATGTTGCTCAGAACACTGGATCAGCAATACAGAGCTCTTGGCCAGATTTGAATGAAGACTTGAAGCCTCACCGAAAACCCGTAAAATATCTTTGATTGCATGCAAGTTGGTGATGACCGGGGTGAGGAATAGAGCCGCGTCATCCACATATAGTTAAAGATGGTAAGGTATTCCTCTCGGACCCCCGATAAGAGCTAGGAGGGAGCAGTTTTCGGCTTGCTGGAGGAGATCATTGAGAATATCCATCGTCAGGACGAAGTGCATTGGAGACAACGGATCGCCTTGGCGGATCCCTCGACCATGCCAAATGACTGGACCCAGCTGCCCATTGAGAAGCACTCTAGTGGACGGCGTGGAGAGTAAGATAGCCAACCACCTACACCAGTCAGGCTCGAAGCCTTTGAGACGCAAAACCTCCAAGAGGAACGCCAGGACACTGAGTCGAAAGCACGCACGATGTCTAGCTTGAGTAGAAAGCTTGCTTTCTTCTTTTGATGTAGGGACTTTGCGGAAAGCCGAACGAGGTTGAAATTATCGTGAATGGATCGGAGCTTGATGAACGCAGATTGATTTGGCTCGACTATGGTGGCAAGGTGCGGTGAGAGCCTTTTGGACAACACCTTGGAAAAGAGCTTGGCGAAACTATGCAATGGACTAATCGCCTGATAGTCTTTAGGTTCTTGTGCCTCTAGATTTTTTTGGCAAAAGGGTGATCAATGCCTGATTGAGAAGATGGAAATTGTTGCCCCCCAGAACGATCCAAGCAAGAGAAGGCCGCCATGAAATCTCCCTTAATGATACCCCAGCAAGTTTGGTAAAACAAGGCAGTGAACTGGTCCGATCCAGGCGCCTCGACGATTGGCCACGGCCAAGCACACGCTACACCTAGGAGTGAAGTTTTCGGGAAGCACCTTGCGACGGGACTGTTGCAAATCTGACAACGGGAGGAGAGGAGTGGACAGTTGCTTCTTGACTCTACGCGAATATGTTACCAAAGGGGTGTCCATCGGTGTGGATGTTGGAGTACTAGCCTCTGGGTTGGCCTACTACCCAAGCGGCCCAAATCTTGAGCTCGCGGGTGAATAAAATTCGGCAAAGGTTGCTCCCCCGCGCAAGGCAGAAAGTCTGCAGAAGAGACATTGTCAGCTGCCAAAGAACCTGCCGTGCGAGCCTCTCCTAGCGATTCCACCCAAGGCACGATTTGTGTCTGCAAGTGGGTACTTTGTAGTGTAGTCTGCAAAGCAGCCAGCTGGGACTGATTCTCATGGACCCCTCCTGAAAAGTCCTCAATCCCAAGCGTGAGAGCCATGCGCGCCGTAGGAGCTTCTGACACTGAGCTCTCCGTTTGGCGCACAGTGTCTGCCCATTTTTTTGACCGGCTGAAAGGGAGCACCGTTGCATTCAACTACGGGCTTTTTGGGATTGTTGTCTTGCCTAAGGACAACTAGGAATCTAACCAGGACCCCAGTTTCAGCCTTTGCTGCTAGGCGACCTACACCATGTGCACCCTACCGCCAGAGGTGATCTAAAGTATGAGAGTGGGCTCGCGTTGCCATGGTCACCCTAGCCCTCACCGCCACCGTGATCCCCTTCATGTCCCCCTCTGGCAAGATGTGCCGCGCCATCGGCCACACCCGACTACCCGAGATGGTGCTGAAAAGATGCCGATGGGGACTAGAGTCTTCAGAGTCCGTGTCAGGGAGCCCCCAAAATCCTGAGACATCACTTGTGGGTGCAAATTGCAAATATAGATCTGCCGACGAAGAGAAATCTTCAACGGAATGAATGTGAACTAGGACATTGTAGCTGAGCGCATGGCGCACCTCTCTTGAGCCAGTAGGTTTGGAGAAAACCTTCGCTCTATGATCGACGAAGGAACCATTAGGAAGGAACTCTGACTCAGCGATGATGATAGTATTCTCCTTGGGAATGTGACTAGGGTTGAATGACCAAGCAACTAAATGGAAGGCAGAAAGATCGGCCCGCGACGTAGAGGATTCATCGAAAGCCTTAATCCAACAAGACGACGATAGAATTGTCAATGCTGTAGATAGGCTCCAAGCATGAATTGGCAATCCCTAAAAGCTAATGGAAACCGGGAAGCGAAGAGGCCGATTGCATGCTTGTGCCAGGCTAGGATGCACGGACATGGACATGTGTGTCGGACACAACACGTATCGGACACGGGATACACTATTTTCTAAAAAATGGAGACACGGGGACATGGCTATATATATATTAAAATAATAATAATAAATGCATGTGTATTATTTAATATTTTTCTACATGTTTGTCAAACAGAAAGTGTAAAATAGGAATATGTACCTCAAAGATGATCCTCGGCTCCTGGCCTCTTCAGTTCTTCATAAATCATAAGTTCATAACTTCGTATTAATACTAGAAACTGACAGTTTGTATTCCTTGAAACATTCTCACAGGTGGTCAATCCGCAAGCACAACTAGAGTCTCTCAAAGCTCAGGCAACACAAGGGTATGGAGATGGTTCTTCAATCTCAAGCCCTCAAAAAGACAACTGCAAAAATATGTTTACGCATTATGTGCAAGACAAGCAACTCTTGCGCTGTGCAAGGGAACATGTATCATGACATGGAGGACCTTCAGTATTGGTAGCTGACTAGCTGTTGTACAAGTTCAAATAGTTTTGGTAACAATAACTTACAGATGTGGATCGAGATAATTGACAAATGACAATGTAACATGTAGACTTGATATTAATCCCAAAAATTCAGAATTCCTTTAACCTGTGAATAGGAAAAACATGATTAGTAAATGTAACTATGTAAGTAACAATGTAACATGTAGACGAAGACTTAATTCTTACAACATGATTCCACCACCTCCTCCACCAGTCCTCTCTAGGCACTTGACATGATTCCACCATGGAGCCTTGACATTTTCCTGCTTAGCACTTGAATCTGAACCACCCGATTCCTTCTCCTAAGTCCTAATTCCTAAATCTGCAGCAAAGCGCCATGGTTCAGGAAGGGGAAAACACAACATTACATGATTACAGTAGTAGACATTGCATTTTTATGTTAATTAGCAAATAAAATGAATGCATGGTAAAGAATTCAGCATGGCAGTCAGGAGAAGCAGGGGATGCTGGAGTAGTACAGCTGACAGCACTACAAGTCTACAGCTCAGCTCATAGGTATATAAACAACAATCACTCACCGTCGCCGAGCGGTGTCGAAGGGGAGAAGCAGGGCGTCCTCGGCAGCAGGGACGAGCGACGTCGAAGGGGAGGAGCCGAGCGGCGTCGGGAGCACGGAAGGGGCGGCGTCTGAAGGGAGAGGTCGTCGCTGGTCGTTGTCAGATCTCGCGACGTAGCAGGGGGTGGGCGGCGATGTTGGGGCCTCGAGGCTGCAGGCGGCATCGAAGGGGAGAAGTAGAGCGGCATCAGGAGCACGAAAGGGGCGGCGTCTGGATGGAGATGGTCACCGCCGGCCGTCGGTCGCCGCCGAATCTGGCGACGCAGCAGGGGAATGGAGCGGGCGGTGTCGGGCGTTGAAGGCAGCGTTGAAGGGGAATGGACTGGAGATGACGCGCTACCGCTAGGTTAACTGGCGAGTGGAGTGGCAACGCAGCAGGGGTGGGCTGGCTACGTTTTGGGCCGAATGCAATGGGCCCAAGTGTCCGATACGTATTTCAGATGTGTCCGATACGTATCCGTTTTTATTTTTATTTGTTTCGCTGCTCTATTTTCGGACACGCCTGCAATACGTATCGGAGCCGTGTCCATGTTCGACACGGTGTTCGACACGGACTCGGCACATCTCAGACGTGTCCGTGCATCCCAGGTGCCAGGCGCGACCATTGTCAGAGTAGGAGAAGATGGCAGTCAATCTTGATAGAGCCTCCCTGGAGAACGCGGTCCTTGGTAGTGTGAGTGTCGAAGACGACGATGTAGTTCTTCGGGTAGTAAGGATGAACCGAGAAACTCGTCGGAGACACACCCCGCTCAACCTCGAACGCCCGCGCTATTTCTTGAGGAGAAACTTCAGGCATGGTTCCACCCACGCACACGATGAGCACCCGCTCTAGGCACCGTTCCATGTCAGGCATGGTCATCGAGAGGGGAACCACACACACTTCTTTGTCTGGACGGTGGAACGGGTCTCTAGGCAGAAACTCGTCATCCACATCACCATGGAGAGAATGCGGGTACGGCCTGCGGTGACCCCCCTCACACCTGGTGGACTGCAGGGGGCTCCTTGCCCATTGGGGAGGGTTTGGACAGCGACGACAACGGCCTGCGGGGATCCCCACTGCGTCGGCTCCGGACGGGAAGGAAGCTGGTTACCACCCTGGAAGGCCAGGTCAGGCACGACCCGACGACGCTGGGACAATGGCGGATCTGACGAGGCACTGGGACTGGGGTGCCTTGCCGTTGGAGCCCAAACTCACCGCGAAGGAGAGACTCGACAGGTTGGGATTCGCACAGGGGTAACCCCTGTCACGGGGCTGGCACCCGGTTGCCGGAGTTGGGGGCTCAAGGGCGTCTTACAGTGAACAGTGGTGTGCCCAATGCCCTTATAACAGAAACACCGAGTGGGGTTCTGTTACATACCCGGATACAAAGGAGGTGGCAAATGACAGTGAACAGTTTGATAAAAGGAGGAGAAGGCCTAGCAACAGGTATCCGAAGACTGATTGGGTGATTTAAGTTGGAGTACATCCTTAGTGCATGAGTAGTAGGCCCACCTGCCAGGCTGTATGTTGGCATGGGGGATAAAGGTAGCAGAGTTTGTTATGGAGGGCATGAAAGTAGAAAACACTAAAGAACTTTTCCCTTCTTCCCTAGTTCTGTATCTTCTTCCCCAACCTAGTTCTTCCTTCAGACTCTTCCTTTTCCTTAAAACTCTGGAGTGATTGATTAATATCAGAGAATCACTATGAGGAACGTAACATTTGGTATCAGAGCCGCTGTCTCCGACGCCCTGGAGCCTCCGCGATATCAGACGCGATCTCAAGCACACTTGAAGGAGATGGAGCAGCAGATGGCCGAACTAACGAGGGCCATTTTGGCGCAAACTGAGTCTATCAAGGTGCAAGGTGAGTCGATCAAGGTGTTGCAAGATAAGAGCGACGCGATCCAGGCCACAGTAGAAGAAATCAAGCCAGCGGTGCTAGGACTGCAGAAGTGGAAGCCTGAGATGGAACAAGCAGTGGAAGGATTGCGATCGGAGGTGGGTGAACTGAAGATTCAGGTTGGGCAAATTTCACGTAATCCTGTTCTTTCTGTTCGACCGATGGATTTGCCTCCCCTTTTGCCTACCCTGGAGATCAAACCGGACTCCACACCTATCTTGGATTCGGGGTTGTTTGGGAAAGAGGAACCACGACGCATGGGAGATCAGGGCCCTGAGCTGCTTAGAAGGCGTGATGAACACAAGCATCGGGAGAGAACCAGCGGAGAAATTTTTTCTGCTCCGCAGTTTCCTGACAACGGTATACCTGCTCATTCCGATTCTCCTCATTCCCTGCATGACTTGGCAGTTTCATCTGGACGACCACCAGGTCCTCAATATCATCATCCAGCAATTCCTCGATTGGATTTTCCTCCATTCGATGGTGAGAACCCCAAGGCCTGGCAGCTTAAATGTGAAAATTATTTCCAGATTTATTCGGTGCAACCAGAATACAGGATTGGTATATCTACCATGTATTTTTCGGGGAGTGCATTGCTGTGGTTGCAAGCATCGAGAGCTCATAGGCGTTTTGATACTTGGAATTCGTTTGTGGAGGCTGTTTGTGTCCGTTTTGGTATAGAAGAGTTTCAACAATTGATTTGGCATTTCAATCGATTGCGCCAGACCAACTCAGTAATAGAGTATTCTGAGAAGTTCAATGAACTTATGCATCAGCTGCTTGCACATCATCAATCTTGGAACCCAGTGTTCTTTGTCACACAGTTTGTCGATGGATTACGCAATGACATCCGAGCTGCTGTCATCTTGCATCGGCCGCAAGAGTTGGACACGGCGGTGGCGCTAGCATGTTTGCAAGAGGAGGTGTTGGAGTCCACACGCCGGGATTTTCGTCGTTTGGACGGATCATCAGGAACACGTTCACTGCTCCGCACAGCGTTGCCTTTACCACCACCTCCTGGGAAAACTGGCATGGTCGGAGGGGCCCGAGGGGATGACCGGAAACTTTTAGAGGGAAGCAAGTCTACCCCATTCGATGAGAAAATGTTGGCTCTCCGGGCTTATCGGCGAGCCAAAGGACTATGTCATACTTGCGGCGAGCGTTGGTCTCGGGAGCATCGTTGTGGTCCATCAGTCCAATTGCATGTAGTTGAAGAACTATGGGATATGCTGACAAATGAGGACCAGGAGTCACCTCGAGCTAAGGAAGACCAGTCTCAAGCTGAGGTGGAATTGATGGCTATATCCGCAGAAGCACTAAAAAGCGCAGACTCGGCGCGAACTCTGCGATTGCAAGGCAAAGTACAAGGTTATGAAGTGATTATCTTAGTTGATTCAGGAAGCTCACATTGTTTTGTCAGTGAGGTCTTGGCTCACCGGTTAGTAGGGAATCATGTTTCGCTCAAACCAATACAGGTGAGAATTGCTAATGGGGGCTTCATGAAGAGCACTCGGGAATTTCCTCATTGTGAATGGAGTACTCAGGGCCACACTTTTCATACAGATTTCAAGACTCTGCCACTGGGTTGCTATGATCTTATATTGGGCATGGATTGGTTAGAGCAGCACAGTCCTATGCATATTCATTGGCTCAAGAAGAGTTTGGGATTTTGGGATCAAGGAAGACAAATAACTCTGTATGGCATCAATGACAAGGAGCCCCAGTGTTGTATGGTGTGGTCAGACCCACCAGAGTGGACGACCGTCAGTTCTAATGTCGTATTACATATGTTGGAAAAAGCTGGAGATAGTATACCTCAATCGGTGCAGTCATTGTTGGCAGAATTTGAACATTTATTTGAGGAACCTAAGGGTTTACCACCTCGTAGGGAGTTTGATCATGATATCCCTTTATTGCCAGGTACCAATCCCGTTAATCTCAGGCCATATCGATATAATCCTTTTCAGAAGGATGAAATTGAGAAGCAAGTATCCGAGATGTTGTCACAGGGAATTATTCAGCCGAGTGCAAGTCCTTTCTCTTCTCCGGTATTGTTAGTTCAGAAAAAAGATCATACCTGGAGGTTTGTCTGCAACATGCAGTCTTTGTAATTCGCACGGATCAGCGCAGCTTGGTGCATCTAGAGGATCAGCGACTGAATACCCCGTGGCAGCAGAAAGCAACGACTAAACTTCTGGTTCTGCAATATCGCTTAGTATATAAGAAAGGAGCCGACAACAGAGCCGCGGATGCTTTGTCACGATGCACGCCTAGTCCTATGGGAGAGTTGGCAGCTATCTCCACCTGTGTGCCCACTTGGTTGTCGGAAGTAGCAGAAGGTTATGTAGAAGACCCTCAGGCCAAACGTCTCCTGTCGGAGTTGAGTACTGATGGCGCAGCTCCATCCAAATTTCAGTTGCAGGAGGGAATACTGAGATTGAATGGTCGTATTTGGGTTGGTGCTAATCCTTCCATGCAACAGAAGATTATTATCTCGATGCATGCTAGTGCCATTGGAGGCCATTCTGGTTTTCAAGTTACCTACAGCAGAATTCGTAAGCTTTTTTCCTGGACAGGAATGAAGAAAGACATTCAGAGGTTTGTCTCTTCGTGTGCAGTTTGTAAACAAGCTAAAGTGGAGCATGTCAAATATCCGGGCCTTCTGCAACCTTTGCCTGTTCCGGAGCATGCTTGGCAAATGGTCACTCTAGACTTCATTGAGGGGTTGCCACGTTCTTCATCATTCAACAGTATTATGGTAGTTGTGGATAAGTTCTCCCGTTATGCCCATTTTGTGCCCTTGTCTCATCCCTTCACTGCATTCCAGGTGGCACAAGCGTATCTCAACAACATTTTCAAACTCCATGGCCTTCCGCAGTCGTTGGTTTCTGACAGAGATCGCATTTTTACAAGTACTCTATGGAGGGAGTTGTTTCGTTTGGCACATACACAACTGCGTATGAGTTCTTCGTATCATCCGCAAACGGACGACTGGCGTGTGAATCAGTGCCTAGAGGCATATCTCCGGTGCTTTGTCCATTCTTGCCCGAACAAATGGTCTGACTGGATTTCTTTGGCAGAATTCTGGTATAATACTTCCTACCACTCCACATTGGGCAAATCACCTTTTGAAGTCTTGTATGGTCATGGCCCACGACACTTTGGTATCATTGATTCTTCTTCTTGTACTTCTTCGGAATTGGCGACGTGGTTGGAAGATAGAACATTGATGACCAGTCTGTTGAGGCAACATCTGAATCGTGCACGACAAAGGATGAAAATGCAGGCGGACACTAAGAGATCGGAGCGGCAATTTGCAGAGGGTGATTGGGTGTATCTAAAACTACAACCCTATGTGCAATCATCGGTGGCCAATCGAGCTAACCATAAACTTGCTTTCCGATATTTTGGTCCTTTCCAGGTTGAGAAGGTGGTGGGTGCAGTGGCATATAAATTGCTTTTACCTTCCTCTTGCAGTATTCATCCAGTGGTGCATGTTTCGCAATTGAAGAAAGCTCTTGCACCAACAGAGGTTGTGCGAGGACGGAGTGCGAACCGATCTCCAATAGAGTGCCGAGCAGATCCTCGAGTCGCTCGCAACGTTCGCTCATCATCTACCACTCAACCGCTCGCTCAATGGTCCGCGACTCACGGAGAATGCAACATGGGAGGACTTCACCGAGTTAGCCTCTCGGTTTCCTAATCTGCGCTTGGGGACAAGCCGATCTCAAGGAAGGGGATGTTACATACCGGATACAAAGGAGGTGGCAAATGACAAGTGAATAGATTCGATAAAAGGAGGAGAAGGCCTAGCAGCATGTATCCAAGACCGATTGGGTGATTTAAGTTGGAGTACATCCTTAGTGCATGAGTAGTAGGCCCACCGCCAGTGTATGTTGGCATGGGGATAAAGGTAGCGAGTTTGTTATGGAGGGTATGAAAGTAGAAAACACTAAAGAACTTTTCCCTTCTTCCCTAGTTCTGTATCTTCTTCCCCAACCCAGTTCTTCCTTCAGACTCTTCCTTTTCCTTAAAACTCTGGAGTGATTGATTAATATCAGAGAATCACTGTGAGGAACGTAACAGGTTCTGGTAGGCAGCCGTGACATGGTCACTGGCAAAGCAGCTCAAGCAACGACTGATGAGGTCCTTAGGGCCTGGAGGAAGTTGTCAGGTGGCGACTGGGTCGGGGCCTCCTACGCCAAGAACGACGGCGGATCACCTGCCAACCAGCATCGTCGGAGGGCCGAGCGAGATGCACAGGATGATCGACAACCACCTGGGCGACCTGAATGGGTAGGGCTATAGAAGGAGCCCGCTGCTCCTGCGGAAGCCCCCCGTCGACGAAGAGGACCCCCTTGCCAAGGGCGGACTTGTTCGGAGTCAAGCCCGCCAGTCTAGAAGGCGGTGACCAGCAATAGGGCACCACTAGAGACGGAGGTACTGATCGGGGAGAAGCAGAACGGCGTCGAGACTCCACTGATTCCGGGCTAGACAGAGATGACTCACACCATCTCCTCTCTTTCTTCTACCGCTTACACAGAATTGCCACGCGGAAGTCAAGGTTAGAGGAGGAAGAGGCCATGGGAAAGTGCGTCGAGCAATGCTCTGAGGCAGGCGGATGGGAGGGCGCGTGTGGTCGCCGTTGCCGGAGTGGCAAGTGGCTCTAGGTGGGATTGGCATGTTACGTAATTTTGCTCAAAGATTGTTCGTCCGCGCAGCGTATGCCTCTTCCATACCCATTGCCATATCTCCTCAATCGATCACCACCTTGGTCATGCCCCCAAATAGCCAAAATTTAAATAAAAAAAATAAAAAATTACTACAAACGAACAGTTGGGCAAAAGATTATTAAAAAAAACTTAGGCTTTTACTCAAAAGGATAGCGAAAAAAGATTAGAACTTTGCAAGAAAAATCTAACATTAACATTAAATTAAGGCCGATAGCTAAAGAAACCCTATAGCCAAGTTTGGCCTTGCATTGCAACAACTAAGGCCCTATCAAATCAGAATACATCAAAGTCCTTGCTACTGGCGACTGATGTGTCCTGAACTCCAGATTCAATTTACCTACTATCACTAGATAAGATATATGAGCTTGTGTTCCAACTTCCTGGGAGTAAATTAGATAGGGAAATTCGAAAACCAAAAGTCCAGTACACACCATATTGGCCAGTTAATGACTCACATTTCATTACAACAAGGAACAAATTGAATAGACGATGATTGAGTCATATATCTTATCTAGTGATAGCAGGTAAGTTGGAACAACTTTCTTGTTTAGGGATTTGATGGCAGGTAAGTTGGCCTTGCATTGCAACAACTAAGGCCCTATCAAATCAGAATACATCAAAGTCCTTGCATTGCAATTCCAGATTCAAACAGTTTATTTTTTTCGTATCAAGCTTCAAGAGTTCATCCGGGAAATTCTTTGTGCTCGTTGAACTAGTACTGCATCAAACAAACACTGATGTGTCCTGAGCATGGACACATCCTCTGGGCAGCACTTAGAACTCAACTAAAGTAAGGCTGGAGATCATAAAAATGGCTTACTATGAAGCAAAGAAGGAGTGATGATCTCACCATTAGGGGCACTGACAAGGGCAATCGGTGTAGCCGAAGATCTCATTGTGGCAAAGAGCCTTGCCACTAGAGACATCACCACCGTAGCCCTTGCTACTGGCGACGACGAAGAACAGCCTTGCTGCCCTTCTTGAATCTGGATCTTGCCCCCGCTGCCGCCCTCCTAGTCGCTCCCAGCTTCGAAATCACCCCCATCACCGCCCTCCTCCTCGCTCCCGCCTTCGACCCGCCTTGATCCTCCACCCCCACCACCGGCCACCACCCTCTTCCTCTCTTGCTGCTCGTGCTCGGTCGCCACACCATATTGACCAGGCCGCTTCATGGCACTAGAGGACATGGTGCGTCAGCAGTCGGGGTGGAGGATTGAGGCAGTGATGGCGGCGCATAGGGCTTCTTCTTCGGTTCTTCCTCTTCTTGTCCACGCACGAGTGGAGGGATGGAGGCGGGGGCGCAATAGGGTGGCAAGGATGGATGTAGGGGCACGATAGGGTGGAGGATCGAAGAGGCGGTGCGTCGGAGGCGACTGATCAAGCGACGGCAGGGTGGAGGCGTGGAGCCGTGGAATTCTGGAGGATAGAGGGGGACTGGGGGAGGAGGCTTGGAGCGACAGTTAGGGTCGACCCGCTCGATCCAACAGAGCATTAGGTTACTATGTCTTTTGCCTTGATTTTCTTTTGGATCGAACCTCTCGTTCATTTGGTTGAAATTTTCGGGGCAGATCGGTGGTCCATTGGGGTCCATTGGGCCTGCCTGACCCATTCCCACCCCTATGCAGTACTCCCTCCGTTCTTTTTTACTTGACGTCCTATAATCCGTATTGTGCTGTCAAATTTTCTAAAGGTTGACTGTCAATAGGTTTAAAACTATTTAGATTGACTATTTAAAAATTATATCAATAGATTTGTCGTTAAAAATAGTTTCGTAATATTATGATTTTATTTTATTTTTCTGAATCAGGAGCATATCTCCCAATTTCATTATTGAAATTGTTCGAGGTTACAAAAGTTCTTAAGCAGAAAGTAAAGGTGATCAGCCAGCTTCAGAAACCATACGCCACCACTACCATCTTACAAACCAGAACCTACACCATACAAACAAAACCACCTAGTGTTTACCACTCCTGAGCCCTGACTTCACCAACACTCGCCAGCAGAAGCACTGAAATACCCCTACACTTGAACAGAAACAACAGGGCTAACATCCACTCATCCCTACTGCTACTTTATTATTCAACAGAAACGAAGATAGCCGAAACAGGGCTTGATGTAGATCACCCATCCTCCGCCCGCTGTACTACAGGGCCCCATCCATGCCTTCTGTTGAAAGCCTCAGCCGTAGGATCCTATACTGAGTGTGAACAGTGTTTCACGATAGAGTTCACAAGAGAGCGAAGTGTGCTCCGTATAGTTCTGCAGTCAAATTACTGTACCAACAGTGCGTTTTAGCACTTTATCTCGGCTTTTAATTGGACGGTGAAGATCACTAATCCTCTACAGTCAGGGCAGATGATCCCAATCCTCAGTCGTAACTTGCCAAAGCCGCTGGATCCCTCCTTCAGGATGACGCGCGCCTCGCCCTTCTGTAATCCAGCCCATTGTTCAATACAAACACAGACAGAGAGCACAGCATGTGAAGGATCACAAGGCATTTTTCGTTGGCAACAAGCAGTATTCTAGTTTTCCAAATCGTCCAAAGAATTGCAGCTACCCCTACTGTTATTTGTTTTCTCACCCCAGCAGAGAATCCATCTAACCAAACTCCACACACGTCATACAATCAGGCATCCTGCCAGTGTCAAAGTTACACATAATATTATAATTATATTAGTACATCTTAATGTAAAATTATAAAAAGTAACAGTCAAAGTCCTATCTTTATGTGGGCTCCTAGACAACAAGATGCTTTATTTGTCGTTAAAAATACTTTCGTAGCTGTCACATCATGGAATAGTATTTCACTCAAGAGAAGCAGCCTCTAAGGCCATCTCCAACGCAACTGCTTAGATGGGTGCTAGGGAAAATCCGGTTTTCTTTGCCACCTAAGACAACATAGTGCTTAAAAAGTGGAATCACTGCTTTACTATAAGTCCATGCTTGCGAATTTCTTCACTTGTAACCCGTACATTCAACCATTGCAAAGAGAACTAACTAAGCACCAGTAAAAAGAATGTTTACATTGAATGGTTAGACTCTTAGACGAATGCTTGGTTACATGACATACTTCTTTTTTCTAAGCATCTTCTTAAGCAGTTCTTGCATTAGAGACGCCCTAAGAAGCACAATCTCTCTCTGCATCCAACAAACTCAACAAGACAGGAAAGATACTAACCCTCCCTTCCTGAAAGGAAGTGCCTTTTTTTTGTTGATACGTAGCTTGTTAAAACCAACTTGTTTCCAAGCAAGGAAAAGCTTATGAACGATCAACACGAGTTTTCAATGTAAAAGAGCACCATGGTTACCATGGAATATGACCACATAATAATAATAATAGAAAAGCTTCGAAACTGTTCAATTGCATTTCTTTCTAGAGAGAAAGCAGATGTGCTGAGTGAGAGAACTTATTTTACTCCAAACCAAGCATATATTGCAGCATGTAACTACGGGAGGCTGCCAAATTTTCCCAAACGAATAAAGTTAATTTGCACCAAATCACCGACAACGCTTTACAGAGACTTGTGTTCCAGACAGCGAGCAGTAGTAGTGCCTGTCAGTGAGCCATAATCACAGCAAAAAGATGATGCTACAACTGCCAAAAATCTGATTCCTAATCACAGAAACTTTGCTGACTACTCACAATTGGCTGCCAGGTGCAAAAGTACCATACCTACGCTAAGATGCAATGTGTATAGTGCAATCCATGAAGGAGATCAACTAAAATAGCTCAGCACCAACACCAACTAGGCTGCTAGCTGCTAGGTTCTCAAGAACCAAACAGTTTTGCTGGAATGCATATGTTTGGCCGTCTTTAATTTTGCTGCAAGATCAGACTTTCGGGCTGATCGGTTGTCGGCACCTAGATTTCTGAATCTAGAACCCTCTGTGTATATATACACTAGTCCCTGAATCAGTAGCTAGTGCACACAGTTACGTCGTTAAATATCAATACATATCTTACAAACGTCAAACTATTGTATAATATTGAACAAAGAGCAATGACCTTATAGTAGAAGCTTACAATTACCGCCCTTTTCAGGCGAAACAACTCGAATAAACTGCAGCAGAAGAAGATAACTCGAATAAACTGCAACGGAATAAACTCGAATAAACAAACCCTCGGCGACGGGGAAGAAGAATTGAGGGGGGATTAGGAAGAGAAGGTCCAGGAACGCGATATGACGCGCCAAGCAATGCAAGGGGCTCTCTGAAGAGGGAGATCGAAGGAGAGGGGTGGCGGCCGGACTTGGGGTGGATACTTGCGCGGCGACGACAGAGCTCCAAGAGGGAAAAAGGGGTAGAGGGAGAGTAAGGGGATAAAGGAGGCCGGGGTGCCCCTTTTATAGACGAAGACGGAGGAGCGGCGTGGGTTGCAGGTGCGCGGGCGCAAGCACACGGGCGGCACGCCCGGGAGCGGGCGCAAAGGGCAGGGTATGGGCGGTAGTGTGCAACACGAGACCGATGGGATTCGCGACGCGGGGTAGAGTGGCTAGAGCAAGGGCGGCAGCGGGATTCACGGCGCACAGGCTGGTCCTGCGCTGGGAGCGGGGGCGGCAGGCCCACACAAGGCTGGGCCAGAGCCAAAGCAACAGGAGGCCAAGCAAAGGAAAGAGAAAGGAAAGAAAGGAAAGAAGAAAGGAAAGAAAGGAAAAGTAAAAATGAAAAATGAGGAAAGGAAAAAGACAAAGGGAAAAAGGAAAAGAAAGAAGAATTTTGTGGAAAATTCAAATTTGAATTCGAAACTCGGTAAAGAATTTGAATTGAGTTGGTGGAGTTTGAATTTGAGAAAACGGTTTTGAATTTGATTCATTGCAGAAGATCTAAAAGAACTCCAACACTTTTAAAATAATTAATTTTAAATTAAATTTTACAACAAATAAAAGAGATTAGGGAAAAACAAAAAGGAATTAAATTAAATCAAATTCCAAGAAAAATAGCAAAAGAATTTAGAGAAAATCCAAGAAAGTCTATAAAATCCAATAAACCCATTTTGAATTTAATTGAAGTTTGATTTAATCATTTAAAATGTTTTTTATTTTCTAAAATTTCAATTTAAGCTTTACTTAATTCAATAAATTTCAAATGATTTATTTTATTTTGAAAATTTCAGAAAGACCCAAAAAATGGGATATTACATGGGTACCGGCCCAACATCCAGCTCAATTCTCAGAAGATAAAACCTCACCTTTCAGTTGAGGTAAGAAAGAGAGCAGTACTGTCCCTATATCATCCAGGATGCTAGCAAAAGGATAAGCATATATTAATCGTATCTTCTATATAGCTGAGCATTTCAATAAGTCAACACTTCTCATTATCCTCAAACAAAGGTGCATAATACATTACGCAAAACTGAGATAAGTTACCCCTACAAAAGAAAAACACGTCTGGGATACACGCTATTAAAAACTGATACTTGCAGTATCACATACTCTTTTGCCTGGTTGGGAATTTAATTCATGAATTCGTAACCCTGGAATTAGCTGAATGGTGCTTCCATAGGTACCTATGCCCCAGCTGCTGGAATGGTTGTATCAATGTTGCTTGGCGTCAACACGTTAAAGCCATCAGCTGCTGTCGATACGATCATCCCAGGTATCTGTGGGTGCCAGTGTAATTCTTTCAAATCTTTCTGTCCCTGCACATAAAAACAATGAATATCATATATTTGTTTCTTTGCAAGCAACAATGCTGTTTAGGAAAAATGCTTCAGCCACAAAAGATGACAATGAAAAAGAATAGCCATCTTAATGAGGCCACGAACTGGTGATGTTTAATACCTTGATAAGAAAGTGAGCAAAAAATTAATTTGTCAGAAGAAATGTGATAATAGTACCTGATGAACAAAGAGAAGTTGTGGGGGCAAATCTTCAGGAGCATTTGCCTGCTCTTTCATCTTTGCTTTGAATTCGGCCTCCTCTTCTGCATCTTTTTCCAATGAAAGATCCCAAATTCTGAAGACACGAACAATTCAGGATGTTATAGCAAAGTAATTCGAGGTATCACAGAATAGTAGGCAAAACATTTAGGCAATTTGGCGCACTTAAAACATAAATGAAAGGAGGGAAGGAGGCAAGGCGACTTACGTCAGTTGATGGTCAGCAGATGACACAGCCAATGTTGATGCTTCATGTGGACTCCATTCCACAGATGTAATCGGGTGCTTGTGGTATTCAAAATGTGCTACCAAGGAGTCATCCTACCAGTACAATAGAAAGCATAAGGGAAAAAGATTTGATGTGAATATATCATTCACAAGCAATACTATTATACTAAATAATAATGGCAAACAGAAGAAACTATTATTAGTTGTATATAAAGCCAAAAATGGTAATATAACATACTAGGTAGTAGGTAGTAGTCTACTCTAGCTGCACTAATTTTTACACAAGAGTCGCGATGTATGTACTATATACTACCAGCATATATCTTGTATTATCTTCAAAAGACCCAGTCACTTGTATTTTTCTTTCTGAATTTAAACACATAGACAGGAGGCAAACAGAAGCCCAACAAAAAAAAAACATAATCACACAGATAGAGAAAAACGCCAGTTAAGTGGGTTGTCTGAAACTAACCAGCATAAAAAAATGTGCTTTATCAAGACGAAAGTACCTTGATTAATCTAAGATCACGAATTGAGAAACTGCCATCATCACATCCTGAAGCTAGCATACAGCTAGCAAGCCTGATAATGAAAGTCACAATATGTATAAAATATTATGCAGAAGAAATGATAGTGCTCATGAAGATAATAATTTTTTTCATTAGATATACCGATTCCATGAGATAACATTCACATCAGCATTGTGAGCCTTAACAGAAATACATGGTTTCTTCCCTTCCCGTATATCCCATATAGATATTGTTCCATCCACTGAACAAGAGGCAAATATGTCGGCTTCTGTGGGACTCCACTGCAAGGATATAATTATAATAGTTGAGATAATCAAATTTTCTAGAGCACATAGGAGTAGATATATGATACATCATTCAATGGCATGCCTGTAGATCTTCAACGCTTGCAGAGTGTCCAACAAATGGTTTTGTATCTATGTTCCAATTGTTTGAAGTCGGCTCCCACAGGTGAATGCACTTGTTGCAATCACCTGCATAGACAAAGCATTAAATTGATCTACATCAATTTCCATATACCAAACTAAATGATACTGCTGATTTATGAACACAGAGATCCACATGATACATTAACATGGTAACATTTTAAACACCACAGTAGAGGACAAACACTGTAACATGGATAAGATCTAATGCGCACCAGAGACAAGTCTTCCAGTAACAAGTGGACTCCAATCAATTGCATAGCCTTCATCTTTATGGCCACCAAATATTTTCACAGGTACATGATTATGGATTATGTCATCTTCTTTGTGTGCAGCTGTTCCTGAATCTACTAATGAATTAAGGAAGGAGCTGAAGTCCCACACCTGCATATGTAGCAATAGAATGGTCAGTTAATAACTATACACAAAGAAGTAGTCGGTGCCGTACATTCTGTTCTTGGGCAAGTTTTTCAAAAGGAAATACTATGCATATTCTATACGTTCTGTTCCAGGGCAAATAGGATAGGGGATTGATGTACAAGTTTTTTTTTTTTTTTTTGAGACTCGCGATTGGTGTACAAGTTGAGTGGGCCAACCATTACAGTAAATAAAAGAGAAATGTGTGGGGCAAAATGAATTACCTGAACATGGCCTGTGTCTCCCCATGTAGCACATAGATGTGGTTGTTGAGTCATTGAGCGAATCCGATTTACACACCCCGCGTGAGCCACCTTTTTTAGCTGGTACAACAGAACAAATTATAAGCTATCAAAGGGCCATGCTGAATTCTGAAACAATTACTTCCATGGAAAAATTTCCAGTTTCGAACTTGGAAAGAACATACTTGTACAATGGGCTTTGTATCTTCATTGATTTCTTCATCTTCTTCATCACTGCTGCTGTCACTATCCATATCATCGTCACCATCAACTGCTGAAGCTGGTACAGGTTCCCGTTTCTTCCCATTTATGTTTGAAAGCTTGAAAATACCAACGTAATTCCATGAAGCCTTCTCAGCCTGAAAAAAAACAATAAGTCAAGTTCTTAGTATAAAGAGACAAACTATGTTCACAAAGATTGATTCTTTGTGTTGTGGAGCACTGGAGTGCGCAAAAATATTTATATTGGAAAAAATAAATAAACAGAGCTGGTAAACAAGGACAAAAAGTGTCTTGTCATGAGTCAATGACATAATTACGTGAAAATCCATCAATATCATGTCATTTCTTCAAGCTCAAAAACCCAGTGTGAGATCATCATTAATGTTAAATGTCACGCTTATGTTTTAGCAAACCAAGTTGGAGCTTACTTGCAAGCTATCATAATTTCATGGAGACTATGGGCAAGTACATGTTCAACCAGTAACAGGAATAGCAATTAAACACCATGGCAACATTATGCTATAAGTGGCAGGAAGCATTATCATATGTTTATGACATAGTTTTTCTGTGTTTAAAGTTAAGCAATAGCATTTTGTTACAAATAGGCAACATTGCAACACTCTCCCATGAGAATTTCCGTAGAAGTAAGACTCAAAACACACATGATTAGCTACCAACCTAGAAACTAAAATATACCAGTACATGTATGATTTAGAATATCAAAGAGTCACTATGTGGCAGAACTGAAGAGCAATCCCAATTTGTTGGTAACAGGCACCATCAATTGTACTACATACTTACATAGAGGTAAGAATATTCTACATCTAGATTTTGAAGGGGATTAAGAGAAATGCAACCTGAGTTCCAGCAACGCCGTATAATGTATGTGGGAACTCTGATCGGACAAGCCCAAGTTGATCGCGCACAACATCAAAGCTACAATGGAAGGGTAAATCGTTGGGAATAGACCACGATATCTTGGATTCTAATTAGGACATGAACAACGCCTGTTGAGGAGAAATTTTACCTCAAGCAAGGCCAGCCAATGCTAAATCCTCGGAGATAATTGTAAGCCTCAGGATCAAACTGGAGCTCCTCCCCCTCTTCCAGTGCATCTACACCCGGTTGCCATACCTAAAAAGAACAAACCACTAGTTGAGTGTGATTCGCACATAGAAACAAGAACAATCCGCATCTTCTTATCAAAAGAAGAGATTAAAAGTCAAAACTAAGGAAAAGAAATGATCCGTGCATGCATCTGTTTATACGTAAGGATGAGTTATTTCTCCGTCACCTTAGCTGGGCCAGAAGCCACCGCAGGATTAGAAGACGATGAAGCTTCACTTCTCTTGAAACCAAGAAAATAGCAAAATTAGGGCGCAAGCAAAGATCAAAACTTGCAGCAGAGAAAAAAATGCATCGAACGCAGTTCGATATATATAGCCGCGTACCTTGGTCTTGTTCTTGGATTTGGCCTTCTTGGCCCTCTTGATGGTGCGACCCATCAGCTGTCTCCGTGAAGGAAGAGAAGGGCGCCGCGCGGCTGGCGGAACAGGACGGTGCGAAGGTGAGCGGCCGGAGCCGGTGGACGGAGGGAGGGGATCGGAGAAGAGGGGTTCCCTTTTGGAGTGGAATTGGCGGCTGCCGTCGAAGTACCTCAGGGTTTCTTTCATGATCCCCCAAGAGGCGGGCGAGAAGATGGGCCGGGCCAGGCCGAGAGACTCAGCCATTGAATGGGCCTTTTGTCTTGGGCCCAACATCTACGCTTAGGGCTCTATTACCCACGAGGAACGGGTCGGGTATGGGTAGGCGAGTAATTGGGTATGCGGTATGCCCGTATGGGGAGGGTATTACCCATCTGCCCAGTTCATACCCGTCACCAGCGTTGAGTTTCATTCTCCAAATTTTTTTTCTTCTTTCAACCTCCAATCCGCTGGATCTAGCGACGGCGGAAACCGGCAACGAGCGGAGGGCTCCGGCTACGCTCCACGGCCGGCGTTGGGTGGGGCGGACGGCGTCGCCTCGCGTCGAGATCTGCGCTCCGAGCTCCCCGGCGACGCGCCACGTACGGCACTCACCTCCCCCCTCCCCCCCATCGCCTTCGTCCGCATCGGAGGTACACTTCTGTCCTTGTCCCTGTTTCTTCTTGTTGGACTACGACTTCCCGGAGATTCCCGGCTGCGACTTTGGCCGTAGCATGGATGAGTTCTTGCACACGGTGGATTTCTGCGTGTGAATCAATTGAGTTTTAAAGTTATTGATGTTGGTGTGATGGGCCTATGAGAGTGAGTGTTCTTGGGAGGGGAGGAGATTTCTTGGGGTTTTTTTCCCCGGGCAATCCAATCTGCTCGTGCCCAAGATATTTCCGTTTTCCCTCAGAAACTCCCAAGCACATTAATCTTATATGCTTCTAGGTTTCGTCTTGGTTTGATCACTTCAATGTAGCAGTGATTTTTAGGCTTCTTCTTAGTGGTTCAATCACTTCAATGTAGCAGTGATTTGTTTATGAACAAGAACTGATTTATGCACGTGTGTGGGTAGTACTAGACAAGTGCATATTCTAGTCTGAGCTGCAGCATCATGTGAGTGTGTGTATATTTCACTCTGAACTCTTGTTGAAACATGAGTTCCTCTCTTTCAAGAAAGATTTAGGAGGTAAACTTATTGATAACTACGTAACTGTTGCATGATTAATGAATTACTTGTAAGTGTCCTATGTTGTTGCAGGTCGGAGTCCTCGGACAAATATCATAAGTTTGCCAAACATTGTCTAGTCATATATACATGTTAAGACCATTTTTTTTCAAGATGCTGGGAGGTTATCATTTATGAAGATTGAAGTGAATATCTAAATAAAATCTGATGGCAAATAACTTGTCAATGGTAATGACTAATGAGCGTCGTCCGTGACAATACACTAGTCGGTTGCATCATCAAAACAAATCATTCGATTAAATTTTTAGTACATTGAATTCCATCCAAATGTGACGCTCGTAGACAGATCTGGCCATCTGTTCCGTAGGCTATAACTTCCATTCTCAAATTGCCTAGATGTGCTATACACAACCTTAAGCTAATCCATTAACTCTCCTAACCTTCTTAATGCCTGGTATATAATCCTCTAATTAATCAGGGCCTAGCAAATCGGCCGCTGGAAGAGTAAAGTTTGCAAAAAATCTGAGCACACGCCAACTCCCAATAAGGGATTCTCAAGGTTTTGCTTTCCATGAGCAGTGACTATCAACTCCCCAATTCGTGCATACATCAAGTAATTGGGCGCAAACCTAACCAATCCAACCATCTAATTTGACAGTTCAGAGCAAAGCAGGCGGAAGCTGAGGCGGATCGGATACAATCAATCCCACGGGAATAAGGAGGAGGAGAGAGCAGGTTACCTTGCCGGTCATGTGCACGAGGTTCCTGTGCGTTGCGTTGCTTTGTGTGGGAGGAAGAGGGGGGCGACTGATTGGTGGTCGGTGCAAGTAAATTTGGGGGAGACGACATCAATTTTGAATGATGGATGGAATTTAGTGCAGTAGAAATTTAATCGAATGATTGGTTTTCATGATGCAAATGTACTGTCATGGGCGGCGTTCATTAGTCATTACCATTGACAAGTTATTATTCATCAGATTTTATTTAGATGTTCACTTCAATCTTCATAAATGATAAGGACTCAAGCATTTCAAGTTACAATCCTGACCGATATACTGGTTGACATCTGTGACCTTTTCTTTTCTTTTTCTTTTTTTCATGCAGATTGCTCTTCTACGATGAGCTGGAGATTTCCTCATTTTGGGTAGGTTAATGCCATTGAAAGCAATCTTGGTGTTGTTGCTTCTTCTCATTTCTGGGTCTTGGCCATTCATTTTTCAGCCTCATGGAGCTGATTTTTACTCTTTCTTGTATGAATTGAGTTGCCCCTTATCTTAAAAGCAAATATTGGGGAATAGTGCAAATAAGTGAGTTTTTGGCAAATATAGCTCTGTTGATTCTCGCAATAGCAAATGTAGCTTTCTCTCCGCACTAAATGCAAAAAAAGTCACCTAAAGTCGCGGAACGACAGCCGGGCTAAAGTCGCGGCGGTGCGAGTCCGTGCGCACGGTCGCCGCACCGCGTCCGTGCGTGTGCCACGTGGCGTGGCGACGCGTGGCATGAGGGCGTGGCGTGGCGTGGCGCGCGGGCGGGCGGGCGGCGAGCAGCGCGCTCGTGGCGCACGGACGCGAGGCGGCTCTGCCCCCAGGGAGCACGGACGCGGCAACGCGTCGCTCCGCCAGCGACTCCGGCCCTCTGGTGTACGGACGCAGTGCCTTTTTTCCATTTGGCGCGGAGAGGGAGCTACATTTGCTATTGTGCGCATAAAACGCGCTATATTAGCCAAGAACTCCGCACCTGTTAGCTCATGCTACTCTGTATGTCATTGCCAGCCATCAGGCTTGGTACGGTGCTTAATTCTTAGTTTTTTGTAAGCCCTACAGAAATTTTCTCACTTTTGCTCCAGAATATTATTTTGCCAGCCTAAGAGAGTTGGCCTAATTACTACTGTCATTCCTTGTGGTTTGTAAGTTACATTGAATTATAAGATTAGCATATGCGAATCAACACTGCGGTTTAGTATGATTTGTCTTAAGCTTGCTTTGAAACTTTTGCTTCTCTTACGTGCTGACTTTGGCTCTGCTGAATGCGTGCTAATAGCAGCTCTCAGCAGCAGCAACCTGATACAAATTTCCAGGACATCCCTACGCAATCTTGGTACCCTCCCTCGGTGGTAGGTTCATCTTCATATCCATCCACGCCCAGCTCTTCCGGTGCTAGTCAACATCAAAGAGCTTCAGATCATCCTCAGTCTTCATCGCGTGGTCAACCATCTCCAGCTGAGGCTGCAGGGATAATTGCTCGTTTGAAGGATAAGAGGTAACCGAATGGCCTTCTTTTCTGTCAGTATTGCTTGTAGCGTTTTGTATACAACATTGTCTTTGACTCTTTGTATTTTTACCTTACCTGATCTGTATTATGGATTACAAAATACAACTGCTCTGTTACTTTCTTACCATGATATGACTTGTATTTCTATTTTCAATGTTTATCCTTGAACTAAGGTACTTCGGACTTGGCAAACTAACGCTATTTAGAGAAATGTTCTTTTTAAAGCAGTAAAATTTTGATAGTAGTCACACTACTATAATGGTATCAAGGCTGTGTTCTCGAAAAAAAATATTGATGTCAAGGCTGGCATTTTCTTACTGTGTGTACCATAGCAGCTAAAATTCTTTGGCCATGCTAAATTTTTCTGAACTTATTAGAAGGTAGAATTATACCACCATTGCTTAATAAGACTAATTTTAATGCTGAAATGTAAAATTGTTACTTTTTTCTCACAACACCTCTGCATGTGCTATTTATTCTCTTTATAGACAAGAAAATAATGTGGCCAACGCTTACTGAAAAGAGCTGAGCTGTTCTGCTAGCCGGCTACAAAATGATTCTGTTGTGTCATGGTCTGTGCTATATGAGTATTCTAATATCTGTACACTGTAGTAGGGCATGTCCCTTTTAACTTCAGCACATGCCATCATATCACAGATTGGCATTACAGAGATCAGATTGACCTGTGTAAGAACGGAAAATTCTTTGATGTGGTCTACTTAGTGTCTTCAGGCAAGCCAGATGACCAGAACAAAAGTAGAGGGATTGAGCAGGATGATTCTAGAGGGAAAATATCAAAATATAGAATACAGATTAATTACTGCTGTGTAGAAAACAATCTACAGAAGGCATGACAATTGGTGTAAGTTCGAGGGGAAGTAGATAAATGCTAGAGAATTTTGGAAGGAGCGCTTATGCATGGTTCTGTTGTGTTTCTAATTTCCAAATGTTTACAGTGTGTGTATTTGCAGAGTATTCCTTTATACATGGTGGTGCATACTTGTTTGGAATACAGAACTGAGCCATGGTTTATCATACTGTTGGTACCAGGGAAAAAATTCCCGGCCGGTAACCGCCGGTTACCGGCTACCGGTCCCCCTCCGGGAAAAGCAAAACCGGAACTAAAACATCCGGTTTAGCAACTTCAAAATTCAAATTTCAAATTTCGGACGAATTTTAAGCGAATTTGATCGAATTTCAGCCGGAAAAAACGGATTTCGGTAACGGCGGTTACCGTTCCCGGCCATCCAACGGGAAACATCCCGGTACCGGTTTTTGGAACCCTGGTTGGTACTAATTTTTTGCCTTCTGTTTTTGTGCAGCGTTGATGAGTTGCAGAGGCTGTTGAAAGACAAAGAGGCATATAATGCTTTTTTCAATTCACTCGATCAAGTTAAAACCCAGAACAATGTAAGCTTTGTTGTTGCATGTACCATTGTTTGATAATTGTGTTGTTGACTTCACCGCGGTAATGTTGAACTGCCCTTCTACATGATAGCTACCATTTGTAATGATCTTTCTCTTTCATTGGTTCTAATTATAAGTGGGGTTGCTAAGAATGGCTGCCCTTGTTTTTATTAGTTTGTGTTTCTGTTGAGCATAAATAGACTACATTTAGACTTTTAGTAAATCAATCTAGTTATGGATAATACTTCTGAATTTTCCCGGTTAATTAGAGACGTCAGATTGGCAAACTGATGCACATCAGTCCAAATTGATTTTATTTTGTGCCAGATATATTTCTTAAAGTTTTATCTGCATCTCCTAGTTAACAAAATTATTGGAAGCTTACGTACTGCAGATGTTCATGTGAGCTTTGTTACTTCTACCTTATAAATTGAACAAATGGATCGAGCTCTGTTGTTAAATAGTTCAGGTGTTAACTGTTCACTTGGGGCCTCGGAGGGTTGGAATGAACCCCTGTTGTTAATTATATGCTCTCTCTCTCTCTCTCTCTCTCTTTTCTGGCCCCTCATCTGTGAGGCTGTGGGCTGTGGCACATCTCCTGTGTGTGGAATTGAAGTGGTTTAGGAATTCACATTGGTGATTATTCGACAATTATTTTGTATTTGATGCTGACTGCTGTTAATCTAAATAGAAGACTAATCTGAATGCTAAATCTTTTAAGAGATATCCCACATAGAAAATTCTTAAGTGGCCACTTGTCAATTTTCTCACCTGTAGCTCTTTCTTAATGTTCAGTTACGCGATGAGCTTAGAAAGGAGACATTGCAACTTGCAAGTGAGTTGCTCATTTTGTTTCTATAAATTGACTTAACAGTGTTTCTAAATCAACTATATTTTTGGATTGGCTGACCTGTGAGGAAAATATAAACAACTTGTTATTGTTTCTAAATGAAATATTGTTGGATATATGGTGAACTTGCAGGGGAGAATTTGGAAAAGGAGCAACGGAACTTGGAGCTCAGGAATCAGGTTCTGTAGAATTACCTCCATCTCAGCGACTACTGTAGTTATGCTATTCATTATTTTAATCCCGTAATTATAAAGAAATTAAATTCAATTAAAACTGTAATAAAAACTATGCAAAATTCTTACCGTGATGCTTTGCACAAGTTTTCTTTTATTGCTGTCTGCACTTCATAAATTTTCCCTGCTATGGTCTAATACCCAGACCGGTACTGTAGAGTTTAGCACCATGTGAACAGTAATGTCTGCATGTATTAGGCATGATTTATTATTTAGAAATCTATCTATTAAGTGTTTGGTATTATCTATTAGTTAAGCAAGTTATTTTTTGATTGGATTGTTAGAGATACGTTTTCTTATAGGTTATTTTTTAGGAGTCAAGTCGAGTTATCCCTACAAAAAAGATAGCATGTATCCATTATCATTTATCAATCAAGCAAAGATAAACAAATTTAGTCTCTAACCATTGGCTAAAGATCGGAGCATCCTTGTTCGTCGGGAAGAGTCCCGGCCGAGCTTGGAGGGCGATCTTCGCGTTCTTGGTTAATCAAGCTTTAGAATCTTGCTACCTCGACAGGGAAGAGCCCTGCTGACGGATAGATAAGGGCGAGTGCTATACCCTTGGTCCTTGGACCCGTACCGAACCAACAAGCACAACATTCTCTTGCATTCTAATAGCATTTATGATCTGTACAGTGCACTATAATAAGAACTACAGAAGTAGCTGCTGCTCAAGACAGGTTGGCTGATTTGGAAAGGCAGAAGGACGAGATTATGAAGTCCTATTCTCCTGCAGCACTGCTCGACAAGCTCCAGAGTAAGCACTCTGAACATTTGCATCTGCAAGTCCTGTCAGTTGAATACTTTCATTTGAGATTGCTTACCTTGTGAATTGCAATTGTATATGATGTACATTAATACACCACACTCATGCACATGTTTGCTATGCGCGCATCAGCATCAGAATGTTTGCAATGCATGCACCACACTCGTGTACCGGCCAGTGACCAGCCGGGAGCTTGTTCTGGCCACCCAGTGGTGCATGTGTGGTGCCAGTTCCAGAAACCTTGATTAGTTGCTTCTAAAATATTACTTGGAAGTTTAATAGTGTAATGCTATTTCTCACACAAACCCATCTCTGACATGCGTGGACTTTACCTTGGTGCTTGCCCAGAGTCGATGGCAAAGTTGGATGAGGAGTCTGAGGAGCTGCATCAGAAGTTCCTGGAGAAGGACATCGACCTGCCTACCTTCGTGCTGAAGTACAAGAAGCTCCGCGCTGCCTACCACAAACAGGCGTTGCTCCATCTTGCCGGCAAGACCTCGCTTCGCTGAGATCAATTGTCTGTCTTGCTGGTCGAATCATTTGTGTCAGCTTTGTTGCATGTATCCCATTTCTTCCTCGTTCTACACTAATGGCGTCTGTCAAGTTGGCCCTGTTTTTTGAGTGCAGTGTGTGGTAGGGCTTGTCAAACATCAAACTGGGATTGGATGTATAGTTATGACTTTCTACATGAGCACCAATACATTTCACGTATGGCGTGCTGCTTCCTGCACAGTGGGCCCAGTAGGGTTTTATTGGAGCTGTTTTCTGCCTGATGGTTGGTAAACAGACGCAGCGAGGTTAGGAAATGGATCCTTTCGATGCAGATGATCTGCAGTGTTCTGTATTAGAAAGCGATCTCTACTGTTCGATTAAAAAAAACAGATCAATACATATATTATTTTTGCTGCTGTGAATGTTTCGCTGTTCTACTGTACCACTGCCGAGTACTGTTTGCACTCACAAAACACTGTTAACTGATGTGTTTGACCATAGTCACGGAGATACGGAAACAGATTGAACCCTTCTTTAATGGTTATTAACGACACACGCAAATGACGCAGTGTGTTCGGACAAGAACATGCCAAGCATAACCTATCTAGCTTCTGTTGATCTCATACGAAGCTAAACTAAGATCGTACTGAACTGAAATTTTCTTATCAGGATATTCCCCGTCGTTCTCCGCCCCGTCACCGCTCGACTTTTCTGCTCCCTTTTCACTGCACCCATAAAACTGCCCTAGTTATTCAGAGATTTGCTCCTACACAGGATCAAAGCATCGAACCTGTAGTGGGTTCTGATTCCACTGGATTACATTACAAGTTGCCAAGAAAGATGCGCTGTGCATTGGGATAACTGGATCCTTTTCTTCTCTGATTCGTTCATCGAACAGTCCATGATCTTGCATTGCACGGGACAACAGAATTCTTACCAACCGATTCACAAAACGTTCTGGGATTGGATCTGATCTCTGCATTATTAGCTGCGAATTAGAACAATCCAAAGGCATAGGGAAGTCGTGGCTGTGTTGATGTGCAATCTCAAGTCTCAACGCTGGCCATGCATGGGTGTCTTCGTGTCAATTTTTGCAGCTTTCCAAGTGTGCGAGAAGGGACCTGACAAAAAGTTTTGCACGGGGGTGTGTAGATAGGGCTAGGGAATTACGTACGTACCTAGTATAATTTACTGCTGTCTTCTTTTTTTTTTTAAGGAATGGTAAGAGAGCTGCTATTGCTGTATTAAAGACGGATAGAAAACCGGAAGTACAGAAATTCCGACCCTACGGACGTAGTCCATAATGAAAGAAAGCTGAACGTGGAAAGAAATAAAAACCAACGAAACAAAAAAAAATCTGTCCAGGACTCTCTCCATTCTCTGCCGCCCCTCTTTATGTGCCCTGGGGATTGTTTCTTTGTTTTTTCTTTGTTTGTGCTGTTTGAAAATGACGCATTTGTTTTGTTTTGTTTTGTTTGGCTGCTGCAAGGGATTAGTCTGCAGGTGTTCAAGACTTGAAATGAAGTACGTCGACAATATGCAAAGAGATGGCTCATTTTGGAGCCTGTTGCCATTTTTGGATTCTTGTTTTTTGCGCACATGGATTACTTACGTTTTACAAGCTGTCGCTTGACCGTATATGAACATATCATTCCAGTCCTGATAGTCTGATACATGTCAAGTGTAAATGCGCAATACATAGTTACAAGGTTCTGTGGGTTGATCTGCTCTTTGAATTTTCCTTGTATTCGTAAGTTTTTTTTCTTCTATAAATTAGATATGAAGGTTTTTTAAAAAAAAAACTTTTGGGGGTTTATAAACCCCACGTCACTCTATTCGAATCATCGCTCTTAGAGCATGTACAATACATATGCTTAGAGAGGTGCTTAGCAAAGAAAAACTGATTTTTCTTACCACATAGAACAGATAAGGTGCTTATTTTGTAACATCAATGCTTGATTAGGTAAAGATGCTTATATATATAGCTATATATAACTAATGGATAATATGATCATCTAATCACCTACAGCCCTTGTGAGGACCCCAGTTTATTTAGCTTGTAATGTTTAACCAACCACCTGGTCCTAGCATCACAAATCAAATACACTAAGCCTCGAGACATGCATACTTCCCAGAACTGCAGTATGCACACATCTTCACAAAATTATGCATCAACTCCATTCTAAACATAGAGTCCAAACATCGCGATACTAAACAGTAAACAACACAGTAGAGTTATTACAACAGGGGCCGACCGGCCAAAGTACAACAGATAACTAAATAAACAGCGGAAACAAAAGTGTCATAAGATGGCTATAAACAAAGTCAATCAGTGTGCCTTAGCCCACAAGGCAACCAACCGGACCGTCAAGCTAGTCGTCCCAGAACCCGCACATCTCACAGAAGTAAGGCCCTTGGAGCTCACTTGCTTCCTCTGCAATAAAAATATTAAGCAAAGCCAATGAGTACAAAAATTGTTTTTGTACTCGCAAGACTGACGTGTGGAATAGCAGACCTACATATAACTACATGCAGACTTATTTGAGTGGAGGTTATATGTCTCATTTGCACAAAGTCAATTTGATTTGCAATAGTGTAATACAATTTCAAGAGCAAGTTTACAATTCATTTGATTGTTGAAATAACAGCGAAATAAAGATAGGTACAAGTAACCACCTGGAAGTGACTATCCCAATAGTCACCACAACATAGCACGAATCCCTGATTCGTACTACCCATCAAGTTTTAGTTAAAAGGTTGTAGTCTAACTCTTGAAAAGCTTACCCAAGCGTGTCCATAACCTAGGACGAGGCTATTCGAATAGTTTTAACCCTGCAGGAGTGTACCAATGTACCCACACCTCAGACCGCCTTTTTGCCACAAAGCACACTTCCGAAGGTATGCCGGCAAAGCTAAGTCCTACGAGACGTTTCCAATATTGTGTATTAACTACGAGCCGCTCGTATGGATAGAAATTCATACGCTTACATGGTAAAGCCGAAAAGACAACTACCCACTCAGGGTAAAGCTTTTCGGACAACTACCATGCTCCCAACACCATCCCTCCTATGACCCCCTGCGACTCAGAGTCAACACACGCCAAGGTACTAAGTCAAGAGAGGTCCCATACCCTCTAGTGTGGTTAGCACGCAAAATTGCCTGGATAACAGGTACTCACAAGATGTTCGGTCCTTAATTGACCCGGGCACCATTCCAGTCACACCCAAAAGCACACCATCATACCATTGTGCCCAAGTCCAAATCATTTTATTTTCGTTTTTAGTTTTCACAATTAAACATAGCAAAAATGTTGAAACATAAAGTTATAATAATTTTGTGTGATCAAGGTTACCGACTAAGTCGATAACCGCCTAATTCTACCGATAACTAAGCATGTCTAAGCAGTTAAATTCGTATCTACTAAGTGACAAGAGACCATCCAACGATCTCTAATCACAGCAAATAACCTAGGCTCAGATAGTAAAGGAATATCATTTACCTGCAGATTATGCAACTAAAAGGGTCTACTAACCATATTTTAACAACAAAATAGCGATGCATACATATAAATTGCAAACAAAATATTAGTTTGAATATAAAAGGGATTAACATGATCAAAGCGCTTGCACAGTTCTTTGTTGCTCAATATGTTCTTTGAGGCTCACTCGATAATACGAATAATCGTCGCAATCTATCGATCGATCAAAAATAACGAATAAGAACAAATAACACCGACAAAACTAAAAAATTCAATATAATCTAATGAGCACAAAATTCACACAGCAGCTAGAGCACGATTTTACAAAATTTTAGAAACAGAGAACACTTTATTTAGTGATATGAAGAATCCCCTAAGAATTTTCTAACTTAGAAATACATAAAAGCATCATTTAATTATTTATCAAAATTTCATGAACAGATATACATTTAAAATCTATTCTGGTAAATAGTACATTAAAAATGAAAATTAACAAAATTGGATTCATTCGATTTGGATCAAAATTGAATTAGATATGAATTTTCTAAGTTTAATTGAATTAATAGTGCAAAAGAAAAATCAATTTGGAAATCCCAAAAACATTAACTTCTTTTTACACACACAGCCAGCTAGCCACAGCGCATGACAGGTGGGCCCGAGATCAAAATGCTGACCTGGTCAACATTGACTGGCTTCGGCTGAAGCTGACTACGAAGGCGTATTTTAAGAAGACTCTTTCTGATTACGAAAACGAAAATTGAAACTAAGCATATAGAAATTACGTGTTTCTCTGGTGAAGACGTATTTATAACTTACATCAACCCTAATCCGAACAAGAGGGCCCACGCGCAAGAGGAACAAAAGGATTTATTTTTGTTTACTCGCTACAGTGATCGCCCGAGCGTCCGACAACAGAGGAGCTCGGGGCCGAGGGCTTGCCGGGCGTGCCGCCGGCGGCGCGGTCCATGGCGGCGTGAGTGGGTGGCCAAAATGGAAAGCCTATACGCTGGCGAAGCTACGGGTGGTCGGGTCACCGCCGGAGATGAACCGGAACGGCAGCGCGACATGGAATGGCGGCGGCGAACTACGACCGAAATGGCAAAACGCGGAGCGATGGTCCTGCAAGCAATAAAGCGTGCGCACGAGTGACCAAGAGGTACTAGGAGCTCACCGGAATGACACGGAGAGGAGGAGCTTGCCGGAGATGGGCTGCCGGCGGTGAACCGTGGCGGCGACCAAGGTGTCACCGAGGAGAGAGCAGCCTGAGGAAAAATAGAGGAAAAGAGAGGTGGGGAAAAGTCAAGTAGGGTTAGGAGACCGTGCATGAGCAAGGATTTGGAGAAAGAATCATCTCACCGGTGATGAGGAAGAAAAGACTGTTCCCGGCCGGGATTGAGGAACATCAAAATTCGTCAACACCTGCAGATGAATCTCAAAATTAGCTGAGGGGAAACAAGAGTGGTGCCCTGGAACACGAGATGATGCGCAAGGAAGAAAGCGAGCTTCACTGGTTGTGGTGATGACACGGCGACGGCGTCACGGTCGTGAACCAGAGATAGCGCACTCCCTTAGTTTGAGCTTAGAGGAAGTAAAGGGAGGTAGGGAATGGCTTTGTGATGTCCAAAAGGGGAAGAGGAAGCTTCGGGTGCCTTTAAGAAGGGAGAAAGGCGGAGGAACGCGAGAGAAGAAGCTCTCGGCGACGATGTGGTCGGGAGCAGAGGCGGCGAACTGGTGAGTGAGATGACAGGGCGATTAATGCCTCATCAGGGTATGGACCAGCAGCGGAAGATGCGGCCGAGGTGAAGCGCGCGAGAAAACCGAGAATGGACGGCGAGGCGAGGTGGCACACATGCACGTTGCCGACAGCACTCAGCTCTCAGTCGCGAGGTAGGTGACGGCCTGACGAGTGGGGCCCGCCCGTCAGCGACAGCGACAAAGCGGCGCGAGCTGGAACCAAGTGCGGCGCGGTCAGTTGGTTTGGCCCAACCAAGAAGATGTCGACCGCTAGATCAAAAGGGACGGTCGAGATTCGGCGGTGCATCTGGACGGTCCGAACAGATCGAGCGCGTGAGGACCGCACGATTTGCATCAGACGATCGACAGCCATCGGGCTCGCGTGGTGCAGCTAGGTGGTGCGGCTGAGCCGAGCGGCGCGGTCGGACTCGAGCTCGAGTTTGAGTCCAAGCCTGATGAATAGTGATTTCGGACTTTGATTTTGAAAAGGTTGAGAAGATTGGGGAATTTTTAGAGGTATCTCCACAGCTCCAAAAATTACGAAATTTTTATGGTAACTCCTTTGGACAGAGAACAATCTTGCATAATTTTTTCAGAAGTTTTTATGCACCGGATTGCTCCCAAGAAAATTCACAAGCTGCTGCCCTAAGGATTTGACCAGATTTCAAACTGGTTTGACTTGCCCTTTTTAAATAGCAAACAAAATCTAAAAATTGTGAGATTTTGCAGAGAGGTTACTAGGATGGTCAAGAAAATATGAAAAATACTTCCAGAGGATGATCACAAGATTAGGGTTGAAAATTTTGTTGACAACAACTTCCATCACAAGAACATGGTTCTAGAAAATAGCAATTGCTAGGGGAAAATCTTAGAAAATTTCCAAATGATTTCATGAGGCATCAAAAGTTTTAATTTATCCTCATAATATTACATTTGAAACACAAACCCTAACTTAGGGCTGTTACAAAATCTCCCCCCTTACAAGAATCTCGCCCCGAGATTCCGATTAGTGGGAAAAGAAAGATGGGTAGTCTGCACGGAGGCGATCTTCCCACTCCCAAGTTGCCTCATCTTCAGAGTGATTCGACCACTGAACCTTAAGGAACTTGATGGCACGATTCCTTGTCCTTCGTTCAGATTCCTCAAGAATACGAACAGGACGCTCACGGTAGGTCAAATTTTCTTGCACATCGAGATTTTCCAACGGAGACTCCTCAGTCGGAACTCAGAGACACTTCTTCAATTGGGATACATGGAACACATCATGCACTCCCTCAAGTGTAGCTGGCAGCTCTAGCCTATATGCAACAGCTCCAACTCTCTTGATGATGCGATAAGGTCCAACATATCGAGGAGCCAACTTGCCCTTGATGCCGAAACGCCGATGCCCTTTTAGAGGCGAGACTTTGAGATAAACAAAGTCATTGGGCTGGAAACTCAACTCACGGCAACGACGATCTGCATAACTCTTTTGCCTGGACTGGGCCACTCGCAGATGCTCGCGAATCAACTGAACCTGGCTTTCAGCCTCATTGATGGAATCTGGGCCAAAGAACTGTCTTTCACCAGTTTCTGACCAGTTCAAAGGGGTTCTGCACCTCCTCCCATACAAGGCTTCAAACGGTGCCATGCCAAGACTAGCCTGAAAGCTGTTGTTATAGGAGAATTCCGCAAGCGGCAAACACTTCTCCCAATTCTTTCCATAAGAAAGAATACAAGTGTGGAGCATGTCTTCCAATACTTGGTTAACTCGCTCCATCTGACCATCAGTTTGGGGATAATAAGCTGAGCTGAAAGAAAGACGGGTCCCCATAACCTCTTGCAAACTGTGCCATAATCGAGAGGTGAAGAGAGAACCATGATCTGATACAATCGTTCGTGGCATACTATGCAAGCTCACAATGCGAGATACGTAGAGGTCCGCCAGTCGACTGACACTGAGAGTGGTACGCACCGGCAGGAAGTGTGCTACCTTAGTCAGCCGATCGATAACAACCCAGATAGCATCCTTCCCAGAAGAAGTACGAGGTAGACCGGTGATGAAGTCCATGCCGACGGAATCCCACTTCCACTCAGGCACTGGCAAAGGCTGGAGAAGTCCGGCTGGACGCTGATGCTCGGCCTTTACACGGCAACATACGTCGCACTCAGCAACGAACTTGGCAATCTCGCGCTTCATTCGGGTCCACCAGAATCTCTGGCGAAGATCCTGATACATCTTGGTAGCTCCGGGATGGACGGACAAGGGTGAATCATGGGCTTCGCGGAGAATCAAATCCCGCAATTCCAGGACTTTTGGAACCACAAGCCGCTGTCCAAACCACACAACACCGTGCTCATCTTCTGAGAAACACCTGGCTGTCCCATTCCTGATGTTCTCCTTGATGTGACTTACACCATCATCTGATTGTTGTGCCGCCTTGATTTGATCCACCAAGGTTGGTTGCACAACCAAAGCAGCAAGGGAACCGTGCTCAACTAAACCCAGATTGAGCCGCTGAAATTCTTCAAGAAGGGCAGGCTGCTGCTCTTGGAGCATCAAGGTATTGCAATACACCTTTCGACTCAGTGCATCTGCAACAACATTGGCCTTACCCGGATGATACTGAATGCCCATGACATAATCTTTGATCAACTCCAACCATCTTCTTTGCCTGAGGTTCAGATCCGGCTGGGTGAACAAATACTTCAAGCTCTTGTGATCAGAATACACCTCACAGCGGTTACCGGTCAGATAATGCCGCCAAATCTTGAGTACATGAACCACAGCAGCTAACTCCAAATCATGGGTAGGATAGTTGAGTTCATGAGGCCTCAACTGGCTTGATGCATAGGCCACTACTCTACCTTCTTGCATAAGAACACAACCGAGTCCCTGACGAGAGGCATCACAAAAGATATCGAAGCTCTTGTGGACATTGGGAAGAACAAGAACAGGGGCTGATGTCAAACGCTGCTTGAGTTCCTGAAAACTTTCATCACAAGCAGAGGACCACACAAACTTCTTGTCCTTCTTGAGCAATTCAGTCATCGGCTTCGCGATCTTGGAGAAGTTCTCGATAAAGCGACGGTAGTAACCTGCTAAACCAAGAAAACTCCGCACATCGGTGACTGATTTGGGCTGACCCCAAGATAACACATCGTTGAGCTTGCTAGGATCCACAGCTACGCCTCCGGCCGAAAGGACATGGCCCAAGAATGCCACTTCCTTCAACCAGAACTCACACTTGCTGAATTTCGCATATAGCTGGTGCTCACGCAGCTTTCCCAGCACAAGCTTCAGATGCTCAGCATGTTCTTTCTTCATTCTTGGAGTAGATGAGAATGTCATCAATAAAGACCACCACAAACTTATCCAAGTACTCCATGAACACTGAGTTCATGAGATTCATGAACAGGGCGGGGGCATTGGTCAAACCAAAAGACATGACGGTGTACTCGTAAAGACCATAACGAGTAGTGAAAGTCGTCTTCGGAATATCTTCAGCCCTGATCCTGACTTGATGATAACCCAATCTCAAGTCAATCTTGGAGAATACCTGGGCTCCAGACAACTGATCGAAAAGATCATCAATGCGGGGCAAAGGATACTTGTTCTTCACCGTCACCTCATTAAGCGGACGGTAATCAACACACATGCACAAAGTCTTGTCCTTCTTCTTCACAAAGATCACTGAACAACCCCAAGGAGATGAGCTAGGACGGATAAAACTCTTTGCTTGAAGCTCACCTAATTGCTTCTTCAACTCTTCCAACTCATTGGGAGGCATCCGATACGGCACCTTTGAAATTGGAGCGGTACCGGGCAGCAACTCAATGACAAACTCAAGATCTCGAACTGGAGGCATCCCAGGCAAATCTTCGGGGAAAACATCCACGAAGTCACGAACTGTGGGAACATCCTGAATCTCCAAGGCTGGCTTTGCTTCAAGTGTACAAAGGTGTGACTCTTGTAGCTGCGGTGAAAACTCAACCTGCTCGCCAGAGGGGCTGGTGAGATAGACAATCTTCCTGGCACAATCAATCTGTCCCAAGTGTTGGGACAACCAATCCATACCAAGAATCACATCCAGGCTTGCTGAGTTGAGCAGGATAAGATTTGCCAAGAATCTTACACCCTCAACTTCAATAGGAACATCCCGGCATTCTAAATCAACTCTCATTTCCGAACCCGGAGAGCGAATAAGCAGAGGAACCCTCAAAGGAACACAGTGAAGACCACTAGAAGCAGCAAATGATCTTGAAATAAAAGAATGCAATGCTCCTGAATCAAATAATACTGCAGCAGGACGAGTGTTAACAAGAAGTGTACCCAGCACAACATCAGGTGCCTCCTCAACCGAGACATGGTTGACTCGCGCGCCCCCACCACAGGTCTTCGGATGACCTTCTAGTCGCGGTGACCACTCCCTGCCGCGTCCTCCATTAGAGCGAGGGCGCTCCAATCTTACGAGGTAACTATTCGCATAGTGGCCCTTGTTGTGGTGATGAAACAAGTGACCTCGGCAGCCGGGTTACGGGGGCCACCCTGCTGCTAGGCCGCAGTGCGTGGCGAATCACGACTGCGGGGGCGGTGGCGGCGCCGCGGCCTCGGCGGTGGTGAAGCCAAAGAACGGGCCCCAGTGCGGGCCCAACACGGGCGTAAGAGGCGGCTGCGCGATCATTGGGCCTCCCACTTGCGCTTGCGGGACTCACCCAGCGCCTTCACCTTGTGCTCGGCGACGATAGCCTTGTCCACCAAGGTCTGGAAGTCAGCAAAGTCCACAACAGAGAGCTTGTCCTGCAGCTCCTCAGACAAGCCCTCCATAAACTTCTCCTGCTTGGCCTCATCAGTGGCCACCTCAGCAGGAGCGTACCTCGCCAAATGGTTGAACTCATGGAGGTACTTAGTCACAGATTTGCGCCCCTGTTTGAGCGCAAGGAACTCTTTCTTCTTCAGCTTCACAAGACCGGCGGGGACATGAGCCCGACGGAAAGCAGTGTGAAACTCCTCCCATGTGACCACATGGCCAGCGGGCTGCATGGCAAGGAAATTCTCCCACCACGAGAGTGCTGCACCCTCAAGCTGGTGGGATGCAAACAGGGCCTTCTCCCGCTCCTGACACTGAGCGATGTTGAGCTTTTGCTCAACCAGGCGCAACCAATCATCTGCGTCAAGTGGGTCCTCCGACCGGGAGAAATGTCGGCGGCTGCGTACGGAGGAACTCCGCGAGTCCCCCACGAGACTAGTGCCCACCACCCCCAGGTCCCGAGGCACCTGCGGGAGTAGAAGTGTTCCTTACGATGACCTCCAGAATCCGAGTCTGGTCCATACGATTCCGCTCGATCTGAGCGAGAACCTCAGCCATGGTCGGAGGAGGGGGGAAGCTCCTCATCTGAACCAGCCGGCTGATTCCGACCAATACGGGTTCCACCAGCCATCCTGTTCCACCAAGTAAGTTAGTAACAATTTTATAACAGAAAACATAGAAAACAAACATCCATTCTACAAAATAAACTCTAACAGTTCATAACAACAAGGCAAGGTTGCAATTCATAAAATCAACTCCCTAATATGACCAACTCGTATGGAGGAACGAGCAATCAGTTTTAGGAAGACAATCTCGGAATACAGCTGGAAAGCAAGATAAAATCTTCTAAGAAAGGGTTAGACATTTAGCCAACTCATATTATATCTTACCCTTTTATCCCCACAAGTTTGGTTACCCTCTTATTTCCAATCCTACACACTAACCACTAGCTGGCTGTTCAGACTTTCTTCTTTAAGTCCCTGGCCGAAGTCTTCAGCTCCAGAAGTTTCAATTTTCCATTGATAGACAGCCAACACTTTTAGGTTACAACTCTTAGGGTTTTCCCAAACCGATTTTAACCGCTAAGTAGCTACCTTTTGAAAGGAAAGAGAGGAATCAAATTTTTAAACTCAAATTAGAGCAAGATGAGAGTAGAAAGCTAAGATAGATAAGGAGTAAAATCTGAGTATCTACTTAAGCTTTCATAAACCATTTGTTACTTTGAAAATAAGATTTTTCCAAATATCCTAAGGACGATCATGCTTGGGTTACTACGGTCAGGATGGCTCTGATACCAACTTTGTGAGGACCCCAGTTTATTTGGCTTGTAATGCTTAATCAACCACCTGGTCCTAGCATCACAAATCAAATACACTAAGCCTCGAGACATGCATACTTCTCAGAACTGCAGTATACACACCTCTTCACAAAATTATGCATCAACTCCATTCTAAACATAGAGTCCAAACATCGCGATACTAAACAGTAAACAACACAGTAGAGTTATTACAACAGGGGCCGACCGGCCAAAGTACAACAGATAACTAAATAAACAGCGGAAGCAAAAGTGTCATAAGATGGCTATAAACAAATCCAATCAGTGTGCCTTAGCCCACAAGGCAACCAACCGGACCGTCAAGCTAGTCGTCCCAGAACCCGCACATCTCACAGAAGTAAGGCCCTTGGGGCTCACCTGCTTCCTCTGCAACAAAAATATTAAGCAAAGCCAATGAGTACAAAAATTATTTTTGTACTCGTAAGACTGACGTGTGGAATAGCAGACCTACACATAACTACATGCAAGCTTATTTGAGTGGAGGTTATATGTCTCATTTGCACAAAGCCAATTTGATTTGCAATAGTGTAATACAATTTCAAGAGCAAGTTTACAATTCATTTGATTGTTGAAATAACAGCGAAATAAAGATAGGTACAAGTAACCACCTGGAAGTGACTATCCCAATAGTCACCACAATATAGCACGAATCCCTGATTCGTACCACCCATCAAGTTTTAGTTAAAATGTTGTAGTCTAACTCTTGAAAAGCTTACCCAAGCGTGTCCATAACCTAGGACGAGGTTATTCAAATAGTTTTAACCCTGCAGGGGTGTACCAATGTACCCACACCTCAGACCGCCTTTTTGCCACAAAGCACACTTCCGAAGGTATGCCGGCACAGCTAAGTCCTACGAGACGTTTCCAATTTTGTGTATTAACTACGAGCCGCTCGTATGGATAGAAATCCATACGCTTACATGGTAAAGCCGAAAAGACAACTACCCACTCAGGGTAAAGCTTTTCGGACAACTACCATGCTCCCAACACCATCCCTCCTACGACCCCCTACGACTCGGAGTCAACACACGCCAAGGTACTAAGTCAAGAGAGGTCTCATACCCTCTAGTGTGGTTAGCACGCAAAATTGCCTAGATAACACGTACTCACAAGATGTTCGGTCCTTAATTGACCTGGGCACCATTCCAGTCATACCCAAAAGCACACCATCATACCATTGTGCCCAAGTCCAAATCATTTTATTTTTGTTTTTAGTTTTCATAATTAAACATAGCAAAAATGCTGAAACATAAAGTTATAATAATTTTGTGTGATCAAGGTTATTGACTAAGTCGATAACCGCCCAATTCTACCAATAACTAAGCATGTCTAAGCAGTTAAATTCGTATCTACTAAGTGACAAGAGACCATCCAACGATCTCTAATCACAGCAAATAATCTAGGCTCAGATAGTAGAGGAATATCATTTACCTGCAGATTATGCAACTAAAAGGGTCTACTAACCATATTTTAACAACAAAATAGCGATGCATACATATAAATTGCAAACAAAATTTTAGTTTGAATATAAAAGGGATTAACATGATCAAACTACTTGCCTGGTTGCTGTTGCTCAATATGTTGCTGAGGCTCACTCTCGATAATACCAGAATCGTCGCAATCTATCGATTGATAAAAAATAATGAATAAGAACAAATAACACCGACAAAACTCAAAAATTCAATATAATCTAATGAGCACAAAATTCACACAGCAGCTAGAGCACGATTTTACAAAATTTTAGAAACAGAGAACACTTTATTTGGTGATATGAAGAATTCCCTAAGAATTTTCTAAGTTAGAAATACATAAAAGCATCATTTAATTATTTATCAAAATTTCATGAACAGAGATACATTTAAAATCTATTCTGGTAAATAGTAAATTAAAAATGAAAATTAACAAAATTGGATTCATTCGATTTGGATCAAAATTGAATTAGATATGAATTTTCTAAGTTTAATTGAATTAATAGTGCAAAAGAAAAATCAATTTGGAAATCCTAAAAACATTAACTTCTTTTTACACACACAGCCAGCTAGCCACAGTGCATGACAGGTGGGCCCGAGATCAAAATGCGACCTGGTCAACATTGACCGGCTACGGCTGAAGCTGACTACGAAGGCGTATTTTAAGAAGACTCTTTCTGATTACGAAAACGAAAATTGAATCTAAGCATATAGAAATTACGTGTTTCTCTGGTGAAGACGTATTTATAACTTACATCAACCCTAATCCGAACAAGAGGGCCCACGCGCCAGAGGAACAAAAGGATTTATTTTTGTTTACTCGCTACAGTGATCGCCCGAGCGTCCGACAACAGAGGAGCTCGGGGCCGAGGGCTTGCCGGGCGTGCCGCCGGCGGCGCGGTCCATGGCGGCGCGAGTGGGTGGCCAAAATGGAAAGCCTATACGCTGGCGAAGCTACGGGTGGTCGGGGCACCGCCGGAGATGAACCGGAACGGCAGCACGACGTGGAATGGCGGCGGCGAACTACGGCCGAAATGGCAAAACGCGGAGCGATGGTCCTGCAAGCAATAAAGCGTGTGCACGAGTGACCAAGAGGTACTAGGAGCTCCCCGGAATGACGCGGAGAGGAGGAGCTTGCCGGAGATGGGCTGCCGGTGGTGAACCGTGGCGGCAACCAAGGTTTCACCGAGGAGATAGCAACCTGAGGAAAAAATAGAGGAAAAGAGAGGTAGGGAAAAGTCAAGTAGGGTTAGGAGACCGTGCATGAGCAAGGATTTGGAGAAAGAATCATCTCACCGGTGATGAGGAAGAAAAGACTGTTCCCGGCCAGGATTGAGGAACATCAAAATTCGTCAACACCTTCAGATGAATCTCAAAATTAGCTGAGGGGAAACAAGAGTGGTGCCCTGGAACACGAGATGACGCGCAAGTAAGAAGGCGAGCTTCACTGGTTGTGGTGATGACACGACGGCGGCGTCACGGCCGTGAACCAGAGATAGCGCACTCCCTTAGTTTGAGCTTAGAGGAAGTAAAGGGAGGTAGGGAATGGCTTTGTGATGTCCAAAAGGGGAAGAGGAAGCTTCGGGTGCCTTTAAGAAGGGAGAAAGGCGGAGGAACGCGAGAGAAGAAGCTCCCGGCAACGATGTGGTCGGGAGCATAGGCGGCGAGCTGGTGAGTGAGATGACAGGGCGATTAATGCCGCATCAGGGTATGGGCTAGTAGCGGAAGATGCGGCCGAGGTGAAGCGCGCGAGAAAACCGAGAATGGATGGCGAGGCGAGGTGGCGCACATGCACGTTGCCGACGGCACTCGGCTCTCAGTCGCGAGGTAGGTGACGGCCTGACGAGTGGGGCCCGCCCATCAGCGACAGCGACAAAGCGGCGCGAGCCGGAACCAAGTGCGGCGCGGTCAGTTGGTTTGGCCCAACCAAGAAGATGTCGACCGCTAGATCAAAAGGGACGGTCGAGATTCGGCGGTGCATCTGGACGGTCCGAACAGATCGAGCGCGTGAGGACCGCACGATTTGCATCAGACGATCGATAGCCATCGGGCTCGCGTGGTGCAGCTAGGCGGTGCGGCTGAGCTGAGCGGCGCGGTCGGACTCGAGCTCGAGTTTGAGTCCGAGCCTGATGAATAGTGATTTTAGACTTTGATTTTGAAAAGGCTGAGAAGATTGGGGAATTTTTAGAGGCAGCTCCACAGCTCCAAAAATTCCAGAATTTTTATGGTAACTCCTTTGGACAGAGAACAGTCTTGCATAATTTTTCCAGAAGTTCTTATGCACCGGATTGCTCCCAAGAAAATTCACAAGCTGCTTCCCTAAGGATTTGACCAGATTTCAAACTGGTTTGACTTGCCCTTTTTAAATAGCAAACAAAATCTAAAAATTGTGAGATTTTGCAGAGAGGTTACTAGGATGGTCAAGAAAATAGGAAAAATACTTCCAGAGGATGATCACAAGATTAGGGTTGAAATTTTTGTTGACAACAACTTCCATCACAAGAACATGGTTCTAGAAAATAGCAATTGCTAGGGGAAAATCTTAGAAAATTTCCAAATGATTTCATGAGGCATCAAAAGTTTTAATTTATCCTCATAATATTACATTTGAAACACAAACCCTAACTTAGGGATTATCTCCTATGTTTAATTTTTTTTCTTGAATCTCGGTGAGAATGGCAAGAGAGAGAGAGAGAGAGAGAGAGAGAGGAGGAGGAGAAGGAGACGGGGAGTTCAATGTGCATGGTTTGGTCACCTGGGGATGCGGTGGTTTGTCAGCGGCGAGGATGGAGGCGGTGGAGCGTTCGGGCTCACGACGGCAAGGTAGCTCTGGCGACGTTCTAGCGAAGACAAGGCGAGCACTATGTAGAACGTGTCGAGGCGAAGACGAAGGTTTAGACCACGTTGGAGGATATCCACAAGCGGTGGCGCAATTGACAGCGGAGGGGTTTGCAGCCGGTGGTGAAGAAAAGGCGATTGTGGCGAGGAGAGGAGAGAGGGGATGGCTTGCGGTGGAGAGATGATCGAGGGGGAAGAGGGGCTCCCGGGCTCCCATTTATAGGGGCGGAGGGGCACAGAGGCGGGAGATCGGGCACACGGGTGAAACTGGCATGAAATGGGGGTGGGTGGCCGAAACAGGCATGGCGATGGGCGGGGAAGATAAGACACATGTGCGCGCGAGAAAAGGTGAATGAAAATGGGGCATTGAGGAGCTTGAGGCTGGCGGCAATGGTGGCAGTGCAGTGGCTGGAGGAAGAAGAAAGGGAGGAAGGGGATGGCGCTAACAGGTGGGACCCGCATGGCGGTGGGAGAAAGAGAGAGAAAGGGAAAGGCTGGCGTGCAAGCCTGGGATGGCAGTGGGAGGGGAGAGAGAGAGTGGACGGGTAGGCTGGCGGTGAGGTGGGCTTCGGCCCGGGCGGAAAAAGAAAAGAGGTTGCGGGCTGGAGGGAAGAAAATGTGCCGAAGAAAAGGAACTTTGGCCCGAAATGAATTGGAGAATTTTTAATGATTTTTTATTTTCAGAAAATGCAATAAATTCTATAAAACTTCGCAAAAATTCTTTGAATTATTTTGAACTTAATAAAATTATTTTCAACTTAAAGTGGGCTTTTATTTTTGCACATAAATTATTTTTAATTTCTAGAAATTAGGAAAAATCTTTTTAAAATCCAAAAATTCAAGTAAATTAATTAATTCCCCTTAGGACTTTATAAACCAGGGAATTGAATAATTAATTTTTTAACTTTAAAACTCAAGAAAAACCAGGAAAACTCTTCTAAATTCCAAAAAAATCCAATCAAATAATAACTTGTGTTAAAATCGGATTGTATGTCTTGGCACTATAAAGGGTGTGGGGGTCTTGTGAGACTACACACAATTATTTCCAAAAATAATTTCACACGGTATCAGAGCCATCTATCAGACCACGGGTGTCAAATACCCAAAATTCTCATGTGTGTACCGTACTAGTCCCATGATCAGTGGCTAGTACATACATCCACGATATTGGCATACACACACATACACAATTACATATAACACGAAACAAATATGGTACATAACTTAAACAATTACATAGTTTACAATACGGCCGACCGGCCAAATAAAAGTTCAAGTATCAGAATTAGCAGCAAAAATATAATAGATTAAACACAAAAGTCCAGCGGCATGCCCATCCAAACCCTCAGCAACCGACAAGGAGTAAACTCTAGAAAGACCCATCCCCATACCCCTGGTACCGGGACCGAAGAAGACGTCATCGACACATGGTCATCCTCATCCCCTAAACAACAATTTAAGCAAGATTGAGTACATTGCATACTCGGCCAGACTTGTAATGTATCGCAAAATTTATATACATGCTTAGCTAACAAGGGATGAGGTTCTATGCTATAAGTTGTTTTCAGCGTTAAGCAAATTTTATTTGTAACATCAATACATAGTATTTTGCAACAGAAGTTTAAAGAGCAGTTAAATAAATAAGGAACAACAAGTAAGCAACTTGATAAATAACAAATCACAACCCTCCTTGGCCGCGATCATCATCTCATTTTCAGCCATAGACATGGCACTCAAATTTAACAACATCAAAATATCCATCCCAACATTTTCCAACAAAACCATTTTTGAACAAGTAGAGACTATACCCGATGAGGCGTCACTAAGCATGCTCATGACCGTGAGCATGTCTATTTAATAGATTGACCCTCTGCAGATGTGTATAATTTTACCCACATCATACGAATTCTCTAGTTTATCCGGCATCTGTCGATACCACCGCACACAACATTATAGTATGTAGTCTAGGGCATATTGAGAAGCCTTTACATCACCTAGTCCTAGCCCTGCACTAGCCCGGTAATGACAACCCTCATTTCAATCTTGGGTACCTCCCGTCAAAGTGAGGCATTAACCATTGTGTCGGTAAGCTTTGTTCCCAACGCCTCGGTGAAGGGATCCCCTTCGAGCAATCACACATGCTTGTACTACTACGGCCTACCAACATGGTAAAAAGGGGTGCTTAGCTTGCTCTGGTATTGATTATGAGGATGGAGGATCGTTGAAAATTTCGTTCAAGGTATCGACATCTATTAAAAGAACTCATTGCAAATTAATTAAGGAAAAATAATTTAAACAACAAAAAAAAACCCAAATATTCTTGCATATTCATGACAGAGAATGATTTTGGATGAATTTCTCAAAAATTCATTTAATTTGGAGTTCATATGCAAAAGTTATTAAGGTTTGAATTTGCTTCGATTTTGAAAATCCAGAAATTAATAAAAAAAAAGGTGACGTCGAAATCGTATTCTCTGAGGTTTACACTTCTAACAAAGAAAGTGTATTTTCCTATGAGTTCATCTCAGGTTTACGCTGTCCAATAGATAAAGTGCATTTTCCTCTGAACTAAAAGTGGGTTTTCTCATTTTTTTCTAATTTTATTAACTTACATGTGGGGCTTACTCGTTAGTGACTCAAATTTTTATTTTCTTGATTTTATTTATAAAAATAGATGTGATCCCACATGTCATAGACTTGTTATTTATTAACTAATGATTAAACCTATTTTTTATTTTCAATTAACTGATTGCTGGGGTCCACATGTCAGTCTCTCTGTTTTTAAAACATGTTTTAGAACCGAGAATAATGAGTGGTCCCACATGTCAGCGACACATAATCTAAAATCATTTTGAATTAGATTTCTGATAACTTTTCTACTAGTCCCACTTTTCATACTCTTACTAATCTTAAGCACTGTCATTAGCGCTAACCAACACTTAACCTTGTGGGTCGCACCCGTCAAAGAGAGAGAATGGGAAGGAAAGAGAGCAGAGGCGCGCGCGGCCGAGAGGAAGAGGAGCTCGCCAGCGACGTGGTGTGTGCGGAAAGGCTCAGGGGAGCCTGGAAATTGGGAGAAGGTGTCACGGTGATGCTAGAGGAGGTGAAGATGGCTGGAGAGGTTGATGGAGTCGTGAGCGGCGGACGAGAGCGGTGGCGGCCGGGTCGCGGCGGCATTGACAAAAAAGATGTTCTCAGAGCTAAAGGAGATGCGCACTGGGCTCAGTGAGTCTAGACGATGCTGACAGAGTAGGTACGGGGACCTAGGGGCACCAAAGGCAAGCCGGCGGCATGCAACCGCGGCAGCGCCATGGGTAGCTAAAAGGAAAGGGGCACTAGGGACTCGCCCTTGACAAAATGATGCACGCATTAGGACCAAAGGCTCACCATGACCACTAGGGCGAAGAAGATGAGGTCGGGGAAGGTCGAAAGCGGTTGGATGACGATGAGCAACGGTGGCACGGAGGAGGTTCACGGCGACAGCTCTTCTCAGTGACGAAGAGGCTACAAGGAGTATCGCATTAGTTCACTAATGTCCTAGGGACGGTGTATATGCAAGCAATTGGACTGAGGCTCACCGAGCTTCGACGAAGATCGAAAATGGCAGCGGTGGCTGGGAATGGGGAAGATGATGGTGAAGCTCAGATCCTTGGCGAGTTTGCCTACGTTGAGTGAGGGGAAAGCATCAATAGGGTATAGAAAAGATAGTGACGTGGTTAATTTGAGCCCGATCTCACTAGCTAGAGTGATGGGAACATGTTGGCAAGATCGGGTGCATGCCTAAGTCAAGAACGAAGGCAATTGTGGTCTTGCTACGGGGCTCCAGAAGCTGGATTAAGTAGAGAGGAAGGATAAGTGAAGGTCAAGGTTGAAAGTGGCACGCTTGTCGTGGGTAAGGAAGCTCACTAGAGCGGTGGAGCTGAGGAGGCGCGCTCACCGGCATCGAAGACGACGCAAACGTTCCCGTGAAACCAAGGAGCGATCAAGCTTGGGTATGTGCAAATAGAACGTGGGTGAGCAGAGGATGTCAGTGCGCACTATATTGCTTAAGTAGCTGGGATAATTGCATGAGAAGACGGCGGTTTTGCTGGCGTCCTCAGGTCCCTCTGTCCGCGTGGGAAAAAGGGCCGACAGCGCGGTGGATAGCATGGGCGAGAGTAGGCAGAGGTGATGGGGTGGTTGAGTTTCAAAACGGTGGGCGGTGGTCTTGAAGCACACGCGAGCAGCAGAGCAGGCGAGGGCGAGTAGTGCACTGGTGCTCGAGTGAGAGGTGGAAGAAGATGCCTGACGTGTGGGCCCGGCATGTTAGAGAGAGATAGAGAGAGAGCGAGGCACTGGCGCGGGCTAGAACAAGCGCGATGGAAGATGGGCCGAGCTGGGTTTTGGCCCAAAGGTCCGGCAGGAAATTCGAATTAGGCTTTGAATTTTTTAGAAATGGCTGAGAACTTGGCGAATTTGTAAACATATAAAACAAGCTCTAAAATTTATAAAAATGTTTGTGAAAGCTCCTAACACAGTATGGTTCTGACGAGGATTAAAACCTCTATATATTATTTTTAATATATAAAAGACCATACGTCTTCATGGTCGCAACCCCTGAGGTGCACGACCCCACTGGTCGTAGAGATTCCAGAGGTTACATAATGGGTCCCCTAGTCAGACGAAGGCCTAAGCCAAGCTCCCGACCAGGAGAACTGCTCGTAAAAGGTATGAACTGATACTTGGAACTAATTCCAGGTATATTCTCTACCGTATGACGAATGGAGCACGTGTATATTCCATACCATACGACGTTTCTTATCCAGAAGCACTGACGAACAACCTCCATGCGGTTATATGTCTCATAGACATATAACCGCCGAACGGTTGATCCTTTATCAACCGTCACTTGAATCTGACCAGACGCAACGCTTCACATCAGACGTCTTCTCTGGAAGTAACTGCCACCTCTTCGAGGGCTATTTAAAGATGGAACCTGGACGGATCAAGGGGAGAGGAAGACAAGACAAAGCCATCAGACTAAAGCACAAGCCATAGATTCGTGTTGTAGGTCTGACATTGTAAAGGAACAAGCAGTGTTCTCAGGGCATACCCTGTAAAACTCAGTTCATATTAATAAAGAGCAGTCCCATTATTTCCTTAGATTTCCCACGTCACTTTCTCCTTTTCTTTTCGTAAGATCGATATCTTGATCGTCGACAGGTTCCTTGTGTAAATTTTTAGGATTTTATCTATTATCTGATTTTCTAAAAAATTCTTCCAAGTTGCTGTTTTTATATAAATGCATTGTTGCTTTTGATGCTTTTTTTTTAAAAAAAACATTCTTGAATAAATTTTCCCACACATATATATATGCTCAAATTTATTCCTCTTTTTATTTTCATTATACTTTCCCAAAATTAGAATTTTTGGAATGTTACAGCACCCCCCGTTCCCATCCACCACTGAACCCTAACCCTCACTTACCTCAGCCACTGCCGTCGTTGTTCGTCTTCGTTCAATCACATCGCTGTCGAGCAACACCATTGCCGCCATACTTTCTTGGGATTGAGATTTTCCGTTCTTCGAAGGGTATAGTTCTCCCCCAGTGGAGGTATATTCTTAATCTGTTGGCAAAAACATGTACACTTGGATGTCACCCTATTGTTTTATCTATTGATAAGAATCATAAGCTATGTGCTGAGTCGGGAGATCCAATTGACAAGGAAGCTTCCCAAAAGCTTGTTGAGCGTTTCATCTATTTGTGCCATACAAGACCTGATATTTCATATGTCATGAGTGTGATGAGTTGATATATGCATGATCTCAGAATATGACACATGGATATTGTCTATCGAATCCTACAGTATTTTAAGAGTAGCCCTGGTAAAGGCCTTTGGTTCATAAAGAATCAACACCTAAATGTAAAAAACTATTGTGATGCTGTTTGGGCGAGCAGCGTGAATGATAGGAGGTCCACATCTGGATATTGCATCTTTGTGGGAGATAACCTTGTGTTATGGAGGAGAAAGAAGTAGGAGGTTGTGGCTCGGTCTACTACAAAGGTAGAGTATAGAGCAATGGCATTGAGTGTGAGTGAAATGATATAGATAAAACGTTTATTGTCTGAGCTTCGGGTATGGAGGAATAATCCCTTCATGTTGCATTGTAACAATAAATCTGCAATCAACATTGCTAACAATCCAGTGCGACATGATCGTACCAAGCGTATTGATATTGATAGGTTTTTCATCAAGGAGAAGCTCAATGGTAGGATACTGAAGTTGGAGGATGTCAAGTATGGTGAGCAGTTGACTGATTGTGAACAATCCAGTAGCGCTCGTTGTCCAGCCACTTCATCGCCTTCTCCCGCTCCAGCGCCATGCGCCTCCCCACGACGCACTCCTTGGATGCCTTGCATATGGCCTTGTAACTCCAATATACGTACACAATTCAAGACGTTATAATTACTCCATAAGAGAAAATTAAAATGCCAAATTAAGGGCGTTGTTGCTAGTCAGATTAGTGACATGTTTCTCTAAAAAATAATTTAAAAATAGTAACATGTATGCATGCATGGATTGGTTGCCGCCACAAATAGTAGTACATATTTTTATAGGTATATAAATACGTACATGATTCGTAGGCTGCAGAGGTCAGCCATGGGCTGAGGAGAGCTCGCGGTCACAAGGCCGACGATGTTGATGACGACATCGTGAGGAAGAGTGATGGCGATCGCACACCTCCTCGCCTCACCATGGCATGCGACGATCTGTGAGTTTTCAATACCGTAGCGATGGTTGTTGATGGAGGGTGCGAAAGATAGCAGAGCTATATGGGGATTCATCTTTGGTGGTGGATGTTCATTCTTTTAAAACGTATCTCAAACCGAGATGAAGAGACGCATCGTAACGTCGGCGCCCGAGACGAAAAGAGGCATCGTAATGTCAGTGTGCGAGACGAAGAGACGCATCGCGCAGAAGTTGAAGCGGCTTGAACATATCACAGACGGTTCCAACCACAAACCATCTGTGATACAAAATTATCACACGCGGTTATTGTTAAGAACCGTCTTGAACATATCACAGACGACTATATTTAAAAACCATTTGTGAAGTCTGTAATAATCACAGACGATTCTTGTTAAGAATCATATGGGAATTATCACAGACGGTTCTTATTAAAAATCATTTGTGATATCTGATGTATCACGCAGACGGTTCTACCCATCGCTAGTAACATAGACGATCGTGATTGTAAAACCGTCTGTGATAATTACAATACTGATGTTTTCTGGGGAACCGTCTGTGATGAGACGTCCAGTATTGCCTCTTTTGTAGTAGTGAGAGGAATGCCCGGTGGCCGTGCGGTGTTGGGAGGAATGCACGGCCACCGTGCGGTGTTGGCTACGTGTTAGCCCATTGGGAAAACCGCACGATGGCGTGCGGACGAGACTCATCTTCGATAATTCGTCCAAAAAACACGCCAATATGGCTAAAAACTCCACATTTTATTCGTTCCACAAATTAGCATTCGTAGCTTGTACGTACAGAGCTGTACACGACAGCTGCATAACATGCACCATGCAGAACACACTCGAAAGTAGCACTTACCCATGCTGTTATTCCAGAATAGTACTGCACACTTTAATCCCATGCCGAAAGGACCTGAGGCAAAACACACTGCCCCAGAATACTACTGCACACGCAAAACACACTCGAAAGCGTCGTACATCCAAAATCTGTGCCCTAGGTGCACGGGCTAGGCACTGCCGTGCCCTGAAGCCGGACAAGGCGGCACAGTGCCTCTAGGGGCTAGACAACGTGGCTCCGTGGCTCTAGAGTTGGACGTGGTGATTCCGTGGCTCGGGGGTTGGATGAGGGGAATTCATGCTCTTGGGTCTGGAATTTCTACATGATGTATCTGCGGTGATATTTTTGTGCTTGTTTAGAAGGGGGGTTATTTTTGCTTTTTAATAGTGCAACAGTGTCATATCGGGCAAAAACTCTGGCCCACTCTGCCCCGCCGTCTTCCACCACCGTCCCTCAATCTCTCCGACGTCGGCAACCTCCGTCTGTGTGCATCCCCTCCCCCGCCACCCTCTCCACAGTCGCGGCCACCTCCCCTCACCGTCACTTCCCATAGTCACGGCCATACCAGGACACAAGCCTCCTCTGGCGTACCGTCGATTTTTTGATCTACGGCCCAGATCTGTAGGACTTTCGGGTCCCCAATCGCCCCAAGACTCCTTAGCCGTCCATCCTTAGATCTGCGGCTGAGATGCGTGTGCTGTTCGGGACTCCCGAAGGGACTGCGCTCTGAGCCGCTCATCTCCAGATCTACGGCTGTGGTCGTCTGAGGCATTCGCGTCGCCCGAATGTCCCCACTCGCGTGGACCATTGGATCTAGATCCAACGGTGGGCTTCTTTGAGATCGCGCGCGTGCACTATTCCCGGCGCGCGTGGGCCATTCGATTTTGCATCAAAGGCCCATAGTCTTCCACGTCGTTTATTTCTGTTAAGTTTTTTTTATATTTCGGGAAGCATTTATTTATCAACTGAAAATTATTTTAAACTTTAGAAATTCATAACTAATTCAATTCAAATCCTTTTTAGATGATTCCAATGAGGTTAAATTCTTTATTAACTAAAGTTTAATATAAAAATGTGTTTAGACATGTTTCTGTAGCAAAAAGTTTTATAGACAATAATAACTTGATATCAGCCATTTTAGAATATTCCAGAAAATAAATTAAACCTTGTAAAATGCATATCTTTTTCTGTATAATTCCAATTTGTGCAAAATCAATTTTGTTAAATTCATCTGTTAGTATACTTTAATATGGAATAGGTTTTGATCATGGTTATGTTTCTGTAAAATGACATGCACTAAGTTTACAACTTAGAAAAATCATAAGTAAATCATTTTAACTCCAAATTGAGTAAACTCAACTTTGTTGATCTTAGGATATCAATACCTACCGGCTGTAAAAATTTCAGGACTTAGGTCATTCTAGAAATTTTTGTCATGAACAGTACCAGTAATTAATCTAGTTGAATTAACAGGCTGAGAGAAATGGTTTTAGCTATAACTTTTTCATACTTTGTCCAAATGACTTGATTCTTGTTTCTAAATTCATTTAAAATCATAATCTTGTTGCTGTATGAATTTCATGAATTTTGGATGACTTTTGTTGTTGAGTTTTATTTGGTGTTCTTCGTTCTTATTGGTTTTATCGCCTTTTCGCGTTAGGTTCCGAAGATAGTATTGATATTGAATCTGATCCACAGCAGCCAGACTCTGCCCTCCAGCAAGGCAAGCAGTGTAGCATCATTTTATCATATTGCTCCAATTACTTTTAAAGTCTAATATTTTGTTTGCAAAAACTAAGTATGCATGGCTCTTTGTGTCAAATTAATTTGTCGATTAGAGTTAGTTACTCCTAATGCATAGTTTCCATGAAATTGTTCACCCCTGCCACAACCCTAGGTTAATATCCTCACTGGTGAATTAGAGCCCGGTGAATGATTTATGGTCTTTTATTTGTCTTTACGATATGATGCTTAGTTACCGGTAGAATTGGGCGGTTATCGGCTTAGTCGATAACCTTGATCACACAAACTTATTATGATCTTTATGGTTCAACTTTGAGTAATGATTAATTGCAAAAACTAAAACTGAAAATAAAATGATTTGGACTTGGGCACAATGGTAAGATGGTGTGATATTTGGGTGTGACTGGAACGGTGCCCTAGTCATTTAAGGATCGAGTTACTTGCGCCACCGTTCTGAGCATTCTTGCGTGCTAACCACACTAGAGGGAAATGGGACCTCTCTTGACTAAGTACTTTGGGGGGTGTTAATTAATGAGTCACGTGGTGGGTTGCATATTTAACTATATGCAACATGGACATGTTTGTGGGGAGGGGAGCACCCGCCTCGGCCGATGTATCCTACTCCACGTATGGGTCTTTGTGATCCATATTTCGTCGGCAGATCACTAAGGGTTAACCCCCATACGTGCGGCTCTTGATTAGCTCAATCCATTGGAAATGTCTCGTAGGACTTAGCCGTGCCGGCATACCAAAGGAAGTGTGTTTAATAGCTTGGCAAAAAGGCGGTCTGAAGTGTGGGTACATTGGTACACCCCTGCAGGGTTTTGATCTATTCGAATAGCCTCGTCCTAGGTTATGGACACGCTCGGATACGCCCCGTAAGAACTAGACTACAACCTTTTTAATTAAAACTTGACATGGGTGGTACGAATAGGTAATTCGTGCTATTGTTGTGATGGCTATTGGGTTAGTCATCTCCAGGTTGTTGTTATGTTATTACTTATTGTATCATTGTTATTTACGCAATTAAAATTCATATTGTCAAAATTGCCTTCAAATTATTATCTATTGCAAACAAAACTTGTTTTATGCTGAAACTAACCTTTGAGCCTTCTCCTTTGATTAAAGCCTGCATGTAGTAGTAACTAGGTTTGTTACCCGTAAGTCTTGCGAGTACATTTTTGTACCCATTTGCTTTGCTTAATTGTTGCAGAGGAAGAAGGTTGATCCCTAAGGGATCAACTTTGGTGAGTTTGGCTGCGGTGTGGACGACTAGCTTGGCGGCCCGGTCGGTTGCCCGGTGGGTTATGGCTAACAGGTCGTGGTTTGGTTAAAGCCATCTTATGGCACCTTTTGCTTCCGCTGTTATTTGATATTTATGTCTTTTGGCCGGTCGGCTGTCTTGTAATAACTTTATATTATGTATGTCGTTTTCTAAACTTGTTATATTGATGTATGGAATTGATGCATGATTTTGTAAACGGGGTGTGTATACCGCATTTCTGGGAAGTATACATATCCCGAGGCTTGGTTTATTTAATTTGTAATGCTAGGGTCAATAGAAGACTAATCGTTACAAGTCGAATAAATCGGGGTCTCACACATCCCCTCCCCCGCCACCCTCCCTACAGTCGCGGCCACCTCCCCTTCCCTCACCCTCACCCTCACTTCCCACAGTCGCGGCCATACCAGGACACAAGCCTCCTCTGGCATACCGCCACGGCGGTGGGATAGGCCGGCTTCTTCACCCACCTAGGCCGCATCATTACCATCATCATCAAGAAGAAGGTGGACAAGAAGGAGGTTCCTGTTCCCTCTGAGACATGGCTTCTCCCTGTTTCTCTTAGTTTCTGACAATCCCTGCTTCTCCCTAGGCGCCAATGCCATGCCTAGTCGGAATCCGGATGGTGGTGGGCACACGCATTCTCTTCGGATGTTCAGGTGCAACTCCTTCGATTTGTGTTGGACCGGTAAGGCGACTAAAGGGGGGTGAATAGGAGCACGCTCAACTTTTTTTTCACAACGATCGGATTCAACACGATGTTTACTCCAATAGCTATGAAAGCTATGAAGATAAATCAACAAGCACAGTAGAAGACTTGTATTGAATCCAATCAAAACCCCGAAATAGAATCAACAAAACTTAAATCACGAGTCTCGGCGGTCGACCTCTCGAAATCGGGTCGAATATTTTGCCTAGCGGTCGGACCTCTCACACGGCGGTCGACCGATTTGCCTAGCGATCGACCTCTCGTAAATCGGGTCGAATATTTTGCCTAGCGATCGGACCTCTCACGGGCGGTCCGACCGATTTGCCTAGCGGTCGACCTCTCGTGGGCGGTCGACCTCTAGCACGATAAACAGGAAAATCACCAAAACCGAAACTAAAATCGGTTTAACTTTTGATCTACAAGGCCAAACTTGACCAAATTTGGAACACACCTTCCTAAGGATATTAGGAACCTATTCCAAGCAACGATTGAGTAGATCCACTTCAAAATTTTGACCTTTTTCCAATTTACCGAAGGAGGGTTCAAAACTGAGCAAAAACGAAAACTTGATCTTGAAACTTGCTCGTGGGTGATTGATGATCAAGATGATCCTAGATGTGTTCCCACATGTCACAGCAAGCTAGATCAAGAGAAGAAACCAAGCAAAAACTCACGGATCAAAGAAACCCCTAAAATCTCAAATAAAGAGGATGAACACAAAAACGAAATAGAGATTCATCTTGTGAAATCTGTTGGATTGATTTGGATAGATGGATGATTGTTGTTTACAGCCACTCCAATCTAGGAGGACAAAGCTCACCACGTGAGCACACACTCAATCCAATCCTAGAACCCTAGAGCCTCCACTCTTCTCTCCTCCCCTAACAACACAAATTAGGGTTTAGATATCTAAGGGTTAGGGGGCTGCTGGGCAGCACCCCCTCCTTATATAGTGAGGCCTAGACCTTCTAGAAGACTAACCCTAATAGGCTCCCGTTAAGGCCCAACACAAACGGGTCACACACGCACGTATTTTAAAGCGCCGTCTTTATCTTCGATTGACCTAAACCGCTTCACCAACGCACCGTCTTGCGCCGCGGGTTGGCAAAAGTAACCAAGGCGGTATTTGGTAAAATTACCAAAATACCCCTTCTCGATCCTTCTCCGAAGACCGAGTCCAGATTGCGCGGCACTCGCTGTTCGCCACGTGTAGGTTGATCCAACGGCTCTCATCATGTCGGCAAGTCTCTCCCATCCGGCTCCCACCGAAACCACCATGGCACTTGCACCCCCGCGAGGCTTGATTCAACCGTCGCGACCGAACCGCCTGCTCGGTCACCTTTGTCCATCTTGCACCATACTTGAGTCCAATAACTTCACCCGCATCGCCGATCGCTCGAACCTCAGCTATCCAAGCCTAGTCCCGATCATTCTCGCCGTTGACCGTCGTTTACCACCAAGCAACCTTGCACAACAATAGACAAGCAAATCGAAACCGGGAACAAGTTCTTCACAACTTGACCCACGTTAGTCAAAACATGCATCATGCAACACATATGCACTGAAACCCATGAGATTGACCTAACGAACAACCATCGCCGCCACACGGGCTGACGAAACAAGTGAAAACCGGTCAGACCGCCACCATGGCCAGTCTGACCGCTCCCTTACGGCCGGACCGCACACCAAAGGTCGGCTCGACCGCCAGTCCATGACTTAGCCAAAATTTCAACTCTGAAATCCGCAACCTCTCTGGAAATTTCAAACGAATAGAACTTTTGCCTGGAGGCTCTAAAAATTATGGGACCAAGTGCAGTAGAATCTCCTCACTTGCCTACACCCTCTATTTTTGGCCCAGCTCAAAAATCCAAAGCCACTTTCATGGCCGGTCTGACCGCTCAGCGGTAGCCGGTCAGACCGCCACACCGTCGGTCGGTCGGACCGCCAGCCACTCACAAGCAAAACAACCAAAAGCACGGCCGGTCGGCCCGCCACCATGGCCGGTCAGACCGCTCAAGCCCTGATAAAGACATGAACTTCACCGAAAATGAGGGTTTCTCCAAACACCTCGGCGCTATTGCCAATTGTTCAACACACTAAGATTAGGATCATATCCACATGATCTCCACAATCTCCCCCTTGATGAACACATTGGTAATCTTCTCAAAAATGCAAATTGAGGTTTAAAATGAAAATACCCGATGTTTACAGCAAAGGCACAACTTGGTCCAAATGCAAGAGAAAGCAATGTAAATGACCAAGCTGGCTTTAAATCGCATAAGCAAGTGAGATAAGGCAAAGAAAGCATGAAAGCTTCAAATTCGGAGAATCGACAAAAATCTCACTTAAGGTCCATATGAAAGAACAATTGTTCTATTTGACCTTAGATCATTGTGAGTCTTCAAGAATTGCAATTCAAATTCAGACACGACAATAAGATCAAAAGAATGCAATTTCAATACTCCCCTCACTATGATCATCATTTTACAAGAGAAAAGCTAAAGCTCCCCTTTGACAATGAGAAGCCATTTCTTCTCCCTTTACAAAACTTCTCCCCATAACATCCTGAACTTCTCCCTCTTATCCTGAAAGCTCTTTTTCACATTTTTGCCAAAACTTCTCCCCCTTTGACAATAGATTCATCAAGGAATCACCCCTTCCTCTCATCCAGAGATAACAAGTGCAACAATATGGAAGAAGCAAAAGAAAGAGCATACATGAAGTGCAATGGGGTGGCTTCATTTTTGTTTTGATTTTTTTTTTAATTTAAAGAGAAGCTTTGGGGATTACTCAATTGAACATGCTAGCATTTCTACCATTACTCAAGATACAATAAGCCTGACAAAGCTAGCAAGATCATATTAAGACATGTATAGCAAAGCTAAGCTAGAGAGCTCAAAATATCACATGTTGTTGAATTAAATTAAGCAACGCTTCAAAATTAGCAAGTTCAACAACAGGTATCCTGAAGTGATAATGGCCATGTCAGAATGTCATTGTGAGATCCAGAAGCTAGCAAAGACCATCTCAGAGACAAATAAAACCTGAATTGAATCATTTAACTCAAATTGTCTCAAAAGCTCAAATTTCTCAACAGATTTTATTTTCAATAAATATTGAAGTTGAGTAGAGGTCTATCTTGGTGAAGAAGATCCTGGACTAGGAGTCATCCACAAACTCTTCCCAAGCTTCAACCAATTTTCACAATTTGTTTTCTTAGCCATGTGCTAGATCTCAAGCCTTGCCGCGACCATCCCAAGCAACAAAAGCTTAAAAGATTGGTCTAGGTCATCCAAAACTCCCCCTGAGTTCATGCCTAGTACAATGGCAAGCAGTCTCATGAGAAAGAATTGGTGAGATCAGTTCTTTCGCACAAAAGAGATCATTTTCATTTTGCACAAGGGCTGTTTTAGATTCTTTTAAAAGAACTAAAAGCTCACAGATGATCAATTCTAGATTCCAGAGCTAACAAAGCAATTTTGACAGGGCCAATGTCACAAAAGGATCACTAATTGTGCAACTAGCTAAAAGATCCACAAATTGCAGTTTTTAGTTCAAGTTGTCTTAAAGTTCTAGCTCATTCAGCAAAGACTTAGCTACACATGTGAAAGCATGATAATTCTAGCAAGTCAAAGAACTAGACACGATCTTTGAGCAGGAATTGAAATATTAAAGCTCAAGAGGGTAAAAAGCAAAGCTTCATCAAATTAAAAGACGAGCAGTAAAGCTTATATTACAATGCATCTTTTTGGATTTTTCATATGAATGCAATATGATACAATGAGATGCATGAAAGAGTAAAAGCCTAAAAAGATCAAAAAGATCCGAAGAAAATACCACTTGAAAAAGGTATCAGAAAAGATCCACAAAACGTTCACATGAACAAGGAAAGTTCAAATGAACAAGGAAAGCTCAAATGAACAAAGAAGGTTCAGATGAACAAAGAAAGTTCAGAAAAGAACCAACTCCCCCTCAAACCAACCTATAGGGATAAATTATCCCTAACTTGCTTCTCAAGGTGGCAAACCTTGTTTGGTCAAAAAACTTTGAGGGGAGATCTGCCAAAAGTGCCAAAAACTCCACAAAATAGCACAAAGACTTCAAACACCACACGATCTCTAGGGAAAGCAACTCGAAAAGCTAGGGAGCGAAACACCAACACTAAAAAGCCCTACAGGCAGCTCAAAACCTGCTAAGACTAGTGACTGGGAAACAAGCTCAACCTAGGCTGTGAGAGAAGTGCATCCTAGAAAACCATGGGACAAGAAGAGTGCCTAGAAAAGACACGTGCTAGAACAGAGCCTCCTATCTACCCTGAATTCAACAAGCCCAACACCTAACACGAACCAGATGCTATGCAAGGTAGACTAGGGATACCATACACAAATGTAAGGTATAGAAGCTCGAACCTGAGTCGCACTGCTTGGCAGTGAGATGTAGTCATGATGAATGAAGATCCATTACTTGAAGCTCCAAAAGGTAGTTGCGCTCACCCATCATCCTCATCTCAAAATTCCTTCGTCTCCTAGAAGTGATAGCCAGCATTGAATGCACAAATGAAGAAGAACCAGCAGCTGGAGTCTTTAACCACTTGTTGGACCATATGTTCTTCTTCTCAACTGAAAAGGCTACACCAAAGAGACAGAAGAAGTCTATGCCTTGGTACTGGGTTGGTGAGACATTATCTAGGGAAACAGTACCAAGACACATGACCAGCAGGGATAGCAGCAAATGATCCAAAGCTCATAAAAGCATATAATCAACAATTCAGGACATGAGCATGAAGATAGACAAATCAATTGCAGCACATGCTATCCAAGATATGACAAAACTCAAACTATCCTTAATCCACAATAAGGCATAGGATCAAGCAAACAAGCACATAGCATATCACACATCATATATTTAGTCAAGGGTAAAGCATGCTAGTGAAGCTATGGCAAAGCTCATATATCCACAATTAACGATACGGCATAATAACCATGTAAGCATAAGCATGTTAGAGAACAAATCATGATCAAGGTATGCTAACATGGAATCAAGTAAGAATGTGGATACAAATAGCAAAAATCAACACGAGCAAGATTAATCATGTACAAAACAACACAGGCTCGTGAAGACAAATCCAAGCTTATACATCCATGGAAATAAAGAACAACAGTCTAATACATGGATACATAAGCAAGAATCAATCATGAGCAATATAATAAAGGTACAAGACAACACAAGCTCATGATGACAAAATCATGCTCATACAACCATGGAAATAATATATTACATGGATATATAAACAAGAATCAACAAGAGCAATATAACAAAGGTACAAAACAGCACAAACTCGTGTTGACAAAACCAAACTTATATACCCATGGAAATAATGAATAACAATCTAGTTCATGGATACATAAGCAAGGTACTAGCAAAGGCATGATAAAAGATATCAAAAGAATAACACATGCCAATATGATACAAGTGAGCACAAAACAATCACAACATGCCAAGATTGAATAATCATGAAGGTAAATGCATGAAGGTATAAGATTGCTCACAAAACATGTGATGACACCGATCATGAAAGCACATGCCTCTTGGAGGCCATTATTGAGGTGGAGAACCATCAAGAGTCCCAATCAAGTAATGAAGCAGAAGATCAGAATCTTTTAAGTCCATATTCTCCAACTCGCATTCTCGGTACCTACACATGAGAAAGGCAAGGTGTCCAAACCTTGGATCCCGAAGGGTTAGAGAGCAAATGCTTGGGAACCCAAACCTTGGACACACCACCACTAGAGGCAGTCGAATCATTATGTGAGTTAGTATGATGCGAATGATGACCCATGCAAGAAGATCCAACATAAACCTTGAAGGCACGCCGCGAGTGGACAACTCGAAGAGGAAAACGAGGTCCATCTCTAGAAAAGTGGCGACGACCTTGCTTGAAAGCACCATGATAAGAACCAACAGAAGCACAAATAAAACTCACACATCCTCGCCGTGGGTGTGTACCTCGATGAACAAAACGAGGTCCACCTCTTGGAAAACGGCGGAAATTCTGCCTCGTGACAGCTCGTGGGACAAAACCATAACCATGAAAACCAAGTCCACGATGTTGTCCAACACCACTAGAAAAGGTGTCAAAGAAGCCATCAACAAATCGAGTCTTCGTGCTAGGCTCTTTAGTGTGCATGTCATGAGAAAGACTATGCCCACTAGAAGACTTAGAAGCATGAACTCGACGCAAATGTTTTGCACGCTGGAAACAAAAAATCCATAAGATGTTCGTTCTTCCCACAAAAAGAGCAATGGTGTAAAGGTCTACTAGGAGACACGGTCCGAGAGGACAAGGCACCATTAAGGCTCAAAGAAGAAGTTCTGGAAGAACTAACATCAAGACTCGTCCTCGTATCGGCACTAGACTCACACATGCCACGATAAAGACTATGTGTGTTCCTAGAGGTACGACGACGCACTCGACGCTCATATTTCAAATGGCGAAAGCAAAACTCGAAAGTGTGTCCATCTTTCTTACAAAAGTTGCAATGATACTTCTCTTTTAAAAATGTAGTATCATTTAAAGAAGAAGCACCTTTGTCCTTTGAAAAACATTGGACAACACAAGAAGGGTTCGAAAGAGTCGAATCTCCTAAAGAAGAGCTATTCAAAAAGATGGAACAAGAACCAACATCAAGTGACTCACTTTTAGCACAAAAAGACTCCGACTCTGAATACAAAGATTCAAGAGAAATCTTAAAAACATCAATTTCGGAGTGAAGACAAATACAAGAGTCACAAGACTTGGCGCTCATATCATCGCGCAAAGAATCAATCTCGCTCTTCAAAGAAATGCAAGATGTGCAAGAAATTAATAATGCTTTTGAATTAAGCAAGCAATTTAAAGCATCAATTTCATTTTCTAAACAAGCACAATTCTTGCAAGAGACTAAACCATCCTTAAGCGATTTTTCATAATCAAAGCACATGCTACAAGGCCTAGCTTTAATATCAATAATTTCAGCCCTAGCATTCTCTAATAGCTCAAGGTGAATGGAATTAGTCAATTTTAACTTGTCAAATTCAACAAGCATGCCTACATGAGAATCACAATTATTTCTAGCCATAGAAGTAAGATTGCCTATTTCTAACTTAGCATTGTCAAGTTCATGATGTAAGGCAACACAAGAATTACATGGCATAGAAGCATTTGATTTCAAAATTTTATTTTCAGCTTTTAGGCATGCAAGAGAATTATTCAAGTTATCCATGTCTATAAGTAATGAATCATAAGCACACATGGATGTTTTCAATTCGGAGAGCTCATTAGATAAATCACCCTTCTCTCTTTCTAATAATTTCATTTTTATCCTTAGAGCTAGCAATTTAGAATCATATGAATATAAGACATTTACAAGTTTTTCTTTGCTTACGTTGCTTAGCTCGAGTAGGGGATCATCCTCGGAAGAGTCATTGTGACCATCCTCGAAAATCTCTCCATTATGTTCATCCTCAAATGCCGCTGCACACATACCAATGGGCTCTTTCTCCTTAGGCTCCATGCGTACCTCATCTCTGAAACTAGGACAATCAAAACTAAAGAGACTGCCACAAATATCGCAGGAGAATCCCTCCTGAACCGACAACACCATTATTGCATCTTCAAACGTCTTGTCATGACTCACATCAACGATAAAAGAATCATGCCAAGATGCAAGGAAACGCTCACAAGTCGGCACACTAGTCGCCATGCTCAAAAATCGGTTAAGATAAAAAAAGAGCAAACTTGGCTCTGATACCACTTGTTGGACCGGTAAGGCGACTAGAGGGGGGTGAATAGGAGCACGCTCAACTTTTTTTTCACAACGATCGGATTCAACACGATGTTTACTCCAATAGCTATGAAAGCTATGAAGATCAATCAATAAGCACAGTAGAAGACTTGTATTGAATCCAATCAAAACCCCGAAATAGAATCAACAAAAACTTAAATCACAGAGTCTCGGGCGGTCTGACCTCTCAGAAATCGGGTCGAATATTTTGCCTAGCGGTCTGACCGATTTGCCTAGCGATCTGACCTCTCAGAAATCGGGTCGAATATTTTGCCTAGCGGTCAGACCTCTCACACGGGCGGTCTGACCGATTTGCCTAGCGGTCTAACCTCTCAGGTGGGCGGTCTGACCTCTAGCACGATGAACAGGAAAATCAGCCCGAAAACCGAAACTAAAATCGGTCTAACTTTTGATCTACAAGGCCAAACTTGACCAAATTTGGAACACACCTTCCTAAGGATATTAGGAACCTATTCCAAGCAACGATTGAGTAGATCCACTTCAAAGTTTTGACCTTTTTCCAATTTACCGAAGGAGGGTTCAAAACCGAGCAAAAACGAAAACTTGATCTTGAAACTTGCTCGTGGGTGATTGATGATCAAGATGATCCTAGATATGTTCCCACATGTCACAGCAAGCTAGATCAAGAGAAGAAACCAAGCAAAAACTCACGGATCAAAGAAACCCCCAAAATCTCAAATAAAGAGGATGAACACAAAAACGAAATAGAGATTCATCTTGTGAAATCTGTTGGATTGATTTGGATAGATGGATGATTGTTGTTTACAACCACTCCAATCTAGGAGGACAAAGCTCACCACGTGAGCACACACTCAATCCAATCCTAGAACCCTAGAGCCTCCACTCTTCTCTCCTCCCCTAACAACACAAATTAGGGTTTAGATATCTAAGGGTTAGGGGGCTGCTGGGCAGCACCCCCTCCTTATATAGTGAGGCCTAGACCTTCTAGAAGACTAACCCTAATAGGCTCCCGTTAAGGCCCAACACAAACGGGTCACACACGCACGTATTTTAAAGCGCCGTCTTTATCTTCGATTGACCTAAACCGCTTCACCAACGACCGTCTTGCGCCGCGGGTTGGCAAAAGTAACCAAGGCGGTATTTGGTAAAATTACCAAAATACCCCTTCTCGATCCTTCTCCGAAGACCGAGTCCAGATTGCGCGAAGCACTCGCTTGCTCCGCCACGTGTAGGTTGATCCAACGGCTCTCATCATGTCGGCAAGTCTCTCCCATCCGGCTCCCACCGAAACCACCATGGCACTTGCACCGACCCCCGCGAGGCTTGATCCAACCCGTCGCACCGAACTGCCCGTTCGGTCACCTTTGTCCATCTTGCACCATACTTGAGTCCAATAACTTCACCCGGCATCGTCGATCGTTCTGAACCTCAGCTATCCAAGCCTAGTCCCGATCATCCTCGCCGTTGACCGTCGTTGACCACCAAGCAACCTGCACAACAATAGACAAGCAAATCGAAACCGGGAACAAGTTCTTCACAACTTGACCCACGTTAGTCAAAACATGCATCATGCAACACATATGCACTGAAACCCATGAGATTGACCTAACGAACAACCATCGCCGCCACACGGGCTGACGAAACAAGTGAAAACCGGTCAGACCGCCACCATGGCTCGGCCGCTCCTCACGGCGGATCGCCCACCAAAGGCGGTCGACCGCCACCCATGACTTAGCCAAAATTTCAACTGGAAATCCGCAACCTCTCCGGAAATTTCAAACGAATAGAACTTTTGCCCGAGGCTCCAAAATTATGGGACCAAGTGCAGTAGAATCTCCTCACTTGCCTACACCCTCTAGTTTTGGCCCAGCTCAAAAATCCAAAGCCACTTTCATGGCCGGTCTGACCGCTCAGCGGTAGCCGGTCTGACTGCCACACTGGCCGGTCGGACCGCCAGCCACTCACAAGCAAAACAACCAAAGGCACGGCCGGTCAGACCGCCTGAAGCCTGACAGCACATGAACTTCACCGAAAACGAGGGTTTCTCCAAACACCTCGGCGCTATTGCCAATTGTTCAACACACTAAGATTAGGATCATATCCACATGATCTCCACAATTTGACTATTCATTCTTTAATGAATCGAGGTATTAGGATTTTGAAACTGAAGGTCAAAGAAAACCCATGTTACCCAAACTGTATTGCCAACCCATGTTCCTCGAGTTTATTAAAAAAAAAACATGTTCCTCGAAGAAAAAGAAATTGCCTCACGGCTCACACACTTCACGGGCAAGCAATATCTGGTGAGAGAGAGAAAAAGTTAAATCACGTTTTTCTCTGTTATAACTTTCATATGGTTACGGGACTTTCTGTAAATTTTGAACATTGGTTTTCTATCCGCTTTTAATACAGTATTGGTAGTTTTCCTGCCTCGCCTTAAAAAAACTTTCATATGTTGCACAAGTTCGCTTTTGTTCACACCGCCTGTCTAACACACTATTCTGTTCTGCTTGTTGGCAAGAGGCATATTTGTATCTGATTCAATCAATTGCATATATATGAATGATACAAAAACATGAGCTTTGAGGCCGCTGGCCGCCTAGGGTACTGCCAAATCAAAAGTAAAAACACCAAAAACGCTTAGGGCGTCCTAAGTGCTCCCCATATTGTAGTAGAATGGTGTCACTTTCTTTTCTTCTATTAATACAATGGCGCACAAATCTTCTGTGACTTCTCAAGACGCTTTTGTATGTTACTGTACTGCCCAATCCTTTGCATATTGCTTGGGTGTTGTTGATTTAGACGTACTCAGTACTATTACATGTATTTGTTTTTTTTTAAAAAAAAGGTACTCTTACATATATATACATCGTTTGTTCAAACATTGCATTTTTCTTTTCTATACGCTGTTATCTATACAGTTCAATCATCGAATTTTATTAATTTCTGTACTAGGCTAGGTATATTCGGAATGAGGTGGACAATAATTGCATCATCGCTGCCTTCCATGGAATAGGGCGTTGGATGATTTCCTTTGCACGAGAATATGTATCGCTATTTATCTGACTGCTGCTATTATTTTTTTCTTTCTTGATATTTTTCCTTTATGAGTTTTTAACACAAATATCACCGTTGCAGGTATTTTTGACACAATTAGCATCTGTCATGATAAAATGACAAAAATAGCACATCATCTACACAGTGGCCGGCCGGACGCACCATGTACGCGACACGCGACCCGCGTCCCGTCCGTCCCACGACGGGCCGGACACCCCTCATCCGCATCAGGACAATGCTATCAACAGGTATTCCTTTAACCCTACCCTTCCATCATCTTCTTTTATCAATTCATGCAACTACTTCCCTAATCACATTTACATGCATTCAATGGACCACAAGCAGATTGCGTTCCTTTTTTCATGTGATGGAGGCCCGTTGATATTATGCTTTGTCGTGGAACATCCCCATGGATCTTCCCATTTGGTGCTGTTACAAGCTGCCTGCCTCTGTCGAAGAATCGAGTAGTATCTGATTCTTCTGCATAGCACTGAGCTTTACAGAAAGCATGCACCGCCTGCAAGTTGAGCTGCTGCTGCGGGAGTCGAAAGGCCGCGTAACATCTTATCATATCTAATACTGGGTCCTACTAAATTGTCAGGATCATTTAGATGCTATTCCCAGACCTTTATCTTTTCTTAATGCGGAAATATCCCATCTGTTGCCATTGATTTATTTATTTTTGTTCTTTTCACGTTTTAACCACAATTTGCGATTGACTTGTACCACATTTTTTGCTATAAAACATTGCAGGAAACACCGAGAAAATGGCGCAGCAGATACATCACACTTTCCTTTTAAAAAACAGATGTAGAGTGGAAGCCAACCAATCACCCTTCAAACTCAGTTGAGACGATGGAAAAGCCAAGCGGCGAGCACCAAGTGCTACAAATTGGATTTGGAGAGAGATATTACGGCAGTTACATGTTAATATTTGTGGCTACTATTGCAATGCAAGAATACATACGTGAAACATTAGGAAGATGCCAAAGGTGCCTGCAAAATATGCTTGGGATCAAAGTGTTCAAGCAAGGGAGAAGCATAAGCGGATATGCTGGTGCCATTGTGCAATGCATATATATAAAGACCCTATTGTCAATTCGAACCTAGGATGCACCAAGCCATTCCATGATCAGGTAAGCTGAATAAGCAGAGCCCCAGATGTAGGAGTGTACGTACAATATGCAGTGTGCATGCATGCGAGTTGCGGATTACCGGGCCATATCTCCTTGGGCAGAGTGCTATTGGCTTCACTCTCCTCTAGCTAGTTTGCTCTGCCAAAGGAGATTTGCCCAGCAATCCACATTTGCAATCTTCTAGCAGTCGATGTAGAATGTGACATGCACATATATTGGCCCTTTGGTGTTGCTAGCTTACTACTATGTGTACATTCAGAATATGCAGGCTAATGATGTCGAATGATATATTTGCAGTGTATGTACTTCTATGAGTTACGGCTTCAATTTTTCGTATTGATGGGTTTAGTCTTGTAGCTATGGCTGATTGGCACTGTTATAGATTGATAGTCTAGTATATAAACCCTGAAGCTGTATGATCAAACCAGATCGGCAAAGCTATTCATTTCAAGTGAAGTGAGCATGAAAGCCAGTATTGATGAGGGGCGTCCGTGAGGCCACCGTGCGGACGAGGTGCCATTCGGTATTTTGTCACGACAGATGCTAATTGTGTTAAAAACGCCCGCAACAGCTGCATTTCCGCCAAAAATTTTACTTGCAAGCAGACTGTACACTGCTTCTTCATTTCCTTATATACTATTCCTACTGTGGCATAGGCTGACGAGTACAAATGATTTGTGCAGGTCCTCGTGGCAGCATCACTTCTGGTAAGTACAAAATGTTGTTGAGTTTGCTTGTTCAGTCTCGTCGTATTTGCAAAATACTACTCCTAGTTATCATCATGCATGTTGAGCGGTGCCATTTTGATGCCGTATAGGATGTTTTCGTGCATAATTGTATGTTTCCATCCCCACAAGGAAAAATGCGGGGATAGGAGTTTAGTGAGGGAAAGAGAGAGAGCTGAAGGGTATGTATGGAAGATAAATAAAGTAGAATGGTCTATATGGGAAAAAATTACATAAACATCTCACATTTTAGTGTATGAAAGATGGATATATTGTACCAGTGATAATCTCTGCACAGCATGGGACTGGATTAACATAGAATAGGAAATTCTTGTGTATTGGAATATATAAAGTTTTGGTGTTACAGAACTCGAATATGGATTTTGCAAGCTAAAACATATTTATAGTTTCACGCATCCACCATTATTCCATTGCTCGGGGTTCTTGCAGCTACTTCAAATCATATTTTTCGGGTAATGCTAGGAATGGCTTGAAGGTCAGAACAAGCCCAACTAATTCGACCAAGTTCAGAATAAGGAATATTATTTGATCCCCTGCATGACAAATGAAAAAAAAAAATCTTCTGTTAGCGTTTCTTAGAACAACATAAGATTAGTAAAAAAATAAATCTTAACTTATAAATCAATGACATACCTGGAAAAAAGGCAGCATTTTGGCGCTTTTGGGCCCATGAGAACCTACATTCAGAAATTATTGAATAAGATATGTAATACATGCATACACTGTTTACATATGAACCTAATAATACCAACTCGTGGTATAAAAACAAAGTACTACTAGGATCACAAATGGACACTTATGGGTTTGATTGTGCATAAACTTTTCTCATATAATTATAATCGTGGGCTTGACATTCTTAATATAACTCGTGTTTACTAATTTTTAGGTCAAATATGTGTTCGGTCCTCCAAAACACCGCTCGATCTGTTTCGTCAAGATTCGTGCTGATTAATTACTAGTTTCTAATCAACGAGGAGATAATTGATTAGCTAGATTGTCTTTCCGGTTTGTTTATTGCAAAGTGGAGTGAAAAGATCATAACACAGAGCGTGTTTGGATGGCTTCGGCTTCAGTTTTTTGGCCAAAAAGGCCGGAAACCATCCCAAATAGTAGGCTTTTCACAACCGTTTTTCTCTGAAGCGACTTTGCGGGGAGCTTCCGCGGCTTCCCACCACTCCCCTTCCAACTTTTCCCCTGAAGTTCACGTGTTATTACCCGTTTTTGCCATCGAATAAAAACCTTGACATCAGCTCAGCCCTTCGTCGAACCCTAGCGCACGCCTCCCCCTCCTCCTCTTCAGCCAAACATCAAACCTTTTCAACCCAGCCGTTTAGCCATACAGCCAAGCCGAAAGCCACTTTTAAGAAAAGCCACAGTTGTACCAAACAGACCTAACCGTTCAGCCCTACAGCCTAATCGAAAACTGTTTTTCAGAAAATCTATTACAGTGCCAAACAGGCCCTCAACACTAAAGCAGTGAGGTATCGGAAACCTCTCTCTCCCCCCTCCATTTCCCGTTCCCCTCGCTCTCTCTCTGCACTGGCCACGGGGGAGGAGGCATGTCGCAAGCTAGGGAGGAGATGACGCGGCCTTCACATGCATCATGTATGTTTGGTTTCTATCAATCCTCGCGTGGCCGGAAACCCGGCCCGCGCCGCCGCCGGAAACCCCACCGCCACCGGGCGAAGAGACCAACTAGAGACGCGCGCGCACCTGGTAACCAGGCACCAGACGATGATAAGAGGTGGCCACTAGAGCATGTTACGGCGATGGCATCTTTTCCTGCCATGCAAAATAACCACGCGCAGTGTTACAACAAGACAGCAGCTTTCCTTGCTAATCCCGGTAAAAGCCACAAGCGCGAAGCAGGAGGTAGAGCCCCTTGTCCCATGCTAATTACTCACATCGCAGCCAGCGATTGGATTACGCTAAGCACCTTGCCACTGCGCACTCTAGCCGCGGATCTCGACGCAGACCTCACGGCGGATAAGACAGTCGGGAAATCCGGTCTCATTCTAATAATCCAATCAGTAGGCTTGACATGTTATTATGCAGAACCTATATGTTAACACATTAATTTGTATTTAGAGAAAAAAAAAGTTTTTGGATAAGTGATAGGGATACTCACAATGCACCTGCTCCTGCTGGAGCAATAGCCTTGAAGAAGGACATTGCAGTCGTAGATATTCCATTTGCAACACCTCTTTGGTTTTGTGACTGTTGTTTGGAGTAAATTGAATTAGCTAGCTTGGCAGAATTTGATAATAGAAAGATCAAATAAATTGACTTGATACTTGCCACAGCATTATTTTGCAGGAGAGAAGTGCCTGTTATGATAGTTATCTGCTCAGATTTACCAAAGGGGTAAAGTTAGAAAGAATGATACAGTAACATTATATATATATATATATATATATATATATATATATATATATATATATATATATATATATATATATCATTATGATGTCTCTTTTCATGATTGATTTCGTAGTAACTTTGAACTTTGAAGCAGTAACGAAAGGATCAGTGAATGGCTTGATGCATCATGTTAGTCGTATTTAATATCACGATTGAGAAAAAGATACTATCGACCGGATTAGTGCAACTATTTTCACAAATAACAAATAAAATATTTCAATGCAGTTAAGTTATATTCCTGGGACTATAATATAGATCTTCTCTTATTTTCATGATGTATGCAATACCATTTTTCAAGATGAATGCATCATGTCTGGTTTTATTTTTGACAAAATCGGGTTATTGGAGTTGGGTGATCAAGTATTGAAACTTACAGAAAGAACTCCTTTTACTATGGTAGCAAGATAAAGAGCTAGCCCAAGTTTAAACTCTGATGACAGGTGCGTCATGAAGGGGTAAGCAGCAAGAATTGGTATGGATAGTGCCTGCAATGTACATGTTGAAATGGGAATATAAGAATAAGAAATATGTGTGTTTTATGAGAGGATCGTTCAGTAACTTCAGTTACTCACAGATGCAACACGGGATGAATTGACAGATCCGAGAAATTTATGAACAGATCTATAGATGAATAGTTGATACACAAGAAGACCAGCACCTAGAATGAAACGTGAAATTAATATTCAAAGTTGCTGGTAATCAGTATAATCTGGGAGTTACAGCAAATTATGTGATCACTATAACTGAGGTATAATGGTTCAGAATGGGCCAACATGTAGTAGTAGAATCAGGTTTAGTTATAGGGGGAAATTATGGTTTTATACGGCACCAATACATGACAGCATGTTATAGAATTATGTACATCTTAATTAGAGGCAATCTTGATATTGTGTTGTGTTAGTTTGATGCCCAAGAAGAAGCATCTCGGCTATTAATAGAGTAGAATTGCCTGTAAAACAAATATTTGTCTTAGCATTTTAGAGCATAGTCAAACTCAACTAGATAAATCAAAAGGTTCATCAGTAATGCCCAAATGCTCCTAATAAGATATGTAGGTTGTACACCTATACCTGCAATTGCAAGAACTTGGCCAACTTCTTTAGATGAAAAGCTTAGTCCGCCGTACTTTTTGTCACTTATAGCCCACAAGGAGAATATCTGATGTAAAAAGTAACAAATAGTTCTTTAGGTGAAAATCTAATTCTACCATACTTTACCATTCATTCATTTGTACGTTTTAAGGGGAAAATGAACGAGGGTTGAAATCGTTACCTCACTGTACGCAGTATCATGAAGGGTGAAAACACAATATGCAATGATAGAAGACATCAATGGCCGGTTCTTATATAGACTCTTGTCTGGATGTGCATCTTCTCTCTGCGGAGTTCTTGAATGTTGAACCATTTCTACTTCCCTTTCTAAGTTTTTATGCATATGAAGTGTCTCCTAGTGATCAATATTGAGAAATGTGGTTTCTCTTCAGTCATATCGTAGTGTTATAATTTCTTCTAAAAACTAGACTGAAATAAACAAGCAATCACTAGTGAATAGTAGTCATGTAGAACTCGAGCTCTGGGAGTCAACACATATTAGTTTGCTCATCTTCGGTATACTTTGCTGCTGTTTTTCCTTATAAACATAAGTAGAATGCAAGACCATGTAAGAAACCAATTCATTTAGATACGGGAAAGTCCTTAAATTCAAGGATACACCCCTTTTAAACCTGCAAGTTTTCAACGGTCCATTTTACGCTCTCAACTTCCTTGCTTGGTCCGAAGTACAAACTAAGTTTAATGAAAGGCTTGATTTAGAATGTAGATATTATGGGGATATGCTCATGATCTTAGGATGATGATACAATTAGCAATGGTGTTGAGGGTTTGTCGAATCACTCATTTTCTGCAAGTTCAGTAAATTCGGCATGACCGCATTTGAGGAGCGGTATTACCGCAGGTGGTCGTAGCCCCTTCGACTGCACGTGGTCGTAGCTGGACGTGGTCGTAGCTGAACATGGTCGTAGAAGACTTCGACTGCACGTGGTCGTAGCTATTTGTACCGAGGTGTCAAAAGCTACGAGTACTGTTCACTTCGAGTATTGTAGCTCCGAGTGCCGGGTACTGTTCCTACGAACACTTTTCACTTTGAGTACTGTAGCTCCAAGTGTCGTGTGTTGTTCCTTCGAGTACTAATCGTAGCTTTTCGACCTGGTGGTCATAGCTGTTTCGACTAGGTAGTCGTAGCCCTTCGACCAGGTGGCCGTACCGAGTGGTCGTAACTTTTTGACCAGGTGGTCGTAACTCTTTTGACCAGGTAAATTCGGTTTGACCGCATTTGAGAAGCGGTACTACCGTAACGCGGTATTACCAGATTTTAATTGGCGGTACATTTTTTTTCAGAGAACATATTTTTGGGAGTTTCTTCTTCCCTGAAAAGTGAGAAACGGTATGACCACAACTCTTGAGCGGTACTACCGCAGTGCGGTAAGACCAAAGGTTACTGGCGGTATTACCGGGTTTGCTCTGTTCGCTGGCCAGTTTGGCAGCGATATTTGCAGGATAAGTCATTTCATGGTTTTCAGTGCATATATTTTGCATGATGTATGTTTTGACTAATGTGGGTCAAGTTGTGAAGAACTTATTCCTCGAATCGATTTCTTGGTCTATTGTTGTGCAGAAGGCTTCGAGGTCAATGACGGTCAACGGCGAGGATGATCGGGACTAGGCTTGGAGAGCTGAGGTCCAAAATGATCGATGATGCGAGGTAAGGTCAGCGGACTCAAGCATGACACAAAATGGACAAGGATGACCGAACGAGCAGTTCGGTGCGACGACTTGCATCAAGTGGCGCGGGATCGGTACAAGTGAAACCCGTTTGTGTGTTGGCTTAACGGGTGCCTGTTTAGATGGCTTCCTCTAGAAGCTAGCCTCCACCATAAATAGGGGAGGGTGCTAACTGTGCACTCTTCAACCATTGTATTGGAAAAACCCTAGTTTGTGTTTAGGGAGAGGAAAGTGGAGAGGTTAGGGTTCTAGAGAGTTGGATTGATTGTGTGCTCAAGTGTTGAGCTTTTTTGTCCTCTAGGATGGAGTGGCTATAAACCAACATCAATATAAAATCAATCCAAGTAAGATTCCTTAAGATGAGTCTCTTACTGTTCTTGCTTTCTCTTCTGTGATTTTGGGGATTTCTTTGAATCCTTGGTTTTCCTTTTGTTTCTGGTTTAGATCTCGCTTGCTATGACATGTGGGAATGCATCAAAGATCATCTTAATCATCTTTTACTCACGAGCAAGTTTTTTGATCCTATTTTGGTTTTGACTCGGTTTTGAAGCAATTTTCACTCTTTCAAAAAGAGTCAGAACTTTGGCAATGACCTTCACAATCCTTGATTGAAATAGGTTCCTGATATCCTAGAGAATGTATGTTTAAAGTTTCGTGGAGATTGGAGTTGTGGATCAATAGTTAGATCAATTTGTGATTTTGCGTTTGGGCTGATTTTATCGGTCATCGCTGAGCCAAAGGTCAGACCGCCCATTCGTGAGGTTTGACCACCCAACTCATGTGGTTTTCAGTTTCTGGTGATTTTGGTCTATTTTCTTTGGGGTTTTGATTGGATTCAATACAAGTCTTCCGCTATGTTTGTATATTGATCTTCATAACTCTCATAGCTATTGGTGTGAAAATATGGTTGAATTTGATCAAAATTAAAAATAGACAGTGCTCCTATTCACTCCCCTCACCCCCTCTAGTCACCATTACGGTCCTACATAGAACAATGTGAGAATTTAAAAGGGGGCTAAACCTGAAATTTAAGGGCTTAAAAATGACACTCAGAGAGTTCAAGGCCCCAAAAGGATCTGACTTCAAGTTGACGAACAAAAAAGGGTCATTTTCCTTTGAATTGAAGCAAATTTATTATTGAAAAAAGTCAGAAGGCATAGTATTAGTAGGAATATCACATACCGGTAGCCATATGCAGCTTATCAGAACAGCAACAGCAAAAAGTGAAATGCAAAGGCATGGCAAGAAATACGGAAACCTAAGAAAATGCAAATACAGTTAGGTTCATGAAATTATCTCATTAGTTTGAATACAACTTAGAGTACACAACAAGTATACCTCCCAAAAACCGACTTGTCAGAAAATAGGTTTGGATATTGCTTTGCAGGCTGACAGGAAACAGAGGAAATAAATATGTTAAGATGTCATAGTATTCTTTGAAAAGAAACGTTTCTGAATAAATAATTACCTGTGCAAAGTAACCTCCAATGGCTGGACCGACGACAAGACCTATGCCCCAAGCAGTGCTTACCTATATTCAAGTAATAAAGTCAACTAGAGCAATGATATGAATGGAACTAGTGGTTGTGATGCATGAAATTTTTTTTGTATATATTTATTTACAATTGATAATCCTAGAGCTTGATGTTCAGGTCGACAAACTTCAATGGAATAAGCCTGCAAAAGTTGAGAATTATCATGCTCGTATACTCCTATAACATGAAATTAGTCACTATAACATAATTGATGTCAGATTATGCATACTTGGATACCTTTATTGGGGCAAGCATGCCATTTAGAGCACCAAGAAGCAATCTTGTGGCAATCGCCATCCAATACTTCACACTTAGTCCAAATAGAGTGTTAAATATGACCCTAAAAGAGGATTGCCGAGCTTTACAAAGTTGTCATGTGAAAGTGAGTGTATTTTGATACAAACAAGAAAGTTTGCTCACACTGAGAAGATGGAAAAGGCAATGATAGGTTTTCTCCCAATACGATCTGCCACCACACCCCAAAATAGCGAGGCAAAACATCTACCAATCATGTACGATGCACCTATATATATACAGCACATACATCATCGTATCATATTTTAGTTATGCGTGAGTATATATATATATATGTTTGTGAAACAAGAATAGCTGCAGGAATATACTGGAGTTCGTTACAACTCATTGATTCGATGAGTCGTAACATTCTTACCAAGAATACCAGCATATAATCCAATATCTTGTTCCTTTTTGGCCACATGCAGATCTTCTATCTATTGTCAGGAAAGGTTAAACTGAGCTTGCATATGCAGAAGGTAAAGGAAGCGCTGACTGACGTTTCAGGGTTATTCGGACATCGACAGTCCGGTCAATTAAAGGTGAATGGTTGTTGTACGTCATTGGTTGTAAGAGTAAGACGACGACGACGAAGTGGTTCAAATATGTTTACATTAAGATGTTGTATCTATCGGTACGTAATCGATTGTTATGTGTGTAAATACTTCGATTAAATACTGTATGAACTATGAACCAATATATTAGGAAGAGCAAGTCATGCGCTTGCCGTCAGGCAAAGTTCTTTTTTTAGTTGGCTTCTAAAAAACAATATATGACAGTAAGGTGAGATCAACTAACTTACCATGAAATACAAGAAGGGAAACAGCGATGATATTGGTAAAGCTGAAAAGAAGACATTGTAATTATCAGGTAACATTGTCTGTATGTATGTTGTTACCAGTGCTAGCTATCAACAACAAAAGAAGAGGATTATTAATTTCCAGGTGCATTGGTGGAAAAACGAGATAAAAATCACTTATCATTTTTCTGCATGCATGCAATAGACAATTGTATATATCTGCAGGCTTTCGGTGACCATGATGACCTTGTGAATTATGAAGAAAACACAAAAACAAGGGGTGCAATATCTGTTTCTGTATTTAATTTCTGCAGTCACCATGCGTGCATAGGTATCTACGAATTAAGAACGTACATGAGGCAAGGGTGGTGATCCCAACGAAGAAGAACTCCTTGTAAGGGATCCCTTCGTTGTTCTCCTTCTTCCTCTCCATGGCGCAGCCGGGGCAGCCGTCGTAGAACACCCTCGCCGCCGGCGATGGGGGCGCCTCCTCAACCATACCGCGCTAGCTCTCAAATAAGGACGATGTTTATTGCACTAATTTGCAAGGGAAGGCAGTGACAGCTGCTAATTAACTCTACACAAAGCTTAGCCATGCACCCATATGTTATAGCTAGCCTCTGCTGTGCATGGGCAGCAACAAGTTTGCCGCTCCAGTGGGATATTCTTGTCTTAGACCTGTATGAATTTCTGCATGCCACATAATGATACAGACCGACTGATGCAGACAACTAAAAATTGCATCCATGTCTCTGAGCTGCTCGTGGCAACGCTGACGGAGTTCTCAGTTGTTCCGTACGTCCGAATGAACTTAATCTGGGAGGGAAGTGCCGGCCGGGTTAATTAGTGTTGGTGTAAATAAAGCGGTTTTAGCAAATATTTTGAATAAATTCCAGCATAATTAACAGTAATTAAAGCATACTTTCAGCAGCATTTAAACGACACAATTAACATATACACATGTAAATTCTCCAAGTCATTTAAACAGGATAATATGCTCAAAACAAAGAACATGTGGACAATTAATATCAGCATAATGCTAAGATTTAGAATATTGTTTATTGCTCTCAGAAGGCAAGTTGCACAAGATATAATCTTGGCCATCACAACACTCATATCAATATCTCTTCACCAATTAAATATGACAACTACAAAACAGACCTTGAGCTCAAACTAAAGTTTTACTAATATATCAAGTTTTATCTCAAAACAGCAATTTATACTTTCAGTCAAGAGAGTATCATTTAATTATCGGTGTGAATGGAATCACAATTTCAGCACACAATCTTTTCTGTAAACAGAATATCAGTGCAACTGTCCACAGATTCAGCACTAAGCCTTTTCGGCAAACTGAATATAACAGTGCAAATATTTCACAGAGGATCAACAAGATCACAGAATAAAATGGTCAAACTACTCAGTCACAACTAAACTACAGAGAGTATAAAAGCTGCTAGATAAGACTAACAACAGTAAGCAATCTAATTTGGCTCAAGTCTGTTTTCAATTATCAATTCAATTTCAGATTTTGACAATCATCATCGAGCTATTAAACCGAACCCACAGAATCACTAGCAATATCTCCTGGTATTAGCATCAAATCAAATCCATAATTTTGACAAGTACAACACATATATGCAAATTGATGCGCAAAATGGAATACAGTGATACTCACAAAGTCGATGGCAATCAAAGCCACTGAGAAGAAATCCAGATAAGGCACGCCTAAGGGCGCTGACTCAGAAAACCAATCACCCTACTGTGCCATGGTGTGAGGACGTGGTCGTCGGAGATACAATGTCAATCTGCAATTTCGAGACACACCTAAATCACGAAGTCGAGGTACAGAAATGCTGCACAAAACCAATCAACAAAATGCTCCGACCGAAAGCACCAAGGAGCATCAATTACCAGAAAAGTCGAAGCCTTCCTTCCTCACCGAAGTCAAACCAGAGACAATCAAAACTAGGCCCCAAAAGAGCAAGCACCACTATCTCGATCAGAAGACCCACAAAGGAGAAGGGCCCAAGAGGGGAACCGGTCGGGTGCGCACAGAGCAAGGTTAGAAAATCACCACCGTCGATGTTGGGACAAGCACGGCAATGTGGGAGCAACAAAGCCCCAAAACCGAGACTCGATCGGAGAGGAAGAAGAAGCTCCAAAAATGGGAATACCTTACTGTGTTTTTCGAGATACAGAAGAAGAAGCTGAGCTGACATATGAAGAGAAGGAGAAGGAGCTTGTGTTGTTGCCACTAACGGCCAACGCGCTTCTCGCCCATGCCGCCCGCGACTACCGCGTCGCCCACGAGATCGCCAACCGAGGGGGCCAAGTCCAACGCTCAAATCCCCTCCTCTCCCTGGATGCCCTATGCCAATGGCCGGTGGGGCCCTTTTTTCTTTTCTTTTCTTTTCTTCTTTTTTCAATTGAGAAATTACCAAATAGCCCTCAATTAACAACATGTGTAAGTGCTGATTCATCGCAGGTGAATAATATGGTATGTTTCTGATCACATAAACAATGTGTGATTAATTAGGTCCCTGGCATGTTTAATTATAGCGTTAAGTTAAGCTAGGGGATTCATCAGTAGAGGATACATGTGGCAATATTACGTAGAGAAAATTCACAATATGCTACTGGATAACTGCATGATTCACAGTATGACACTCATTGTGAGGTTGATATGTGGATCAAAGCTCATATGTCAGTGAGACACCAGTGGCATATTACGAAGATCTGAAGTTATTAAGTAGTATATAACAAATTGCCGGATACGCATCCTCGGACTTTTGCGAATGATGCTACAGTACCATAACATTACTTCGCAACCATCGGATTAGAAACAAAGGCTGAGATGGTTTTTTTGCTGGAGCAACATTCTAGAAATAGCATAGTAGCAAAAAATACTATAACTACAGTACTGTAGACGGCACCGTACTTCTCTGCCATAAACAATGCAACAGCAGACCATGCTAATCCCAAATTGCCCCATCTACGTACGTCATGGAAGAGAATATGTCAGCGCTGACGCAGAGGGTCAGAGCCAGATGATGCATCTAGGATACTTAAATTAATGATGCCGTTATGCATCAACATCATCGTGCATGCTGAGGAGCTCAGATGTTCAGTAGCCACCCCGGGCAGCCGTGCGTGCGTGTGAGAGACAACGTGAAGTGCGCCGCTCGCTCGCGCCGCCCCGGCCAGCCGTCGCCTTCTTCGCCCATCTCCATCCATCGCTTCTTCGAGAAAGAAATTAGGATCGATCAGTTTCTAAAAGAAGAAGAAGATGAAGAAAAAGAGATAGCCGGCGAGGCTGGCCGGCTGGAGTAGCTATCTAGAGTTCAACCAACCCTGCTGTCTATGCAGTAGTAGTACATGCAGCAAATCCATCGTCACCTTCCACGTATATACTGCGTTATTAGTCCGTATGAATGACGTTTCAATGAAGCATGCAGCTATCAATGGTGTCCACCGACGTTCGAGTCCGCAAGGTAAGTCAAAGCCATCATGCACATGGACCAGCAGCATAGTTTTTTATTTTTATTTTATCGCAGCATAGTTTTTTTTTATCGGGCGATTAAATCGGTTCTACCTGGGTCCCGGTTAATAGACAAACCGGCTCCGAATTTAGCCGGTTTGAATGAATTTTGCCCAAAAAATTTCGAATTTGATTGAATTTTGCTCAGGTGATGAATGAGTGTAGTAATACAAGTCCATTTGAATCAATAGTCTATATGAACATCTTGCTAACTAGCTCAGTCGATGATTTTTGTTCGAATTTGAATTTTTTAAAATTTAAAACCGAAAAATTCATTTTTTTTTTGTTTGAAAATTTTCCGATTTTAGGTACAATCGGCCATACCGCCCCCCCCTCCCTTATTTTTTTTGCCGATTAAAAAAACCTGACCAGCAGGCACTAAACTCCGTTCCTCGATATATGTTATTCTAGGATTTTACGCTTCGACGAAGATATGTATACGTATAACCCTCCTTGATTTGCTCAATTATTGCTATGAGACGGTGTGTGTTAATCTATCCTATAGAATAAAATGTACTTGGGAATAATGAGATGAGAGGGGTATACAAAAAGTTGTCTCGAAACCGTGAATGATATGTATTTGGAAATAGGATTTGAAAGTTAGAATGACATGTATTTGAGAAAGGCATCTATTTTTACGGCACTAAATTAGAAACATAGAGGGGAATTGCTGCAATAACTACGCTCTTGATTTTTTTTCGATGCATTTTCGTTGCGAAATTAACCCGTGACAATGGAAACTTGTGTCCCTTGATTTGAGCCCGTAGATAGGTGTTGTAAGACAGGGCCGCACACAGTGGTAGGCTGGGCCAGCCCGTGGGCCGGGCTACTCAGAGATCGATGGGTCGCAACGAGCGGGCTGGTCCAGTGGGCCGGACTGCACTGATGGATCGAATCGGTAGTTGCAAGATGGGCCACAAATGGGCCGTGCTGCAAGAGCCCACCTTAAAGTGAGAGTGAAGTAGGATCCGACGGCCCACATAAACTCCGGACGTGGATCGCTCCCCGATTAAAATTCGCGATCCAAACTGGAGATGAGATGGCGCGGCGACGGCGGAGGCGGTGGACGGAGACGACTCGCTGCCGAGGGAGTAGGCGCCAGCAGGCCCCCGGTTAGCGGTGGCCGGTGGTGGCGCCGATCATGACTGAAGCGGCCGCCGTGGTAATTTAATCCATGTTCCATGAGCCTGATTTGAATTATTGGGACTTCAGCTTATTTCAAACGATCAAATCCATTCTAATTTTATCTCATTTAGCAAGTCGTGCACTGGCAATCCTGTGCAAATCGCAGTTTTTACCACTTCTGCTGTGAAATTTTGCATCCATTGTCTGATCCACTGATCGGTTCTCAAGAACTCTACCACTGCTTATTTATCACATAGGTCACAGGTCAACGGCCAGCAGAAAACTTCAATTACCCGAGTGATAGCTAGCAAGATTGCACAGTTCTTAGGCTCCCCACAACACGAAGAACAACACTAGATTGCACAGTTCATAGGCTCGCCACAACACGAAGAACACTGAAACATGACTCGATGTCCTACTGTCTTCAGTCTTCAGTATACACTGCCACAACCACAAACATGCTGCATCATCCTCTAGCCAGCACGACGATATGCTAATTCATCTCTATCGGCTGTGCTACACTAGCACTACCTATATATATGTTTTATTTGTTGTATTGTTGCGGAACTGCCAGGAAAGGCTTGAAGGTCAACATGAGCCCAAGGACCTCAGTCAAATTCAGTACAAGAAATAGCATCTGATCACCTGTACATACAACATGGATTTTATGAAATACTTGTCAAACTGATATAAAATAATACGCAAGCTCTTATTGTAACCGTACTAAATTTTGATCTAGTTTACAATGGAAGTGCACCGACTTGAACTTGAGCCATTGAAAGTACTAAAGTAACACTGCAACTTACGTAGTTCCCAGAACTGCGTGTTTACCTGGAAAGAATGCCGCATGTTGGCGCTTTTGTGCCCACGAGAATCTGCAATCAGAGGTATTCGACAATGAGGTTTTTTTTTACCCCCAAAATACGTTTGCAGTTTTGCTAGAACTGGTTCGTGCTTTCATGTTCATCTTCAGGCAACAGGAAGGCACTACACTTGGAAGGACGAATAAAACTAGCAATATTTTCATGACCACAATTTACTTCAGATGAATAGCAGGCATCTCTATTTGTTATTTACTCTCAAATATTTTGAAAAACAACAAGTATGTTGGCCCACAAAAGTGCTGTTCAATCTGGGAAGTTGAGATTGAGAAAACTTTCTAATAGCTTTGTTCATTTTTTTTATTTGTAATCGATAAGAGTGTTAGACAGCAAGGTTACACTTACAAAACATCTTTGTAATCAATAAGAGTGTTAAGACAGAAAGATTACACTTACAAAACACCTTTGTAATCAATAAGAGTGTTAGACAGCAAGATTACACTTACAAAACACCTGCTCCAGCCGGAGCAGCAGCCTTGAACAAGGACATTGATGTTGTGGCTATTCCATTTGCAGCGCCCCTTTGCCCTTGTGGCTGTCAATAGGATCCAATTCATATATTAATTTTACTTGACATTATTGAATCGGACAATATTCTTTTTCTTTGTGCGAGGTTGTCCGACAATATCAAGTGGACTGAGATAAGTTGGCCACATACCACTGCATTGTTCTGTAGAAGAGAAGTGCCAGTAATTATAGTTATCTGGCCAAAGATGAATATTTGAATAAGACTGAGTCCTCAAAGATGAATATTTGAATAAGACCCGCCTCAAAAAAAATCGCCTAAAAAATATTTGAATAAGAGATACACTAAAAACCCTGCATACATTTTTGAAATCTATGATGATATATTAGCATATGTATGTGACCATTTAATGGAAGTGTTTAATGGACATTTTCGGAACTAGAAGCTCATAGCCTCATACAGTACTTACAGCAAGAACGCTTTTGATCATTGTTGCGCTATAGAGAGCCACACCAAGTCTTAGTCCTGATAAGTGTGTCATGAAGGGATAAGCAGCAATAATTGGTATAGATAGTGCCTGCAATGCTAATGGTCAATTGATTAAAAAAATGGGCAATAATGAATTATGACTAAACTGCAATAGGCATAACAAAAAGAGTGACACTAGTGACTCACCGACGCAATGCGGGTTGAGTTGATAGGTCCAAGTATCTTATTGACCCAATGATAAATAAAGAGTTGATATACAAGAAGACTGGCACCTACAGTGTAATAAAGGAATTAAAGTATTGACCTTCTAAAATTACATATTTTGCAGCTTAAGCATAAAACACATACATCATCTAAGAACTGCCTAAGATTCTTCAAAATTTATTTTCGGGAAAGAAAATGATTAAACTATAATTACCTGCCACTGCAAGAACTTGTCCAACATCCTTAGATGAAAAGCTAAGTCCACCATATTTTCTATCACTTACAGTCCACAGGGAAAATATCTGATGTTGAAATGTAACATATAATGTTTAGAACAATTACATTTCCAAGTAGCATATGTGATATTTGCATAAATACATACAAATTTTAGATAAAATAGCTCATGATTTTATAGACAAGCATGTAAATAATTTTCTGCTACTTAGTGTAGGTTGATATGTATAACTTATAGAGATATAATACTAAGTCGAAAGAAAAATATTTTTGTGGATAAATATGAGTAAAATGATCACTACAGCAAATGCAATGCATGTCAGCTTATTTCAATTCAATGTAACATGCATCTACATATGGAGAAAAACATGCCAAAATTTTAAAATTGGGCATGCATTTGATTTATATTCTTACATAGTAACATTGAGTTATGGAGATATTATAGTGCACCTAGACCTGCAATATCTTGTTTGCAAACTTCTATAGTGAATTTAGTCATACCATATCACACCAGTAAACATTACCTCACTATATGCAGTGTCATGAAGGGAGAAGACACAATATGTGATAATGGATGACATTAATGGCCAATTTTTAATAAACTCTTCTTAGGTGACTCAATACTTTCTTGAGTTGTAGAGGCTTCAGCTGTTTCAACTCCCATTTCAAGGCCTTTGTGCTTATGTAGGGTCTCCTGTTCAGTTTATTGATGAATGATGAATACACAGATATAAAAATCATTATGAAAATAAACTCGTCTGTAAATTTAACCAAGTTTAGCAAAACTTTAGTGTTGGTTCAAGGGAGAATAGAATAGGCAGTCAAGGATCATGCACTTAGTTTGGATATATGTTTTGGCTCATTTGGTACCTCAACAGGACATGTTTATGTAGCAACAGATCATAACATACATACACAAAAACTCCTGGACATAACATCACAATAAATAAACTCAGTAGCATACATAGAGTAAATATTAATTACATAATACATACTGGGAGCCATGTACAGCTTATGAGGACCAAGGTAGCGAAAAGCGATATACAAAGACATGGTAGAAAATATGGGAACCTGCAATTTTGGACCACACAACTACAATGAGTAAATATTTCTCTGATTTAGTATGAAGAATTCAATTCTCAGGACAAAATAATACCTCCCAAATGTTGACTTCTCATGAAACATATGTGGATATTGCTTGACAGGCTGGTAATAAGGAGACAAAACGATGAAAAATTATCTAAGTGAATACGAATAATCTTTATGATATTTTTTTTGAGGAATAATCTTTATGAGATATTACCTGTGCGAGGTAGCCTCCAATTGCTGGGCCAACTACAAGACCTATTCCCCATGCTGTGCTGACCTAAATTTTGATGAAATGGATCAAATTGAGTTCATCAAATGTAACAGAGTTAGTATTATGGTATATGCATAACAGCATAAGTGTAAAGTGCATTATGAAGAATTGGAATTTACAATTGATAGACCCAAAGCTTGATGTTCGGCTCGACAAACTTCAATGGAGTAAGCCTGCAGCAGCAGGTAACAACAATCACAAGATGGACTAGACATTTGCCAGAATAAGAATAGCATTTGATAGTGATAGCATTCCTTAATTGTTGTTAACAGTTGTCACTATCTGCATTTCCAAGTTCGTACCTTTATTGGTGCAAGCAATCCATTTAGAGCACCAAGAAGCAACCTTGTAGTAATAGCCATCCAATATTTCACACTTAATCCAAATAAAGTATTGAATACAATGCTGAAATATATATTTGGAAATTAGCTTACAAATTTTTAGTAGAGGGAACAAAATACAATATAAATTTCATGGATATTTTTAATCCATTTTTTGAGGGAGAGATACCACAAGTACTTACACCGCCAAAATGGAAAATGCAATTACAGGCTTCCGCCCAATACGATCTGCCACCATACCCCAAAAGATTGATGCGAAACCTCTACCAATCATATATGATGCACCTGCAGTAGAAATATACGAGGTATGCACTGAATATTGAAATATTTGTGAAACAAAGAAGTTGACTGAATTTTTGTTACTCAATGAGAATTCTGTGTCACAAATCTTACCAAGAAATCCAGCATAGAATCCAATATCTTCTTCTCTTTGAGCAACATGCAAGTCTCTTACCTGTTTTAGAGAAGGTAAAGACTTGAGCACTTTTTGCAAAATATATCTGCGAAAATGTCCACACCATGGAGTGTGGAATCTTAATTATAGGACTGATTAAACTATTGGTGAAACCAGATTATCCAGCATGCTTATTCATAAGGTAAATACTACTATGAAACACTACCCAATGATCGTTGGTTTTTTCCCCCAAAGTTCAGGGATCATTAGTTACTTATTAGCAACCAACCGAACAGGCTAAATGAGAATGCATTGCTAGACTAGTGGACTTGTAACAACGAAAGAGAATAAAATGGCATGGCAACTTACCATGAAGTACAAAAAGGGGAAGAGTGACGAGATTGGCAAAGCTGAAAAGGAGAGAGAGACAGAGGGACGGTGTTTAGAATTCAGTCGAATTATTAAATCTTGAGAAGAAGAAAGATTAATAACAGGCGCATGTCATGCCATGGCAGCCTCGCCGTGGCACACCCAGACGGCCAGATCCGGTCGAGAGGCAAGAAGCGAAGAAGTAATATATTATGTATTAACGTACAGGAGAGAATAGTAATAAGATAAGACCAAGAGGGGACTAAGAAAGAGTAGTAAATCATGAGCAGCAAACATGCATGCTTGTTAATTTCATAGATAGATAGATGTACATATAACGTACAGGAGGCGAGGGTGGTGAGGCCAACGAAGAGGAACTCCTTGTAGGGGATGCCCTTGTGGTTCTCCTTCCTCCGCTCCATGGCGCAGCCGGGGCAGCCGTCGTAGTACACCTTGGCCGGCGCCGATAGTGGCGGCGGCGACCCCTCGCCCATTTCAGCTTGTCAGACTCGAGCCAGCAAGAGCGCAGCGCGGAGGAGAAGAGGAGAGGCAGCCGAGCGACCGGTTTTGTGTGACCTGAACAGGAAAGGCAAGGAGCAAGGAGCCGAGAGTTTAAACCGTGGTCTCTGCAACTGCAAGTGATGTGCCCCGGCCGTTCCTACGTCTCTCTCTCCCCCCACAGACAGGCGGATGAGGACAACACGAAGTAGCAGATGGGGTGGTGCGAGTTGACACGTACGTGCGTCTGCAGGAGGAGTGCACTGTGTGTGGACTGTGGAGCTAGCTGGGAGCCACCTGACCGGTTGAACCATGTAGCGGAGCAGAGCGGTGCAGTGCAGACCACGCCAGAGCAGCGGTAAAGCGTCGTGATCCAGCAGGAGTTTTTGGTCACTGTTTGGCGTGTAAAACAACCAAAACCAGTCTCCTCTCGCGCGAAACAGAAAAAATGATACGTGGACGTGGACATATGTCGCCTACCGCGTGTCTACTGTCCAGATCTTCCCTGCTGCATGCTAGGCGTCCGAACCCCCTACCGTGCATGCTCGGGTCTGTTGTCACCTCGCTGTCTCCTTGTCTCTCACATGCCGCGCCGTGGGCGCCCTGCAGGCGTGCTCCCACGCACCCACCCCATGCCCTGTCCTGTCGCATTTCGTGTCCCCGTCGCCCTCGCGTCGCTTCGCGGGTGGCCAAGTACTTTTCCGCGACTATAAAACCCGTAGTGTGTCACTCTCATCCTCCACACCAACCATTTCACTCGGCGCGGAGAGACAGAGAAGATCGAGCGAGCGAGAGGTAGCGCGATCGACCGAAATTAGTTTCGATTTCGCTGCGATTTGAGAGTCTTTATAGCAGTGTTTAGCGGTCGTATTAGTAGAGAAAGTTTGCCATCAAGCGAATATCTTCTTGAAGATGTATTTTTTTTCCATATGCATTATGTTTATTAATTGTGTAATTAGTGTTATATTAATTTTCAAAAATGTTAATTTAGTAGTGCAAACTATTAAGGATTACAGCAGATTGTTAAATGGACATTGATTATGCAGCATAATTAATTTATTTGTAAAAATCAGTCATAATTAATTCAAATATAATTAATTTAGTCATAATTAATTACCGCCAATTAATTAGTTGTAATTAATCAATCATAGTTAATTAGTCGTAATTAACTAGCCATGGTTAGTTAGTCGTAGTTAATTAGTCATAAGAATTAGTAGTTTTTTAGAAGTTTAGTAGTTTTTTTAATTATCCACTGATTAGGTTAATTTTGTACAGAAGGATTATCGAATAGTAGTTATTTTGAGGTAGGGAAATGTAGACTAAATAGTTTGACATGTTTATTTGATTGTGTACAATAAAGAACTCTGAATTGAATTGCTCATAACATGCATATAAAGTGTATTGGGTTGTTGTGGCTTTAGGTAATATCCAACATGCAAAACTTACTTGTGTTTTATGGTGACGGTCCCGTACGGGGCGGACCAGGTGGGTTGGAAATTTCAAGATGATAGTTCAAGGTGGTTCGGGTGGAGGGTCTGGATGCAATGAATATTCACGAGCTGAGGAGTTGCATCCGGAGGGAATTCGACATGAAGACAATAATGAAGAAGCTTGTTATCGAAGCCATCACCTGCACGAATAGGAGAGGGCAAGACATATGGGAGTTACACAAGGTGAATGGTAGCATTATGTGGGGATAGTACATGCAGATTGCGATGAAGCCTGAGACGGCGATATACAGGAGATCGATGGTGTGTGTGAATTTTGTGCACATGGTGCCAGCAAACCTTGATATCGGTGCCAGTGGGAGCAGGGAAACGCAGGTGATGCGTGAAGACGGGAGCACAGAATGTGTTGTTTTGGAGGACGACCTTGAAGGAAGATTTATGGAGAATTTTGTGTAAAATGAGGGGGCGGGACAATAGTGGTCATCCCGCATTGACTGTCACAAGTTTCTACCGAAACAGCCGGTCGAGTCGGAGTGTGACCCAAGCTCGGATGGTAGCGAGGACACACCCCAGGGTGTAGGGCGTGGTGGTCTGGTCGGCGGAATCGTGTCAACGGAGGTGTCTTACGTGTCATCCAGATTGGATGATTTCGTAGTGCGGTCGCCCATACTGCCATATGAAGACAGATCCTAGTAGGGGTTTGATGCTGACACCATGTTAGTTGGACAACACTTCCCAAGCAATGTGACTGTACAACAAGCTATAACATGGTATGTCGTATCCATCAGCTGTATGTACCGGGTGCGCGGTCCAACCCAGCCCATTACACGGTAAAGTGTATAGTGGAAGACTGCCCAGGCAAGCTCAGCGCTCACAAGGCGAAGGCTATGGCATAATCTTCACGGTCATGGCGGTGATCGACCACACTTGCGAGCTGAGTGAGCCACTATAACAGCATCGGAATATGACTTCCGCATATGTGGCAAGCCTCATCAACCACCTAGTTGTAGAGGATGTGTCCGTCTCCCCCAATATGCTATTTTCAGAAGTTGTCAATTTGGTTGGCTATTTGGTCAACTACAGCAAGGTCCGACAAGCTAAGCAGAAAGTGATCAAGTCCATGTACAGGACATATGAGGAGACGTACAACCTTGTGCCAAGAATATTTCACCAGATTGTCAAAGAAAACCCCGGCACATACATAAACAAGATGAAAAGAGAAAATCCTGATGGAGGCCCAAACTGCTACACATTGGGCCATGTGTTCTAGTCCTTCTTCTAGGCCACAGAGGCATCAAGTTTTATCGTCCGGTGCTCACAATGGATGACACTTTCCTTACTAGGAGATACAAGGGCACCATTCTCATTGCGGTGGTAGCCGATGCAAATGACTAGCTTCTTTCAGTTGCATTTGCCATCGTAGAGAATGAGAACATAGACGGTTGGTTGTGGTTCCTCGCAAATGTCAAGCGGGTAGTTGTGGAAGACCAACCCAATGTATACTTATCACATACCATAATGCAGGGTTGTTGTCCGCTCTCAACACCATGAAGAATAGGACCCAATCCCCCTTCCAGTGGAACGATGTGGAAACCTGGTGGTGCATGAGGCATCTTGCATCGAACTTCTTCAAATGGTTCTACAGTCAAGACCTAACTAAGACGTTGAAGAAGTTGTGCATGCAAAATTAGAGGCGGAAGTTTGAGGCCATTTGGAGAGAGCCTAAAGAGCGGACTACGTGGCATATAAGAGAGTCCCCTCCAGAGACACAGGAGGGACATCCAGGAGCCCTATCACTTTCTCCGAGTGGATTAATCTCCATGCTCCTAAGTTGGAGAAATGTTCATAGCTGTACGACGCCGACGGTGCGAGGTACAACATTATGACAACCAACATATTCGAGGTGTACAACAACGTGTTGAAAGGTGTGCGTTGCCTCCCTATCACCACGATCATTGATGAGACCTAGACTTGCACAATCAATTATTTTGTAAATAGAGCCACTGCAGCGAGGCGGTAACTGGATGAAGGGAAGCAGTGGTCCGAGAATATGTAGAGGTATATGGACAAGAAGATGCAGAAAGCTTGTATGCATGACATCCGGGTGATCGATGGCCTAAGGAGGAAGTACGAGATCCGGTTGAGCCAGAAATATATGAATAGTCATGCTAGGGGGATAGGAAACATGCTTGCACTCTTAGTGATGTGGTTGCATGCACCGACAACAAACCGAAGCTCCTGCACAAGCCATACTCGCATGTGTACAGGGCGTGCGCGCAAGTCAAGCAGATACCTATGATGTACATCTCCGAGTACTACAACATGCACCATCTTTTTGGGACATGGAGTGCTGAGTTTAACTCGTATATCGTGGACATGAACTATAGGGATATTTGGTCGGAGATGGTGAAATAGGGCCTGAACAAAGCATTGAAAGTAACTGGGAAGGGACGACGGCAAACGCAGCGCTTTTGAAACAACATGCATGACAGCTAGCATGGGGACCAAACCCGCTCGAGGAAGTGCACGATATGCAGGACCCTTGGCCACTCCATGAAGGATTGCTCCAACAGACCGAGCTCGTCTAGGCGTCCGTAGTCACCGATGACTTCACCTCCATGCATATTTGTATCATTTTAGTTCCATTGTTTGCATGTTGTAATTCTAAAATTTGCACTCAGGGGTAATATCATCGTGTTATGGTAACATATAGTGTTGTAATATTTGCAACGTTAGTGACCGTTAGTTGAAATGTTGCATACGTTCGTTATGTACTTTATTTTGTGTTAATGCTTTATTTCCATATATTTTTGCATTCTTTTGGTTTCGAACTGACTTGACATTTAATCTTTTGCAGGCCATGGTGGGAGGGACTGAGGCTGAGCCTCCTTTACCGAAGCTACTTGAACCATTTACGATGAATATTATTGTAGAAAGTTGTGGATCACCGCAGATGGTCCTCCACCCCTTACCCTTAGGTCAGCTAGGTATCACTGACCCCTTGACCCTCGCTACGTCTCACTCCTTTGGGACACGGGCTTATTTCCCTTTGCCAAGATGCTCCACGTCGTCCGCTACTTCACACTGGACGGGTATCTCATATCGACACTTATTGACAGATGGAGACCCGAGATACACACCTTCCACTTTCGGTGGGGAGAGATGACGATCACTATCTAGGATGCATCCTTGTTGACCGGGCTATCGATTACGGAAGCCACAGTTGTTCCACACCCTAGGTAGGCGGACTGGAAAGCCCGCTTGGTGCATCGGATTGGTCTACCTATCCCAAACAGGGCATGTGGTGTCCCTCAGACGTGTCTTAGCCATTTTAGTCGATGCCCAGAGGATGCACCGGACGAGGTTGTTAGGACGCACCTCATCGGTCCTTGTTGTTTCTTTTCGGTTGGGCCTTATTTCCCAGTTACATCCACATCACGAAGTCTTTGGTTGACACCCAACCTAGCGAGATGTCCAAGTTCAGCTTCGGATCAGCTATCCTTTGAGCCACATACTTGGGGTTGTGTGATGCCTCACAGCGTGGCACTAGTGAGAAACCAGTCCTTGTCGTCTGCTACGTGTTATTGTAGTTGTGGAGTTGGGAGCACTTCCCTGTTGGGTAGCCCACCTTAAAGGTTATAGTGCACCCATACAACGAGGTCCACGACCTGATAGACGAGCCCACCATGGGCACCCATTGAACTGCTGGCAGCTTACGCTGGGCCAGATGCAGACCGATGATGTGCTACCCCGTGTTCCACAATGAGTTCGAGATATTGCACGATGATAACATTATATGGTCTCCATGGAGCCCACAGTTCGTGGAGATGGGAGTGCCGCACGAACTATCCGTGCAATGCACACAGGGCGCGGGGATGTGGGCGACGACTTGCCACCTCATTTTTCCCATATGATGGAGCCTTACGCACCGCAGCGTGTAATGCGACAATTCGATCTTTTCCAGGTTGTCCCCCCAACGGGAGGATGCTCTAGTGAGCTGCCCACCCGTGAGTGTAACTCCACCCGAGTAGCGTTTATCGTTGCCTCCTACATTTGTTCTTCTCACATATATCCTTCTCCAATGTAGGCAATCGAGGAAGGGCCAACGTGCTGAGGACTAACCGGTAGTATAGCAACAATGGACTACACCATGGGTGGAGACGGCACACACGGAAGTTCCACACGAGCAGCAATCGTATGACTTTTGGACTTACCATGAGTACATGGAATGGTACATACCACGGGCGTGCACCATACTCACTCGTCCTCTATCAAAGTGTCCAGAGCATGTTACACACTAGGAGAGGTTTCAACATTCCTTCGATTGACACGGATCTTCGTGACGTAACGACACTGTAAAACACTTACAACTTATGATCGCTTTGAACATGATATTTTTATTGTTTGTTACTCAACAACTCTTCTGTGTCACTTCAGTTTGACCAGGCCCAGCGGATCTGACGTGCATCTGAGTCTATTGGGGGGCTTCTCGGGCTGATCAAGTCCATCACGAGGATGCCAAGCAAATCATAAAGAACTTGAGCTGCGGTTCGACGAGAGACGACATGCTTCAAGCTGCTCACCGAGTGGATCGATCTAACTCCCCGCCTAGGTCAGCACAACCTAGTGAGACCGGCAGCTGTCCTAGCACTCCTCGTCTGTCATCTGCACCATAGATCGAAGACGTAAGTTATGTTCAATTTATGTCTCGATTATTTATTTTGCCTTAGGTTGTGCTAACATCATGCCATCTTCTAGTCGCACTTCTGTCAGGATGCATCACAGGTGCAATCAATGTCTATACGCCTGCCCGCAGATGGAGGAGACACTGCACAGCCTAGTGAGACTGGCGACCGTCCTAGGGCTCCCTGTCGGTCATCCGCACTGCGGATCGAGGAGGTAAGTTATGTTCAATTTACGTCCTAGTTATTGATTCCGCCTAACGTTGTGCTAACAACATTCCACCTTCCACCTTCTAGCTACTCCCATGGAGGGCTACACGATATCCAGATTTGGACCGTACCACCTAGGGTGCCCCCTAGCCTACAATGAGTAGTACCGTGATCAGTTTGGAGGCGCCTACCAAGGCAACACATTGCAGCACCACGGTGAGCATGCATCTACCGGGTACCAGCACGGACAGAGCACCGCCACACTTGGGGCCGTTGGTATATCGTACCGTCACGGCCAGAGCTCCGCCGCACCGAGGGTCGTTTGTACATCGTACCTGGGGGTCATGGCTCTAGGGGATTGATGGAGTCGTTCATTACTGGTATGATTGAAGATGATACCCAGTTTGGCATGACTCAGCTTGACGACATTGAGCTTGGACATACTCGGCTTGGCTAGAGTCAGCTAGAGCACCTCAACCAACTCAATGGTCTCCCTACGTTCCCTGCACAGAGACGTGCTCTCCAGACCGGCTGATGTACCCTACAGGACATGTTCAACACATGACCAAGACGCGGACACAGGCATAGCGAGCATAGAGGGGCTCAGATGAGTGAGCCATATTGTAGCCATTAGTGTACCATTGTACTTTTTTGCATTGTGCATGTACTTGTTTCATATAAGTTTGTATCTAATCATATTGTATACATTATGTGTGTATATATTCAGGATGTTGTACGCTTATGTTGTATCAGATTTGTATGAATTGCAAGAGGTATTTAACTTTTGGCAAGGTACATTTGCATTACAATATTCAGCATAGACCCAGAACATTACACTACAACAATACAACAACCTAAGTCTAAGTACCATATTTTGCATAAGATTACAATACCAAAAATCACATGACAATGTCATAACATTACAATACCACAAAGTGAAATTAATCTATCAAGCTAGGTTCAATTCACATTACATTACCATAATAGTACAACCCACATTCGTTCTAGCCTATAACACATTTACAGATCGAACTGACCATACCCTGCTACGCCACCTTTCTCATATAGAGTTGACCACATCCTACAACGACACCTTTTTAGACCAAAAAGACAACCCAGAACAGTGAGTAGACACCACTCATCAGCCATCCCATAGTTTTACAATGAATAAACCACTCCCTATCATGCCACTTTTTTAGAAATAACCGCACACTGTTAGGACACCTTTTCAGACCGAATTGACAAGTCAGACTAGCTTTTCTTAGTGAGTGGACAACACTCACTAGTCGTCCCACATTTTTAGACCGAATTGACCGCACACTGTCAGTACACCTTTTTAGACCAAATTGACAACTTGGACAAGCTTTTCTTAGTGAGTGGATACCACTCACCAACCGTCCCATCTTTTTAGACAGACTTGACTGTACACCGTCAGGACACCTTTTTAGACCGAATTGACAACCCAGACTAGCTTTTCTTAGTGAGTGGACACCACTCACCAGTTATCCCACTTTTTTAGAATGAATTGACCACACTCTGTTACTGCACCTTTTCAAACCGAAATGATAACACGGACTAACCTTTCACAGTGAATAGACACCACTCACCAGCTATCCCCCCCCGCCATTCGTCATAATTTACACCCTTAGCACTACACCCCATCCGCTTATAAAGGAGGGAGAAGTGAGATGGAGGGGAACACTACACCACCATAGCCAACACTTCACTCCAACTTATTTCGTACAACAGAGAGGAAGGAGGGAGAAGAGAGCGAGCTAGAGGAGAACATTAGGTCGACCTTAGAGATGTTGGGCTATGTGAAGATGATGCGAAAGCGCAAGTGGCTAGCCAGGAAGGTGGGAACCTACTCGAATTGTTCGATGAAGGATATGCAGGTACCACCAGAGTTTTCTGCCCGCGGTGCCACCGATGCTTTTGTTTCTTAATGAATCTCTTATTAACTATACTGAGAATTGGCTACTACCTCATGCAAATATTTTGTGCATTCTCAGATTCGAACATTGTGAAGACTTCAGAAGCAAAGCAATGAAGGAGGACCTTGGGAGATCAAAGGAAGTCACCTTATGCTGTCTTGGCTAGGCTGTACTGTTGGAGATATGCCCTAGAGGCAATCATATTGATGATGATATTTCATTGTATCCATGATTTAATAAATGTTCCTTGAATATTGCATTTGTGTTGATTAACAAGTATGTGACTTGTTTGTGAAACTCTTTACTTGTATGGTTATTCTAAAGTTGTCCCTGGTCGGAGTTCATGTGAGGACACACGTGAATGATGGATTAGCACATGTATCGGTTGATGACCATGTTTCACAGGTCATATACATGGAGATGTCAAACCAATAATGTGGACACATGTTTAGAACATGGGGTTGGACCGACCCAACATGAGACATAGTAATTATTCTTATGGTTCTCTCTACACAATGTGTACGCCTTGTCCTTAGACACGAGATTGTCGCATGTACTTGAGATGTGAATCGACCTACTTAGGGGCTATCAAACGCTACTCGTAATCGGGTAGTTATAAAGGTAGCTTCGGGTTTGTCATGAAGCATCTTTGCGAGGCATGGTCGATCGAGATGGATTTGCCCTCTCTACCGAGAGAGATATCTCTGGGCCTCGAGTGATCGGATCCGAAATGCATGGCCATGCTACTTAAGGTTAAGAGTTAACCTAGTAAGGATTCGGATCACGGGATCGAGAAAGAGTGGTCGACTTGGAGCTCGACCGAATATCGTGAGGCAAAGGGATTGGCATGTACATAACGTTGTGATGGTTCGTCCGATATGATCTTTACGTATGTTTAGAGTTGCACGTCTTGCTAGAGGCGCTACCAACTATTGACCAAGTATGTGTACTCGCGTCATGTCTAAACATATGTGAACCATAGGGTCACACACTTAAAGTGAAGTCTAATTCGGATTGGATCCGACTAGATCGGTATTGAGTCCTAATGGGCCTCTATTCGTAGAAGCCCATTATAAGGGCGTCTATAAAAGGAGAGGCGGCGTATTTGGTTGAGGTTGAGTTTTCGTGACATCCCCAAACCCTGGCGCCACCCTCCCACGCCCTAGTCGCTCGCGCGGATCTAGTAGTCCGGCGTGCGTCGCTTCCTCCGCACGTGTGGATACCTTTGAAGGCGCGCATCGTGGCGTTGGGACGAACCGCAAGAAAGGAGGCATGCGTGGGGCGCCACGGCGAGGGCGAAGTAGTACAACTACTACCTCGACGTCTTGCATCAACTTGGTACGACTACACCGCCTGACGCGCTGCATCAACTTCCGCACCTGCGCGTCTAGTGGTAAGACCGTGATCTATAACTGCAGTGATCTTGGTTTACGGGTAGAATTTTTTAATTTGCGCTAGTGTAGCCTACCCGTTTCCCTTCATGTACGACCAGGTCTACCAGCTCTACGACCGGTCTACCAGTCCTATGACCAGGTCTCAAGCTCTATGACCAGTTTCCAAATATGTACGACCAGTTTCCGAAGGCTTAGAACCAGCTCTCTAAGATCTACGACCAGATTCCTAAGACTTACGACCAGTCCTACGACCAGTCTTACGACCAATCCTACGACCGAATCTACGACCAATCCAACGACCAGGTCTTAAACAATACTCGATGGATGTCGTACTCGGAAGGAACAGTACTCAAAGGGAGACGTGTTCGACAGAATAAAGGCTCGATCGCAGCGATGCTCGGTGTGAGCGATGATTCGATGTAAGCGATACTGCGTTGCGAATAGTATGATTCGGTTAGGATTTGGAAATCAGAATCTTTGTCCGACTCGATTAGTTGCGCGGCTCTAGATTTTGGTAGCGTGATTTCGGGAAGTTCACTATAAATACCACTGTGATCCCCATGTATCCCGGAGACCAGTTTTTGCATAAGATTGAAACATAGCTATTGCTTGTTCTTTCAAACCAGAGTTCATGTGAGGACTTTGAGAGAGAATTGGGCGATCCATTGGTTCATCCTGCACTTCAAGGTCAAGCTGTCGTTCCATTGGAAATTGGGGGCTTGGCGATCGACGCTTGTGGTCTCGCGACGATCATCTATCCGGTGTGTTTTGGGCGATATCCAAAGAGTTGAGGGTCCGTGCATTGGCGCGAGTGTTCAGCTAACGACATTGACTATTTTGCATCATCTATCTACGGTTCTCACTGAGAAGATCGGGTAACCCCCATATCAACATCATTCCATCTTCTAGCCCGTCTTGTAGTATAGGCTGCCTTCGGGACTGGTCGTTTGTGCGGGTCTACAGGAGACAAAGAGAAGGCACCGATGGACCGTCAAGACTAACTTTGTTCTGATCCACCTTTTTTCCGATTCCCAAAAGGCATACATGTATCCTACGTGTAGATCGGTTTAATGATTTGTGCATGTTATTGTTTCTAATGCACGTAATCAAACCCTGCGCGCTATGTAATTCACAACTAAATTATTAAGTCTTTCAAATTTAATTCATAAATATTTCATCTATTTCAAATTTTGTTATCTTTTTCGAAAGGAATCGGTTCTACAAACACTATAATTGTAACAACAGCGCGGGTGCCAATCCTAAACTCAAATATATTTGTCATTTCGCTCTGTAGGGGGCTATTTTTGCTATTGTGACGCGAAACAAAGCAAAACAAGCCAAAAACTCGTCTTTCAAATAGGGCGCATGAAATCATACGTTTTCCTTGTATGGCTGACTTTCGATGTATTATCGCATATGGTCCAATATACACCATATTTATTATGTATTTCCTTGTATGTCTTGTACACGTTGTATTCTATTTATATCTGCAAATTAGTAAACAATCGATGTGAATGCAGAGGGACATGGACACAACCATGCAACGGAACGGCTCGGCAGGGGGGCCGAGTGACAGAACGGCTTGGCAGGGGGTCCAGACTCCTGGCGCACAACATCAGGGTCCGGGCTTCCGGAGCGCGGCAGGGGGTCCGGACGACAAGCGTGCGGCAGGGGACGTCCGAGCGCCTAATGGCAGGGGACGTCCGAGCGTCTAGCGCGTGGCTAACGACACACGTATCATCCGTGCTAATTTTGGCTTCTCTCTCCCGAGAACCTACCTTGCTATTTCGACATCAAAGAGTGACATTTAAGCCAAAACTGCCTCGCACGCATTACAGAGCTACGCCGTCGTGCACAACGTGACTGTACCTGCCAAGAAACCGACGACACCTTTGCTATTTTGCAGACGACTGCAATGCGCGACGCGTACGCACTCTCTTGTCTGAGATGATAGCGTGGGGCCTCCTTGCCTGCTCCCCTCCCCGCCCCGCGCCAACACAAGCTTCCATCATCATCGGCTGGTAAGCAGAGAGTCCTAGTATTGTCGGGGAGGAAACGGTGAATCGCATTGGTGGGAAAGTAATTCGGGGAGGATCGGAGCTCAAAACAGAGGCTTCCCTTTCCCTCCCCTGCCAGCACGACTGGCTCGGATCAGTCAAGCTGCGACAGAGACCGGCGAATCTCATTGATGAATTGATGCCGACGGCTTCTTGCATGGCAGCCTCCGATTCGATGATGAAAACAACTAGTCGACCGCATGTTAGTAGTCAAGGAATTAGGTGAAGACTAAGTGCTTAATTGCGACGCTTGACCAAAATTAATTGCAGTCTCTATCTCATGGATAGCTCGCTCTAGAGCTCCAATTCCAATGGCAATTATGTCACCCACAAAACTGCCGCTGGCTCACTCTGATCAAGTCTGAATCCCTCCAAACGTACAAACAATACATACAAGATGGTTGGTAAGATATACCAGGTTTAAGAAAGCACTAGGTGCTAGACGGGCAGTCTAGCACCTAGCCCTTAGACAGTCGACTTGGCTAAGATGCAGAGCAGCCCATAACAGGAATAATGTGATAAATTGAGTAAGCATCAGACATCCAATTCAGTAAGATAGAAGAAAAATTACCTGATGAAGCAAGACATCGGCAATCTTATGTAGTCATGTATGTAATCAAATAATCATGTAAACTTGCATATTTAATCAATAATTAGTTATTTTGCTGTTTTATGAGAAAGAAAGTATGAATGAACGAAACATATATATGTAGTCACACATCTCAAAGACTTAACATAGAAAGACATATCATAACATGACAGTCTCAATTTCAGTCTCACACAATAAGATATAACAACCAAACATAGACATAGACATGGTCTTAGACTCTTAGAAGCAAGCAAAATACTAATATAGTTTATGATGAATTGATAATATGACCCAATCTGTCAATCATGAGTCAATCTTCGTCCTCTTCCTTATAATTCTTGGTAACAACCACTTCATCTTGGTCGGATTCGAACTCAATGTTGTCATTTCCCTCTTTGATATCCTCTTCAGAATTGGACGAGAAATCATATTGATATAGGTCTATCACTCTTGCACTCCTACAAGGTTACATGGCTTCACTAGCTCTAGATGCTTCATTAATGAGCTTCCATGTAAGCCCCGTACTGACCTCAACCTCTTGATCATCATCACCACCTTCAATTATCCAGCCTTAAGCTTGTGTAGCATCCGAAGATAGAATGACATCGATGTTCTTCTCATTGCTCTTCTCTTTTTGCTCAATAATCTTACATTGAATTGAACATAAACTAGATTATTGAGGCGTTTCACATCTAGCATATTTCTTCTCTTTAAATGTATCTACGAATTGTAAAGTGGAGTGTAGTAAGTTACATAGTTGACATCTTAAGAATGAGATAGTTCATACTTCATAGTTGATAGTTCATAGTTGAGAGTTGACTTACCATGTCAAACGTGCTCTAATTTCTTTCACATCTGAATGAACTTGAGGTTAAAGAGATGATTCTTATGGCTATTCTTTGTAAAGTAGGAACTTGATATCAAAAAGTAAACCACCAAGTAGCCAGATATTAGGAAGAGTAGAAGGATATTAGTACAAGATAAACGGTCAGATAAGCATGCATTGAGTTAAAATCATGATTGCGAGCACAAGTTTACCAGGATTAAAATTACTTTTTTGATATCCAAGTTTAGGAATATGTTTTCGAAAGGCCCCTTCTTGATCTTTAAACTTGTGTTAATCCTCGTTAAGCACTTGAGCTTGCATTTCATCATTACCAAGATAAAATATTTTAACACATTCAAATACCGCATCCATGAGATTTGTATCTTGTAAAATGGCTTTATTGTTGTAACTATAATGTGGATTCAAAAGGTACACCGTTAAGTGCAATAGAAAATCAAGCTTCTTCGCCATCTTTCCATTAATTGCATCCACGATCAATTTGTAGTAGTCGTCCAAATTGTTCAAGACCTCCTTGATTTGCTTATTTACTTGTAGTATTTCTTCATAAACAAATGCCAAGGATGGATCATCCCTATCTACCATATGAAGAACTTTCACCAATGACTCAAATACCTTCAAGCAATGCAATATACAAGGTTATGAAATAGAAAACAATGAAAGGATGACATAATAGACAACACATATTCACAAAGATATAATGTTTGGCTATACCTTCAAACAAGTAGACACGTCATTCCAAAGGGCCCTACTCATTAATGTATTGGTTGCCGTCTTGCCTTTTTGTATTTTAGTGTGAATGTTATCCTCTCATTCCAAACTAAGTACCATCGACCTTAATACATTCTTCTTCTCAATCAAACTTTGTAAAGTAAAAAAGGCCAATGCAAATCTAGTCACCCCGGCCTTATTATATCTCTCCTCTTTGTTTGTTTCCTCATCATAGCCAAGGTCCTATAATGTGCATAGACAAAGACGGTGAATGTCGTTGCTTGATCAATTGTCATCTTATACTTTGGCATATTCTTGACAATTGCTTCTAGCATTAAGTTGATGGTGTGAGTTGCACATGAGCTCCAAAAGATATTTGGCTTCCTGTCCTTCAATAATGTCTTTGTTCCCATATTATTGGAAGCACTGTCCCTAACAACTTGCATAACATTTGTGGGACCTAGTTGTTTAATGCAAGTATCCATGTACTCGAAGATGTACTCACTTGTGTGTGCATAATCCGACGCTTCCTTTGATTGTATAAAACTTGCCCCCAATTTGCAATGCACACACACATTCATGATGCTCCTCCTCTTTTGGTCGGTTCAAGCATCGGTCATGATGAAGCACCCAGTCATGGCCCTCTCTTCTTCATGTGTCTTCAAAAAAACCTTCGTTCTTTCCACTTCCTCTTTCAATAACTTCTCCCGGCAATCGTATTGAGAAGGACCTACAAAGCCCGATCCAAAGTGATCAATGGCCTCACACATTTGCTTGAACTTATCATTGTTAATAGCATTGAAAGGGACACCAAAGCATAAAAACATACAATATAAGGCTAGCAATCAATAGTTCAATAAAAGGATAGCAATCATGAGTGAATGGGAGTTAGAAATAAATTATACCATGAGCATAAAATTATCTCATAACATATTGCTTCACCTTATGAGTTCTTTCTTTCCGAAGTGCATCTTTTATATTTTGTTGTCGACTCGTCAAAGCAATGGAAGGATCAATGGCGCGAGCAAACTTATCCATTAGCCCTATGTGGTGCCAAGCCTTCAACAACTTCAAGCTCTTCATCATCATTAGGGTCATCTTCTTTTTCAATTACCACTTAATTTCTAAGCTCTTCCTCTTTTGCTTTCTTTGTCTTCTTCAATGCCTGTGCATCCTTTATAGACATCCTACACTTCGCTTGTTCTTCTTTTGTGGACTTTGGACATTTAGTAACATTCTCGCGAATATGATCAATATGTTGCTTGAGCCTGTACACCCCTCCGTGAATTACCTTTTGACATAAGCGGCACTTCACTTTATCCAAGTTGTTCAGATCATCTAAATTCCCAAATTCTCATCCTATATCTTTGGAATTCCTCTTAAGGACGCTTGAACTTGCCGTATCCACAAAAGCAACGGATGGCATCTAGACAATTAACAATAACATATCACACAATTTAGCATTTATACATCACACATTTATACATCTAAACAAATTAAGAAAATAATTAACATTTAACAACACAGCAACAGAGCAACAGAGCACAACACAACACAATAGCACAGCAGCCCAGCACAGCACAAGAAAGCACAAGAGAGCAAAGGAGGTGAGAGAAGCAAACTAGCGGCGCAAAGAAGGTGGAACGGGAGCGGAAAGGGGAGTGGAGGCGGCACGGACATGTGAGCAGAGTAGAGAGCGGCGCATACCTCGATTCGATGGTGGGGATGGTTGGAACACTGGCGCGATGTGGTTGGGATCGGGCTCAACCTTGCTTATGTACTCCATCTAGTCGTCCGTCTTGTCGCCGTCCAGGCTGCCTAGGATCGGCTTTGACCGCCTAACTGGTCCTAGTCGGCCTGCCCACCTAGTCGACCGACTGCCTCAAAGTCACAATGGCAGGCCGCCGCTGGCTGCCTATGTAGCTCCTAGGAGGGCTTTCTTGAACCCTGGATATACGCATGATCGATAAAAGGGGGAATTTATTATTTGCCCTCACATTAGTTGGGTTTTCAGATTTTACACTCCTTCCTGATGTAATTGATATTTTGCCCTCCTTTTAGTCCATTGCTTAATTATTTACCCTCTTTGCATTATTTTAATCATTTTGGCCTGTTTCCCGTTACAAAGGCACGTGAAATGGCTATCTTACCCCTCGGTCGGGCCAGCCCATTTAGACCTTCAATCATGCTTCCACCTCCGCCTCCGTCGGTGACCTCCACTAGCAACCAGCCAACCATGTCGTGCTCCCACCTCTCCACAGCCTGGTCCTCCTCTACCCTCGCCAGAACCTCCACCGTCGCCGCTCCTCGAGCAGCAGCAGGAGCCGCGGCGGCCTCGTGGTGTGGTGCCCCTCCGCAAGCTCCACAGCCACATCGACTCGGTCCGCAACACGTAGAAGATCATAGAGGCCATGAAGCAGGTCGCCGCCTCCAAGGTCCAGCGCGCGCAGGAGGCGGTGGTCTCCTCCCACCTCTTCTCGGAGGCATTGGTGGAGGTGCTCTACAACATGAACCAGGAGGTCCAAACGGAGGACATCGACCTGCCCCTCACCTGCATCTGCTCTATCAAGAACGTTGCCCTCATCGTCCTCACCGGCTAGCGCAGCTTCTGCGGCAACTTCAACAACAATGTGGTCAAGAAGGCGGACACCCGCATCGAGGAGCTCAAGCAACTGGGCCTTGACTACACCGTCATCGGCGTAAGCAAGAAGGGCAACACCTATTACAAACACCGCCCCTACGTACCCACCGTGAAGGACTCGCAGGCCATCTGCGACCTCGTCTATTCCCTCTTCGTCGCCGAGGAGGTCGACATGGTCGAGCTGCTCTACTCCAAGTTCATCTCCCTCGTCCGCTCCGACCTCATCATCCAGACGCTGCTGCCCATGTCACCCAGAGGCGAGATCTGCGACATCAACGGCGTCTGCGTTGACGCCACCGAGGACGAGCTCTTCAGGCTCACCACCAAGGAAGGCAAGCTCACCGTCGAGCTCGAGAAGGTCAAGATCGAGATGCAGCCCTTCTCCCTCGTCGTGCAGTTTGAGCAGGACCCGTAGAGGAGGAGGAGCAGGAAGGGCGCCGCCACGAGCGGAATGAGAGGGAGGAGGAATGGAATGGAATGGGGGAGAAGATGTGCACGGAAAGGAGGAGATGCACACGAAAGGAGCAAAATTGTATTTTCGCTTGGCCAAAACGGGGAAAACGTTCAGATATTAATAAAATAAGAAAAAGAGGGTAAATAATTGAGCAACCCACTAAGAGAGGGTAAAATATCAATTACATCATGAAGAAATGTAAAATATGAAAACACATCTAAGCTGAGAGTAAAATATTAATTTCCCCTCGATAAAATGCCTATGCCTCCATGGCTCCATCCGATTCTGACCATATCCATCGACCCCCCCTTGAAAAACAAGAGAAAAACATACAATCAGGTTGCTTCCATCCGCTATTTGCTCGTGTGATCGATGCGACTGCTTCCTGTCGTTATCGATCACAGTAGCACACAGCCACACAATCTTTCCTAAGTTCCTCTGGTCAGGTCAGAATCATCTCTGGAAACCTCGGTGAACGATTCGATTTTCGTCTTCGATCTGGCCATGACAGCAACATAAAATCCAAGGAAATCGTACCTGTTACGGTGGTCAGGGAAAGCCTAGTTCTCCATTCGCAAGGACAGAGATAACTGCATCCTCGCTTGCTTGCACTTGCAATTCTACTCCAGAAAGCGGCTTATTACTCATGGATGAATACGTGAGTGCCTTAGCAGCCAAGCCCAGCAGCCACCAACTGTGATGATCCCAGCTCTCTTTGTTGGAGAACAAATTCGTCAAAATCTTTCCGTGAATTCTGAGGACTATGCAATCCTAAAGATGGCTTTTTACGAAGGTGCGGTTCAGGACTCGAGGAACCTAATAATTTCTATGCAAGATGCTACTGCATACACTACAGCAACCTTGTCTAGCCAGTAGTTTTCATCAGTTGCCTAGCTCCTGACTAAACCAGTCGTTGGTCTTCACTTTGGTTCGATTCCAGACAGGACAACTGAACAGCTGCAATCCAGTGAAATAGTGATATCAAAAGCATGGCATGTCCATATCTGAGGATAGGGACTTCGCTATATTCGTTTTCCCTTTATTTTCTTGTCTTTAAACAAAATATTCGTTGCGTCAAGATGGCATTAGTACTCTTCCAACATGATAACAAATTGGACATGTCTTGGGGGCCAACACTCGTCTTGGACTTTCCATTTGCATCGGTACAAACATGCTGTTGATCTCGGAGATTAATTACGTGTGTAGTCTCGTATGATTCCGCACTTTTATTTTTATTGGGCAATTCGTTATATACTATTGTATAACTCTGGATTTTTACAATATGTTATTGGTGTCTTACTGAAATAAAGATTATGAATCCATATGTCAGCCTCACAATGAGCGACTTACTGTAAATCATGTAGTTATTCAGTGATATATTGTGAATTTTCTCTTTATTTATATTGTCAAAGATTACAATCAAACTCTAACACAACTTTTATCAGACTCGAGACTTGCACACAATTTAGATTCTTTAAACTCTAATACTAACTCACTAACACTCCTCTCAAGATGGGTTAAAGATACCAATCATGCTTATCTTATTACATATTATAGCACTCTCGCTAGAACCTAACCCTTTAGTGAAATAGTTGGCTAACTGTTCACTAGACCTGACATACTCTAGCTTCAGCACCCCCCTCGAGCTTGTAATTGATGAAGAACCTACCAATCTAAACATACTTGGTACGATCATGTTGTACCAGATTGTTAGTAATATTGATTGCAGATTTATTGTCACAATGCAAGGGGTTATTCCTCCATACCCGAAGCTTAAACAATAAACCCTTCATCCATATTATTTCACTCACGCTCAACGCTATTACTCTATACTCTGCCTCTGCAGTAGATCAAGTCACAACCTCCTGCTTCTTACCCCTCCATGACACAGGGTTACTTCCCACAAAGATACAATATCCAAAGGTAGATCTCCTATCATCTACGTTACTCGTGCCAATCAATATCACAATACCCTTCCATATTTAGGTGTTGATTTACCCTAAACCAAAGGTCTTTTCTAGAACTACTCTTCAAATATTGCAGGATTTGATAGACAACATTCATATGTCATGTTCTGGGATCATGCATATATCGACTCATCACACTCACTACATATGAAATATCAGGTCTTGTGTGACACAAATAGATGAGACATCCAACAAACCTTTCATAAACCACTACTACAGAAAACGTCATCACAGACGGTTTTCCGAACCGTCTGAAAAAGTTCGTCTGTGATAACAGACATTATCACAGACGGTTCAAAAACCGTCTGTGATACGAATATCACGACGGTTCAAAAACCGTCGCGTGAGATATCCGAGCGGTTCGAAAGTAGAAGTGATATTATCGCAGACGGTTCTACTTCCAACCGTCTGCGATAGTATATTTTCGCCGCATGCTCAACAAGAACCGTCGCGATATTACTATCACGAGCGGTTCTTGTTAAGAACCGCTCGTGATAATTTTTCAACCGCAAAAAATACTAAATGTATTCCCCTTGGTTGTCCGCCTCTCGCCTCGGCACCTCGTCCACCCTCGGTTCCACTCGCTCATGAGCCTTCAAGAAGGTCATGATCTTGTCCTCGCCGCGGAGCTCCTCGAAAGGCACATCCTTATCTTCATCCTCGCCTCCTTCCTCACGGCCGCATCGCGCCTTGGGCTTCGCTATCAAATCATCAAGCCACATTGTTCCCGTCTATTCAATCACAAAACTATATTCAAGCACACATTCAATCACAAAAGCTGTATCCAAGCACACATGTATACCTCGATCTAGGAGAAGCCGGCGGGGAGGACAAAGGCGGCACCGGAGGAGGAGGGCGGCGCTGGATGGGGCGGCACTGGTGGGGAGACGCGCGGCCCGCCGTCGGGAGGACGAGCGGCGGAGGAGGAGGCCGGTGGAGGAGCACTCGCGACGGCGGGGCGAGCGGGAGGGACGAGGCCGCGCGGAGAAGGAGCCAGAGGTCACGCTGGATTTGGGGGACTCCTTATTAATATATAAGGACTTCTGCTACTCCCGCTCACGCATTCAAAATTCCCGCGCACGTATTCAAAATTTTCGAACTCCCGCGTTGTGAATCACATATCACAGACGTTTCGTATCACCAACCGTCTATGATGAGGTACTTATCACAGACGGTTTGTGATACGAACCGTCTGTGATAGTATCACAGACGGTTATATTAAAAAACCGTCTGTGATAATCTGCAGTATCATAGACGGTTCTATTAAAGAACCGTCTCTGATAGTATCATAGACGGTTCTATTAAAAAACCGTCTGTGATACTGCAGATTATTACAGACGGTTTTTAATAGAACCGTCTATGATAATATCAAAGACGGTTCTTTAATAGAACCGTCTATGATACTGAGTATCACAGATGGTTTGTATTACAAACCGTCTGTGATAGGCCCGACAGACCCAACACAGATGGTTCTATTTTAACCGTCTGTGATGAGGTGTCTACTATTGCATGTTTTGTAGTAGTGAACCTCTCTGTCAACTGGATCTTCTAACTCGGCACATTGCTTGTGATTCCTATCAATAGGCAAAGTAATAGGATGATGCCCAAGTATACATGTTTCTGTTAACAGATTAAGAATATATTTCCTCTGAGAGGTAACTATACCCTTCGAAGAACGGACAATCTCAGTCCCAAGAAAGTATCGAAAACTTTCAAGATTTTTCATCTCAAATGTTCTCCCAGTCTTTTCTCCAAGAACTTGATTTCCTCAATATCATATCAAGTTAGCACAATATCACCAATATAGACTGTTAATACGGTGGTATGTGATCTCTATGCTTGTAAAACATAATATGATCTCCATTGTACTTAGAATAGCTTATACTATAAACTGCATGTTTGAATATATCAATCAAATCACGTCCTTGAAAATTGCTTCACACCGTATAAAGATTTCTTGAGTTTACACACAGTTTCATCAGTTTGCCTGTTCTCAAAACCGGAAGAAATCTCTATATATATCTCTTCTTGTAAATCACTATGTAAAAAAACATCCTTCACATACACCTGACGAAGAGACCGTCCAAAATTAGTTACAAGAGATCAACATTCTTACTGTGACCTCTTCACCACCCGTGCAAAGGTCTCGTCGTAGTATATTCTATACGCGGCCTTTCACCGCCACCACGACACAGAAGAGCCAGAGCTAGCTAGCTACAGGTGCGTCTATGTCTTTTCTTGTCACGGGAGGGAATCGTGCTCATATCTCTGCAATGCAACCCGTCTTTGCGTTGGTCACCCAAGTTCGGGGCCGCTAGGCTAGCTCCCAACTAGCTGGTTGGCTGCCTGGCTCAGTGGCTCTGCATCTCATCTTCTTGGATTCTTTCTTCCATTCCTTCATGTCTCCGACGGCCATCGCCGGCCGGTATTCCCTAACTTTCTATTGATTCCACGTGCAGCTGGATGCATCCCCTTGCAACAATCAAGCACAATGGCAAGCTGGCCGCGGCACATATACATATATCCTCTATCAGACCGGCCAACACTACCACAAGATCGAGCAAAACATGCAACTAGCTACTGGTAACTAGCTATATATGTCTACATGACTAATCCAGAACCCAACTGCACAGGGTGACAGTGATGAACAACAATGTGCTACTACTGTTAGCTATAATCTTGACTTAATTGAGTTTGCATGGTCCGTTTCTTTGTTGCATGGCTGATGCAGTCGTGCGTGCGTTTCTTTGTGCATTGAACGCGAGTTATGCGCTAGTACGAGGATGGCACTAACGGGTGGCGTAGGACTATTAGTGACGCATTGATGTGCTTGTAATGTAGAGTGTTTCTTGATGTATAAAATGAGAAGAAAAAAATTCAGAAATGGCCGGAGAAATTTAAGCAGCACAAAAGAACCGTTTCAGTGTTCATCTTCTTCTAGTTTTAGCACGCAAAGACAAAGACAAATCTACCACTCCACTCATCCGGCTTGAACTCCAAATAGAACCAAGATTCTCTTCGCATTCTTGGGGGTATAAGTCATAAACAAAAGACTTCAGTAACTCACCAAGATTCTCTGATACCATATTTTGTTTCTCTCAAGCAGCTCTTTCGCATCCGTGAGAGCATTGTCCCTTTCTCGCTTCAATTGCTCAATAGTTTGATCAATAATTAACCCATCCAACACTACACCCACTTCCTTGTTTGAATCATTCAACCTCTTGACATACAAAGCGCAATGTATGTGATAACTTTGGCATCGCTCGATGTAGACGGCTCTTCATCGAAATCGGCAGAGATCGGTCCTTGGTCGCAAGAGTGCCTCGACCAGCTCAATAGGATCCTTGATGACGTTAACATACTCACCGAGACCCATGCAACAAAGATAAAGAACAAGGCGAGTTTCCCAAGCAAAGTAGGGTCAATTAGAAGAGTTCGAGTTGAATAGACAAGATCCGCGTGCATCCTGCACCTCACCCCACATCAACAAGGTGCCGACTCAATCTCATTCCCGCACAATGCGGCTCCTTGCCATATCCGTGAGAAGTGAAACATACCAATCGAAGTCGGACAACATTTCATACACGTTATGCCCACATGCCGCTATAATGCCCTAAGAATGTCATTCGCAAACTCGGTTCGAATTTGCGGCATGACGAGCAAAGATGCCGAAATGTCCATAACATTGAAAGCATATGCATACCAGTAGTTGCATCGCCGCTGAATTTGCGAGGCTGCAAGAACAGTAGCAAAGGTGAAGTCATTCGGTCCATTTCTTCACATCAAACCGAGCAAGTTCAGACTTGATGCCGACGCCCAATTGAGCAAATGCGAAATGACAATTCCTGTGTGATTACGCCCTGTACTTGATGCCATCAAATACCCTTTGAGCATTGTTTATTGTAATGAATCCGCATACATGCCGATTAGGCCATTCCGACCATCGACTCCGCTTAAGCCCATCTTTCTCGCAAGTCCATGAATCGCATTCCTAAGGCACTTTGTGAGGAACTCGTAGCCGCTTAGCATTATCGATACAAGATATTCATCCGAGCTAAACCATGCTTTTGCATTTCTAGAAATAGCTCGATGCCTTCATCCAAAGATGTCACTTTCAACACAGCATCCAAGATGGAATTCAGTGATGTTGTTCCTACTTACCATAGAGTCAAAAACTACCATGGTCGATCGATATCCAAAGTCCGCATAGGCATCGAGGAGAGCACTTCCACAACAACGCCATTCGAAGCCCTCTCAAGGTAAGTTGTGCATGAATTTGCTTGATGATATCTAGTTCATCCGCTCGAGCAAGCTCGGCTTGGGGAAAAGCTCGTAACACCTCGATCGTGGCAATAGTAAACAGCTACTGATCAACCGGTGGAAATACCTCCTTGTAGCATCCTCACTAAGCTTCCCTTTGCTATTTTGTTGAAAAGCACACAACCTTTAGCATACTCCAAAACAAAAATCTTACTTTGCTAGCCCCGACTCAAAAAGTCACAGACATTTGGATGCTTCACCAATCTCATTGTTGACTCGATTCTCGCCTGCTTGTGGAACAACTCGAGCAAAGTCTCATGTCCTTGAGGTGGTGGCCACGGGGGCATCCCCAGCACTCCGGCTTGATAGTAGTCGAACCACTTCCTTGGCATTTCATCATCCAGCTTGGTGCAGAGTCAGGCGCAATGTCCGACGGCATCGCATCACTTCTTCCGGCAGCGTAATCCAAAGATCCTCCAGGGAGCTCTCTGAACCAAGCCTTGAGACCGCCTTGTTCGGAGAGGCGCCTCCGCGTTGAGCAATTGGCGAGCATCACGGTGGCGCGGATGGAGTCGGTGCATGGAGTGGCTTCTGCCTCGGCGTGGTCGACATCAGTGCCGATGGATGGAGCGTGTCTGGTGATGGCGACATCGGTGTTACAGCTGCGACACGCCGTCGAACACCTGGTGGGCGTCACGATGTCTTGTTTGATGGTGGAGAACAGCTTCGGCGAGGGGGCCGACGAGTGCTCCGTGAGCGCTGGAGCGACTGTGGGCACTCCCTTCTCAGGTTCGGACTCAGCCACGACTTGAATGTCGCCGGCGTTGGTGTCGGGGCCCGACGTCGAGTACTTGGTGGGCGACTCGGGGACGTGGGCGACTTCTGCACGAGGAGCCGCTGCAGCCACGACGTGGTCCACCGCAGTGACATGGGTGGCCGTCGGTGCGGGCACGGGCAGTGGCCAGGCATGAGCGGTTGCTCCTGGCGGCTGGACGACGGCCTTCAAGCCGACAGCGAGCTCTTTCATGCTCTCGGCCAAATCTTCAATCTCCAATGTTTGTTTCTTTACGACGGCGATTAACTGGGTCAACATCTCCTTGCACCTTGCTTCGCTCTCCTTCTCAGCGTCGGCCATGGCCACCTGAGCTCAAAGATCCTCGGATCGAATGCTCGATACCAATTGTCACGAACCCAATCGGATGAACACCAATGAACACAGGGGCAAGACTAGATGATTCAAATCAACACAATAAACCAGATTTTGGGATACAAACTAAGAAGAGCAATTAGATCGGGAATCTAGAGAGCATTCGGGGCTGGAATCGAGAGAAGAGATGGGGAAGAAGAAGCTCGCTTGGGGGAAAAGAGAAGCGAGAGGGAAGGAAGAAGATGAGCCACCGTCTGCTCTTCCATGTCCCATTCTAAAGCCGCCGCCTTTGTACTCCCTAGCCCGGTCAATCCCTCCCGGCTCACGCCCACTACCCACCAAGGAAGCCCAAAACCAGCCGGTCCATGACATTTTCTCTCTGAGTTCTAGAGTGTTTGCGTGTGTGCATTCCAGAGAGGAAACAATGTGCGAGTTTTCTTGAAGTGGGCCAACAATTGATATCGAGCGAGATTCAATGTGAGAAGAGTGCCCACCCAGTAGCGCGACATGGTACTGGCGAGCGCGAACTCGGCGATGGCGCAGAACTTGTTCGAGGACCGGTAGGAGCACCGAGAGCAGCAGCGGAGCGGCTGTCCAAGGTGCTGGCGGCTGCACATGCCAGCTACCGGAGGCGCACGGCTCGCCCTAGGCGGGCGACGGCAGCCACCTCGTGGCATGCGCAGCGCGCTCGGTGCAGCGGCCTCGCGAAGCGTGACGGAGACGCGCGCAAGGTGCGGAGGTGCACAAGGCGCGGGCGTGGTCGCCGGCAGCAGCCGCGAGGGCGACGCAGTGTCACGGCCGAGCGGTCCAGACGAGCGGCGCCAAGACAGCGATCGCAGCGCGGTGTACACAGAGCGAGGCATGCCAATTGAGCAAATGCAGAAATGACGAATTCGTGTGATTACGTCCTTGTACTTGATGCCATCAAATACCCTTTGAGCATTGTTTATTGTAATAGAATCCGCATACATGCTGATTAGGCCATTCCGACCATCGTACTCCGCTTAAGCCCATCTTTTCGCAAGTCCATGAATCGCATTCCTAAGGCACTTTGTGAGGAACTGGTAGCCGCTTTTAGCATTATCGATACAAGATATTCATCCGGAGCTAAACCATGCTTTTGCATTTCTAGAAATAGCTGATGCCTTCATCCAAAGATGTCACTTTCAACACAGCATCCAAGATGGAATTCGGGTGTGATGTTCCTACTTACCATAGAGTCAAAAACTACCATGGTATCGGATATCTGAAAGTCGGCATAGGCATCGAGGAGAGCACTTCCGACAACAACGCCATTCGAAGCCCTCTCAAGGTAAGTTGTGCATGAATTTGCTTGATGATATCTAGCTCATCCGCTCGAGCAAGCTCGGTTGGGGAAAAAGCTCGGAACACCTCGACTGTGGCAATAGTAAACAACGCTGATCAACCGGTGGAAATACCTCCTTGTAGCATCCTCACTAAGCTTCCCCCCTTTTGCTATTTTGTTGAAAAGCACACAACCTTTAGCATACTCCAAAACAAAAAAAATCTTACTCTTGCTAGCCCTGACCTCAAAAAGCTGCAGGACATTTGGATGCTTCACCAATCTCATTGTTGACCTGATTCCTGCCTGTTTGTGGAACAACTCGAGCAAAGTCTCATGTCCTTGAGGTGGTGGCCACGGGGGCATCCCCAGCACTCCGCCTTGATAGTAGTCGAACCACTTCCTTGGCATTTCATCATCGGCCAGTGCGGCAGGCGCGTTACTGTCCTCCGACGCATCGCATCACTTCTTCCGTCGGCAGCGAATCCAGCATCCCTCCAGGGAGCTCTCTGAACCAAGCCTTGAGACCGCCTTGTTCGGAGGCGCCTCCGCGTTGAGCAATTGGCGAGCATCTCTCTCTGAGTTCTAGAGTGTTTGCATGTGTGCGTTCCAGAAAGGAAACAATGTGCGAGTTCTCTTCGGAAGCTGGGCCAACAATTGATATCAGAGCGAGGTTCAATGTGAGAAGAGTGCCCACCCGGTAGCGCGGCATGGTACCTGGCGGAGCGGGCGAACCTGGCGATGGCGCAGAACTTGTTCGAGGACCGGTAGGAGCAGCTGGAGCGCAGCGTGGAGCGGCTGTCCAAGGTGCTTGCGACGGACATGCCAGTGCTACCTGGAGGCGACGGCGGCTCGGCCCTAGGCGGTGCGACGGCAGCTCAGCCCAGGGCATGCGCAGCGCGGCTCCGGGTGCAGCGGCGCTCGGCGAGCGTGACGGAGACGCGGCGCAAGGTGCGGAGGTGCACAAGGCGCGGGGCGTGTCGCCCGGCAGCAGCCGCGAGGGCGACGAGTGTCACGATCGAGAGCGGGTCCGTACGAGCGGGCGCCAAGACAGGCGACTGCAGGCGCGGGTGTACACAGAGCATAGGCATGCATAGCAGCGGCCAACCCAGTCGTGCACAAGGCGCGAGCATGCGCGTGAGGCGCATAGCGACGCAAGCGAACGAGCACGCGGTCATAAGAGGGTGTGCACGTGCGAGGGCCAGTTGGAGGTGCAGCGCCACACAGGGGTGCTGGCACACGTCGGTGATGGCACGACCGGCGTACAACGTGGAGCATGCGGCTCCACGGTGAGGAGAGCCAGAGTGTTTGGGCGAAGGTGCACAGGTGCCGACGATGAGCCGACTGCAGCACCATGCACTTAAGAACACGACGATGAAGGTTCGCACGGCCAGAGCGAGGCCAGCGCGGTGTGCTGGAATCACACGTGATGTGCACACTGGCGGCGACGATGTGATTGCCGTGGAGTAGGCCGACGACGGCATTCTCCATGGGAGGTGGAGGCCAGCGGCGGCAAAGTGAGGCGGTGCGAAGGCGCTGGAAAATGAGTCGGCATGAGGCCGACAAATGGCGATGGCATGGAGACCGTCGTCGCAAGAAGAATCGGAGGTCGGAGTCGGCCAGTGAGTTGTACCACCGGCGACGAAGTTGTGGCGGCAAAGAGGTAGCGGTGAAGAGTGGAGACAACATGTCTCCAAAATACATGCTACCGAGGAACGTCGTCATCAACTGGCATGGCAAGATGGGTGAATATACTGTTTATTTCCGTGTCCCGACGAGAAGATCTGCCAGATGCATGAGCTGCGATGGCGCCCATGTTCGCGGTCGCAGATGGTGGGGGGCAACTGTAACGTCCCTCAAGTGTGATCACGTGGCGAGGGCGATTGTACTGCCCCTCAAGGCGGAGTGCACCACGTGGTAGAGAAGCGACTACGAGCATGGATTGGCGACACATAAAGGAAACTTGTGTTGCTAACCTGTGCCGAGTAGGAAGGCGAAACTTCTTGAAGATAAGTGTTGAAGACCGCTAATGGCGCGATGAGTTGTGCAAGAGAAGCCCTTGTGTGTGGCAACAAGGAGAAAGCCAATATGCGTGGCAAGAGGTTGCAGGCGATTCGCAACGGTGAGTCGGCATGTCAAGATTATGAAGGAAATTGTTAGCTATAATCTTAACTTAATTGAGTTTGCATGGTTTGTTTCTTTGTTGCATGGCTGATGCAGTTGTGCGTGCGTTTCTTTGTGCATTGAACGCGAGTTAAGCGCTAGTATGAGGATGACACTAATGGGTGGCGTAGGACTATTAGTGGCACATTGATGTGCTTGCAATGTAGAGTGTTTCTTGATGTATAAAATGAGAAGAAAAATCAGAAATGACTGGAGAAGTTTAAGCAGCACAAAAGAACTGTCTTCAGTGTTCATCTTCTTCTAGTTTTCTCTCTGAGTTCTAGAGTGTTTGCGTGTGTGTTCCAGAGAGGAAACAATATGCGAGTTCTCTCCGGGAGCTGGACCAACAACTATATTGCAATGTGGTGCAGAATATATCTTGGATAAATCGGGATGGTTAATCGCATAGACAGATAGGCAGGCATACGGACAAGAGGCGAGCCATGGCGGTAACGGTGACGAAGAAGAGCTCCTTGTAGGGGATCCTCCCTCCCTCTGCAACTCTCCTTCCTCCGCTCCTACGCGCACCCCTTCTCGTCGTACACCGCCAGCTTCCCGCCTTCCATCGCCGCCGGCACTAGTAGCGGTGCTTCCTTGCTGCCCATTTCGACCGATATATCTTCTTCTTTTGGCTTGATTCAGCTATGTAAATATGTAATCTACCTACCTGCGGACCTACCTCTGTTGCGCGCAAATGAAACCGAGCTGGTCTGGGCTCCCAACTTATACTCACATGCAGCCAGTGCCCACTATCCAACCACACAAGATAACTACTAATTTTTGGCCATATTGTCATTTTTTTGAGTTTGTATTTGCACAATTGGGTGTCTCTGAAAAAAGGCAAAATAGCTTCATCCCACATGGCCACCGAGGAGCCACCACATCACCGCTGCCGCACGGCCACCGGGTGTTTCGGTTTCGGCTGTGGTCGTGGGATTTTTTAAATATAGCAAATGAGATAAAAATATATATGAAAATTTATGTGAATGCTTCACACACGGTGTACTTTCTTGTTTATTTTTTTTTACATAATTTTACTCTTTTCGATTTTATCTCACAATTTTATTTAAGTGTACTCTTTGTACGAATTTGTAAATGTACAAAATGAGCTCAAAAAATTATGAATTTTTTAAAGGCTCCTCATGCGGTGAACGTGATTGTGCATTGTTTCAACAATTCTATATGTGTTCTGGATTGTCTTGAGAATTTAGGATTTAGGTCACGAAAATTTGGATTTTAGGTTTCGAAAATTAGGGTTTCATGATTTCATGTGACTTGGAATGTATAGAACAAAAGCTCGGGGCACAAAACATGACCATTATCTTATAGCATAAAAAAATACTCATGTTAGAACATTACAATAGTGATGAGAAATAGGCAATTTTGAAGCACGATTGATTTGTGACTCTAAGTTCATTACAATAAGAACTAAAAAGACTTCAACAGATCACCTCTGACTTGATAGATGCAAATGATTTGATTGTATTACCTAACTGATTCTAAATAAATGGCAGAAAGCACATAACTCGCACAAGTTTCGCTGTACATAAGAAAATAAGGTGGAGAAAACATTACATTACGACAACGAATAATGAATAGACGAGCTCGGTCCGTTGGGATAATCCTTTGCTGAGTGCCCAGGGGTCTTGCATATCCTGCACTTGCTTGTGCGGCTAATACTGGTACGTTGGTTGGCATCCATGTCATTTCAGAAGCACTGCGTCTGCTGTCACCCCTTCGCTGTTGTCTTCAAGTCCTTGTTCGGGTCCTATTGCATCATGTCCGACCAATGATCCTTGCAGTTTATTTTCAAGGCGTACGAGTGAAACTTCGCACTCTATATACCAAAAAGGTGTTGCATGTCGTAGTACTCGGAGATATACGACGAACACATCTGCCTCATTTGTGTACATGCTTTGTACACGTGCGAGCATGGCTTGTGTAGGAGCTTCGGCTTGTTGCAGGTTCTTGTTGCCACATCACCCAATGTGCATGCTGTTTCCTTTCCTCCTAGCATGACTGTTGACGTGTTTCTGTCGAAGCCTGATATCGTACTTCCTCCTGAGGCCATCGATCACCCAGATGTCGTGCATCTGGATCTTCTCCATCTTCTTGTTCATGTGTCTTTGCATGTTCTCGGACCACTGCTTGCCTACCTCCATTTGTCGGTTGGCTACAGTGGCTCTATTGATGAAATAACCTATAATACCCCAGCCTAACACTGAGCTCGGAATGCCATCAAACTACCCTAACTACTAATTTTAACAACCATTAACAATAAATTCTAGCAAGTAATTCAATACTAACACCTTTCCATGGGTCACAATAACGTATAAATAATGACATGGCAAGCACAGATGTTTAAACTCTAGATAGCAAAGCAGAATAGAAATTCAAGACTTAAGCAAAAATCAATCAAATAAAGTCTATCGAATGAATAAACTAGTTCCAATTAATCATCTAGAATAAATCAATGTCTATCATAGTCTAAGAAATTAAACCATCACGCTAAGGTAGAGTTTTCTCATGGCAAGTGATCAAGTAATTGAGTGTGAGTAGTGTTCCAATTGCTAACCCTTCCCAAGTGAAGCGTCGTCAACGATCACCTAAAAATAATAGTAGAGCAAAAGTGAGTCCACGACTCAGCAAGCACAAAAGTAAGCAATGAACAATGCTTAATCAGCAATACACAATATCATCTTCAACATTAATTGTTCTCTTTTCTTTATTCTCATACTCAATTATTCAATTATCTTTCTTTCTTTATATACACAATCATCAACTATCTTTCATTCCATATATCTCTACACTACATGTCTACGTGCACTTTTTTACGTATACCGATATAGCATGAGTGTTCACCTGTCGATGACACACTCTCAAGCCCGTCCTCCTTAAGGATTGGGGACCTCCTCCACTCCCGTGGAGTTGTGATCAAAATAATCATCTTTTCATATGCAATGATGTTATGAATGCATAAATATTCATAATTTCATCAATATTACCATTGTCCAACAAAATAATATCCAACAATAAGGAATAGATAATGACCATTAACATTATTTGCAATTGAATAAGTAAAAGTACAACAATATAATGGTAATAAATGGTAAAGCATACAATGATCAACCAAGGACCACCGTTTACCATGCACTTGCCTGTTTACCGTTGTGACGCCGGAGAGCGAAATGGCGGCAATGCACACGAGACCACACTCCCTGGATAAACAATCCAAAACACAACTCAAAATCATATATTACAGCACCGATACTTTATTCTAACCATCCTCGCACGTCTACGCCAAACCGACTCATTTTAACCCAAAACTACTGGATGCACTACCCGCTGTTCCAGTAGTAAAACAGCCCTATCTTACTCATTTTAACTCCAAATTCGTCTATCCAAAACTTTATGGAATCATCATGAAACCACCTACATTTTCCTAGTTATGACAAAACTCTGATTCTACCGTTTTGTAAACCGTTTATTTACCCGAAGACCATTCCAGATTCTGTCAGAACAGTCCATTCCAAAATTTTATATTTTTAATTCTATAACTTTAACATATATGAATAATATTATTTTGCGAATCTACCCAAAAATCCCTACAATACTCAAGTTGGCACCAATATTTAATTTTATCAATTTCTACACAAAATCAACATAACTACACGAAGTCTGCCAGCTACATCCAGAATCTGGACAGCAGCCTTCCAGAGACCATAACTTTTCGCTCGCTACTCCGTTTTCAACGATCCAGATCTTCCTTGAAAGCTAACATGATAACCTACCTTTTCTATAATTACACTGAACTCTAATTTGGAGTCTAAATATCTCTAATCATCCGCGCAACATTCTGCCCTAAACCTAACGAATCTGGATAGAACAGAAATCCATCTTCCCATTGCCCAAACGATCTACCAAAAGAATAACGACTAAATTTAGGGGCATATAGAGGCTTTCAGATCGTTACCCTCGAAGAACACGGAGCTGATCATGAAATCCCGTGAAATCCTTCCCCTCCTCCCTTCTTTTCTTCCCTTCTTCCTTCCTCTTCCAGGCCGGCAGCAGCGGAGGGGAGGTGTGCCACAGTACCTCGGTGCACTATAGTACCAGGGGTGCTACAGTGGCCACGTTACAGTGCCATCTATGGTTTGGTGCCCCTTCTTAAACTAGCTTCCCACTTGGGCCAAATACCGTGGGCCGAAAGCCCATGGCCCAGGTTCTCCAAGAAAAGCAAAAACACCCCTCTAAAACCTCTAATTCCTTCTCTAATTCTATTTAATTTCAGTACTAATCACTTATTTGTTTTATGTTTAGACGGGATATTACATAACCAACAGTGCGAGTCCATGTCTCCTTGACGATCGCGGTGATTGGGAGGCATCGCACACCTTTGAGGACGCTGTTGTACACCTCGGACATGTTGGTCGTCATAATCCCATATACCTCGCACCGTCTGTGCCATATAAAAGTGGTCATTTCTCTAATTCAGAAGTGTGGCCATTAATCCACTTGGAGAAACTTATGGCACTATGGGGTTGCTCACCCTCCAGTACCTCCGGAGTAGACTCTCTTGTATGCCTCATAGTCTGGTGTTCAAGGTCTTTCCAGATGGAGTCAAACTTTTGTCTCTGGTTCTACAGACACAATGCCTTGAACGTCTTCATAATGTCCTGACTGTGGAACCGCTTGAACAAGTTAGATGCAAGATGCCTCACGCACCACCTGGATTGCACGTTGTTCCACTTGTAAGGGGCGTCCCATACTGCATGGTGTTGATGGCTGCCAATAACCCAGCATTGTGGTATGTGATAAGGCATATATTGGGCTGGTCTCCCACCACTGCCGTCTTCACGTTTGATAGGAATCACAGCCAACTGGATGTGTTCTCGTTCTCCATAATCACAAATGCCACAGGGAGAAGCTAGTCATTCGCGTCGGCCACCACCGCGGTGAGGATGGTGCCCTTGTACCTCCCTGTGAGGAAAGTGTCATCCATCATCATCACGGGATGATAGAACTGGAAGCCCCTGATGGCCTAAGCGAAAGCCTAGAACACCTGATCCAGTATGTAGCGGTTGGGCCCTTTCTCAGCATCTTCACGCTTAAGCTTGTTTATCTACGTGTCGGGGTTTGATTCGGCAATCTAGTGAAGTAATCTCGGCACAAGGTTGTACACCTCTTCATATGTCCCATACATGGACTCGATAACCTTCTGCATGGCTCGTCGGACCTTGTTGTAGCTGACTGGATTGCCAACTTGATTGGCGACTTCCGACATCAGTAGCTTGGGGAAGACGGACACGTCCACCGCAACTAGGTGCTTGATGAGGTTCGCTACATATGCGGAAGTCACGTTCCAATGCTGTCGCAGGGGCTCTCTAAGCTCATAAGTGTGGTCAGTCAAGTCTTGGCTGCGAATACCGAGTCGAAGATCTTTGCTCGATGAGCGCTGACCTTGCTAGGGCAAGCCTTCCACTACGCACCTCACTGTGTAATGTCTGGGGTTAGACCGGTGCACTCGGTACACACGGCTGATGGACAAGGTGTACCATGCTATAGCTTGTTGCACGGCCTCTTTGCTAGGGAAGCGCTGCCCAACTAAGAGGGTGTCGACATCAAACCCCCAGTGGGAGCCTTCTTCTTGTGGCAATATGATCGAACGCACTACGACATCATCAAGTCTCGATGCCACGTAAGGCACCTTCGATGACACAATTCCCCCAGTTGGACTACCAGGCTGGTGTGCATCTTCGTCACTACCATCTGAGCTTGGGTTAGTGTCCTCATTGGATACCAACCCGAGAGCCTGGTTTGGTAGATACTCGTGGCAGTCAATACGAGCCGATCACCACAATTCCACCCCCTCATTTTGCACAAAATTATGCGCAGGATAATCCTCCGAGGTCGCACATTACATGTTGCTGTCATCAGGCTCGGGCTGCGCTTGCCCGCTTGTAGAGGCCTCGGCATCATCAAGGTGACCCGGCGCTCTGGGTACGAAATTCACATACACCATCGGCTTCCCGTAAATGGCCGTCTCAGGCTGGGAGGCAATCTACATGTACTGTTGGAAATATGCCCTAGAGGCAATCATAGAGATGATTATATTTTGTTATGTTCATAATTTATTGGATAATATGTTATCTTGCTCCAAGAATAATATCGTTAATATTTATTATCAAGTATGTGACTTGATTGTGAAACTCTATATTTATCTTTGCGATGATTATTCTAAAGTGATCCCTAGTCGGAAATATATGAGGACACATGAATAGACTAGCATATGTATTGGTTGATGACTATATTTTACGGATCATAGATATGGAGATATCAAACCAATAATATAGGAACTTGTTAGCGAACATGGAGTTGGATCGACCCACCATGAGACACTGCGAGAACGTTGTATTCTTATATGTTATCAGTTGGTCTCATTTACAATGCGTATGCTATATCCTTAGACTTGAGATCGCCGCACGTACTCGAGATGTGTAGTGACTTACTTAGGGGTTGTCAAACGCTACTCCGTAATTGGGTAGTTATAAAGGTAGCTTTCGGGTTTGTCATGATACATGCGTTGAGACATGGTCGATCAAGATAGGATTTGTTGCTCTATGCAACAAGAGAGATATCTCTAGGCATCTCGAGTGATCGGATTCTAGAAATGCATGGCCATGCCACTCACGGTTAAAGAGTTAACCATAGTCAGGGAATTCGAGTCACGTGATCGGAAAAGAGTGGTCGAGCTAACCAACAAGGATGGTACGTACTCGCCTTGAGTTTGACCGATATCGTGAAGCAAAGGGAAATATATATGAGATTTGTTAAGGTTCATCTGATGTGATCTTTACGTATACTCGGGAGTCGGCATGTCCTGCTAGGGGTCACTACCGATTAGTGGACAAGTAGGAGTACTCGGGCCATGTCCAAGTCTACGTGAATCTATAGGGTTGCACGCTTAAAGGGTTGGGACATGTTTTGGATGGTGATCCGAATTCTTATGGGCCACGAGTTCCTAATGAGCCTCAAAGTTCGAGACCTATCATGGTTGCCTATATATTGAGGGGCGGTCGCATAGGGTTAATGTGATTTTTGGAATTCCCGAAACCCTAGCTATCACACCTCCCTCGCCCAAAACTGTGCAGCCGACGCTAGCACTCCAGCGTGTGGTGTCCCTGCCCGTACATGTGGATACTTTGGAGGCGTTTCTACGAGGCTTCAACGCTAGGACGATCCACAACTTGTGACGGTCACGAGGAGCACTTGGAGGAGACGCGAGGCCAGTACGTCTACAACCGCACCAACGCGCTACATCGACCCTTCTTCCGTTGCGAGTCTGCGCGTCTAGTGGTAATCCCATGATCTATTACTAGCGGAGGTTCCTTGGTTATGGAGTAGATTTTTGAAATTGCGCTAGTGTAGCCTACCCGTGTTCCTTCATGTACTGGCTCTATGCTTCGCTTCCAGCCACCTTGACGAGCTCCCACACATCATTCGTGCAGGTGATCCCCTGGTCACAACTTTCTTCCTCGTTGCCTCCATGACGAACTCCCTCCGGATGCAGCTCTAAAGCTCGTGAATATTCATCGCATGGAGCCCCTCCTCCCGGACCACCTTGTACTGGCATCTCGACAAGTTCAACCCGTCGGGTCCAGCCCGTACGAGACCATCGCCATAAAACACATACAAGTCTTGTATATTCAAAATTACCTAAAACCACGACAATTGGGATGAGCTAAGAGCGACTGCGAGATTTTGGTATTTATAGCCGAGCGAAGGAGGAGCCGCTGCATTGGCGTCGAGAATTTCGGACGCATTGTCTACACGCAGCATTGCGGGCAAGGGGGACAGCCATGAGGAGTCGACAAATGTGTTGAGGAGGAAGGATGGACAGTTGGACAGGGGTCTGCTTTTCAAGGCTGCTTCGGTGCAAACGAGGTAGCTTTGAGCAAAACTCGGCACGGAAGGGGTGACATGTGGCGGGATAAAAACAGTACACTAAAATTAAATTACAAGGTAAAATTGAAACGAGTAAAATTATGTAAAAAATTATACAAGTGTACACCGTGTGTGAAGCATTCACATAAATTTTATAATTTTTTGAACTCATTTGCTATATTTAAAAAATCCCACGACCACAGCCAAAATCGAAACCCTAAACTAAACCCTAACCGGGGAGGGGGACACGTGGCGGGGGGGGTGCGATGTGGCGGCTCCTCGACGGTGCACGGCGGCCGTACGGGAGGGAGCTATTTCTGCCATTTTTTCCGAAGACACCCAATTGTGCAAATACAAACTCAAAAAATACCAATACGGACAAAAGTTCGATGGCCACCTGCTGTATTTCTCTGTATTTGCGTCGTACGTACGTGGATAGGTGGCTAACAGTAAGTCAGATTCATGTGGGATGCAGAAATTTCGTAGAAAATAGTTCAATTCACTCACAATTCAGGGAAAAATTTTCCACCTACCAAACGGAACCTAGCTCGGGTGTGTGCTTCTCCAACTTACTGCTAAGGCAACTATTAAGTTGCATGCACTAACCCTAAGCCGTCAATAAAAGTGAGCTAAAGTTAATTTTCTTTAACTGTGCAAACCGGGTCTTGAACTCAAGGTATTTTGGCTCCAATACCATATTGAGTTGTATATACCAACCAATTCATCCAAAAACTTAAGCCGATGAGAAAAGATGAACAATCCACTTATACTTAAACAGTAACCACTAACCAACCAGCTACACATACAGTAGTGTGTCACGAGCCGTCCATTCTAAAACCGACAGCCATGATTGAACCGCTCAGCTTAAGCAAAGATTTCACTGGACCAGAGGTTTGCAATTTCTCACCTGGCATAAAAAAAAAACTTGTCCTTTTCTTCTACTTTCCGTTCTACTCCAGTGCTACACGCTAATTAGTCTCCCCTCTAGTCACCTGATAACTCTGCTGACGCATGGTAGGCCAAATGGGTAGTACCTGTGTTTGCGTTCAAGCAGGCTCAACCACCTGCTCCTGCTCTCCAAACAGATACTCGTTGTCGGTTCAATTTCATATTCTTCTGGTGTCAAAGTGACACTAGACCTCCAATCTTGCTAAAAAAAATTTGGACCCCAATTTTGCTTCAAGAGTTTCTCGGTGTCATATGTCTTGGGGCTGTTTGATTTGAAGACAAATTTGCCCACCAAAAATTGGTCATCAAATTAGCTATCAATAATTTGGTAGCAATCCAAATATGTGATAGTGTTATCGACACCAACAAAGGATAGGCTTCCAGTCAGCAATAGTAAGATGGACTGCAGAATGACAGTATACTAATTTCATTTCCAACAAATTATTTCGAGCTGCTGTCTCTTATATTACTACTTACAATGTAGCAACTCGGTGTACATGCCTGCCTAATCAAAAGGCAAACAATCAATCTGACCACCATTTACCCAACCATATATATTTCCTTTACTGAAATGCTGCTATTACATATGTAACATACAAATACATGCATGTAATCAACTCTTTCTTCTTCCGTTCCCCGTAGAATCGTAGACCCATCTGGTGTAAGGCACGCCTATGCCCTTTTGCCTCACGGGAGCAGGACTCATGATTTACCATCTGAATAATCCAAAAACTCTAGTATAACTGCAAAACTAGTTTGTATCATATTGCTCTGGGACGGCCAGAAAGGGTTTGAATGTGAGGATAAGTCCAAGTAGCTCGACGACATTTAACAGAACAACACCATCTGATCACCTGTATGAGTGGAATGTGGAGGAAAATTACTGAAATCCAGGAAAACTTCATGCTTGGCATGGAACAGGTACTTTCTCCATTATATTTACCAGCAGTGCAGCAGTATAGTTATCAAATCCAATGTACAGTACAGTACAGTACACATGTCACACTACTTTTGGAACTTCAAAGCTTCAAGTACATTGCATTTAGATATGGTTATCAAAGTAACAACACGAGATGCAAGTTCAATTTAACTTGTAACTCATAAAGTATATCACAGAAGCTTACGAAGAACGAAGTATACTCACACAATGCCTGCCCCTGCTGGAGCGACTGCCTTGAACAAGGACATTCCTGTCATGGACAATCCATTTGCAGCTCCTCTTTGGTCCTCAGGCTGTTAGTAATTGCATGTTCATCAGTCAGTTGCAGACTTGCAGCGGAGATTTTTTATAAAATGTGTTGAAATTGAGATGAATTTGTAGGTTACGTACCACAGCATTATTTTGAAGGATGAAAGTGCCTGTAATGATGGTAACCTGATATAGTAATCACAGATGATAATAATTAACGAGATAAACTTCAGTTACAGCGACAGAGAAATAACACCTGTCTTGGGCAGAAAATACTGTACAGAAAGGAGGCTTACGACAGAGGATAGTTTCTTCTCTATCAAGTTATATATTTCCTTAATAGTTCATTAGTTTTCTAAGATAAGGATTAGTTGTTTGACATCTTATCCATTAGTTAGGAAAGATATTCTTTAGATTGATCTTTTATATAATTGTTAGGAGAGCTCTCTATATAAGGAGATCTATTGTAATCATTATTCTCAAGCAAGAAGATGAATTAGTCTCAAGTCTCAAGTTCTCTCCCTAGTCTAGCTTCTCCCTACCCCAATAGGTGCCCTCTCCTCTAAGCATTGTTCTTCCTTCAAGCCGCAGTCGTCGTTCTCTTTTCCACGGTGTTTATCCCTTATAATGTACTAGGTACATTACAATTGGTATCAGGGCCAACATCATGGCTTTTGTTGCCGAATCTTTCATGGCGATGTGGGATGACACTAACGACGAGCTCAAAACATTACTCGAGGGTACTGTAGTAGCAGGCCCACGCAGACGATGACTTCTTCTCTACCAAGTTATCTATTTTTCTTAATAGTTTGATTAGTTTCCTAAGATAAGGATTAATTGTTTGGCATCTTATCCATTAGTTAGGAAAGATATTATTTGGATTGATCTTATCCATAATTATTAGGAAAGTCCTCTATATAAGAAGACATATTGTAATCATTATTCTCAAGCAAGAAGATGAATTAGTTTCAAGTCTCAAGTTCCTCTCCCTAGTCTAGTTTCTCCCTACACCCAGTAGGTGCCCTCTCCTCTAAGCATCGTTCTTCCTTCAAGCCGCCGTCGTCGGTCTCCTTTCTACAGTGTTTTTCTCTTGTAATGTACTAGTTACATATGTGTACATCTATGATCTAATTTATTCAAAAGAAAAAGGGGAAACATAAAAAGAAAAAGAAAAAAATGTACAACTCTTAAGTGGTGGCCAAGTATGTGGGAACCATATGTGATATGTCCATAATTAGCTAACCATGTGCAGTAACTGCGCTACTGCCATCTATCTACTGCATCGATTCTGAAAATTCAGGTGACAAGGATTCTAAAATGGGATGAAAAAGTACCCACTGAAGATTATTTTTAATCGGATTAATTCCTTATTTGCCACTGAAAACTGACCATATCCCTAAAATGCCTTGCGAAATTGCTCTTTCTTTCATTACCATCGGATCTCAAATTCTATCCCGTTTTGCCACTCCCGTTAGTCTCGTTAGGTCCAGCTGCCGTTAACTGCTAAAAAATGGTCAAAATACCCATCTTACTTCTTCCTTCTCTTCTTCCTCCCCACTCTTCTTCTTCTTCGTTGTGCTCGCCGAGTCCTACCCAGAGGTTGTCGTCGAGTTCCGATTCCTCGCCGCCCGGTCCAATACCGAGGTCGTCGACATGCTCCGCAAGCACACCTACCTCGATGAGCTCGCGCAGAACCAACGTGCCTTCACCGCCTCCCCGTCGCTTCCCAAGAACCCCACCTCGTCACCTCTGGCACCCTCCGCGGTGGCACGAGAGCACCTCAAGAGGAGGTGGTCGGAGGGAGGAGGCTCGGCTCGACTTGAAAACGTCACGAGCCCGATCTTGGTTCAAGCCGAGCTGGCTCGTGAGCCTCAAGCTATTTTTCCAGCTAGTCCTAACTAGAGAATGCCATGGATGGGATTATGGCGCAGCAAGCATCATTGTACAGTGCTACGACGTAGGTGTTGCAAGGCGCCACGTGTGGAATGCGTGGAACATGAAACGTGGCTAGTTTATAGAGTACACACTATAAGCATGAAATCAAGCAAAAATGGACAGCAAGTAATGCAAATGAAGAAGGAAGGAGGGGGAAAAAAGAAGGAAGAATAAGAAGGAAACATAGAGAAAGTGGGCCGAAAACGTCCCATATGGGCCTGCGCGGAAGCGATCAAGAAGCGTGGAACGTGCCCAGGCAGCATGTAGTCGCTCCCGGAATTGGAGGGCGCTTGGGCTCCGCTCGCCCGTCGATATATCATCCTCTTCTTCGTCGACGTCGGCCGCTGGCAACCCTCCCCCGCCCAATTCCAAGCCGCAGCCGCCCTCCTCCTGCCGCACCAGCACCCCGCCACCGCCATCGCCAGGTATTTCGTGCGTTGCTACTGGTAGATTGGAGGATGAGACGTTGAAAGATCCAGGCTTGGGTGCAGATTATTATGTATGCTCTGAACAGATCTTACAGGGAACTCGCAACTCGCACAAGTGCAGGTTTGTCAAGGACGATGACAGGAAACGAGCGCTCGTCAGTCGGCTGCTCTGGTACTCGCTTGTGCGCCGTGTTCTCGGCATCCCATTTCACCAAATAAACATATGCCGCACAGTTGAAGGGAAGCCATACCTGGTACTAAAATTCTACCTGTTCAGTTTCGTTCTGTCACTGGGGCAATCATCCGTTGCTTTCGATTACGCCCCACAATTGAACATCTGTCCGGTCGCGTACGTGCCTTCCGCCATCGATCACTCTTCGATTGATTTACACCCTGTTGTTGTCTTGCAGCGGAACAAGAATGCAACTTTCCCAAACTTCAACTTCAGCACGTCGCATCAGGGAGACTACGTAGGTATAGCATCCGAACCGCTCTGCCTTGTTGGCCTGGACATTGTATCCATCTCCAAGCCTCAGGGAGATTCTACAATTGAGTTCGTCAACAACTTCTCTTCGTACCCCACAGACCGTGAGTGGAACTGCATCGTCCGTAATGGCAGTTCCAGTGAAATCTTAACAGAGTTTTGCAGGTATAACATTTTGGACTTTCTTGGTGCACAATGAATATACGAAGAATCAGCACTCCAGTTGTGGTATCAAGGATCAAGTGTGTCAGGAATCCATTTTTAGTACATCAAGGGCTTGATCCATACATTTAACCATATCAAATCTGTTGTTTTGCCAACAATGTGTACCTCTCCCACAACTTTTCAAATGTACTTTTAGTTGGTTAGATTACATCTGAAAAGTTATAAAGAAAACGCTATTTTTTCTGTCTTTAAAAATACTAAAATGTATAGCTTTGTTATGATGCAGTTCTGGATTTTGAAGTATTCTAGTTAGTGATTATGTTGAGAAGTCGAAACAATTTCAATGTTCTTGATGATCTGCAGGGTTACTTAAAATTTTGGGAAAGTTGGTTAACAATGTAGGAAAATACCATCAAAAGATTTCTGTTTAGTTTTTTACCACTGAAAGTTTGTTCCGTTTTGGTTTTTACCATTCCGTCCATTCTGACGAAAATGCCCCCACCCTTAGTGTATTGCATCCCCTTTGAGGGTGAGGGTATTTTCGTCATTTTACCCGCGCTACTAAGACTCGAATGGACGGAATGGTAAAACCAAACGGAGCAAACTTCAGTGGTAAAAAACTGAACAGAAATCTTTTGATGGTATTTTTCTAAAACATGTACCATTTGATGCTATGGAACCAATTATTTCTAAAATTTAATACCTTGTGGCACATTGTTCTCACTTTTGTAGGTACTGGTGTCTTATAGAAGCATTTGTTAAAGCTGTAGGTGCTGGGGTTAGATTTGGGTTGCGCCGTTTGGAATTCCACCATCTTCACTGGAGTAACATCTCTATCTACATTGATGGACAAGAGTCTGGGAACTGGAGGTTCTGGATTTTCAAGCTTGATGATATGCATTTGGTATGTATGGATTATCCGTATCATTTACTTCACATATACAGGAATCTAATTCAGAATCGATCTGGCAATATAGATCTTTTCTATAAAGTTCTTTACAAAGCCTAGGGAATGAATATTGTTATTCTAGTTTTGGTCTCATGAGTTGTGGCAGGTTATTCACTTACTATTATCGATGAAATTGCAGGCATCCATAGCCAAAAGGCATCCAGAGGATGCTGTAAACAGCTACAAGAGAACATTTTCCAATATGGTTGTTGAGGAAGAATTACGTGCAGCACTAGAGATTCCTGAAGAAGCTTTCACTCTACGGACAGTGGAGCAACTTACACAATTACACAATTAGCTGGCTTTCTTAACTTGTGCAGTCACATACTACTGCAGCATTAAATCAAGAGATTACTAAGTTTGTCCTCAAAATTCTCAGTCCATAATACCCAGCAACACGAGAATTATGGAAAGGCCTCCTTTTATATGCTAATCACAAAGCTTGGGGAAAATGTATCAGGACTGTTGCAGAAAGGGGAGCCTTGAGGGCCTTTGCTTTTCCATAACAGACCGTAACATGAGGAGAACAAGATGATTTCCGAGCAGGGTTCCGAATTTCAGCAGCCAAAAATCTGTGATATCGGATTTAACGGTGGGGGCTGGTAGGAGTACAAACCGGTCCCGAAAAAATCAGTTTGGATGAATTTTGTCCAAAAAATCGAATTTGTTTGAATTTTGCTCGAATTTGGTTTTTTTTATAAAAAAATCTGGAAAATTCAATTTTTGATTCGGGAATTTCGGCCAAAATTTTCCGATTTTCGGCCTTACCCACCCCCCCCTAAAAAATGATTCCGGTTTTTGAAAACCCTGTTTCCATGGCTCTGCAATGCCTTCTAAGCTTTCCTGCAGCTATACAATGCCATGGGGCCAATAGGCATTGCCATGTCGCTCATTGGGCCTTCCAGAACTTCAAAAATGAGAGGAGTATCATCTGTAGAGATTCAAACAAATAAGACATCACGGTATCTGCTTCTTACACCCTCCCGTGACTCCCGTGTCGCTCCTTTAGGCGACCCGAGAGGCGACGCCACAATCCCGAGTAACCACGCCTCCCGCCGCCGCCACTTCGGCAACGGCGGCGGCCCCCCAACCTCCTCCTCCTTCCTCCCCTAACCCCCCTCTCTTTCTTCTTCTGTTCTCATTGAGGAGCCTTTTTGGCGCGGCGCGCCGCGGCCGCGTGGCGGCGGCAAGCCTCAGCGGACCTCCGATGTCGCAGAGCGGCCCTTCCCCTGGCCGGAGCTCGGGTCGCCGCGCCCCCACGAAGGCGGATCTAGATCTAGGCCCCGATGCGTCGATTTCTGTCGCGCCACCGTGGCGACCCACCCGCCGAGGCAGCCACCGGACGCGGGCTTGGGGGTACTGACACCGAGGAGCTTCGTTGTGTGGGGAGCCGCCGTCTTCACACGCGCTGGGAGGACCCATGTCACGCAAGGAGCGCCTGTTGTCTTCGCTCGCTGTGGGTGGGCCTCGGCCATCGGCTCCACACTGGAGAGGTCCACCCCTTGCTGATGCTGCCATCGGCTGGCTGGAGTGGCCGCAGCAGCGGCCGTGGACTCGATGAGCGTCGGCATCGTGGAAGATTGTTGTTCGTCACAGCTCCGTGTCGACGAGCGCGACGGTGGACTGCGACGAGGGCTCCGTGTGAGGACATCCGGTTATTGAAAATGTACTTAATTAAAATTATACTGTAGCACAATTCTTAATTAAGGAACAGTGCTGCCCCTTTATTAAAGATCATGCTAAAGGATAAATTTAACAAGTGACAAATCCAATAAACAGGATTCCCGGATATATATATTTCACAATGGTTCCCAGGATCAACGACCATTGCATATATATCCTTTAACCCGTCGATATATCATCCTCTTCTTCGTCGACGTCGGCCGCTGGCAACCCTCCCCGCCCAATTCAAGCCGCAGCCGCCCTCCTCCTGCCGCACCAGCACCCCGCCACCGCCATCGCCAGGTATTTCGTGCGTTGCTACTGGTAGATTGGAGGATGAGACGTTGAAAGATCCAGGCTTGGGTGCAGATTATTATGTATGCTCTGAACAGATCTTACAGGGAACTCGCAACTCGCACAAGTGCAGGTTTGTCAAGGACGATGACAGGAAACGAGCGCTCGTCAGTCGGCTGCTCTGGTACTCGCTTGTGCGCCGTGTTCTCGGCATCCCATTTCACCAAATAAACATATGCCGCACAGTTGAAGGAAGCCATACCTGGTACTAAAATTCTACCTGTTCAGTTTCGTTCTGTCACTGGGGCAATCATCCGTTGCTTTCGATTACGCCCCACAATTGAACATCTGTCCGGTCGCGTACGTGCCTTCCGCCATCGATCACTCTTCGATTGATTTACACCCTGTTGTTGTCTTGCAGCGGAACAAGAATGCAACTTTCCCAAACTTCAACTTCAGCACGTCGCATCAGGGAGACTACGTAGGTATAGCATCCGAACCGCTCTGCCTTGTTGGCCTGGACATTGTATCCATCTCCAAGCCTCAGGGAGATTCTACAATTGAGTTCGTCAACAACTTCTCTTCGTACCCCACAGACCGTGAGTGGAACTGCATCGTCCGTAATGGCAGTTCCAGTGAAATCTTAACAGAGTTTTGCAGGTATAACATTTTGGACTTTCTTGGTGCACAATGAATATACGAAGAATCAGCACTCCAGTTGTGGTATCAAGGATCAAGTGTGTCAGGAATCCATTTTTTAGTACATCAAGGGGCTTGATCCATACATTTAACCATATCAAATCTGTTGTTTTGCCAACAATGTGTACCTCTCCCACAACTTTTCAAATGTACTTTTAGTTGGTTAGATTACATCTGAAAAGTTATAAAGAAAAACGCTATTTTTTCTGTCTTTAAAAATACTAAAATGTATAGCTTTGTTATGATGCAGTTCTGGATTTTTGAAGTATTCTAGTTAGTGATTATGTTGAGAAGTCGAAACAATTTCAATGTTCTTGATGATCTGCAGGGTTACTTAAAATTTTGGGAAAGTTGGTTAACAATGTAGGAAAATACCATCAAAAGATTTCTGTTTAGTTTTTTACCACTGAAAGTTTGTTCCGTTTTGTTTTTTACCATTCCGTCCATTCTGACGAAAATGCCCCCACCCTTAGTGTATTGCATCCCCTTTGAGGGTGAGGGTATTTTCGTCATTTTACCCGCGCTACTAAGACTCGAATGGACGGAATGGTAAAAAACCAAACGGAGCAAACTTCAGTGGTAAAAAACTGAACAGAAATCTTTTGATGGTATTTTTCTAAAACATGTACCATTTGATGCTATGGAACCAATTATTTCTAAAATTTAATACCTTGTGGCACATTGTTCTCACTTTTGTAGGTACTGGTGTCTTATAGAAGCATTTGTTAAAGCTGTAGGTGCTGGGGTTAGATTTGGGTTGCGCCGTTTGGAATTCCACCATCTTCACTGGAGTAACATCTCTATCTACATTGATGGACAAGAGTCTGGGAACTGGAGGTTCTGGATTTTCAAGCTTGATGATATGCATTTGGTATGTATGGATTATCCGTATCATTTACTTCACATATACAGGAATCTAATTCAGAATCGATCTGGCAATATAGATCTTTTCTATAAAGTTCTTTACAAAGCCTAGGGAATGAATATTGTTATTCTAGTTTTGGTCTCATGAGTTGTGGCAGGTTATTCACTTACTATTATCGATGAAATTGCAGGCATCCATAGCCAAAAGGCATCCAGAGGATGCTGTAAACAGCTACAAGAGAACATTTTCCAATATGGTTGTTGAGGAAGAATTACGTGCAGCACTAGAGATTCCTGAAGAAGCTTTCACTCTACGGACAGTGGAGCAACTTACACAATTACACAATTAGCTGGCTTTCTTAACTTGTGCAGTCACATACTACTGCAGCATTAAATCAAGAGATTACTAAGTTTGTCCTCAAAATTCTCAGTCCATAATACCCAGCAACACGAGAATTATGGAAAGGCCTCCTTTTATATGCTAATCACAAAGCTTGGGAAAATGTATCAGGACTGTTGCAGAAAGGAGCCTTGAGGGCCTTTGCTTTTCCATAACAGACCGTAACATGAGGAGAACAAGATGATTTCCGAGCAGGGTTCCGAATTTCAGCAGCCAAAAATCTGTGATATCGGATTTAACGGTGGGGGCTGGTAGGAGTACAAACCGGTCCCGAAAAAATCAGTTTGGATGAATTTTGTCCAAAAAATCGAATTTGTTTGAATTTTGCTCGAATTTGGTTTTTTTTATAAAAAAATCTGGAAAATTCAATTTTTGATTCGGGAATTTCGGCCAAAATTTTCCGATTTTCGGCCTTACCCACCCCCCCCGAAAAAATGATTCCGGTTTTTGAAAACCCTGTTTCCATGGCTCTGCAATGCCTTCTAAGCTTTCCTGCAGCTATACAATGCCATGGGGCCAATAGGCATTGCCATGTCGCTCATTGGGCCTTCCAGAACTTCAAAAATGAGAGGAGTATCATCTGTAGAGATTCAAACAAATAAGACATCACGGTATCTGCTTCTTACACCCTCCCGTGACTCCCGTGTCGCTCCTTTAGGGCGACCCGAGAGGCGACGCCACAATCCCAGAGTAACCCTGCCTCCCGCCGCCGCCACTTCGGCAACGGCGGCGGCCCCCCAACCTCCTCCTCCTTCCTCCCCCCTAACCCCCCCCCCTCTCTTTCTGTTCTTTCTGTTCTCATTGAGGGAGCCTTTTTGGCGGCGGCGCCGCCCGTGGCCGTTGCGGCGGCGGCAAGCCTCCAGCGGACCTCCGATGTCGCAGAGCGGCCCTTCCCCCTTGGCCGGAGCTCTCGGGTCGCCGGCGTCCCCCTGAAGGCCGGATCTAGATCTAGGCCCCCCGGTCGTCGGTTGCCGCGCCACCCAGGGGCGACCCACCCGCCGAGGCAGCCACCGGACGCGGGCTTGGGGGTACTGACACCGAGGAGCTTCGTTGTGTGGGGAGCCGCCGTCTTCACACGCGCTGGGAGGACCCATGTCACGCAAGGAGCGCCTGTTGTCTTCGCTCGCTGTGGGTGGGCCTCGGCCATCGGCTCCACACTCGAGAGGTCCACCTTTGCCGATGCCGCCATCGGTGTTCGAGTGGCGCAGCAGCGGCCGTGGACTCGATGAGCGTCGGCATCGTGGAAGATTGTTGTTCGTCACAGCTCCGTGTCGACGAGCGCGACGGTGGACTGCGACGAGGGCTCCGTGTGAGGACATCCGGTTATTGAAAATGTACTTAATTAAAATTATACTGTAGCACAATTCTTAATTAAGGAACAGTGCTGCCCCTTTATTAAAGATCATGCTAAAGGATAAATTTAACAAGTGACAAATCCAATAAACAGGATTCCCGGATATATATATTTCACAATGGTTCCCAGGATCAACGACCATTGCATATATATCCTTTAACAACATTGCATCAAATACATACAAGTCATACATTGACATAATTAAACATAAGTTTACAACTTGCGGTTTTAGTACTACATCATGGAGTGACTTGGTCACTACAACAAGTTCAACAACGGAAGCAAAACAAAATGGCAACATCCACCAATGGCCCCATCCACCCGCAGGCGATTGCGTGGAGGAAAGAAGTAGCTTTACTCGTTAGCGTCACCCTGATCGGCGCTAACGGGTACTTCATAAAGGTAACCATCCTCACCTGCAACAATAGGTGATAGCACCTTGAGTACGGAAGGTACTCAGCAAGTCTTACACAAACTAATAAAAGAAAGTGTTTATTAGGACCTATTCAAAGGAGTAGAATTTATACATGCATAAGGCTACAACAGGAAGGTAAAATGGTTAAGTTTTGCATAAAGCAGGACATCTTAACCTACAAAGACTAAATTTTGATAAAGCAGTTTAATAAATCAAAGTTGGATTAGAACATAAGTAAATGACATAATGTAATAAGATGCGATGCATGAACCCCTCATGCAAAGCCAAAAACCGAAACCACATTTGTAAATCAAAACTTCTATACAGGTGACATCAATTCAAGTTATCGTCCATGACCGTGGACACGGCTATTCGAACAGTTTATACCCTGCAGGGGTGTACATCTTTACCCATACGACTTAGTTAGCCCGTTGCCTTCGGATGCCTCCGAATGATGACACACTTCCTTTGGTATGCCGACCGGGGAAACTAAGATTTGGTATTTTTCAACATGCTAACACTATTGAGTTGGATACCCATGTGTGAACTGATCTCGCTTAAACAACGTCTGATAGCATCTGTCTAACCGGGGCACACATGTTGCGTCGGGAATGCCGACCCAATCAAAAGAAATACAAGTTGTGTTCGCTACACATAGTACATTGCAATCGGCACCTTTAAGGTACGTACATGCAACAGAGCACATATACGCCCTCACCCTTCTAAGAACATCTGATACTGACATACAAGCTCACATGGCATAAAACGCAATCATAAGACCAAAGCATCTATGTCATACAAGGTCAATACACATATCCTTACTCTCCTGTTTCCAACCCAATAGTCTTAACATTTTACTTAACCAAACAGCGCCCATACACTGCATGTGGAAGTACGTGGGGGACTTGAATTGAATAGTCAGAGTTCGGTCCTTAATTGGTCCAGACAAGTCCACCACAAATCCCAATCTCGTGCACAAAAGCACCATCACTAGCTTCCTCTTGTACAGATCAATTTAAATATATAAAAAAAATCATTTCTGACATAAGTAAACTGGACAAAGAGTTTAAAGTAACAGAAATTCAGTTGTGATGCCCATGTTTGACAAGATATTCTTGTCAAACTCTAAAGTTTCTAGACTGCATGTCTAAGCCAAATCTGAAAATATACCTTATGATATACAGTACTATGCTAGGGTTGAGTGTATGGTTACAATCAAGGTAAGCCACAATGGTAGGTCATAACTAACTACTAACAGATCACAGTTTGTATTTTCAGAAAAATAGCATGCACAGATGTCACTGGATTTGTAAAAGCTATTGTATAAAAGTTGGGATCAACATGGTGCAAAGAGGATGCTTGCCTTGATAATAATAAACCTCTGTTGCAGGCTCAGGTTGTTCAGAAATAGATTCAACCACTTCAGCAAAACCAGATTCTAAAAGAAGCAATAAGATCCAATAAATACCAAAATCGACAATAAGTGCGGATTGAAAGGAACATGTATGATCAATATGGAAATGCATGTTTAACAGCATGCTTTAGTCATAACTACCCTAATAGAGATAATAACCCATATTATAATACATAGCTTTTAAATAACAGAAACTAGTGTTTAAACCATAGTTGTAGTTTTCGGATTTTGAAAAGAACTGAAAACAGGACAGATTGCAGATTTGGGAAAAAGGAAAATAGATCAAGCAAAGGTTCTAAAATGAAGCTTAACCTGAGCTATTAGGGTAGTTAATACCCTAAACTAACCTTAACCTAACCCTAATTGGTTAGATTACAAAAGCTAAAGAAAAACCTATATTGTCGGTTAAGTCGACAAAAAGAGACAGAGACAGAACTCTGCTATAAAGCTAAATAGATGATGACAAAAATTAAAAGAACAACTTGCTATGCTGCTAGGGTTTAGTTGAAACCTAACTAGGATGATAAGTTGACAGGAGAAACCCTAATTCTTGAAAACGACATGAAAGACCGAAAAGTTAGAATAACAACTTTTCAGTTTAAAGAAAGTTGGAGCTATTGATGTACAAGTGAATGATCCATATGAGTTCCTAAGGTACTTAAGGTGCTCAAGAGATTATAACTAGGGTTTTTAGCTTACCAGGATGGGAAAGACACCAAAGATTCTGAAAACCCGATGTTGATCGACAGAGAAATAAACTCTGGTTTAACCTACAAAAGGTGTTAAAACCTTAGTGCAAGGTGAAACCAGTGCTTAAGATGGATAAGCAATGGACAGGAGCAAGAACTCCACTGGACAGCAAGGAAAATGATGAGCTTCAGTGGTCAACAATGGCAGCAACTCAAAAAGTTAGGGTTATATATAGATGTTGAGCTACAGGGCACAGGAGAAGAGTCTAGAGTTGATGAGGTGTCCATTTAGGGCTAATTGTCCCAAAAATTAGTTGCAAAAGCTTTGGATAACCCTCTCCTCTGCTCTCAGAAATGGCGGCGCACAGAGATAAGGAAGAAGGGAGGCAACATATGACATGTGGGTCCCTTTGTCATCCTCAGCCGCGCGCGCCTCCTAAAGCTCAAAAGAACATCAGCCGTCCGGTTAGAAATGGGCGGCTGTGATAAATAGAGAGGTTAAAAGGTTTTAATCGGTATCTTTTAATATGGGCCGTGCGATCTTGATCGGTCGATCGAGATTTAAACAGAGCTCAAAGGAAATGCGGGGTCTACTTTCAAATCTGGACGTTGGATTAGAATCCAACGGTCAATTAAAAGGAATACACATCACCCAATTAGATGATATGATGCGGCACCGTTAGATTGGATTTCTACGGTCGAGATGGGGAAATGAACCGGATGGTCCGATTGCATACACAAATCTGGACCCTACGATTAAAATCCAATGGCCCACTAAATTTGGGCCTTAACTGCGCTCTGTCAAAAAGGAGCGCCGTGGGATTTAAATCCAAAGGCCCAGATAAAAGCGCGCCTTTAGGTTTAAAAAGAAAAAGGGCGGCACTGTTGGATCGGAAATGAACGGTGGAGATTGAGAAGGGCTCCGGAGTTGTCCGATTGCATACACTGACCTCGATCGTTAGATTAAGATCCAATGGTGGAGGTTAGGCGCATACGTGGACAGCTCGCGTAGCGTCGTAGCCTCGCCCGTTCGATTGAAAATCGACGGCTCACATCACGTATGGGGTTCGGGCTCGCGCCCGAGCGTGACAGAGCCAGACCACTTGCACGGGGTTGGACCCAACCACATGGCTCGAGTCGCTACAGGGCTAAGGGTTAGGTTTAGACCAGATTAGTTGACCAAACCCTATTCAAAGGCTTAAAAGTTTGACTGGATTTTTAAAAATAACAAATAAATTTGTAAAATCATGAAATTTTTACTGGAGACTACTGGGATGATATATTTCCCAGATAAATTTTAAAAATCACATTATCACTTTGTAAAATACATAAATAATTATTGTAGCCCGAAAGTGTTTATTTAAAGGTAAATATTTTTCTGTAAACCAAATAATTTCTAGAAATTCAACAAAAAATATTTTTAGTCAAGATAATTTATTTAGGCTTTAAGGAAAAATACTTCCCAGTCACAATACAAGTTTCATCTTGTATTTCCTTCGAAACTTCAAATAGGTTATTGGACTTTGGCTAGAAAAGAGAGGTTTCAATTGATAACAGCAATTCCAAATTGTTAATTATGAACAGTAATATCATGAACAGTGTCCCATTACTGTTTATAAAATTGGGGCTGTTACACTCCGTGTCGATGCTCGACAACTGGTTCTTCGGCAACCTGCTGAACGGGCGGGGCCTACTGCGCACGGACGTCGTGCTGGTGCAGAATGCCACGACGAGGGACAAGGTGGCAGCCTGTGAGGACCCCAGTTTATTTGGCTTGTAATGCTTAACCAACCACCTGGTTCTAGCATCACAAATCAAATAAACTGATCCTCGAGATATGTATACTTCCCAGAAAGCAGTATACACACCTCGGTACAAAATTAGACATCAACTCCATTCCAAACATAGAGTCCAAACACTACACTACCAAACGGAAGATAAACAAATAGTAGAGTTATTACAGACAAGGGCCGACAGGCCAAGATACAAAAATAAACAGGAACGAGCAATGAAGCAAAAGTGCCATAAGATGGCTATAAACAAAGCCAATCAGCGTGCCTCCAACCCACAAGGCATCTGACCGGACCGCCAAGTCTAGTCGTCCACGAAACGGCAACACAGCTCACAGAAGTGAGGCCCTTGGGGCTCACCTTCTTCCTCTGCAACAAAAACATTAAGCAAAGCACCTGAGTACAAAGATTGTCTTTGTACCCGCAAGACTGACGTGTGAACTAGCAGACCTATTCATATGCTACATGCAGGCTTGTTTAGTGGAGGTCATATGTTTCATTTGCATAAAGCCAATTTTCATTTGCAATAAGGTAATACTGATTTTAAAGGCAAGTTTGCAATTCATTTTAAGATTGAAATAACGAGAAGGATATTAGTAACAAAAGCGAAAGATAAACAACCTAGAAGTGACTACCCCAATAGTCACCACAACAATAGCACGAATCCCCATTCGTACCACCCATCAAGTTTTAATTGAAATGTTGTAGTCTAGTTCTTGGGGGGCGTATCCGAGCGTGTCCATAACCTAGGACGAGGCTATTCGAATAGTTTTAACCCTGCAGGGGTGTACCAATGTACCCACACTTCAGACCGCCTTTAAGCCAAAACACACTTCGAAGGTATTTGCACGCTAAGTCCTACGAGACTTTTCCAATATTGTGTATTAACTACGAGCGCTCGTATGGATAGAAATCCATACGCTTACATGGTAAAGCCGAAAAGGCAACTACCCACTCAGGATAAAGCTTTTCGGACAACTACCATGCTCCCACCTCCATCCCTCCTGCGACCTCCTGCGACCCGGAGCCAATACACGCCAAAGTACTAGGTCAAGAGAGGTCCCATATACTCTAGTGTGGTTAGCACGCAAAATGCTCGATGACGGTGGCGCAAGTAACTCGGTCCTTAAGCGACTCGGGCACCTTTCGATCCACACCCAACAGATCACACCAGTCTTACCATTGTGCCCAAGTCTAAATCATTTTGTTTTCATTTTTAATTTTGCAATTAAACATAGCGAAATGCTAAAACATAAAGTTATAGTAAATTTTGTGTGATCAAGGTTACCGACTAAAGTCGATAACCGCTTGATTCTACCGATAGCTAAGCATGTCTAAGCAAGTTGACCGGATCTACTAAGTGACAAGAGATCATCCAATGACCTCTAATCACAAACAAATAACCTAGGCTCGGTAGTAGAGATCAATATTTTGACTACAGGATATGCAACTACTGATTTAACTAATCAATTTAACACAAATTAAGCAATGCATACATACAATTGAAACAAAATATTAGACTTTAAAATATCGGGATTATCATGATCAAATCGCTTGCACGGTCATTGTTGCTCAATTTGTTGCGGAGGGTCGCTCTCAGGGTTACCGCAAATGTCGAATCCTAACGATTGAACAAAACAGCGAATAAGAACGAATAACACCGACAAAACTCAAACATCAAACACAAACACCAATTTATACATAGAGGCTAGACCATCACAAAAAGGAGTAACAAATAACTGCTACAGAGATGCTTCAAAAAGACATGCTTTCGAGTGATAGATCTATCCACTCACTTATTTATTAGGCTAACCACAAAATCAATCTTCTTATATGATTTAAACTTTGGACAGACTTTGATGGTGATTGTGTGCACATCTATTATTTAATCATCAAGTTAACACATCAAAAACAACTATTATTAGTTGAGTTCACAGAACCTACAAGAAGCTATTAACAACAATAACTAGTCAAGTATCCAACTATGAGATGCTAAACAAAATTCTAATTGAATTTAGACTAGAATAAAACTCAGCTACTAACACACCTAAGTATCACATCATCATAAGAAAGGTTATCACAATTCAGATGCTACTACACCAAATCTTAATGTACTGATAAAGCAAAAGTACAGAGACAATAACATGATCAGCTAACTATCCCTAATGATCAAACATGACAACAAGAGCTGTGAAACTTAAAGATACTAACTAAATGATTTCATGCTAACCTCTACAACAAAAGGGAGTCATCCAACACTAAACAAGGATCCAAAGCATGAGTATGAAACTAAAATCTAGTTACTGACAACAGAAACGACAACAGGAAATAATTACAGAGAACAACACTAAAAACTATCAAACTCCCAAAACCAAAATGATCATGCATGAGAGTGAACTAAAGAACATTCCTAATCATGATTAGAAACTAAAGAACTGGTTTTGAAGGAGTGGGCCCCACTGACAGAGAAACAGAGAAGAACACAGCCGAAGAACAGAGAGGCTCGGGCTGCTCTGGACCTGAACTTGCCGCCGGCGAGGAAGTGGCGGCGCGGGCTGTGCGACGGCCAAAATGGGTCGCCCAGAGGTTACTGAAGCTAAGGGTGGTCGCGGGTTGGTCGGAGAAGCACGGTGGCGGCGACGGAGCACGGCGGCCGGCAGTGGGGGTGACAAGGTGCGACTGCACCAGAGAGGAAGACAATGAAATTTAGCGCGCGCATGAGCATCGATGAGTTACGAGAACTCACCGGTGTGCTGGCGGCAGCGGAAAGGCACCGGAGTGGCTCGCGCGGCGAGCGCGGCGGCGCAAGGCGATCAACGGTGGCGAGGAGCCCGGGTGAACAAGAGGGCGAGTGAGAGAGTAGAGAAGAAAAGTGGAGTCCAGGTGACGCTCACCGAGCAAGGAATCGAGTTGGAGCTCACCGGAGAAGATACGGCGGCGGAAAAGGCGGTTTCGGCCGGACTTGGAGAAGAAAGCCCACGCGCAGCCTCACAGACGATGAAATCTGAAATTCCTTGAGGGGTTTACTTCCCAGGGATGTGGAACACGCCGTGACGCGGTCGGCCGTGCTCGGAGATCACCGGAGCAGCAGGAACGCTCGGAGGCGTCGCAGCGATGCTCACGGCTCCTGGAGCTCAGTGGAGAAGAAAGGCAATGGAGACGAAAACGAGGTAGGGAAAACCCTCGTGGGCTTTTGTAGGAGCAGGCGGAGGCAGCGAGGTGAGACGGTGGGCGGTGAAAAGACCGGTGAGGCGAGGTGGCAGCGTGCATGCGGCGAGCGGCGGCGAGCGCTGCGCGGCGGTGCGCTGGGCTGGCGAAGTGGCGTGGCGGGGATGACTCGGCGAGGATGGCCCACAAGTCAGCGAAAGAAACGGAGCGGCGCGAGCCAGAGTTGGGTGCGGCGCAAACCAGTGGTTCGACTCGATCGGAAAGATGCTGACCGTTCGATCGCTAATGGACGGCTGAGATCAGTGTATGCATTCGGACAGGTCGGTTGCGCACGCGACGTGGATCGTTCGATCTTCATCGGACGGTCACGATTGATTGGACTCGGGCGGTGCAATTAGTTGACGCGACCGAGCCCATTAGTGCGGTCGGACTCGAGCCCAAGTGTGGTTCGGGCCCGACAAACAGTGTTTTCATAATTCGATTTAAAAGACAGAGAGGTTTTGGGAAATTTTTAGAGATAGCTCCAGGGCTCCAAAAATTTCGAAATTTTTATGGAAGCTACTTGAGACAGATATCAACCTTGCATAAATTTTCCAGAACTTTTTATGCACTGAAAAGTTCTGCAGAAAATTCACAAGCATGCTGACCTAGGGTTTGACCAGATTTTCAACTAGCTTGACTTGGCCATTTGAAATAGCAAATAAAATCTAAAAATTGTGAAATAATTCAGGGAGGTAGATAGGATGATCAAGATGATAGGAAAAATAATTTTAGAGGATGATCACAAGTTTGAAAGCTATGAATTTGCTGACAACAATTTCCAATCACAAGAATTAAATTCTAAAAATTGGAAATTGCTAGGGAAAATTGTAGAAACTCTCAAATGATTTCATGAGGCATCAAAAGTTTTTTATTTCTCCTCATAATTTACATTTGAAATACAAACCCTAAGTTAGGGCTGTTACACAGCCTTCGTGCAGAGCCAGGAGAGCTTCTTCGCCAGCTGAGGCGACTCGTTCATCAGGTTCACCGTCCTCGGCGTCAGGACCGGGGCCGGCGGCGTGTGGAGTTGGCGTCGTGGAAACCTTCGTTAGTGGAGTCGGTGTTGTGGGATATCGTCACTGCGTCGTGCCGTCCCGTGCTCACCACTGCCCGGCTGCTAGGGCACGTCCGTCGGCAAGTTTGTCCTTCAGTTCTGCTTTGTCCACTATTATCGCCGAGAGGAAGAACTGCATCCCCGCCTAATTCTTATGAAGCTCTTCGCTGGTGACACTGTTAGCGTGTGGACCAACCTGCACGTGCTTATATTCTTCTCTCTCAAGTCGGTGTTAGGACGATCCTCTTCACTGTCTGGTTTTAACCAGTTTGAAGCTCCCGAGAGTTGGTTGGGAGGTGTTGTTTTTTCCCTTAGCTTTGATGTGTGTGCGACAGAACCGGTTGGTGTTAGGGCATGGTTTAGAGTTTGCTAGTTGGTGTCTTTAGCTCTGGTGCTGTTGATAGTGTTGTAAGGCGTGTCTCAGTCACAGGTTCCCTCCCGCCGGGGATACATTCCCTGTCGGGGTGTATTTTTAAATTTTATCATGTTTTCTCCTACTTTATCAATGCAAAGGGCAGCTCTCCTGCCTCTTCATTAATAAAAAAAAAAACAAATGAAGATAAGCTTGGGACGCAGTTCAGATGAAGTTCGACCTGGAAAAAAAACTTCAATAAGGAGGACTTACTATTTCCTAAACAAAAGAAGAACAAGAAGCCGGGTACTAGTTGTGCCGGAAGAAGCACTGTTTGACTCCTAATGTTTGCAAATCCTTGGAGTTGTGTTGCTCACATCTACATTCTAAAAGTGCAGCGAGCCAGCGTTGCAGTTGATCAGTTTGGATTTGGATGCAGGTAATGACGAAGTATTCCCTCTTGCTGAAACAGAATCCCCATACGTTCAGTTACAAATGAATTGTATGCATTAGTTCAACATGATAACAGATTAGAGACGCCGTTCGACTTCAAATGTATGCACATGGGGTGCAACTTTGGTGCAGTTCTGTTGTCAACCCTGTAGTTTTTTTTGCTTACTTTGGCATGAACTTTTTTTTTGTAACCTTGTCATGAACATTACATATGTGAAATCAATGTTAACTAACTTTTGGATGCTGTAGCTGCACCATCATAATCAATGTCAATGTATCAAGGGAGTTGCTTCTATGCCCCCCAGAGCAAAACTGAACAGTTTTTAAAAGCAATGAAGTGCTGATTGACCGGCTGGTTTTGTGTCCATTGATAACTGTGGGTGTTTATGATCTATGCAAAAAATTTTTCTCAGAAATAAAGGCAATCTCTGTCTCTCTAAGCTTGCTCTGAGAATGCTCCCAAAATCTCCTCAATTAGAGAGACAAATTTCATGAAAACCAACAACTAGCAGGCAAGCTATATTTTTTCCGACAAAGATAAACTGAACACAGAAGAACCATAGCAACCGCACCTTTGGCATTTCATTTCACCTCGCCCCTTCCTTCTCTGTTGCAAGACACCCCAACCGAAATAACTACCGCTCCCTCCTTCCCGCCATTCCCTCCCTACCTTCCAAACTCCAAAACCATTTTTTTTAGCAAAACTAACGAAAAGCGCCTCCAAACTAAGCAAAATTTTCTCTTTCGTCATCCAAGTGCTCTTGATTGATGTCCGTGTCTGCCTCTCCTCCCTCTGAGCCGCCAGCACGAATTCGCCGTAGCCATGGGCCATTGCTGCTGCAGGCCGCCGGCGCCGCCCCCAAAGGCGGAGACGCCGCGCCGCGTCACTGGACAATGGCCCACCGGCTGCGCCCACCACCAAGCCCGCCTCGCCCGCCAAGGCGGCCAAGCCCCCGGGCCCCGTCGGCACGGTGCTCGGCCGGGCCATGGAGGACGTGCGCGCGACCTACTCCATCGGCAAGGAGCTCGGCCGCGGACAGTTCGGCGTCACCCACCTGTGCGAGAAGCTGGCGTGCAAAACGATCGCGAAGCGGAAGCTGGCGAACAAGGAGGACGTCCGGCGCGAGGTGCAGATCATGTACCACCTCTCCGGCCAGCCCAACGTCGTGGACCTCAGGGGCGCCTACGAGGACAAGCACAACGTACACCTCGTCATGGAGCTCTGCGCCGGCGGTGAGCTCTTCGACCGCACCATCGACAGGGGCCACTACACGGAGCGCGCGGCGGCGTCGCTGCTCCGCGCCATCGTTGGGATCGTGCACACCTGCCACTCCATGGGGGTGATGCACCGCGACCTCAAGCCGGAGAACTTCCTGCTGCTCAGCAAGGACGAGGACGCGCCGCTCAAGGCCACCGACTTCAGCCTCTCCGTCTTCTTCAAGGAAGGCGAAGTGTTCAGGGACATCGTCGGCAGCGCCTACTACATCGCGCCGGAGGTGCTCAAGAGGAAGTACGGCCCGGAGAGGCTTAAGGCGTTCCAAGTCCTCAGTAAGCACGAAATCTGTAGATATCCCTATCATATTGTTCATTAATTAGTTAGTACATATGAATATATGATCGAGGAAGATGATGAAAAAAAATTCTGTGAGATTGCTGATCACCCATGGATCAAAGAAGATGGTGATGCACCCGATATACCACTTGACGATGTTGTTCTCAACAGGCTCAAGCAGTTCAGGGCCATGAACCAGTTCAAGAAAGCTGCACTGAGGGTACATATTCTCTCCTACCTTACTTTTGGATTGAACAACAGTTCATCAGGCAATCTTTTTAATGCTGTCCTGGACATACTGTAGATTATAGCTGGGTGCCTATTAGAGGAGGAGATCAAGGGGCTCAAGGAGAAGTTCAAAAACATCGACAAGGATAACAGTGGGACCATAACGCTTGAAGAGCTCAAGAACGGGCTAGCAAAGCAGGGCACCAAGTTGTCAGACGACGAAATTGAGCAACTGATGGAAGCAGTGAGTCTCCAGAGTAAAATTAAGAGCTTAGTTCGATTCAAGATGAAAAGTTAAACTAGCAGAAATGCTTTTCAAAATTCCTCTGTACTTCCTGGCTGATGCAGATGGTAATGGATTGATCGACTACGAGGAGTTCGTCACCGCGACAGTGCACATGAACAAAATGGATAGAGAGGAGCACCTATACACAGCATTCCAATACTTCGACAAGGACAACAGTGGGTAAGTTTGAGCATCAAAATCAGCACAGCTGAGGGACCTGAATTCTGAACTTTATATTATTCGAGGACGCGAATACATTCCATGTATCTTGCAGGTACATTACAAAAGAAGAGCTAGAGCAAGCCTTGAAGGAGCAAGGATTGTACGACGCCAAGGAAATCAAGGAGGTCATCTCAGATGCCAACTCTGACAATGTAAGGAAGAGATACTAATCAAATTTAGCTGCATTTTTTCTTCTTCGAGAATGCACAGGAAGTAAATTTAGTTCACATAACACAGCACAGGTTCATTTTAATGAGAATTTTTTTTTACGGAAATACATAGGATTAGCTGTGTTTTCCCATTGCTGATGCATGCATTTTAGTAACCTGCATCAAAAGAAACTGAAGGTATTTTTGCACATGTAGGATGGGAGGATAGATTATTCAGAGTTCGTGGCGATGAAGAGGAAAGGAACAGCCGGCGCCGAGGCAACAAACCCGAAGAAGAGGCGACACCTAGTCCTATAGTGAAACAGACAGTGTACAGCGGGGTAGCGCACAGGATCGTACGTTGTCATGCAGCTCAAACAAGCAGATGCGCACTTCCGAAGAAGGAACTGAGACATTTGAGGGAGCATGATGCAGCAAGATCTAATGACCTCCCGATACTGAAAAGCATCACCACCTCAGTTTCTCATCAAGCTTCTCCATCCAAACTAAATGAAGAATCCAGGGTGTGATAAAGCTAACAAAGTAAGCAATTACCTGCATAAATTGAAAGAAGATATAGTGTCCATTCAGAGCGAGATCTCTACTCAGTAGACTGTTCAAAATGTATCTCAAGGTAGTCACAAGATACATAGGTGGAATCTTAGTTGATCCCCACCACCACCAAATGGCCTATAACAAATGAGTGCTTCTATCAAACAGATTTTACAAGGAATGTTTGATACTAAAGAAAGCCATTTGATGAAGAGCATATAGTATAAACAGTATTCTAGTCTAATTATTTCACCAGAAAGCACTCTTTGGATGCCATAGGATGAGTATAGAGAAACACAGCGATGGGAAAAGCATGTTCTTACCATACAAAGTTTACTTTGCAGTTTGTAGAGAACCCTTGACTTGCAGTACTTCATGTTCCCTTTGACAGCGTTCTCTCTACAAAATTGGACAAGAAGTTACACAATATATCGAAAAAGGAAAAAAGAAAACTTCGAAGTTGTATCGGGCAGGCTAAATGGCATGACACTTCCATCATGAAACGACACATGCAGATGCAACTTTGCCAAAGATTCAAACAGAAGGCATTTCCCTGATGCAACTGGGCAAGAACTCGAGAAGTAATCCTTAGGACCAACAACACATCCTAGGTTCCGGTCAATAATCTGCAACCGAGAAAGAAGGAACTAGCAGCGTATCTATTGCCTCCCACGTAGGGATTTCCACGAACAGTTGGTGTGCACAACTGCAAGGGCAAATGCAAAACACCAATCCAATTAAAACACACACACATTCTTGCAATAAGGAATCGCACGGTAATGTTCGCAGTGGATCCCAACCAACGACGGACCCAATAACCCCATGCCCCCACACAGGCATTTCCGCAAACAGCTGACGCGCGCGCTCGAAGCAACAAGGACCAGCAAACACAAGAGCGCAAGACTGCGTCCCCAAGCATTGCACTGCTAGGAAAGTAGTGGTACTGGAGCTCGGGAGGATTAAATCGTTGCCTTTGTGAATTGTGATAGGGGGAGGTGGAGAAGAAAGAGGGAGGGGGAGATGAGGGGTACCCTGCGTTCCCAGTAGGGGTGGAAGCAGACGAAGTCGTAGACGGGGGAGATGGTGTTGAGGAGCACCAGGTTGACGCCCGTGAACACCAGCAGCCCCGTCATCGGCCGCGCGCGGTGCGGCATCCTCCTCTCCTCTCCTCTAGCCTCCCCGCCGTCGGCCGAGAGCAGCACGACGCGACGCAACACTCCCACGCGCGTCTGTTGGCTGTTGCCAAGGTGGTTTAACAGGCGAGGCAAGTGATCATTTGCCCCATCTAAACCCCTTTTAGGTGTTTGGGATCTTTTCCATTATTTCCGTTACAATTGATTATTTATCATTTTAAACATTCTTTTCCTATCTTCTTTCTCTTCTTCTTCCTTCTCGATCCAACCCATCATGGGCGGACCCTCAAGGGGTCATGGGTGTTCGGCCGAACACCCATTTTTTTCAAAATATTTGATATAATATATATATATATATATATATATATATTATTAGTTAGGTTAAAACTATATATTTGTGTCCACAAATAAATTCAGCTCGTACTCCCCATGATTAAGCCCATTTTTTTTCTATTTTAGCCCATCAAACCCTAACCTCTATTCTCTCTCATCCTGTGGCTATCTGTGTGTGCCTCCAAGTGGCGAACGAGCGGAGGCGCGAGCTACGAAGACGAGCGACAGTCGGTGGACACAGCGCTATGACGCGATAGCAAGTAGGCATGAGGTAGCACAGGCCGAGCGTGCAGTAGCGCACCTGCGTGGACGAACAGAGATGTGACGCGAGCAAGTGGGTGCTAGCGCGACAAACAGGGAGGAAGAGAGCGGACGGCACCAAGGTAGCAACGTGGTGGCCGGGAGGGAGCGTGGCGGCGGGAAGGGAGCAGCATATCCAATTCACCGTAATCGTCCTCTCTCTAGATCTAGGTGTGTTATGCGCACTCCACTTCTTCTCCCTGGCTCTGCTCTGCTCCGCTCCAACTCCGGTTCTTTCTGGAGTCTAGCCTCTTCCTCTGCTTTTTTTGTTCTTTCCAATGAATGTTGTACAAAAATACAATTTTTGTATTGGGCAATGAACAGATAGTTGAGCCCTCATTACATATGTTTACATGCAAAATTTTGCTTTATGGAAGGAACATTTTTAGATGGGGTTCTTGCTGATGGAAAAAAAAAGCAAAAAAAGAGTAGGATCAACAAGGTATGCATCTGTCAAAACAAAATTGAAAAAGAAGGGAGGTGCTTTACCGATCACTATTAGAGGAAGAAAATAAGTTTTCATAGTCTAGCTGCTATAACCTGGAACAGAAAAAAAAAAGTGAGAACAACAACGACCAAGACCAAGCACAAGTTTTTTTTTTTTTTGAAAAAGAAGATATGGCCTCTACCGAACACTATTAGTGGAAGAAAATAAGATTTAGCGATATAGTTGCTACCAAGGATCAGCTAACCGTTTTGGTGTTGGATCCCGGTCCCCCACCGGTACCGGTAACCGGACCGGTTACCGGTCAAATCCGGATGAATTTCGTTCAAATTTAAATAAAAACCATTCAAAATTTGAAAAAACCGCCGGGATCTCGTATCCCGGCCAGGCTCCGGTAAGCGGTTACCGGCCGGGATTTCAATCCCTGGTTGCTACAGCCCAGAACAGAAAAATAGAGAAAACAACAACGGTCAAGCATCAAAGCACAAGTCTTCGCCGCACGCTGCAACAACAACACAACTCAGTAAAATAAGAAGCCTGGAGCAAAAATAGCTCTATTCCTATAGTTTTCACCTTCTCAACTGTCATTGGTATCTATAATTTATTGTTTAATTTATGTCATTATACTTGCTTTATACCGCCCAATTCCTCATATGAAATCATTAATTTCTATATTTTTTTGCATTTTATTATATATACGTGTATCATCGTATCAGTGTTTTGAAGGGAAATGACATCTCACGGTATCAGTGTATTAGTATCGGCATATCTGAACAACTTAGCTCCGAAGTCCGAACACCTATCCTAAAAATTCTGGGTCCGCCACTGCAACCCATGGATCTTGGGATCTTTGCCATTATTTTCGTTATAATTGATTATTTATCCTTTTAAACATTTTTCTCCTATCTTCTTTCCCTTCTTCTTCCTCCTCGATCCAACCCATAGATCTTGGGATCTTTACCATTATTTCCGTTACAATTGATTATTTACCCTTTTGAACATTATCCAACCCATGGATCGAGTCGCATGTGCAAACATCCCATCAAGGAGATCTGTTGCTTTCCCTGATCAACGATCATTGATCAAGATGGCCACATCGTCAGATGCTCGACATATCTTGATACAAAAACAGAGGCGAGTGGTTCATGTCATATAATGGATGCATTACACTGTAGTATTTCATACAACAATACAACACAACTCATTCCCAGAGCCGTTCCATCTTTTAAAACCAACTTCAAATGGCTGAATACTAAACGTGTGAGGTTCATACAAGTAGCAGTTGCGGGCACTGCGGGCAGCGGTAGGATGACAGCGGAATGAGCTAGGTTAGTATCTTAGCTCTGATATCATGATATGAATATTGTGTGTGTATTCATGAGATCCAATGGGCAATATAGAGAGAGAGAGAAAGAGTATAAGGGGGTATTACAAAGAAATATGACATACATATATAAAAAAATACAAAGGAATTTCTATTCTAACACGAATCACCTAAGGTTTGATGCCACGGAAGCCATTGATGCCGGCGACGAATTCGCTTCACACCGATGAGTAGGTCAGGTGGGCGCGAGCATCTTAGTGCGACAGGGGAGATCGAATCGAGCGGCGGCAGCGGGGGATCGACGAGAAGCACGAGAGGAGGTAGAGTGCGCCAATGTTTCGCAAGCGCGGGCTCGGGAGCGTTTGCGTGCGTTTTGGGGATTTCGCGGCATGTGTAGGTGTGAGGGGGTGGCTCGCCATGGTCCCCAGCAATATCATGTTATGGAGCGAACACTTCCCACAACGCACAACTTCAGCTATCGTCTCGCCCCCTTTTGTTAGAGAAGCACCCGCGCCTTCTACAAACTTCAAATTTTTGTTTGAAATAATATTTTTTTAAAAAGAAATTTACAAAAATAAATAGCCAAAAAAATATAAAACTAGGCTATTGTCACCATTTGAATCAAATGACGAAATTACAATAACCTAGGCAATGGCGATAAGGACGAGAATAATGCAGGGAGGTCCCTGTTGCCTGTTGAAATAGCGACAGAGCCCTATCGCCACACCAACTGGCGACAAGATCATGTCGCCATTTCAACTAACGATAGGGGCATCTGTTTGTTTTTTTACTGTCTATTTTCGATCATATATTTTGTGGACAAATCACAATGATATTACACGTTCCAGTGGTTTAATGGAGTGAGGTTCTGTGGGTTTTTGACCTTTTGTGGTTTTGGATGATACGATTGAAAATTGATTTGCAGCGACTAGCAGTTCCAAATGTATGTCGACAGCTCCGTTTCATGTCATTTTAGATATATATTTTTTGGCAAAAAGTCAATTTTGATCTTTGCTTATTTGATGTACAAATTCTTTTTTTTTAAAAAAAAAAAACTTGGCAAGGAGATTTCGCATTCTGTCGAAAGAAAAATATTCAAACCTGCAAGATATTTCTGGTCTGTTTTACATAAGATAAGCAGTGATGAATCAATGACAATAGGCAGTATATGTACTCCTCTTTTTTGTACGTTTCTAGCTAATCTTTGTAATTCCAACTCATCAGTCCTTTGGTCTAAGGCACAATATAATCTTCATCCAACAATTATCATTATCAAGTTCATCCGCCTTGCCCTTTTGTATTTCAATTCTCTGATTAGATCAAGTTATCCCCCGGTATTAGGATCTGCGTGAGCAGTGTTTGCTAGGAGGTGAACAGTGAAAAATGCACTTTGGCGATTTTACGGTACTAAGAAACACTGCCGCGATTGATCTAAACCTCTGCTTTTCGATTGGATGATGGAGATCGCTTCTAATATCATATTAGTGTATATCCTCTACATTAAAATATTTAATGCAAAGGATCCCAATCAGCTTTGGTCTCCTCTTTTGCTGCTCGGAATGGCTCTCTCACATTAGCCAAAAAGAGCACCATTGCTGCTTCAAGTGCGCATGCCTAAAGCCAACACTTTAATCTGACTCCAACACCATCATTCTGTTTCCCCATTGATTCGAGCATGTAGGTCACGGGGCTTTTCAGTTTTTTGGGTGGTGTTGTTTTTTAGATAAAGGAAGTACAACTTTCGATCTTTGCATCAACTGGGGATACACACAACTATTACACTACCATCAGCTAAAAGCTTAAAATAAAAAAGGTCAAAAGCCAACAATGACAAACAAATTATCATGCAAATGCTAGCCTAAAAAAACCACCTAGCCCCGCTTCTAGGACCAACTAGTAGATCGTCCACACACGAACAGCAACTGCGCAGCAAAGAGGTGATGATGACGCCTCCAAGAAGGGATACGACTCACGTTGTCGTTGCCCGATCCAACCAGCGAAGATCAGGTCAGAAGTTTTCGCTCCGGAGCTCAAGTACCAGTGCTCCAAAGCAATGTCTTGAAGAAGGTAACGCCGCTCAGGTCGACGTCGTTGCTAGATTCAACCAGCGAGGGTCAGATCAAGAGTTTTCACCCCGGGTCGAAGGTACCAGGGCTCCAAGACTATGCAACAGCACAACTTCATCGCTGGATCCAACCAATGAAGGCCAGATTGCCAAGACGACGACCGCAACATCCCTAACAGCCAACCGCCGACAGCATGAAGGAAGACGACGTCTACCGCAGCCCACGCGTCGACTGGTTAATAGCCGTCCACTGGGGAGGAGCCGAGTGTCACACAAGCCACCGCCATTGAGCCGTCGCTATCTCTACCAACTGCACCAAATCTGGATCTACATCACGCCACCTCCGTCGTCATGCCAGCCGGCGGAGAAGGGCCCCGGATCGCCACGCCCGAAGACGAGCCAGCGGAGAAGGGCCCCAGATCCAACCCCGATGATAGGGCGTCGGAAGCGCGATGCAGATCAGATGCCACCACCGAGAAGAAGAAGCCCCGCCGCCATCGCTGGCCAGCCGGCGGCCGCTGACGGTGGCAGCAAGGAGGAAGGGAGGAGGAGAGGGGGGCTTGTTTGGTGACGACTAGGTTTTTCAACTGGGTGGTGTTGTAGATGCAGGTACTAGGGAAGCATTCGAAACTATAGCTAATCTCTCAGCAATTAGAAAATCCTGAGTATAGCTCATGGAGTAAGGGCATCTCCAATAGTGCCGTCTCTAATTTTGATATATCAACTTCACGTCACCGAAAGACAAATTTAGAAACAATACCTCCAATAAACTATATCTAGCAAGTTGTCTCTAATATTCATGCCAAATTTATAATATTCCCACTCCTTCACCCCTCTCTCACATGCATTGGCTGCTTTATCTTGGTTCGTGTGTAGAGATGGTTGTTTGAGGAAGAAACGGTTTCCTTTCTCTTTCATGCTTATTTCTCTTTCACCTAGGATTTTGCTGACATAGAAGGACTAATCGACGGCTGACATAGCACTATTATCAGTAAATGCAATGCTGAACACATATCGAGGAAAGACGAATATAAGTGTTACCAAATTGCAATAGATCTGATCAATGTCTTACAAATTAGATGACTGTCGTCACTAATGTTCTTTCTATTTCTAAATAGTGCCCATCAGAATTCTAATGCTTCAATTTGAAATCGTAGCTGTCACCAAATCCAGAAGGTCTCCTCGCCTACATTGCCTACCTAAACCTACCATTACTAAGCTGACCTATGACCTTAGTAGGATTGTCCAAGCAAAAAGGAAGCAGCAGCAGTCACAGATTCTAAACAAGACTGTCAGTGACACCCAGTTTTTGCACAGTTGAGAGTTCAGAGCCCCAGCAGTATGTAGTAGACCAGTGTGATGGGGAGGGCAATCAGCATACCGAAGATCACACTGCAGCAAGAGAGTTTTATGATCATGTCAGGATCCATCTCAATGAATCGATGTACAAGTTGTAGTATCAACTATCAAGTGCTACATGTGAAGAGTAATCATGTAGGTGTTATGAACTCGATGCCTTTCTGATTATAAAGTAGAGAAAGCTTAGTCTAAGTTGGCCTAGTCTAAACATGATGATTAGGAATCATCAGAAGTTCAGATGCGCCCTTTTCAGAAAACTTCAGTGCATGATGTTTTCTGATTATATAAAGGAAAAGGGAACGGGGAAACAGGGCGAGAGATTAATGATTATAATTTTCCGTCGAAATGGGGTTAAGATTTTCAAAGACCAAAGTTGATAGTACTGAAAAACGAGGAATGTAAAGAGATCATACGCTGTGCTCAGAATGTCAGGATGAACGTTGTACTCCTTGGCAAACACAAAGGGCACGATTCCTTGAGGAAGAGCAGCCTGAAAATTCATCGCAATTTTAAGTCTTCATTTTTATCTTCTTTTTTTTCAATTGAGTATACTTGTTTCGTTGTTGCAGTAGTCTTTAAATGGCAGTATACCTGAACAATGGCGATGTGCAGAAGTACCCCACGCAGCCCTACAGCGACGGAGGCGGCAGCCATGACAGCTGGACCCATGAGGAACCTGACGGCCATCGCAAATGCGGCGAGGGAGTTACCACAGGCAATGATCCGCGGCTGCAATGCCATGAACAAGCCTGCAAACCGAACAATAATTTTGTTCTTGCAGTTATGCTATAGTACATGCAACTATGGAAGCATACAGCAACATAGTATCAGAGATCTGCAAACCTAGGCTGAACATGGCCATCCCAAGCCCTGCATCCGACAGGATCGAAATCGACCGGGCGATGATCGCGGGCATTTCGATCCCCCACCTAAATTACAGCAATTCACAAGATTAACGAATGTGCAGGGATGGCTAATGAACACGACACTGAATGACTGAAATCATCTTGTTGACCTGCATGAGACTAGGGACCAGATGACCCCAAGGAGGCTGGAGTAAGTGTTTGGGTTCCTGATCAGCTTCCTCCAGACCATAATCAGAATGAGCCTCGTCATCACACTCGCCGGCGGCATCGCGGCCGGCCTCTCCTCCTCACCGTCGTCCTTGGGGTGAAGCTGCGCGGTCGAGTTGGACCCGAGCTTGGACAGAGTCGGCCCGTCCTTCTCCGTGCCGTTCTTGTTCCTGAAGCTGAAATCATCACGGTCGTATTCATCATAGGCCTGGGCTCCTGAGCACAAGAAATTTTGGTCGAGTCATGTCAAGTAGCAGATTTGTAACTAGCACTTCAGCTTTGCAAGTGCATCAATGTAAGCGTATCGTTGTTAAGAGCACAAAATGCTAAACCAATTAACAATAGATAGATCGGTTTGTCAGTAGACCAACAGTCCAATATGATCTGGACCGTTGATTCGTTGATCGGATGGTCGAAAGCACACTACAAGATAAAACACACGACACGAGCAAACTACTTAAAAAGTTGCTTAGAAGAGGTCGCTCACCTTTGGCGATGACGTCGCCATGCTCGCCGCCACCCCCGAAGACATGCACCGCGCCGCCGCCGCCGGCGCGCTCCGACACCGGCGATGCGCTGGAGCTCCACACGAACATGTGCAGGTCCTTCCTCTTCCCCACCACCGCCTGCGGCTGCGGCTGCGGCGACGGCGAGTGCCCGCCGCCCGCGGCGGCGCCCTTCTCCTCGTCTCCCTTGACGATGTTGAAGAACTCGGCGTGGTTGAAGCTGGAGCCCCTCGGCGTCGGGTTCCGCGACGACTGCAGCGAGTATATCTCCACGCCGGAGAGGTTGGACACGCGAGGCTGCATGGACTGCGAGTGCGAATGGGAGTGCGAGCACGCCGCCTCCGACCGCGAGCTCGTCGACTTGCGCACCGTCACCCGCATCCGCCCGTCCTCGCCGACCTCCGCCTCGGCCTGCAGCTCCGCGCCGCCGCCGCCGCCGCCGCCCCGGCGAGCGAGACGACGTCCGAGTCGACGCGGAACGACACGATGGAGGCGGCCGTGTCCGGGAACTGCTCCATGACCAGCAGCTTGGCGCCGCGGTACTCGAAGAGGAAGAGCATGAGCGTGTACCAGATGATGCACTGGAGCACGACGATCTGCACCATGAGGCTGCCGGAGTCGGCGCCGTACATGCCATGCAGCAGCGGGATGCCCATGACGAGCGTGTTGGGGAGCGTGGAGAGGGAGAAGAGTGTGATGAGCCAGTCGAGGGAGCCGCGGCGGGAGAGGCGGCACCAGAGCGCGAGGAGCGCGAGGACGATGAGCTTCTGGAGGGAGTCGGCGGGGTTGTTGGTGGAGATGAAGTGGAAGGAGAGGAGCGGGACGGCGAAGAGCGCGACGAAGCGGTTGATGCCGGAGCACTGGTCCGGGGAGAAGATGCGCCACCACTTGACGGAGCCGTACGCCAGCGTCATCGCCACGTAGAGCGGCACCACCGCCACGAGCACGTGGTACAGGTCAAGCGACGTGATCATGGCTGCCCCGATCCAGAAACGCCCTGCCTCTGCTCTGTTCTGCTCTGCTCTGCTCTGCTCGTATGGATCAAGAAACGGACGTACGCGCGCGGCAGGCTCGATCAAGAAACGAATTCTAGCTAGCTGGGACAAAGAAATGGGCGAGGCAACTAGGCAAGAAAGCTAGAGGACAAGGCAATGGAGTGCAAGAAATGTGGGGTTGCGCGATGCAAGGAAATGAGGAATGGACAAGAGCAAGAAGAGCGGAAGAAGAAGAAGCTAGAGGGAGCAGGAAAAGAAATGCGGAGACACGGGTGAGGCAAGGGCCTCCTCAGGGGAAGAACGAACGCAGGGGGGCGCAAAAGCAGCAGCAGCAGCTAGCTGCGGGCAAGAAGGGGGCAGCAGCAGCGTGGCATTTGCGCAAGAAATTTGTGTGCAACGGAACAGTGGCGCGTTTCCTTGGCCGGCTTGGAGGAGAGAGTAGGTACGGCGTAAAAGCTGAGAAATGAATTGAGGAGACGGTGTGGTACGCTCGCTGTTGGAGTCATGGGCGACAAACGTAGAAATTGTCCCGAGGTGTAGCAGTATAGGTTCAGGAGTAGGACTGCCCATGGCTGCCACAATAGAGGGGGGAGAGAGAGAGTCGAGAATCCCATAAAGATCCAAACTTTATGCGGCGTTGGACTTTCTTGCTTGCACTCCTCTCCGGCCCGTACATACGTCCATGTTGCGATGATCCAATAGTAATACTACTACCGCTGTACAAGTGTGCTGCAAGTACTCCGGCCTCCCTTTTTTATTAGATAATAAAAATATAACTCTCGATTTCTGTATCAACTAGAGATGTACATAGTCATTACACCACCATCAGCTAAAAACTCAAAACAAAAAAGGCAAAAAAAAAAACAACAATGACAAATAAATTGTTATGCAAAGATTAGCCTAGTGTGATACAATGATACTACCACCTCGGAAGCACCGACATGGCTGCAAGGTGCTGTGTCCGTGTCGGACATCGCGTCGGACACGGACACGGCTCCGACACGGCTCGGATACGTATCCCAGGCGTGTCGGAAATTGCAACCGTGAAAAAAAAACAAAAATAAATTCGAACACGTATCGGACACTTAGGCCTATTCAATTCGGCCCAAAACGTACCAGCCCATTCCACCACCATCACCAGGGAGCTACCCGAGCTGCTGCGAGTCCAAGGGCATACCTTCGACGCCGCCGATCCCGCCCCGAAGCGCCCGCCGCCCCGCTCGTCGCGGATCCGGCGGCTCCCGACGGCGCTCTGCTTCTTCCTTGCTCCCGGCTTCTTCTTCGCGCGCCGCCGCCTCCCCGCGGCTCCTCCCGGCTCCCCGTCGCAGCTCCTCCTCCCGCTCCCAGTTCCCGTCGCCGCTGCCCGCGCTTTGTCGCCGCCCCAGTCCGCCGCCCCCCAGCCTCTTTGCTCGCGAGCCTCCTCCAGCCCTCACCTCATTTGGACCTCTCTGCGCCTCGCCTCAATCCTCTCTGCTTTGCCTCTTGTGCATTGCAAGATGCGTAGTAGTACTACTAGTAGTAGCCAGTGCTTTGCTCGTGAATTAGACAATTAGTAGTAGCGACCTTTGTGAGTGCATAGCGATGTGCATGTGCGATGCTTTATTGCTTTGCTCGTGAATAAGTGAATTATGAATTAGTAGTACTATTGTACTAGTGGTATTAGTAATTAGTAGTTCTATTGTTATAGTGTTATCTTGTAGAGTGTAGTAGTACCACAAAGTTAAAGGAATTCGAATTTCTTGTATTAATATGAAGTTATGCTTTATGAAGAACTAAAAAAACCAGGAGCCAGGGATCATCTTTGAGATACATATTCCTGACATTTTACACTTTCTGTTTGATAAACACGTAGAAAAGCATTCAATAATACATATTATTATTATTATTATTATTATTATTATTATTATTATTATTATACAGCCGTGTCCCCGTGTCGCCATTTATTAGAAAATGACGTATCCCGTGTCCGACACGCGTGTCCGTGTCCGTGCATCCTAGACTACCACAACTGTTTGTGTGTAAGTTTGTTAGATTTACTAAAGCATCCACACAGTGTGACATATCATTCCAGCACTAATTTTTCCTCCAATATTTAGTAGGGAGAATGATCATTTGCCCCCACTTTTTAGATGGATTCTATTATTTGCATCTATTTTTTGTTGTACTTGATTATTTGCCATAAATTTGGACAGACATTCGATTATTCGCCGTTTTGAACATTTTTACCGCTATCCTCTTTCCCTTCTTCCTTCTCCTCTCCTCTTCTCTTCTTTTCTTCCATGATTTCTCTTCTATTATTCCTTGCTTGCTCCGGCCATGGCGGACCACGTGGCCGGAAGCGGCTGTTCACCCCGTGCCATGCCACTCCTCGCCCTTTCCCTCCCTCCTCTGAACGCCTATGAACTGGATACCACCACCAAGCCAAAGGCGCACCACCACCTCTGCTCCAAGACCCTTCCCTCGCCACCTCTTGTCTCCGCGAGCCCACTCCGTCGCCGCCGCCTCCTCCTGCCGCCTTCTCTCCCTCACCTTCGCCGCTTTCATTGTCCTCTTCCTCATTGCCACCCTTCACCTCGGTTTCCCCTCCTTTCGCCCCGCCACGCCGTCCCCCAGCCGCCTTCATGCTCACCTCACCAGTAGGGCAACCTACCATCATGACTCGGCGACTGAGGCTACCACCACCTTTGCTCCAAGACCCTCTCCTCCCCCGCCACCGCAGGGCCCACTCCGCTGCTGCCTCTTCCTCCTCCCGACTCATCCTCTCCCTCACCTTCGCCGCCTTCGTTGTCCTCTTCCTCATCGCCTTCCTCCACCTCAGCTTCCCCTCCTCTCAGCCCGCCGCGTTGTCCCCGAGCCACCCCGCGCTCGCCTCACTCGTAGTCCGACCTTCCGTCGCGACTTGGAGGCAATGAAGGCTATCATAGTCGCTGTGGTGGCACGTATCAATCGCGAGGCACACATGGACATCACCATCAGAGACCTCTACGACCGGCTCTAGTTCCTGGACGTGGACAACGGCGCATGGAAGCATGGGTGGGAGGTGGCGTTTAGAGAAGGGAGAGAGGGGATGAGGTTGGGTGTAGTGTGGGGCGAAGGACCGCCTCCAGCCACCCGGCCTACCATGGCCAGAGCAAGCAAGGAAGAAAAAGAAGAGAAGATGAGAGGGGGAGGAAGAAGAAGACATGGGCATAAAATGTCCAAAAGGGCAAATAATCAAATATCGCTTTAAATTTGTGGCAAATAATCAAGTGCAACAAAAATAGATGCAAATGATAGAAGCCACCTCAAAGGTGTGGCAAATGATCGATTTTTCCTATTCAGTACCCCTTCTCTCTAAGGTGAGATCCATTTTGAATAATATATTACCTCTCCCTCCCACCCAACTCTCTCTCTCTCTCTCTCTCTCTCTCTCTCCCCCTCTCCCCCTCTTTAATTCATTGACAATTGGGTCCATCAAACTTTTTTACTCCCTCTAGTCACAAATATATGTATTTTGGATATTGACACGTCCCCAAAACACAACTTTGAAAACTAATTTTTATCATAATATATTTATAAAATCCAATAAAACTATAATATTATGAAAGTATTTTTCGAGACAAATCCACACATATAATTTTTCACTATCCAATCTAAATACTTAACAGGATATTAATAACCAAAGTTTTTAAAAGTTTAACTGCACGTATTCCAAAATAACCTATATTTGTGACTAGAAGGAGTTGACTAGAATCGGTACTAAGTTGAGGGAGCAGAACTAGGGAATTTTTCTTGGTACCTCTCTCTTGTGCGAAGCACCGACGGTACATACATCTCCAATAGTGTACTTCAGCTCTCTAAAGGTCTGGTCACATCAGCAGATATAGCTGAGTCAGAGGAGAGAGAGGACGAGGGAGGGAGAGGGGGCGGGGGCGGGGGCGGGGGCAGGGGCTAAATGTTGGTCGGGTCGTTTGTTTTAGTAGCGACGATGTTGGCACGCGAACCTATATTTGAAATAAACGACTTGTTTTGCCCTTGGTGAGAATGATCATCCGTCTATCACGTGGTTTGTGGGGAACATTCTTTTCTCTCATATTTACTCTTTCTAACTCCCTTTGTATTCATGATCCATCGCTGAGCAGAGTAGCGGATCCAGAAAAAATAGGTTATCATTGCCACCGCATGCAAATTTTACCTGAGCAATTAGTGTTATGATCTTATGCATATATGTATATATATATATAAAGGGTAATGATTCAGTGAGGACGTCCGATATTAAAGGCTCCCGTCGTACATGTATAGCTAATCCATCCAACGAAGTTTGACAAAGCAAAACAGAGCACGCCATTCCCATTCCCCATTCCGCCCACTATTCCCCATTTTTCTACCAACTGAAACGTTCAGGCGAACGAGACGGTGAAGAGGGAAGTTGAGCGTCTCCCGACCGCACCCGCTGTGCCCCTGTCACCCTGCGGGCCCGACCTCCCCACACACGGCTGCCCCCGCCGCCCTGCGCCCGGCCCTCCAAGACTGTCGATGATGAGGGGAGGTGGCGTGGGGAGGTTGGCTTTGGCTTCTTCCACTAGTTCATCTCAGATGTTGCACTAGTAAGTTGTTGTACTAGTTGTTTCTAAATATTGCAACACAAGACATCACATGCTTGGAGATGTTTCGATGGTTTTTCTATCGTTCTCGCGGACCGAGCAATGGTGATCCAAAACTCAATCTTTGCCTAGCTTCTTGACCCAGCGCCACCACCATGGTGTAGAGGTCTTTTCAATTTGTTGCTAAATTTATTGCAACAGTTAGCTCGAAATATTGTATGGAGTATTTTTTATTGTTGCGATGTTGTTGCATCAAATGTTGCGGCAAGAGGTATTTTTTGTTGCAGACCCTTCACCATTTGATTGTTGCATGCGTTCTCTCGCATTTTTGCAGCAGCTTTTCTCCATTGTTGCCGAAATTCATTTGGTTTGTTGCGATACATCTTCCTAAAATTTTGTACGAAAGTGATTTTGTTGCAACTATTGTCGTCGATTGTTGCACACATAAAAAAAAAATTCATAAGTAAGTTTAAAATGTTATAAATTTCTTGATGTTGTAATAATTATTTTCGGATATTTCTACTGTTATTTTCAAATGTTGCAATGTTGTAACATCGAAATTTGTTTGTTTTTGGATATTTGAACTAGTTTTTAAAAGCACAACTATGTTCTATACTGATGGTTTCATATATTTTTGGTGAGAATTTGATATTTTTTTCTAATTCTTTTCTTGATATTGTATTTATCATTTGCGTATTTTGTTGCACATATAAATTATTTTTGTCGCAAATATTGTGTTCGGGTATTACATCGGAGCGTACGATAAGAAGCTTCACATTGTACGTCCGAGCGCTAGTTGTGTCCATACATAAAAACCACATTTGACCTCGGGGTCACGTTAACGGCACCTGATCCGCTCCTGGCTAAGAAGCACGCGCTGGAGCGCCACTGATGACCAGAACGCGACGAGTACTGAACTGAACGACAGCGGCGTACGGCTACTCGACGGCGTCGACGAAGTGAGGACGATGGCAAAGCGAGTACGCGACGACGGCTTGGGTCCACCCGACGCCTACCAGGACCATTCGGGAATGCGCTGCCGTGCCCGAATCCGCGCGAAAGGATCGATATATCCTTTGCCTGGCCTGGTGCGTCGCGCACCCTGGTCCGGCCTTCGCCGGTGCACCACCCACCGCCTGCCTCGGTCGAGTGTGGACTCGCCGCCATCTCCACCGATTTGGCTTTGATTTGGCAATGCTTTCGACGGCGGATGGCAGCCGCGCGTTGATTTTGGCGTGCCGCCGACGTACCACGCTGTCGCTGGCGGCAAGTTTGGAGGTGGTGGGATTTGGGGAGCGGAAAGTTCAGAGATGCGGAGCATCATTTGGTGTTGCAAATTTGTTTGATGATGTGCAGCGGAGGTTTTAGAGACAACTCTTGCCTCTTGGACCGGAGTTTGTGCTGCTTATTTATCCATTATTCATGTCCTCTCAAAAAATAAATCATTTCCATTCTTTTCGCCCTTGCTGCGATCTACGTACCGTGCTGTGTTGTGCGAAGTTGTTCTTTGCCTACTCAGCCGCTCTCTCTGCACCTCGGCCACTACACACTTGGTGGACTTTTCTGTATCAACCGGTATGGAGTATTACATGCTACAGTACACTCCGCCTGGGGACTAGGACTACCTTACAGCTGAGAAATTTCGGCATTTCTGGCCTCTTGATCTTTTTTTCAAAACTAGCCCTCTTTCGTCGTAATTTGCAGATCTAACCCCCCTACAGTGCACCTGCCCCCGGCACCGGGCGTGGCAGGGGCCTACCCCCACGCCGATGGGGGCAGATGACCTGCCCTATATGGTGGGCGTGGCAGGTGCGGGCACTGTAGCAACATTGTAGCATTTTTTTTTTGGGAAAATCCACTGAAACAAATTTTTTTGTAGGAATTTTTAGATGTAGTAAATGAGCTCTAAAAAATATGAAATTTTTTGTGAAGTCTTAAAACACAGTGTACTTGCGTAAATTTTTCCATAATTTTATCCATTCTTGATTTGTCCATAAAATTCCTACAAATAGTATACTTAAATGACTTTAGAATGAATGAAATTATAGAAAAATTATACAAATAAGTACACTATGTCCGAAGGCTCCACAAAAAATTTCATAATTTTTGAAGCTCATTTACCACATCTAAAAATTCCTACATAAAATATGCTTCAATGGATTCTCCTGAGAAAGTGTTGTACTGCTGCTACAATTTTGCTAAAGTGCTTATGCATGCATGCTCACAGAAAGTTTTGTCTTCTTTCGTTTTTTGGTTTATTTCTATCCTTTACGTCGTGTCGCGTCTCGTTGAGGTGCGATGCTTGTGTGGTCACAAAAAACAAAAATGGCAATGTAGTGCTTGTGTGGTCAAATCAATTAGAAAAGCTCTGCAGAGGTGCAGTGCTTGTGTGGTCACATTGATCTGAAAAGCTCTACAGAGGTGCAACGCTTCTGTGGTCACATCGATCTAAATAGCCCTGCAAAGGTACAGGGGTCCAACTGAAAAGTTTAGCAAAGGTGCTTATACATGCAATAAATACAACACATAACTCAATAGTACAATTTTTTTAAATCGAACGCACCAGAGTACAACATAGCGCAATGCACCGGATAGCTTACAGATACAACAGGTTAGGGCCCTTGCACAACTAAGTGGCGCCGGAGGAAGAAGGTCTGTTCGGGCAGTTCCTGAACGAGTGCCCAGGAGTCTTGCATAACCTACACCTCGTTGGTTTTGGCCGATCTCCACATTGGCTCGCATCCATGTCATTGCGGATGCGCCTTGACTGACACCTCCCACGGCATGGATGCAACAGTGCTTCATTCGATGACCACTTCACTGCTTCCGGCCATAGGTCCCTATAGTGGCCTTCCACACCGTAGGAATTGAACTCCCCGTTCCAAGTATCATACAGGTGACGTATGTCGTAGTACTCCGACATGGACATGCTACAAGATTGGTGAAATACAGCGCATGCAGCATATACGTGGGAGCAAGGCTTGTGCAGGAGTTGAGGCTTGTTGCAGGTGCAAACTGCCAAATCGCTTATGGTGCAAACATGCTTCCGGTCACCTCTCATGTGGCCGCGAACGTACTTGTCCCGCAAGCGGATCTCGAACATCCTCCTCACGCCATCCATTGTGTGAGCTACATGTGATCGGGCCTTAGTAATCTTCTTCTCCATATAGGCAAGGATAACCTCCGAGTACTGCTTCCCTTCGTCCGAATGCTACTTAGCCATCATTGCTCGATTGATGAAGTAACCGATCGTGCGGTTCTGTAACATCCCAATTTTCTGAGCTTAAAAATCTTTTAATAGTTAGTAGGAAGAAAATTCACCATTTGGATTTTATTTGAATTTAATTTCAAAAGCTTAATATTGGACTTTGCAATCAAAAACATTTAATGTGAATAATCCCAAGTGGAACAATAGCCAAAACTATTTTATTTGGGTTCTATGTGCTCAGATATATTTTCTAGATTTTTCTAGAATTTTTCAGAGTTCATTTGCTATTTTCTATTGCTTATTTGAATTTCTGGTATTTTCTAAAATAGAAAAGCTATTTATAATCTCCAAATCCTCTCGAGCCTAATCTTTCGGCCCAACCCTATTCCTTGACCACCCAGCCCGACTCATGTGTGCGACCAGCTCACCGCGCGGCGCCTCACGACATGCGGGCCCGCATGTCGACCCTCTCTCTCTCCGGCGCCTCGCTCGTTCTCCACCGTCCGTCGAGGATGAGCGGCTAGATGCGCGTGAGGTAACGAGCGGTCGAATGTTCCTTTGATTGTGGGCCATTCGATCGGATCTGAGCGGTCGGATCGTGAGTCCGTTCGCGCGCCGCACCATTTCGCACGCGCCGCGTCTAACCTTAGCCAGCGGCGTGTGGGTCCCACCGCCACGTCATCATCGTCTCGAGTCGGGGCGGCGGGACTCGCCCGTTTTCTCGTCGTTCATGCCCTGAACTCTCCCAGGCCTCCGAGTATAAAAGGGGAGGTAGCCCTCGGTCTCCGCACTCCAACCCGCGCAGCCATTGCTCAGAACCCTAACCCTAGCCGCCGCAAAAGCTCGGAGAAACGATCTGCGCCGCCGCAACTCCGACGAGCTTGTTCTCCGCCGTTGGTGCCGCCCGCGCCTCTTCGTCTGCACCCTCGGCATCGCACGGAGCTCCTCTACCTCCTGGTGGCCTTGGTTTCGCCGGAAGATCGTCGTAGCTCCGATCCCGTCGAGCCCGAATCCTCTCCGCCGCTCTTCGCTCGCCGTCGGCGCCACGAGCGTTCCGTGCACGGTGAGCACACCCGCGTGATCCTCGTGTCATCCTCTACCTCCCGGTACCACCCACCGCCGGTGAAACGCCGCCGTTCGCCGGAACCCTCGGTCCCCGAGCCGCCGCCGTCGTGGGGTCCGACGTGGCACGCCACCTCGCCGCCACCTCGGCGCGCGTCGGCGCCAGGTGCCCTCGTGTCGCCGCGTGGAGCCGTCGGCGTCCGCGCGCGCCACGTGGTAGTCCACCGGCTCAGATTCAACCGGCTCGGTAGACTTGGTCTCGTGAGCCATCTCACCGACATGTGGGTCCCACATGTCGGTTTTTCTTTATTTATCTTTTTCGAAATTTGAGGGCTGACGTCGTGATTGCGCAATAATTTGATTTTTCTTTAGAGAAATAATTCGGAAATTCCAGAAAATCCAAATTAGGGTTTCTTTTAGATTTCCAATCTTCCAAAGCTCATAACTTTTGCATCCTAACTCCGATTGAGCCCATTCAAATTTCTAAATTTGTCTAAATTCAAGCTCTATTTATCTGAGATTTTTATTTAATTTTTGGAGTTTGTTTTGCCTCTGTTATTTATTTGTTTTGTTTGTTTTTGTTTCGTTTGCGAGTAGACGTCGATTCGTCGAGAAATTTTGTGGAAGAAGGAGCACCCCAAGATCAAGACCAGTACATAGACCTTTTCCAAGGCAAGTCATACCTTTGATCATCTTGGACCCCAGTTTTCAAATTACTTTGTGTTAAGTTATTGCATTCTACTTTAATTATTTATTTAAATGCTTTGGGCATAGTTATTATCCAAATTGTTATCACACCTTGGCCTTGTATGTCATAATTCCTTGTCACCCTAGATTGGTTATTAGTTGGTAATATTATAGCACCAACGTGGGTTGGTTAGATGCGAGTACAATTGCTTAGCCATGCTACGAGTCTCACATCTCATGAAAGTTGCAAATATGAACTATGACTAAGTGACTATGGAACTTCGTGTAAAACTGTGTGCTATGTGTTATTACTTCGTGATGGCATGTGTTGCACTAAAACCAGCTGGGTGGGAAAGGATTTAGGCGAGGCAAGTGGTGGAGCGTGTGACATGGTGGTCTATGTGATGGGAATGTTGGTCTTTGTGACTTAGTTAGAAAATGAAAGTCTTGCCTTGGTCAATTAAGGACTTAACTTTGTGCGCCATTGAACCGAGCCTTCTTTGTGCGACCACATGCCGGTATGGGGCGGGCCTAACTTAGTAAGTTATGGATTCTCGGCATTGATGTTCGGTGGATAGGTTAGGTGTGTGACAGGTGGAGGTGTGACTACTTGGTGGTTGCATCGCGGGGCGATCGTCTTCCACGTCGGCGGTGTGTGTTATACCAATTCTATGTGAGTGGTATAGCGGTTTGTAAGCACTGCGGGAGCGTCAATGTTTGAGATGAAGTTTCGAACTGTTTTGTTACGATTGGTGCTTGCTACACTAGTTGTATCTTGTGGGTAAAGTGTACAACCTCTGCAGAGTGTTAAACAATCTATTCGAATAGCGCGTCCACGGTCATGGACATGCTCGGGATTTCACACGAGGTAGTTTTCATAAAATGTGGGAATGGGAGTTGTGTGACCTTAATCATATGGCTATGTGAAATAATCATTTAGTGTGTGTCTTTGTGGAAACAATCTGTTAAATTAATATTGTCTATTTGTTTTGAATTATGCTTTCAATCTATTATTCGTATTCAATTGCAAATGTTGCTTTTATGCAAAAGAACCACGAAGCCTTTTTCTTGGAATAAGCTTGCATCTATACATTGCATTCGTGGTATGATTTGCGAGTGCGGTTGTGTACTCACGCTTGTTGTAAAACTTGCGCCCAAACCTCTGAAGAGGAGGAGTCTACGCTTTGAGGAGGAGTTATTTGAAGGCGATCGTTCGTTAAGGTCCGGATCCCGGTTGGTTGCTGTGGTGAATTGGTGGGATCTCTGTTGGAGTTTTCCGTTCATTTGTTGTTTTATTTACTGTTAGCCCTGCGCGGCTTAATAAGTGTAAACTCGACCATAAGGTCAAAACCCTTATTTGTTATTCAAATTAATCGTTTACTTTATTCATCGCTTGTGTGGATCGATATTTACCTATGTTAATCCTGTGTGCACTAGCGTGATCTGGACTAGTGCAAAGCATACAGAGGGTTCCGAATCGTGATGCAGGTCCCGGCAGAGGTGGTATCGAGCCATCTTGATGTGTAGGTCTTGACCTTTGTTAGATTGGCCATCTTTAGAGTGTCCAAATTATTTTCTAAAGGAAAAATTAACTTGCAAGGTTAATTAATTGCTTAACTCTCCTCATATCTCTCTCGCCTCAACTATTGCTATAATCCTTTCTCTCCCATTTGTTTTAAAGTTGCTCTTACCTGTTCGTCTGTCTTGACAGATGCCTCAAATCTTGAGCTATGGTGGCGCCTTTGGAGGATCTGTGTGAGCTTTGGAAGTTGCTACAAGTTCTTGGAGGTTTTGATCGTCCGTCATGCGTCGGCAACAAGCTGGGCGGTGAATGGACAAAACCGTGGAGTGATTTGTCGCTGACGATCTATGCCGGGAGGAGCGACAAGGCAAGCCAACCTTCGCGTCTCGTGAGGAAGATCACTTGGGTGGAAGGTATCCAGAGTCGTCACGCTTGGCCATGCTGCGTATCGCAACATCTACGCACGAGCTTGAGACACCGTCTTAGTTACCACCCCAGCTGCGGCGTGGACTTGCCAAAGACGCTACCCGTCCACGAGGAGAGAGCAACGCTACTGATGGTGCACCTCGCACGGTTTATGGCCGCCGGGAGGAAGCTTTGAGAGAACCATTACGGGTGGATCATGTCTATGAAGCCTTGCGAGAGTCAAGAGAAGGTCGTCACTCGCAAGAGATTCTCTACGACCAAGTCCCGAAGAAGAGGAAGACCCAGGAGGATTACGAAGAAGATCGGAGGAAGGCCAGTTGAGCCGAAGAAGATGCGAGCGGAGGAGCAGCGGAGCGGTTGCACAGGAACGCCTGTTCTCGCTGCACGATTCGTGGCATCGGGATCGGTTGCCAAGATGCCACTCACTTCCGAGTCTCTGTACCGTTAGGAGCGTCGCGCGGTTGTGGAGGCTTTCTTGAGTAGTTGTCTTAGTTTCGGTTTTGAGCTTAGCGATTTGGTTTGGTGAGTCGCCCTTTAGGCGTAGTTTTGTGTGCTTAGGTCGTTGTTTCTTTTTGTGTGTAGTATGAGTGCAAAGGCCCTTAGGCATTTGTTGCGACCATGCTAAGGCCCTAAGTAATAAAGGTATTTCATTTAAGTTTCTTGGTGTGTTTGGTTGGGTTTAACCTACCCCGCTAGTTCTCAACTTATCTTGTGCTTGCTATCTTATCTAACCCATGGAGCTTGTCGGATGGTTCAAACTCGTCGGACTATCGCTAGTGGTTCCGGCACCCAGTACGAGAAGCAATGAGCAACCACCGCAGGAGCGGTTCATACAAGCACCCCAATTGACTTGCAAAACTTTGGAGCTTTCATGGCGGCCGGACTCGGTGATGAACACTATGATGACTTAGATGCAAGCTATGCACAACCAGAACAATAACAACAATCAACAGTATGGAGCCCCAGCTGCTCATGGTCACCACGGACCATCAAGCTTGCGAAATTTATGAGGACTCGTCCACCAACCTTTTCGGACACGTCTCTCGGTGGAAGCGGATGATTGGCTCGAGTTATCGAAAGGAAGCTGCGATCACCCGGTCGGCGATCGTGAAAAGGTTACGTATGCCACTCACGGATGGAAGGCGGCTGGCGAATGGTGGGAGAACTTCGTGCCGCCCATGAGGCGCCACAGGATATCACACAGGAAGAATTTTTGCGATATTTCGCGTTATCATGTACCGAAGGCATTATCGATCGAAGAAGGATGAGTTCCGCTCTCAAGCGAGGAGCTATGTCGGTGTCGACTACCTCAACAAGTTTTCACGACTACCTCGCTATGCGGCAGAAGATGTAGCCACGGACAAGGCTCGTCGAGTCGCTTTTGAAGGACTAAACTTTGGACTACAAGTCGGTTTGATCGCCCATACCTTTCACGATTTTCAAGAGTGGTCAACAAAGCCTTTGTTTTGGAGGACAAGCGCAAGGAGGCGGAAGATAGCGCAAACGCCGGATGGCTCGGCAAAGGAACCATCAATCACGGAGAGGGCAAGAACGGTGCGGCCGCAGTTCAACGAGTTTCCACCCGGACTTCGTTGAGCACTGCACCAACCGGCGCCCGTCCGGTGCGCCGAACTTCCGCAACCCCGCACTGTCAACCCCAATTCGAGGAAGCAACGGCAGAGCGCGCAAATGTCCATTACGCTGCCGTCGGCAGATATTTTGCCAACGGTGTCCACAAAGGGGAACAATCACTCGATGCGCTTCAACCTTGGAGCTACGCCATCCAAGACACCAGCACCAGGCATCAACCAAGGAGCTTCACAAGTTGCCGGTCAAGCCGGAGGAGCACCACAGTCCGTGATCAGAGGCCGTGTCAACCACGTCACTCTGGAAGGAGCCCAGGAATCACCGAACGTCGTCTTTGGGTAAGTTTACGGTTAACTTCGATTACTGCATCGATTTTGTTTGATTCTGGAGCTTCGCGTTCGTTTGTTTCTGGAATGTTTGCAACCAAAAATAAATTAGAAGTTATGCAACTTAAGCATACTCAGTAGTCTAGTCGCTGGAGCGAGCTAAGTACTAGAGTGGGATGTTTAGGAGCTAAGTTACTCATAGTGGAGTTGAGTTTCTAGCCAACCTAATTGTTCTAGACACCCAAACCCTAGATGTCATTCTTGGCATGGATTGGTTATCCAAGCACAAAGTCGTGCTAGATTGTGGCGAAGAGCCGTGTGATCGAGGATGCCAAAGGAAACAAGGTAGAGTTTCTAGCTACCTCAGTTCGTGATGGACATTTGCTAGTAAACAGTTTGAAGACCCTTTCCTTGGAAGAAGTACCAGTGGTCAGTGAATACCCGGATGTGTTTCCAGAAGAGTTACCAGGAATGCCACCGGATCGTGATATTGAGTTTGTCATCGACCTAGTGCCAGGGACAGCACCAATCTCAAAGAGACCTTATCGGATGCCAGCCGATGAATTGGTAGAGATGAAGAAGCAGATAGAAGAACTTCTTGAGAAAGGTTTTGTGAGACCTAGTTCGTCGCCATGGGGAGCGCCAGTGTTGTTTGTCAAGAAGAAAGATGGAAGTATGAGGATGTGTATTGATTACCGTTCCCTCAACGAAGTTACTATCAAGAATAAGTACCCACTACCCCGGATAGATGATCTGTTTGATCAGATGAAAGGAGCCGGAGTGTTCTCAAAGATCGACCTGCGATCAGGTTACCATCAACTGAAGATTTGTCCTAAAGATATACCGAAGACCGCGTTCTCAACACGGTATGGACATTATGAGTTCTTAGTCATGTCTTTCGGTCTGACTAATGCCCCTGCCTACTTCATGAACATGATGAATAAAGTATTCATGGAATATTTGGACAAGTTCGTAGTTGTGTTCATTGATGATATTCTGGTGTACTCCAAGTTGGAGGAAGAACACGCTAGAACATTTAAGGATAATATTGGGAAAACTTGAGAGCATGTTTGTATGCCAAGTTCGATAAGTGTGATTTTTGGAAAAGGAAGTGGATTTCCTTGGTCATGTGATGACGGTAGAGGAGTAGATTGACCGGTAAAGTTAAAGCGATGCTACATTGGGAGCGACCCAAGACCGTGACTCAGTTCGCGATTTCTTGGGAATGGCGAGTTATTACGCCGTTTCATCGAAGGATTCTCATCGATTGCTAAGCCCTTACGCAATTGTTGAAGAAGGAGAAAAAGTTCACTTGGACTCCACTGTGAGGAAAGTTTTCAAGAGTTGAAGAAGCGTTTGACTTCAACCCCGGTGTTGATTCGCGGATATTGAAAGGATTTGATATCTCTTGTGATGCCAGCGTCAAGGATTAGGATGCGTCGATGCAAGAAGGAAGAGTCGTCGCTTATCGTCAAGGCGGTTGAGACCTCCCGAGGAGAATTACCCTACTCATGATCTGGAATTAGCTGCCGTAGTGCATGCTTTAAAGATTTGACGTCATTACCTCATCGGTAATCGCTGTGAAGTCTACACAGATCATAAGAGTCTAAAGTATATCTTCACCCAGTCAGATTTGAATATGAGACAGAGAAGATGGTTGGAATTGATCAAGGATTATAATCTTGGAATCCACTACCATCCCGGAAAAGCCAACGTAGTCGCAGACGCTCTAAGTCGTAAGAGTTACTGCAATGACTTGGAAGTAAAGGAAAGTTGCCCAGAACTTTATGAAGAATTTCAAAAGCTAAAGCTAGAAGTTGTGTCGAAGGATTTATAGCCAATTTGGAAATCAAGTCTACGGAGAAGCGATTCGTGAAGCACAACCAAAGGATCCGTGTTGTCAAATCAAGATCAAAATGGCGAAGGAAATTCAAAGATTTCACCAAGGATGATCAAGACATACTCGGATGAATGGTCGTATCTGTGTACCGGATATCGATGGTCTAAAACGATTAATCTTGAAGGAAGCCCATGACTCAAAGTATTCGATACACCACGAAGTACCAAGATGTACGGGATGTTAAGACTAAATTTTGGTGGCCAAATTTGAAAGCGAAGTCGCGAGTTCGTTGCCTTGTGCGACACATCGAAAGTAAAGCGAACACGAGACCAACGAGATTGCTGCAACGTGAAGATTCGAGAATGGAAGTGGGAAGTGTTGGAATGGATTTCATCACCGGTTTACCCAAGACCCAATCGGCTCACGATTCGATCGGGTAATAGTCGATCGTCTAACCAAGGTCGCTCATTTCTCGCGATCAAGACCACGTACTCGGAGATCGCCTTGCGAGTTGTACATGGCGAGTGTCGGTTTTACGGTGTGCCCAAGAAGATAGTATCGGATCGAGGATCGCGATTCACCTCTCGTTTTGGCAAAGTTTGCATGAAGCATTGGGTACCATCGAATTTGATGCATCGCGTATCATCCACGAGACAGATGGACATCTTGAAAGAGTCAATCGATATTGGAGGATATCTTTGAGAGCTTGTGCTCTAGCAAATGCTACCGTTGGGATAAAAGTTTACCGTATGCGAATTTTCGTACAACAATAGTTATCAAGCGACCGCAAATGTCACCATTTGAAGCTTTGTATGGCGTGCTGCCGAACCCGTTGAACCAGTCGAGACATTTGAGCGATCGATATTCGCCCGGACATCATTCAAGCGAGAAGAGCAAGTGGCTATGATCGAGAAAGATTGAAGATAGCTCGGTCGAGCGGAAGAGCTATCGCGATAATCGTCGCCGTGATCTCGACTTTGAACGAGGATTTCATTTACCTTGGTGACCCGCTCGGAGGTGTCAAAGGTTTCATGCCAAAGGAAGCTTGCTAGGTATGTTGGCCCATTCGGGATTTTGGAACGCCGTGGAGAAGTTGCTTATCGATTGAGCTGCGCGATCGTTAGCGAGTACGATGTCTTTCATGTCTCGTGATTGAAGAAGTGTCTTCGTGTGCGGAAGAGCAAGCCGTTGGAATCAATTGACTTGAAGGAGGATCTTACCTACAAGGAGCGGCAGTCAAGATTTTGGATGTCATGAGCGCCTCACGAAGCAAGGCATTCGTTTTGCAAGGTTCAATGGAGCAACCACTCGGAAGGAGAAGCAATGTGGGAGCGTGAAGAAGAGTGGCCGAGTTCCCTAGCCTTTTCTCTAGCTAGCTTTGAATCTCGGGTCGAGATTCCTTTAAGGGGAGGTTTGTAACATCCCAATTTTACGAGCTTAAAATCTTTTAATAGTTAGTAGGAAGAAAATTCACCATTTGGATTTTATTTGAATTTAATTTCAAAAGCTTAATATTGGACTTTGCAATCAAAAACATTTAATGTGAATAATCCCAAGTGGAACAATAGCCAAAACTATTTTATTTGGGTTCTATGTGCTCAGATATATTTTCTAGATTTTTCTAGAATTTTTTCGAGTTCATTTGCTATTTTCTATTGTTTATTTGAATTTCTGGTATTTTCTAAAATAGAAAAGCTATTTATAATCTCCAAATCCTCTCAGGCCTAATCTTTCCGGCCCAACCCTATTCCTTGACCGCCAGGCCCAGCTCATGTGCAGACCAGCTCACCCTCGCGGCGCCTCGCGACATGCGGGCGCATGTCGACCTCGTGCACCAGTGAGCACACCCGCGTGATCCTCGTGTCATCCTCTACCTCCCGGTACCACCCACCGCCGGTGAAACGCCGTCGTTCGCCGGAACCCTCGGTCCCCGAGCCGCCGCCGTCGTGGGGTCCGACGTGGCACGCCACCTCAGCGCCGCGTCAGCGCCCGTGCCCTCGTGTCGCCCGCGTGGAGCCCCGTCAGCGTCCACGTGCGCGCCCACGTGGTAGTCCACCGGCTCGGTAGACTTGGTCTACCGTGAGCCATCTCACTGACATGTGGGTCCCACATGTCAGGTTTTTCTTTTATTTATCTTTTTCTGAAATTCTGAGGGATGACGTCGTGATTGCGCAATAATTCGATTTTTCTTTAGAGAAATAATTCGGAAATTCCAGAAAATCCAAATTAGGGTTTCTTTTAGATTTCCAATCTTCCAAAGCTCATAACTTTTGCATCCTAACTCCGATTGAGCCCATTCAAATTTCTAAATTTGTCTAAATTCAAGATCTATTTATCTGAGATTTTTATTTAATTTTTGGAGTTTGTTTTGCCTCTGTTATTTATTTGTTTTGTTTGTTTTGTTTAGTTTTGCAGTAGACGTCGATTCGTCGGGAAATTTTGTGGAAGAAGGAGCACCCCAAGATCAAGACCAGTACATAGACCTTTTCCAAGGCAAGTCATACCTTTGATCATCTTGGACCCCAGTCTTCAAATTACTTTGTGTTAAGTTATTGCATTCTACTTTAATTATTTATGTAAATGCTTTGGGCATAGTTATTATCCAAATTGTTATCACACCTTGGCCTTGTATGTCATAATTCCTTGCCACCCTAGATTGGTTATTAGTTGGTAATATTATAGCACCAACGTGGGTTGGTTAGATGCGAGTACAATTGCTTAGCCATGCTACGAGTCTCACATCTCATGAAAGTTGCAAATATGAACTATGACTAAGTGACTATGGAACTTCGTGTAAAACTGTGTGCTATGTGTTATTACTTCGTGATGGCATGTGTTGCACTAAAACCAACTGGGTGGGAAATGATTTAGACTGAGGCAAGTGGTGGAGACTGTGTGACATGGTGGTCTATGTGATGAGAATGTTGGTCTTTGTGACTTAGTTAGAAAATAAAAGTCTTGCCTTGGTCAATTAAGGACTTAACTTTGTGCGCCATTGAACTGAGCCTTACTGTACGACCACATGCCTGGTATGGGACGGGCCTAACTTAGTAAGTTATGGATTCTCGGCATTGATGTTCAGGTGGATAGGTTAGGCTGTGTGACAGGGTGGAGGTGTGACTACTTGGTGGTTGCATCGCGGGACGATTCGTCTTCCCTGCCCAGCGGTGTGTGTTATACCAATTCTATGTGAGCTGGTATAGCGGTTTGTAAGCACACTGGGAACGTCAATGTTTGAGATGAAGTTTCCGATCTGTTTTGTTACGATTGGTGCTTGCTACACTAGTTGTATCTTGTGGGTAAAGTGTACAACCTCTGCAGAGTGTTAAACAATCTATTCGAATAGCGCGTCATGATCATGGACATGCTCGGGGATTTCACACGAGGGGTAGTTTTCATAAAATGTGGGAATGGGAGTTGTGTGACCTTAATCATATGGCTATGTGAAATAATATGTTTAGCTGTGTGTCTTTGTGGAAACAACTGTTAAATTAATATTGTCTATTTGTTTTGAATTATGCTTTCAATCTATTATTCGTATTCAATTGCAAATGTTGCTTTTATGCAAAAGAACCACAGAAGCCTTTTACTTGGAATAAGCCTGCATCTATACATTGCATTCTGTGGTATGATTTGCGAGTACGGTTGTGTACTCACGCTTGTTGTAAAACTTGCGCCCAAACCTACAGAAGAGGAGGAGTCTACGCCTGCTTTGAGGAGGAGTTTGAAGGCGATCGTTCGTTAAGGTCCGGATCCCGGTTGGTTGCTGTGGTGAATTGGTGGGATCTCGCTGGAGTTTTCCGTTCGCCGCTTTGCTTTATTCTTTATTAGCCTGCGTGGCTTAATAAGTGTAAACTCGACCATAAGGTCAAAACCCTTATTTGTTATTCAAATTAATCGTTTATTTTATTCATCGCTTGTGTGGATCGATATTTACCTATGTTAATCCTGTGTGCACTAGCGTGATCCTGGACTAGTGCAGCATACACAGAGGGTTCCAGAATCGTAATTCTGGGTCCCGACAGGTTCCAAGTCTCATCGACAACAATGGTGATGGGCAGGGCACAGACCCCTTTCAAAACATCATTGCAGATCTCGAACATGTTGGTTGTCATGATGTCGTATCGAGCATCATAGGTGTCATGAAGATGGAAATTTCTCATAGTCTGGGGCATGCACGCTCATCCACTCAGCGAACTCGCTTTTCGGTGCGCCTACCCTAGAACCTCCACTTGCATGCTCGGTTTCAACCTCAATCTCCCGCCATACGACGTCGAACTTGCGCTTCTGGTTCTACAGGCAGAGCTTCATGAACTTCTTCATGAGTTCCTTGCTCCGGAAGCGCGTGTGGAAGTTGGCGGCTAGATGCCGCATACACCAACGTGTGCACATGTCGTTCCATTAGAACAGCAGGCTTGTACTGTGCTACATGGTGTGCAGCGTGGACAGCAACCCAACATGACGGTCGGTGATGATGCACACATTCGGCTAGTCCCTTACAACATGTTGCTTTATGTTGGCTAGGAACCACAACCAACTATTAGTGTTCTCATTTTTCACAATTGCGAGAGCAACTAGGAGCAACTGGTCGTTGTCATCAGCGACAACAATGGTGAGAATGATACCCTTGTACTTCCCGCAAAGGAATGCACCGTCCATAGTCAGGACAGGACGACAGAGGGAGAAGCCCTGGACTATCGGGCCAAATGCCCAAAACACTCGATCAAAGATTACGGAATATGGGATATTGGACGGGTGGGGCCTCTCCATCCTGTTGATGCATATCCCCAGATTAGCATCTGTAATTTGCTTCAGCATTCTGGGTACTAGGTCGTACGCCTTCTTGTAGGTACCTTACAACCCTTCGAGCACTTTCAGCTTCGCCCGCTAGACCTTACTGTAGCTAACGGCATACCCTACTGTATTAACTACGTCAGCCATTAGAACCTTCGGCGAAATGGTTACATCGATGATAACCACATGGCTTAGGACTGTCGAGATGTAGCCCGAGGTCACATTCCTATGCATTTACAACGGCTCTTCAAGCTCACATGTGTGATCCATCACGACTGTGATGCAGAAGTCTGTTCCCGCCCTAAGGAATCTCTGGGCACGGACTTTGGTAGGGCAAGAGCTAACAACGCACTTAACTATATACATGTCAGGGTTAGACCTGCAGATAATGGAAGACAGATAATGGTCAGTACGACTTACTGTAGATAGTTGAAGATACAGTAAACAATGTTGAAACTCACCTGTAAACTCGGTAAGTTCGACTGATCTTCACCGCAAAACTAACGATAGCTTGCTTGACGGCAGTCTTGCGTGGGAAATGTTGCCCCACAAGCAGTGTATCCGCATCGAAGGCCCACGAAGACACGTGGTCCTGTGGCAGAACAAGAGAAAAGGCCGCTTGCCAATCCAATCGACTTGGAGCATAGTCTGTGTCAGTGGAAACAATGCCACCGACGACCCCACCCTCATCGTCGGCTTCGTCCTCGCTGGATTGTGAGTTAAAGTCCTCCTCATCTTCGGTGGTAGTGCCCTCAAAATACCATCAATAATCTCGTGATAGTTAACACGAGCACCCTGCCATTTATCCACACCTTCATTCGGTTGAAAACTAGCATAATCTCTATCAATTGGAGTATCCTGCCTAGCAACGTCCGGCGCTTCCGGGACCTCTTCCGTCGTCAACGAACCGATGAGGGGGATAAGAGCGTCACTACCCCCTTCGACGGTGGCCCTCCCGGAGGACTAAGCGGGATAAACAAAATGGACATACACCATGGGTTGTCGATAGATCGGAGCATGAGGATTGCTAACAATCTCCATGTAATGTGCCCACATGGCACTGCTGGTCACCTTCGCCAGGCCCCACAACATTTGCCCGTGTGGTGGGACCATGGTGGCGGTGACTACCTCTATTACTATCTTGTTCCTAGCGACGTGCCTATCGAACAACTGCCGAATGCATCGTTGTAGCTCGAGCAAATCCATATGCCAGGTTGGGAACATTTAGTAAGGCGCACTGGCAGCTCGACATATCAACTCCGTCTGGACCGCCACGCACGACCTCCGCACCGTGGAATACGTATAATGTCTCTATTTCTGATGAAAATAACACAATACTTCAACAAAACACAACACAAAAATAATACATACGTTGCTAAAAATGAACTTACTGTTACGACGTTACCATCTCTTAACCTAAGACACAGAAGACTGCAAATTCAAACATGCATCACATTAGTAATGACCTTGGCAAATGGTGCCAACAAAAGACTAACAAAACGATTAAGTACTAATTCTCTTGCTCGGACAGAGGGAGGCACCTCGCAAAGAGGGAGATATGCCTGAGGGGAACGAGCGAGCGAGTGGAAAAATTTTGCGAGTGAGAGCTGAGGCTTGAGAAGAATGAGTGTGCGGCCACGCGTTTAAATAGCCGAGCACGGGAGAAAACGACAAGCGGAAACGATGCACTACATGAAAACGACGCGCGAAGACGTATCACGTGGGAATCGGCCGGACGAACACATGCACTGCAGCCATCCTCCTGCCGCGTCCCAAGGTGCACGTCACCTACCATGCCTGGCACAGGGGTAGGTCCCTACCGCGCCCCGCATTGAGGGTAGCTTTGTGCGCGACATGACCCAACGAGACAACTTTTGCGCACAGACAAGACCAGATGAGATGGCTTTGCTCGACTACGTGACGCTATGTTGCTCCAAGATTTGTCTTACATGTCGCTGCCTCGCAGATGCAAATTTGCGTAAACCGAATTGGACTTTTACCACATACGACACTACATCGAAGCATATTTTCTATAGGAATTTTTAGATGTGGCAAATGAGCTCCAAAAATTATAAATTTTTTTGTGAAGCCTCCGAACGTAGTGTACTTATTTGTATAATATTTTTTCCCATAATTTCATCCATTTATTTTTTTCTTAAAATTTATTTAAGTATACTGTTTGTAGGAATTTTGTGGACAAATCGAGAATGGATAAAATTATGAAAAAAATTACGCAATTAAGTACACTGTGTTCAGATGCTTCACAAAAAAAAACTTATAATTTTTTAGCTCATTTAGTACATCTAAAAATTCATACAAAAATATGTTTTAGTGAATTTTTCTAAAAAATACTACAGTGCTACTACAGTGCCCCGCCATATGGGACAAGTCACCTGCCCCCACTGGTGCAGGGGCAAGTCCCCTGCCATACCCGGCGCTGGGGGTAGGTCCTTGCTACGTCTGTGGGGCGGGTCCAGGTGTACTGTAGGGGGCTAGATCTGCAAATTATGGCGGCATGGGCTAGTTTTGAAAAAAAAAGATCAGGGGATCAGAAATGCCAAAATTTCTGCAGCTGCAGCTGTGGAATGCAGACAGACCAGTACAAGTAACAATCGTCAACTGTTTTTGGGTCGAATTTGAAGGTTTGATGATTTTTTAAGAGATTTTCATAGACTTTAACACTGGTAATATTTCAAACCCTTAAGCTATAGTCCACCCAACCCGAGACCTGGATCCGCCCTTGGCTAACAACATCTGAGCCGTCCGAATCGTGGCAGAAACCAAAATGCCTACGTGGTCCCAGGCCCAGGTTCGCGTTTGGCCTACTGCTAGTACAAATGTTGACAAAATTCCTCAAAGCTTACTACAGTAGACAACTTTGTGCTGATCTACGACAGAGTGGATGGCGTGGGCCACTTGGCAATACCATATACGGAGTACATTGCGATCATCGCATCATCTTCAGTCAAATATACTACTGCTCAGCACAGGAGCACCTGGGAAGCAAACATCTACTCTCAAGTGGGGCATGAATCCAAGAATCATGTATTTATAATGGGTTCTGCCTTGTACGGCTCGAGGCAACTTAGCCTTTTATCAGAATTTCACAGGAAATCCTACGTATAGTAAAATTGGATGTATGTTTTCTTTCCTTTAAAAAAATGGTCTGGGCTTAAACTCTTGGGTCATGATAGTCGGCGGACAGTTGGGAGCTCTGACTGAACCTCAAATCGCGGCATAATCTTAACAAAAATCAACCCTACGTCGTAAGAGCAACTCCAAGAGATGATGTATATTTGTGTTGAAGCCAAAATTTAGATTTTTTTTTTAACAAAAACAGGCCTCCAACAGGTTATGTATCCGGTCTTCCAAAATACGAAGCCATCTATCCCGGGAAATCCGCTATCCAAAGATAGCCTTCCGCGGCGGCTCGCTATTTCTCTTCCCCGCGCGAAATTCTGCTCTGCGCTCCCCTTCCCGCGCCGCGGGAGAATTGTTTCCCGCGTGCTGCAGCACGACGCCATCTCCGTACCCTCCCTCGTCCGCGCAGCTGCCTTCAGACGGCCCTTCACCTCCGTCCCCCATCCGTGCGGTTCCCTGCGTCCCTTGCCCCGTCCGTGCGCCTCCGGACGGGCCTTCCCCGTCGGCGCGTCTCCCTCGAACGGCCGCTGCCCGGTCTGCGCGCCTCCGGACGGTCCTTCTCCATCGGCGAGGCTCCCTCAGTTGACCCTCCCCGTACGCGCCGTCGCCACAGCCAAGTACCACGTCCTTGCCCTTGTGCTCGTCGGTGTGCCTAGTCTCGGACACCCGTTCCCAGCACGCGCGGCAGGCAGCCGCCCCTTCTCCGGCCCTTGCATGTCTCTAATCTGCATGTGTTTCCTCAGAATGTCGCATCCATCTGATGGGGCTCCGCCCGCCGTGCGCTGGGAAGACCCCAATTCTGCTTCTATGTACTCGTTCCCTATGTTCCCGGTGGCTGGCGGGTGGGAGCAATCGGAGTCGTCGTCGTTGGCTTGGTTGGAAAATGCGGGGGTTCCTGGGCAGCGGCGGCGAATTATTCCTCCCAATGTCGCGGCCACTGCATCGGCCTCCTTCCCCAACATGAGCTCTGGTGAGTTGGACAGACCTATATGCAATTTTTAAGTTTCTGTGTTGCGATATATGGTTTCTGAAGAATGCATGACCCGTGTTCGAAATGTGTTTGGTGTTGCCACTGAAAGGAAAGTGTTTAGATTTAAATCAATGACATGTTAGACAAAATCACGAATTGCTTCCACTACTCTGTACTTGGGACAAAAACATCATCATGCAGTCTTTGTTCCAATCATATTCAAATCAAATGAGCTACATGTGTCCCGAAAGCATTCAACAATTTAAGTGATCTTCTCTTGCCTCTTCAACTATATTCCTGGAAGTCATTTCTGCACGGCTAATTACAAGTTAATTTGGGGCTTAGGTATTTTGATTAGTTGTTGCACAGCTAGGCAATGTTCTGGAGAGAGTATATGCAGAACAAGAGCCTTGATAGCTCTGAAAATTGCGGTGAGCTTACTTGACAAAGTTCGACCATGGACACTCGATAGAAAGCAAGCATGTAGTTCTTACAAGTCCTCAACTTTATATGTCCATGGGAGTCGTATTCTCGCGAGGTGAAAGCATGTATTTTGAAACTGTTGCTTATCTGGCACGCTTCAGTTTTTTCTACTTGCTGAAATCATAATTCAGGTAATGATCTTATATGTTCACAGGCGGCATCGATTCGGAAAGATCATTCACCGACATGATTACGGGGGGTTGCACTCCTGCTGCTTTGTCTGATAATGTCCCGCATACTAATGAAACACCAGCATGTGATGAGGCCCCAGGAAGTGTGAAAGGGCAGAAAAGGAGCGAAAATTTCAGCAAAGATGAGGACTTAATGTTGGTCTCAGCATGGCTAAATGTGAGTTTGGATCCGGTGCATGGAGCTGATCAACCACGTTCGACATATTGGAAAAGAATATATGATTATTTCCATTCCAACAAAACATTCGCTTCCGATCGAACGCAAAACTCCCTAATGAGCCGTTGGTCCGGTATACTGCATGATGTGAACATCTTTGCTGGTTGTGTTTCAAAGGTAGAGGGTAGAAATCAAAGTGGCTTGTCTATCGATGATAAGGTTAGATAACATACCTTGCCCTTCCAATTGTATATTATGTCTGTCTACCTCATGCATTCTCGGTGTTATTTGCAGCAAGCAAACGCATTGACCATGTTCACGGAAGAAGACAAGATGCACCGGAATTTCCCGTACATCCATTGCTGGAAAAAATTGAAAGACCAAGCCAAGTGGATCAATAGGAACAACCCGAGTGGAACTCAAAAACCAGCTCCCAAAAATCAAAAAACCACTGCGAAATCAAGTTCTGCACAACTAGTTGTCAGTAGTAGTGTTGATGATAGTTAGCCCGCAGTGCCTACACTGGAAAGGCCTGCAGGGAAGAAGAAGGAGAAAGACAAATTACGGCAACGTTCCAATATCGAAGCATTGGATTATCTGTTGGCAAAAAAAGAAAGATCTTTGATGTGGAGAAGGAATTGAAGAAAGCAGAGAGGAGTTGAAGAAAGAGGAGAGGTGCCAAAAAGCCCTTGCTTTGCAGGAAGAAAGGTTAAAACTTGACCAAAAAAAGTTTGACTTCGAGCAGGATAGAGAAGAAGAAAGAATTATGAATGTTGATACGAGTACCATGTCAACCGATCAGCAACAGTTCTATGCGAACCTAAAGGCTAAAATACTTGCAAGACAGCTCGAAAATTAGGACCATCTTCTTCAATTTTTAGATTTCCAGCATAGTGTGAGACATGTCTATTTTTCTCACATTTTAGATTTCCAGAATAGTGTGACTAATGTTCTTGCATTGTCCCTTGTTATCTGAACTGATATTTGTCTTTGATGTGTACTCTGTAAAGGAGCAGTTTCCTTTGAACTATTAAAAGACAGATCAAGTAAATTGAGTGGCGTCCTCATCTCAAAATCAGATTTATTACAATATTTATTACATCAGATAAAGAAGATAGGTCTTCGAACTAATACAAAATGCCTAGATATTGTAATAGTAAATGGAATCATTCAACAATATAATTTGTATATAAATCTGGAAAATTATGCCATAAGTGTTCGATAAGGTCGGCTTGAAGCGTTGTGTGTGTTTCCTTGCCCTTGATCTTCTTGTAATTCTGAATAAATTCATCAAACTCAAGTATATCATCGTGTGATATAGTCACCTTTTCTCCCACATCATCATATCTAAAATCTTTTTCATCAACTCCTTCATCTTCAACAATCATGTTGTGCATAATGATACAAGCTGTCATGATAAGTTGAAGCGTATTTTCATCCCACATACGAGCTGGCCCTCGAACGATGGCAAAGCGAGATTGTAGAACTCCAAATGCTCGTTCAACATCCTTCCGACAAGCTTCTTGTGCTCTTGCAAAATACTTCTTCTTATTACCCTACGGTTCGGGTATGGTCTTCACGAATGTGGCCCACGATGGATATATACCATCTGCTAGATAATAACCCATTGTATAATCATTTCTGTTAATGGTACAATTTACCTGTGGCCCTTGACCTTCAGCAAGCCTTGCAAATATAGGAGATCTTTGAAGAACATTTATATCATTGTGTGAACCTGGCATCCCAAAGAATGCATGCCAAATCCAGAGATCTTTAGAAGCAACGGCTTCTCGTATAATTGTAGGCTCCTTTTTATGTCCCATATACATACCTTGCCATGCAACAGGACAATTCTTCCAGCTCCAGTGCATACAATCAATGGAACCAAGCATGCCAGGAAAACCTCTACTCTCACCAATTGCAAGTAATCTAGCAGTATCATGCTCATTAGGCAACCTCAAGTATTCAGGTCCAAATACCTGAACAACAGCTGTGACAAACTTTCTAAGACTTTCTAGAGCAGTACTCTCCCCAATACGGATGTAGTCGTCCATAGCATCAGCTGCTACTCCATAAGCTAACATCCGAAATGCCGCTACCACCTTCTGCAAACAAGATAGTCCTAGGGTTCCAGCTGCATTCCTCTTCTGACGAAATAGTCGTCATACTCCTCAACAGCATTCATTATACGTACAAATACATGACGCCGCATTCGAAACCTGTGGCACCCGATATAAAATTAGCCACAATTGAATGCATGCGCTAAACATAATTGAACAAAATATGAGAAAATTAACCTGCGCCTAAAATAGCTCGGCCCATACGTAGGATTATCTGAGAAATAATCTTCATACAGTCTGATGTGCCCCGACTGCCTATCACGATTCAAAACATGATGTCCCTCTACAGAACCACGATGGCATGCTGAATTTGCAATGTCCGACACTACGTGTCTCGCCGCAATATAAAGTTCATCGTCATCATCCGAAGACGACGACGACGAATCCATCATTTCATTCAATACATCTTCCAAATCCATTATAGACCTTTGATTAGGAGAATCCTAGGAATTTGTTCGAGCACCTACACAAGGATTGAAAAATAAGATGTCTCGTAATTATTTCCCATGCAATGTTACAACCTCAATCTGCTCATCAGATGTCGTCAGTGTTTGCATCTCTGTTCTAACGAAATATAACAAACTAATTTAGTGTTAGAAAACTTACTTGACAGAACAGGGCAACGTATGATAGAACAGATGGTGGGGAACTCTGATCTCGTGCGGAGGCAGCACTCCGTCGCCGCCAGAATCAGCGTCTCGTGGTGCGATCCAAGTCGAAACACGAACGCCGGTCAAGTCGAAACACGAGGCGCGAGTTCTATTCTCGCGGGAGAGACGCAGTCCACGGAGTCCTATTCTCGCGAGGGGGAAGCAGTCCGCAGGATCCAATTGTTGCCACAAAACTAGGATCGGTTGGGATTTGGATGAATGGTATGTTGACGTGGCTTGTTTTCAAATATAGAAGAGCCAAAATAGCTAGGCTGTTGTAGAGTCCTTTTTTTTATGAATTTTCTATTTACACAATGGCTAAAATAAGGAATTTGGCTAGCTATTTTTTGATGAACTCTTGGAGTTGCTCTAAGGTAGTGCTCACTTTTATCATCTATAATCCAACCGACGTACTACTACTTATTAGCTGGTCCAAAGAAATTCTGACGGGGAACACGACGAACAGGCTGGTACAGTGCAGACTAGTAGTACTCACTACACTAGTAGTACCATTTTGGGAGGCAAATACTCTGCAAGTCCTGTCCAGACCAGCATTCTTGGTCATCTAGGCCCTTAGATCTTGATCGGATGGCGGCAAAATGCCCCCTGATGCAAACCGCTGTGGCCTCTGGCCTCCGCATTTTCCTTATGAAGAGAGTTGGTCAGGTAAGGTGGGTCAGAGGTCAAAGACCTGACGAAGCTGTCTGCGTGTTGTGCCTTTGGGAGTCCAGATCCTCTGATCAAAGTTAAACAAACGTCTTGGAACACACACACACAGCCTTCTCTCTCAGGGAGATTCCTCGGCTCATGCACTAGGAATATACTTCTCTCTCACGGTGGAAACAAAGGTAAGAACGGTGACAAGCAGTGATGGTGGAGCTCCAGCAAAAACGCGAGCACAATGCGTTCCTGGGTTTGAAGAATCCGTTTTCGTCGGCGTGAGGTGACGAGGATGATGAACATGGCCGGAACTAAGCGGCGATGAGTCCACCAGACTCGAAGGGACGAAGTCATCAGAATCACTTCAACACAAGTTCAGAGAGCTAAGTGATACAACAACGCAAGTTCAAATGACTGAGAAAGTTAAATACAAGTTCAACGAGCTTAATGACACAACATTGCAAGTTCAAAGGCTAAGAAAGTAAAATACAGCTTCATAAAGCTAAGTGACACAACTTTGTAAGTTCAAAAACATACGATACAATTTTTGCTTAAACAAACGTCTTGGAACACACCCAACGCTGCTGTGCTGCTGCTCCGCGTACCATTACTTACGTACTACTCGATGCTCATGTATTTTTGTTACTCGTGAGATTGGCGTACGATTGCTGTTTAAGGTGCTCATGTGCTAATCTGTTTGACTGACGATTACCGGATCAAACTCAAAGCAAGATGATACAGATCAAACTCAAGGCGAAATACATACCATTATATGATAGCTGAATCCTTCACTCGATCATGTAATGAATCACTTAGTTGTAGCCGACTCTTTAACTATATTCAGCATAGTCATACATTTCCTTAATTCAACCACATCAAGAGGCGTAGAAATCTCTCTCCTATTAAAGAAGAGTAGAAATCTCTCTCCTATTAAAGAAGAGTGACAAATTTCATCTTGATCGCCTATATTCTTCTGCATACTTCATAGTAAACCTAAAAGCTATATTTATGACTACTCATTTACAGAGTAGTGTTTGACAATCCTTAAGTAAACTATTACACATATAGTAACCCATGACGACCTTAGATCTAACAATCTCACATATACTATGTATGAAACCAACTGATAACACTTAAAAATATAACAATTCTCGCAATGTCTCAACACGGATTATGTTCTTCGACATATGTCCACAATATGTCGCAGACTCAAGGAGGCATACAAATTATAGTACAAATGAAAGGTGCACACTACCAAAATCTGAACATCTGCAATGCTGGGCTCCCCTCCAACTCTAAAGATTTGCAACAGTAAGCGCTTCCCCAATCAGTATTGAGTTCAATCTTTCTGCATCTTGGCTGGCTTCTCCTTGTGTGATCCTGTATGACAAGAAAAGGGAAAGCAAAAGGCTCCAATCTGTTATCAAAGTACCAGGTTTCGTGATAGAAAATCTCGTTAACTCATTTCAGCCTACGTGAGATGGCATATTCAAAAAAAGTTCAGTATTTCATTGAACTGTGAACTGTTCTTAGTGATGAAGTAAAGGGCATTATCCACTGTACCACTGGAGGATCTTACCAAAAGCTGCAGGAAAGCTGAAAGGCATTTCTTTTTAGGATCTAAGAAAAATTACCTGCATATCTCCTTTTCTTGTTAGCTCTTCTTCTTTTGCGTTCAGCTTGTGTAAGTTCTGCCTCTTCTTTAACATCACCTTTTCCTTCAAAAATTTCTTCAGGAGCAAGCATTGCAGCATCTGAAACAGCTACAGGTGCAATCTGCAATACAGAGAAATCATTATAATGAAATGCTTGAATGGAGTAGCATCAAGGATAAATGAAGGATTTTAGTACCTCTTCCATCGCGAGAGCAGGTACATTTGCTTGTATGGACATATCCTCAATGACCTGAAAAGACAATACTTTACTTCATGAAAAAAATGCAAACATTCAAGTACACAATGTTGTCAAATAAATAACTATTGCATACCGGCTTTGGAGCAAAGTGGAAATGAGATAGTGCATCCAACTTCAAGCGTATCCTCTTAAATAAAGTATTTGCCTAAGTGGAAACAGGATGTTAGTCATTACCAGTATCACTAAGCTAACATGAAAAATCACGAGGCAAAGCCTACGACATTATCACAATACCAAGTTGACCAATGTAATAATGGCACCAATTGACAATTGTAAAGCACCAAGTTCGACCTGTATGCATGCTTATTGAAACAGTATGCATGCTTATTGAAACACAACAACCACAGTGACAAAAGTAATCCATTTCTTCTCAAAGTCTGCTTCTACCACCAAAAGTTCCAATAGCGAAACTTCAAATCAATTGCATGTCCAGGGCAAATAAACCATGATTGATCATCAGTGTCGAATTATGACAAGCATCTTGAATACCAACCAGAAAGTGAAACAATGAATTTAAGTAGTGACACTATAGCAATCAAGACAAGCAGAGGATATAAGAACCTGCTAATTTAGATACTAACATCTGACATGCATTCACTGACAAGACATTGTAGGATTTGCTAACTGACATTTTTTTCAACTAAACACAAATGCCGTATCAGATTCTAGTAAAAAGCAATTGATTACTCACCTCTTTCTTCAATTCATCCGGAATAGAAAGTGGGGCAGGTGCAAAGCCAGCCTTTTGAGCATAATCTTCCTGGAAGAACAAAAACATCAACACTAAATGAATTATAACTCGTATTAACTAGCAACTTGTTTGGATATAAAAAATAACGACCATATACTGATAGTGCAAACCTCGTAGAGTTCAGCAAGACCCTTCTTGCTCTTACTTTCATCCTGTTGAAATAATATTGATAATGGTAAGATATAAATCACACAATTAGCTTATCGTTATCATGAAAGAATTTCGTTTGTTGCACGAGTAAACCATACCAGCTCCTTTTGCTCCTTTGGAGCTTTAGATGGCAAGGGAGGAGGCTTTTCAACATCATCAAAATGACCCTGTTAGGATCCGACAAGCAAAGTTATCTCAATATTAGTAGTACAAATACATAAAGAGATACCCAAACTATTCCTCAGAAGTTGCTCTGTTATACTACTGTTGATCAAGTTGCGAACCATAGGACATGTCCACAAACACATGTACCTCTGCAATTCTTTTCTTTATCAACTCTTCAAGAGAAGCTGTGACTTCCTCAGTGATTACTGGGGCAGGTTTTACATTGTGCTCAAAATCAAGGTCCACTTCCAGAGCACTGTTTATGGGCCTACTTGAGGCAGTAACCTACAAAAAGAATTCATTTAGTTTTGTTTGCAATGAAATGGTAATTGATTAATACCAGCATGATGTTATAAGTCAGAAAAATCTGTATTATTTTTTAAAAATGAAAAAATACACATACTATCTATTACCTCTCCCTGCATAGTCCATGTACTGGGTTCAAGATTACTTTTCTCCATTTGCTCTATTTTAGCACGCATCTTCAGGTGCTCCTTCTCATGAGTTGAGAGAACCTGTTCATCCTGCATAAAGGAGAAAAATGTTGAATTGTTGATAAACTAGTACATGTGCATCACTTATTTCTACTGAAATGAGTAACTCATAATGCTGGACCAACATTTCCATCATCGTTCTCACTGTCATACACTTCAATCTCATGTGATTCATTCTTAAATTGAACTTTCTTTTTGGAACCATCTCTCTTCTTGACTCTTTGGTCATGTCCTTTCTCAAAAAATTCCTCGTACCTGAAGAGACACTCTTAGCCAGTTAAAGCATAATGTCAAATGTCATGATGCTGAAAATGCAAAAATATAACCAAAGGCTGGCCATAGTGACTAAGCTCTGATCAGTCCGTACAACCTAAGGAAGAATATAGAAGCTTTACTGGACAAATATAGGTGAGGTAGAAAAAGAACAATATAATGCAGGCACGACGCATGATGAACGCTTACAACTGACCGATAGGTATCTTGAGTTTTAGGGATATTTGCAGATGGAAATAAGTTGACAGAACTTACAGCTCAATTTTCTTTCCAGTAACATCAACTTGCTACACTATGCAAAAATGACACATTTCTGAGCAAACTTATTTCACAGCATCCTCATGGGGGTGGTTGGGTATAAGTTATTTTCCTGTCTAGATGAAGGTAGTGAGTAGTGACAAGCTTTTCTGTTCATGAAATTTAACTTTTTCATAGGTTAATTACTTTACTATATGTTATGAAAAAAAACTATTCACATCAAGAAAAGCCATCATGATATAGTGATATCTGGTATATTCGCATGGTATGAAATCTAAAAAAATCCAATTATGCATAAAGAACACGAAAATGACAAGAAAAGAGTTGTGAATCATTATTCAAGTGATTCTATAATTTTAAATGACTACCATTGCCATCTCTATGAATTTTGTACCAACAAGATTCACAAAAAGTGATGCCCCTGTAGTGTAACTAAAATTAACAGATAAGCGCTCAGAGTTTCAAAAAAGTGTCTAATGCAAAATGATTTGCATTTTGTCAATATCCATAACAGCATACTCGAAAACTAGAATAGAAGGCTTACATCACATCTCCGCCAGTTTTTCCTGCATCCTCTTCATCATCATCCTCAAAATCTTCTAACTACAGTGAATAACATTAATATTCAAGTTAAAGAAAAAAGAAACTTGGATTTAACATGCTTCTTACATAGAAATCACAGTATCCAACATTAAACTGTCAAAACAAGTCCATTAGTTCAGTCAGCATCAGCAAACTATTTAAAAACATATGCCATGTAATGCATTTCCAGAACTAGCTCTGGCATCTGAGTTATTCCTGTTTCGCATCTAACAGAAATTCTAACTTCAATTCCTGAGTTATTTGTGGTTCTATATCTTCGTTTTCTATACGGGAGATAATAATTATTTCCATGTATGTAAAGAGAGTGTGATTACAAAATCCTTACATCCAAGTGGTCATCATCTTCATCCTCATTATCGTCATCTTCATCCCCGTCCTCCTCATCCTCACTCTCCTCCTCCATCCAGTTCTTGGTCGGCTTCTTCTTCCCTCCTCGCTTGGCACCCCCACCATACTCCTCTTCCTCCCCCTTCTCCAGGAACTCTTCCAGCTCCTTTATCTTCAGGAACTTGTCCTCCACACTATTCCCTGCTCTCCCCTCCAATCCCTGTGTTTCTTCTTCTTCATCATCATCGTCCTCGCTGTCCAATTCCTCGTTGTCATCAAGTCCCTCCAACCCCTCCTCCAATTCGTCACCTTCTCCATCCTCCTCATCGTCTGACTCCTCCTCTTGCGCGTCAGCAGGCTTCGACGGCGGAGGAGTCGCCGGCTGTGATGGGGGTTGGTGCTCCAGGCGGCGGAGCTGGCGGCGCAGGCGGGGAAGGATGGGGCGGGAGATCAGCTCGATCTGGGACCAAATCTGCTCGGCGTCGAAGGCGGGGCCCGCGAGGAGGCTGGGGAGTGGAGGCGGCTGCGTGGGGTAGAAGAGGGCGAGCGAGGGGTGTAGGTGCTTCGAGGCCGCCCTGGCGGCGGCGGCGAGGTCAGCGGACGGGGAGAGGTAGAGAGCCGGGTCGGCGTCGCGCAGCCGCTGCAACGCCGCCTCGCCCTTCTCCGCGTCGAGCGGCTCGTCCAAATCCATCGCCATCGCCGTGTACCGTGCTGACCGGAGGCAAATTGGTTAGCGGGGTGGGGAGGCGGCAGCCTAGGTTTAGGGTTTAACGAGAAAATTGGATTTTTACGGTTAGTCCTCAAACATCACTCGAAATATTATTTCGACCCCAGAGCTTTCAATTTTACCAATTAGATCCCCAGATGTTGGCATTTAATTCAATTGTGCCCGTTTCGTCATTTCTTTGTGAAATCTTTGACAAAAAAAATGTCAATCTGTCACCAATAAACATGGCTAGTGTTGAGGGTAATACATTTGGTTGCATAAATATGTTGTGGCCTCTCCTTTATCACTTGGTCTATCTCCTTCCCACCTTCAGTGCTAGAGATGTCTATATCACTTCTTTACCTACCACGGATGACACTTTTGCTTCTTTTTTTTGAATTTTTTATTCAGGTGTTCTGACAAATTGCTTTTAGAAAAAAGGTGAGCACCAACGTCAAGCCGAGGCTCGAACGCTTTCGCTTCCTCGTTCCTCTCCTATCTCTATTGGGCTAACTATGCCACTCTCCCTCCGTTGGTCCACCAAACATCAGTCTCTTAACTCTTGAGGTTGGAGGCTCGACGAACCTCCCTTAGCTAGTAAGTGACTCGTGCTACCAACTAGATTGATCTAATGGCATGCCTTATGTCCATACATCTTGTGCTTAATTTTAAATTGTAATTGCCACATTTAATTCCACTAAAAATTAAATAGCTATCTCATCTCCACTAAAGAAACGAGGAGGTAATCCATCCACACCACAGGCACCACTTTAACGATAACCCATTTTTCTGGAGCAGAGTCGACCACATTTGCATTCTAAAGATTCATTAAATACATATTTGCAAATCGGGTCTCATTATGAACATGAGGGTAATAACCAAATTTTGTCAAGAAACAAGAGGGTAATAACCAAATTTTGTCAAGAACCGGAGTTTGGTTGAGTTTTCGAAGACAGTGACAATCATAAACTCATAATTACCATCACTAAACTCCATAGAATTCACAGTTCCATACCAACGGCTAGCTACTTACTTCATTTTTTTCATTGCAAGTCTAAAGTAAGTTGATAATATATTTTATAAAACCTGAACCTGGTAAGATCTCAAAATTGGTGCAACGGGGTGACGTGGACACATACCTTACATAGAAAGAGATTGATCAACGAATAAAGAGATTCCTCCGTATTATGTTTAGATCTGTTGTCTATTTGTATATTGTCTCTCATTGTTGATTTGATTTATTGTCTCCCTGCGAAGACTACATTATTTAACACGTTATCAGCATGAATCGCTCTACATGACCGAATCGGTATGTCGCTGGAATTTCATCTTTCAATCTCTAGTTTGCTATGAATTAATCTAGTAGATTAATCTGCATGTCGGATTAGATATGTTACTAGCTAGGGTGCTATTCATCGCAGAGATTAGTCCTGTTGATCAGATCTAATAGTTACTGTTCATGAGCAAAAACAAAAACAAAAATTCTCCAATATGTTGACCGGTCGGGAGTCGGCCACCACCACCGCTGTAGGCGGCCTGACACCGGCACCTCTGCACCGCTCTGTGCCACCGCGCTACACCTTTGGCCTTTGCCGCCACGCCCCGCGCCCACACACGCGCTGCGCGCCACCGCCGCCACCACCACGAATAATGGCGTTGGGGCCCGGCTGGACCTTAGTGGGCTAGAAAAGAAAAACAGGCCCGACCCGTCTACAGAAAACAAATTGGGAAAAGAAAAAAATGGAAAAATCCTAAAAACTTGCAAATAGGCCCTCGAAGTTCTCGTGGATAAGGAGATTTTCTAGAAAACCTCCTGAAGTTTCAAAAATTTACGGTGAATTTCGGATTTTCATATATTCTTGTAGAATAACCCCTCGGGAATTTGTTTTTTTACTACAGATTAATATGTTCTATGGTTATTTTACAATCTAGACCCTCGAATTATGGTTATTTGCTTTAATATTATTCTTTTTATGCAATAACCTTTAAACTTGCCCTATAAACTAAATTTCTAAGGTATATGAGCTAGAATAAATTTGTGAAACCTTTAGACATAGTACAACTTGGAAGCATCATATTTTTATTGGTTTATTTCCCCTGGTATTGTGTGTTTGGAAAATTATTCAATGGGTTTGGTAATTCTGAAAATTGCTTCCAGACCTTAAAATTATCAGAAAATCCCTAAAATACTAGGAAAACTCTGGGAAAGATATAAAATTATATATTGAATAGATAAAATTAATCTTTACTATTTTACACTCGTTTCATGCATTTAAAATGCTTTACCAGCAGTAAACATATAGAAAATTGTATAAATTATGTGAGATATGTTAGAACACTAAATAGAATTTGCTTGCCCTGGATGGCAGCAACTATATCAGCTTGGTTTATCTCAATGTCATACCATTGCTGAGCCTGTTGTTGACACACCTGAACCTGCTACCGCTAAAAAGGCAAAGGCTTTGCAGTTTATTAGACGTCGCCTCTACTCTGCCATTAAGAATGACGACGTGGTGACTAAGTGTGATCTGTTGGCTCTATGATTCTCTACAAGAACAACTGTAAAGTCCAATAGTGCTCATGCAAACACATGTACCTAGGACTAGAATTCCGTAAAAAGCAATCATGTTCTATGGAGACATGTAGAAATATCCTAGTTATCCATTTGCTTTGTAAAGATGTCGCTTTCTTGCACGAGTCACATCAATAGTATAGATTCAGCTCCTGTCGAGCTTGGCCCTGCTCATGAAGAGTATATCTTATCTTTTGCTTTAGGCTGAAACCTTATGTATTAGATTGTTTCTTTCTAGATGCCATAAATAAAATAATAGTCTAAGTTGGTTTATTAAAGTCTTATCTCCTGTTGAATAGTTGATTAAATCTGCTTAATAGTTGGTTTATTAAAATCTGCTTCCCACCTTCAATGCCAAAGATGTCTATATCACTTCTTTACCTACCACGGATGACACTTTCGCTTCCTTTTTTTTGAATTTTTTATTCAGGTGTTCTGACAAATTGCTTTTAGAAAAAAGGTGAGCACCAACGTCAAGCCAAGGCTCGAACGCTTTCGCTTCCTCGTTCCTCTCCTGTCTCTATTGGGCTGGCTATGCCACTCTCCCACCGTTGGTTCACCAAACATCAGTCTCTTAACTCTTGAGGTTGGAGGCTCGACGAACCTCCCTTAGCTAGTAAGTGATTCGTGCTATCAACTAGATTGATCTAATGGCATGCCTTATGTCCATACATCTTGTGCTTAATTTTAAATTGTAATTGCCACATTTAATTCCGCTAAAAATTAAATAGCTATCTCATCTCCACTAAAGAAACGAGGAGGTAATCCATCCACACCATAGGCACCACTTTAACGAGAACCCATTTTTCTGGAGCAGAGTCGACCACATTTGCATTCTAAAGATTCATTAAATACATATTTGCAAATCGGGTCTCATTATGAACATGAGGGTAATATCCAAATTTTGTCAAGAACCGGAGTTTGGTTGATTTTTCGAAGACAGTGACAACCATAAGCTCATAATTACCATCACTAAACTCCTTAGAATTCACAGTTCCACACTGTGAATGTCATGATGATATTTTGGATGTCATGTGAACATGCTCATGATCTTAGGTGATGTAACAATTGGCAATCGCATTGAGAGTTTGTTGAAATCTGAAGTTTTCAGCAAGTGTCTGGTGAAACGGTAGTACCAACGTGTATTGAGCGGTTCTACCGCAAGTCGAGTGGTGCGAACGTTCACGTTGATCTGTGTCGTCCACGTTGCAGGGCGTTCAGTTCTAAGGCTTTAGCGCGTTTAAGTGGAGCGGTAGTACCGTAGGGCTAGTGGCGATAGTATTGCGATGCGGTGATACCGGACTTTGTGTGGCGGTTGGAAATTTCCAGAAGGCATGTTTTGGAGTGTGGATTTTCTCTTGGAGCGGTACGACCGTGCCTTGGTTGGCGGTAGTACCGCATATCGGTGTGACCACTTGTGAGCGGTATGGTTTTTCCAGAGGAGTTGTTTTTGGAGATTGTGGGTTTTCTCCGAGTGGCGGTACGACCGCAGTGTATTGTGCGGTATGACCACGTTGCGGTAATACCGGTGGATATATGGCGGTAGTACCGCTTGTGGAATGAATTGAGCTGATCGTCAAATCTCTTGGAGATTTGTTTTGGGTTAGGTCAAGTTCATGTTGATCATTGCATATGTGTTGCATGATGCATGTTTTGACTAACGTGGGTCAAGTTGTGAAGAACTTGTTTTCGGAGATGGTTTCTTGGTCTATTGCTGTGCAGGTGGCTTGCAGATCTATGATGGTCAACGGCGAGGAGGATCGGGATTAAGCTTGGAGAGCTGAGGTTCAGAACGATCAAGGATGTCGGGTGAGATCAGAGGACTCAAGCGGGGCGCAAAATGGACATGGATGACCGAACGGACAGTTCGGTTCGACTGGTTGAATCAAGCGGCATGGGAGTCGGTGCAAGTGCTATGGTGCCGGTGGGCTCCGGACGGGAGAGACTTGCCGACATGATGGAGCCGTTGATCAACCTACACGTGGCGAAGCAGGCGATTGCTTCACCAGGATTGGACTTGGTCTTTTGGAGAAAGATCGAGATAAGGGTATTTTGGTAATTTTACCAAATACCGCTTTGGTGCACTTGGCTAAACCACGGTGTGGGTCGGCGCATGGTGAAGTGGTTTAGGTCAATCAAAGATGAAGACGACGCTTTGAGATGCGTGCGTGTGTTAACCCATTGTGTGTTAGGGTTTAATGTGTAACATCCCAATTTTGGGCTTGTGTTTCAAATGTAAGAAAATGAGTAGAAATTAAAACTTTTTCTTACATCAGGTATTTCCTGTATGTACTAAACAATTATTGTACAAGAGTTATGGAAATACGTAGTCACCAGTCTTTGATCCGAATCTTGATCCTTCAAAAACATTCTTGTTCCATCTTGTGATAATCTCCTGGGAATATTTTTCCTAAATTCTTGGGTGGTTATGTGACCCCTCTGAAAAATTTCACAATTTCTAGAAATTGTTTGAATACTTTTGGAGGTCAGTCAAACCTAGTCAAATTCTGGTCAAACTGGGGACCAACACCTTGTAGAATTTTTGGGGGAAAATGTATAGTACACAAACCTATGAAAAATTTATGCAAGGTCATTAACTCAGCTAGCAAGCTCCTGTAGAAATTTCATAATTTTTGGAGTGAGTTTGCTATCTCAAACAAATCCTCAAACTCCAAATCTGTTTGAAACTCAATTTAGGTCTGAGTCAAACTCGGGCTCGAGTCAGACCCGAGCCCGACCCAGCCTGTGGTCTCGGTCGAGCCAGCCGCTTAGACCTCCTCGGGCTCGCGCCCCTCAGGCGTCAGCGGTGGGTGGTCCAGGCCGTTGGATTCTCATCCAATGCTCCCAACCTCCCCGCTGCTCTACTGAGCACTCGAGCACCCTCAGCCGAGAGATGCTGATCCTGCGGCCTAGGACCTCCCTAGGACCTCCTCTCCGCTAAGACCTCCTCTGCCTCGGGAGATCAAGGACGTCCAGGACCTCCCCAATTGCATCAAGGACGTCTAGGACCTCCCTCAGCCCTGTTTTTCTTCTTCGCGACCTCCCCGAGGTTTGGTCATCATGGTTTTCGAGCCCCTGTGCCGGTGTCAGTGTCAGAGCGGTTGGGAGCAGTGGCCAGTCACTTTTTGGTCCTTCCCAATGTCTCTTTCTGCCACACATTTATTGTGTCAGGCCTTTTGCCCTAAATGAGGTCAGCCCCTACCAGCTCCTGTCACATCTAGCAAGTCCATGGCAGGGTGTGTGCACCCAAAGCTTGCTCTGTCCAGGGCTTGCTCCTTTGTCTTCTTAAGACCCCGAGCTCCTCCTCGTCTCCCTTAGTTTTCCTCTCCCTCCACCAAACTTCAAGAGCGCACCATTGTCAGTTTTTGAAGTTCTTCAAGATCACCCGAGCTCCTGCGGTTTAATTGCCAACTTGGTTTCCAACTTGTTCAATTATTCCACCTCGGACATCTTTTCTTGACCAAATCGGTTGGTTTAAGGGGAAGGTATTGTGGGGACCTGTTCTTCGAGGCCGTCCCTGCTTTCTTCTTCGTCTCCGGCGAGCTTGGTCTCCGGGGCACCTCCTTCGGCATCAACCTCTCCTCCGAGCTCCTTTGGACCTCCTCTTGGCCCTGGTGAGTTCATCCTAGCCTCCTAGAGCTCTAGGCTTAGCTAGATTAGAGCGTAGCAAGCTTTCTAGATTTTGTCGGTTTTGCCGAAAACCTATTACCACCCTCTCCGGCTCGCCGGCGTTCTGAGCCATCGCCGCCGTCGAGAGCTAGCCCAGTAGGTCCGTGGTGCTTTTATGAGTGTAGTGGTGCCCTTGGTTCCCGCCGGCGTGGTCCACGTCGTCGGCGGTGAGCTCTCCTTTGGCTCGGGCATTTTTGCCGTGTCGTGCTCGGACAGGATCCGTGAGCTTATGATTGGCATTAATGGCTGTCCGAGGTTGTCCATTAATGCTGTCTTGCCGGTAACTCGCGTGTGCCATCTAAAGCCCCGACCTCCTGGGGGTAATCGTAGCCGTTTAAAGAGCACCCCCAGGCTAGATCTGTGCCGTAGAGCGTTATCTGTGAAAACTCTAAGTTTTAGGACCTCTTAGAGTTAATCTTGGCCGTTGAAGACCTCCTCAGATTAGCTCTTGGTCGTAGGATTCCTCTCTGTTAAAACCTAGCGCCAGGACCTCCCCTTTTGTTTTCTCTTTGCAAAGAGACCTCCCCTTGGTCATTTTGCAAAGACCACCCCTTAGACCACCCTCGGGGTCCTTCTTGTAAAAAGCCACTCCTGGTCTTTTACAAAGAAAACCCCGCTCATGACCTCTTAGGATCTATCTCAACCATTCACGACCTCCCTGGATTTAGATCTGAGCGTTAGATCCCTTTTGTAAAACCCTTAGCCTTCGGACCTCCCTCCGCATTGATCTGGACCGTTCAGGACCTCCCCAGATCCGTCTGAGCCGTCCAGATCTCCTCCCGTTAAAACCCTGTCGCATAGGACCATCCAAGACCTCCTCGTATAAATCCCAGCCAATCAAGACCTCCCTTTGGAGATCTTGACCATCTAGGACCTCAGCCTTTAGATCCGTAGCTTTAGGACCTCCTCCTCTGGTCTAAACCGTTAGATTTAGATCTAACGGGCTAGACCTCCTTCCTTAAGATTTAAAGCCTTAGGACCTCCCCTAGTGCTCGGGACCGCCAGATCTTGATCTGACGGTCACGACCTCCGTTAGGCGCAAGGACCTCCTTTGCGTGCGCTGTGCATGCACTGGTCGTGGCCGTTGGATCAGATCTCAACGGTCCAGACCTCCCCAGTGCGGGATGAGGTTTTTTGAGCGCTGAGTTTCGAAGTCTGTGGCCGTGCGATGAAGGATCGACGGCCCACGACCTCTCCTTTGTCTTTCAGTTCATTTGGACCTCCCGAGAGCTCGAATTTTCTAAGTCTTTTGATGTTTCACATTTCAAAAGTGTATAACTTTGTCATTTTGACTCATTTTTGAATGATTCCAGTTGCTGTAGCTCTGTTAGAGTATGAACTTTAATCTGAGATTGAATATAGGCCCTGTTATGTAGCAGAAAATGACTTTAACTGCATGAACTTGTTTAATATGAAATGGTTGTTTATAAATTATCTCAAATTTGTAAAATACATAACCTTTTCTCTGTAAATCCAAACTGAGCAAACTCAACTTGGTAAAATTTGTCTGTAGGCATGCTTTAATGTGAACTAGACCTTGTCTTTATTCATGTTCCTGAAAAGTGATATATGCTAGTTTTAGAACTTAGGAAATTCATAACTAATTCATTATAACTCCAAATTGTGCAAACTCAATTTTTCTGTTGTTAGGATGACCTTATCTACCTACCCTAAAAAGTTCAAGTTCCAGTTCATTCTAGAAATTTTCGCCATGAACAGTAACCGAAATTAATTTAATTAGGATTTTTGCAGGCTGAGAGAAATTGTTTAGGGCATAACTTTTTCATACTAAGTCCAAATGAAGTGATTCTTATTTCTAAAATTGTCTAAAATCAGCCCCTAGTTGCTGTAGAAATTTCATGGGTTTTGGTTGTTCTTTGCCGTTGAGTTCCTGTTGGTGTTCTTCGTTCTTATCGATTTTTATCGCCTTTTCGCGTTAGGTTCCGAAGAGAACTTTGAACCTGAGCACTCCCCTCTGCAGCAAGATCAATCCCAGCAAGGCAAGCAGTTTGATCATGTTAATCCCAGTATTTTGAGTATTTATATTGATTTCAAATTCTATGTATGCATTGCTACTTTGTGTTAATAGTTGGCCTAGTAGATGCATTTCCTTAGCAAATGATTATTCTCTACTACCATGAGCCTAGGTTATTGCTGTGATTAGAGTTCGTGGATGAGCTCTTGTCACTTAGTAGTTGCGAATTAATTTCTTAGCCATGCTTAACTTCCGGTAGAAATGGGCGGTTATCGACTTGTCGATAACCATGATCACAAAAAACTTATTATGGTTATGATTTCCACCTTGTGCCATGTCTATTTATGAAAACTAAAACTGAAAACAAAATAATTTAGACTCGGGCACAATGGTAAGATGGTGTGTTTTTGGGTGTGACTGGAATGGTGCCCGAGTCAACAAGGACCGAACATCTTGTTACACTGAACCAATCATTTTAGCGTGCTAACCACACTAGATGGTATGGGACCTCTCTTGACTTAGTACTTTGGCGTGTATTAGCTTCGGGTCGCAGGGAGTCGCAGGAGGGATGGTGTTGGGAGCATTGTAGTGTCCGAAAGACTTCACCCGTGATGGGATCTGTTGTCTTTCGACTTGCAATGTAAGCGTATGGGTTTCTATCCATACGAGCGGCTCGTGGTTGATACACAATATTGGAAAATGTCTCGTAGGACTTAGTCGTGCCGGCATACCTTCGGAAGTGCGCTTGTGGCTTAAAGGCGGTCTGAAGTGTGGGTACATTGGTACACCCCTACAGGGTTAAAACTATTCGAATAGCCTCGTCCTAGGTTATGGACACGCTTGGCAAGGTCTTTCAAGAGTTAGACTACAACCTTTTAATTAAAACTTGATTTGTGGTACGAATCGGGATTAGTGTATATGTTGTGGTGACTATTGGGATAGTCACTTCCAGGTGGTTACTTGTATGTATCTTTATTCCGCTTTTATTTTGACAATGAAACAGATTTGCAAACTTGCTTTTAAATGTATTACATTATTGCAAATAAAGATGGCTTTGTGCAAAATGAGACATACAACCTCCACCTAAATAAGCTTGCATGTAGTTATGAATAGGTCGCTATTCCACACGTCGCCTTGCAGTACCTTTGTGTACTCGGCTATCTTGCTTAAATGTACTTGTTGCAGAGGAAGAAGGTGAGTGGAGGGCCTCACTACGTGAGTTGTCTTTGTGGTAGCCTTAGAGGCGTCTAGCTTATGCCCGATCGGTTGCCTTGTGGGTTGTGTGGCTAACCTGGCCGACTTTTGTTCTAGCCATCTTATGGCGCTTTTGCTTCATTGTCATTCTTGTTTATTGTTCTATTTGGCCGGCCGGCTCTCTTTTGTAATAACTTTACTTTATGTATGTCCTTTACTAGACTTGTTATGTATGTTGTATGGAAATGATGTATAATTTTGTGTTGATGAGCGTGTGCTGCAATTCTGGGAAGCACATGTCCATCGAGGCTTAGAATGTTTAATTAGTAATGCTAGAACCATTTGGAGGTTAAGTGTTACTAGTTAAATATTCCAGGTCCTCACAAAGTTGGTATCAGAGCCATACTGACCGTAGAAACCCCTAGCTTGGTCGCCTTTAGGATATTTTAAAAACCTATGTTCAAGTGTCAAAAAGGTTTATGAAAATTTAAGTAAGTTCTCATATTTTCCTCCTTACCTATTTTAGCTTGCTCATCCCATCTTGCTCTTGATTAAGTTTTGAAAAGTTGTTCCTCTTTTCCTTTCAAAAGTTAGCCACTATCGATTAAATTGGTTTTGGGAGAGTCATGAGAGCTTGGAGAAAGAAATTTGGACAGCTAGCTAGTGGTTAGTGAATGAGGTAGGGAATGAGAGGTTAATTCAACTAAAACTTATGGAAAAAAAGGTAAGAAGTGATATGAGTTAGTTAAATACCTCACGCTCTATTAGGTAATTATACCTTGGTTTTTGTGCTGTTTAGAGCTAGAGTTAAGTTCTGAAATTTTACCTTTCTAAACGGTTACTCGTTCTTTCCATACGGGTTATTCGTTTCGGAAAGTTGATTTGGTGACTTGGTCTTATGCCTTCTTATGGCTGTTCTTTGGTCATTTTAACTGAGTTTGGATTTCCGTGCTCTTAGGTCTCGAACTGTATCTAACTTATCTTGATAAAACAGGATGGTTGGAGGAACCCGTAGCGGTCGGAATCAGTCGGGTAGTCCCGATGAGGAGCTTCCCCCTCCTCCGACCATGGCGGAAGTCCTCATGCAGATCGAACGCAATCGTTCGGAGGACCGCAGGGTGTTGGAGGTTATTGCGAGGAACACCTCCACTCCCTCTGGTGCCTCTGGATCTGGAGGAGGTGGCCATCAGTATCGTGGGGGACTTGCAGAGTTTCTCCGTACTCAGCCTCCTACCTTCTCCAGGTCTGAGGATCCCCTGGACGCGGATGATCGGTCGCGCCTCGGTTGAGCGGAAGCTCAACGCTGCTCGATGCTAGGAGCAGAGTGGGCACTTTTCGCATCCCATCGGTTGGAGGGTGCGCACTCTCATGGTGGGAGAACTTCCTCGCCATGCACCGCGGGACACGTAGTCTCGTGGGAGGAGTTCAGTCGGCTTTCGTCGGGCCTATGTCCCCGCCTACCGATGAAGTCAAGAAGAAGGAGTTCCTTTCGCCAAACAGGCGTAAATGTGGATCGAGTACCTTCACGAGTTCAACCATCTCGCGAGGTACGCCTCGCCGAGGTGGCAACCGATGAGGCCAAGCAGAGAAGTTCATGGAGGGCTTGTCTCGAGGAGCTTCAGACAAGCTCTCTATTGTGGACTTCGACTTCCGCACCTTGGTGGACAAGGCCATCATCGCCGAGCACAAGGCGAGAGCGCCGGGCGAGTCCCGCAAGCGCAAGTGGGAGGCCCAATGTCCGCACAAGCGGCCTCGCTCGTCCCGAGTTGGGCCTCGCACTGGGCCCGTTCTTTGGCTCCACTACGCCGAGGCCTTCGGCACCGCCTCCACGCCCTCCGCAGCCGTGACTCGACCACGCGCGCTGCGATCAAAGAAGAAAGTTGCTCATCGCAACCCCGCGCCGACGCCACCGCTTCTATCGCCACAACAAGGGCCACTATGCGAGTAGTTGCCCTAAGAAGATCGGAGCGCCTCGTCCTAATGGAGGACGCGGCAAGGGAGTGGTCACCCACCGACCGTAAGACCCCGGCTTGGGAGCGACCGAGTCAACCATATCTCGGTTGAGGAGGCACAGGAGGCGCCCGACGTGGTGTTGGGTACGCTTCTTGTCAATTTACGTCCTGCTACAGTTTTATTTGACTCTGGAGCTTCACATTCTTTTATTTCGAGGTCGTTTGCTGTTGATAGTGGTCTCCACTGTGTTCCGTTGGGGATTCCACTGCTTATTCGCTCTCCGGGTTCGGAAATGAGAGCTAACCAAGTATGTCGGGACGTTTCTATCCACATTGAAGGAGTGAGATTCTTGGCGAGTCTTATCCTACTCGACTCGGCGCGCCTGGATGTGATTCTTGGCATGGATTGTTTGTCCCAACACTTGGGGCAAATCGATTGTGCCAGGAAGATTGTCTACCTCACTAGTCCTTCAGGTGAACAGGTTGGGTTTTCACCGCAGCTGTAAGGGCCACATCTTTATGCCCTTGAAGCAAAGCCAGCATTGGAGATTCGCGATGTCCCCACTGTGTGTGACTTCGCGGATGTCTTTCCTGAAGACTTACCCGGGATGCCTCCCGTTCGTGACCTGGAGTTCGCGATAGAGTTGCTGCTCGGTACCGCCCCTATTTCAAAGAGGCCGTATCGCATGCCTCCTAATGAGTTGGAGGAGTTGAAGAAGCAACTAGGCGAGCTGCAAGAGAAGGGTTTCATTCGTCCTAGCTCATCTCCTTGGGGTTGTCCTGTTATCTTTGTGAAGAAGAAGGACAAGACCTTGCGCATGTGTGTTGATTACCGTCCGCTTAATGAAGTGACGGTAAAGAACAAGTATCCTTTGCCCCGTATTGATGATCTTTTCGATCAGTTGACCGGAGCACGAGTCTTCTCCAAGATTGACTTGAGATTGAGCTATCATCAAGTCAGGATTAGGGCCGAGGATATTCCAAAGACGACCTTTGCTACTCGTTATGGTCTTTACGAGTACACCGTCATGTCTTTTGGTTTAACTAATGCTCCTGCTTTATTCATGAACCTTATGAACTCGGTATTCATAGAGTATTTGGATAGGTTTGTGGTGGTATTCATCGATGATATCCTTATCTACTCCAAGAGTGAAGAAGAGCATGCTGAGCATCTTAAGCTTGTGTTGGGCAAGCTGCGCGAGCACCAGCTGTATGCCAAGTTCAGCAAGTGCGAGTTCTGGTTGAAGGAAGTGGCATTCTTGGGCCATGTTCTTTCAAACAGAGGTGTGGTGTGGATCCTAGCAAGGTCCGTGATGTGCTATCTTGGGGTCACCAAGTCACCACCGATGTGCGGAGTTTTCTTGGTTTGGCTGGCTACTATCGCCGCTTTATCGAGAATTTCTTTAAGATTGCGAAGCCTATGACTGAACTGCTCAAGAAAGACAAGAAGTTTGAGTGGTCCACTGCTTGTGATGTGAGTTTTCAGGAACTCAAAAAGCGATTGACCTCAGCCCCAGTGCTTGTTCTCCCTGATATTCATAAGAGTTTTGATATCTATTGTGATGCTTCTTGTCAGGGTCTTGGTTGTGTTCTTATGCAGGAAGGCAAGGTTGTGGCCTATGCATCGCGGCAGTTGAGGCCCCATGAACTCAACTATCCTACTCACGACTTGGAGTTAGCTGCTGTGGTTCATGCACTCAAAATTTGGCGGCATTATCTGATTGGTAACCGTTGTGAGGTGTATTCTGACCACAAGAGCTTGAAGTACTTGTTCACTCAGCCAGATCTGAACCTCAGGCAAAGGAGATAGTTGGAGTTGATCAAAGATTATGATATGGGCATTCAGTATCATCCGGACAAGGCCAATGTCGTTGCGGATGCACTCAGTCGGAAGGTGTATTGCAACATGTTGATGCTCCAAGAGCAGCAGCCTACCCTCATTGCAGAATTTCAGCGCCTCAATTTGGGTTTGACCGAGCACGGTTCTCTTACTACCTTGGTTGTGCAGCCAACCTTGGTGGATCAGATCAAGGCCACACAACAGACAGATGTTGGTGTGAGTCAAATCAAGCAGAATATCAAGGATGGAGCAGCCAAGTGCTTTTCAGAGGATGAGCACGAAGTTGTATGGTTTGGGCAGCGTCTTGTGGTTCCTAAGGTCATGAAATTGTGGGATTTGATTCTCCGTGAAGCCCATGATTCCCCTTTGTCTATCCATCCTGGGGCTACCAAGATGTATCAGGACCTTCGTTAGAGATTCTGGTGGACCCGTATGAAGCGTGAGATTGCCAAGTTCGTTGCCGAGTGCGACGTGTCCGTCGTAAAGGCCGCAGCATCGCCCAATGGCGTTCTTCAGCCCTTGCCAGTGCCAGAGTGGAAGTGGGATTCTGTGGGCATGGATTTCATCACCGGGTTGCCCCGCTCGTCCAAAGGGAATGATGCTATTTGGGTCGTGATTGACAGGTTGACTAAAGTGGCACATTTCCTTCCCATCAAGACTCAGCTTCGTGTGGGGCCTTTGGCCGAACTTTATGTCTCGAGGATTGTGAGTCTTCACAGTGTACCAAAGACGATTATTTCCGATCGTGGTGCGTTGTTTACCTCGCGGTTTTGGCATAGTCTGCAAGAGGCTATGGGGACCCGCCTTCATTTCAGTACAGCTTTTCATCCCCAAACTGATGGTCAAACGGAGAGAGTCAACCAAGTGTTGGAAGATATACTTCGTGCTTGTGTTCTTTCCTATGGGAAGAAGTGGGAGAAGTGCCTACCATTTGCTGGGTTCTCCTACAACAACAGCTTTCAGGCCAGTCTCGGTATGGCACCATTTGAGGCCTTGTATGGGAGGAGATGCAGAACCCCGTTGAACTGGTCAGAAACTGGTGAGCGGCAGTTTTTCAGCCCAACTTTGATCAATGAGGCCGAAAGTCAGGTTCAGTTGATCCGCGAGCATCTGCGCACGGCCCAGTCCAGGCAGAAGAGCTATGCAGATCGTCGTCGCCGTGAGTTGAGCTTTGGGCCCAATGACTTTGTGTATCTCAAAGTCTCACTCTTGAAGGGCCATCAGCGTTTTGGCATCAAGGGCAAGTTGGCTCCTCGCTATGTTGGGCCATATCGCCTCATCGAGAGAGTTGGGGCTGTGGCGTACAGATTGGAGCTACCAGCTGCACTTGAGGGTGTGCATGATGTGTTCCATTTGTCACACCTGAAGAAGTGCCTCCGTGTCCCGACTGAGGTAACTCCGTTGGAGGTTCTCGATGTGCAAGAGAATTTGACCTACCACGAGCATCCTGTTCGTATTCTCGAGGAATCTGAGCGAAGGACAAGGAACCGGGTCGTCAAGTTCCTTAAGGTTCAGTGGTCAAACCATTCCGAAGATGAGACAACTTGGGAGCGAGAAGATCGCCTTCGTGCAGATTATCCATCTTTCTTCTCCGAGTAAACGAAATCTCGGGTCGAGATTCTTGTAAGGGGGGGAGAGTTGTAACATCCCAATTTTGGGCTTGTGTTTCAAATGTAAGAAAATGAGTAGAAATTAAAACTTTTTCTTACATCAGGTATTTCCTGTATGTACTAAACAATTATTGTACAAGAGTTATGGAAATACGTAGTCACCAGTCTTTGATCCGAATCTTGATCCTTCAAAAACATTCTTGTTCCATCTTGTGATAATCTCCTGGGAATATTTTTCCTAAATTCTTGGGTGGTTATGTGACCCCTCTGAAAAATTTCACAATTTCTAGAAATTGTTTGAATACATTTGGAGGTCAGTCAAACCTACTCAAATTCTGGTCAAACTGGGGACCAGCACCTTGTAGAATTTTTAGGGGAAAATGTATAGTACAAAAACCTATGAAAAATTTATGCAAGGTCATTAACTCAGCTAGCAAGCTCCTGTAGAAATTTTATAATTTTTGGAGTGAGTTTGCTATCTCAAACAAATCCTCAAACTCCAAATCTGTTTGAAACTCAATTTAGGTCCGAGTCAAACTCGGGCTCGAGTCAGACCCGAGCCCGACCCAGCCTGTGGTCTCGGTCGAGCCAGCCGCTTAGACCTCCTCGGGCTCGCGCCCCTCAGGCGTCAGCGGTGGGTGGTCCAGGCCGTTGGATTCTCATCCAATGCTCCCGACCTCCCGCCGCTTCATCGAGCACTCGAGCACCTCACCGAGAGCCGATCCTGCGGCCTAGGACCTCCCCAGGACCTCCTCTCCGCTAAGATCTCCTCTGCCTCGGGAGATCAAGGACGTCCAGGACCTCCCCAATTGCATCAGGGACGTCTAGGACCTCCCTCAGCCCTGTTTTTCTTCTCCGCGACCTCCCCGAGGTTTGGTCATCATGGTTTTCGAGCCCCTGTGCCGGTGTCAGTGTCAGAGCGGTTGGGAGCAGTGGCCTGTCACTTTTTGGTCCTTCCCAATGTCTCTTTCTGCCACACATTTATTGTGTCAGGCCTTTTGCCCTGAAAGAGGTCAGCCCCTACCAGCTCCTATCACATCTAGCAAGTCGATGGCAGGGTGTGTGCACCCGAAGCTTGCTCTGTCCAGGGCTTGCTCCTTTGTCTTCTTAAGACCCCGAGCTCCTCCTCGTCTCCCTTAGTTTTCCTCTCCCTCCACCAAACTTCAAGAACGCACCATTGTCAGTTTTTGAAGTTCTTCAAGATCACCCGAGCTCCTGCGGTTTAATTGCCAACTTGGTTTCCAACTTGTTCAATTATTCCACCTCGGACATCTTTTCTTGACCAAATCGGTTGGTTTAAGGGGAAGGTATTGTGGGGACCTGTTCTTCAAGGCCGTCCCTGCTTTCTTCTTCGTCTCCGGCGAGCTTGGTCTCCGGGGCACCTCCTTCGGCATCAACCTCTCCTCCGAGCTCCTTTGGACCTCCTCTTGGCCCTGGTGAGTTCATCCTAGCCTCCTAGAGCTCTAGGCTTAGCTAGATTAGAGTGTAGCAAGCTTTCTAGATTTTGTCGGTTTTGCCGAAAACCTATTACCACCCTCTCCGGCTTGCCGGCGTTCTGAGCCATCGCCGCCGTCGAGAGCTAGCCCAGTAGGTCCGTGGTGCTTTTATGAGTGTAGTGGTGCCCTTGGTTCCCGCCGGCGTGGTCCACGTCGTCGGCGGTGAGCTCTCCTTTGGCTCGGGCATTTTTGTCGTGTCGTGCTCGGACAGGATCTGTGAGCTTATGATTGGCATTAATGGTTGTCCGAGGTTGTCCATTAATGCTGTCTTGCCGGTAGCTCGCGCGTGCCTTCTAAAGCCCCGACCTCCTGGGGGTAATCGTAGCCGTTTAAAGAGCACCCCCAGGCTAGATCTGTGCCGTAGAGCGTTATCTGTGAAAACTCTAAGTCTTAGGACCTCCTAGAGTTAATCTTGGCCGTTGAAGACCACCTCAGATTAGCTCTTGGTCGTAGGATTCCTCTCTGTTAAAATCTAGCGCCAGGACCTCCCCTTTTGTTTTGATCCTAGTCGTCTAGGACCACCCCGGTTAAATCCTAGCCATTTAGACCTTTCCCCGTGCGTAAAAGACCTCCCTTGGTCATTTTGCCAAAACCACCCCCTGGACCTCCACCAAGGTCCTCTTTGCAAAGAGACCTCCCCTTGGTCATTTTGCAAAGACCACCCCTTAGACCACCCTCGGGGTCCTTCTTGTAAAAAGCCACTCCTGGTCTTTTATAAAGAAAACCCCGCTCAAGACTTCTTAGGATCTATCTCAACCGTTCACGATCTCCCCGGATTTAGATCTGAGCGTTAGATCCCTTTTGTAAAACCCTTAGCCTTCGGACCTCCCTCCGCATTGATCTGGACCGTTCAGGACCTCCCCAGATCCATCTGAGCCGTCCAGATCTCCTCCCGTTAAAACCCTGTCGTATATGACCTCCCCGAGTAGATCTTGGCCATCCAAGACCTCCTCGTGTAAATCCCAGCCAATCAAGACCTCCCTCTGGAGATCTTGACCGTATAGGACCTCAGCCTTTAGATCCGTAGCTTTAGGACCTCCTCCTCTGGTCTAAACCGTTAGATTTAGATCTAACGGGCTAGACCTCCTTCCTTAAGATTTAAAGCCTTAGAACCTCCCCTAGTGCTCGGGACCGCCAGATCTTGATCTGACGGTCACGACCTCCGTTAGGCGCAAGGACCTCCTTTGCGTGCGCTGTGCATGCACTGGTCGTGGTCGTTGGATCAGATCTCAACGGTCCAGACCTCCCCAGTGTGGGAGGAGGTCTTTTGAGCGCTGAGTTTCGAGGTCTGTGGCCGTGCGATGAAGGATCGACGGCCCACGACCTCTCCTTTGTCTTTCAGTTCATTTGGACCTCCCGAGAGCTCGAATTTTCTAAGTCTTTTGATGTTTCACATTTCAAAAGTGTATAACTTTGTCATTTTGACTCATTTTTGAATGATTCCAGTTGCTGTAGCTCTGTTAGAGTATGAACTTTAATCTGAGATTGAATTTAGGCCCTGTTATGTAGCAGAAAATGACTTTAACTGTATGAACTTGTTTAATATGAAATGGTTGTTTAGAAATTATCTCAAATTTGTAAAATACATAACCGTTTCTCTGTAAATCCAAACTGAGCAAACTCAACTTGGTAAAATTTGTCTGTAGGCATGCTTTAATGTGAACTAGACCTTGTCTTTATTCATGTTCCTGAAAAGTGATATATGCTAGTTTTAGAACTTAGGAAATTCATAACTAATTCATTATAACTCCAAATTGTGCAAACTCAATTTTGCTGTTTTAGGATGACCTTATCTACCTACCCAAAAAATTTCAAGTTCCAGTTCATTCTAGAAATTTTTGCCATGAACAGTAACCGAAATTAATTTAATTAGGATTTTTGCAGGCTGAGAGAAATTGTTTAGGGCATAAATTTTTCATACTAAGTCCAAATGAAGTGATTCTTGTTTCTAAAATTGTCTAAAATCAGCCCCTAGCTGCTGTAGGAATTTCATGGGTTTTGGTTGTTCTTTGCCGTTGAGTTCCTGTTGGTGTTCTTCGTTCTTATCGATTTTTATCGTCTTTTCGCGTTAGGTTCCGAAGAGAACTTTGAACCTGAGCACTCCCCTCTGTAGCAAGATCAATTCCAGCAAGGCAAGCAGTTTGATCATGTTAATCCCAGTATTTTGAGTATTTATGTTGATTTCAAATTCTATGTATGCATTGCTACTTTGTGTTAATAGTTGACCTAGTAGATGCATTTCCTTAGCAAATGATTATTCTCTACTACCATGAGCCTAGGTTATTGCTGTGATTAGAGTTCGTGGATGAGCTCTTGTCACTTAGTAGTTGCGAATTAATTGCTTAGCCATGCTTAGCTTTTGGTAGAAATAGGCGGTTATCGACTTGTTGATAACCATGATCACAAAAAACTTATTATGGTTATGATTTCCACCTTGTGCCGTGTCTATTTATGAAAACTAAAACTGAAAACAAAATAATTTAGACTCGGGCACAATGGTAAGATGGTGTGTTTTTGGGTGTGACTGGAATGGTGCCCGAGTCAACAAGGACCGAACATCTTGTTACACTGAACCAAACATTTTAGCGTGCTAACCACACTAGAGGGTATGTGACCTCTCTTGACTTAGTACTTTGGCGTGTATTAGCTTCGGGTCGCAGGGAGTCGCAGAAGGGATGGTGTTGGCAGCATTGTAGTGTCCGAAAGACTTCACCCGTGATGGGATCTGTTGTCTTTCGGCTTGCAATGTAAGCGTATGAGTTTCTATCCATACGAGCGGCTCGTGGTTGATACACAATATTGGAAAATGTCTCGTAGGACTTAGCCGTGCCGGCATACCTTCGGAAGTGCGCTTGTGGCTTAAAGGCGGTTTGAAGTGTGGGTACATTGGTACACCCCTGCAGGGTTAAAACTATTCGAATAGCCTCGTCCTAGGTTAGGGACACGCTTGGCAAGGTCTTTCAAGAGTTAGACTACAACCTTTTAATTAAAACTTGACGGGTGGTACGAATCGGGGATTCGTGCTATGTTGTTGTGACTATTGGGATAGTCACTTCCAGGTGGTTACTTGTATGTATCTTTATTCCGCTTTATTTTGACAATGAAACAGATTTGCAAACTTGCTTTCAAATGTATTACATTATTGCAAATAAAGATGGCTTTGTGCAAAATGAGACATACAACCTCCACCTAAATAAGCTTGCATGTAGTTATGAATAGGTCTGCTATTCCACACGTCAGTCTTGCGAGTACCTTTGTGTACTCAGTTATCTTGCTTAAATGTACTTGTTGCAGAGGAAGAAGGTGAGCTGGAGGGGCCTCACTTCTGTGAGTTGTGCTGTGGTAGCCTTAGAGGCGTCTAGCTTGGCGGCCCGGTCGGTTGCCTTGTGGGTTGTGTGGCTAACCGGTCGACTTTTGTTCTAGCCATCTTATGGCGCTTTTGCTTCCGCTGTCATTCTTGTTTATTATTCTATTTGGCCGGTCGGCTCTCTTTTGTAATAACTTTACTTTATGTATGTCCTTTACTAGACTTGTTATGTATGTTGTATGGAAATGATGTATAATTTTGTGTTGATGAGCGTGTGCTGCAATTCTGGGAAGCACATGTCCATCGAGGCTGTAAATAACAATCATCCATCTCAAATCAATCCAAGTATCACTTCCTGAGATGAGTCTCTATTTCGTTTTTGTGTTCATCCTCTCTATTTGATGATTTTGGGGCTTTCTTTGATCCGTGAGTTTTTGCTTGGTTTCTTCTTTTGATCTAACTTGCTGTGACATCTTGATCATCAATCACCCACGAGCAAGTCTCTAGATCATATTTCGATTTTGACTTGGTTTTGGAGCACCCTTCGTTTAAACTGAAAAAGATAGAAACTTTGGCATGGATCTCTACGATCTTTGATTGGAATATGTTCTTAATATCTTAGAGAAGCTGTGTTTCAAGTTTCATCAAGTTTGACCAAGTGGATCAAAAGTTGTGCCATTTTTAGGTTTGGTTTTTCAGCTGTCGAGACGAACTCCAGGATAATCGGTAGTACCTTTCATTTGCTTGCGGTAGTACCTCTCAGTACACTGCGGTAGTACCGATTATAGGTAGTACCTTTCATTTGCCTGCGGTAGTACCTCAGTGCGGTAGTACCTCTCAGTACATTGCGGTAGTACCTATTATAGGTAGTACCACTGGTTACACTGTGGTAGTACCGATTGCCCTGATTCTTCAACACTTCTTCGGGTAATTTGTTGCCGTGCATTGGGGGTGTTGATAGGATTCAAAGCAAGTCTTCCTCTGTGCATAATCATTGATCTCCATAGCTCTCATAGCTATTCGAGTGATTTACGGGTTGAATCCAATCAGAGGTTAAAAAGAATTTATGCTCCTATTCACCCCTCCTCTAGTCGTCTTTCCGGTCCTACACATACCATCGGCTAGCTACTTCATTTTTTTCATTGCAAGTCTAAAAAGTAAGTTCTTAATGGGTAATATATTTTATAAAACCTAAACCTGGTAAGATCTCAAAATTGGTGCAACGGGGTGATGTGGACACATATCTGTACATAGAAAGTGAATAAAGAGATTCCTCCATATTGTGTTTCGATCTGTTGTTTATCTATATATTGTCTCTCATTGTTGATTTGATTGATTGTCTCCCTGCGAAGACTACGTTATTTAACGCGTTATCAGCATGAATCACTCTACATAGCCGAATCGGTATGTCGCTGGAATTTTATCTTTCAATCTCTAGTTTGCTATGAATTAATCTAGTAGATTAATCTGCATGTCGGATTAGATATGTTATTAGCTAGGGTACTGTTCATCACAGAGATTAGTCCTGTTGATCAGATCTAATAGGTACTGTTCATGAGCAAAAACAAAAAAAAGCCCAATCTGCCGACCAGCCGGGAGTCGGCCACCACCATCGCTGCCGGCAGCCTGACACCGGCACCTCTGCACCGCTCTGTGCCACCGCGCTACACCTCCAGCCTTTGCCGCCACGCCCCACGCCTGCACACGCGCTGCGCGCCATTGCCGCCGCCGCCACCACCACCAATAATGGCGTTGGGGCTCGGCTGGACCTTAGTGGGCCCGAAAAGAAAAACGGGCCCGGCCCGAGACAGAAAACAAATCGAGAAAAGAAGAAAAAGGGAAAATCCCAAAAACTTGCAAATGGGCCCTCGAAGTTCTCGTGGATAAGGAAGTTTTCTAGAAAACCTCGTGAAGCTTCAAAAATTTACGATGAATTTTGGATTTTCATATATTCTTGTAGAATAACCCCTTGGGAATTTGTTTTTTACTATAGATTAATATGTTCTATGGTTATTTTACAATCTAGACCCTTGGATTATGGTTATTTGCTTTAATATTATTCTTTTTATGCAATAACCTTTAAACTTGCCCTATAAATTGAATTTCTAAGGTATATGAGCTAGAATAAATTTGTGAAACCTTTAGACCTAGTACACCTTGGAAGCATTATATTTTTATTGGTTTATTTCCCCTGGTATTGTGTGTTTGGGAAATTATTTAATGGGTTTAGTAATTCTGAAAATTGCTTCCAGACCTTAAAATTATCAAAACAAATCCCAAAAATACTAGGAAAACTCTGGGAAGGTATAAAATTATATATTGAATAGATGAAATTAATCTTTACTATTTTACACTCATTTCATGCATTTAAAATACTTTACCAGCAGTAAACATATAGAAAATTGTATAAATTATGTGGGTTATGTGAGATCGGTGGGTTTGGGTTGTGGCTACGGTTGCCGCTACCGCTGCGGCGGCGGGTTAGTGGGGTGATGCGGGGTAGGAGTCTGGCTTTGGACATCAAACGCCGAGGCGACGACGGCGGGAGGAAGAAGGATGGAGGCAATGCGGCGGAGCGGCACCAACTGATGGGCCGCCCTTAAACAACAGAGACCAGCGACAACTTTGTACTACATCGTGCCCGTTGAACGGCGAGGTTATATCCCCTCAAATCGCACCCAACCGTCCATGGAGTCTTTCAAGTTGCTAGAATCCTATGACCTCGTCTCAAAGGTGGCCAAATGGGCCGCCCGGCACGACACATACCCTATTAGGCACGGTCCGGCTGGTTCGGCTAGCTAAACGGTTGTGCCATGTTGGCCTGTGGCGCAAGATGATGACTCAGGCAAGGCACGTCGACCTTTCGAGCTGTGTGGTGCACAATAAGCCCGCGGGCCTCGGTAAATACGGAAGCAGTCAGCTTCTTCCTCCCCAACTCGCCGCCTCCGCGACCGGCCATTGCCGCCACTTTCGCCGCACACTGGCGCCGCCGCCAGCTCGTCCTCTGCCTCCACCGCGCTTGGCTGCCGTGCGTCACCACCGCCACCTCCTCCTCCTTTGTCGGTCGTGCCTAGGCTGAACCGTGCACAATATGGTACTATGTATCGTGCCAGACCGGCCCATTGGGCCGGGTCGCTACCCAAACACAACACGCCTCGTTGGCCCATGCCGGCCCAGCACAGGCCAACTACAATGTCGGGCCTAGGCCGGACCAACAGCCCCATTCTTCGGGCGAACCGGCCTGGCCCAGGCCATTTGGCCACCTCTACTCATCTGGCTGTGAATTTGTATCGAGATGGTTCAGTTGCTAGTCGCAACTTGCAATCCAACAAATGCAGACTAATACGTGTGACTCGGTGAACAAAAAAGTTCACGATTATTACACCGAGAAAGTGACAAGATAACAGCAACTGAAGAACGAAACATGCTTCAATTGCGCTTCTGCATGCTTGAATCACTGAATGTATTGACGAAATGAGCTAGCAAGAACTAAGAACAGCTTGCTCCATGCCTGTCCCGCTTGAGGCGTTATGCAGAGGCGCCATTGCCGGCAAATGCTTTCTGCAGAAAGCCATCTTCTTTGAGATGGCTAGCGTCTCCTAACCTCTCGAGGATCCACTGGCCATTGGCGCCAGAAATATGGAGAACGCTGATCGAAGTGTTGGGAATTCCCCTGCGAGTTGAGTTGGTTGGATCGGCATGCCTGCACAGTTCCTCTATGCTTGCGCCATGGGTGACCACAATCACCCGTTCCCCTGTCAATGCAGCATAAGTAAGTAAAAAGCCAATATGTATTGTTCGGCAACCGTAAAGTATAACACATCACATCAGATATTCATATGCAAGTTGACAGTGTTAGTACTTAGTTTAGCAGTGCTGTGCAGATGTCTTCTGAATTTTTTTCTGCTATATTGCACTGAAAGATACTGATAGCACACTAGACTCTGAACTTGTTAACTCACTCGGCAAATTTTACTGCGGTGTCAACCATACAGAAATTATATAGGGATATAAAAACCTCGGTTTGAGAATTGGTGCTTAGTTGCTTACCCTTGTGTTTCCTAGCTATTGTGTCCAAGTACGAAACACACCGTGCAGACAGTTGATCAAGACTCTCCCCACCACCCTATCAAAAGGGAATGTGTTATGAGAAGATGCAGAGACAAGCTATATTGAAAGAAGTTCTTGAAATAAGGATGGGAGTTACAGGGATTTCTTGGTTCCTCTCATCAGATGAGAAAGCCTTGAACGCCTCAAGCTTGCTACTCACGGCATCATCAAACTTCAAGCCGTGTAGATCTCCCATGTGCCTTTCTCTCAGTGCTGGATCCAACACCAGCTGAAACAAACAATTCATGAACTGAGAAACATCCATGAAGTAACAAACTAACTAGTGGAGATGGCAATCCTGAATGTCCGTACATTGGATACGTCGCAGGCTGTTGCTATAGTTCGTGCAGTCTCGGCAGCACGCTTCAAATCAGAGGAGTACACAGCAGCTGGCTTGGCTTCTTTAGACAGCCGACGGGCAACCTTCCGAGTTTGTATCAAATCCAAATTCAGACAAATCCCCAAGTTACTATAATTCTGTCTCATAATTTGAGAAAGTATAGCATACCATAACAGCCTGCTGTCTACCAGTCTCATTTAGCTCTACATCCATCTGTCCCTGTTTTAAAAAAATGGATGCTCTGTCAACTGGAGAAAATTAATGGAAGAATGACCAGAAGTGTCTAGGCTCCTAAAAATTCACAAAGGGAGGGAGCAATTTTGAGTCATAGTACTGATGTCCCAAAAACACATGACAATTCATCTCACACACAAAAAAAGGAAATTTTGCTTAGTAGTAATTGCAGATATGGATAAGCTAGTGACCGGACAAGGGAAGACAAGACAATACTCGAGAGAGCCGACCTGAATGATACGGGAGACGTTCCCCGACGTCTCTCCATGCCTCACCACCACCACCTCCGCGAAGTGCTCACCGTACGGCGAGGCAGGAGTAGACATTGCTCGATCGGTTATGGTCGCAGAGAGGGGAATAAGGATGTATATATCCGGAGTTTTATATAGATGAAGGGTTGCAGCTTCTAGGAAGGCACAGGATGCAGCTTCCAGGAAGCCACTCCTGTGCTGTTTTCTGATGCCACCGGCCGTGTGACCCCACGTTTGTTTATGTTGGCGTTTTGTTTATGTTGGAGCGAAATAGGGACGACTTGAGTTGAAACCGACGAGATCAACTATCAATGCCCTCTTCCAGTCTGACCGTCGAGCTAGGCCGGTCTGATCGCTGGCATCGGTCCGACAGCTGCCTGAAAATCAGCACGACCAAGGATCAAATCGATCTAACTTTTGATCTAGTGATCCAAATGCTCTAAAATTTCAAACATAGCTCAACAAAAAGGTTAGTAACCTATTCTGATCGATGATCGATGTGATCGTAGCTATGATTCCAGGAATTTCTTGATTGAGGGCAAGAATGCTCGAAATAGGGGGGGAAAAAAAATCTAAACTTGATCTAAAGGTTTGCTCGTGGGTGGAAAATGATCAAAATGATCTTAGATCATATCTTATAAGTCCTACCAAACTAGATTACAGTAAGAGAATAAGGTAAAACCCTTAGAACACAAACCCCCAGATCACCAAAGAGAGAGCAAAACATAATAGAGAACTCATAGTGGGACAAACTTGATTGGATTAATTAGAGGGATTGTAGGTTTACAGTCATTCCACTATAAAGAACAAAAGCTCACTCATGAGCACCCAATCTCTTAATACATCTCTCTCTCTCTCTCTCTCTCAAACCCTAACCTCCTTTATTTTATCCACTTCCCCCAAATCTCATATTAGGGTTTCCAATGCTTGGCTGTGCAAATCCTGCACCAACCCTTATATAGTGGAGGCTGGGTCTAGAGAGAAAACCCTAATGAGCACCTATTAAGCCCACACACAAATGGGTCAACACTCTCTCACACTTTTCAAAACGAATGATGATCCGGGTGAGATTCTAAAATACCCATTCTTGATCATTCTCCATTTCCGAGTCCAATCATCATAAAGCAATCATATGCTTCGTCACGCGTAGGTTCATCAATAACTTTCTTTATGCCGGCAAATCTCTCCCATTCGACTCCCACCATACCAACTTATCACTTGCACTGGCCCCAAACCACTTGATGCAACCCGTTGCACCGAACTTATCGTCCAGTCGTTCTTGTCCATTTTACACCGCGCTTAAGTCCTACCACTTCACCCAGCATCCTCAATCGTTCTAGTATCTTAACTCTCCTAGCTTAGTCCCGATCATCCTCACCGTTGACCGTGGTTGACTCCAAACGTCCATGCACAACAATAGACTAAAAAATCGATTTCAGGCACATGTTCTTCGCAACTTGATATATGTTAGCCAAAACATGCTTCATGCAACACTTATGAACTGAATCCTAGGACTTTGGCTAAATTTGCAAAATTACCACAGCTCACTGTGCATGATCTTACCCTGGCCGGTTAGACCGTCGGCCCTTGGCTGGTCTGACCTCTAGGCCACCGGCGGTCAGACCGTCAACCGCCAATTGGTATGACCGCTCCTAGCCGGTCTAACCGCCAACCCCAGTAACAGGGGACCGGTCAGACCATATGATCGCCTACATGCTATTGGCCAGACCACTTCCTAATTCTCGAAATATCCCTATCTAGACTTTTCGGTAAAACTCTATCTAGTTTCTTGTCTAGTTTTCATTTTCAATGTCACATGGTGCAAACTCACTCTCAAACACTCCCACACAAGTATTTGGTGTGCAATCCTCAAATTCCACACCGTCGGTTTGACTACCCAGCAGGACCGGTCAGACTGCCGGCTCCTAGACAACAAAACAACGTTTTGCTAAACCGAAGGTTTCTCCCCCAAAACACCTCGACACCGATATTAATTGTTCAACACTAAGATTAGAACCATATCATATGGTCACCATAGTTTTTGCGCCAATTCGTCCAATATGCAGTTCAGATGAACCAGGTATTCTTTGTTTAGATGTTGCCCCCTTCCGCCCGCACCTCCTTAGTCGCCCCCTTCCTCCCCTTCACCCGCGCCGCCCCCGCCGCACGCGTTGGAGGGCCAAACCCGCCGTCTTCAACGCCAACCTCTCCTCCGGTGAGACCCATTCCGCTTACTTCTCTGGGAAGCATTCCTTCCCTTGTTCTTCCCCTATTCTTCCCCCTCTACGCCTCCAGCGCCACTACCCCTCCTCCTTCCTCATGACCAACCGCCCTGCCCCGCCACTGACTCACCACAGCATCGGGGTCTAGCTATAGTAACGATGGTGTGATATTGAATGGTGATCATAGTCTATCCATCTGGATTTTCAGTACAAAATGCCAGGTGGACACAATCTTTGTGTATTTTGATCGAGTTTCTGGTGGTTTCAGAATTCTCTGTAGGCTATGTATTGGAGAAGAAGGGTGGAGGGAATGATACACCGAGCTTTGTTTCTAGATTTGTTGATCCATTTCCTCAGCTTTGTTTCTAGATTTGTCATTTGTTCATCCATTTCCTCTGAGAGTCCTTGTGCCATATAAATTTCTGAATTTACATAAATCTGACTATCCATTTCATAAGTGTAATCAGTGCATTGCATTATGACGTACCAAAAAAAAGATTCGATGATGAGTTGTGCACAATATGCAAGCATCCTACTGTTAGATACATATTATTTCCTTTTGCAGGTTGCTATGAAAAATATACCCTTCTTTTGTGGAGGTGCTTTCTCTGACTTGGGAAAGATTATGTAAGAAAGGTTATACAGTTGTAAATAACATAAATCTGTACTTCTCAGAATTACCCTCCTTTTATCTATATTTATATGTTTTCTCAAATTGCTTATATACTATGCAGGCCATCGTCACTGTCCTTTTGGGTTTTGAATACCAATATGTCCTGATTTACAGGCTTGTGCTTCGACGAATGCTCTTGAGGAATCGAACTCACTTGGAACTATAAGCTCAGTTCTTGACATTTGTTGCACTTTTTATGGGTTTAAGCCCACATGAATGCTGGAGATAATTTACAATAACTTCCTATCTAGATTGAGAATGAAGATCTGATTGTTTACAGCTTGATACCAAAATTCTAGCCAAGGGAAAAAAATTGTGACAGGCTTGCCACCGCACTCCTAATTAAGATAAGCTATTTCCGTTGAATTGCTTTGCACATCGGACACAATTTATAACAATTATATACATGCATTCATAATTATGCCATTAACCATCATAATATTATCGTCCTTTAGTCTGATAGTTCTAGGCAAGAAAACATGAATATTGTTGAAGGCATGGCACCACACTCCTAATTAAGATAGCATATTTTCGTTTATTTAGTTTGCGCATTGTAAACAATTTACTATAACTATGTAAGTGCATTCAGAATTATGTTGTTAAACATCCTGATATTGTCGGGCTTTCAAATCTTAATATTTTTGGTGCCTAATTTCGGTAATAAATGGAGATTACCATTTTTATATTAGGTATGGCCAGGTAATGAGTTATGTATATAATAGCAGTCCGTACGAACTCATCGACGATTACGTTGGCAATTCCCTGTTCCATAGCTACTGCAAGCGAAGTTAATGCTGCCGTTCTTACAAGCCAAAGTCATGACAAAGGTTAGTACCAAAGCAATGCATATGCTATGACACCTATTATTTATTTATTTATCTATCTATTTCGTGCTTTAATGTCACAGAAGTGTACCTGCATGTGTACGCATTGATATATCAGATTTATTATTTTAACATACGTCACCATTGGGTTCAATAAAATAAATTTATATTGACAAGTGTACATACTAATTTAGAATGTGATGTATTTTTTTTTCTCATTTTCTACCTCAAACTAAATCTAAGAATGTCAGAATTGCATACCAAGAATAGAGAAGAAAATGTTTTGCTAGGATAACTGGTGATATGCCAGAATTGCATACGAATAATAGATAAACAAATATTTATCTAGAAACACACTGTAGACAACGGCGCGGCGTAGCGCGCTTTCATCCTAGCATACAAGATAACGGAAGGGATAGCCCCTGGGCCCTGACTGATTCCGAATTTCCAAGGCTGAATGCATTTAACTAGTTCAGTTCAGTTGCTACATATACTCCATTTTTTTTTTGTTTTCATTTGAGTTTGAGATTGCTAACCACGCCCACCGCGAGGGTGTACATATACTCCAGCTATTAACGTCAGGAAGATCAGCAATCCAACAATGAAAAAAGAATGGCGATTTCAGACCGATACATCTGACCCGGTGAACGTATAAAATGGTTCTTGTTCATGATTATTACCACACTGCGAATAAAATAGCAATAGAAGAATGGGACATGCTTCAATTGCGCACATCTGAATCATTGAATGTATCGACGAGAAATGAATCGCTGCAGGCCGGCGTTACGCAGAGGCCCCATCGCCGCCAAATGCATCCTCCAGAAAGCCATTTTCGTTAAGATGACCAACGTCTCCGAACCTCTCAAGGATCCATTGGCCGGTGTCGCCGGATATACGGAAAACATTCAGTGAAGTGTTGGGGATATTCCTGCGAATTGAGCTGTTGTGGGGATCGGTATGCCGACAGAGCTCTAATATGGCTGCACCATGGGAAACCACAATCACCCGCTCCCCTGTAAATACAGAAGCAGCATCAGCAAACGCTTCATCAGGGTTCAGAATTGTCAATGAGAAGCTAGCTACTCAGTGCAATGTAACATGGAGGAACCTGATTTGTTAGCCTGTTTCACATGTCAAAATACTGCTTATAGATAAGATGGTTAGCAGATAAGTTATTTATCATTTGAATGAGACAAGGATATAGAGTTCTGTTATTACTTGTAATCTATCTCCTAGCTCTGTTGTAACCGTTGTAATCTCTACTGTTCACGGTCCGGCAAGCGTCCGCGATATATACAAAGGCCTCATCGCCCCTTTCAGGGTGTACGATTGCAGCCTATTCCTGCTCTTTCCAATCTATTTCTTTATGGTATTAGAGCTAGACCCCACATCAGGCATGTCGATGACTAGCAACAACTCCGTCACCACAACCGGCGTCACCTCATCCAGCGGACTTCTCCCAACTCTGTTGTTCGGTCACTTGATCAATATCAAGCTGACTCGCACCAACTACTTGCTATGGAAAGCTCAACTCCTTCTGTTGAGTATATGGGCTATAAGCCGGCCCATGTGGCCCATGTATTGAGTATGTATATGGAAGTGAGCAACAGTGAAGAAGAGTATGAGAATACAACACAAAGAACAATATGGTATCAGAGCCTTTACCTATGCCCTAACCCTAGGCACTGTGGTGGCGGCGGCGGGCGGCGCTGGTGAAGCGGCAGCCCCTGAGCTCACGGCGGCGTGCGGCGAAGAGGAGGACGAGAGCCCGGTCGACCAAGGCAGCGCGCAAGTCGGCGCCGGTGATGGGCAGCGTCAAGAAGCCGCACCCCTTTCGCCTGGGCACCGTCGCACTTCAGTCGAGCAGGGCTCGGATCCGACGTCGAGACGCGGGATCCGGGGCGGGGAGGAGGGATCCGGCGCGGGGACGCTGGGAGGCGGCGCCTGAGCTTTCGCAGCGTGCGGGAGACCATGAGGCGGCGCGTGCTTCGGGTGGCGGCGGAAGGGCTGTGGTAGCTGGTGGCGGCCGTCACCGCCGGAGGGGCCAGCGCGGACGCGTTTGACTGGGCGGGCACGGCGCTTGCGGTGCTGCGGGAGGCGGGGGTCAGCAGGAGGAAGCTCGGGCCTCGGTGCTGTTCTGCTGGTTAGGTGCGTGCGGCTGGTGAAGGAGGCAGTAAGGAGAGAAGCAGCCTGGGGCTGTTGGTGGTTGAAGCTGACAGTGGCTATTTCAGGCGGTCGAGACGTGCGAAAGCTCGGGGTTGCGTTCGGGAAGGTACAACAGTTACTTCTACTGCTTGCTTGTGACTTTGGGATTGTGCTGTAGCTATGGGGGAGAATCAGAGACTGCAACATGTGCTTGAAAAACTGGCACAACTTCTCATTGAGAAGACGAGTGGGGCATCGTCCTTGGGCAGGGCAATTGTCCCTCAGGCTGAGACGGTGCAGAAAATAGAATTGATGCCGAATGATGTTAAATTGGAAGGTGTGAGAAATTACTTGAGTTGGTCACGGAGGGCATTGTTGATTCTGAGGACAAAAGGGCTAGAGAGTTTTGTCAAAGGAGAATCAATTGAGCTGGTGGACAAAACGGGTCCAGAGTGGCGAACTTGGAGTATTACCAACTCACTGGTGGTGGCGTGGCCGTTGAGTTCGGTGTCTCCTACTATTGCTGCAACTGTCGATACCATCTCAAATGCGACTGAGGTATGGAAAACTTTGTCAAAATTGTACTCGGGGGAAGGAAATGTGATGTTAATGGTTGAGACACAGGAGAGTTAGTGATCTGAGATAGGGGGAGAGCTCCGTGATGGAGTATGTTGCTGAGTTGCGGCGATTGTGGGGTGATCTAGATCACTACGATCCTCTTGAGTTGCCTCATGTAGATTGCATATCCACCGTTAAGAAGTGGATTGAACGTAGGCGGGTGATTGCATTTCTGAAAGGGTTAAATCCAAGAATTGATGGAAGGCGAGCTACTATATTCCACCAGCCTACTCTTCCTACACTAGAGGAAGCAATTGCTGCTATTGCACAAGAAGAGATTAGATTAAAGGTGATGACAAGCACTGCATTGCCAGTTACTCATCCTGTCTTTACAGTGACTGAAACAAGAGATTGTTTTAATTGTGGTGAGACGGGTCACCTGATCCGTAACTGTCCCCATCCCCGCAAGCCTAATCAGGGTAAAGATCGGGTCTATGTTAAGAGTGGACAGAAAGGAGGCGGAAGCAAGGGAGGCAAGAGTAGCTACAAGGCGAATATTGCAATAGCTGGAGAAGAGTCACCTGAACATGTGGAGATCTCAATTGCAGAGCTAAAGGAGCTGAGACAGCTAAAGAAGAGAGTTGAAAATTTAGGAGACAAAAACCAAAGGACTGTGATTGTATCCAGCGCTTCCGCTAATCTGGCTCACTCAAATCCAGGTAAATGGATTATAGATTCAGGTGCATCAACACATGTTACGGGTATGTTGAAAGAATTTAAATCATATACTCCATTCTCACCCACATACATGGAAACTATCCAAACGGCTGATGGAACATCTCAACCCATTAAAGGTGTTGGTGTTGTCCAATGTAGTCCTCTATTACATCACATCGCTTTACATGTTCCTCCTTTCCGCTTAATCTGCTCTCAATAAGTTCATTGGTTGATCATTTGGATTGTCGAGTTATATTTGATCAAAAACTTGTCTTGTTCAGAGAGACGGAGTGGCGAAAGCTTGGGACCGCATCGGGAGTAATGGGTTGTGGTACTTGGATCCAAGGGAGGAGATGTTGGGTCAGATAACGCTTTGGTGGCGACGCCAAGTGAAGAGGAGGCTAGGGTGGTGCTTATGCATTGTCGGCTGGGCCATATATCTTTTGAAACTATGAGTAAGGTATTCCCTGATGTAATGAACAAAGTGGATAGGAGTAAACTAATGTGTGATGCATGCGAATATGGAAAGCACATTAGATCCTCATATGTGAGCAAGGGACTCCGCAGTATGTCTCCCTTTGCACTTGTGCACTTGATGTATGGACATCTCCTATTATCTCTGTTAGTGGCATGAAATATTTTGTTACTTTTATTGATTGTCATACTCGTATGACTTGGATTTATCTTATGAGACACAAAACAGAAGTACTAAAATGCTTTCAAGACTTCTATGCGTATGTCAAGAATCAATTCAATACCCATGTCCATATTATAAGAACAGATAATGGAACAGAGTATGTGAATAAAGAGTTTGATACCTTCTTATCAGCCGAAGGAATTTTACATCAAACCTTTTGTCCAGATACACCCCCTCAGAATGGAGTGGCTGAAAGGAAAAATCACCATCTCTTGGAGGTAGCCCAGTCACTCATGTATACTATGAATGTGCCTAAATTTCTGTGGAGTGTAGCAGTTATGACTGCAACATATCTCATCAATCGTATGCCATCAAGAATACTTGGAATGAAAACTCCATGTGAGTTGTTGAAAGGGAAAACTGAGTTCATCGTCCCTCCAAAAGTATTTGGATGTACATGCTTCGCTCGAGATCACTGCACTTCGGTAGGAAAGTGGATCCTCAGTCGTTAAGTGTATCTTCCTGGGATACTCTTCTGGACAGAAGGGATATAAGTGTTGGAGTCCTTCTGAACGACGCACGTTTTTTAGTATGGATGTGACTTTCAGGGAGTCAGAGCCCTTCTATAGAGAGAGAACTGAGTTGAGTTATCTGTTTGACCTCGACTCTCTTAGTATGTGTGATGCTAGTCAAGAGGGGGAGCCTGAAGCTTCAAGGATTGAGGAAGGTGAGCAACCGAGGGTTGTAGTTGGCTTAATTCCATGTCCTATGGGTGGAGATAGGTGGAGAAGGATCAATGAGGAGGAAAATCTAAGGGTGTATTCGAGGAGGCAGCAGCACCAGATTCCAGTAGTAGGAGAGGCACAGTTGCAGGGGGAGCAACAGCAGCAGCAGGTTCCAATGGCTGTTGAAGGTGCTGACTTATCTGATGATGAGCCATGTGTTACAAATGATTCGATGGATCTGCCTATTGCCTTAAGGAAGGAACCACGAGTTGGAGTAGGGAAACCTCCTTTAAGGTATGGCTTTGAGCACGATATAGCAAACTATGTGTCATATGAATCTCTGTCACCAGAGTACAAAGCCTTTGTTGCTTCACTACAGTCTATAGTAGTTCCAACTGATTGGAGAGCCGCAAAGCAAGACCCCAAGTGGAATGAGGCTATGTTGGAGGAACTAGCATCTCTAGAGAAGAATAAGACTTGGGAGCTTGTACCTCTCCCAATGGGGAAGAAGGTGGTTAATTGCAAGTGGGTCTATACTGTGAAGCAAGACCCAAATGGGAAGATTGAAAGATACAAGGCTAGGCTTGTTGCAAAAAGTTATAGTCAGATATATGGGATTGACTATGATGAGACTTTTGCACCGGTGGCAAAAATGAGTATAGTGAGAATGTTGATATCTTGTGCAGCAAATCGTAATTGGCCCTTATATCAACTTGATGTGAAGAATGCATTCTTACATGGTGATCTTCAGGAGGAGGTTTACATGGAGATTCCACCTGGTTATGGTACACCTCAGACTAAGGGGAAGGTCTGTAGGTTGAGGAAGTCATTGTATGGGCTTAAACAATCTCCAAGAGTATGGTTTGATCGATTTCGTCGTGCTATGTGTGGTATGGGCTATAGGCAGTGTAATGGGGATCACACTTTGTTTTATCGTCACTCAGAGGGTCACACCACAATTCTTGCGGTGTATGTGGATGACATCATCATTACATGAGATGATACTGTTGAGATGTCGCAACTGAAACAGAGACTGAGTAAGGAGTTTGAGGTTAAGGATCTAGGTCAGCTGAGGTATTTCTTGGGCATTGAAATTGCGAGATCTCCCAAAGGAATAGTTCTCTCACAGCGAAAGTATGTTTTAGATCTTCTCAGTGATACAGGAATGCTTGGATGCCGAGCTGCAATGACCCCAGTTGATAAAGACCATAAACTGCGTGCTCAGTCAGGAGATCTAGTTGATAAGGAGAGCTACCAGAGGCTTGTTGGTCATCTCATTTACTTGTGTCACACAAGGCCTGACATCTCCTATGCAGTGAGTGTTGTGGGCTGCTATATGCATGACCCTAGGAGTGGACATCTAGAAGCAGCTCATCGAATCTTACGATATTTAAAGGGAAGTCCTGGAAAAGGTCTATGGTTCAAAAGGAATGATCATCTGGGCGTTGATGGCTATTGTGATGTTGATTGGGCTAACTGCTTGGATGATAGGAGATCAACATCGGGGTATTGTGTCTTTGTTGGGGGAAATTTAGTATCGAAATTTAGTATCTTGGAGGAGCAAAAAGCAATTGGTGGTGTCCCGATCAACAGCCGAGGCAGAATATAGATCCATGACAATGTGCTTGTGTGAAATGCTCTGGATGAGAGGTCTCCTATCAGAGTTGAGGTTACTAACAGATGAACCTTTAAAGCTTTGGTGTGACAACAAGTCCGCAATCGACATTGCAAATAATCCAATTTAGCATGACCGAACGAAACATGTGGAGATAGATCGGTTCTTCATCAAAGAGAGACTTGATGAGGGTACCTTAAAGTTGAGTCATGTAATCTCTGAAGAACAAATAGCCGATTGTCTGACAAAGGGATTAGGAACTAAAGAGTGTTTGTCGGCATGTGATAAGATGGGGATGATAGATATCTATCGCCCATCTTGAGAGGGAGTGTTGAGTATATGGGCTATAAGCCGGCCCATGTGGCCCATGTATTGAGTATGTATATGGAAGTGAGCAACAGTGAAGAAGAGTATGAGAATACAACACAAAGAACAATACCTTCCATACCTCTGTGGCCAGCAATTACTGAGCTACGTAGATGGTACTGCTGTTCGTCCGCTGGTGACGATTACTCAAGCGGTGACAGAAGGAGGAGCAGCGATCGAAGTTGCAAATCCGGCATATACCGTCTGGCTGCAACAAGATCAGATGGTATTGAGCGCCATCCTGTCCTCATTATCTGAGGAAGTCCTTGCTCAAGTTCTTTTCTTTGCTACGGCAAGAAAAGTATGGGAAGCTCTGGAATCCATGTTTGCATTAAGTTCCAGAGCACGGATTATGCAGCTCCGAGTACAGTTGACCACGTTCAAGAAAAACAATTTGTCCATTGTAGAATACTCTACCAAGATGAAGAGTTATGCAGATACTCTAGGATCTATGGTCAACAATTGAGAGATGAGGAGATCATCTCATACACGCTAGCAGGCCTTGGCTCTGACTATGATGCATTGGTCACCCCCATCTGTACAAGAACAGATCCTATGACTATTATGGATCTGTACGCTCATATGTTGGGATATGAGATGAGGAAGGAGTCTAGCAATGGCTCAGTACAGATTGGAGATGCCTCTGCAAACAATGCTCAGCAAGCAACAACAACCAGAATCGAGGAGGTTGGCGCAGTCGTGGCCGTGGTAGCCGCAGTCGTCGTCGTGGCGACAACAACTCCTTCCAGAACACAAATCAAACTGGTGGCGCAAGACGTACTTTGTGTCAAGTCTGTAGCAAGACCGGGCATGTTGCATTGAAATGCTATCACAGGTTCGATCACTCATATCAGATGGAAGATCGATCTGTGTCTATGGCAACAACATCCTTTGTTGATGATCCAAGCTGGTACACCGATATAGGAGCAACTAACCATATTACAGGTGATCTTGACAAGCTATCAGTCAAAGAAAAATACTACGGCAAAGATCAAGTTCAAGTAACTAATGGCTCAGGTTTGACTATATCAGACACTGGTCATTCTCAGATTTCCTCTTTATATCGTCCTCTTAACCTAAACAATATCTTACATGTTCCCCAAATTAAAAGAAACTTGCTTTCTGTTCATCGGTTTACAAAAGATAACAATGTTTTCATTGAGTTTCACCTTGATCATTTCTCTGTCAAGGACTAGTTCGTGAAGAGGGCCATTCTTCAAGGTAGATGCCAGAGGGGTCTGTATCCTTTGCTGCAGTCACCTCCTTCTACCAAGTTCAAGTCAGCTTTCACCAGTGTCAAAGCCACAACTGATTTGTGGCATTGTCGCCTTGGTCATCCATCTCCTTTGATAGTCCGAGTTCTTCGATCAAATAGACTTCTAGTAGCACCAAATAAAGACAATGCAACTATATGTAATGCATGTCAACAAGGGAAAAACCATCAGCTTCCCTTCTCTAGTTTTGAACGTGTGTCAAGTTCACCTCTTAGTACCATATTCTCTGATGTATGGGGTCCAGCTGTAACCTCTGTTGGAGGATATAAATACTACGTGAGCTTCATTGATGATTTCAGCAAATATACTTAGCTATATCTATACTTGGCTATATCCTCTCAAGGCTAAATCTGATGTTATGAATGTCTTTGTTCAGTTTCAGAAACACATAGGACGTCTCTTAGACAAGAAAATTTTGTGTGTTCAATCAGATTGGGGAGGAGAATATCAATCCTTGCATCGATTTCTCACTCAGTCTGGAATAAAGCATCAGGTTTCTTGTCCATATACTCATCAGCAAAATGGGTCTGCAGAAAGGAAGCATCCTCATCTTGTAGAAGTAGGGCTTTCCTTGCTCTCTCAAGCATCTATGCCTTTAAGGTTCTGGGCCGATGCATTCCAAACTGCATGTTTTCTAATCAACATAGTTCCTAGTCGGATCATTAGCTTTTCCACTCCTTTAGAGAAGTTATTTGGCAAGCAACCTGACTACCAATTTCTGAGAAGTTTTGGCTCTGCATGTTGGCCCAATCTTAGGCCATACAATGCCCATAAACTTCAATTTCGCTCACAGCAGTGCATGCTACAGTCATATACGTAAAGGATATAAATGTCTGCATCGTGCTACAGGGTGTATCTACATATCTAGAGATGTTGTCTTTGATGAGCATGTGTTTCCTTTTGCCCAGGAATCTCCTCTCAATCAAATTCACTTAGTCAAGAAGATGTTCTTCTTCCTGTTCAACTCACTTTGCCATCTGTTCAGTCCAGTCCAGCCCAAACACCAAATTCAGCCGAATTATCAAATTCTAAGAATGACAGTGTTGATGATAATAGTTCATCCCTACCGAATTATCAAATTCTAAGAATGACAGTGTCGATGATAATAGTTCATCCCTACGGAATTGTCAAATTCTAAGAATGACAGTGTTAACCATACAGGTATCCGGGAGACCAAAAAAGAAAAAAAAATCTAAGAATGAGGTTTGCTGCTTACTGATGTGTTCTCGGGCAATTTTATTCAAGTAGGAGACGCACCGCTCAGATAACTGATTAAGGCTCTCGCCACCACCCTGAACATGAGTAGAAATATTGATAAGCTCTTCAAAGTGAAGTATAAAATTGCATGGCTATAGTACTGGTACAAGTTATTCACGAGAAACTTGCGAACATCTATTTCAGATTGTCAGTTATAACTAGAAACCGTCGGAGGGAAACATTTGGAAATTTGTTATAGTTTGTCACATGGCTTAAGTCAATTCAAGTTCTTACCAAACATACAGCCATTGTAAATGAGGAAAGAACAAAGCTATTTAGCATCCATAAGCAAGACCTAAGCTACTATTTTTCGGCAAGATTAAAAGTATGCAATGATATATAGCATACACTGTCGTTCGATAATATCGTGTTGTTAAAACATGGTGCAGTAATACACTTACCAGTTAGCATTTCAATCTAGGCAAATCTATAAATTTCTCTGGAGGGTTGTACTTACCGGAATTTCTTCATTTCTGTCGTCGAAATCCAAACCTTTTTTATTTTCAAAAATATCAAAACCTTTGAAAACCCCTGGATTTTTAATAAAAGCATCCTCCCACTTCAAACCTTGGAGATATCCCATGTGCCTTTCTCTCAGTGCTTCATTCAACAACAACTGAAACAAAATATTGGTGAGATACGAAATAATGCTACTAATGAAGCAGAAAAAAGGGCACATGACATGAAGCTTTAATCACAGGATTTTATATTTCCAAGCAGTAAGAGGTTGTAAAGCTTTAATCACAGGATTTTTGCATGACTATCTCAAAAAAAAAAAAAAAAAAGAGTGAACACATACAGAGCGCACTTACATTTGAGACGTCACAAGCTTTTGCTATGGTTTGTGCAGTCTCAGCAGCACGCTTCAAATCGGACGAGTATATAGCAGCTGGCTTGGCTTCTCTCGACAGACGACGGGCCACCTTACGAGTTTGCATCAGATTTAGACCAAAATGCCAATTTCATTCTGTACTACAATCTTGAGCAAGTGAATCATACCACGACAGCTTGCTGTCTACCGATCTCATTTAGCTCTGGATCCATTTGTCCCTGTTGCAGGATTTCAATGCTCTATCAATTAGGGTAATATTTTGTCCGAAACAAGGACAATTAATGGAAGAATAGCCAGAAGGGGCTAGCAACAGATTCTTGAGCTCCCAAATCTAAAATGTGCAATTGGAGATATTAAGCACAGAACTGTTTATGGCAAAAGGCATGATATCATTCTGTAGCTTCAACCAAATAAGATCGAATTGTTGGAGTAAAACATTCTGTCAGAGAATCATCAAGTACCAACTATATACTTGTTAGATTCAATAAGTTGTCATCGTATTCGGTATTTGGGAAACGGTAGAGAAGTACAAGGACGGAGAATCGAAGAAGTAGAAGGGAGGACCGACCTGAACGAGGCGGGATGCGTTCCACGACGTCTCGCCGTGCCGGACCACCACCACCTCCGCGAACTGCTCGCCGTCGCCGTGCGACGGGGTGGATGACATAGCTCAATTGGTCGTGGTGGCACCTGCTACTCTGCTAGCCGCAGCCGCAGCCGAGAGGGATCGGAGGATACCTGATAGTACCTCTCCGGCCGGCCGGCCGGGGTTAATCGCAGCAGCTTCCAGGAAGCCGCCCACCAGGTGTTAGTGCTCCCCGATGCCGCCGGGACAGGCTAAATAACTTGCATGTGTTCTCTTCTGATCACTGTCCTTGCTGACCACATGTCAAGTCACTTCATAACCAAGTCTTAGTATTATTATCGCAAGGATGGCGACGCAGTTTGAATAAAGAAACTCCACGTTTTGCTTGTGCATCCAATTTCACCCGAGATTATTATTGCAACAACCGTAGGAGTAAGTAGTACCACCACACTGCTATACTTTGTGTTCCTTTCTAACTTCAGGCGTGAAGTGCTGAAGAGCAAGCTATTTTAGTGCGCCTAATGAGTTGCTCCGACGTCGTAGCAGGGTTTCAAATTTCGTCGAAATTTCGCAAAATTTTGGATATTTCGCTGACACCCGAATTTTAGGCCATTCGGTCAAAAAAATTCGAATCCATTTGAATTTTGCCTTGCAGGCCGCAGCTTCTCCCCACGGCCCAAAAGACCACCATCCTCCTGGCCCTTGCTACTCCCCTATTCCCCTCCCGTGACCCTTTGCCCTAACTCCCAAAAATCCCCAAATGGTCGGCAAGGCAAGGCGGCGGCGACACGCAAGGCGTACTCGGGTTCGGCAAGGTGGCGTGCCTGTAGCGCGTGACGGCGGGAGTGGGAGGCTGGGAACACCAGGCGGCAGTGACGCGCGGGAGTACAAGGCGGCGGCGACACGCGGGCTGCAGGCCTGCAACCTGCAGCGCGGGACGGCGGGAGTGGGAGCACGAGGCGGCGGTGCAGGACGGCGGGAGTACGAGGCGGCGGCGCAGGACGGCGGGAGTACGAGGCGGCGGCACAACAATAGCTTCGAACCTTCGGCGTGGCAGCAGCAGCAGCTTCGACCTTCGAGCCTTGAACGCGGCAAAGAGCAAAGAAGATCGACGCAGCAGCAGAGAGCTTCGCGAGGGCCATGGTCGGCGCGTGCGGCGCGGCGGCGGCAAAGCAAGGGCGGTGGTGGCGGCGATGGCATGGATGGCGACCGACGGAGAGCGACGGCGGATTCTTCACCTATCACGCGTAAAAGGTAAAATTCAAACAACATTCAAAATTTGGTCAAAATTTTTCAATTTTTATGAAATTCAACAAATTTGAATGCCAATTTCACCATTTGCCCGAATTGAATTAAATTTTGTAATTTCGCCATTTCATTCATTTCAAATTTTTCCCAAACGAAATCGAAAACCCTGCGTCGTAGCTGCTCACTGCATTCTTTCGTAGCTGCTCACTGCATTCTTTCGATGACTGAACTATTGGAATAAGAGTACAAGCCACTAACTTAGAGAGAATGTGTAACATCTTAATTTTCTGAGTTTCAAAATTTGTACCAAATTTTATTTGAATTTAATAAAGATTAAATGAGACTTTTAAAGGCAAAATAATTTAATGTGACTAATCTGAACATCAATTAAATCCAAAACTATTTTATTTGACTACTTTGTGCTTAGGAATATTTTCTAGATTTTTCTATAATTTTTTTGAGGGCCTTCGTTTTCTGCACCCCGGGTCGCGCCACACCTTTTGCCCTTAACCGCCATCGCCCGAGTCGCTGCCTAGCACCATTGCCGTCGTCATCTTCTTCATTTCCGACCGAACGACTCCATCCTCGTCGCTGCCGTTCCGGTGAGCCCCGCCGCCGTTCGTTGCCACCATTGGGATCGCCTTGACGCCCACATCCCAGATCTGCCCTCGCCTTCGCTGGAACACCGTTCTAGCTTCATCACCATCAAGCCCAAGCTACCCGATGCGCACCTCCACTTGCGCCGTCGTAGCCCTAATTGCCGGCGCCCTTAGATTCCCGAGTCATGCCGTCGTCGAGATGACGTGGAGGCCATGTGTCAGCCGTGTGTCAGCTACGTCAACGCCACCTCAGCCTCATGTCCGCATGTCTGCCACGTCAATACCGCGTCAGCCCTCACCCGCAACCGCATCAGAGCCAATCCACGTGGACTTGGTCCACGGTAGACCTACCCTGTGACATGTGGTCCCCACATGTTAGTTCGTTGTTCTATGAACCCATCATCCATAGACCCATAAGCCAAACCCATAGACCCGGTTCATAGACAGAGGGTCCCACCTGTCAGCCTCTGTTTCCTACTTTTGGGATATTATTTTAATTTTGAAATTCATTTGCTGACGTCATGCTGATGCAATATTTTGGCATTTCTTTTAGAAAGAAAATTATGAAAATCCGAAATAGTGTTTTCTTTCTCTTTTTCTTAGATTTAAATCTTCCGAGAGCCTGTTCTTCCTCATATAAACTCCGTTTGAGCCCATTCAAGTTTCTAAATTCGTATAAATTAAAGCCCTACCTTCTTGTGATTTTTATTTAATTTTTAGAGTTTATTTGTTGCTCTGTTTTATATTTATTTGGGTTTTCATTTTCGTTTGCAAGTAGACGTTATTACTTTGGGAGCTTTCGAGGAAAGAGGAGTTGATCAAGTTTAAAATCAGTACCAAGACTAGTTTCAAGGCAAGTTGTAAGGATAAATGACTACTATCAATTTCTCATGAATGAATTGAAACACAAAATTAATTTTTGCAATGCTACTAGCAGCAACCATTTTCTATAGATTGCTGTGGGAATATATCATTCTACATCACAAAATGTAAGCTACTATACATTTGCACAAAAATGTAAGCACTATATTCTCATATCTGAAATTTTCTACGAGATAAGCCGCGATGCTTGAAGACGAGGGTGGCTAGGCGGGCCTTGGAGACGGCCGGAGCGGGGCGGCGCAGGCTGCGGAGGGGGGTGGCAGCATGGTCAGTCCGAGGTGTCAGCGATCGCACTTGGTGAAGACGACGACGGGTGAGGGACGCAGACGGCGGAGACCGACGTAGAGGAGATCACCCTCGTCGGGTGGCGGGGGCCACGTGGGGGCGCAAACGGTGATAGTGTATTACTGCCTGCTGCTGCGTTCGGTGACGGTGTACTACTGCCCGCCCCCGCATTCGGTGAAGGTGTACTACTGTCTGCCACCGCGCTGTCAAATAGTGTTTCACATGCACCGTCTATCAACTCACCGAGCCATCAAGGGCTGCGAAGGGTGGCGATGGCGACGGTTGACACTCGTGTTTGAAACTGCGTGTGTTGTGCTGCACCGTGATTTCATGTGAAAAAATTTGTGATTTTTTCGATACATGTGATAATACATTTGAAGCTATGAGTACGAGTTAAAAAACAAGAAGAAAAAAATTCAAAGAATTTTTTAAAAGTTTTAAATAGTGTCAAATAGTATCATATAATATAAAAAAAATTAATCTATTTTCAACTCCCCTCTCGCCACGACACTCGCTACCTTCGTGGCCTAAGGGCACGACACTACCCTCTGTCGTGCCCCTAGGGGGCCAGACTTGGCCTGGTCTGTGCCCTAGGGGCCCAGATTTCACATGTGGCCCGCGGTGCGGAGTCCGGCCCCTTGGGCATGGTTAGGGGTGAAAAAAACTCGTTAGTGGGGCTCATTGGCTTGGTTCAAAATTGTTTTAACTAGATTCGTTATTTGGTTAAACATTGAAATGAGTCAATTTCAAATAAAATTGGATTTCACTCTGGCTTGGCTCGTTAGCACGGTTCTAAAAATACTTTCAAACTATAAATAAAATAATATTAAATCAAATTATATTAATTTCGAGAAAAGCTCAGTAAGACAACTATCTAACTCGATATCCACCCCTAGACACGGTGCATGGTGTCATTTTTTGTATTAACATCGGGAGAAAAACAAAATTGCTATTAGCGCTATAAACAGTGCTCATATACGAGTAAAAAACTCCTAGGACGTCATGCACCGAGGAAATCCAATTCATTAGTGCTTGCGGGTCCCACCTTGTCGCTTGCATGCAAGATAAGCCATGATGGTCTTGTGCGCATTGAGCCTATTTGGTTTACGATCCTAGGGAGGTATATCAAAATTTTAGTAACGCTAAAACCTAGGTAATACCAAAAATCGGGCAAAAAATAGTATTTAGATAGTAGCCATACCGATTCGCAGGCAATGCCAAAATTGATGTGTTTGGATTGCAGTCATGTCAAAATTGTGAGTATGACACATGGGTCCCGCATGATATCAAATTTTTTTTTGCCTCAAAATATGTTAATATGGGTCTTATTTTGCTTATTAAATAATAAGAAACACAACGGTTTAAATGGATCACAAATTGGATTCTTGATTTTAAAAATACGATCATTTTAATACCTTGAATTAAACTACAAATGCAATTAATGCACTACCACCAGCCAACTGGGAGTTGCCACCTGTCTTCGTGAGTTGCTGGCTGCCGAACCAATTTTTTGACGCTGGTTTTGGCCGCCCATGTCAAGCCACCGTTTTGACGAAAAACGCCAAGCGAAGCCAAACTTTCAAAGGTAATGCTAAATTTTGGAATTGAACTAAACGCTAGCCAATTTTTAAGATAATACCAAAATTTTGATTTAATATGTTAGAAGCATGAACCAAACAGCCTCATTGCCCTGCGTGCACTTTCCTTGGCAAGAACAAGAACCAGCGCACATGCATCGCCATGGCAAGGAATCGCGCCGAGATTTGCCCGAGCAGGAGTTGCCTAATTGCATTCGATTGACCCCACTGTACCCTGGGTCCCACCAAGTCTATGAGTCCGGGATTACGTGCCATCCTCCTCCACGTCATGCGTCCGAGAAGATTAATTAATTAGGAATATTTTATTATTTTGTTTTCCTTGGTCGGTTTTTAGCATGTGTTACGATGTATTCTCATTGTAACACATACTTAGCTATGTGATTTTTATTAAGTTAGCTACTGCTAAAGCCACGTTGGCATCATATTGTGAGGTCTCTGGCATGTTGTTCTTGTTTTTTTTTTTTTTTTTTTTTTGAATTCGTGGGAGCTTTTGTGCGTCTATCTTGCGTGCTCGAGTAGATTGGTTTAAGCGTGTGGTTTTGGGAATACATTTGCCGCGGGTTGCTGTGTCGATATTGGTTGGCACCATTGATTCGTGCGATTGCACAATGTATCAAGGATCCTATACCGTGAAGATTGGACACCCTGTATCAACGCCGTTGTTCCTCATCCTCCTCTCCGGACACCACCCTTCTTCCTACCCTCTCGTTCGAGCATGCCATCGCCATGGCGCTGGTCGACCTGGGTACCGGCCGCTGGTGCCGCCTCCCGGCTAAACTTGGAGTCGACCTGGGGCCCTGGGCACTGGTGCCGCCTCTCGGCTAAACTTGGAGTCCAGGGACAGGTTCTGTTCAACCGATGTCCGCACGGGTGGAAGCGATGGGTTCTTCTACGACTCCCTCAAGGCCATTGGAGGGGTAGGGAGCAGGAGATGGAGGTCAAGGTGGAGGTGGGAAGGTGGCGGCGCGTGAAGGGGAAGAGGCCGGTGACAAAGCCGAGGAGGAAGCATGATGCCTAGCTAGATGGGTCGCCGCAGCGAGCACAACACAGTCATGTGCGCGCACGCGGGGCTATGTGGGGTTTGGTTTCTCCACAGTGGCAGGTGCCATGGTTTCAGGGGAGGAGGATGGTAGGGAAGAAGGCTACTTTGCGATAGGTTATGCTAGGTGGCAAGATTTTGGGTAGTGCATTAGAAGAATTTTCTTCCCTGCGGCGTAGAGAGTGGTGGGGTTCGGTACTGCTGCGGGGTGGGGTGGGAGTGGGACCCATGATACAGCGTGGCAAAGGGTGGATTGGTCAGGCTTCAGTGGAGAAGAGCTCTCACTGCATGTGGGCCTTCCGGGGGTTGTTGACTTGTTAGCTTCACGTCGACGGTTTCTAGGCGTCCGTTGGTATCCCGTCCGGAAAGCTCGAAGCTCACGTACAATAGGTTTATATTAGTTGTCTATAGTCTCTGTTATGTAAGATTTAAACTGATATAGATGAAAGAGAATAAAGAGAGAGAAATATGCTTTCTACAATCATATAGCCGACTGTATCATCAGAACTAATGAGGCTATCCAACCACATTTCTTAGGTGCAGGAAAGTATTAAAATATTGTGTGATCTATAAAGACAAGTAAAAATACAACCCATTATACGAGCTGACTCCAGTGTTATCTACAAGTGACATGAAGAGTTGTTATAGACATCAGCTGTCTATACCATTGTACATGCCATAATACTGTTTTTTGACCGTCAACTCTGGAGATAAGACCACTACTTTGTAAAAAAAATAACTGCATGATTTGGTGACTATGCGTAGAAAGTTATGGCCGTCTAAATAGGCATCGGTGGTGATGGTAAGGCTGCGAAGAGGACCCGAGGCGTGTGGTGGCGCGTCACCGAACACGAGACAGAAACAGGGGATACGGCGGCCTTCTATAGCGACGGCGAGGCTTCGACGACAATCCGGCCAGGAAGGAGAGGGATTAGGGTCTCCGGGGGTGAGGATGCTAGAGAACATGACGGCTTGGACGAAGGCTTTGTAGGGAGATCAGATTTTGGAGATTTGTGGTGGCGGAAGCATAGTGCGTCGGTGGCTTACCGAGGTTGACGATGGGCAGCAGGGACAGTGACTGGCCAAATTGGCCATGGGAGGTAGAAGAGGGAGGAAAGGTGAACTCCGTGCTCACCATCCCCTTTTATAGGCAGCGCAGACGGTCAGGAACGCGACAATAGAAGATGCAAAGATTCGAACAAAGGAGCTTGAACGTGGCAGCTCTAGTGAGGCTGTTGAAAAGTGTGGTGACCATGTGGTATGATCCTAACATAGGTGTTGAAAAATTGACATCAATGTCGAGGAGTTTGGGGAGTAAACCCTTGGTTTAGCAAATTATCGGATTTGCTATCACGTGGTGGCGATCTGATCGCCATTGGTCAGACCGGTGGTGTAAGTTTTTGCCAAATGGGCACTAAACACTTGTGTGTGAGTGTTTGGGGATGTGTTTGCACCAAGTGCTATTGAAAATGGAGACTAAACGTGAAACTAGATAGTTTTGCTGAAAAGTTCAAAGAATGGTGTTTTCTAAAATGGGAAGCAGTTTGACCAACCAATGGTTGGCAGTCAGATCGACGGTGGTCAAACCGGTCCCCTATTGCTGGGGACTACGGTCAAACTATACAGGGCAATCAGATCGGTCATGGGCTGCGGTCAGATCGGCCAAGGGCCGACGGTCTGACTGGCCATGGCAGTTCCACTTCCAAGCACAATGAGTGTGCTGAACTTTGGGGGTTGGTCCTAGGAGCTTGGGTTTGATGCATATGTTTGCATTATACTCTTGTGGACTAATGTGGGTCAAGTTGTGAAGAAATTGTGCCCTGAAATGGTTGCTTGGTATATTGTTTTGCAGGTGGTTTGGAGTCAACTATGGTCAACGACGAGGAGGACTAGAACTTGGTTAGGAGAACCAAAGTCCAGAACGGTCATGGATGCCAAGTGAGATGGTTTGACTCAAGCAAAGTGCAAGATGGACAAGAACCATGGAATACAAAGTTTGAGCAAAGACCTTTTGAGGTAAAGTGATGCTTCTGGGAGTGTAGCTTTGAAGGTATGCGTTCTCACAATTGATGATTTTGTGTGTTGTACGGTGCTACATGACGATTTGGTTGTCGGTAATGGTTGTAGGACTCCGGAGCTACATCATGACGAGACAGATGGGATCGGGACTAAGCTAGGGGGGCTGAGATCTAGAACAATCAATGTGCCACTAGAAGATGACCGAGACTATCAGGGTGGTTACAAGCCGAGAAGACAAGAAACCAGAGTGGGAGCTACCGATGATGAACATAACAGGAAACGACAAGGTGGACCAGGACTAAGCTCAAGAAGGAGTTGAGATCTAGAACTGTTAAGGAATCCGAGTGCGGTCAAGGTGTATGGTAAGACATGTGGTGTGCCAAGTGACTTATGCCCATTTGCAAGCGAGGACGGTTCAGTGAGATCCGAACGTGTGAGAAGCTTGGCGGGAAGTCATTGGGGTCACATAGATGATGACGAAGCATGGCCGATGCTTCGATGTAAAGTAATCGGGAAAGGTCGGTAGAGGGGCATTTTGGTAAATTATCCAATACCGAAAAAGTGGTGGTGTGTGAAACCACGACGATGGCCTAAGTGGATCAGGTCAAGGATACTCCATGGAGGGAAAAACATGATTGATTTAGCCTAATAGAGCTAAAGATGAAGATGACACTTAAAACAGCATGCGTGAGTGAGACCCGTTTGTGTGTGGGTTTAATGGGTGCCCGTTAGAGTTTTCTATCTACACCTAGCCTTCACTATAAAAGGGGCTGGTGTAGGATTTGCACACCTATCTAAGCCAAGGAACCATAATATAAAAATTTAGGGAAAATAGAGAGAGGAGGGTAGGGTTTGAGAGATGTATTGAGACACTTGTGTGTGTGCTGCCCTAGTGGCTTTGTTCTCCCAAGGGAGTGGCTCCTCTCGAGCAGACGCCGCCGTCCCTCCTCCCTCCTCCCTCTTCCCTCTTCCTACCTCAGCCTCCCCCCGATCCATCACCGCCGCTCTCCTCCTCCCGACCCCGACATGGTGTCACCCTCGTCCTCCCCCGACCCGGTGCTGCCCTCTTCCTCCCCCGATTTTCCCACCTGGATTTGGTGTAGGAACCAAGATGGCGCAGTTAGTTTTGATTTTCCTCTTCCTCAGTTGCAAATGGTATGTTTTGTGGTTTTGATTCCTGTACGCAAAATCCTCCTTCTCAATGGAAAATATTATGAGGCTGAAAGCTATAGCAATCAGTCAATAACAATTAACACCATAGAATTGGCTTATCCTCAAGTCGTACTCATCCAAATTATATAGTAGGATATCCATTTGTTGTGATTCAGAAAACAAAAAAGGTTTGACAAGGATAACCTAGATCTACCAAAGTTCGGTGAATATCTCCTAGAATCACTAGAAGTCCGACAAACATATCCTAAAATTATTGAAGGTTTCACAAAGATGCCCATTAGCATCGAGTCCTGACTTCTGAAGTTCCACACTTATTCAGAATTCAAATGGATGAATACTCATCCAATCTTAAACACTCTGAATGATAAATGATTCTCATGTTCTTGGTGGTAGCGAATGAAGTTGCAGCAATATGATGAGTTATGAAATAATAGCAACTCAACTTATGAATTGGTTGACAAACTAGTAGGAAAAGGGTGATTCAGTTCATAATGTGGACTTTTTTAGTCAAATTTCATTCTCTTACTAGTAGGGTGTTCGTGCGTTGTAACGGAACCCCAAAAAAGAGTGATACATATCAATAGAAGAGATCCTAAGTCGCATAATAAATATCATTTTTCTTTCACACACATATAAACAGAAATATTAACCCCACCTATTGCATCACCTACTACTACTACCCGAAAATTAAAATTTTGAGCTCATAGATTGTTTACATTTGGAAGTTGAAGTTGATGCCAACTTCTCTCTCTGACGTGTTGCCATTTCCAGTCATTAACGGTTGATAAAAAAGAGGGCCATGCATCTATGGCCACCTTCTTCCACCTGAACCCAAGTCAGGACTCGGTTCTCATGGCCATTCGTTCCTTCAGCTCTCGCTAAACACATTGCGGCGAGGAAGTGGGAGGCTGGGGGAGGAGGCGGTTGCGACGTCACAGTGGTAAGCGAGGAGGAGGAGGCGATGCTTGCTCGGCCAGTGCGGAGCAGAAGGCGGCGGCGGCGGCGTAGGGGAGGATTAGGATAAAGAGGACATAGTGCGGTGAATTTGAGACAACGGCGTGGCAAGGGAAGGACATCTTTGTCTCTGCCTCTTCCTCGTGCGCCGTCGTTGCCTCCCCTCTCTTCCCCGCCACCACCGCTTCTCCTCCAAGGTACCTCCTCGTCCTCTCCCCCTTCCCTCCAGTGCCTTCTCTCGTCCCCAATGCCGCCTCCCCTCCCTGCTACCTCCTCCCATCGCTGGTGTTACCTCCTCGATCATGTCGTCTCCTCCTATGCTGTCAGATCCCCTCATCTTCATGCACGCTGCCGTTGTAACCCGTGGGACTGAGTGTCCGAGAGGGGTGGGATCTCTAAGGCATGAAGCGAATGTTGGACAGGCGTAGGTGGCGAATCGTGGTGCAAGACAGGAAGGAGTGGGATGGCGGAGAATTTCAGTGTGTGCATGTGAAGAAGAAGTGGGGCGGTGACGGTTTGGGTGGTTGCAGAAGAAGTGGGGGCATGGATACGCTTGTGAGTCACGGGGGGGGGTGCAGAGTGAGACATTGTCCCTGTCAGGTTAGGTCCACATGTTGGTGCGCCCTGATAAGGAATTTGGGAGAGGTGGGAGAGGCCAACTGTAAGCACGAGAGAAATGACATCGTCCCACTGCGCGGGGGTAAAGTCCTTTTTTATTAGCTGAGAAATCTTAATACCAAAGAATGTCCCCAGCTTGCAGCGAAACAACATTTCCTGAAAAGCTCATAGTCTTACTTTTCATCATTGTTTACTTATCTTCACAGATTCAACTAGTTTAGATGATATTCAACGCATCGATTCACTTCTTCTCGATCTATCAACACTACGTGTTGCTGCAGATGACTTTGCTGAGAGCAAAATGCTTGGTAAAGGAGTGCTTAGTATGGTTTATAAGGTACAAAATCATACCATATGTAGCTTTGTCCAATATTTTTTTTTGTCGAGGAGTAAGTATGTTTACTTGGACAGGGTGTCCTACCTGAAGGTCAAGAAATAGCGGTGAAAAGGCTTTGTCTGAGTTCCAGACAAGGAATTGGTGAGTTGAAAACTGAGGTAGTTCTAGTTGCCAAGCTTCACCATAAGAACCTTGTGAGTCTTATTGGTGTTTGCTTGGAGGAACAAGAGAAAAATACTTGTGTATGAATATATGCCCAATAGAAGCCTTGATACCATTATGTTTGGTATAATTTTCTCACTTGTGATTTTCAGAATGAAAATTTCTCAATAGGAGTAGTGCAAGAGCCCCCAAAATTTCATTGCAATGATATGTCTTGTTTAATGGCAGATTCTGAGAGAGACAAGGAGCTAGATTGGGGAAAGAGATTCAAGATTATAAATGGAATTGCTAGAGGCTTACAAAATCTTCATGAAGATTCTCAATTGTGTTGGGGTTAAACATTGCAATTAACAAAAGTTCAGCACCTCTACTTGTAGTGAACCAATGAGGATAGCTTCAACCAAAAAATAAGCAGCGGAATTAACAACCAGAATATGCACAAAGTGACACAGCGATTTACGTGGAAAACCTCCTCAATGTGAGGAGTAAAAACCACGGGGCTTGCACAGCCCACTCCTAAATCTTCCACTATAATCAACAATGGGTACAAGGAGTCTTCTCTAGAGCATCTAGAGGTACATCACAGAAACAACAACATCATCAAGATATAATCTTGGTATCATCATCAACAACCATACACAACTAACAAGAGGTACACTAACAGCCAAGTAGAGAAGACACAGTTTCTGTCCCCTTCGGTTATCAGCTCATATCTCACAAACCACATATCCAAACTGCATAAAACTTGGCAGGAATGTAGATCCACGAGGCCCTAACATGCTGTCCAAATTTCAGCCAAATAGAACAAGGTTTCACTACTCAAACTGAACTTCTACCAAGTCTGCTCAGTGCTGAATCTGCTGCTACCCGAACTGACAAAACCCCTCTCAAATCAGGTGCTCCTCTCAACCAATCAGCAATCCAACCGTACAAATAGAAGAGCATCAAGTCAAGAACATACTGACCAAGTTTGAGTCAGATCGGATGACGTTTGGTACTCCGATCGACGTCTTGATGAAGACTGCATAGGATCACCCGAGCTGGAACAGAGCTCCTCTTCTTCTTTTCCCTCTTGTCTCTTCTTTGTTGTGTGCATATGCTTCTCACTCCCTAAGCCTCACCTTCCAGCAGCAGCTCAAGGAAATAGCTAGGGTTTTTCTTCCCCTCACCAAGGAGGAGGCATCTCCACCCTTCATTCTTAGGGTAATCAATGGTTGTTATTTCTTGGGCTTGTGGGCTGAAATTAGTCTTCATATGGAGGGATAGCCCAACAAATTGAAGATAGTTCACCGGGACCTTAAAGCGAGCAACATTCTATTAGACTTCGATTACAACCCTAAGATTTATGACTTTCGGCTTACCAAAGATATTTGGAGGAGATCAATAAGAATATGTCACTCGTCGTATTGCCATAACATAGTAAGTATGACCAGCATTACCCTAATAAGTAGGGGGTGCAATTCTTGAACTAAACTACATTGGAGACACTGACATGAGCACGAACAATAACATTGACAAGATTGCTGAAACCTGCAAACATAATTTTTTTTAAAATTTTCTATTTTCTTTCTATTTTCTGTTGTAAATTAATTATTTGTTGTAATAATTCTTTTTAACAATTTTAATAATAATAATTTATTGTAATTATTTATGTAATAATTGTTTATTGCAATAATTATTTCTGTATTTATTTATATAATATTTTTTTGTAATAATTGTGGTTAATTGTGGTCTATTGTATTAATTGTCATTAATTGCGGTATATTGCGTTAACTGTTGTATATTGCGTTAATTGTCTGAGCAAGCAACAAGTCGTCTTCTGTCTGAGCAAGCAAGCATCAAGTCTTCTAGTGAGCTTGAAGCGTTTCCCTACTCCTATGCCCAATCAAGCATGTCTAGCAGCGAGCTCGCAAACTGGTACATGTCGTCGCTAGCTTCAGCTGTTGGACCATTCTGACTAGCGACGCCCTCCTCGATGGGCATTTCGCCCTCGCCGAGGATGCCCTCCAGAAGTTGGCGGCCGTCGTCATCTTCGGCCGCGGCGAGGCCTCCGTGGATTGTGGAGGAGTTGCAACCGCAAGCAAGCCGTGCAGCCGTGCCACGAACCCTTGCACCACCGGAGATGTCAGGACGGGCGGCCGAGGCAGACAAGGACGTGCTGGTGCTGGCTCGACATGTGGCATCCACGTGTCGCCAGTGGAGTCGACGACAGCACCTAGTGCTGGGGCACACACGGCCGTGGTGGCGCTCACGCCGTCACACAAGCCAGATGCACCACTGTGTTGGAAATAATCTTGGGCCTAGAGTTTAAATCTGTAGCAATCCAAGTCAGATACTGTAGCAGCAGTTGTGCCTATAAAAGGGGCTATATGTAATCAGATTTTGTAAGAAGAAAGTAAGAGAGAAGAGAGAAATTCACAAAACTCGGCTACGTAGTTGCGGTCGGGGCAAATTCTCCTGTGTTCTCTCTGTTTATTTGCAATGTGTGAGTTTTCTCCTGAAGTTGGGCCAACAGTGGTATCAAATCTGGAGGAAAAGGCGACATCCGATCGGAAGAAGAAATAAAATCTCTTTCGGCAAATCGGGTCTCGGCACGCCGCGGAGACAGCAGCGACTTCGGGCCGTACGTGAGCAAGTCTCCCCGGAAGTGCAACGTTTTGTTTCTACAGTAGGCGGCATAAAAGGGCACACATCGTCTACCCTAAGTCCAAGCAAGTCAGAGATGAGTCCGGGATGTTGATAAGATGTGTTCGTCATTCTGTGTCGAGTATGAGTTGGGTAAGTCGTAGTTGAGACCGACTGCCTTAACAAGTTAGAGTCTTTGCATTTGGATGGACCTGTACCAGTTGAGTTGAGTTCCTACATGCAACTATGTGTTTAGTTTGCATGTAGAACGTTTCATGTGGAAGCGTAGCTGGTAGTTCATAATGCATTGAGACTAAATTAGGAGTATGTCAAGTCAAGATTAGGGTGAATGTTGGAAATAATCTTGGCCTAGAGTTTAAATCGCATTTGAGTACTGTAGCAATCCGTGTTGTGTACTGTAGCAGCAGCAGTGCCTATAAAAGGACCCTATGTAATCAGATTTTATAAAAAGAAAGTAAGAGAGAAGAGAGAAATTCAGAAAACTTGGCTACCTAGTTGAGACTGGGGCAAATTCTTATGTGTTCTCTCTGTTTATTTACAATTTGTGAGTTTTCTTCTGGAGCTAGGCCAACACACCGGACAGGTCGGGACAACACCTGGCATCCGCTTGGGGCACGCGGCTCGGCAACCGACGCTGGCCTCTTGGGCCCCTGCAAGCTCACTAGCTCTGAACGCGGTGCGGGCGGAGGCACCGACATTGCTGGTTCTTGACGCAGCGCAGCAGCAGATTCTTGGCGCGCCGCGGATTCTGGAGGCGCCCTCGGAGACACGTACATCTTGCAGAGCACGCTCTCCGCATCACCGACGATGGCTTCTTCCAGGCAGCAGTGGTACTCCTCCATGAGCCATTGAGCCAGTCGGTGACTCGGTGTACACGCCGCCCTTCTTGATGCGGAGGTTGTCGCGGTAGCCGATCTTCTGGCCGGCCTTGTTGGTGAGCTCCTTGCCTCCTTGGTCTGCGAGACGCAGGTGCCGGCGCCAGCGGCGCGCACCACCCTGTCGCCTCTCCCTTTCTGCCGCTTGCACCACGTGAAGAAGAACCGATCGCTGGTCTTGGGGATGGGAGGGAAGTGGGAATACATCATGTGCTTGCCAATAGCCATGAGCCCCCTTAGACTTGTTTGGATAAGTAGGGATTACATCCAATCCTTTCGAATCGGTGATGATTTTAGTTTAATTTCTCTACCTATCCGAATGGATTGAGCCTAAACCCACCTATCCAAACAAGCCCCTACATAGATGGTTTGTCTTCTGGCCTCTAGCAACTAATACTTCCTAATCTCTAGAAGTTCTTTTCGTTGGGCCTATTATATTTACAGTTGAAGAATTTTGTGTTTTTGCTTGATGTTCAACTACATGACAATACATGTAATGTAACATATGATTAAAGAGCAAACAATTATACAGAGCACATATTAAAAAATAGAGTAAATTTCACATTGGATCATATAATTTTACCATAGTTTCACTTTCTACTACCCTTAGCAAATCTTTTCACTTTGAACCACCTCTTCTTACTTTTTGTTTCACTTTGCACCAGAGGAATGTCCTGTCAGCGAGACAGAAACATTGGAGGCGTGCAGAGAGCTTGCCGGCAGCGACACACTACCGGCGATGTGGCGTCAACACGAAAAATAGAGATAGAGGGCCGTTTTGCCGTTACTGTCGTTGCTATGGCTGTCGCTGGCGATGCTCTAGCTATTCTTCTCTGCTTTTGATCTATTTCCTGGCTTCACCTACCTCCCCTCGCCTCGCAGCTGCCTCCCGCGTCGTCGTTCACCGTCAACGAGCACCAAAGAAGCCAGCCAAGTCTTTACTCTGGTAAAAAGTACAACACATGGTAAGAAGATGTGGTACAAAGTGAAAAGATTTGCTAAGTATGATGCAAAGTAAAGTCATGATAAGATTACATAGTCTAAAGTAAAATTTATACTAAAAAATATATAGTGATACGACCCGAACTCATATGCATTTTTTACATATAAAGTTATGCCAAATCATATCAAGAGTAACCACACAAATTGCACTGTCCAATTGAAAGGCTAAAAAGTTGTAACATCCCAATTTTCTGAGCTTTAAAATCTTTAAAATAGTTAGTAGGGAGAAAAGTCACCATTTGGATTTATTTGAATTTAATTCAAAAGCTTAATATTGGACTTTAGTATCAAAAGCATTTAATATGAATAATCCCAACTTGAACAATAGTCAAAACTATTTTATTTGGATTCTATGTGCTCAGATATATTTTCTAGAATTTTTTCTGAGTTCATTTGCTATTTTCTATTGCTTAATTGAATTTATGCTATTTTCTAAAATAGAAAAACTTTTAAAATCTCATATTTCAGATTGGGCCGAATCTCTTCAGCCCAATCTTCCTTTTCCCGCGTGTGGCCCGCGAAGCGGCCCAAATGCGCGCGATTCGCCAGCCCACCTCGCTCGCGCGCGCGTTCTCGCCTCCGTGCCGCTGACGCATGGGCCCCACGCGTTAGGTCTTCGTCTCCAAGTCGGCGTCGTCCTCGCGCAGCTCCGCCCGAGTCCGCCATGGCTGTCTTCTAGAAGCTCCGTCCGACAACAGGACTATCCCAACTAAACCACCCAGGATTTCTTTACCAAATCTTATCCCCGTTTATCCCGCACCCGTATCTGCTTCCAATCGGGATCAAATCGAACTCTATCGCCTAGATTGAACAAACCCGAGGATATCCCAAATTGGGGATTCCTTATCCCGTGCCGCCCCAGCCCTATAAATAGGTTCCCGAGGTTCGCCCTGCCCTCCGCAACCCAAAGCCGCCAGCCACAGCACCCCGAGAGCCCTAGCGCCGCCGCAATCAACCTTTTAGGGTTTCTCATTGGCGGTCTTCATCTTCGGATTTCGCCGCCACCAGTGTCGCCGCGTCGTCGTTGAGCACGCCACCAGATTTAGCATCACCAGGGCTACCTCCAGGAGCCTTCGCCGTCGCCTAGACCTCACCAGAGCCCGCCTTCGCCCTCGCCTACGTGTCGCATGCGTGGCACCGTGTCCGCAGACACGTGTGCGCTTGCGCGGCACGGTCCACCGCGCCCAGATCCAGAGGCTCGGTAGACCTAGTCTACCATGAGTCGTGAGACTGACATGTGGGCCCCACTTGTCAGTAATTCTTTTAATTCTTTTAAATCCTGAATTCTCTGTGCTGACGTCATGCTTGCTCAATAATCCGATTTTTCTTTTAAGAAATAATTCAGAAATGCCAGTAAATCCAAAATTAGGGTTTTCTTTTAGATTGAAACTTCCAGAGCCCATATCTTTTGCATCCGAACTCCGATTGAGCCCATTCAAATTCCTAAATTCATCTAAATTTGAGATCTATTTATGTGAGATTTTTATTTAATTTTTGGAGTTTTTTTGCCTCTGTTATTTATTTATTTTGTTTATTTGCTTCGTTTGCGAGTAGACGTCGATACGTCGGGGAAATTTTGGAGAAGAAGGAGCACCTCAAGATCAACACCAGTACATAGACCTTTTCCAAGGCAAGTCGTACCTTTGATCATATTGAACCCAATTTTCAAATTACTTTGTTTCAAAGTATTATATTTTACTTTAATTATTTATTTAAATGCTTTTAGGCATAGTTATTATCCAATATGTTATAACCACCTTGGCTTTGTATGTCATAATCTCTTGTCACCCTAGATTGGTTTATTTAGTTGGTATTATCGTAGCACCAACATGGGTTGGTTAGATGCGAGTGTAATTGCTTAGCCATGCTACGAGTCTCATTTCTCATTTGAGTTGCAAATATTAATTTGACTAAGTGACTATGGAACTTTGTGTAAAACTGTGTGCTATGTGTTATTATTTCGTGATAGCATGTGTTGCACTAAAACAAACTGGGTGGTAAAAGATTTGAACTGAGGCAAGTGGTGGATACTAAGTGATTTGGTGGATTTTGTGAATGAGATTGATAATCTTTGTGGCATAGTTAGAAGATGGAAGTCTTGCCTTGGTCAGTAAGGACTTAACTTTGTGCGCCATTAAACTGGACCTTTCTGTACAACCACATGCCTGATGGGACGGGCTTAACTTAGTAGGTTATGGATTCTTAGCATTGATTACTCAGGTTGTAGGTTAGGCTATGGGTGGAGGTGTGTACTACAAGGTAGTCGCACCACGGGGCGGTTCGCCGTGTCCCTGTCCAACGGTGTGTGTTATGCCAAAGAGCTTCGTTTGGGTTGACATAGCGGTTTGTAAGCACATCGGGAGTGTCAATGTTGAGATGAAGTTTCTGAACCGTTTTGTTATGACTAGTGCTTGCAACACTAGTTGTATCATGTTGGTAAAGTGTACAACCTCTGCAGAGTGTTAAATCAATCTATTCGAATAGCCGCGTCCGCGGTCATGGACATGCTTGGGGATTTTACACGAGGGGTAGTTTTCATAAAATGCTTGGGATGAGAGCTATGTGATCTAAGTCATATGGCTATGTGAAATAAACCGCTTAGCTTTGTGTCTTTGTGAAAACAAATATTAAATTAATATTGTCTATTTGTTTTAACTATGCTTTCAATCTATTATTGTATTCCATTGCAAATATTGCTTTCATGCAAAAGAACCACAGAAGCCTTTTCTTTTGGAATAAGCCTGCATCTATAAATTGTATTCTGTGGTATGATTTGCGAGTACGGTTGTGTACTTACGCTTGTTGTAAAACTTGCGTCCAAACCTACAGAAGAAGAGGAGTCTACGCCTGCTTTCGAGGAGGAGTTCATCGAAGGTTGCTGATCGTTAAGATCTGGATCCCAGTTGGCTGCCTGTGGTGAATTGATGGGATCTACGCTGAAGTTATTTCTGTTCCACTGCTATTTTATTCTCTGTTAGCCCTGCGTGGCTCAATAAATGTAAACTCGACCACAAGGTCAAAATCAGTATTTGTTATTCAAATTAATCGTTTACTTTATTTATCGCTTGTGTGGATCGATATTCACCTATGTTGATACTATGTGCACTAGCGTGATCCTGGACTAGTGCATTATACACAGAGGGTCCAGAATCATAATTTTGGATCCTGACAAAAGTTGACCGAATTTTGGGAGAAAACATTCGGCTTATAAATATACAATACCAATTGTAAAACCATAATGGAAAAAGTGAGATTGCAAATTCCTTGAGTCGGAGACTAAACAAACAGAAGGAAAGAGAAGCTCCGAGTAAGAGTCGGACTCTAGGAAAGGAAAGAGAAGCCAGGTGACTCCGAATCCACATTGGACTCGTACGTGTCCGCGCGTACATCCCCTCCATAAATACACAGCAAGGCGTCTCCATTCTTTCTCCTCGATCCAGCCCGTCCCTCTCCCCCTCTCTCTCTCTCTCTCTCGCGCCATGAATTTCCCCACGGAGACGATGAAGCGAGTCTTCAAGGTAGGGTTCCGCTTCAGCCCTTCCCCGAAGGAAGCCGTCACATACTACCTACCTCGCCTGATCTCCGGCGAGCCCCTGAGCGCCGCCGCCCGGCTCATCCACCACGCGGACGTCTACAGCTGCGAGCCCAAGGACCTCGCCGCCAAGTTCGCTCCCGTGCCCAAGAGCGAGAGCGGCGACCGGTTCTTCTTCACCCTGTGCAAGCGACAGAAAGGGAGCAGCACCAGGAGCGCGCGCACCGCCGGCACCGGCACCTGGGTCTCGCAGAAGACGAAGGAGATTACGAACGACGCGGGCATCAAGATCGGCGAGACCAAGAGCCTCCGCTTCAAGAAGGATGGCGTGAACACCGACTGGCTCATGGAGGATGTGGGGACTCCGGGTTATCTCCATAAGACCGAGACTAAGTATGGTCTTAAAGACATAACTCTGGATCTCCGGTAAATGGATTTCAACTTAACTCAATCTAAATGAGAGGCTTAACTGAAAACTAGAGCCCCGACGATCATGCGCGCCGCTCCTCTGCGAGCACTACATGATTGTCGGTTCTCCAACAAGTCAAGCACTACACTTAGTGAGTTAAATAGGAAGCCATAAACATCGAGCATGACTTATATTGACTCCCAAGATCAGCGACCAATATACTCATACTCTGATACAACGTTGATCACATCCATACAACAAACACACGTCAATAGTCCAAAAGACAACAATATAGTTTAAGTCTACAACGGTTACAAACGACCGACCGGCCAAATTCAAATAAGAGTATTAAGTAGTAGCGGAAACAAGTAAATAAATCAAAATACCAGCAGTGGTATGCCCCATAACCCATCGGCAACCGACTGGGGGTTAAATGACAGCACTACTCATCAGTGTCGCCTAAATCGACACTGACAAGCTCGTCGGGCTCGATATCTTCCTCACCTGTAAGAGCCAACAAACATCTGGCTGAGTACCAAAGAGTACTCGCAAGTCTTACACAAATAAAAATTAGTTATGCATAAGGCTATTCGAAGGGATGGCTCATATTGGCTTAGTTTTGCAAAAGAGATGCAACAAGGTACCACCTACACATACTAGTTTTTCAAGTGCCATTTCAAAATCAGATTTGAAGTAGGAGTAAAGCATGTGAATAAGTAATGAATTGAATGACAAATAAATCATACAAATAGCAAAGTGGTTGTCCACTTTGATACAACAACAATGCATGAACAACCATTCATGACAAAGCCGAGTTTACCCACAATTTTACTTTCAAGTCTAACAATAATAACTCCCGAACTCAAGCAGTTGTCCATAACCGTGGGCACGGCTATTCGAATAGATTTATACCCTGCAGGGGTGTACTACTTTACCCACACGATTTGATTAGCCCGTAAGCCTCCAGATGCCTCCGAATATAGCATACTTCCTATGGTATGCAGGCCAGGTAAATCAAGATATGGTCGTTTTTAGTAAGAAGATCCCATTGGGCTAAGTCCCTCAACCCAGGGCTCCTAGGAAACATAAGACGTTACGGTCTCTATGCCCTATCGGCCCAAAAGGAAAACATAGGATTTCTCGATCTCATGCCCTTACAATTTTACCACCGTGGGACTCAACATAACAAAACCTTCCCCCTACTTAACCATACGGCTCCCAATCCGCTTGTGGTAACACGAATGTACTTGAATTAACGATGTTACCAAAGTTCGGTCCTTAATTGTCCAGACAAGTCCACCACTTACCCAAATCTCGTGCACAAAGCACCATCACTAACCAACACTTGTCCAGACCAAAAGCTCATTTTAAATGACAAAGTTTAACTCATAAAACAGATATGAAGATCTGAAACAACGGTATATAATGAAAGTTGTGTTTATCTCATACTAAGCAAACCCGAGCAATATAAATTCATATATCCTATCTTAAGCATGTGGTGCTGGAATAATTCAAGAATAACCTCAATGAATAGGATATAACTAAGCTACACATCACAAAAATAGCGACAATATCAAAATAGCATGCAAGCAATTATCATTGCACTATCTTAACAAAACTAGGATCAAATATGATGCAAAAAGAAAGTTCAAAGGATGTTTGCCTGGCTGGTATTCCAATTTTTCACTCTCGGTTGTGTTTGCGTGGAGAGAAGTTAGGGAAAAGGAAGAACACGCAGACGAAACGTCTGCAGTCGGCCGAATCGGAAAAGAAAGCGAAGATACTAATGCATGCAGGATGACACGATTTTTCTGATGGATGCAAGACAAGAAATCAAAATAATTTATTATATATATATATATATATATATATATATATATATATATATATATATATTAAAAACTTTTCAAACAATTTGATTTAATAAAATGCAACCTTTTAATTAATTCAATTTAATTTTTAAAGCAATGTTTTGATTAAACACTGAATTTTTTTTAAAACATAGTAAAAAATTTAATATATCACCAAATTAAATATTAACATCCCGATTCTGAAAATCGGGGTGTTGTAGAGGAGTACCGCTGCTGCCTGGAACAAGCCGTCGTCGGCGATGCAGAGCAGGTGCTTTGCAAGATGTACGTGTCTCCGAGGGCGCCTCCAGGATCCGCGGCGAGGCAAGAATCTGCCGCTGTTCCGAGTCAAGAACCAGCACTGACGGTGCCTACGCCCGTGCCGCGTCCAGAGCCCTTGATCACGCACGCGCCCAAGAGGCCAACGCCGGTTGCCGAGCCGCCGTGCCCCAAGCGGATGCGAGGTGCTGTCCCGACCGGTCCGGTAGTGCATCCGGCTTGCGTGACGGCATGCGCGCCACCACGGCCGTGTGCGCCCCAGCACCAGGTGCCGTCGTCGACTCCGCTGGCGACATGTGGATTCCGCATGTCAGAGCCAGCACCAGCACGTCCTTGTCTGCCTCGGCCGCCCGTCCTGACATCTCCGGTGGCGCAAGGGTTCGTGGCACGGCCTGCACCAGCTTGCTTGCCGGTTGCAGCTCCTCCCCAATCCACGGAGGCCCCTGCCTCGGCTGAAGATGACGACGACTTCACCAACTTCCTGGAGGGCATCCTCGAAGCAGGGGACGAAATGCCCATCGACGACATGGACCAGTTTGCGAGCTCGTTGGATGACATGCTTGATTGGGCATAGGAGGAGTAGGGAAACGCTTCAAGCTCACCAGAAGACTTGATGCTTGCTTGCTCAGACAGAAGACGACTTGCTGCTTGCTCAGACAGAAGACGATGATTTGTGATGATCAGATCGATGATGCTTGCCTCACCGTGCCGCTGAAAGACTAATGATCAGCTCTTCTACTAGCTAGGGTCTGAACAATTGTAAACTCTACGTTGAAAATTTTGTGAAAGTGAATACAAAATTCTTTATTTGTCCCTGTATTCATCACGTAGTGTAACTATTTATGTATGCACAATTTGCTTACGGAGCTTGATCGCTCTTGCCGAAATATAGTGAAATCACGAGTTAATGACTATTGTTACCATCGAACTATAGTGAAACCACGAGTTAATGACTATTGTTACCATCGAACTCAAGAACGATTCTTTGAATAAGGAGCTGGTTCGATTTATACCTCTTTTCATAAAATGAATGTCTGATTAACAGGATACAAAATTTTCCCAGTATGGATGAACGCTTCTGGAACACCGGAGATTCTAACAAAGCTAAGACAACAGACATGCTAGTTTTAATCGTCAATACATGATTATTTTGAGTGCAACCAGACCATAACTGCAGAACTGCAGTCAGACACTTCCTAATATCTTAACTAGCATGGGCCACATATACTGAACTCTTTCTCTCTCTCTCAGCAACGGACGTCTCCTCTATAGATCAGGCATACCGATTCCAGCTTTGGCATCATATGTCTTCTCCAGCACAAGCTCAATTGGTGTATCCTTTGGGCCAGCTGTACGCCGGAAACAAAATAGTCTCATTACAAAACAGACATGTGATAAACACAGAGACAGAGTAAAACGGTAATAAAATGTATTTGCTTGCATGCCAACTACAGAGTGGATACTAGAAGTATATGGCCAAATGTTTATTTCACTTTTTTGCTATTCATTTGATCTACTTATTCATTTCCGTATGCATGCTATATGTGAGGACCCGCGTTTTTAGACCTAATCGCGTAGCAGTAATCGGTATTTTGCGGTAATTAATCTCGGCTTAGCAATAAGCTAACGGCAATGTTAAGATCGTTATTAAGCAACTATTTTGTCGTTAGCTCGTTGAATTAGTTGGGTTTCGTTTCGCGAGCATTTTATAAATAGTCAATAGAACCATCATTGCACCATTCATTCAATCTCATCATTTAGTGCAATAGTCATTTGCATTTACCAGTGCAACAGCAGAATCAATGTCATAACTAAGTTGCATTTTCCCTTCTCAGTAGATAAATAAGTCTATAATAACATTGTTTACACGAGCATTTTACATCAATTAGTTTGCAAGCATATTGCATCATGGGTTTAGACAGCACCATATGCATCTTGGCATTTCCTTCTATGCATAGCGAGCAGCACAATCCCAACTCAGTCAAAGCCTGACCCTTGCATGCATTCCGCCGAATCCCTTCTTGCCTTTCATCCAATCACCTCCGCTGTCGGATCTTCACCTCGAGACAACCAAAACAAAGAAAAGCGATTAGTACCACCGAGAGCAGCTTCCCTTTTTGAGCAATAGAATTTAGGGTGGCCGTCAGATTTCCCCCAAAGTGCAGTGGAATACCTGAAACCAACTCAAGACAGCAATGCCAGCAGTCTAGCACCACCAGCCCATTTGCAGCCCAAGCCAACATAGGCAGCACAGCACCCAGCACACTGAGCCAGCCCCTGCACAAATTTCACATTCTTCCCCCCTTGTGCCTCACTGCAAACTCATCACAGGGGTCCGGGGAGCACAAGAGGGCACAGCTAAGTGGTAAGGCCGAACCTGGCACACAGAGTAGCATAGCAAGCCATTCCCCATCTCTTTTCTCCTCAGCAGAAGGCAAGAAGACCCACCCAGTAGAAAGCAATCAAGCTCATGGGAGCTTCCTACTCATCCATGGATCAAGCCAAAGGAACCAAGCAAAGCCTCACCAGCATTTTGGTCATAACCAAGGGCAGCGCCACAGAGGGCACAAAGCTAAATCACCACTTGGACCAATAGCTTTTATCCCATATAGTTCTCAGTGAGTGCAAATTGGATAGGACATGGTAAAAGGGAAATAGTAAAAAGAAATTGCACATGCAAGGGATAAGTGCAACCGAGTGCCCCTCCCCCAGCAATGCATCCCCCCCTGCATAAGCCTCTCTTCCCCTCATTTCTTTCCACAAAGCCTCACTCTCCCCATCTCTTTTCTTCTCAGCCGAAGGCATCACCCAAGCAGGCAAAGCAAAGCCAACCCCATTCCTTCTCTTCAACCAAGAGCAAGAGCTCAAGCTCCTAGTTCATCCCAACCAAGAACAAGCCACCCACTACCAACACCACAAGCTAGCACAAACTAACAAGCAAACCTCTCACTGCCAACAGAGAGCACAAGCCACACCGCCACTGCCATCACCAAGAACCACCCTCAAAGAGAGCAACCGGAGAAGGGGAGAAAAAGGGAGTAGAGGAAGACCAAAGGAGCAAGAACAAGAACGGCGTCAGCGACGGCCTCGAACCACCACCGACCAGCAGGACCAGCAGGAACGACGCGGATCCAACAAGAACCAGGAGGACCAGGAGCACCGAGGAGCAAGGGCGATGCCGGCGATAGCGGTTGAACCGCAAGCAACCACCGAGGGACACACCAGGACCAGCCGGAGGACAACCACCCCCACTACCGGCAACCCCAGCTCAGCCACGACCCCAACACCGACCCAACCCCCAACCCTTTAGGTAAACCATGTCCAAGCTTTCCCCCTCAACCATCTTGCTATTCATTCATACACATACACATTGTTCATCCCACAGTAGCAAGATATGCCTCAGTCCATTAGCATCGCAGAGCAGTAGGGAGAGGGGTAGAGAGGGAGAGTAGGGTGAGTTTAACCTCAGTAGCTGGACCGAGCCGAGGCGGCCATGGGCCGAGCCGAGGCTCAGGCGAGGGGCGCCGGGAGCTTGGAGCCGGGCCAAGGCGCCGGCGGCCGGGAGGCCAAGCCGACCGAGCCTGGGAACGTAGGGCTGGAGAAGAGCCGGGTGATGGCAGCGGCCAACAGGGCGACGGCGGAGTCGGAGGCCGAGCCGGGTAAGTAGGCGAGGCGACGCTGGCCCCAGGCCGCGCCGAGAGGAGGTCGGGCCGGGCTGGAGCCAAGAGGAGGCGGCGCTGGACCAACCGGTGGCAGGAGGCGGCGACGTGGGGCAGATCTGAGCCGCAGAGGCGCCGACAGCGTGGATCAGCCGGGTGCGTGAGGGCGACGAGGGCGCGGCGGCGCCGGATGGAGGCGTCGAGCCGAGCGGATGCAGTTGAGGCGGCTTTGGGTCGGTTGGGGCCGAACCAAGTAGAAGCGTGGAGGCGGTTAGGGGACCGGTGGGATCGACAGAGCTGGCTGTGCCGGCCAGAGCGGCAGCGGCTGGGCCAGGAGCCCCCATGGCGGCGGCGTTGGCTTGAGAAGAAGTGGAGGTTTTGGTTGGGAGAGAAGAGGATTTGGGGGAAGAAGTGGGAGGTGTGAGCGGCTGTGTGTGCGTGTGTTTGGGTTGGGCCGGCCGAGCGTGGGTGAGAAGAGAGAGAGAGGGGGGGTGAGGTTAGGGTTAGAAATATTAGGGACTAGATTAGGAAGTGGGTGGGTACCAGGATGATTGGGGATTGCCCTGGTTGAGTTGGTTTCGCAAGCGGCGGTAGTACCGCCTGTTGATCAGCGGTAGCATCGCGTGTAGAGCGTCTTGTTGGGGAGTGCTAACTTAGTGTTAGATCTCGAAATGTTTTATTTAAATTAAATTGTGCTAACATTTAGAAAGCCACTAACTTATGTATCCATAGTATCACCTCAAAATCAACTATATATTTAATTATATTATTATTCGTGTTGCCGATTGCTACAAAAGACGAACCAACACCGACGGGAACAACTGATCAGAGTTTCGTCAGCACCGACCTTTCCTACTTCCTCGAAGGCAAGCGATTCTCTTGATCATAAACATAGTTATATTAAACGTAAACTGTATACTGCTTTACTATATATATTGCATCAAAATTGTTTTATCAAAATTTAAACAAATGTTGAGATGAGATGATTAAGATGATTGAAAAAGAATTGAGACTTACTAGGTGGGTAAAAGGGGGCCCTGGCAGGGGAAAGCGACGACGATGATGATGATGAGGTAAGTGGTGGACCCCTTTTTACATATGGTTACAATATAAGGACCAACAAAACTCTTGCTCGGTCAGATGCCGTAAATTCAGTGCCAACCATTTTCCCGTTTCGGCGGGCATAAAATGCTACCTTGTTACGTGACTATGCTCTCCACATTGGGTAAGTAATAGGTATGAGTGAATGTGATGGAGGAACCCAGGACCGGTGGGGGAAGTCCGGAAGTGGGGGGTCCAAGGCGCTATAGCGCTAAGGTGGATTGTTGGGTGCAGGATAGAAGCTGCCTCAATCATCCTCACCAGAACTCGGTGGATGACGAGGTCAGCACCGTGACTAAATCTGCACCGACGGAAGGTGATGGGTGGAGAAATTAATTCACGTAACCTGAAAAACGTTCTTTATTATGATCTCATACCCGCATCCAAGGAAATGAGGTGGACCCAGTTCACATAGAGTTCAGAGTAGCTATAGGTAAAGTGGTACAAAGCCTGTGCAGTGCTAAACTAAATCATGAATTCATGCCAGTCTCCTGGATTGGAGTCTACGGGAACCACTGGGGGTCTATCTTCTCTCCGAGTAACAAGTAGTGTTTTCAGTATTAAAAATTGTCACATAATGTTTTGATGAGCTATTTTCAGAAAAGAGATGATTTAGAAAATATGATAATGAACAGAGATAAGTCATGCAGTGCATCTTTTGCTAATAATACTTGCTGAGTACATTAATTTGTACTCAACCTTGTTAGTATTCTCCTTTGTAGATCCTAGTCCGGCCGGGAATTATCCCGAGTGGGACGAAGGACATATAGGTACAGATGCCACTACAGGAGGAGGAGGCACTGACTATGAAGACCAAGGCAAGATGGGTATCATCCTTGACGTGTGGGACGGATAGAAGATCGATGTAGCCAGAAAGGCCAGCAAAGGGACTTGGTCCCATTGTTGCAGTTGTAAAGTACTCTGTGAGAACTATAGCCTCGTGTGGCTAACTGGAACAAAAGTACAATTTCTATTTTATTGTTCTGCTGCGTAACTCTGATAAAGGCTTACTATTCGTTGGAGCAGTGTTCTACTGAGTAAATGAATAGTAATTCGTGTGCCTAAATGTTATTACCCCTAGGGTAATGACACGGGGCGTCACACTATATCATCCGTGGAGCTTGCCCATACCTCTCAATCCAACCACCGTCAAGAACAGAGCAGCATCAGAGTTCCCACAGTAGGGTGACTGCGGCGGAATCGGTTATCTAAGATACATGATAAAACATAGTGTTCCAGTACCAAAAAAAAATCGAGCAACAGGAGGGGGGAATTAAGAAAATGAGATGTATAAACAACTGGTGTTTGCTTCTATTAGTGTTTATTATCGTGATTTCAGATCAAGATCAAATCAGTGTTACTTCAATTTCCAATCCTTTGTCGGAACAGCATGGACACCATGAGCCGTTTCACACGTACACAAACAATTGCAGCATAATAAGTCCCAGTTTAGTTTAACTCTTTTTTAAATGGAATAATTTATGCACTTGAAAGGCAACATATAATGAGCACAAAAGAAGTTTTTATGAGACATACATGATGTGGGTCTCGGCTTTCTTCTCCCCTTCAAAATTTCTGACCGAGGTATCACGGCACCAGATGCATTCATTCCTCTAGAGACCCTGACTTTAGTCCCATCTTCCAAATACTTGTATCCAATCTTACATGGTTTCCTGCAGTCGCGTTGACAAATATTATTTTCAGTGAACAAAATAAAAGCTCTACCTCAAGAGACTAGAGGTACTAAAAGATGGTCAAGTGTCGTACCCAGTGATTGGGTCAAGTACTTGGACATTTGAAACATGAAGTGGAGCTTCAATTGAGAAAATCACACCTGTATGTCCTTCCCCTTGCTTAATATGTTTTTAAACCTGAAATGATGTTAACTCACAATTATTTAAGTGATTTCTTATGTACAGGAGAACATGTACACAATACAATGAAAAAGGATTTCCCCGTTTGGATTGTTGCAGTAATCCTGTTACCCAGTATCCGGCATAAACATGCAAGTATGCAACATGTTACAGTAAATATACAAAGATTTGGAAAGACAAGGATTGTACAGTTCATCATTCCTGTTCAGTGTTGGATATCCACTATAGTCAATTCCTCAACACATACAATCAATCTGGTATCAGCTAATTGAGTTATTGAGCATTTATCTGCTATGGGCTTATAGCATATATTAATCCAGCAAAAAAAATGCATGGTTTAATTGTCAGTTTGTAACCGCTCACGTGATAGGCAAGCGTGACAAAAAAGTAAATAATGTAACAGGGTCAAGGGCACTGCAGTACGTACAGCACAATGACGATTTGGTACACATCAACATATCAAAAATTTTCTGTGCTAATCACTCAAACAAATAATACGAACAACACTGCAACAGATATTTGTGGGGTTGTTCTTGAGTGCCACTGCTATTGCTTGACTTCTAACCAAGGTAGTTAGAATCGCGATTCTACTCTTAGAATCTTACGATTCTATGAACCCACGACAGCCTATCGATCCAAATCGCACCGTGAATCGGAATCAGGTAGAATCGTGGTATAGTCGCGATCCAAATCGTAGAATCGTGTAGAATCGCATAGTAGAGTCGTGGTAGAGTCGTTTGGACAAAAAAATGCATTTTTTTGCAATTTTTTTTTATTTCTTTAGAGGTCAGGGTTTACTGATATTTTGTTTTAGAGCAAAATTTATTGATATTAATTTCTGAGAATAAAACTATAAATATGTCGGACCCGGATTTCCTAATCCAGAATCCTCTGTGAAACACTGTGCTATTCCCTGGATCAGTAGCTAGCACTCACAGATACATCACTGAATCAATTCATACACGGCGTAAAACCATACCATTCATTAATTTAGCACAACAAGGTTTACATAGACCTCGTCGGGTCGAGTTTTACAATACGGCCGAACAGGCCAAATTGATTACATTACAAAAGCGGAAGCGACAACGGAAGCAAAAAGGGGGTGAGAGCACATCTCTCCACAGGCAAGCGACTGGGGAAACCCGTGTGCGCCCGATATTAACCTAGGCTCGGATAATATTGGATGCACGCAAGTACCGACGGAGTCAACTGGACTGGGGCGAGACTAGAACATCTAAAGACTACACTACGCTTCATTATCTCCCGGCCTCCAACTCGGATCCTCGTAATAGTCGTAATCTCCAGGAGTTCCTGCTCCTGAGGGTTTTGGGGGAGAGAGCGAGGATGAGCACAACTTCCGTGCTCGCGAGCCAATACACAATGCAATAATATACATGCAAGGCTTAACAATGATGGCTCAGGTTCTTTTATTTGCTAAAGCAACCTTTTCAATTATCATAATTACAAAGTCCTATTACTTAGCATTTTTAACAAATTGCATTTTTGTTAAATAGAGTAATTGTGCAATAAGTTATAACACAGAGGTTCCTCCGTTTAAACTCTACCTTATGCTTACTTTTGATTGGGTCCGTCCCCAATTACCAACATCACCGAGTTCAAGCACTCAGCAAAATCCAATCTCAGGCTAGGTGAGCCCACCACATTTTTCATCCCAACCACAAGGTTTTGAAAAATAGAACTAACTCGAGTAAAGATTCCCATGTCCGCCTTTGACCAGAGGCGCGGTGCTTAAACAGCTTTAGACTCGCAGAGGTTGTACACTTTACCCACAAGAGATAGTCATACTCGTACCCCACATGATTCCTTAGTCATGTAGTTGAGCGACCGCCACAAAGTAACCTTTCAAAATATCTCACCCCTTCCGTCATCTCACCTATATGGGGTTACGCCCATATGTTGGTGCGGGATGTCACCCCCTACATCTTGTTGTAGAAGGCACTTCACCATCGGTGTCCCATTCAAACGTGATCAAGCTCACACTTGCACCCTTTATTGTCCCTTCCGTGAGACTGACTTTCAAGGTTCAATAAATCTACTAAGCCAAGTTGCAGTTTGCAGACTTGTGGTTGTACTTGTTTTACACGGGAGGTCATGACAAGATTAAGTCCTTAGGGTTGTCTAGGCGGATCATTTCACACATTAACATTCTTTGGGCTGCATTCGCACCCATCACATACTCTTCAACACACAAATCGCCTGCATAAGAATAAAGAATATTAGGGTTTTGAGGAGTAAAACCAAATCACCACATTTATCTCAGTCATGGACCACCAATGACTGCCCAAATCATTTTTATGTTTAAAGGGATGACGATTGGGACATTTTAATATCCCGGTACTTAAGCAAGACTAGCATGTCGCTTAAGTACAACCTATAACTAGTATTACCACATAGTTACTACGGTGACAATGGTTAAGGGATTCAAGTTGTCAAGGATGATGTAATAATTAGTTAATCATCAAATGGGTATTAACTACCTTAAGCTTTAACATACATTTGCTTAAAGAATTAAAGTATGCAATTTGCTATTTTAAAAGAATATAATTTGCATAAAATGTAGGCTCAATATGATCAAAGTATTGACTCGCCTGGGATATAGGCTAGAGGATCTTGATAATCTTGGGCTTGATCAACTTGGGGGTCTCCGGCGTCTTCAAATCCTAGTCGGACGAACGTACCGGAAAAAGGCACAGACAAGCAAAAAGAGCAATTAAATACAAATGAACAACAAATAAACTCCAAATTGAACAAGACCTATGCCATTAGCAAGTTCTTGAATTTACAAATTTTTAGAAATTTACTTTACAATTTTTGGAGTTGAAATGGGGGAGTTATTAATATTTAAAGTCTTACTTTTAAACTAAAATAGAAAAAGAAAAAGAAATACAAAACAAAAAGAAACAAGCGGAGGCCCACGGACTAGCTTTTGGCCCAGCCCAAAGCCTTGGGCCAAATGCTGCTGCCCTGGGGCGGCCGCCCTAAAGAAAGAAGAGAGGGGGCTCGGCCTACCAAGAAAAAGAAGGGGGTGCGTGGAGAGGGAGCGGCGGCGGCGCGAGAGGAAAGGAGGCGGCGACGCGGGTCGAGGCGTCGCGGCGCACGGGAGGAGAAGAGGAGGCTCGGCGGCGCGGCAGTGCGGCGCGCGGTGGAGGCGAAGCGGCGAGGCGCCACGGCACGCGAGCGACGCCGAGAAGCGACGATGCAAGGAGGCGGTGACGCGGCCAAGGGCGGCGGTGACGACGCTCACCGAGCCGGTGAGGAGGGCACCAAAGCGGCGGTGGCGGCGACTCCGGGAGGTAAGTCTCTCGGCCTTCTTCTTCTTCTTTCTTCTTTCTTCCTTGGGTTCTTGCTTGGGGATGAAGGGGGGGGGGAACGGGGAGGAACGAGGGGGAGGCGCTGTGGTTAGGCTTTAAAGCCGCGAGGAGGAGCGGGGAGAAGGGGGTCCGGGCGAGGAGGAGGACGAGCGTGCGGCGACGGTGATGATGGCGCCAGGGCGTGCGGGTGAGGCGGCACAACGGGCACGAGTGTGGAAGAGGAGGTGGCGTGCACGCGAGAGAGGAGAAGGCACGAGCGGGGAGAGGACGGCTCGGCGATGGCGTGCGCAGGTGGGAAGAGAATGGCAGGGGAGCTCGGGTGGCGAGCACGCGAGGGGAGGGGTCCGGGCGAGGTTGATGGGGAAGAAGGAGGGGAGTCCGGCGGGGTTGACCCGGGGAACGGGGAAAAAGGGCGTCACAAAACCTACCCACCTTAAACGGAATCTCGACCCCGAGATTCAGGCTAGTCGGATTAGACAGAGAACGCACTCTTATTATTCCCGGTCGCTTGGTCTTCGCGGCGATGACATGATTGACAAGTCCTTGACTTCGCTTTGGCTTGAGTGGAAGCGGCTCGATGCTCGCGAGACTTGATAACTTTGCTTGCGCTGATGTCCGCCTCGAGTGGTGTGGTTCTTAAGCCGTACTTCTGAGTGGTGGTTGAGGGCACCTTCTAGCAAAGTGTCTGCTTTCCACAATTGAAACAACGAAGATGAGCTATCGGGTTGACCGTTGTAGGCTGTCCGATGGAGTGAGAAGCGCGGAAATATTCCCACTCGAATGCGGGTTGTGACTAGAGTGGAGGTTGGAGTTGAACCGAATCCTTGGTGATGGGGCGGCTAATCGCCGGAAGACGGCTGCCTCGAAAGCCGATTTCATGGAAAGTCGTAGTGCGCCCTTGAAATACCATCTTCCTTTTGCGGCTAACCTCCACAGTTTTGTTCTCATTTTCACAGATGAGGGCTTTATTAACCAATTGGTGGAAGCTGGAGTAATCGTGGAGGATGAGCTGTCCTCTCATGTCTTCACGCATTCCTTCCACAAAGCAGTCGATCTTTTCTTCTTCATCAGCTACGTCATTGGGGGCGTAGCGGGCAAGTTGGTTGAATTTGGTTAGATATTCATTAACTGTCATCTGACCCTGCTTGAGAGCTCTGAACTCGTTCTTCTTCAATCTCATGGTACCGACTAGTACGAAGTTGGTTCTGAAAGCGACTTTGAATTCCGCCCAAGGAATTGACTGCCATGCTGGTTCAATTTCTTCCGCCGCATTTCAAGAACTTCTTCTATGGCGCAAGCGCGACGACAATGGCACTTGTGGGGCTCCAATCATAGATGCTACGGGCCGCTATACGCCTCTCGAATTGTCACCACCTCGGGCAGCGAGGTAGTTCTCCCACCAAGCGGCGGCGGCTCCTTTCAGCTGATGGGTGGCAAAGTCCACTTTGTCTTCTTCTAAGCAGCGGGCGAGACGAAGCTTTCTCTTAGTATCTCTGAGCCAGTCTTCAGCCTCAAGAGGTTCATCGGCTGCGGCGAAAGTGAGGGGCCTTGTCCTGAGGAAGTCTGCAAGCTTGGAATTACGACCGGCTGGTCCAGTCCGCTGATTAGCGAGCAAAGTTTGAAGGATTTGCGTCTGCTGGAACATCACTTGTGCCATTGTCGGGGTTGCTGGTGGCGGAGGAGGTAGATCTTGTCCACGGCCACGACCACGGCCAGTGCCACGGCCTCTTCCTCGGCCAGCTGCAAAGGCACCACGGACTGGGGCGGTGGCTCTTCTTGGCGGCATCTGAAGACACATTGAAGCTCAGAACGAGGGGAGGGGTATATATGAGGGTTTTCTGGCCCTCTAGAGCACAGCAGAAGAACTTCAAACCAACGAAGAAAAAGAATCAAACACAATACAAAGCCTAGAACGACTGCATTATATTAAGGGGGAGGGGTTAGGTGTTACATGACTCCTGAAGCATAGCATATAGGCTAGGCTAAGCCATGACACAAGGTACGAACACAACGTCTACTGACTGGGGTAGAAGAAAGAAAAAGATGCGTGCAGACCAAAAGGCTGCCTAGCAAGCACTGCTAGCTAACCTAAGCTAACTACTCCTCTAGCGGGTGTTGACCACCCCAAGCGGTGCAGTTGCCCAGGGAGCGAGGACGGGAACGGTTGCGACAGAGGTCGAGCAACCGGGAATAAAAGCGAGAACGAGAAAGGCTGCGTCCTCAACGGGAGTCTTCAACGTTGACGGCGGGCGGTGGACTGGGATGTCGCATGCTCTTGTGTGCAGCGATCCTGTTTCGAGGTCCAAGACGTCTGGTCGGTGCCGGGTCACTGAGGATGACGGATGGTGCAGGAGGAGCTGGGGCGTGCATCACAGTGGCTACTGCAACGGCGGAGTTCTCCTGATGTTGTAGATCTTTGGTAGAATTCTCCCTCCTGGAGAGACGGGAAGGAAATAGAAAGGCGACCTCAACAAGAGATCCTTGTGCACCTGGTGCAAGGAAGTCGAGGCGAAGCGTGCTATGTCTTGAACAACATCGGAATAGCAGCTCCTGGGTTGCTTAGTCGGAAAGGTGTGAGCGATGAACTCAACCTCCAAGGAACGAGACTCTCGATCTAGAACCTAGGTCTTCCGGCCTCTGAAGACGGGCCAGTAGCGAACCAAGGTACCGCTTGAGTTTCCGGAGGAATACCGACAAACTCATCGTCGTTCTCACCGTGAGGTAAGAAATCCCGCGGGCCATCGGACGATGATACAGTTTATCTAAAAAAATTTTAAAACAAAAGAGAGAGCCAGCAACGGAGTAGGCCCACACTGTGAGGACCCCAATTTATTTGGCTTGTAATGCTTAACCAACCACCTGGTCCTAGCATCACAAATCAAATAAATTGATCCTCGAGATATGTATACTTCCTAAAGCGTATACACACCTGTTACAAAATTAGACATCAACTCCATTCCAAACATAGAGTCCAAACACCACACTACCAAACGGAAGATAAACAAATAGTAGAGTTATTACAGCATAAAGGCCGATGTGCCATAAGATACACAAATAAACAAGACGGACAATGGAAGCAAAAGTGCCATAAGATGGCTATAAACAAAGCCAATCGCGTGCCTCCAACCCACAAGGCATCGGACCGACCGCCAAGTCTAGTCGCCCACGAACGGCAACACGACTCACGTAGTGAGGCCCTTGGGGCTCACCTTCTTCCTCTGCAACAAAAACATTAAGCAAAGCACCGAGTACAAAGATTGTCTTTGTACCCGCAAGATCGACGTGTGAACTAGCGCACTGCTCATATGCTACATGCGAGCTTGTTTGGTGGAGGCCATATGTTTCATTTGCATAAAGCCAATTTTCATTTGCTATAATATAATACGCTTAGAAGGCAAGTTTGCAATTCGTTTTTAATGCTGAAATAACAAGAAGGATATTAATAACAAAAGAGTAAAGGTGACCAACCTAGAAGTGACTATCCCAATAGTCACCACAACAATAGCACGAATCCCATTCGAACCACCCATCAAGTTTTAATTTAAATTGTTGTAGTCTAGTTCTTACGGGCGTATCCGAGCGTGTCCATAACCTAGGACGAGGCTATTCGAATAGTTTTAACCTCGCAGGGTGTACCAATGTACCCACACTTGCATCGCTTTAAGCCAAAGCACACTCCAAGGTATGTCGCACGGCTAAGTCCTACGAGACTTTTTCCAATATTGTGTATTAACTACGAGCCGCTCGTATGGATAGAAATCCATACGCTACATGGTAAAGCCGAAAGGCAACTACCCACTCGAGATAAAGCTTTTGGACAACTACCATGCTCCCACCTCCATCCCTCCCGCGACCCTGAGCCAATACACGCCAAAGTACTAGGTCAAGAGAGGTCCCATATACTCTAGTGTGGTTAGCACGCAAAATGCTCAAGACGGTGGCGCAAGTAACTCGGTCCTTAATCGACTTGCACCTTTCCATCACACCCAACAGATCACACCGTCTTACCATTGTGCCCAAGTCCAAATCATTTTTGTTTTCATTTTTAATTTTGCAATTAAACATAGCGTAAATGTGAAACATAAAGTTATAGAAAATTTTGTGTGATCAAGGTTACCGACTAAAGTCGATAACCGCTTGATTCTACCGATAGCTAAGCATGTCTAAGCAAATTGACCGGACCTACTAAGTGACAAGAGATCATCCAATGATTTCTAATCACGAGAAATAACCTAGGCTCGTAGTAGAGGAATATCATTTGCCTACAGATTATGCATCTAAAGGATTATCTAACCAATTTAACACAAATTAAGCGATGCATACATACAGTTGAAACAAAATATTAGACTTTAAAATACTGGGATTAACATGATCAAACCGCTTGTTCGTCATTGTTGCTCGTAATGCTCAACTCGCTGCAGAGGATCGCTCTCGTGGTTACCGCAAATGTCGAATCCTAACGATTGAACAAATAACAATGAATAAGAACGAATAACACCGCAAAACTCAACATTCCAATACAAACACAAATTCATACACGTAAACTAGACCATCACAAAAGGAAATCACAAAATAGCACTACAGAGATGCTTCAAATTAGACATGTTTTCAAGTGATTGATCTACCCACTCACTTATTTACCAAGTTAACCACAAAATCAATCATCTTATATGTTTTACCCTTTCTACAGACTTTGATGGTGATTGTGTGCACATCTATTAACTAAGCATCAAATTAACACATTTAAACAACTAGTTACTCTAAACAACCAACATTAGTGATAAGGTCACCAAAACCTACAAGAAACTATTGAAACACTAACCAGTTAATTAGCCAACTATTAGATGCTAACCATTTTTTTTATTTGGGTTGGGCTTTAATAAAATTCAGCTACTAACACACCTAAGCATCACACCCACATATTTAAGGTTATCACAATTCAAAGATGCTACTACTCCAAATCTTACTGCACTGATAAATCAAAAGTACAGAGACAAACAACATGATCATCTAACTATCCCTTTGATCAATCATGACAACAAGAGCTTTGAAACTTAAAGATACTAACTAAACGATTTCATGCTAACCACTACAACGAAAGGGAGTCATCCAGCACTAAACAAGAATCCAAAGCATGAGCATGAAACTAGAATCTAGTTACTGACAACAGAAACGACAACAGGAGACAATTGCAGAGAACAACACCAAAATACTTTCAAACTTCCATTACCAATTTTGATCATGCAATGAGAGTGAACTAATGAACAATCATAAGCATGATTAGCAGCTAACTACAAAGCTTAAGGAGGTGGGCCCCATCACAACAAAGAACGAGGAGCTCAAGGAAGAACAGGAGGCTCGCCGATCAGAGCGGTGGTGATCGCGGCGGTGGAGTGGTGGCGCGGCGAAGGTGAGCTCAAAATGGGTCACCCAGAGTGAATGGAAACTAGGGGTGGCGATGGTGTGGCTTGAGTGGCACCGAGGCGGCGCGGCGACAAACATGGCGGCGGCCGTGGAGGTGATAAGGGCGACGGCGCCATATAGGAATATGATGAAAACTAGCGCGCGCATGAGCCTCGTGGAGGCTCCAGAACTCACCGAATGACGCGGAGCTCAAGAGGTGCGGAGATGGCCCGGCGACGAGAACCTGCGGCGGCGATCAAGGGGCCATCGAGGAGGGAGCAACCTGAGCAAAAATAGGGGAAAAGAGAGATGGAGATAGCTCGAGTGAGTGCACTAGATGGTGCTAGCGCGAGCAATTACCCTAGGAACTAACTCACCGGAGATGAGGACGAAGATCCAACTTTCGGCCGAAGAAGAGGGACACCTAAATTCAACGGCCCCCTGCGAGTGAAACTCAAAATTAGCTGAGGGGAAAACATGATAGGGATCTGGAACACGATATGACGCGAAAAGGATAAGATGAGCTTCATTGGTTGTGGTGTTGACACGGCGGTGGCGGCACGGTTGTGCACCAGAGCTCGAGCACTACTATGATTTGAGCTCAGAAGGAGCAATGGGTGACAGGGGATTGCTTAATGGTGTCTAAAGAAGGAAGAGAGAGCTTTAGGTGAGCTTAAGTAGGGACGAGGGCGGAGGAAACAAGAGGCGGAGCTTCTCGGCACCGAGACGCAAGGAAGAAAAAGCGGTGAGGCAGAGAGGTAGATGACGGGCGATTAATGCCGCACCAGGGTATGGGCTAGCAGCGGATGATGCGGCCGAGGTGAAGCGCGCGAGGAAACCGAGAATGGACGGCGAGGCGAGGTGGCACGCATGCATGCCGCCGGCAGACTCACTCGAGCGAGAGGTAGGTGACGACCTGACAAATGGGGCCCGCCTGTCAGCAACAGCAGCAAAGCGGCGCGAACCAGAGTCAAGTGCGGCGTGAACAGTTGGTCTGACTCGATCAAGAGAATGTCGACCGCTGGATCTGAAATGGACGGTCGAGATCTCTGTATGCATTCGGACCGGTCGATTGCATACGCGCACGTGGATCGTTCGATTTGCATCGGACGGTCGACAATGATCTGGAGCGAGGCGGTGCAGCTAGTTGACGCGACCGAGTCAAGTGGTGCGGGTCGGGCTCGAGCCCAAGTGGGGTTTGAACCCGAGGAACAGTGATTTCAGATTTGAATTAAAAAGACAGAGAGGGTTTTGGGAATTTTTAGAGGTAGCTCCTGAGCTCCAAAAATTCTGAAATTTTGATGGAAGCTTACTGGAACAGAGATCAACATTGTGTAATTTTTCCAGGAATTTTCATGCAATAGATTTCTCCCAAGAAAATCCACAAGTTGCTGACCAAGGGTTTGACCAGATTTGTAAACTGGTTTGACTTGGCCATTTGAAATAGCAATTAAAATCTAAAAATTGTGAAATAATTCAGGGAGGTATTTAGGATGATCATGATGATGGGGAAAATAATTTCAGAGGATGATCACAAGTTGGAAAGCTAAGAATTTGCTGACAACAATTTCCAATCACAAGAATTAAATTCTAAAAATTGGAAATTGCTAGGAAAAATTGTAGAAACTCTCAAATGATTTCATGAGGCATCAAAAGTTTTTATTTCTCCTCATAATTTACATTTGAAATACAAACCCTAAGTTAGGGCTGTTACACACACAAGGAGGTAAGTAGAGAACTAAGAGGGATGAGTAAGAGCAATAATTATGCTATATTTTAATGAAAGCTTTCTCTTAATTTTTGAAAATAGAACTCAAGTCCTTAGGCTCGACCAGTCTAGCTAAGGCTCCTACAATGATGCTCGATACACTCTGTCGGACCCGGATTTCCTAATCCGTAATCCTCCGTGAAACACTGTATATTCCTCTGGATCGAGAGCTAGCACTCACAGATACATCATCAATCAATTCATACATGGCGAAACCATACCATTCATTAATTTAGCACAACAAGGTTTACATAGACCTCGTGGTCGAAGTTTACAATACGACGAACAGGCCAAATTGATTACATTACAAAAGCGAAGCGACAACGGAAGCAAAAAGGGGTGAGAGCACATCTCTCCACGAGCAAGCGATGGGGAAACCGTGTGCGCTTCGATATTAACCAAGGCTTGATAATATTGATGCACGCAAGTACCGACGAGTCAATCGGATCAAGAGACTAGAACATCTAAAGACTACACTACGCTTCATTATCTCTGGGCCTCCAACTCGGATCCTCGTAATAGTCGTAATCTCCGGAGTTCCCGCTCCGAGGGTTTTGGGGAGAGAGCGAGGATGAGCACAACTTCCGTGCTCGCGAGCCAATACACAATGCAATAATATACATGCAAGGCTTAACAAGGATGGCTCAGGTTCTTTTATTTGCTAAAGCAACCTTTTCAATTATCATAATTACAAAGTCCTATTACTTAGCATTTTTAACAAATTGCATTTTTGTTAAATAGAGTAATTGTGCAATAATTTATAACAATGAGAGGTTCCTCCGTTGAAACTCTACCTTATGCTTACTTTTGATTGGGTCTGTCCCCAATTACCAACATCACTGAGTTCAAGCACTCAGGCAAAATCCAATCTCAGGGCTAGGTGAGCCCACCACATTTTTCATCCCATCCACAAGGTTTTTGAAATAGAACTAACTCGAGTAAAGATTCCCATGTCCGCCTTTGACCGTAGGCGCTACTGTTTAAACATTTAGACTCGCAGAGGTTGTACACTTTACCCACAAGAGATAGTCATACTCATTACCCCACATGATTCCTTAGTCATGTAGTTGAGCGACTGTCACAAAGAACCTTTCAAAATATCTCACCCTTCCGTCATCTCACCTATATGGGGTTACGCCCATATGTTGGTGCGGGATGTCACCCCCTACATCTTGTTGTAGAAGGCACTTCACCATCGGTGTCCCATTCAAACGTGATCAAGCTCACACTTGCACCCTTTATTGTCCCTTTCGTGAGACCGACTTTCAAGGTTCAATAAATCTACTAAGCCAAGTTGCGCTATGCACTTGTGGTTGTACTTGTTTTACACGGGAGGTCATGACAAGATTAAGTCCTTAGGGTTGTCTAGGCGGATCATTTCACACATTAACATTCTTTGGGCTGCATTCGCACCCATCACATACTCTTCAACACACAAATCGCCTGCATAAGAATAAAGAATATTAGGGTTTTGAGGAGTAAAACCAAATCACCACATTTATCTCAGTCATGGACCACCAATGACTGCCCAAATCATTTTTATGTTTAAAGGGATGACGATTGGGACATTTTAATATCCCAGATTTAAGCAAGACTAGCATGTCGCTTAAGTACAACCTATAACTAGTATTACCACATAGTTACTACGGTGACAATGGTTAAGGGATTCAAGTTGTCAAGGATGGCGTAATAATTAGTTAATCATCAAATGGGTATTAACTACCTTAAGCTTTAACATACATTTGCTTAAAGAATTAAAGTATGCAATTTGCTATTTTAAAAGAATATAATTTGCATAAAATGTAGGCTCAATATGATCAAAGTATTGACTCGCCTGGGATATAGGCTAGAGGATCTTGATAATCTTGGGCTTGATCAACTTGGGGGTCTCCGGCGTCTTCAAATCCTAGTCGGACGAACGTACCGGAAAAAGGCACAGACAAGCAAAAAGAGCAATTAAATACAAATGAACAACAAATAAACTCCAAATTGAACAAGACCTATGCCATTAGCAAGATCTTGAATTTACAAATTTTTAAAAATTTACTTTACAATTTTTGGAGTTGAAATGGGGGAGTTATTAATATTTAAAGTCTTACTTTTAAACTAAAATAGAAAAAGAAAAAGAAATACAAAACAAAAAGAAACAAGCGGCGGCCCACGGACTAGCTTTTGGCCCAGCCCAAAGCCTTGGGCCAAATGCACGCGCGGCCCGGTGGGGCGGCCTGCCCTAAAGAAAGAAGAGAGGGGCTCGGCCGCCAAGAAAAAGAAAAGGGGGTGCAGGAGAGGAGGAGGCGGCGGCGCGCAGAGAGGAAAGGAGGGCGGCGACGCGCTGGGCGGGAGGCGCGGCGGCGCACGGGGAGGAGAAGAGGGAGGCTCGGCGGCGCGCAGCGCGCGGCGCGGTGGAGGCGAAGCGGCGAGGCGCCACGGCACGCGAGCGACGCCGAGAAGCGACGACGCAGGAGGCGGTGACGCGCCAAGGGCGGCGGCGACGACGCCACCGAGCCGGTGAGGAGGGCACCAAAGCGGCGGTGGCGGCGACTCCGGGAGGTAAGTCTCTCGGCCTTCTTCTTCTTCTTTCTTCTTTCTTCCTCGGGTTCTTGCTTGGGGATGAAGGGGGGGAAACGGGGAGGAACGAGGGGGGGGAGGCGCCGGGGTTAGGGCTTTTAAAGCCGGCAGAGGAGGAGCGGGGAGAAGGGGGGTCCGGGCGAGGAGGAGGACGAGCGTGCGGCGACGGTGATGATGGCGCCAGGGCGTGCACGGGTGAGGCGGCACAACAGGCACGAGTGTGGAAGAGGAGGTGGCGTGCACGCGAGAGAGGAGAAGGCACGAGCGGGGAGAGGACGGCTCGGCGATGGCGTGCGCAGGTGGGAAGAGAATGGCAGGGGGAGCTCCCGGGTGGCAGAGCACGCGAGGGGGGAGGGGTCCGGGCGAGGTTGATGGGGAAGAAGGAGGGGGTCCGACGGGGTTGACCCGGGGAATGGGGAAAAAGGGCGTCACAAAATATCAGTATGGTAATGCTAGTACAAATATCTATATTATGACATGAGCAATGTTGAGCTTGATAATGATAAGCTATTTTTATTCCTGTATGTCTAGCTGCTTTTAAGGAACATGCAAGTGTTGCAATTAGATATTGATTTACAAAAGTTGTGAACATTTCTCATGTAATTGTAGTAAACTAGTCATGGTCATTGGTTGTTCTCCTGTGGTTCAAAACTATACCACCTATCATGTCGCATTCATTATGCTTTTCACAGCGATAAAAGTGTTTTTTTCATTTTTGGATTAGAAGTAAGTGGTAAACCATATAAGAATCATACAAACTTATAGTATAGGTATTAAATATGTGTATTTTTACAATTCCGTAGAATCGCCGATTCTACGATTCGATACTACGATTCGATCCTACCGGAGGCAAATCGATCCAACTTAGGATCTCGACTCTGACTACCTTGCTTCTAACCAAGTTTTGAACATAAGGCCGACCTCCATATATAGATATGATGCATGCACACGAGTATCCAGTTCCCACTAACATGTGCTGATGTGCAGATATGCTATCCTTGTGCAATGATGGATGCATAATTCATGGTACATGGTGGGAAGAGTTAGATTCTGTTATTTCCTATTTACATGTTCAAAATTTATACAAACAGTATCAAAACACTCCAGTGGAAAAACCGGTTAGGCTTCATCTCATCACTCACAAAAATGAAGGAAATAACATCTGTTGCAGTAGTCACAAACGCATCGTGCAGCACAGCAGCTGCAACACTAGTCTGAACTCTGAAAAAATAGCACAAAAATATAACACAGACAAGCCAAGGATCCCTTTCACTTTGAGGGACTCAGGAATTTCGTCAAACACCTAGAGTGCAACATTCAGAGCATAGGATCGAATTGTAGACTGCGAGGCTGTGACAAACTGGGAAGCACTGACACGTCTCAAATAGGCCAAGTCCGTGTCGAACACCGTGTCGAACACGGACACAGCTCCGACACGGCTTGGACATGTATTGGAAGCGTGTCGGAAATTACAGCATCCTACGAATCAAGTATTCAAGTATATATGTTATGTTTATAGTCTTGCAACTCTTGCTGATCATGTTACTTCTTTTCCTAGGTTAATGAAATTCTGATTTCTGATAATAGTATTCATATGAACAATTGAACATATCATGATTTATGAATTGACTGCAAGAAGAATGAAGAATGAAGATGCGAGGACCATCTTTGAGAGGTACATATTCCGAGTTTACTTTACACTTTACAATATTTCAATTTGACAAGTATACGTGTAATTTATTCTTATTATTTAAATATATATAGTCGTGTCGCCGTATCGGTATTTTTAGGAAAATGGCGAATTCCCGTGTCGGTGTCGTGTCCAGGGATCCAAAACCCGTTCCCGGGGGAAATCCCGGTCGCTGGCCAGAAAAAAAACCAGCTGGTAACCGGATTTCCCGGAAAAAAACCAGACGAAATTTGATTGAATTTGCTTAAAAACCATCCAAAATTAAAATTTTGAAATTTGACTTTGCAAAATCCGAAAAAACCGACCAGTTTAGGGTTTCCCGGTACCCACCGGTAAGTCTGGTTACCGGCGGTAACCGGCCGATTTTTTTTAACCCTAGTCGTGTCGACGTATCCGTGTCCGTGCATCATAGGTGACAAACTAAACTGCCATTTATTTATGCAAATGTGTGAGTCTGATAAAACCACCCAATGACATACGCATTATTCACACTCATTTGTCTCATTAACCAATTATGGATCAGTAGTGCACACTAACACTAAAGAACAGACGAGAGAAGTCACGTACCTCCGCGAGGGCAATGCCAACACGAAGTACTTCCACATGAAGGCCAATGCGCGGCGCCGCAAGAAGCTTATCCCTAGACTTTCACTTGGCGTCCGCGTCGCCACGAGCCAAGAGAACAAGTTGGAGATGTTGGGAGATTACTTCATGGAGATCATGGGATCTCCAGCGTCGGTAGCACACCTGTTGAGGCTGCAAGCACTCAGCCTGCCCTCCCTCCTCCCCTTCGGAGCTGCTGCTCTGGAAGCCCCTTCTTGGAGGATGAGGTCAGAATTGCCATCATGGCGATGCTGTCAGAGAAGGCACCAGGGCCAGATGGATTCTTCGGGCTGTTTTACAAGCTCTGTTGGCCAACCATCAAGGGAGATCTACTGAACGCCATCGCCAAATTCCACAACGGAAATGCTCAAAACTTTCACAAACTCAACTTCGCCAACCTTACACTGCTTCCAAAGAAGGACGAGCCAGAAGCTGTCGAGGACTTTCGTCCGATCAGTTTAATACACAGCTTCGCCAAGATCATAACCAAATTAATGTCACTACGGCTCTCCTCCGTTATTGGCGAATTGGTGTCGCCAGTGCAATTGGCCTTCATTATAAAGTGTTGTATCCACAATAATTTCAAACTGGTTCGTAACACCGCGGTGACCCTACATAGGAAGAAAATTCCCGCCGTCCTCCTCAAGATTGATATTATGAAGGCCTTCGATACTTTATCCTGGGAGTTTCTGTTGAGTGTTCTGACGCAACTTGGCTTCGACAGCAGATGGCTTGGTTGGATCACCGCCATCCTTCGTACGATAACCACGTCGATCCTGCTTAACGGCGGTTGTGGTCCGCCCCTGTCCTTCGCGCGGGGTGTGGCAGGGGGACCCGCTCTCCCCCGCCCTGTTCATCATGGCTATGGACGTCCTGCAGGCTGTGGAGAGATGGGCCATGTGTCGGGGGTTGCTAAGCCCCCTTGGCCGCCTGATGACAGAGCCGCGCATCTCCATCTACGTAGACAATGATGTGCTCTTCTTCAACCCTTCATCCCAAGATTGTGAAGTGGTGAGGAAGTTGTTGTTCATCTTCAGCAGGGCATCTGGTCTCACCTCCAACCTGACCAAGAGCTCCATCATGACCATTCGCTGCGATGATGAGATCAAGATGGCGGTCACGGCCGCGTTGTAGTGTCGACGACTTCGCTTCTCGATCACATACCTTGGACTCCCGCTCTCAATTCGCTCTCTCAGGAAGAGCGACATTCAGCCGCTCATCGACAAATTCTCAAAAAAGTTAGTTGGGTGGAAACCTAAACTCCTAACTCCAGGCGGGCGCGTCGTACTCACCAGATCTGTCTTGATGGCGTTGCCGGTTCACTTCATGACAGTCTTCAGGCTTCCGTAGTGGGTGATCAAGTTAATAAACCGTAAGTGCCGTGCTTTCGTTTGGAAGGGGTCTGACTCTATCAGCGACGGTCATTGCTTGCTTGCCTGGTCAAAAGTCTGGAGATCGATCCGATGTGAGGGGTTGGGTATCCACGATTTGGCGTCACTCAGTACTGCACTCCGCCTTCGCTGGCACTAGAATAGCTGGGATCCCGAGCCAAAGCCATGGCATGGCGTGACGATCTGCGAAGACGCGGACATCCCGCCCATGTTTAGGGCAAGCCGCTACTATTCGGCTGGGTGACGGCTCGTGCGCGTGCTTCTGGCATGATCACTGGATCAAAGGTGGGCGCTCGGTTGCCGATGTCGTACCGACCCTGTTCTCCTTTGTCAAGAAAAAGAACAAGTCTGTTGCGGAGGCTTTTGCTAACAATTCCTGGACTAAGGACCTGAAGGGGGGCTGTCACTGCTGGCGTTGGCGCAGTACTTGAAGTTGTGGGACATTGTCGCCGGCACTCCGCTCCGCGCCGGTAGGAACAATGAAATTACGTGGAGGCACTCAGTTGACGGCAAGTACTCGGCTTGTTCTACCTATCAGCTCTTCTTCGCCGCTTCAACAACCTTCGCTTGCCACAAGTGCATCTGGAAATCTAAAGTGCCGTTGCGATGCAAATTTTTTATGTAGTTGGTCATTCATGGGAAGTGCCTCACCAATGATAATCTCCAACGACGCGGTTGGCCCCATCTCGGGTGTTGTTCTCTTTGCAATCACCCTGGCGAGAGTTGCAAGCACCTGTTCGTTGACTGTCCCTTCTCGACTGAGGTCTGGGCAAGATTCAGGACATGGAGCGACATCCAGTTCTCAATTCCCTACGCGGCGATGTCTAGCTCCCAAGATTGGTGGTTTACCACGAGAAAGTTAATCTCAAAACCGTTCCGACGGGATTTTGACACGGTGACCATCATCGTTCACTAGTGTATCTGGAAAGAGTGTAATGCCAGAATCTTTGAGGGACGCTACCGGCCTACGACCGGTGTGCTCTGGAGTATCAAGGAGGAAATCTTCTCGTGGAAGGCTGCCGGATGCGTTTCAGCTTTTTAGTCTACTGTGTGTAACTTGTCGGTACTACCTTAGCACGGTCGTTTAAGGCCGCAAGGTAGTTTTCCGTTTCAGAGAGCTTTCTCTCTCTCTCTCTCTCTCTTCTTGTTTCCCTGAACTTGTTCTCCCATTCTTAATATATTTGGCCTGGGAATCTTCCAACCGGCCCGTCGAAAAAAATCTAAACAAGTTAAATTGATGACACATGAAATCTGGCAATCATAAACTCAAACCCGAAGCAATGTTTAACAAGAGAAACTGGGGAAGAGTGTGTAATTATAGATTACCAAGTTCGTGCTCTCAACGATGACACGATTCTGCGACCGGATGACCCGCTTGATGAGCCCACTCTTCCCCCTTGTCCTTGCCTCTTAGGATCATCACTTGGCTGTAGAGAGAGAGAGAGAGTTGCAAATCTTGACAGAACAAGAAGAGGCGGAAGAGGAATGGGGCGAACGAAGAAAGAAATTACGTTGTCACCACGGACGATCTTCCAGTTCCTGATGAGCTTCTCCGCAGCTTTCCACCCCACTAGAAGGTGATCCGTGCCAATGGCGCAGATACAAAAGGTGGTAGGGATGACGAATCTATGTATTTTTATTTGTGTTCTGCCGATCTTTTGTTGAGCCAGTAATTATCCATGCGAAGTAAATATCAGGTTTGTTCTGTATATGTTGTAAGTCTGTAAACCTAATGAACGGAAATTATGTGCGATTGAAAAAGGAAATGTTGTTTTCCCCCCTCTTTTCTGGATAAACAATATAAGGATATCAAATTGGGAAATGTACTAAGCAGCAGCTTGTATGGCGGAAGAGGGTGTGGTATAAGACTGTGATTAATCGTTTAGCATGCGCGAAGCATGCAAAGTGAATATCAGCGAATTGAAATAGAACACGATAACTAAAGAGGGAAAAGCAGGTTTTCTTTCAGTGCAGAGAATGAAAAACTGTGAACCATGGGAAATGACAAATAAAGATAAGGAACTCTTCGTGTTACTGAGGACAACACACATATCAAGGAAAAGAGGGGGTGTCTAGATGCAGGTAGAAAACGATGACCTTCGTGCTACATAAAAAGGTATACGGTACGTCAACTGAAGCGTGAGGACGATAGAACCTCAATAGAGTTTTAAGTGTGTTGATATAAAAAGGAAACTACACCTAGAGAATAGTTCTTGGGAGTGTTGATATTATAACAGAAAACAACGAAGCTAGGTAGGATTTATGGGATCTTTTTTTTCGAGGAAGTGTAAAAGCTTTGCATATTTTTTCATTAAGCAGAAAAAAAACATAGCCGAATACAGATAGGAAAACAGAAACATAAAAGACTCTGAGCACGACCAGAAGCACGACCCTCAGAGAAAAACTACAATAGAAAAAGGCAGAACACGCTACCACATCGGAGCAAAGACTTGAACTTGAGGCCACATCAACTCCACTCATTATCACACTGTCGGCCAAAGCTACAACGAGGAAGGGGGAGGTCATATACTCCAAGCCGACGCCTCCAAGGAGGAAACGATGCCGGAGGTGTCGCTGTCAACCGATCCGGTAGGAACCGAATATGAGGTTTCCACCTCGGAGAAGTCAAAAGAACTCAGGAAGGGTGAGGAACTGAAGCTCCAAGACAACGCCTTCAAGGAGGAAAATGACACCCGAAGATGTCGCCGTCGCCGAATCCAGCAAAAGCCAGATCAAAGGTTTTCACTCGGAACATGGCACCACACCACCCCCACAAGCTTCCGTCGTTGCCCACCATGGCCACCCCGCAACAGCACCGCTGCAGCCACCTTCTCGCTGGCCATCGCCCAAGGGCCAATCGGATTCAGTGGAGACACCAGATCCAGACGACTCAGGCACCCTAGGCCAGCCTTATTGGCCATGCACCCTAGGCCAGCCTTATTGGCCATCTCCACTGACTCCTGTAGCAGGAGCACCGTCGGCCGACAACTGGGGTCAGGGCTGCCCCGCTGACCCAGATCCACCTTTGCTCATCACCCGAAGCACCCCAGCCGAAGCCACCTCTTCACTTCACCTCTGCACGATCCACCTTCGCCAACTCTCGCCGGCTCCACCTCAGGGCGCCTCCCGTCTTTTCGACCGAAGCCTCGTCACCGGAGTCTCCTTCGGAGCGAGGCCTCAGGCTTCGCCCATCTTGCTGCACGGCGCAACCCGCTGGTTCCATGCGCCACCAACTACGACGCGCATCGACACTGGCCTCAGGCCCGGCCCCCTTCAGTAGCAACTCCGCGCGCTTCGGAGTGAGGCAGGCCTCCACGCAGCGCCTCACAACGCCCAAAGGACATCGGGACCCCCCTTGCGCCTATGCAGACGCCCGCCTCGCCTCCGCCTTGTCAGTCTTTTTTTTCATGCGGACGGTATTTTGCTAGTGGGTGGGTTGCTTGTAGACTGAAAAGGTGGTGAGGCAGGGCTGGCATGAAAAAGTATGACGCTTAGGAAAAAGGGAAAATAGAACTATCTAAGTATATATGCTACAACAATATGTGATAGAGGCATCAGAGAGGACAAACCTTAGTGATGACAATAATATTGTTGCTGTTTATAACCTAAAGCAGGTGCTAAAGATGAATCTAAAAGCTAAACATATATGGATGCGCAACAGGCAGAATCGTTAGAAAGAGGTGCTGTAATATCTCTTAAACACTGAACAGTCTGTAAAGGTGTATCTGAGGTGTCTAGATGGAAGGAAAATGGGAATGTGCTATATATAGCGAAGAAGCTCCAGTGGCTGGAAGCATGTTATGGACATAAGAGAACTAATGGCTAATCTTAGTGCGAACCTGTGGATCAGGAGTTGGTTCGGTAGGAGCTTCGTCAGTAAATAGCTTTTTCCGTATATTTTCTGTGCACGGTGTCTCCTTCGAACTGAAAACAATGAGATGCAGGTGCAGCTTTAGTGATAAAGTCTCAATGTGAGCAAGGAGTGGTTTTTTTTTTTTCTGAATAGAGCAGACAAAAGAGGATATATAGAAAGGTAAATACAATGAAGCAATGATAGTGATAGTAGCCTGGTCTGGTGTAACAGGAGGCGTGTTCTTGATGTGGCTGTCGCTTATCTGTTTTGTCGTGGAGAAGACATCGCAGTGTGTTAAGGAAAGGAAAAAGCTACGGAAATAGTTCATATAGCGATAACGATTGATAATGTCGAAGAGGAGAGGCAGACTGAAAGTACGTAAAAAACAATGAAGCATAAATGTATTTAAGGGTATTGATTGACCATGTTCTATGTGGTAAGTAAGACAATAGGGTGTAGTGACGATAATACTCTCGTTGCTGACTATAATATGAAAGTAGTGTAAAAGGCGAATCTTAAAGGTTGAATGCTTTGGAAGGAGAGGAATAGTAGGGTTTTCAATAACAAGTAAAGTTCCTTATCTGTATTCTTACAACGGATTCAAGATGAGCATAGCCTCTGGCGCTTGGCTGGGGCTAATGGTCAGGAGGCGCCTTCTTTTAGGAGATTTTCCTCTTAGGTCGTTTTAGTTCGGTTTTTTGTTTTTGTTTTTGTTTTGCTTTGCTTTGCTTTTTGTTTTGGTTTTGTCCTGATGAGTTATATTTCCCTTCGTCTGTATTTTCGTTCTTCTCTTTAATGAAATGATGCGCAAGGTTCTTGCGCGTTCTTGAAAAAGAAAGGCGAAGATGTATGGACGTGATGTGAATGTATGACAACAACAATAAAGGTACTGTATAGACATAGTATAGAATGAAATGGAACAAAATATGTACAGCCAGAGAGTGTGTGTGTATTAGAATAGGATAAATCTATTGGACTACAGGTAGGCAAAACATGTGCGTAGATGTAACGAACAGCAAAAGTAGTATATATGGTATCAAAAAACTAGAAAATGACCTGTATGATGGTACTGTAGAGGGGAAAAATTAGGACACGAATAGTTTGTTGAATGATAATGGTTTAGCTATTTTATTAAGAGTAGCAGCTAAAGGAATTATTAGAGAGGGCAAAAAAAGATCTATTAAGGAGGATAATTGGAAAAACAGGTAGGCACCTGTAACAGTGTATCTGGATGAGAATGCTAGTGTTGTAATTCAGTTGAGCGTAGGTTGTCATGTATCGAAGATGGTGTTTCTGTTCGAAGTTGGGTTAATGAGACATTTGGTTGTTCAGTGCTGATTTGTTGCATGTAGGCTGAATGTGAGGAGCTAGGACTTGCACGTGTAGGCGCTACAATAGGATGCCTTGGTGGCTGGTGCAGATATCTTGATAAAATAGGTAGAGTTGTGAGTTGTAGCAAGATTTAGGGGAGAAAACAAAGAACTGAATGTGAAGGGAGGCACACAATAGTTGAGAAGGAAGTATACCTTCGACGAAATGAAGCGATTTATGGTATGGAGTCGTCTGTGTAACATCTGCATGCTGAACTTGCACTTAAGGTTGTATGCCCTGTGGATTTATTTGGAAACTCAGGTAATACACATGTAGATAACGCACAACAGTAACTGAAGCATGTAGGTAACGAAACAGTAAAAGTAAAGAAAAACCGGAATGGCCTCTGAATATTTTCGTCAAAGTTCCGACGAAAATCGCAATTATGGATTCTTTTTGTCCAGTTGCTAGTATGGTGTGGGTATCAAATCGTGTCGCACATTCGTCCCACATGTCTAATCGGATTTCACGGCTACTAAATATAGGAAGAAAAATAAAGACTGTTTCTGTGGTGTATTTAAAGCTTACGTATTGTATAAGTGAATAGCTATATAATGTAAGAGTGTTGTATACACCTGACATCACGAAGCATGATTGTCCTCTTTAACGAAGTTGTAGATCGTGAGGTAGTTTGTGTTATGAATAGCGATTGTATTCGTTATGAGGCTAATGAGCCAATATATACACATATACATATACATATACAAGTATAGATATGGCATATATGCAGGTAACCCCTTATATAATGGAAAAATACACAGCTAATGATATACATCTAATGCCCTCCTCAAACTTATGGTGGATCAACAACATGAAGTTTGGAGAGATAGAAGCTGTGCTGGGCTCTAGTCTGCACCTTTGTGAAGAAGTCTGCTAATTGAAGTTCTGAAGACACATATTGAAGAGTAACAACCTGGTCCTGCACCTGTGTCCGCATGTAGGAAGCATCAACACCAATATGTTTAGTAAGCTCATGCTTCACCGGATTTATAGCAATGCTAATAGCCCCTGTACTATCAGACAAAAGAGGAGTAGGTGCTGAAATAGAAACACCAAAATCCTCAAGTAACCACCGTAGCCAAGTTACCTCCGTTGTCAACAAAGCCATAGCTCGCAACTCAGGCTTAGCACTCGAACGAGAAACTGCTGTTTGCTTCTTAGTCTTCCAAGTAATGAGAGAACCACTAAGAAAAACACAATAAGCAGAGAGAGACCAGCGATCAGAGTGATCACTAGCCCAGGTGGCATCAGAATATGCCTGGAGCTGTAAAGAGCTAGAGCGAGGAAAAAACAGACGACGAGTGATGGTTCTACGAAGATATCATAGAACACGAAGAAGATGACTATAGTGGAGCTGAGTGGGAGTAGAAACAAACTGACTCAAGATATGCACAGGGTATGAAATATCAGGACGAGTGACACATAGATAAACAAGACTCCCAACAAGATGATGATAGCGAGTAGAATCAACAAGAGGCTCACCATCAGTGGGCCGAAGATGAACATTAAGTTTGATAGGAGTCTCAGCGGTGTGTTGACCAGTAAGAGAAGCACGAGCAAGAAGATCCTGGATATACTTTTCTTGGGACAGATAGAAACCCTCAGGTGTAGAAATAACCTCAACCCCAAGAAAGTAGCGAAGAGGACCCAGATCAAACATAAGGACTGCTCATTAAGACGCTCCTTCACAAAGATGATGTACCGATGATCATCTCTAGTAATGATCATATCATCAACATATAAAAGGAGAAGCATCCGACCACGAGGCGAAGTGTGAATAAAGATAGCAGGATCATGAGCACTAGCAAAGAAACCAGCTGCAGTGATAACAGAAGAGAAATGATCAAACCAGGCACGAGGAGCTTGCTTGAGGCCATAAAGAGATCGGCGAAGGTGACAAACCATACCCTCAGGAATAGAATACCTCTGTGGTGGCTGCATATAAACCTCTTCACGTAGCTCACCATTGAGAAAGGCATTCTTGACATCAACCTAAGAGATGGACCATGCCCGAACAGACGCCACAGTAAGGAGAGTACGAACGGTGGTCATGTGAGCTACAGGAGCAAATATCTCATCTTAATCACGACTATGCTCCTGCTGAAAACTACGTGCCATAAGACGAGCCTTGTAGCGCTCAAGGGATCCATCAGAGCGGGTCTTAACCTTGTAAACCCACTTGCACGTGACAACACGCGCAGGAAGGGGAACAAGATCCCACGTGCCAGTACGTTTAAGAGCAGCAATCTCATCTGCCATTGCATGCTACCACTCCGGATGAACAGCAGCATCACGATAAGAAGTCGGTTCGGCAAGAGCCACTAAACAAAAGCACGCAGGAGGCCAAATAGACTAGCGATCATGAAGAGCATATCGAGGAGAGGCCGAAGAAGATGAACCATCAGAAAAAGATGGTGCATCAGAAGAATCCTCAACTCGCGGACGACAAGTGTAGTAGAGAGGATAAGAAGGACGAAGGCAGGGAGAAGCCTCTGGAGAGGGTGGTGGTGGCGAAGGAGACGGTGAAGGAGGAACCGAAGAGGGCAAAGAATGTGATAGAGGTGTGGTGACTATGGGGGTGGCAGAAAAAGTCAGAAAAGAAAGTGACTCGATAAGAGTGCTGGAGTGGTGGAAGGAGAAGAATGAGGGTAGAAAGGACGAGACTCATCAAAAGTGATGTCCCGAGAAACCCGCATCCATCGGCCAACAGTATCCCAACAACGATATCCCTTATGCTCAACGCTATAGCCCCAAAAAAAAAAGGCATTCCACGGACTGAGCGGTCAGCTTGGTACACTCACGAGGTGCAAGAATAACATAGCACACACACCCAAAGAGACGAAGACTAGAGTAATCAGGAGTCTTTCCACAAAGACGCTCAACTGAGATCCCACCCTAAAGAGCAGAAGAAGGCTGAATATTAATCAGAAAAGTAATAGTAGAAACAGCCTCAGCCCAGAAGTGTGATGAGACAGCAGAAGCAAGCATAAGACCACGGGCTGTCTCAAGAAGATGATGATGCTTCCATTCAGCCACACCGTTCTGGGCATGAGCACTAGGGCAAGAAAACTGAGAGAGTGCCTTGCTCAGCAAGAAAACTACGAAGGACTCCTGATAAGTATTCCCCAGCAGAGTCAGCACGGAAAACACGAATAGGAGAATTAAACTGAGTATAGATCATGGTGGCAAAAGTCTTGTAGATGGATAAAACCTCACTACGAGATGACATAAAATATATCCACGTGTGGCGAGAGAAATCATCAATAAAAATTATATAATATTGATGACCTCCTTTTGAAACGAATGGAGCCGGACTCCCTATGGAGGACGGCTGCCATGACGTAAATCCTTCTTCTTCTTGTAACAGGTCTGCTGTACATGTCCATCCTTGTTGCAGTAAGTACAGTATAGTCCCCTACCAACAGCAGCTGCCACTGGTGAAGGAGTAGCTGGAGACGGAGCGAGTGTAGAAAACAGAGAAGCTGCCAGAATCGAAGATAACGACGATGACAACAGTAAACCCGCAACACGAAGGCGAATCTCCTTAGCACGAACAGCAGCAAGGGCCTCCAACAAGATCACACGAGGGTGGCGTGCCATCAACTGAGCACGAGTCTGCTCATACTCAGCAACAATTGGGCATAGAACGTGTCCACAATGGCATCTCCCTGTTGCAGTGACTGCTCCTGACGCACAACAGAAAGATATAATGAATCACTAGAGGTTCGTAGCGGTTGCGCAGATGTGTCCACATCAACTATGCTGAAGCCAAACCAACAACATCCCCAGTGAATTGCACCTCCATGCTAGCAACCAGAATAGCAGAGGCATGGGCATCCTCATCAATCCATGTCTTGTAGGCAGCATACTGAGTCTGAAAAGTCTCTATGGCATCCTCAAAAACCTCATATGCCTTTGTTTAAGCATCTTCGGAAGCATCCTTCAGGAGTAGAGGCTCAGCAGGCAGAGCAGAGTGAGGCGGACAAGGCAACTCGCCAGTAAGAAACTCCCAAAGGCGCTGACCACGCATGTGGAGGCACATATGCTGAAACCAGTCTCGATAATTGAGACCATTGAAGATCACCGGGCAGCGAGGAACAGAAACAGTGCCCATTGGTAGGTGGCGCTGGACGGCGCGGCGACCAAGGCAATGAAGTCTAACAGGCGGCGCGGCAACCAAGGCAACGAAGTCTAACAGGCGGTGCTGGGCGGCGCGGCGGTTAGAATGACGTACTGATATAATTTTTTTCCTTTCTTTTTTTATTTTTATTTTTCTTTTTTTTGGGTCGGCTCGTTAAAACGGCCTACAGGCCAACAGAGCACACGGGGGAACCAGGGGAACTAGGGTTCCCCCATGCAGTTGCTCCGACGGCGGGTGTCTCCAGCGATGAGCGGCTCTCCGACGAGCGGCCCCGAGCGGCTCCCCGTAGGCGGCCCCGAGCGGCTCCCCGTAGGCGGCCCCGAGCAGCCCCCGGGCAAAGAGGCGGAGGCGGAGGCGGAGGCTGCCGCGACGCCTCGTGCGACTGAGCGAAGGCGGAGGCGGCCACGGCAGCTCGTGCGGCCGAGTAGAGGCGAGCGCATGGATGAGACGCATGTGCGGACATCGATGAAGCCATAGGCGGTGGTGGAGACGAGCGCGTGGATGGCGATGCGCGGGCGGATGTCAACAAAGCCGTAGGCGGCGATGGAGATGAGCGTGTGGACGATGACGCGCGGGCAGATGTCAACAAAGCCACGGGTGGTGGCAAAGACGAGCATGTGGACGTCGAGCTCGGGCAACCTACTACTGACGACGGGTGGCAAAGAAGCAGTAGACGAATCGCAAGCGGCTCGGGCGGCGATGAAGCACCGAACGAAGACGAAGAGCGTGAGGAGTAGAGGCAACGAAGGCGGTGAGCGACAACCGGCGGCTGAGGAGGCTGGTGTCGGCCACGTGAGAAAACACGTGAGGAAACCCTAACCTTGCTCTGATACCATGTTTGAATAGCGATTGTATTCATCATGAGGCGAATGGGCCAATATATATACAAGTACAGGTGTGGCATATATGTAGGTAACCCCTTATACAATGGGAAAATACACGGCAAATGATATACATCTAACAGTCTGGATGTGTTCCACCTCAGGAATTGTTGATATCATGTCTATGGCATCTAGAAGAAATGAGTGAAATCGGTAAAGGGACTAACAGACTTTATGCTATAGATAAAGATGGAGATCATATAACGCTAGAGAAATAAAGAGGTGAGATGGGCTATACTGTCCTGTGAAATATCCAGGTGTGTTGCTAGGCTTAGGGAGGCCTGTGAATGATACTAGATTGTATGTCAACAACGAAAAATTGTTAGGCATTCCAGTTTTCTCTTGAACTGATGTGTGTTTTGTAAATCAATCATGTAAGGTACTTGTATAGGTTTAAAAGAAGCCTTTGGTGGGCCGGCAATGAATTTGTGTACTTCATAGACCTTCCCTTCTTGCAACAGAGGTTCGAATCGGGTAATGTTGGAGAGTTCGTGTTAGATTCAAATAGTGAGTTGTATTGGAGCTGGATTCTACTTTGAGACTATAAATAAAGGGTGTGGGGTTCCAACGGGATACACACATTATTCCCGAAAACTCAACATGGTATCAGAGCCCCTGTGCCCATCTGAAGGGCAACGGGTAGGCTACACTAGCGCAAATTAAAAATTCTACCCGTAAACCAAGATCACTGCAGTTATAGACCATGGTCTTACCACTAGACGCGCAGGTGCGGAAGTTGATGCAGCACGTCGTGGCAGTGTAGTCGTACTCGATTGATGCGATGCGTCGGGCGAGTAGTCGTACTACTTCCTCGTCCTCGTCGTGGCGCCCACACGCGCCTCCTTTCTTGCGGTTCGTCCCAACGCCACGGATGCGGCGCCTTCAAAGGTATCCACACGTGCGGGAGGAAGCGACGCGGCGGACTACTAGATCGCGCGGCGACTAGGGCGTGGGAGGGTGGCGGCGGGGTTTGAGGATGTCACGAAAAACTCATCCTACAACCAGTGCGCCCCTGCCCTCCTTTTATAGACGTCCTTATAATGGGCTTCTACAAATAGAGGCCCATTAGGACTCAATGCCCAGTCTAATCCGGATCCAATCCGAATTAGGCTTCAGCCCCTTAAGTGTGTGACCCTATGGTTCACGTATGTTTAGACATGACGCGAGTACACATACTTGGTCAATAGTTGGTAGCGGCCTCTAGCAAGACGTGCCAACTCCTAAACATACACAAAGATCATATCGGACGAACCATCACAACGTTATGTACATGCCAATCCCTTTGCCTCACGATATTCGGTCGAGCTCCAAGCTGACCACTCTTTCTCGATCCCGTGATCGGAATCCCTTACTAGGTTAACTCTTAACCTTAAGTAGCATGGTCATGCATTTGGATCCAATCACTCGAGGCCCAGAGATATCTCTCGGTAGAGAGGGCAAATCCCATCTCGTCGACCATGCCTCGCAAACATGCTTCATGACAAACCCGAAAGCTACCTTTATAACTACCGATTCACGAGTAGCGTTTGATAGCCCCTAAGTAGGTCGATTCACATCTCAAGTACATGCGACAATCTTAGGTCTAAGGACAAGGCGTATACATTGTGTAGAGAGAACCATAAGAATAATTACTATGTCTCATGTTGGGTCGGTCCAACCCCATGTTCTAAACATGTGTCCACATTATTGGTTTGACATCTCCATGTCTATGACACGTGAAACATGGTCATCAAGCGATACATGTGCTAATCCATCATTCACGTGTGTCCTCACATGAACCGACTAGGGACACTTTAGAATAACCATACAAGTAAAGAGTTTCACAAACAAGTCACATACTTGTTAATCAACACAAAGGTAATATTCAAGGAATATTTATTAAATCATGGATACAACGAAATATCATCATCAATATGATTGCCTCTAGGGCATATCTCCATGATCTCCCACTTGCACTAGAGTCAATCTAGAAGATATCTAATACCCATAGCTCTTGTGTGCGCCTCATGCTTAGGTGTGGGAGAGGCTTCATCAAAGGATCTGAAATATTCAAATCCGTGTGTATTTTGTATATCTTTAAATCTCCTCGATTAAGGATCTCTCGAATGAGATGAAACCGCTGCATATGTGTTTGTTCTTTTGGTGATTCCTCGGCTCCTTGGCTTGCGCAATGGCCCCACTTGTTATCACAAGAAAGATCCCAGGATCGCACGCACTAGGAACCACACCTAGTTCGATTATGAACTTCCTTATCCAAACACCTTCCTTTGCCGCTTGAAGCCGCAATGTACTCGACCTCCGTTGTAGAGTCGACAACGATCTCTGCTTGGAACTCTTCCAACTTACCGCACCACTGTTCAAAAGGAACACAAAACCCGATTGCGATTTGTAATCATCTTTGTCGGTTTGGAAGCTTGCATCGGTGTGACCATTTACAACGAGCTCTTCCTCACCTCCGTAGACTAGGAACACATCCTTAGTTCTTCTCAAATACTTGAGGATGTTTTTAACAGTGTCCGATGACTCTCACTGGATCACCAGTATCCGCCGTAACACTTAGAGCATAGGAAACATCCGGCGAGTACATATCATAGCATACATGATAGATCCAATGGCGAAGCATATGGAATCTTACTCATGCGCTCGCTCATCGGTTGTCGAAGGACACCGAGTCTTGCCAAGATTTATGCCATGAGACATGGGCAAGAACCCTTTCTTTGCCTCCTCCATGTTGAACCGTTTCAACACTTTGTCAATGTAAGTACTCGGCTTAATCCTATTAGCCTTTTGATCTATCTCTATAGATCTTAATACCCAAAATATATGCCGCTTCCCTAAGTCCTTCATTGAGAAACTATTTTTGGTGAGGTCTTAACGGACTTGAGCATAGGAATATCATTTCCAATCGGTAATATGTCATCTACATATAAGATTAGAAATACGAGTGAGCTCCACTTGTCTTCTTGTAAACACAAGATTCTTCTTCGTTTTGATGAAGTCAAACCCTTTGACCACTTCATCAAAGCGAATGTTCCAACTCGAGATGCTTGCTTCAATCCATAAATGGATTTTTGAAGTTTGCATACTTTTTAGCATTGTTTGCATCGACAAAACCCTCGGGTGTATCATATACACGTCCTCGGTTAAATTTCCATTAAGGAAAGCCGTTTTGACATCCATCCGCCATATCTCATAGTCGAAATATGCAGCAATAGCTAGAATGATCCGTATTGATTTAAGCATCGCTACAAAGTGAGAAAGTCTCATCGTAGTCAACTCCTTGAACTTGCGAAAACCTTTGCGACAAGTCGAGCTTTATGGATATGAACATTTCCATCCATATCAATCTTCCTTTATAGATCCATTTGCACTCTATGGTTTTGACACCATCAGGCGAGTCAACCAAATTCCAAACTTGATTGTCTCCCATGGATGCTATCTCGGATCTCATGGCACTATGCCATTTCTCGAGTGCTGGTCCATCATTGCTTCCGCATAGGTCGTAGGCTCATCATTGTCTAACAATAACATATCTCGCGCATTGCGGAGCCTTTCGGACAACCGTGGTGGTGGTGCTTCCTTTGCCATGGGTTCCTCAACTTGTTACGCCACATGGGCATCATTCGTCGAGTCTTCCCGATTGGTTCATCTTGAACCTCTTCAAGCCGCACCGTTCTTCCACTTGTCTCCTGTTGAGAAACTCTTTCTCTAGGAAAACACCACTTGAGCGACAAACACTTTGCCCTCTAGACGGTTGTAGAAGTAATATCCAAAGGTTTCCTTCGGATATCCCACGAAAATGCATTTATCCGACTTGGGTGTGAGCTTGTCCGATCAGAGTCGCTGACAAACGCCTCACATCCCCAAATCTTTAGAAAAGACAAGCGTGACTCTTCCGGTCCATATCTCATATGGTGTCTTAACTACGGATTTAGACGGTACCTATTAAGTGTGAAAGTTGCCGTTTCTAGAGCGTAACCCCAAAAGGATAATGGTAAATTTGATCGCTCATCATCGATCGAACCATGTCCAACAAGGTCCGACACGCCGCTCGGATACCCGTTTCTTTGAGGCGTTCGGGCGGTGTTAGGCGTGGAACAATTCCGCAACTCTTGGATGATTGCTAAATTCATGACTCAAATACTCGCCACCACAATCGGATCGCAGAGCCTTAATTTTCTTGGCATGTTGATTTTCAACCTCATTCGGAACTCTTTGAACTTTTCAAAAGTTTGGACTTATGCTTCATTAAGTAGACATAACCATATCTACTAAAATCATCGATGAAAGTTATGAAGTAATGAAATCCACCTCTAGCGATCGTGCTCATTGGTCCACATACATCGGTATGTATGATTTCCAACAAGTCGCGACCCTCTCAAAAGAACCTTTGAAAGGTGATTTGGTCATCTTACCAAGCAAACAAGCTTCACATGTCTCGTATGATTCAAAATCAAACGAAGTTAGAAGACCATCGACATGGAGCTTCTTCATGCGCTTTTCATATGTGACCCAAGCGACAATGCCAAACATAGGTGGGATTCAAATCATTAGGTCGAAGTCTTTTAGCATTTATGTTAAAGATAGGCGCATCATCAAGATTTAAAATAAATAACTCATTCACAATGGGCTAAAGCCATAAACATTCCATTTTAGAGATCAAACAACCATTGTCTTTACTTGCAAATGAATAACCATCTCTCATCAAACATGAGGGGATAAAATGTTTCGACTCATACTAGGAACATAATAACAATTATTCAATTCCATAATAAATCTTGAAGGAAGTGAAGTTGCATGGTGCCGACGGTCAACGCAGCAACCCTTGCTTTATTTCCGACGAAAATCAACTTCACCTCTTGCGACTCCTCTACTTCTTATTAGCCCCGCATCGAGTTGCAAATGTGAGCAAGCGATCCGTATCAAATACCCAAGAGTTAATAGGAGAATCAGCGAGAAAAATGTCTAAAACATTTATGACAAGTGTACCATGGGTGGAAGTCTTACTTCACCTTCTTCTTGCATTCATCGGAAGCCATGTACTTCTTGCGGTTTCTCTTCCGGTGGCAGTTTCTTTACAATAGAAGCATCTGTCTCACTCGAGTCCAAGATTAGGCTTAGGCGTTGGCTTCGAGATCATATCTTTAACCTTGCCCTTATTCTTTGGCCATGGCTTCTTACCCTTTTCTTGAAGCTAGACTTGTTCTCGCACGACCATCACATGGCTAGGCCCCGCACACTTCTTAATGTCACTCTCTGCTGTTTTGAGCATCCCACAAAGCTCATTAAGGCCCTTATCCGCCCCATGCATATGGTAGTTCAAATGAAATGTCCATAGCTAGGTGGAAGAGACGCTAAAATGAAATCGATTGCCAACTCTTGGCGATTGGAAAACCAAGTTTATCCAAAGTCCGATCGTAACCAACCATTTTGATCACATGTGGCCCTACGGTGCACCTTCGTTAACTTGCATTCCGAAAAGCCTTAGAGACATTGAACCGTTCGGTCTGGCACGTATGCGGAACATGTCCTTAAGCGCTATGATCATATCATACGCTTCGATCCTCAAAGCGCTTTTGAAGGTCGGAGTTCCATGCATGCAAGCATAAGACGACTAATCTCAAGAGAGTCATCACATGCTTTCTTGTAGGCATTTTTAACAAAGAGCAGACGCATTGTTAGCAGGTTCTTCTGGGATTGGGGTGTCCAGAACGTTTTCCTTTTTATATGCCCTGAGAACAATTCTCAGGTTACGGACCTAGTCCGAATAGTTTGTTCCATTTAATATTTCTTTCTCAAGAATCGATCGCAAAGCAAAAGGGTGTGCGTGGTTGCTAGATGCCATTGATCTACAATAGAAAATGCAAAATACTAAGACAAATAAAACCATGATAGAGTAAACTGTATTAAACTAATTTAATAGAATGTACTCCCACTAAAATCAACATCCCTCTGTTGATTCTTAGCGATTCAAGATCCGCAATTAACGAGTCTACTAGTGAGCTTTTGCATCACCGCTAGGAGACAAGGTAATTCGGTAAGCAACACCTTGCTAATCATATCTCTATATGACTCTTGTTGTTGGGTGACATCTCTATGCCCCGGCGCCCAACCTTTATGCCCCAAGGCCCATAACCTTTATGATAACCTTGTTAAGTTCACCAATCCTTATGCATGTAAGTATCCGATACAAAACCCATCTAGTCAAGGTTGATGGTGCCCTAATTTCATAGACCCACCATCAATTTACAAGACATGGGATGGTGCAAAGTTTAATTGGGAGGGCATATGTTTAACTTAACATTTTGTGAGGATCGCTATACTTCTACCATTCAAACATGCATAGGAGTAAAACAACAGAATAGCATTCACACAGTTGTGACTCAAGATGGCCCATTTTCTCATGGTGATCTCCATCGCCATAGAATCATCCACCATGATGATCTCCATCTCCATGGTTCATGTGTGCCATCCTCCAAGTGATGTGTCCTCCGAGTACTACTATAAGCTATTACTCATATGACTAGTAATAAAATACATGGATACTAGGAATCATCACAAGTCGGCACGCAGCCGTTAATACAATACTTTGACAACACAATGGCTCGGCCGTGTTGCCGTACCACGACACGCAGTCATGCAAATATTACAAACATGCATCACATACACATTAGGCCATCTGGTCACATACATCCTGCAAAAACAAGTTTATGCATAGAATCGCAATCTCTGGGATAGGGGTCGAGGGGTTTCCCATCTGGGTTCAATTGAAGGCGGCGCCTCGCGCGTATCTCGGCGTCCGGACATTTGTAAAAAAGCAGATCCAATCTATGCAATTTTTACTTAGGATTTTGATCGGCAAATCATATTTACCACAAATCGACTCATCGTCCGATTCGACCAATTTGTACCGATCTTGGCGTGCGACATGTCGTGGTTTGAGAAACAAGACAACTCTCGGCTCATGGAGCCCGAGCGCGCGATCACGGTACATCGATTATTAATCTAGGTTCGATTCGACCAATCATATTGGTCTTCGCATTCCGCAACCGGTTTCGTGTCACCGTCTACCCGATGGCGAATCCGACCGGTAGGGGTATGTTGTTTCACGACCTTAGCGGCATGATCACGAAACCAGATCAATCCATTACGAACTATACAATCGATCACATCGATCATACCGATTACATATCGCCATATGCAAATCACGAACCTATAACATGGCAAACAACCGCTCGATACCGCGAAGGGCAGCGGGTAGGCTACACTAGCGCAAATTAAAAATTCTACCAGTAAACCAAGATCGCCGCAGATTATAGATCACGGTCTTACCACTAGACGCGTAGGTGCGGAAGTTGATGCGACGTCGTGGCGGTGTAGTCGTACTCGATTGATGCGATGCGTCGGGGCGAGTAGTCGTACTACTTCCTGCGTCCTCGTCGTGGCGCCCCACGTCTGACTCCTTTCTTGCGGTTCGTCCCAACGCCACGGATGCGGCGCCTTCAAAGGTATCCACACGTGCGGGAGGAAGCGGCGCGGCGGACTACTAGATCCGCGCGGCGACTAGGGCGTGGGAGGGTGGCGGCGTGGTTTGAGATGTCACAAAAACTCATCCTTCAACCGGTGCGCCCTGCCCTCCTTTATAGACGTCCTTATAATGGGCTTCTACGAATAGAGGCCCATTAGGACTCAATGCCCAGTCTAATTCAGATCCAATCCGAATTAGGCTTCAGCCCCTTAAGTGTGTGACCCTATGGTTCACGTATGTTTAGACATAACGTGAGTACACATACTTGGTCAATAGTTGGTAGCGGCCTCTAGCAAGCCATGCCAACTCCTAAACATACACAAAGATCATATCGGACGAACCATCACAACGTTATGTACATGCCAATCCCTTTGTCTCACGATATTCGGTCGAGCTCCAAGCTGACCACTCTTTCTCGATCCTGTGATCCGGAATCCCTTACTAGGTTAACTCTTAACCTTAAGTAGCATGACCATGCATTTGGATCCGATCACTCGAGGGCCGAGAGATATCTCTCTCGGTAGAGAGGGCAAATCCCATCTCGACCGACCATGCCTCGCAAACATGCTTCATGACAAACCCAAAGCTACCTTTATAACTACCCGATTCACGGAGTAGCGTTTGATAGCCCCTAAGTAGGTCGATTCATATCTCAAGTACATGCGACAATCTCAGGTCTAAGGACAAGGCGTACACATTGTGTAGAGAGAACCATAAGAATAATTACTATGTCTCATGTTGGGTCGGTCCAACCCCATGTTCTAAACATGTGTCCACATTATTGGTTTGACATCTCCATGTCTATGACCTGTGAAACATGGTCATCAACCGATACATGTGCTAATCCATCATTCACGTGTGTCCTCACATGAACTTCGACTAGGGACAACTTTAGAATAACCATACAAGTAAAGAGTTTCACAAACAAGTCACATACTTGTTAATCAACACAAAGGTAATATTCAAGGAACATTTATTAAATCATGGATACAACGAAATATCATCATCAATATGATTGCCTCTAGGGCATATCTCCAACACCATCTACCACCAAACCCTAACCCTAGCCCTCACATACCTCAGCCGCCGCCACTGTCGTTCCCCCTTCCCCCTTTCATCGGACGAAACCGCGCGCTTAGCTGCGCCGTCTTTGTTCCTTGCGAGCGCTTGTGAACGCCCTTGTGCCGCTTCGGTCGGTCGCTGAACGCCGCCGCCGCCGGGTTGCGCGCATCTTCGCGTGCCGCCACCGCTCGGGTCGCACACATCTTCGCGTGCAGCCACCACTCGGGTCGCGCGGGCTGCCAACCTCGGTCGCCTTGGGAGCAAAGGAAGTCACCATCGCCTTCCTCGGTGGCTTTCGAAGGAGAGAGGAGGAGCTTTGTGACGATCGCTCGGGTCGCTTGGGTCTGGATGTTCTGGAGAGACCGAAGTCTCTCGGTTCTAGAGAGATCGAAGGATAAAGGAGGTGAGGGAAGAGAAAAAAAAGGAAGTTTTTTCTATGAATTTTTTTTTAATGATTTGGATAACCGTGAAGGTAGTCGTCGAGGTTCAGCAGAATGTTGATGCATGAAGAATTTTCGTGATCATGGGAGATATGCACGTCATATCTTCGTAGTGATTTGCATTGCTCAAGTTGTTCGAGAAGATAATCCCTGAGGAGATTGAGGTTACAAGGAATGAGGAAGAAGAAACCGCAATGAGGGCAGCGGAGGAGAATATATAGGAAGGTTGTTGTTGAGCCTACTTCCTCGTTGGTAACTCACGGTGATATGAGAAGCATGTTACAAGACCTCTTCACGGCAGGTATGATAGGTCCGAGGGTTGGTGCAGGGTCATCTGACCTAAAGCTGGAACTGATGTCGAATGATGTAAAGTTAGAAGGAAGTATGTTGGACTGAAGAGGCGACTAGAAGGGGGGTTGAATAGGCGCCATACAAAGATGACCTCTTTAAAATCTTTTGCCTCAAGACGTTCATGGTTATTTCACTCCAATAGCTATGAGGAGCTATGAAGATCAGAGATGATCATTCAATAAGAACCAGGCAACAAAAGGATCAAAACTCCCTAAAATCACCACTGATCGGTCAGACTGGTGAATAGTAAAATCAGCATAGAGACTGAATTTCAGCAGTATTTCGAAATCGCAAATTGATCCAATTTTTGAGCCACAACTCCAAACTTCATCAAACTTGAAACATACTTTCTCTACGATGTCAGGAACCTATTCCAATCAAAGATCGTGAAGATCATCGCCAAAGTTCCGACCTTTTTCCGTTTGAATAAAGGTTGCTCCAAAACCGAGCGAAATACGAAAATGTCGATTGAGAGGATTTCGTGGGAGGAATCAATCCAAGATGGCTAACTATAGTCTCCCATACATCCTAGCACCCTCAATCACAGGAAGAATCAAGCCAAAAAGCCCCCAAGAACAAAACCCTAAAATCACGATTTCTTTCACCCAAAACAGGGCAAAAACAAACTTAGATCCAAAAACTTGCTCGGGGGGTGGTATGATGATCAAGATGACCTTAGATCATATCCCACATATATCAGTAAGCAAGATCACAGCAAGATTCCAAATAAAAACCTAAGAGACACTAAAAATCCTAAAGGCATCAAAGAGAGAGCAAGAATAAGATAGAACTCATCTTGGGGGCAAATCTTGCAGGATTGATTAGAGAGATTGTATCTTTACAGTCACTCCACCATGGAGGACAAAGGCTCAACACGTGAGCACTCAATCAATCCATCTCTCATGAACCCTAGCCTCTCCACTTTCCTCTCCTATCCCTAAATCACAAATTAAGGTTTCTAGAATAAAAGGGTTGGGAGTGCACAACCAGCACCCTCCTCTTTTATAGTGGAGGCTAGCCCTAGAGGGACATCCCAAATGGACACCCATTAAGCCCAAACACAATGAGTTTCACTTGCATCGACCACTGCATCGCTTGATGTGACCTGTCGCATAGAACTATCGCGCCGCTTGATGCGACTCGTCGCACCGAACTGTCGTGCCGCTTGATGTAACCTGTCGCACCGAACTGCCGCGCTTGGTCATCATTATCCATTTTGCGCCAACGACTTCCTGCCAAGCCTCTCACATGTTCGGATCCCACCGAACTGTCTTTACTTGCAATTGGGACCAAGTTACTTGGTGCACCACATGTCTCACTATGACTGCATATGGCTTCCTTGACCGTTCAGACCTTAGCTCCTCCCTGAGCCTAGTCCGAACCTCAACTCTTTCCTGAGTCTAGTCCTGGCCCACCTCACCACTGCCCGTCATGTTCATCATTGGTAGCTTCCGCTCCAGTTCCTTGTCTTCTCGGCTTGTAACCACACCGCTAGCCTCAGTCATCTTCCAGCACCACCTTGATCGTTCTGGACCTCGGTTCTCTTAACCTAGTCCCGATCTAGTCTGCCTCACCATGACCTAACTCTGGTGTCCTACAACCATCACAAACAAGCAAACCATCACGTAGCACCACACGATACGCACAATCATCAATTCACATAATTGATGAGGCATGAGCACATGCCTTCACAAAAGACCTTTGCTCAAACTTCGCCTTCTATGGTTCTTATCCATCTTGCGTCTTGCTTGAGTACAACCATCTCACCCGATATCCACGACCGTTCTGGACCTTGGTTCTCCTAACCAGGTCCCAGTCCTCCTCGTTGTTGACCATAGTTGACTCCAAGCCACCTGTACAACAATAGACAAAACAACCATTTCTGGGCATAAGTTCTTCACAACTTGACCTATGTTAGCCAAAACATGCAAAACACACCCTCATCTATCAAAAAACCCGATCCAGATCATCCACGATGTCCACGACCAGTTCCAAGAGGTCCACGACCAGCTCCATAAGGTCTGCGACCAGTTCCATTAGATCTACGACCAGTTTCACAAGGTCCACGACCAGACACTGTAACTTTCGACCAGTCACTATAGCTTCGACCGTCGACCAAGTGCCATCGACCAAGCACTGTAGCTTTCGACTAGTCACTGTAGCTTCGACCATCGACCATGTGCAGTCGGAGCCTCCCACGACCACATGTAGTCGAAACCTCACAACCACTTTGAGCTACGACCACCTACAGCTGAAGTCTCCCACGACCACATGCAGTCGAAACATTCTACAACCACTTGCAGGAGTAGCCTTCTATGACCAGGTGTAGTCGTAGTCCCCTCCATGACTAGAGTCCAATGACCACGCAGTACTCGATGAACAGTACTCGAAGCCTTCGATTGCTCGGTGCTTATGGCTACAGTACTCGGAGCTTACGACAACTCGGCACTCGAAGCTATAGTACTCAAAAGCTACAGTACTCGGAGTTTCGACCACTCGGTACAAATAGCTACGACCACGTGTAGTTGAAGGGCTACGACCACCTGCAGTAATACCGCTACTCAAATGCGGTCATACCGATTTTACTGAACTTGCAGAAAACGAGTGATCCGACAAGCCCTCAACACCATTGCCAATTGTATTATCACCCTAAGATCATGAGCATATCCCCATAATATCCACAAAGTAAGAATTATCTGAGTTGGTTTAGATGAGCTCAGCTAATTCCGAGGACGAAGGGGGTGGAGCGTTACCTGCGAGAGACTTGTGCTGAGCCTGCAGACAAGGCAAGCATGGATTAGAGGATGTGGAACACCACCAACTCTGTGGTGGTAGTTTGGTTGCTAACTTGGAGATGATGCAGAATGCACCGCGATGTGGAAAACGCTAAACAACATGTACTCCGGGGCAGGAAATGTGATGATGATGATGATGGAGGTCCAGGGCAAGGTAGAGGCTCTGAAACAAGAGGAGAAGACCGTCCAGAAGTATGCTAGTGAACTGCAGCAACTGTGGGTAGATTTAGATCACTATGATCTACTGCAGTTAGCATGTGCTAGTGATATTGAGGCTGGTAGGGTGTGGCTGTAACGCAGATGGGTTACACATTTTCTAAAGAGACTGAACCCAAAGTTTGATAGTAGAAGGGCTGCCATGTTTCACTTGACAAATTTGCCTACCATAGAGGAGGCTATTTCGGCTATGATGCAGGAGGAGGTTCGACTACGAGTAATGGAGGACAACAACCCGGTCAGATCGGCATACGCCATACCAAATGATAGGGAGTGCTACAACTGTGGGATGAGAGGACATCTGAGCTATGCTTGTCCTTCTCCACAATATGGAGGTCGAAGTGGAGGTCGTGGTGGTCGTGGAGGCCGAGATGGAGATTATCGAGGCCGAGGTAGAGATCGTGGTGGTCGTGGAGGTGGAGGTCGAGGAAGGGGCCGAGTTGACCCCAGGGCTAATGTGGCCCTGACAGAGGAGATCACGTCTGTTACTTTGACAGGTGAGCAAGCTATACAGTGGGAGAAGTGACAACAGGGAAAGGCATTGGAGACTTCTCATGATTCCACATTCTTTGGTAACTTTGCAAACTACGCCCGCGTGGGCAAAGGTACTTAGGAACATGCACTTGCATCCACATATAATCCCTCTCATATTGATTGGATCATAGATTCAGGGGCATCTAAGCATATCATGGGTTCACTTAGTGCTTTTGCATCTTACACCTCATATACTCATTCTGAAACTGTCCAAACAGCTGATGGAACCTCCCAGCTTATTTAGGGTGCAGGATCTGTAGAGTACACACCATCCATAGCTTTATCCTCTGTTTTGCATGTTCCGTCTTTTCCAGTCAACCTTCTTTCAGTTAGTTCTATCATTGGCCAATTCAAATGCACTGTCATATTTCATGAGGATTTGTGTTTGTTTCAGGAGAAGAGAACTGGGAAGAGGATTGGGACTAGACTAAGGCATAATGGGATGTGGTACATTGATCAGGTTGATGTGTCATTGGCTGTGGCTATAGGAGGAATCGAGAGAGAAGTTTTTTTTTTTACATCATCGTCGCTTGGGACATCTATCATTTGAGAGTTTAAGTCAGTTATATCCTGATTTGTTCAAAAGGGTAGATAAGAATAAACTTGTATGTGATGCTTGTGTGTTTGGAAAGCATACATAGTCTACCTATAGTAGCATTGGTCTTCGGAGTTATGAACCTTTTATATTAATACATTTAGATGTTTAAGTGGTTTGTTACATTTATTGATTGTTATACTCGTACGACTTGGATCTATATGATGAAGCACAAGAGCGAGGTCCTTCGATGTTTTCAGGACTTTTATAGGATAGTTGCCACTCAGTTTGACGCAAAGGTTCGGATTCTTCAAACAGATAATGGAACTGAGTGTGTTAATAAGGAGTTTGTAGCATATATCTCAGAAGAGGGGATACTTCATCAGACTACTTGTCCAGGAACTCCACCTCAGAATGGTGTGGCTGAAAGGAAGAATAGACATTTGTAGGAGGTAGCATGTTCACTCATGTTTCAGATGAATGTGCCAAAGGGGTTGTGGAGTGAGGCAGTGATGACGGCAGTGTATCTCATCAATCGCATGCCATCTCGAATACTTGGGATGAGGTCTCCAGCTGAACTTCTTTTGGGTCAACGGGAGTTCAAGGTGCCTTCCAAGGTGTTTGTTGTGTGTGTTTTGTACAAGACCACCGACCATCGGTTGGCAAGTTGGATCCATAGGCATTGAAATGTATCTTTATAGGCTATTTATCAAGTCAGAAGGGCTATAGATACTGGAACCTAGTTGAACGAAGGGTGTTCGTGAGTATGGATGTGATATTCCGGGAGTTTGAGCCTTACTACACGAGTAGAGGTACTCTTGATCAATATTTGGAGCTCTCTCCTATCACCGAGGGTGACAGTCAAGAGGGGGAGAACAAGTGATACGGGGGATGCCCGATCTTCACGACGTAGGATCGATGATAACTTTGGATCCGTGCAACCTGACGAACCGATGGTGCCAACCACTGTCAAAACAGCAACCTGCGACAAAAGAATTCGCCCAACCACACGCTCGTGATCCCGTCTACCCGATCACACAAAGTAGACGTGTCGCTGCTCCTACAAAACACAAGGAATCACAAGAACGATGGAACGTCACAACAGATTGGAACTCCCTATTCTAGTGGGGGCAATATTGCTCAAACCCTAGAATCAAGAATATATTAATATTTGAAAAAAAAAATAACGTCCCGTTACAAGAGGAGGGTGCGGCTATTTAAGAGCCTTGCATCCACACGCAGTGGGCCTACGGCCCGCTGAAGTCGATTCGGCCAGGTGACCGAATTTGTCTTCTACTAATTTTATTACGCCGACTCAAATTCTAGTCTACCTGATTAATGGTTCGGACTCAGTCCTTTAAACGATATTACATGACTGCAGTACATGACCGAAGGTCTCAGTCTCAGGGGTATGCACGCACAACTAAACACATGACCGAAGTTTCCTTCTCATATGCATGCATGCATGGTCATGGACATGACCGAAGTCTCCAAAGTCAAGACCAAGATGGTCTTCTCTGTAGTCACGTTGCAAACAGCCAAGACATATTTAATGCTTGCTTATTTCCTTCATGCAGCATGCCCATGCAACCATATTGATCCCTCTCGGCCAAGCATGCAACCCAACTCCAAGCCAACATAAAAACAAGGTGCAGCAGCAACGTGTATTGATCCCTCCTGGCCTATACACTCCTTTATTTCCTTTCAACTCACGCATTATCTTCTTTTGGCGTCCCTCTCGTCCACACGCATAAACCTAAGAACAATTAAAATACTAGCATTATGTAGTAACCAATTCTTATATAAACTAAAATCAAATTCAGCTAGGAGCGAGTTCACCTGTTGATTAATCTTTTTAGCTCGTGCTCGTGTAATCGGTCCAATCGGCGAGATGTCCTCGTAAACAAGGAGAGTCAACGAGAATAAGAAGTTATTGTGGGAAAAATTCCATGCCCAAACCTAACGAAATATACGAGAGATGTGATAACCCCAAAATAATTGAAGGTTTATTAGCGAAGACACTTTGGGAAACAGGGAGAGAAGCAGAGAGACAAGCGACAAGACTGATCCACCAAGTGGAGCTTTACAACAGTGGCCTTACCACGGCTGAGCGACTTTACGAGCAGTGGCCTTGTCAGTTGATCCAGTCCCAAATCCATCCTCGGATCTCTCTCCATTAAGTTCCTTGCCTCCCCTTGGGGCGAGTGGTAATGTTCATTCTAATCACTCTCATTTACAATTACCACTTGCACAATGTAGGGAAATTAGAGCTAATGCAGGAAAACCTTTAGTCTGGTATGGCTTTGAGCATGATATTGCAAACTTCATCTCATATTCCCATATCTCACCTGCATACAAAGCATTCATTGTATCTCTTCAAACAGTGTATATTCCAAAGGATTGGTGAGCTGCTAAGCAGGATCCTAAATGGAAGGATGCTATGAAGGAGGAACTTAGTGCACTTCAGAAGAACAAGACATGAGATCTTGTTCCACTTCCAGCGGGAAAAAGGGCAGTAGAATGCAAATGGGTGTTTACAAATAAGCAAACTCCTGAAGGCAAGGTAGAAAGATACAAAGCACGGTTGGTTACAAAAGGTTATAGTTAAATATATGAGATAGACTATGATAAGACCTTTACACCAGTGGCAAATATGAGCACGGTAAGAACGTCGATCTCCTGTGCAACTAACTTTGGATGGCCCCTACATCAGTTGGATGTGAAGAATGATTTTCTACATGATGATTTAGAAGAGGAGGTATACATAGAGATTCCTCTAGGCTTTGAGAATAGGCAGACTGAGAGGAAGGTGTGTAGACTCAAGAAGTCTTTATACGGTCTAAAGTAGTCTTCAAGGGCGTGGTTTGATAGATTCAAGCGTGCAGTCTGTAGTATGGGCTATTCTCACTGCAATGGAGATCATATTGTATTTTATAGGCATAGAGGGTCACATATCACTATATTGGCAGTCTATGTTGATGATATTGTGATTATTGGAGATGATGCCGAGGAAATCAAGTCCTTGAAGAAAAAACTGGGAGAGGCATTTGAGGTGAAAGATCTTGGATCTCTTCGATGTTTCCTTGGGATTGAGATTGCCCGTTCTTCGAATGGTATAGTTCTTTTCCAGAGGAAGTACATCCTTGATCTGTTGACAATAACATGTATGGTTGGGTGTCGCCCTATTGCTTTACCTATTGATAGGAATCACAAGCTATGTGTTGAGTCGGGAGATCCAATTGACAAGGAAGCTTATCAAAGGCTTGTTAGGTGTCTCATCTATTTGTGTCATACAAGACCTGATATTTCATATGCAGTGATTGTGGTTAGTCGATATATGCATGATCCCAGAACAAGACACATGGATGTTGTCTATCGAATCCTGCGGTATTTGAAGAGTAGCCTTGGGAAAGGCCTTTGGTTCAGAAAGAATCAACATCTGAATGTGGAAGGGTATTACGATACTAATTGGGCGAGCAGTGTGGATAACAGGATGTCTACCTCTGGATATTGCATCTTTGTGGGAGGTAACCTTGTGTCATGGAGAAGCAAGAAGCAGGAGGTTGTGGCTCGGTTTACTGCAGAGGCAGAGTACAGAGCAATGACATTAAGTGTGAGTGAAATAATATGGATGAAGGGGTTATTGTCCGAGCTTTGAATATGGAGGAATAATCTTTTGGTGTTGCATTGTGACAATAAATCGGCAATCAACATTGCTAACAACCCAGTTCAGCATGATCGTACCAAGCATGTTGAGATTGATAGGTTTTTTATCAAGGAAAAGCTTGATGGCAAAATATTAAAATTATAGTATGTCAAATCTGGTGAACAGTTGGCTGACTGTTTCACTAAAGGGTTAGGTCCTAGTGAGGGTACTACAATATATAACAAGATAAGTATGATTGATATCTTCAGCCCATCTTGAGAGGGTGTTGGAGAGTTCGTGTTAGATTCAAATAGTGAGTTGTATTAGAGTTGGATTATACTTTGAGACTATAAAGAAAGGGTGTGGAGTTCCAATGAGACACACACGTTATTCCCGAAAACTCAACAGGTAACGTTATTAAGGTCGATCTCAGCGTATATATGATTGGACTACACGAAGAGAGGATGAGGTGAGATAGGAGCTAGATAAATATGTGGTGAAGGTGACACAGATCGAGATAAGTGAGTGAGGATGGAGTGGATGAGTCTAGGTCAGTGCCTATTGATCGAAAAGCACAAGATCGGCTTGATCAATAGGGCCAGTATCACTTTCTCTGCGGTAGTGCCAATGGCGAGAAATTGTTATACAGATGACCCACTGTCGGCTGCTTGTATTAATTTGGTGAAGAAGTGCATACTCCATCTGTAGTTCTGTAAGAAGGCATAAAAGAAAATAGGTGTTAGTTGGCTGTTATAGTGATAAAGCAGTGAGAGTTCATGGTTTATAGCAAAGTGTACAGAAAGGTTACATACATACAAACGTAGCACTGAGCACTTATATAACAGGAACTGTAATTCTAAGGAAAAATCCGATAGTGTTTCTTTAGTGATAGATTGTCTAGTCTCTAGAATGGTTCTGATAGTGTTAGCCAGTGGAAAAAGCTGAAGCACTGAAATGCAAAAATGGAAGTATTTTGTGGGAAGTATGGATGAAGAAACAAAGATGGAGATCGTCCGAAAGCAAATGAAAAAAGGGGCCGAAGCACTGGCGCGCGGCGAAACGATGGCAAAACGGGGACGATCCGGAAGCAAGCACGTTAAAAATGACAAAGCAAATTACCTCTAAAAAGGGGACCAATCAATCGCAAATTACTAGTATACCACACATAGTCAACGCACAATAGGATATGATATGTTGTTTGTTTATTACAAACTTTGAATAATTCATGCCCCCTCCACTTTTTTCCGGGCTTGGGACCGGCATCGGCAGTGTTAGGCACCCCCACCCTTACACGTACCCCCCAAATAAAGAAGTAACAAAGAAAAAAAAGGAAAAAGAACAAAGGAACTACAGTCAAAATTAATCATCACTACATAAATGAAAATACAACCATGGCAGAAAAATGAAGCACTACTAACTTGTATATGAAACAGAGGAAACCATAAACTACTAATGCAAATACAATTAACAAAGAAAAACAAGCTACAACCTTGTATGTCAAACATAGGAACTAAATAACTAATGCAACCATCAAGAGAACATAAAGTACCATCTTGTATGTCAAGATGACGAAAAGAAATCACACATAAAAAATGCAGATACCATGTAATTACAGGTAATTGAATTTGTCAATAGGTAAATAACAATATGATCAACACTCGATGAAAATTTGGAAGAGCTCTCTAAAATCAAACAAGAGCAACCATTAAGAAACAAAGATATACCAAAAAGAATACAAATTAGTAAAGCAATTTGACCTAAACATCTTAATAATCATGCATTCCAACTTCAAGTGTTCATGCAAATCTTAAATGAAAAGGTGATAATAGCATGACTCTTCTTGACAATCATTTTTGCAGACAAATACATAAAAGAGAAATATATGACAGGTGACACAAATCAATAATTACAAATTCAATCCAAGTAAAATTAGAAATACAACAAACGGTCACAAAGATTCTTTAAGGCAACATTATCATTCCTTTCTTGTTAACACCAACTCAATTATGCCTCTTGGAGATCAATTCTATAATTAGAAACTACAACCATTTTTAAGAGATAGAAAATAACCAGTTAAATAACATCAAAGCAATTAGTCTGGCTTCAACTAAATCATAATACTTTCAATAGAACATAGGTCAACATATTTTCTCTGCGATGAAGGAAAATAAAACACATAAATAGAAATATCTAATTGAAAACTAATGCTTAAGTTTCTAATAAAACAAAAGAAATGAGACTCGGTGCCAAAGAATTAGCAAACACCCTGATCCCATCCCAAAATTACCACTTTTTGAGCCTGCAATCACCATGGACTAAAAATTGCAACTATAATAAAATAGAACAAAATTATACCATGTAAATGACTGTGTCCACTAAATCCTGAACACACTGCAACCAGAATCCAAATTATAACGTAAATATTCTTGAGGAAAAAATGAATGACAGATAGCTCATGTTAGGGAAGACAACTATGCTTTCAACCAACTGAAATGCAAACACATCTTCAAAATGGAATCTACTGGATATACTTGACAATATGACAAATAAAGTCAACTGACTAAAATAACATTGTGCATTTATGCTTGTGAACATGTTCAAATTAGAATTTAGGATCATTTTCCTAAGTTGTTGTGACAAATAAAGTTAGTAGACTAAAATAGCTTTGTGCATTTATGCTTGTGAACATGTTCAAATTAGAATTTAGGATCATTTTTCCAAGTTGACACATCCAGTTAAACATTAATGCGAACTACAGACTAATACAAAAAAGTAAACAATATGAACATATTCACCAACATAATATAAAAAATGATGTGAACCTTGACCACAACAACAATGAATAAAAAATAGATAATAAAATAAAGAATGAGATGATATGATCATAACCAAATTGGTTTGGAAAAGAGTTGTATGTAAGAACTTAGGTGAAAACTTAATTTAATTGCAGGTTGAAAATGGTATTAATGAGTCTAACAAAACTACTCAAGAAATGGTGTACTAGTGCTGAATTGAGCTGTATTTATTTGCAACCATATGCACCAAAATAATTATGGACGGCTCTTTACTGACATATGCCAATTAACAAACTTATCCACAATGGTAACACAAAAAAAATAAAACAACCAATATAATGAAGAACACCGAATTCAGAAGGTTCTGGTTAGGAGTCAACTCAGTCAATAGGAGATGAAAGTATACTACAATTTTAGGGGTTAAAAAAAGTCAACCCACATAAAAGATAGCACAAATTGAATTAGCAAACAACAAATTGTTAGGAGTGTACTTTTGATTCTTTATATATATATATTACAAAGTTCAGAAGAAAGGACAACTGAGTCATTGAACTACACAGCCTAGGAGAACCGCAAATGAAATGAAATGAAATTAAATTCTCGTACAAGTTAAAGAAAATATCTCAAGTCAACTATACCTATTTCATAAAACTTGCAGGTGATAGATTCATTAATCTACAGTGAGTCAATGGCCATTGAAAAATTCATACTAGCAATGCAAAGTGCAACTAGGGAAATTACTAGCTCGGCATAGAGAATTCAACAAAGGAACCATAATTCCATAATGTTTCAGCACTAATAAATTCCGTGGACTATTGTCATATCCCCCACATTTTAATTTATTGAACTTGTGATGTCAACATAATTAGTCATAGAGATACACAAGTATATTAAACAACTAGCATAATGCCCGTGTGTTGCAACTGAAACACAAACTTTGCATGAGATGGGAGGGTGAGGGAGATGGGGACAGGGGTGTGGGTGGTTCTAGTGACAACGAGGTCGAAGGCATGCGAATCGAGGGGGTGATGCCGACATCGGTGCGGGGCGGGGCGGGGTAGGGGGATCGGAGGAAGAAGAGCGGGGCGACAATGGCGCAGATGTGAGGAGCGGCCACGTTAGGGACGTGTCGTGGATGACATGGTGGTCCCAGTGCGCACGGGGGTTTCATTGGTTTTTTTATGTACATATGGGCATGATGATCCCCCGCTGCGTGGAGGTAAAGTCCTTTTATTAGTTAAGAAAGATAAACACAGTATACCCCTTCACATCAAAAGATCAAATATCAGAAAATTTATAGTACAACATGGATATGAATCATGACACTTCAAGCCTACAAAATAGCTACTATGTATGTTGATAGGGTTAAAATGCACCGATGTAAATGCTGCCTCTTTGTGTCTAAAAGAGACCAATACAAAACAATGAAATAGGGACATATGTAATTTTTCCCTAAATATACAACAGAATAAATACTCAAGAAGGATCCAGGGTTTTCTTATAAGAACAAAGCACTGAAAAATACAGTACAAAATTATAAAGGAACCATAATAATCATATGATCAAATTACATAATAAATTTCTGCTATCAATTTTAAATCGGGAAGGGAAAAAATATAAGCTATGAATAAATAATTAGGAAGAAGAAAGAATATGTTAGGATACAACCCTAGTTGGACATTAAGCTCTACCGACGCACGTCTGGCTCTGCTAGATAGTATCATACAACCCTAGTTGGACATTAAGCTCTACCGACGCACGTCTGGCTCTGCTAGATAGTACAACTGTACAAGGATAGCATAAAGTTTTAAATCAGAATATAAAATTCTTAGGAAATAAAGCCATAAAATATCTAAAGCACTCAGGCTTTGATCACAAAGGTCGAGAAATTAAGACTACTCCCAAGTAAATTTTTCACAATCATGCACATTTGATGGAGAACAAACAATAATCATATTGCTATTGAGTCGAGTTATAATGGACTAGTATTCAAGTGATTCTCCTAAAAGATTGCCTTAACAATACAAGCATAAAACTCAAAACAAACTAACACCTACTTATCTCACAGCATTACCTTAAGCTTATTATTGAGCATCAAAAGCTTCACAAAAAGAAACAATGATTGGATAAGATGATCAAGATACGAGATTCTTGTAGTGAACTTCAATAAATAAAATCAAGGCTATACGAATTTAAACTCTAAATGAGCATAACAATGGACTTCCAGAACAGACAAATATTCGACTCAGGAAGGGGACCTAGTCCCGTTATTCGGCCTAATATCAGGCCTACCTCACCGTTTTTTAGAACACTGAAGAAATATTGTACAGGACTTCAGTCAAAGACTCAGGACAGCAAGAAAAAAATAAACAACAAAAACATATATAAGCACCATAACTTAATTCATAAATTACATTATTCAAACAGGAAAAAAGGAGGCAAAGCTCAAATAAGCTTAAGGAGAATAGATAAATCCAAGAAACGAACAAGTATGCTAACCCTCCCACCGAGGATTTCTTGGGGCCACATTGAAATGGAACGGCATTGCACATGTAAGTACAAACAAAAAAATACTTTAGATCAACAATGCTCTTACTTAAATTAAATTTGTCTGCAAAAAAAAGATAAGATAAAATTCAAAGAACTATACAAGCATAAGGCCCTAACAAACTTGATAAACTTGCATACAGATTTACCCTAAAAATAAAAAATCATGGAAGTATACATAGTACAGTTCAATAAAGAAAATGTTTTTTTGTGTGTTTTATCTTATTTGGGAGAAACGAACTTGGCATTTAAATGCACCCATACAGGCAAGAAAAAAACACCAGAAGACATACACATTCATTTGCTATGTTATTACGGACGCAACTTGCACAATAGTCAGACTACATCTCTTTGACATTTAGTGATTTAGGTGATAACCAGCAACTACATATGGGAACGCCCTGCTATAGTGAATGTTCTTTTTTACCCAAGGGAATAAAACACACATGTGATAGAAATAAGTACTGCTCAACTAAGAACAAGAAATATTCCTACATACAAAAAGAACCACCAATTTCTACAGTACTAAGAAATATAAAGAATATTATATCATGTGAAACGACTTCGCGGACCAAGTCAGCAGAAAGATTTCTTAAAACGTGCACAGTTAAAGAAATGATATGCTCTAAAATATTTTGCATCACAATGAGTAGAAATTAAGAGATGCACCTAAAATATTTTGCATCACAATGAGTAGAAATTAAGAGATGCACCTCAATTCAAAGGGCCTTGGATATATTAAATCATTTACGACAATTTCTTCAACTCCAGTATATTTAACTTACATGCACATTTCTTACTTTTATGCACCCAAGCAAACAATACTGAGCCACTGTAAAGTTTAGTCCTGAACAAGACTAATGGCATAGAAATGCAACTTATTGTACCTTTCAAGCCCCTCTAAATTTACCAGCAAATCCTGATACTTGAATGAGGTGGTAAAATTCAACATGTGAGACATTAAATTGAGACAAAACCATAGCACAGGAGGTTCAAGTTTAATTACGCTGTTCCACACAGATCATATTTATTGAAAGTTCAAATTTCATATAAGCAGGGCTATGCCAATAATGCAGAGAAGTTACAATTTACAACAAATCTTTCCGGACAAAATCAAGACATCCATATATCATTTAACAAGTACAGTTTCTAACATCAGAAAGGATGCTTAATTAACAACACTGTACAACATAAATTACAAGACAGCAAACTGAACAAACAAGTTAAAGACTTGTCCGACAAAGGAATGAGTACACAATACAGAAGAAGCTATCCATGCAGCCAAAATTCAAAACCCACAAACTAGTGAAGATTATGTCATCGGGGAGGATCATGAAAATTGGACCAAAGCAGTATACCAAAATCTGACAGAAGACCTTATACCACCAAACCAGAGAAACAAACAGCAGCAGCAAATTAGTAAAGCAGACAACTCAGAGAATTCCTTCACAGCTCACAAAGCAAGGATTTGTACTCAGAAGAACCTTCAAACAGATCGCTTCAAAGGCACATACTTGGGTACCATCAACTAGCATCAAATTACTCCTCAGAGATGGCAAATAAAACCGACCCTTCAATTTTCTTAAAAGAAATCTTCAAATTAAACTGACCAAAAAGTGACACAAAAGAGCACCACTGCAGAATCACCTCCATGAGCATGTCATCAGTTCAAAATCAAGAACCGTTCTAACTCCCAAAGAAAGCATCTTTATCTCTACCACAGAAACTATAGGACATGTCCCCATTAGACACCACACAGCACGCAACCACCTCAGGTAATCTGACCAATATAACTTGCCGGCAGAAAACAAATTAGCATCAAAGTGCTGCTTGGATAGGCCTAAGAAAACCATTTCCAACCATGTATAAATCTTCTGATGAGTCTTCACTAAATCATAAGGGACAGGATCAGCAGAATTCCATGTAGCCGAATTGTGTCCAATAGCAAGCATCACATACAATTTTTCAGCACAAAAGGTAGCATCCTAATCAAGACATAAGCAGTGCATCGACAACCTTGAATGGAACAGACTAATCATCTTACAGACCAACGACCAATCCAACCTTCAACTCTCGCTCCGATCATGTCCAAAATCTCCACGCGAACCAACTAAACTGACCTGACCAATCCACCGTGACAAACAGAAATCGAAGCAAACGAACCACATAATTTTATCTATATTAAGATAACAATAACAAAACCGCAGTTGGTCATGACCCTACTAAATCAAAGAAGCAAGGTTCAGAGAATAGTAAGGCGGCGGATCACCGGACCTAGACCAAAAGAATCGAACCGAACGGATCAAGCACCACAAAGAAGGAGCGAGCGATTTGGATAAGCTCGTGTACCTGGCCAATCAAATAGTGAAGAACGGAAGAAGCGTGAGATCGAAATCAACTGCTCCTTACCAGTCACCGGAAGACAGAGAGATAGAGAAAGAAAGAGGGCAAATCAAATCATCCACGATGAAGGAATAACTGGGGGATCGGAAGGTATTTATAGAGGGCGTGAAGCCTGAAGTCGGTGGGAGTCATAGTCGGAGTCGAACAAACAAGAATTTGACGGAAAGGAGTGGTGGGCGCGAGGCGGTTGCTGTTTTCACGATTCCGCCCGACCGACGAAGTCTCCTGGGGTGAATACGGAAGCGACAAACGAGTTTATGCCACTATTTATGTCCGATTCTGATAAAATAATATGGGATAAACGATATTCATTCGTATGTGTCCATATGTTAGGTGGTATAAAAAAATTTATTGTGATTTCACTTAGAAACATATTAACATATAGGTGAGTTGCTGCATCTGAGTAGGCATGAGATACTGTGTTTTTCTTTTGACGTCTCAGTGATTAGTCTCTTCATGTTCGCTCTGATTGCAACCCTACTGTCTAGTGTTTGATATCCTGTGTAGGGGTGCAAAAAAAACGGATAATTTTTGCCCGATCGAACGGACGTTGAGCGAATACAGGATGAAGAAATAGATATCCGATACCATCCGTGTCCGACTCCAAGATAAAAACATGGAATATAATACAGAATGAGCTATATCCGCTTGTATCCACTACGATTGTAACCTAGTTTTCGCCATGGGCACGACTAGCGCTCGGACGTACGGTCCGAGCGCTAGCTCCGTACGCCACCGCTGCATGCAACATTTTCGGACAACGGTTGCAATATTTTCGGACAACGGTTGCAATATCTTAGGACAATAGTTACAACATGCCCGGACAACGATTGCAACACACAAATCAAAACAAAAACATCTGGAAAAAATATGTTGGAAAAAATTGTAACATCGTCGTGAATAGTATGCAATTTTTTTCTACATGTGCAACATTTTTTTTCTATAGATGCAACATTTTTTTTTCTACGGATTGCAACATCTCAAAGAACAGTATGCAATATTATTTTTAACAGGCCGCAACATTGTTTTCAACGGACCACAACATCGTAACCAGAAACAACAGCAACAATTCCAAGAGCCAAAACAATTCCAACAACATCGCTGCAACAAATCAGAAAGAGGTGGACATACTATTTGCATATGCTCTCGAAGCTTGCTCGCTGGATCTATCCTCGTTTAATGGAACTAGACAAAGAAGCCAGATGAACCAACCCAGAGAAGCGAAGGCCTGGCCTACTGCTCGGTGCGTAGCCACATGCGCCTGCTGCTGTAGTCGGACGAGGTGGCCTCGCGGTGCGGGAGCTGCAGCACGACCTGACGACACTGTTTGGGAGGTTTCGTCTAGGTAGAGAGAGTGATGGGGAAAAGAAAGAGCAATAGGAAAAAGAAAGAGGAGTGCGTGGGTGGGTGTGATAAGGAGATAGAAACGGATAGACTCAGGCGTAGGAGGAAAAAATAAGATGTTGAATTGGGCGTGGTGTTGGACAGCGACAGAAGACGTACGATTTGTTTCACTGTATCTACGTATGTCTCGTATCAATTCCCTTTCGCTGTCTTATCCCTTTGGTGGGGACGTTCTTATCCTCGATAGCCGCAAGGAATCAAAACCATGCACTGTTACACCGACAGTTACGTCTTCTCTATTCTGTTCCCACAAAAAAAAAATTCCTTGGGGAAGTTCCATAAAAAAATGCGGGGAGAAGCATAATCGTCCCTGTTCAGCTCACGATCCACCGTCACCGATTACTCGATTAGCCATTCAAAACAAAGGCATGCAATTGGTAATCACACTTCACAGAGCTTAACTAAAACATCACAAGTACTTTCTACGAAGAAACGATGCCCTCAAGAGACATGTGCCGCATCAGAGGATGAGAATTCATCGAGCTCGAACATTCACCTGTTCCAGCATTGCCACAGCAGACCGGCAAAGTTAAAGAGAGGGTTAGGTCAAGATCATCTTTAACCAATACGGTGGACGAGACCCACAGAGGCCCACCATACACTAAGGGTACGGACAAAGGGTGAAAAGACCGCGAAATCCCTAGGCTTGCGAGACTTTCGTAAGAGTAGTTTGGTAATCCTACATCATTCCCCTGAAACTCTGTAAATAAGCCCTCCTAGACACCGGAAAGGAGGAGAGCTTCTAATTTATAAAAGAGCTCTACTGAAATTCATGTGCCGTTCTTCACTACCTAGGGACCTTGGGACAATTACCTATCCCTTTGCTAAGGGTACGGCTCGGAGACGCTCTACTATTTGGTCAGTAGTCCTCGTTTGGCCGATTGCGGCCAGCGGATTCTGACGGAAACATCCCTCGATGTTAAGCAAAAATAAGCTCAATGCGCATTGAGAATAAGCCTACGCCGAACGACACGTTCTTTGCATCCGGTACCGGAGGATTCGATGACGAGTCTTACAAAAACTTATTTCTTGTCAGTTGCCTGAAGGTTTGGATGGACATACCACTGGACTTTATATATATTATGCTTTTGCTATTTCATTTGCTACTTTTGATACTGGAGATTCTATTTGGTCGGTCGGCCCTTGTAATGTAAAGTTTGTAATCGTTTAAGTTATGTATCATATTTGTTTCATTTTTATGTATGTATGTATTGATGTGTATGTCATCGTTGTGGATGTGTGTACTAGCCACTGATCATAGGACTAGTACGGTACACACGAGATATTCAGGTATTCCACGCCTGGATCAACAGTACTACTCGGCGAATGAAATCCAATTCAAAGGCACCTTTGTCAGCTACAACGCAGACATAGTTTGTACAGCGGCAACAGAGAACAAATGCATGTTTGTTTGCATTGTTGTTTTTGCAGGAGAAAATTCTAGCTGCAGATAAACTAGCATTGAGAGGCCGGCCACACAGCCAACCATGCTCCATGTGTGGCCAGTATGTTGAAACTACAGGTCACCTTCTTTTGGCCTGCCCCTTCACCAAGCAGGTTTGGAGTTCGGTTGCTAATTGGATTTACCTCCCAGAATTATCACAGCGTCTCTTAGAGCATCTCCAGCAGGGCTCCTACTTGAGCCCCTAAAACCAAATTTGAGGGCTTGAGGCAAAAGAGAGTCAGAGGCCCTACTAGATCCTCAAATTTGAGGACCCTAAAATCCCCTCAAGCCCTCATTCCTGGGGGCTCTAGGCCAAGCCCCCAAATCACGGTTTCCTGCGCGCCCTGGTCCCGATTCTTCTCCCGCCAGCCTTTTTCCCCTCCCGCGCCCGCTCCTTCCCCCCGCCCAAATTTGATGATTATGTCATTTGATTTGCAGAGATGTTATGAACTATGTTGTGATCGACTATCATTAAATTCGGACCAAATTTGTCTTTGAATTTAAATTTGAATATTTGTATTTTCATTCATAATTTTAAGTATAGTGCTTTAGAGTTATAGTTTAAATAAATTATTATATAATGTGATGTTCTCAAATACATATGCATATAGTGTGTGCGGAAATAGAGGGAATTAAGAAGTAGGGGCCTGTTTTGAGGGCTCCTGCTGGAGTGCAGCCCAGAAAACAGGGCCCTCAAAAGTAAGGAGAGCCCTCAAATAAAAAGTAAGGGCTCTGTTTTGAGAGCTCCTGCTGGAGATGCTCTTACAGAATTAAGCGTAACTCAAGGAAGTTTGGCAAGCTTTCCCAAAACAGATTCAAAGAGAGCACAGGAAAGTTTTTGATGGCATAGTAATCTACACTTGTTGGAATATTTGGTAGGAACGCAACGGAGGAGTGTTTGAGAAAAAAAATCCAAAGCCTTCAGCAGGTGCTACATAGGATCCAAGAAGACATTGAGCAGAGGAAGACAGCTTCCGAATGATTTCTTCCTACTCTTCTGATTTATGTTGTTGTGGTCTTGTTGTTCTAGCTGTTTCTAATTGTTCTAGCCGGTCAGTCCCAGCTTGTTTTGTTGTTTCCTTTCTAGAACGGTAAAGCTGTCAGACCCGGATCGCACGATCTAAAATCCTCAGGAAATAGTACTATGCTATTCTATTGATAAGTAGATAGCACTCATAGATACATAACTGAATCATTTTATACATAATGTAGACCAAGCCAAACCTTAATATTACAAATACCAGAGTCACGTAGACCGCGTCGGGTCAGGTTGTACAATAGAGCCGAACAAGCCAAATATTTACAATACATAAACCGCAGAAGCAAAAGGGGTAAGGTTCATCTTGCCACAGGCAAGCGACTGCAGAAACCAATGTACGACCGATATTATCCAGAGACCTGGGTAATATTGGTAGTACACGAGTACCAATATAGTCAGCTAAACTGAGGCGAGACTTAGACTACTAGAAACTATACTACTCTTCATCAACTCCTTGGCCTTCAACATCTGGATCCTCATAATATGCATAATGTCTGGGATTCACAGCTTCTGAAGGTTTGAAGGAAAGAGCGAGGGTAAGCACAACTACCGTGCTCGTGAGCCAATACACAATGCAATATTTATACATGCAAGGCTTTATCAAGGATGGCCCGGATTCTTTTATTTGTCAAAGCAACATTTTCAATTATTGTAGATAGAAATTCTTAACACTTAGCATCTTGACCAAATCATATTTTATTAAAGAAATTAATCTGTGCAATATTTAGAACAGTAGAGGTTACCTCCACCTATGCTTATTTTTTATTGGGGTTACATCCACCTATTAACCACACTAGGGTACTTCTACCCAGGAAAAATCCAAATTCAGAGTTACATCAGCCCGACAAGGTTTCATCCCACCCATAAGGTTTTTATAAATAGAACTAACTCGAGTAAGTTCCCATGCCTACCTTTGACTGTGGACACGGCTGTTTGAATAGTTTATACTCTGCAGAGACTTTACACTTTACCCACAAGAGATAACCATCTTGATATATACACACGTTTCCTTAAACATGTAAATCAAGAGGAGATTACCACAAGGCCTTTACAAACCATCCCTCAGTATTAATTACACCCGCTAAGGTTTCACTTGAGAAGACTTATGCTCCCACACCTGCGTCAACCCTTATTCAGACCCCCTCTTACGCCTTCACGACTTACGCTCACATAGATTCGTAAGTCGTGCACCCCTACCCGTAACCATGAAGGTCCACGGCATAGCAGTCATCTACCGGTGCAATCCGTACTGATGGATACAAATTATTTAGCCAGGTCAACACCATTATAGACTTATGGTTGCACTGCTTTACATTGGGAGATCATCATAAGATTAAGTCCTTAGGGACCATCTGGGCGGTTCATACCATATACCACCTTTTCACATACCAACATGCCTTGGGCTACATCAGCACCCACCACCGTCATACCATCCGTCCAGATGTGGTAACAACAATTATTAGGGTTTTTGGAGAAACACAAAATATATTACGTAACCATTCTAGTCATTTACCCGCAATGACTGCCCAAAACAATTTGTGATTTTAAGGATGGTGATTGGGTATTTAATACCTCGGTACTTAAGCAAGACTAGCATATCGCTTAAGTACAACCTACAGCTAGTATAGTTACCACATAATTACTAGGGTGACAAGGATTAGGTATTTCAATTGTCAAGGATGGCATAACATTATGTAATTATCAAGTTGGTATTTAACTATCTTAAGATCATTTGACATTGACGAGGATCTAATGATCCTCATTTTACTATTTATCTGTAATTGAGTATTATGGGTAAATATGACGTCACACAACTATTAAGTATACCCCTTAAAGTGGTAAGGGAGAAGTCAATCAGGTGGTCGTAAGTTCTTCTATGACCTATAGTCGTAAGTTTTTCTATGACTACCATGTAATCGAAAGTTATCCAATGATTACTTCTGGTCGTAAGTCTTTCTACAACCAGTAGCCAGTAGTAAGCTTTTCTACGACTATCTGGTCGTAAATCCTTCTACAACCAGTCTTGCAACAATTTCTCCACAAAAACTGGGTCCACTCGCTAGTAGGCCCTATTAACTATGAGATCTGAGCAGTCAAGATACGTAGTTATTTTCTGGAATAACTGCAGATAACTCACCATTATCTCTGATTGATAACCGTCGGACAACGTGGGGAGGTTACTACTCCGGTGATTAATCTTATTATTATGGAATAATGGAGTGCCTCCTGACCTGGAACGACAACATCCCTCTTCGCGTACTATAAATAGACTTCTTTCATAGAGTAATGGGGGACTTTTGAGAGACAATCAATAGCAGTATTAGCGCAAGTCTTTCTCTGATTGTAACCAAGATACCCAATATAATACACACAGGAGTACGGTTGTTATTCTCTCTCGAGAAGGCCCGAACCTGTATAAAAATCCCCGTGTCTTTTCTATCTGCGTGATCAATTGTGGAGACCCCCCGAATCAAACAATCTTTGCGTAAGATCGGTTCAAAAACACCGACAGTTGGCGCCGTCCGTGGGGATCTTCTGGTAATTCCTTGTCAACAATTCTTTCTTTTATCTTTGATGCTTCCATGGCAGGAGAGTGGAACGAGGAGAACTGGTTCGACTTGGCCGATTACGCAGACATCGACATGGATGTCAGTTTCGATTACGAGCCAAGTATCGAATCATCCGATGGTATTATCGCATTTGGAGATCTTCTATCAGGTCTCGGAGACCATGCAACCGGAGGAGTTGAGGAGGGATCCTTATCCCCCACAACAATACACCCAACTGAGGGACCAGCTTCCTCAGAGGGCAAGGGCCACACGACCATAAGCAGGACTGCCTCAGGACAGAGTCACAACATGATAAGAGTTTTTCCTCCAAGTGTTTGAGTCCCCTTAAGGCAGTACGACCTGACGAGACAAGTTCTGGAAGCTATAATTCCAGAGCTTCATCGGCACCTGATGGTCCTTTCTCTCCGGATAATCCCGTAGAGGAGGGAATCAAACACATTTTTCCTACAAATTCTACCATCCCATCGCAGGACACACCTGCAGACGGAGACGGTTATAACCCAGAGTTCCCCTTCCTGGAGGAGTTTACTCCAAGTCACCAGATGGTATATCTCGACTACTCCTCAAGCGAGGAGGCCTCGAGCACAAGTGGAGGTCATCAACGGGAGGTCTTCGTCATTCCTCTGATAAGAATCATTCTCCCAGAAGAAGGACTGACGATGCTCCCCGACGGGCACACACTATGTCCCCTCATGGCAATGGCAAGAGCACCGCCGTTGGCGAACGAAGTGAACACCCTGATGAACGTGCGGAAAATCCTCAACATTCTCGCACTCTACTAAAACCAACTCAAGGGTCTGATTTGGGTGATCCTGAGACAACTCGACAGAGAAAACTAATGGCTCGGAAAAATCTCCCTGGGCACGTTTATTATCAGTCAGAGGAAGCTCAGGAACTCCAGCACATCAATGACTTGCTTGAGAATCCAACTCAGGAGCTCACTCGAGCACCAGGATACGATCTTTTCGCCGAAGAGATCGCGCGAAGGCTTCGGAACATGATGGCAAAATTCGAGCGTCCTCGACGACATCATTCCGAAGTCGTAGCAGTACGGCTCCATCTTCTGCCAGTCGTTCAAACAACTCATCGCATGGACATCAACATGATTATCGATCACGTCGCTCTCCCAACTTGAGGAAAGCTCTTCGAACATCTGGAGATCGACAAGCTCCGAGGAGAGGTGATCTTTCACCACTCCAGGGTCGAAATCTGCGACAGCAGATGGAATACCAGGAGTACTTCCCTCGTAAGACTGAGGCCTACCTTAGGCCAAGTCCACCTGTGACTGGATATCGTCGAGTACGATCACTTGGTGACGCTAACCCTTCTTTTTTACAAAGAAGGCACAAAGAAGTTATTACTGGATGACGGGCATTTTCACCTGACCTCCGAGCAGTTCGCTGGCCACCTTGTTTTCGACCAGCGAACATGGAGAAGTTCGATGGAACTCAAAATCCCATTGAATTCCTCCACATCTACACGACAGCTATCCAAGTAGCAGGAGGAGGAGAGCATGTAATGGCGAATTACCTTCTGACTGTGCTTGAAGGATCTGCTCGATCATGGCTATTAAACCAGCCATTCGAGTCGATCTACTCATGGTAGCACCTCTGCGACCTTCTGCTGACAAACTTCCAGGGTACCTACAACCACCCTAAAAAGGAGGATGACTTGCACCAGATAAGACAGAACGATCACGAGACTCTGCGTCAATTCATTACGCGCTTTAGTCAGGTTTGTAATTCTATTCCGAAAGTTTCTGACTCGTATGTGATCAGGGCTTTCAAGCAGGGAGTCTGTAGTAGAATGATAACGGAGGATATAGCTTTGAATCCTCCTACCACTGTCGCCGAACTCTTTGAGATGGCCGATAGATATGCGACTGTCGCTGAAGTAGTCGAATGGAACAATACTATTGACCGCGAGGACAATATCCCTCAAGAGGTAGGCAAAAGTGGTAAGAAAAAGGATAAAAAGACTAAAAAATCCAAGAACAAGGCGAAGAGACACAAGTCTCCAGTCACTGGTTCTAAGAAGGTCCTGGCCATAAGCGACAAAGAGCCAGGTAACTCCAAGCAAAATTCTGATCGAGGCAAAGGTAAGTGCCAAGATCAAAAGAATGACAAACTCAGATGGTGTTTTTTTCACAAAAAAGAAGGGCATGACCTTCGTAACTGTCGAGTTGTTTTATGAAAACTCGAAGACTATTACTCTGGCAAAGGGCTACTTCCTACTCTTGAACAGGTAGGTCAGACAAGTGGACGGAAGGAGTCTGATGACGAGAAGGAGATGTCGTTCAGGATCCGCAACACACCATCGATCACATCTATGGAGGATCATCGACATATGAGTCAAGACGGCAGCTTAAGGCTGTTGAGCGTGAGGTAAACACAATTGACTCTTTCAAAAATTAAATCCAAAAATTATGAGAAAATTCACATAAATTCCCTTATTTATTTTGGACTTAATAAAAATAGTTCTAATTCATAATTAGCTATTAATTTTGTAAAATAAATTGTTTTGGCTTTAAATACTTAGGAAAAAGCTTTTAAATTTCCAGAAAATTCTAGAAATTAATTGAGTTTTTATTTTTCAGGTCAAACCAAATAAAGCTTCAAGAACTTCAAATAAATTTTAACTTTTGACATTTAAAACTTCAAATTTTTTTAATAAAGCAATGAAACTCTTTCAAATTTTAGAAAATCCAATAAAACAATAACTTTTATTTATTTTATTTTGGTATCAGCACTTTGGGATGTTACAAACTACCCCCCTTAAAAGGAATCTCGTCCCCGAGATTCGGAGAGGCTAGAAAGAAAGCTGGGAATACAAGGTTTTCAACTGGAACTATTGTTGACGACGGAATTCGTTGTCTGCTGTTTCTTTGGACATTTATTGGCATAATGTCCTAACTCGTTGTAGTAGAAGCATGTGACACCAGCGGCATGGGGTGGCTTCTTCCGGGGCCAGCGTTGATCTGGTGACTTGGAGGTGCCAAAGCTGATCTGGTGATTCACTACCATATCTTGGGGTATTAGCAAGCCCAAGCTTCGGTACTCTTGCAATTGAGACATAATCCTTACATTATTCTTTCTTCCTGCTGCTGGGGTTATTGTTGCAATAAGAGTAACTTCTGGAAGACTGTCCCTTGATGTCTTGCTCTGGAGAGATGGTCCAACAATCACACGAGTCTTGGAGATCCTCGCCATGTCTTGTACTTGATCTTCCATCTTCCTCTTATGACCATTGTCTTGATGATGGCAGGGAGCTTGAAGATTGAGTGCCTTGGGACTGGTTCTACCTTTCTTGGCTTGGTTAGGTGCAGCTTGATTACTCACACACTCGTACTGAGTTGCGGGGGTCAAAGATGTCTTCAAGAACTCTTGATGGTGCCTTGGGTTCTTCAGATTTGCCTTCCAATGCTGAGGTTGTTTGAGGTGCCAAATTGGCCTGCAGGGGACATTGTTTGGTAAAGTGTCCTTTCTTGCCGCAACCGTTGCAGACTTGATACTGGATTGCCTTCCTCTTGGAACACTGGGTGAAATAGTGTCCGGTGCTATTGCAGCTAACACAGTGAATATCTTGTTTTGGCTTTCCCTTTTGAGGGCATCCATAAGCGATGTGTCCTTGTCCACCACATTTGTAACAAATAATGTACTTCCAGTGGATGATGACCTTCAGGAAGAAAGTAGCTCATGAGTTCATTATGAGATACTCCTAGTGGCTTGTTGTTGTTCATCTGTTGCCATTCTGATCCATTGGCTGGTGGTGGTGGAATTAGGGCACTTCCATCACTATTGGTGTTGGTTCCACTTTTAGAGCAACGAGTGTTCACCATCTGACGGTTACTCTAGAGGGTTAGGAAAGGAGACAAAGGCTAGGGAAGAGACAAAGAAGAAGAACTAAGGGGATAGAGCAAAACAACACTCCCAAACGAAAGAAGCAACTCAAAAAGCTTTTAAAAACTTTACACAATGTTCTATCGATCGAGACTCTTAAGCTGGTGAAATGACTCAATACACCGAAAGAGTCTTGGCAGACTTAAACTATATGGTTGGGCTGACATTGCGACTTCCGCTTACGATCTTCAATGAATCTTGCATGTTGTCCTTGATTGGTAGCGATGACTTGAAAATTTTACGATGCTTTCTTGGTAGCTTCATGTCTTTTGGTCTTGAACGTAAGGGTTAAGAACGTGTTGACCATCTATAGAAATTCTAAAGGAAAAGAGGATCCATTTAACATTGTAAAATAGTGAGGGGGAAATTAGATAAGAAAGGATCACCAAAAGGAAGCTAAAGATAGATAGATGACCAAGATGAGGAGGGAACAATTTATTTTTCTTGTTATGAAAAATAAGTTTAGAAGTTTTTCAACTAACGACCATTCTAACTAGGTCACGATCTACAGTCGATATGGCTCTGATACCACTTTGTCAGGCCCAGGAGTAACATCCCAGATCTTTTGTGCATAACTGAACTAGTCCCATGATCAGTGGCTAGCTCACACAGTAAACAAATGTGATAACACAACCATAAACGCAAAAATTTATTAATAAATAACAGAGTTGATTACAAGATAGCCTTACAGGGCAACCTTAAATAAACACAGTGGAAGATGATGAAGAAGTAGTGGAGTCCAGCTGATCTGCCACAGGCAATCGACTGGGGTAGCGGCCTAGTCGTCGAGATCCACACCGGTAGCAAAGTCCTTCTCCTCTGAAATTTGTTTACATAAAGAAAGTATGAGCACAACTACCATGCTCGCAAGTTACACCCGTCAAATAACAGAATGACATGCATACATGGATGTCTCAAAGGAAAGCTTATATAGTTAATTTGCATAAAGCAATGTTTTCTTTAAATATTTGTACTAAGTTCCAAAGCAGTTATTCTATAACTAAAATTCATTTTATAAATTCTCAAGTTTTATAGTCAAGAATAGTGAAGGAAACCCTCCTATCACAAGGCTTTCTGCCCAAATTTTCCCAATTGGATAGAAATCCAAAACCATTTGATATATTCTTTTGAAATCAAAACCAAAGTCTAACTTTGAGTGGCTTTGCCAAGCATGTCCATGACCATGGACACGGCTATTCGAATAGTTCTTTAACACTCTGTAGAGGTTGTAAAGCTTTACCCATATGACACGAATTCTCTAGTTTGTCCGGCACATATCTATGCCATCTCTCACTACCTTGGGTAAGCGGTCTAGAGCACGTGACAAGGCCTTTACAATGCATCATCCCACCGTAGTTAACCCTCTCTAAGGTTTCGCCTCCCCCTTTGGATAGAAATCCGCTGGGCTTAGGGCCCCCCTCTTGAGCCAGGTGGGACAACATAGTCATGAAAGACAACCCACCGAAACAGTTGGATCGACCGCGATGGAACTTTGCAAATTAGTCGGTCAGGTCCTACTCCCCATACTAAGGACATGTGGTAGTACGATGTGGCTTAGCAAGATGTGGCTCGAAGACCGGTCCTTAACTAATTTGGGCGACTTCCAAAATAACCCATGGGCCTCAACCCTAACCAGATTGAGCCCGTGCATAAACATGCACCATCCAAACAACCATTTCGCCCAAGTACAAACCATCATTTTATTTCATTTTCCAAAGTTATTTATAAACTTCCATAACACACCAATGCCATGGATACAATTTAAACAACAATTGATTTTTGGCTGAAATTCCTCAAATCAAACATTTTTGGGTCTAAGTATCGCTAAGCATATTTTTTTCAAAATGATCCTAGTTCATACTATCGTATCAACCAGGTTTTGTCTAGGGTGACAATGTGTTTGATTCAATTATCAGAATTGGCCATACAAGGGATTTTAGGCATAGCTATAAATTTAAAACAAGAAATTAAATTACTGAATATAAATAAGCATGCAATAGTAGTTTAAAACAGAATTTGAATAATTTTAAATACTAGGCTCAAATATGATCAAAAGTATAACTTGCCTTCGTTGACGTCCTGGAAATCTAGGTCCTCGGAATGGTCGAACTCTCTGAGTCGTCGAAGTACGCGAAAAAAACGACAAATTAAAATTCAAATTCAAATAAATTCAAAAATTCAACTCAAATTAATTCCAAATTGAAATATTTTGGTTTAGTTAGCTAGATTATAATTTTAAATTTTGCAACTTGAATCACCCAATTTGGAGTTCAGATGCAAAAGTTATGAATTTTTGAAGTTTAAATCTATTTAAAAACCTAAATTCTGAATTTATTATATTTTCCTGATTTATTTTTCTAAAGGAAATTCTAATTATTGCGCAGGGATGACGTCAGCTCACAGATTTTCGGGATTTACTAAAATAAAACAATTGTCTTACGAGTGGGACCTAGTTGTCATTATCATGGCCCACGGTAAACTAAGTCCACCGAGCCAAGTTTTTAGGTTTGAATCTAGCGGGCACGAGTCGTACACGAGGCCACTGACGTGGCGCCACATAGGATGCCATGCACACACGCATACTGATGTGGTCACAGAGGTGGACGGACACGTGGATGCCATGTCACATCGACGGTAACGCCGGCACTGGGCCCGATGGCAACGGCGAACGGCGGGGTTTCGCCAGCGGTGGGGGTACCAAAAGATAGCTACAGCTATTGCGATCACAAGGGTACCTGTCTTGGCTCAAGAGGTCGTCGGAGATCACCGGAATTGTCGTCGGAGCGGAGGACGATGTTCGGCTATTGTCGGGCATGACCACCAAAGGTGTTCCGGAGCGCGAAGGGGTTCCCGAGGTGGCTCCGCGACGAGGGTGCCGAAGGTGGGCTCCACGGAGGCAGAGCGTCGACGGCGGCGACGGAATCGACGAAAAACCGGCGGCGACGACACAACCCTAAAACTCAAATTACGGCGGTGCTAGAGCTTCTTGAGAGCAATGGCTTGAGGGCTATGGATGAGATGAGGGAGGGGCACCGAGGGCTGCCTTTTATAGGGGCTGGGGTGCACTGAGGTGGCGAGTTCGTGGAGGTCGTGTGCGGTGGTTGCGCAAACATGGAGGAAACCGGCGTTGAGAAAGGGGAAGTTGGTGGGTGTTGCGGCGGAGGTGGACGTGGTTCATGCGCACGTACGCACGAGAAGCGGGATAGTTGAAAATGAGGCCGTTGTGGAGCTCAACATGCGCGATAATGGCGGCGACTGCGCGAAGACGAAGGCGACGGAGACGAAGACCTGACAAGTGGGGTCCATTCGTCAGCGACAGAAAAAGAAAGGAAAAGAAAAGAAAATAAGTGCGGTTATGTTGTGGCCGTTGGATTCACATCGTATGGCCGTTAGATGCAAATCGGACGGCTCGCAAAGCGTGGGTTGTTCGGGCCTCCGATGATTGTACGAGATCTGGTCGTTGATTTTTGATCGGAAGGCTCACGTTGATTGTGACGTTCGGACGTCGCGAAGGTTCAAAGGATCGTAGCCGTTCTTTTTAGATCTAACGGCTCACGACGATTGGGACGTTCGAGGCCTCCCGAAGGCTACGCGAGATCTCACCGTTGGTTTGAAATCCAACGGTTGAGGAATGTCGAGTGGTTTTAACGTGTGTGTGCGTGAGGGGCTGGCAGGTGGGGTCAGGGTGAGGGAGGCTGACCTGTGGGGCCCGCGTGTAAGTAAGGGAGAGAGGGTGCGCGTGGGAGAAGGCCGTGCGGGCCGCACGTGCGCAGGTGGGTTTGGGCCAGAGGTTTGGGTTTCACCCAAACCGAGTTTTGATTCTTCTTTTGATTTTTCTTATTTGTTTTAATTCTGATAATTCAATTAGGCTTTAGAAAATAGCAAATTAAATCCAAAAAATTATGAGAAAATTCACAGAAATTCCCTTATTTATTTTGGACTTAATAAAAATAGTTCTAATTCATAATTGGCTATTAATTTTGTAAAATAAATTGTTTTGGCTTTAAAATACTTAGGGAAAATTCTAGAAATTAATTGAGTTTTATTTTTCAGGTTAAACCAAATAAAGCTTCAAGAACTTCAAATAAATTTTAACTTTTGACATTTAAAACTTCAAATTTTTAATAAAGCAATGAAACTCTTTCAAATTTCAGAAAATCCAATAAAACAATAACTTTTATTTATTTTATTTTGGTAACAACACTTTGGGATGTTACAGTTCACCAAGTAATTTCAGGACAGAGAAGATCTCTTTTGACGTGGTCGATTTCGATACGGCATATAATGCCATACTCGAACGTCCAACTTTGGCAAAATTCTTAATAGCTACTCACTATAGGTATCAATGTCTTAAGATGCCAGGTCCCAAAGGAGTAATCACAATCTATGGTGACAAGAAGATGGCGCATTCTTGCGACCGTCGGTCCCTCGTGATGGTTGGACACATACCAACTCGAGACGAAAGTCAGCCTTCGATTAGCAAGTCGAAGCCTAAAGCTACACCAAAGCCAAACGACCAAGTCAAGGAGGTTCCTCTGGACGCGGAGGAGCCCTCAAAGACTGTTCGCATCGGGGATTCTTCCAACCCCAAATAGGAAGATGCCCTCATCACTTTCCTTCGAGCAAACACAGATGTCTTCGTGTGGCAAGCATCCGACATGCCCGGAGTCCCCAGGAAAGTGATCAAGCATAGGCTAGCCTTATGGCCTGACAAAGTACCAGTAAAATAGAAGTTACAGAGATTTGCCCCTGATCGACGAGATGCTATTAGGTCAGAATTTGACAAGTTGCTTAAGGCAAGCATCATAAGAGAAGTCAACCACCCAGAGTGGTTGGCCAACCCTGTAATTGTTAGAAAGTCGAACGACAAGTGGCATATGTGCGTAGACTTCACTGATCTTAATAAAGCTTGTCCAAAAGATGATTTCTCTTTACCTCTTATCGATTAGTTGGTTGACTCTACTACTGGTTGTGAAATGTTAAGCTTTCTAGATGCATACTCTGGTTACCATCAGATTAATATGTGTCGAGAAGATGAAGAAAAGACCGTATTCATTACACCATTTGGAATATTTTGCTATGTCAAAATGACATTTGGTTTAAAGAATGTTGGAGCTTCTTTTCAGCATTTGATGCAAATGACTTTTTCACCTCAACTAGGTCGAAATTTGGAAGCCTATGTGCACGATCTAGTCGTAAAAAACATCAAATGGCTTAATCATATCGCAGACCTGCAAGAAACATTCGACAACCTCAGAAAGCACCACTTGAAGCTCATTCCTGAGAAGTGTGTGTTCGGAGTCTCTTCAGAAAAATTGCTTGGATTCTTAGTCTCTGCACAAGGAATCGAAGAAAATCTTGAAAAGATAAAGGCCATCATGCAGATGCGCCCCCCGACCATGAAAAAAGAAGTTCAAAAACTCACAGGATGCATGACGGCATTAAGTCATTTCATCGCACACTTGGGAGAAAAAGGACTGCCTTTCTTCAAACTTCTAAGGAAGCATGAGGGTTTCAAATGGACAGAAGAGGCTAACGCAGCCTTTGAGGATGTCAAGAGATATCTTATGAGTGCTCATATCCTGGTTTCTCCGAAACCAGGAGAGATGCTCTTAATTTATCTAGCTGCCACACCACAAGCAGTGAGCGCAGTACTGGTCGTAGAACGTGAAAACATACAACGACCAGTTTACTACATTAGTGAAGTTTTACATGGACCTAAGGAGTGTTACCCTTAGGTTCAAAAACTTCTATATGCCCTCCTCATGTCTTCGAGGAAACTGCGGTATTATTTTCAGGCTCACAAACTAGTTGTGTCATCTGAGTTTCCCTTGGGAGCGATCCTCCAAAATAGGAAAACAGCGGGACACATGGCAAAATGGTCAGTCAAACTTGGGGAGTTCGACATCCAATTCGTGTCCCGATTGGCCATTAAACCCCAGATTTTGGCAGACTTTGTCGTCGAATGGACAAATCCTAAACCTATTCAGGATCCCCAGTACGATTCCTACGACCAGTGGACGATGTACTTTGACAGGTCATTTACTATAAGTGGCTCGGGGGCTGGGGTGGTCCTGGAATCTCCTACCGGAGAGACTTTAAAGTATGCCATACAATTAAACTTTCAGGCCACTAACAACGCTGCAGAGTACGAAAGTTTGCTAGCCGGCATACGAGCCGCGAAAGCGCTCTCGATTCACCGACTACTCGTGAGAGGAGACTCTCAACTAGTCGTGAATCAAGTCAGAAAAGAGTACCAGTGCTCTAATCTGACTATGTCTCGGTACTTATCGAAAGTCCAAAAGTTATCCCTCACAAGGATAATTTATCCCTCGAAAGGATAATTTCCTCGCAAACCAACTTGCTCGTATAGCTTCTTCCGATCTATAGTACCAAAAGGAGTTTTTTTTGGAGCAACTCCAGAAACCGTCCCTAGTTGAAGAACTAGAGACACCTCCTATTGAAACAGCCTCTCTAGAGTACGAGGATACCTAGATGACACCCATCTACGAGTATCTTTAGACGGGTTTCGTGCCTGACGATGATCTCGAAGCAGATCGATTATCCCGAAAGACCAAAATGTATACTTTGGTCGAAGGTATACTCTACAAAAGAGGTACTCAAGGGGTGCTCATGCGATGCATTCCGCAAAGCGAAGGATTAAAACTCCTTCACGACATACACGGATGCATCTGTGGGAATCATGCTTCCTACAGAACGCTGGTCGGTAAGGCTTTTCAACAAGGTTTCTATTGGCCAACAACCTCTACGATGCCAAAGAGCTGGTTAAAAAATGTGTGCAATGCAATTTTCATAGCAGGCAAATACACCAACCAGCTCAGGCGTTATAAACAATCCCTCTGTCTTGGCCTTTTGCGACCTGGGTTCTCGATCTCCTAGGACCGTTACCCAAAGCTCCAGGTGGATCCGAATTCCTTTTTGTGGCTATCGATATGTTCACAAAATAGATAGAAGCCGAACCTGTGACTAGGATAACAATGAAGCAGCAAAAAAGTTCATGGTAAGATGCATGATAACTAGATTTGGGGTACCTAGTCGAATCATCACAGATAATGGCAAGCAATTTTTGAGAGTAAAATTTCAAAATTTTGCAACGAGTTGGGTACCAAGTTGTATTACGCTTCTGTTGCCCACCCCCAAAGCAATGGGGCGATCGAAAGAGCGAATGGCCAAATAATGAAGGGAATTAAAACTCGAGTCTTCGATTAGCTTGTCAAGCGCTCGGGGTCTTGGGTACAAGAATTACCCTCAGTATTATGGGCGATTCATATGACTGCTAGTCGGGCTACAGGAGAAACACCTTTCTTTCTAGTTTTTGGTGCAGAAGCCATACTTCTGCCAGAACTAAAGATCAAGTCAGCACAAGTCGAAAATTTTAACGACTCCGCCCAAGAACAACTTCGAGCGGACGGCATCAACCTACTCAAAGAGAAGAAGAACCAGGCACTAATTCGTTCAGCAGTCTACTAACAAGCCCTGCGATGATACTACAATCGTAAGGTCCAACCTCGCAGCCTCGCTGTAGGTGACTTGGTATTGCGGCTTATCCAATCACAGTATAATCGGAATAAACTTTCCACCAAGTGGTAAGGTCCTTACACTGTGGTTGAAGTTACGCGTCTAGGTTCGGTACGACTAGCAATGGAGGATGGCCGCGTTCTCTCAAACTCTTGGAACATTGACCAGTTACGCAAATTTTACGTGTAACAAATCTCCATGACAATAAAGTATCATGTTCTTTCTATCTTTATTGTCTTTCTTTTAGTTTTGCTTTTATAACTTTTTGACCATATTTTATACGCTCAATTTTTCTTTACACTGGTCGGAAGAAAGGACACAACAACTAGTCGAAGTCTCTCCTCTCTGCATGTGGTCCTGTCCGCTAGAAGGAGCTTCCTAGTATCGTCTTGTTCCTAACTTTTGCTGCCAATACAAAGGTCTTGGGTTCAGAAATATGGTCGAAAAGTTTTTAAGCAAACTCATATCACCTTAGTTTATTTATTTATTTTAAAAATACTCTAAGAAGAGTGCACTTTTGAAATTTGTTCGACTGTTTTTTGTAAACTTGGTCAGTTTTAACTGGTCGGAGGAAGAAACACAACTAGTCGAAGCTTCTCTCTCTGCATGTGGTCCTATCCACTAGAAGGAACTTCCTAGCGTCGTCCCGTTTCCTACTTTTGCTACCAGGACAAACTTGTCAGGTACATTGAAAAAGGTCGAACAAATTTTTTAAGGTTCTTTAGATGTTTGTTTTACTCAAGTTGCCGTTATTGATTTGATTAATCTGGTCGGAGATGGTAACATCACCTAATCGAATCCTTTCCTTTCTGCACGTGGTCCTGCCCACTAGAGGGAACTTCCTAGCGTCAATTCATTTCTACTCTTTCGACTAGTGCAAGATAATCGAGATCGAAAGCTATAAGTCGAACAAACCTATCTGTTTTCATAAACCCTTTCTTTACTATTTCCTTAGTTTATTCAAATAAACTAAGCAAATAGTCGGGGCCAGGATAAAGTTATAAACATGACTTCAATTCTTAGTCTTGGTTTCTTTTTTTGATTCGTTATCTTACGAGTTACTAACTACTCTACAAGATGATTTGTAGGAAAAAGCAAGAAGGAAGGAGGAATTACAAATATTTGGTCTAATTATTTTTTCCATTCATTATCTTACGAGTTACTAACTACTCCACGAGATGATTTGCAGGAAAAAAGAAAAATCATATATTTATACAAAAGACTTGTCTTTACAGGTTCCTATTACAGACTACTCGTTAATAGCAGGTAAAAGATTACTTACCCGTTAATTGAGAATCTAATTTCTCAATTTCTTGATGTTTGTCTTTTGCGATGCGAGTGATCTCACGGACGACTAAGGTTTTTTCTTGAACCTCGATCTGAAGGGTCCCCACCTCGGCTTGAAGGGCCAGGGTCTCGACTTCTTTTTCTGAAGAAGAACGATAAGTTAGGAAGGTAAAGATCAAGATAATAAGCAGTCATAACCTCAAGGACGTACTGTTTATTTTTTCTGCAACTCTTGAGTCGCAGAGTTGGCCTCCTGAAGCTTCTTCAGAAGGTTGGTTACCTCATTCCTTAACTTTTTCGTCTTGGCTTTTTCATAGTTGAGTGAATCAGGTAAGGTCTTTTTGTCACTCTTAAACTTGAAAGAGTTAAGGGTAGACATGAATAAAGAGACGAGTAGTCGTAAGTATTTCTGCGACTAACACGTGATCGTAAGCTATTCTACGATCACTTCTGGTCGTAAGTTTTTCTACGACCAACACCAAGTTGTAAGGATTTCTATGACAACCCCCACGAGTGCTGAACGAGTAAGTCGAAATATAAAACGATTACGAGTGTCAGTTACTCACCACCTCTCTGCTTGCTCACAGAGTGTTGCTTTTTTTGTCGTAGCTTAACAAGTTGCCGGTTGTACTCGCAGACCGTAGCAATTTATTCCAAAGCTTTCTGCAAGAAAGAAAGCCAATAAGAAACAAGGATAACACCAAACTTATAGGTATTGTTAGATACTTACATTCATGGTCGTCCGAGCGAACATGGAGACTATCCTCGTTAGATCTTTCAGCCCATCCATCTCCTCGACACGTCTCCACCAAACCCTTAGAGACGTTCGTCATCGAAAACTTCCCCACAATTGGGAATGCCGCTGGGGTGAGGGACTCGGTCGCAAGATCTGTAGATGAAAGATCCTACGATGGAAGCAGGACCAAAGAAATCAGAGCAGAAGTTAAAATATTCCTCTTCCTCTGACTCTGTGATGGTAGCACCACCTGGGGGACCAGAAGGGATGTCCTCGACAACCTCCTTATCGGCGCGGTGGTCGGAGCTCTCACCACCACCTTCTCCTGGCGTATCCTTCACGACTTCCCCTGTCTTCACCTCCATTTCTACGATTACATCAGTGGTTGTAGTAACTTCAGCGACGACTTCTTCCACCATAGGAATGGTGGCTGGAACTTCAGCTACCACCGTTGTTGCATCTTCATTTGCTGAAGAAGTAGCAGTGGGTTCTCAGTAGAAGCATCCATGGGGGCTGAAGGAGTTGGGCTAAGATCATAAAACGGAGAGCAAGTTAACTCATGAAAAATAAAAGATAAACGCTGTTCTTACACTTTTTATTTTTTACATACCGCTGCGTCTTGGACCTAACCGGGAACTTGGAAGAAACCTTCCCAATGGAAGATTTCTTCGACTTCTTCTCGACTACTTTCGGTCAAGATTCAATTAGGGGAACAGGAGTCATCGCTTCATGACCCTCCTGACTCCCCGAGTGGCCAAGGTCTCTCTCGACCACCTCAAGAACACTGCTCCCCTCGACCTCAGGTTCTGCTGGAGCAGCCGTTTCCTTCACAAAAGACATGAGGCTTTTCTAGTTCTCCTTTTCTAGCTGTTTTACAAAGCCACGAGAAGCATAAACTGTGAAAGTCTTGTTGTCAAAATAGAAGGATACCTTGGCCTTGGGGGCTTTACGCTTAAGGGCTATGGCATCCTCCTCTGATTTTTCCTTCGCCGCAGCAGCCATTTCTACAGCGAAGGGAGCAGGAGGGGTCGAACTCGCGCCACCTTTTTCGCCGACCTTTACAAGTCGACGCCTCTTGGCTGGAGGAGCTTTTGTTTGCTCCGCTTGCGTCATTGCCCCAATCACCACCAATGCGACTTCCGCGTCGTCTTGGCGGTCTTCCATGCCTACTTTCTGTTGAGATCGGAAAAAGAAAATATTACAAAGAGTGGTCGTAAGTTTTTCTACGATCACTCACTGGTCGTAAGTTCTTCTACGATACCAGCCCACAGTCGTAAGTTTTTCTACGATGAATTCTCTAGTCATAAATGTTTTTACAACTACAAAGACCTAAAGATGAAGTCGATTTTCGATTACCTTTAGGCGCTCCACCTTTTCCTCTGCGGTCAAAACCGCAAGAATTTAAGGAGCTACCACGTTTGATGGGCTTTTCTCACAGATGAGCTTGACGCGGGCGTCAACCTCTGCCTGTGAAAGATCTATGTAAACAAATAGCATGGTTAACAGACCAGATCAGGACTAACTATCGTAGTGAGAAGACTAGACAGTAAGAAGTGAAGACCCCTCGTGCTGGGAAGACGAGGAGACTTTTAAAAGGGGCTCGGTTGTCATTCAAAAATTGCTCTCTCCCGGTTACATGGTGGAGGGGCTATTTATAGCCTCTCGACATGGCCTCTAAAAGTACATGTATACCCCCAGCAAAGTACACTAGCCCTAGGGGCTGCAGGGACTTTTGTGCGCCCTATGCATAGCCTCCGGTGCACGGTGTCTTCGTGGGCGTGGTCTATCCTAGGGGATACACCCGGTCCACCGTTCCTGCGGACCCCGTGCCCTTCGCCGGTCCTTTGCTGCCTTCTTTGGAGGGTCTCCTTGGTCCTTCGGAAGGTCTTCGGGATCACTCGAGGGGTCTTCGGGGGATCCTCCGAGTAGGTCCTTTGGAGACCTTTCGTTGCTGCCGTGCTTCGCCGGGTCGTGGGGCCGGTGGGGCGTCCCTACGACAAGCCCCTCGCGGTCGAGGTCTGCTTCGCCATGGCTGAAACCGCGCCGTTCTCCTGTAAGGTTCAGGCACACCGTCCCCTCTGTCGTGGCGAAGCTTTGTTGGTTGCGAAGTATCTTCCTTCGCGCTGGTACTGTTTACTACAGGGGACGCCGGGCATCGTGCGCTTTAATGGTGGTAGCATGCACTCTGTGATGACGGCGGCTAGGGCCGTCATGCGCCGTAACGGTGCTTGGGGCGTTGTGCGCCGTAATGACGTGTCATAATGGCACTGTTTCCCGTACCGGCGCCTCCTCGTACTGCTCGCCTTTGTGTTGATGACGTGTGGCGCCTGTTGGGCTGGCCTCGGCGGCTATAAGTAGTCGCCCCCCTTTTGAGCTTATCCTTTCGGTTCTCTCGACGGTTTGCACGTGTTTTGCTACGCCCGGTGTCCGAAACATGACAAGGCGAGGCAAGGATGTTGCAGGGGAAGCGTCCTACACGAGTGACCTTGGCAGGTCTACGGTGACGGAGTCAATACTCCGGACGCTCGTGGAGGAGGGCAAGTTGGAGAGTATGAGGAAGGTCTGGGTCCCTGGAGCGGAGACAGTGCCGTCGCCTCGGGCGGACGAGGCGGTAGTTTTTGTTGCGTTTTTCGATGCCGGGTTGCGAATCCCTTGCGTGAACCTGGTGAAGGACGTTCTACAGCTGTACGGCGTGGAATTGGCATAGCTGACGCCCAACTCGGTTGTTAAGTTGGGGGTCTTTGAGTGGATGCTTCGAGCGGCTGGAGCTGCGGGCGAGGGTTGCATCTTCACCTTCTTGCACGACACCCGCTGCCAGCCAAAGAAGAACTGCAACAGGACACGTTGAATTTTCGTAGCGTCAATTTTCAGCCGAAGTCACGTTGCCAAATGTATCTTCCTGCTCCGGCGGCGTGGAACCATTGGGAGACGGCTTGGACGCGGAGGTGGTTCTACCACACCTCCGTTCCAGAAGATGGGCTGCGATCCAGAGGCGGACTGATACGGCCCATTGCTAGCCCCGACATCGAGCTCACCGCGAGGGAGGAAGCTCATCTGCGCCTTCTTCTGGACGTGACGAGGCGCTTCTCCACGCGCGACTTGGTGGAGGAGTTATGCGTCTTCGGCATTTGGCCGTTGGTCCGGGACTGGAACGTTGAGCGGGGCTCCTCCAGCTCCGGGCACCCCCACTCTTACTGTGAGGGGGCACGAATGTATGACTTGGTCCGACTGCATGTGTGGGTTTTGGAACATTACATTTTCTCTTTTTATGGGTTGCAGCCGTGTCCATTGCCGAAACGAGCCGTGCGGCGGAGATGCTTCTTGGCCCGTACACGGGTGAGGAGCACTCGAGGCGAGGTCTGGTTGTGCAGGAGGGGCGGTTGAACCGGGCGTATCCTGCCTCGGTTCGCCTCTCCGAACACCCCGATCCGGACGGCAAGAAGAAGAAGCACGCCCGACCGGTGGAGGTTGAGGAAGCCAGGCCGATTTTTGTGGCCCCCTGCGAGTTGCTGGGAACCCGCGACGTTGGTGCTGCTTCGCACCATTCGGAGGACTTCGAGCATGCGTCGAAGAGACCGACAGCGGACCCTTCGGACCAGACGGAGGTTTCGGGGTCGGCTTCGAACGCTGATCCTTTCGGTCCGCATGGCGCTTCGAGTGCGGGGGGAAACCCCGCCGTGGTGGCCGAGCGAACCACCTTGCAGGTGCAGCTGGCGATCGGCTCCTTTGACGTTGTCGGGGTGGATACCGATGAGTCGTCCGAGCAGAGCACCCCCTCGAACGTTTATGGGGGCCAAGATATTGCGCTGGAGGTGCCGCTGACCCCGCGGGTGTCGCGTGGTAAGTTCTTGCTTCCACGGGTTGCTTGGTGCTTACTTTGCTTTGTGTCGCGCGGGATGATGTCGCGCGGGATGATGTCGCGCGGGATGATGTCGCGCGGGATGATGTCGCGCGGGAGGACGAAGCTGGTGGTGGTGGCTCTACCCCTGCTGCTTCCGGAGATGGGCGGTCGGGGGAGCATGAGCCTGCTCATGGTTTGGGCACGGTGGACTTGGGGCCCATGTGCCATGCCGACTTCCGGGTTAGCGAAGGAGCTTCGCGAGTTTGCGGAGCAGTGGCTAATTTTGTTTCACCACCTCTGCTTCGGGAGCTCTTCGCGCAGATGCCCTTGCCCGACATGCTTCGTGGTATCGAGGCGAACGCCATCAAGGTCCTCCTCTTTTCTTTTATTTCTTTTTTTCGCATCTTTTTTTTGGTGCTTCGCTAATCGATCTTGGTTGTGCAGACCATTATGCTGGCGAGGGCCCTTAATGATGAAATTGTGTCGGGCTTCGCCGAGATCCAGAAGCAAGTCGAGGATGAGCACGCTCGCAACGAGGTGCTTAGCGGCGAGCGTGACGCTTTGGCCCTTAGGGTGCAAGCCCTGGAGGAGCAAGTCGGGGCCCTTCGGGGCGAAAAGGCGGTGCTTGAAGAGGAGATCCACACCGAGCGTGAATTGTCAACCTCCATTGAGCTTGCTGCTTGGCAAGCCATGGAGGTCATCGAGGGGGCCGTGTCACAACTTGGCGTTGTTCGCCCAGCGAGGTGTCACCGGCCCTCGGAGATGGATATCACGTTCGGACGGCTTCGTCGCGCTGGAGAAGTGTGCCTCCCGGCCGCCCGCGCATACGGTGATCACTGCGCGAAAGCTGCGTGGTGCGCGACGCTTGCCTCGCTCGACAAGGCCGGCTACGCTCATATCGACGGTCTTGCGGCTCGGTCTGTCGCGGTGGCCACTGCGGAGGAAGTGGTGGTTGCACGGAACCGTACGAGGAAGGCCGGGAGGGTCCTTCTGCAAGATTACTGGTCCCTGCGCGGCCATGACGACGCGACGGAGTCATTCCGGGCTGCGCAGGCACAGCGGGAGAAGGGAAAGGCCCCGACGGGGCCTCGACGGAAGAAGCGCAGGCCGACAAGCGGGGGTCCACCCCACACGATAAGGTGTGACCCCCCGCTTTTTAGGTTATAGTTGTTAGTGTTGATGGTTCGTAGTTTTTTTTGTTCGCTCCACTTTTGTTTGCTGTAAGGGGCGTTTTGTAGGAGGGAAACCTCTTTTTGTGTAAGACCCTCCTTTCGTTTTAAATGGAAAAGCTTCAGCACGATCACGTATGATTTGTTTGTTTAAAACCGGGCTTCGCATGTACAGGACGAACGATTGTTGTTCAAGCGGGCCGCCGAGCGTGGTCCCGCTCCTTCCGAAGCGTGAAGTATTAAGAGAAGCGCCGGCCACCAGGGCTCGAAGGACGAGCGGAGTGTGGTGTCCGTTTGGCCTTTACAACTGTGCTATCGGGGAGCTGTTTATCATGGTGCGAAGTGGCAGCGGTGGAAACTAGTGAACCCAACCGGCTCTATGAGGGAGTTTCATCGTGCCCGCAAGAGGAAGGCAGCGGAGGCACGCGAGGAGATTCGGGCGTTTTGGAGGCATCGAGAAGCGATGTCTGTCAGCATTGATGCGGACCCCCTCGCGTCGTGCGCTGAATCTGCGCCTCCTCACGCGGGTGTTTCGAGTGATAGCTCGTCTGAGTCCTTGGATGAGTACGAAGCCACGCAGAGGGAATTATCGAGGCTGATAGCGTCCGGTGCATCAGACGAGGAGCTGCTAGAGTGGGCTACACGCACAGAGGAATGGGACTTTGTCCCGTAGGCGTGTCAAGTTCTTGTTGTAAACTTGCATTATGTAGTTGGTTTGTATTTGTTGTTGTGGGCGGAGCATGTTGTAATCTGTTGTTGAGATTTGATTAATAAAGACTTGCTGTAATAAGTGCTTTGCGAAGGGTGCATACATTATGAGGGGGGCAGCGGAGCCACGCTCGTCCCCCTACCTTCTTTTGATAGGGCTTCGGGGAGCCCTATATGTATATATTTTTTTGCGAGGGGATCGGCGGAGCCGCGCTCGTCCCCGTAACTTCTTTTGATAGGGCTTCGGGGAGCCCTATGTATATATATTTTTTTGCGAGGGGGTCGGCGGAGCTGAGCTCGTCCCCCTACCTTCTTTTGATAGGGCTTCAGGGAGCCCTATATGTGTGTGTGTGTGTGTGTGTGTGTGTGTATATATATATATATATTTACGAGGGGGTCGGCGGAACTGCGCTTGTTCCCCTGCCTTCTTTTGATAGGGCTTCGGGGAGCCTTATATGCATATATTTATACACTTGGGTCCTCTGGGGACCTCGTGGTGCACTGGGGCCGAAGGCCATGCGCGGTATGTTGTTTTATGCACTCAGGCCCTCGGGGGACCTCGGTGTGCACCGCGACCGAAGGCCATGCACGGTATGTTGTTTTATACACTCGGGCCCTCGGGGGACCTCGGTGTGCACCGGGGCCGAACGCCATGCGCGGTGTCGTGTTTTATACACTCGGGCCCTCGGGGGACCTCGGTGTGCACCGGGGCCGAAGGCCATGCGCGGTGTCTTGTTTTATACACTCGGGCCCTCGGGGGACCTCGGTATGCACCAGGGTCGAAGGCCATGCGCGGTGTCTTATTTTATACACTCGGGCCCTCAGGGGACCTCGGTGTGCACCAGGGCCGAAGGCCATGCGCGGTGTCTTGTTTTATACACTCAGGCCCTCAGGGGACCTCGGTGTGCCGCAGGGTTCTTTCTATATTGTATTGGTACAAAATGCCCAAAAAGGTGTTACACATGTTTTGTTACAAACCCCCCCCCCTTGTTTTCTTCTGCAGGGCGGGGGTTTTGTCCTGTCGCAGCTTGGGTTTTTACAATGCGTCTGTTAAGGGTAGAACTTGCAAAGACTCTTGGCGTTCCAGGTGTGGTCGAGCTGCTATCCTTCGGGTGTAGCTATGTGGTAGGACCCTGCCCTTGTGCTTTGGGTGATGATGTAGGGCCCTTCCCATTTGGACTGCAGCTTGCCAACTGTTGCGGGGTTCGCCACCCGTTTGAGGACCATGTCCCCTAGTGTGAGGGGGCGGGCCCAGACCTTCTTGTTATACGCCCTTGCGACGCCTGTTGCGTAGTTTGCCATGTTTGATATGGCCTGTACGCGGTGCTCCTCTATCATATCCAGGGAAACTTCCCGGCCCTCGGATTGTCGGCCTGGTGTAAAGACCCGAGATTAACATCTCAGATCTTCTGTGCATAACTGAACTAGTCCCATGATCAGTGGCTAGCTCACACAGTAAACAAATATGATAACACAACTATAAACGCTAAAATTTATTAATAAACAACAGAGTTGATTACAAGATAGCCTTACAGGGCAACATTAAATAAACACAGCGGAAGACGATGAAGAAGTAGTGGAGTCGGTGATGACCGCCACATGCATAATCGGTCGGGTAGCGGCCTAGTCGTCATGATCCAAACCTGAAGCGAAGTCCTTCCCCTCTGAAATTTATTTACATAAAGCAAGTATGAGCACAACTTCCGTGCTCGCAAGTTACACCTGTCAAATAACAGAATGACATGCATACATGGATGTAACAAAGGAAGGCGTATAGGGTTATTTGTGCGAAAACTGCATTTGACATTAAATACCATACTAACTTCAAAAGCTCAAGTTTTATAAAATCTAAAATTTATTTTGAATTGATAAAGATAGTGTAGGCACCAACCTAACACCAACATAAACACGGGCACCAACCCGGGGCTTCAACCAATAACTTTTCTCATGGACACCCATCCATTACAAAATTGTTTTACAAAAACATTTTTAAATTAAAACCAAAGTCTAACTTTGAGTGGCTTTGCCAGCATGTCCATGACCGTCGACACAGCTATTCGAATAGATTGACACTCTGCAGAGGTTGTACAACTTTACCCACAAGAGATAATCAACTTTTCATGTCCGTCTGACACACTTCCGAAGGTGTGCGACTAAGTGATCATCACGAGGCCTTTACAACGCATCATTCCACCATAGTCCTCCCTCGCTAAGGTTTTGCCCCCTTTGGACTACCCGTCTGTAGGGTTCAGGCCCCCTCTTGCGCCAGGTGGGACTAACAAAAGTCATGAAAGACTACCCACCGCATCAATAGGAACGACCATGATGGAACTTTGCAAATTAATCAGCCAAGTCCTGCCCATACAAGACATGTGGTAGTACGATGTGGCTTAGCAAGATGCGGCTCAAGACTGTCCTTAATCGACTGGCGACAACCAACAGAACCCTAGGCCTCAACTTACCCAGTTGAGCCCGTGCATAAACCTGCACCTACCAGACAACCAATTCGCCCAAGTCCAAACCATCATTTATTTCATTTTTCAAAGTCATTTATAAAACTCCCATGACACACCAATGTCAAGGGTACCATTTAAACAATAGTTGACTTTTGGTTCAAATTCCCCAAATAAAACATATTTGGTCTATAAGCATGGCTAAGCACAATATTTTCCAAATGATCCTTGTCCATACTATTGTATCGACTAAGTTTTTATCTAAGGTGACAATATATTTGATTCGATATCAAAATTGGTTATACAAAGGATTTAGGCATATCTATGAATTTAAAAGCAGGAATTTAAATAGTTGAGTATAAATAAGCATGCAATAATAATTCGAAATAGAATTTAAATAATTTTAAATAATGGGTGCAAATATGATCAAGAATGTAACTTGCCTTGCTCAAATAGTTGCTCTCAAACGGCGTCAAAATCTGACTCTCCGAAGTCGTCGAAATCTAATAGCGAAATAAGCCAAATTCAAACAAAATTAAAATAACAATTCAAATGAACTCCAAATAAAATAATTTTGGTTTAGTTAGCTGGATCTTAATTTTATACAAATTTTGAAATTTGAATCGATGAAATCGGAGTTCGGATGCAAAAGATATGAGCTCTGGAAAATTGCAATTACATGAAATAATGAAATTAGGGTTTTCTCAGAATTTTTGGAATTATTTTTCTAAAGAAAACCTAAATTATTGCGCAACATGACGTCAGCTTTCAGATTTTCAGAATTAAACGAATTAAATTAATTCCCTGACATGTGGGACCCACATGTCTGTGACTTGGTGTATGGTGGACTGGGTTTACTGGTTTTTGGGTCTGAGGAGGGGTGAACCGGGCCACGTTGGTGACACGCGGGCATGCCACACAGGCGAGGGTGCTGAGATGGCGTCCGCGTGGTCGCACGGTGGCATCCACGCAAGCACGCCACGTTAGCACTAGGAGGCGGCGCTCTCGGCCCGAGGGTCGCCGGAGATGGGCGACGCTCCGGTGGCCGGCGATGGTACCAAAAGAACGAGCGTACTTCACTGATATTGGTGCTCACCTCAGATGCGAGCGGGCACGGCGGACGGTCGGCGGCGAGCTTGAAAGGCGGCGGCGATGTTCGGGTCGTAGCGGCGAGGTGATTCGGGCGGCGTTCCGGCGAAGCTAGCGCACGCACGGGGTGGCCCTGAGGGCGCTGATGCCGATGGTGGCGGTGGCGAGGCGAAAGCGTCGATGGTGGCGGCGGGGCGCTTGTGGCCGGCGGCGACTAAAACTCCGATTCCGACTAGACGGGCGTGAGAGAGGAGGGGTGAGTGAGGGGGAAAGATTGAGTGAGAGGAGAGCTCCCCGGTGCTCCCTTTTATAGGGGCTGGGGGTCACCGGTGCGGCGTGGAGGCGTGGAGATCGTGGCGGCGGCGGTTGCGGCGTGCGGGCGAAACGGTCGAAACCGGCGCGAGGAGAGGGGAAGAAGGTGGGGGCGAGGGCGGTTGGAGACGCCGAGTCGTGCGCTCCCGTGCGTGAGGGACGCGGGTGGTTGGGGGTGACGCGGTTGCGGAGCTCTCGCGAGCGGAGATGGCGGAGGCGCGCGGGGAAGAAGAAGAATGCGAAGAAGAGGGCGCGGGGGAAGAAGATGGCCACGGGCCGTTGGATTTGCATCCAACAGCGCGGGGAGGCGGGGTGGCGTGGGAGTGTTGGTGCCGTCCGATGTAAATCGGACGGTGGGAGTGAGAGAGGGGAGAGAGGGGTGTGAGCGAGTGGGCTGCAACGGGCCAGGGCATGGAGAAATAGGAATGGGCCGAGTAGGTTTCGGCCCAAAGGGAATTTGCTGATTTTTAATTGATTTCCTAATTTAAATAATCCTAGTAATTCTTTTGGGCTTTAGAAAATAGCAATTTAAATTAAAAAATTAAGAGAAAATTCACAGAAATTCCATTATTTATTTTGGACTTAATAGAATTATTTCCAACTTAAGGTTGGCTTTTAATTTTGCAAATAAAATATTTTTGATTTAAAATATTTAGGAAAAAGCTTTTAAACTGTCAGAAAATTCTAGAAATTAATTAAATTTTATTTTTTAGGTCAAACCAACTGAAACTTCAAATAAATTTTAAATTTTGACTTTTAAAACTTCAGCAATTCAAATAAAGCAATGAAACTCTATCAAACTTCAGAAAATTCAAATAAACATTAAATTTATTTTATTTTATTTTGGTAACAGCACTTTGGGATGTTACACCTGGCTTGCCCAGAGGGATTTAGCGGCGAGTTCTTCTGGGGTCATGGCTTCGTCCCCGAAGATGAGCTTGAAAGGAGAGAAACCGGTGGCTCTGGTCGGCGAGGTTCGGAGTGCCCATAAAGCCTTCTGTAGCTCTTCGGGCCACAGTCCTTTTGGCAAGCCCACTAGGCGTTTGTTGAGTTCTGCCAATATATTGTTGTTTGCCCTTTCGACTACTCCGTTGGACTCCAGGTGGCCAACGGATGCGAAGCATATGGTGGCCCCCAAGCCTTCGCAGAATGACCTGAAGGCTACGGAGTCGAACTGGGTGCCATTGTCTGTGACTATCTCGCGAGGTACTCTGTATCTACAGATAACTTTCTTCCAAACAAAGCGTTGGGCTGCGGCTGATGTTATTTTTGGTACTGGCTCGGCTTCTACCCACCTTGAGAAGTATTTGATGGCGACAAAGGCAAAGCAAAGGTTGCCCTTTGCTACTGGGAAGGGGCTGATGATGTCGAGGCCCCATCGCGCGAAGGGCCAGACCGGCGGCAAGGGCTGCAGCGGGATGGGAGGTGCTTTTGGGTTGTGACTGGCCCATTGGCACCCCTAGCAACGCTGGACGAGGTGTTGCGCATCGTGCAAAGCACCGTCGGCCAGTAAAAGCCTTGCCGGAAGGCTTTGGCCACAATGCTTCGCGGGGCCTTATGTGCTCCGCAGGCTCCCTCGTGTATTTCCCTGAGGAGGTGTTGGCCTTCCTGTTGGGAAATGCACCGTAGGAAGGGGGCACAAATGCCCCCTTTGTACAGGTCACCTTTGATAAGGCGGTAATTCCTAGCCCGACTTGAGCCGTTTTCCTTCTATCGGATCGTCAGGTTCTCTCGCTTGTCAGGTAGGCGATGATGGTGTTGCGCCAGTCTGTGGCGTCGATATGAGCCACGTGGTGCGCTGCACCTTGCAATGCCTCGGCTGGCTTGGTACCTTCGGGCTCAGCCCCTTGTGACTTGAGCGGAGCCCCTAGTGCTCCGCATGGAATAGTGGACGTCCCGGCCGAGGCGGAGGGTTTGTTAAGTATCTCGTAGAAGACCTCCGGCGGGGGTCGGTCATTGGAACTGGCCATCTTTGCGAGTCGATCAGAAGCTTCGTTGGCACTTCTGGGGAGTGCCTGGACGGTGATTTCGAGGAATCCCTTAGCGACGGTCCGTACCGCTGCGAGGTATCGAGCCATTTCGGGATCTCTTGTTTCAAATGTCTTGTCGAAGTGTCCCACCATGAGGCGCAAATCACTTTTTACCACCACTCGCTTTGCTCCCAGCGCCTTCGCTCTGCGGAGGCCCAGGAGGAGTGCCTCGTATTATGAGGCGTTGTTTGTGGTGGGAAAGTTGAGTTGCGCGGTGTGTGAGATGCTTTGACCGTTTTGGGCGACAAGGATGGCCGCAACGCCTACTCCTGTGGCGCACCAGGAGCCATCGGTGTATAGTGTCCATGGTGTCTCGATGGCATTAGCTGGCTGTTCCGCGTGAGGGGTCCACTCGGCGACGAAGTCGGCCAATGATTGGGATTTTATTGTGGTGTGTGGAGCAAACGTAATGTCGAACGGTGCGAGTTCCACGGCCCATTTGCCAACCCGTCCGGAGGCATCCTTGTTTCGCAACATGAGAGTCAGCGGGTAGGAAGTTGGGATTGTGATTGCATGTGCGAGGAATTAATGGCGAAGCTTACGCGAAGCCATGAGCAGGGCGTACGCTAGCTTCTCCAGCTCGTGTATCTTATCTTGGCTCCCTGCAGCGCTTCGTAGACATAGTAGACGGTTCGTTGTCCGTCTTCTTCTTGGACGAGGACTGCACTGACCGCGGAAGCGGATGCGACGAGGTACAACAGGAGCCGTGCTCCTGGCCTTGGGCTGGTGAGGCTTGGTAGCTGAGCGAGGTACTGCTTGAGTTCTTGGAATGCGTGTTGGCACTCTTCTGTCCATCGGAATGGCTCCGCACCCCGAAGGGTCTTGAAGAAGGGCAAAGCCCGCTCCGCCAAGCGAGACAAGAATCGCCGAGGGCCGTGAGGCGCCCTGTAAGTTTTTGTACCTCCCGAGTGCTGCGGGGTGGTTGCATTTCTTGTATGGCCCTGATTTTCTCTGGGTTTGCTTCGATTCCTTTATTTGAGACGAGGAACCCCAATAGTTTTCCTGCTTTGACGCCGAAGGCGCATTTCTCTGGGTTGAGCTTGACTCCTTCTGCTCGGAGGCTGGCGAAAGTTTCTCGCAGGTCCCCGGGGTGGGAGCCCGCGAGCTTGCTTTTCACCACAATGTCGTCGACATAGGCCTCGACATTCCTACCGAGCTTCCCTACGAGGACTCTTGTGATAAGGCGGGTGAATGTGGCACCCGCATTTTTCAGCCCGAAGGGCATACGATGGTAGCAGTAGGTGCCGATGGGTGTGATGAAGGCGGTTTTTACTTCATCTTCCTTAGCCGTATATCTGGTGATATCCGAGTATGCATCCAAGAAGCTCATGAGCTCGCACCCTGACATGGCGTTTACTAACTGGTCGATGCGTGGTAAGGGAAAGTCATCCTTCGGGCACGCCTTATTGAGGTCGGTGAAGTCGACGCACATGCGCCATTGGCCAGTACTTTTTTGGACAAGGACCGGATTGGCAAGCCATTCGGAGTGCTTGATTTCGCGAATCATGCCAGCTGTTAAGAGCTTGGTGATTTCCTTCTTCGCGGCTTCGAGGCGTTCGGGCGTCATGCGCTGGAGTTTCTGCTTCTTTGGGACCGCGTCAGCTCGGATGGCCAGCCGGTGCTCGACTGTGTCACTGGCGATGCTTGGGATATCTTCTGGGCTCCATGCGAAGATGTCAGCGTTATCGTGGAGCACCCGGAGGATGTTGCTGTGTTCTTCCTCTGTGAGTTCTGCCCCGAGGGCCACCGTTTTCTCTGGGGAGGCGTCCCTGATAGGCACCCTTCACAGCTGCCCTTCCGGCTTGGACTTTGGGGCCCATTTGCCAGCCAGGGCCCTGCTCTGTGCTCCCGCGTTTGCTTCGACCGTGTGAATGCGCCGAGAATGCGAGCCCAGTTCCATTTCGGCCCGACGAGCAAGGTCTTGGTTTGCCCGTATCGTTATAACTCCTTCGCGCGCGGGGATCTTCATGCACAAGTAGTTGTGATGCGCTATTGCGCCGAAGGTGTTGAGCGTGGCCCTTCCGAGGATGGCGTTGTACATGTATGGCATTTCGACCACATCGAAAGTTATCATCTCCGTGCGAGATGCCTAACCGTCGTCAAACGTGACAAGTAAGGCGATTTGGCCCAAGCCCGTGACGGGCCTTCCTCCGAAGCCCACCAGCGGTATGCCCGGTGGTGACAGGCGATCTCTAGGGATCATCATCTTGTTGAAGGCTTCCGCGAATAGGAGGTCCGCCGAGCTTCCGCCATCCACGAGGACACGCCTGACCTCATAGCTGGCAATGCTAGCGGAGATGACGAGGGGGTCCTGGTGGGGGAAGTGTATTCCCCGCGCATCTTCGGGTCCGAATGTTATGGGCACCTCGGAGTAGCGGGGTGGCAGGGAGGCCGGCTGTGTGGCCACATGGTAGATTTGCCGGATGTACGCGCGACGTTGTCTCTTTGATGCTATGCCCAGCGAGGACCCCTTGTGATCATGTTGATGACCCTCTGGGCTGGTCCACCATGGCAGCCTTCGATGCGCGGGCGTAGCGGTGGGGCCGGCAATAAATTGCCCGCCTCTTTTCGGTCATCATGTTCAACTGGCTGTTGGCTGCGGTGCATGTAGTCCTGCATGGCCGCGATGGTGCGGCAGTCCGCTGTTGTGTGTGACCCTTTGCCATGGAGGTCATAGTACAACGGGGTTACTGCTATCCCGCCTCGGGCGTCCTGGTGCCGCCCACCGTGATGGCCGCAGCCCCTTCTGCGGCCGCGGTTTGCTCGGTTGCCTCTCCTGCCAGCTTCGGGGGTGTGCCCTTTGTCCACATGATAAACGTTTCGGCCTTTTTGCCGAAAGTTGATGCGTGGTTTGCTGGTAGCCGGGGTGGTAGTTGTATCCTCCTTGGGTGGCCTGTCTGTTGAGGTGGTATTTGGGGCGGCACTGTTCCTTCGGATGCTATCCTCCTCTACTCGGCGTATTCCTCTATCTTGTCGAAGAGCTCCGCGACCGTGCGTGCTGGCTTGCGTGCCAGTTTCTCCGACAGGGGGCCTTTCTGCAAGCCGCAGGTTGCGGCATTTATGATGGTGGTCTCGTTGACCCCCCTTGACTTGGCACTTTACTCCTGCGAATTTTCTGAAGAAACTGCGGAGGGATTCGCCCGGGGCTTGCTTGACTGCGAACAGGTGTCCTGCATCCTTCGGCTCGCTGTAGTTTCCTTGAAAGTTGTTGCGTATGTGGTCACACAACTGTTCCCATGCGTAAATGGAGCGGGGGGAATTGTAAAGAACCACGTCAGGGCAACGCCCTTAAGGGCGAGCGTGATGCTTTTTGCCTTGGTTGTATCGTCTCCTCCCGCCGCTTCGACTGCTGTTTCGTACACACGCAGGAACTCCGAAGGATCTGTGCACCCTTCGAAGGGTGTGACCTCCGGCATTTTGAAGTTTCTTGGCCAGCGCGCTGCTTCAAGTCCCGCGCTCAATGAGGAATTGGGATCTCCCTGGAGCTGCAGGCTCGTGTTTGGTTCCTCCGAGATGGTTTGGGCTCCTGTAACATCCCAATTTTCAGAGCTTAAAAAATCATTTAAATAGTTAGTAGGAAAAATTCATCATTTGGATTTATTTGTTTTTAATTTCAAAAGCTTAATATTGAACATTACAATCAAAAACCTTTAATGTGAATAATCCCAACATGAACATTAGCCAAAACTATTTTATTTGGGTTCTATGTGCTCAGATATATTTTCTAGAATTTTTCTGAGTTCATTTGCTATTTTCTATTGCTTATTTGAATTTCTGGTAATTTATAAAATAGAAAAATTATTTAAAATCTCGGAAATCACTTCGGGCCGAATCTTCCTTCGATCCGGCCCATTCTCTCTGCTCCACTCATGCCCGCTGGCCTAGCCCAGCGCGCGCCTGCGTGCCACTAACGAGCGGGCCACACGCTTCGTCGCCTCGCGCCGGCTTCGAAGCGCCGCGCGCCCGCCATTGAAGCAGCTCGAGCTTCGTCCGACAGAAGTGGATGCGGCCCTGATTTTATGCGCGGATGATTCCTTCTGGAAGCCCTATCTATCCCGCACCCTTTTCCGTTGAAATCTTATCCCGACACGGACTCTATCCCTTTCCAATCCCGGCTTCTTCCTCGTGCTCGTTTCGGACTCTTCTAGGGTTTCCGCCGCCGCACGCCTCCCTAGCCTCCCGGCCCCTATAAATAGGACCCCTGGGATCGCATCGACGTCCGCACAAGGAACCCCCAAACCCCTGACCCTCCCGAGCTCTTGCGCCGCCGCAATTCTCCATCTAGGGTTTCCGGCCGCGTTTCGTCACTGTCGATTTACGCCGCCGCCAGTGTCGCCGCGTCGTCATCGAGTGCACCGTCAGGTTCAGCATCACTAGGGCTACCTCCGGGAGCCTTCGCCGCCGCTAGAACCTCACCGGAGCTCCAGTCCGACAAAACCCGAAGCACCTCCGCCGCTCTGAGCTCGCCGTCGGTCGCCACCGTCCCTTCCGATCACCCGGAGTTGCATCGATGAGGTTCGCATAGCGCCTCTACACACCGGTACCACTCACCGCCGCGAAGCCCCGCGCTCGCCGTTGCCATCGGTCCCGAGCCGCCGCCATCGCCGGGTCCGACGGGTGCCACCTCGCATTCGTGCCGACGTGTCGCTGCGTGGCGCGCGTGTCGCCAGCACGTGTACGCCGCGCGGCACGGTCCACCAACCCCGTGATTCGATCCGCATGGACTTGGTCCACGGTGCACCATCTCACCGACATGTGGGTCCCACTGTCGAGCCATTTGTCACCCCGTCGAACGTTCTTCGCGACGTCAAGATTGCGCAATAATCCGATTTTTCTTGAGAGAAATAATTCGGAAATTCTGGAAAATCCAAATTAGGGTTTCTTTTTAGATTCAATCTTCTAGAGCTCATAACTTTTGCATCCTAACTCCGATTGAGCCCATTCAAATTTCTAAATTTGTCTAAATTCAAGCTCTATTTATCTGAGATTTTTATTTAATTTCTGGAGCTTGTTTTGCCTCTGTTATTTATTTGTTTTGTTTGTTTTTGTCTCATTTGCGAGTAGACGTCGATTCGTCGGGGAATTTTGTGGAAGAAGGAGCACCCCAAGATCAAGACCAAGACATAGACCTTTCCAAGGCAAGTCATACCTTTGATCATCTTGAACCAGTTTTCAAATTACTTTGTGTTAAAGTATTGCATTCTATTTTAATTATTTATTTAAATGCTTTGGGTATAGTTATTATCCAAATTTGTTATCACACCTTGGCTTGTATGTCATAATTCCTTGTCACCCTAGATTGGTTATCGCTGGTAATATTGTAGCACCAACGTGGGTTGGTTAGATGCGAGTACAATCGCTAGCCATGCCACGAGACATCATCTCATGTAAGTTGCAAATATTAAATATGACTAAGTGGCTATGGAACTTTGTGTAAAACTGTGTGCTATGTGTTATTACTTTGTGATGGCATGTGTTGCACTAAAACCAACTGGGTGGTAAAGGATTTAGACTGAGGCAAGTAGTGGAAGCTGTGTGATATGGTGGGCTTTGTGATAGGAATGATAATCTTTGTGACTTAGTTAGAATATGAAAGTCTTGCCTTGGTCAATTAAGGACTTAACTTTGTGCGCCATTGAACTGAGCCTTACTGTACGACCCCATGCCTGGTATGGGACGGGCCTCACTTAGTAAGTTATGGATTCTCGGCATTGATGTTCGGGTGGATAGGTTAGGTCAGGTGACAGGTGGAGGTGTGACTACTTAGTGGTTGCATCGCGGGACGGTTCGCCGCTTCCCTGTCCAGCGGTGTGTGTTATGCCAAAGTGCTTCGTTTGGGTTGGCATAGCGGTTTGTAAGCACACTGGGAATGTCAATGTTTGGGATGAAGTTTCTGAACCGTTTTGTTATGATTAGTGCTTGCTACACTAGTTGTATCTTGTGGGTAAAGTGTACAACCTCTGCAGAGTGTTAAATCAATCTATTCGAATAGCGCGTCATGGTCATGGACATGCTCGGGGATTTCACACGAGGGGTAGTTTTCATAAAATGTTTGGGATGGGAGCTGTGTGACCTCAATCATATGGCTATGTGAAATAATTTGTTTAGCTTTGTGTCTTTGTGGAAACAACTGTTAAATTAATATTGTCTATTTGTTTTGAATTATGCTTTCAATCTATTATTGTATTCAATTGCAAATGTTGCTTTTATGCAAAAGAACCACAGAAGCCTTTCTTTTAGAATAAGCCTGCATCTATAAATTGCATTCTGTGGTATGATTTGCGAGTATGGTTGTGTACTCACGCTTGTTGTAAAACTTGCGCCCAAACCTACAGAAGAGGAGGAGTCTACGTCTGCTTACGAGGAAGAGTTCGCCGAAGGTTGCTGATCGTTAAGGTCTGGATCTCAGTTGGTTGCCAGTGGTGAATTGGTGGGATCTACGCTGGAGTTATTTCCGTTCCGCTGCTGCTTTATTCTTTGTTAGCCCTGCGTGGCTTAATAAGTGTAAACTCGACCATACGGTTAAAACCCTTATTTGTTATTCAAACTAATCGTTTACTTTATTTATCGTTTGTGTGGATCGATATTTACCTATGTTGACCCTGTGTGCACTAGTGTGGTCCTGGACTAGTGCAGTATACACAGAGGGTTCCAAAATCGTAATTTTGGGTCCCGACAGCTCCGGCCTCGGGGTGTTGAGTGTTAAGTTGTGGCTAGGTGGTCGCGAGGGTGCCCCTCGCCGTTTGTCGGAGACTAAGCATCTCCCACCGGAGGTCCACCAATTCTCGCTGGAGCGCTTCGTATGCTTCTCGAGTGATGCCTGCGGTCTACGTATTTGGCAAAGATGCTTCGGTGGGCGGGGCATCGCCTCCTACGATGTCCCCATGGGTGGAATTATTGGCTTCTTCTTCTGTGGCTCGAGTGGCGGCAGCGGCTGATGCGGCCCGTCCCCGCTTTGCTTTAGGAGTGTTCGGGGCTGCGGCCGCCGCCACTGCCCCTATTGCAGAGACTTTGGGTGCTCTTCGGGGGGCCATCGGTTTTTCTGGGTGTGACTTTCTTGCCGAACCCCACGGACGGCGCCAACTGTCGTAGTGGGAAGACTAGACAGTAAGAAGTAAAGACCCCTCATGCTGGGAAGACGAGGAGACTTTTAAAAGGGGCTCGGTTGTCATTCAAAAATTGCTCTCTCCCGGTTACATGGTGGAGGGGGCTATTTATAGCCTCTCGACATGGCCTCTAAAAGTACATGTATACCCCCAGCAAAGTACACTAGCCCTAGGGGCTGCAGGGACTTTTGTGCGCCCTATGCATAGCCTCCGGTGCACGGTGTCTTCGTGGGCGTGGTCTATCCTGGGGGATACACCCGGTCCACCGTTCCTGCGGACCCCGTGCCCTTCGCCGGTCCTTTGCTGCCTTCTTTGGAGGGTCTCCTTGGTCCTTCGGAGGGTCTTCGGGATCACTCGAGGGGTCTTCGGGATCCTCCGAGGGGTCTTCGGGGGGATCCTTCGAGTAGGTCCTTTGGAGACCTTTCATTGCTGCCGTGCTTCGCCGGGTCGTGGGGCTGGTGGGGCGTCCCTACGACAAACCCCTCGCGGTCCGAGGGGTCTTCGGGGGATCCTCCGAGGGGTCTTCGGGGGATCCTCCGAGTAGGTCCTCGGGAGACCTTTCGTTGCTGCCGTACTTCGCCGGGTCGTGGGGCCGATGGGGTGTCCCTACAACACTAACCAAAACCAGAGTCAAAAGTGAGAAGTTCACTTACCCTCCTTGTAGTCCTTGGTCGGGTCTTCTTTCCCCCGAGTACCTCCACATGGGAGGAACTCGTTTCTTCAGGGGACTGATGCGGCTCGTGATGAAGTCCTTCACCACGTGCCATCCGGTGAGTCCCTCCGCCTTCAAGTCTTTGATAGCTTGAATATAGGGGGTAATCCGGTCAAGATCTTTGGGAGTCAAATCCCAAGGACTCCTCTCAGCAACATTTTCGACGAATGAAAGGATGTCTTCCTCGGTGTCCTCCCAGTAAAACTACTTCTTTTTCCACCCTGGCCACGAGGATCGGGTGAACATCTGAATGTACTCCTTCGACTTCCCGTCATGGAGCTTCAAACCACAACTCCCAGCGATTCTAGCTTGTCGAGCTATTCCGTAGTAATATTGGAAAAGCTCGAGGTCCGCTGGAATTTCCAGGTACGCCTCACACAAATACACGAATACACTTAACATTGTGATGGAATTAGGACCAAGGTTCACTAATTCCACCCCAAAGTGCTCGAGCACAAGTGTGATAAAAGGGTGAGCAAGCAATCGGAGGCCACACTCACAGTACGCTTAGAAGATAGGGATTTGCCCATCCTCCCCTGACGGCCAGTGTTGTCCAACCGCCGAGATCCACTTCACAAGTACTTTTTCGGGAATCTTGTCGGCAGCAACCAATGCGTTCATCTTCGCTGTATCCATCTCCGATTCCGCCCACTCAGAGACGATCCTGACCATTTTTCTCACAAACGGGAGGTTTGGATTTGGAAAAGCTTCAAGAAAGTACACAGATTTTGCTAGCGGCGGAGGAGGTAAAACTTGACTTAACGATCAGAGTGAATTGGGGAAAAGGTAAGAACCCTAAAGTCACCCCTACGGTCAATTTTATAACCACACGCTTGAAATGAAATGTCGTGGAAACCCAATAGTTCCTACCACTTCGGGAATTGCTCCAACGGACAGATCCTTTTAAATCTGCCTGTTCAAGAAAACCGAGGCTCTTTTCACACCTCAAGCAAAATTACCTTCTTAGCCAAGTAAATTTCTGGTCAAAAGAAATACCACTCAGAAAGGCTTTTCTTCCGATCATCGAACCACGATTACCCCGTAGTCGTAAGACTTTCTACGACTACCTCGTAGTCGTGAGATTTCCAGCAAAATTCCTTGACCAAGTATATTTCTAGTCAAATAAAACACGTGTTGAAGAGTTTTTCCTTCAACCTTTACCTCATAACCACCTAGTGGTCGTAAGAACATCTATGACTCCTTTCCAAAGTAAGTTATTTTCACTTGAAGCTAGGGGGCTAGATGACGAGAATCTAATAATCCTCATTTTACTATTTATCTGTAATTGAGTATTATGGGTAAATATGACGTCACACAACTATTAAGTATACCCCTTACAGTGGTAAAGGAGAAGTCAATCAGGTGGTCGTAAGTTCTTCTATGACCACCCCCATAGTCGTAAGCCTTTCTACGACTACAATGTAATCGTAAGTTATCCTACGATTACTTCTGGTCGTAAGTCTTTCTACGACCAGTAGCCAGTTGTAAGCTTTTCTACGACTATCTGGTCGTAAGTCCTTCTACGTCCAGTCCTGTCATGACTTCTCCACAGATAACTGGGTCCACTCGCTAGTAGGCCCTATTGACTGCGAGATTTGAGCAGTAAAGATACGTAGTTATTTTCTGAAATAACTGCAAATAACTCACTATTATCTCTGATTGATAACCATCAGGCAACGTGGGGAAGTTACTACTCCGGTGATTACTCTTATTATTATGGAATAATGGAGCGCCTCCTGACCTGGAACGACAACCTCCCTCTCCGCGTATTATAAATAGACTTCTTTCATAGAGTAATGGGGGACTTTTGAGAGACAATCAGTAGCAGTATTAGTGCAAATCTTTCCACTCATTGTAACCAGAATACCCAATACAATACACACAGGAGTAGGGTTGTTATTCTCTCTCGAAAAGGCCCGAACCTGTATAAAAATCCTCGTGTCTTTTCTGTCTGCGTGATCAATTGTGGAGACCCCCCGAATCAAACAATATTTACGTAAGATCGGTTCTAAAACACCGACATACATAAATTTACATAAAGAAATTAAAGCATGCAAGTTGATATTTTAAAAGGATATAATTTACATAAAATGTAGGTTCAATATGGTCAAAGTATTGACTTGCTTGGGTCTAGGGCAAGAGCGTCTTGATCGTCTTGGGCTTGATCGAACTGAGGTCCTTCTCGCTCTCAAACTCTACTCGATCGATCACGCCGGAAAAAGAAAAAACAGACAACCAAAACAAATAAATACAAGAGAAATATCAAATGAACTCCAAAATAAACAAAACATCTGCCATTAGCAAGATCTCAAATTTAGAAATTTTTAGAAAAAAAAAACCTCACTTGAATCGGACTTAAAACGAGGGAGATCGGGACGTCCGAAGTTTTGTTTTGAACTAAAAATCAGAAAATAAAAAGGAGAGAGCGAAAATCTTTCGCTGACATAAGGAGTCCACTGAATAGTGGCCTGATCCATATGTACAGTGCATGGACCGGAGGTCAACATGCACCGTGCATATGGTCCACGGATTCAAGAGGCTTGCTTTGGTCAAAACAGGAGTTAAACATGGCATTAAATCACCATGTCATTTGGATAGAGCGACGATTAAACCATGTTTTAATTACTGCTAACCCTAATGACCAGATCATGGTAATTAATGACGGTGAACCATGCTTGTCCAAAATGGACAGCATAGAGAGGCAACGGGTGCACTGAAAGCTTTAACTAAGCAGTCATCTCCTCGGGTCCACTTACCAGTGAGATAAAGGGACTAGGTTAAAATAAAACACCAATTAAATTAGCGCCGGGCCCACTGGGCAGATAAACAAGCACTAGTTAACCCAGTAATTAAATATGCTCTAAACCGACAGCAATCAACGCTCAACCCTCAAGACGGGGATTTTGGTGCTTTAACTGCCGGGTCACATGGCAAAGAGTTTGCAACAAACAACCTCCTCTATGCTACTTGCTCCTACAGTCCTCGTATTAATTGTGCCTCCGCATAGTCTTTTGGTGAGATACCAAATCTGACCCAAAGGATCGAATCCCCTCTTTTCTAGGTCTATACGGGTCTTTGTCTTGCTGCAAAGATCTCCCGACCATTGGCACTTTCAAAGGGTATGCCTTCGCAAAGTCGAACCTTTCTAACACCTTCTGAGTGTAGGCTGACTGATGCACTAATATCCCTTCAGGGGCATGCTCAAGCTGCAAGCCTAAGCAATATTTGGTTTTACCCAAACCTTTCATTTGAACTCGACCCGTAAGAGCTTGCTTTCTTAATATCCTTCAGTGTTCCATGATATTCAGATCATCTTCATACACCGAGATCATACTAAATCCATTCTCGGGATCGCCGTATAAATACACGAGATTATTCTCATTGTTGTTCGTAGCCTTTCTTGCATAGAAAGTCGCCTAGCGATTATACCACATTCGCTCGATTGCTTAAGCTCGTACAATGACTTTCTCGAAGTTTCACACGCATATATTTCTATTTACTCTGCTTTGGTTCGGGACGTTGATACATTCTGTATCTTCATATAAATGTCCAATCCAATATTTCATAAAAGGTATGTCAACCTCCATCCATCAATTTCACTTCTAACTTCAAGTTCACCGCCATTGAGATAAATATTAAAAGGGAGTTCCGCCATGACCAGGGAATAGGTTTCTTCATAAACATCTTCTGACGTGCAAAGAAACCTTATGCAACAAGCCTTGCTTCTTTTAATTTCTCTTTTGAACAAATACCCACTTATGACACTGTGCACAAGAGGAGTGCGTATGCTTATGTGCCCAAACGCTTTCTTTATCGGAGAGAATAATTCAATTTCTATTGCCTTCTTCCAACTGATCTTTTCTTTCATTTATCGAGCGATGCGAGGCCTGGATCAAGATTGATGATTGTGGCAAGTTTCTTTGCAAAGTAAATGTCGACATTGGTTCGTTGTCATATTCAAATATTCTCCTAAGGTCATAAAGCTTATAGCTATTTCTTCAGAGGGGCGATTTTAATGCTTCTACTTGTTCACCGCCGCTTCCAATTACGGGGCAAGTCCTTTAGTTTTCAAATCCAGTGTGCGCACACATCCATGCCGATGTCTCCCTTCATGGGGATGTTCAATTGTAGTGCCTTTTAGAGGTTCCATACCGATGCAGTGTCTCAATCGCTACCTTACCGTTCGGGCACTTGATGATGGTGTGTCAAGTCCTTCTTATCCTTTTCCACCAGCGTCCCGGTTACATTGGATTCGGGAGGGGCCGGAGTTCGTCCTTCGAGGCCTTAGGACGGGATTAGGGATACCTTCATCGGTATTTCAACCTCTCTCAGTGCATTGCATGCGTGCACATGCTACTTGGTCACGCTCTTCAAATCACTAAAGTTGTTAGGCAGTTGATTCGCTAATACTTGCAAATCGATTATCTTCTAGACTTCAATTGTCTTCTAGACTTCAATTCAATTATCTTCTGGATTTTTCTATTTGCTTCACTAGTGCGCGGGTCATATGCATATATTTCAATTATCTTCTGGACTTCAAATGTCTTCTAGACTTCAATTATTTCCCGACATTATTATCAAGGGTTGATTTCCTCCCCCTAATGACGGGAAACTAATCTCATCTATTGTACTTTCAGCGAATCGGGTATTATACAAATCTCCAGTCATAGGGTCCAAATACTTGATTATGGATGCTGTCTCATAACCAACGTATATCCCAGACTTTCGGAGAAGACCCATTTCAGTTCGCTGCGGTGGTGGTATAGGTATATAACCCTTGCAACCAAACCTGCGAAGATGAGGAGTTTTCAGTGCTGACCCTTGCACTAGTTGCATAGTTGGATGGATGTTATAGGCCGATGGTCTAAAAATGATGAGAGCTGCTACGAGCAGGACTGCGTGTCCCCAACATATAGTTGGTAAATTACAATTCTTCAAAATTCTGCTAGTCCATTCTGGGTGTGGATATGCGGTACAGAATGCTCAAATTTTAATTCCCATTTTCATGCAATAATCATCAAATGCTTTCAAAGTAAATTCTCAGCTGTTGTCCATTTAGGTGGACTTCATATGATGATCGGGAAAATATTTCTAATTTAATTATCTCAGATTGGCTTTGCAAAAGCATGATTTGTGAGACAATAAACATACGCGCGCACTATTCCGAGGAAGCATCGATGAGCACCATAAAATACCTAATTGATTCACACGGGGTTGTATAGGACCGCAAAAGTCTCCCTGGATACGATCCAGGAATGCAGGGACTTCATCCTTCGCTTTCAGAGCAAAAGGTCTAATAATTAATTTCCCAATGGCACATGCGGGGCACAAAATCTTCCAGATTCGGGAAATTCTTTATATTCATATTATGTCCCTGTGAATTGTTAATTATATCTCTCATTATCCTAAGACCTAGGCGGCATAATCTATCATGCCGTAGATAGATAAGTCGTGAGCTTCTAAATACGGTTTTCAAGCGGCAAAGATAGGTCGCAGTGCCTTAATATTAGTGTAGTATAGCCTAGCTTTCATATGAAGGAAGACATTCTAATGCTATTTTTCACTTTCTTCACGCTTTGTAATGAGCATGTATTATGTACCATACTTTTCTTCAGCCTCTACACTAAACCGTTAGCGCAAATATCCTTGAGAGTTCTAGTCGATTCTGGGTACAACAAGTCTTCTTCAATTACCCAAGTTGTGCCCATTGGGAGTATAATTGTGGCCCTTCCTGAGCCTATTATACAAGTATCGCTGTCGCGATTGTCGTGAAGAACTACAAAGATTCTGCTTGATCGATCGAAAAATTTCCATTTCTCTTAGGATGGTTTTCATTGTGCCGCTACATGCTAAGCACACACTTCCTCCATAGGGCACCACACGCGTTTCTAATATAATATACTTTATTAATATGTAGCAAAGCAAGCAACACATAAATAAAATACTTGAGATATCGAACGTAACTTGCTATTATAAAGGCGGAAAATAAGTCTTGCGGAGACTCATAATAAGAATTTAATGCTTTGCTCTCCTAGAGCTTGCAACCATTATTCAATAATTCAAAATTTCAATTGCAATTGCAAGCGCAAGTTTCTATAAAAGGTCCGAAAGCAATCGCGTGCATCGGATCTAATAGGCTAAGTATTTCGAACTTCGCCTAAATCGGCTCCATGCGCGATCTTCTCCTCTTGGCGCCTACGGTACAGGCTGCCAGATGTCAAAGGAGGGATGATGGGTCAACACTAGGTCGCTTCACATTCATAAGTGCGCCTAATGGATGTGGATTTTCTCGGTTCTGCAATGGCGCAGGTATGTCTCATGCTATCATTTGCCCTTCTTCTTAGAGTAAAGCATCAATAATGTGCGACGCATCACCTACTCCTTTGCTCCACTCATTTGTGAGAGGCTTCATCACCTTGTAGTCGCTAGCGATGGCTTCATGGCCAACATTGCTACTAGATGGTCGCAAGATGAAGTTCTTCCTAGAACATCACCTTGAGCTTCCGCAACTTGCATGATGTCAATTAATTCAGCATACTTCATGTAGCCGTCTTTGGACGAGAGTTGCGCGCGGATTATCTGAGTGTTTGGGTGAAAGGTAGAGAGTCTTCTCGATCTTACGCTCATTCAGTGATTACATTACCTGCATTGAAGATTGATACAAATTTTATACAAAATTCATGCCATCTTTGGTCGGTTCTTGAATTCTATCTGCGTGATGCCGCCATCTTCATATTCGTGCCAAAGTTCAAAGGATTCACGCTAGTAATCTGCATAAAATGGTTGCAAAAATTCTCACAATGCTCTTCAACTCCTGGGTTCAGAAATTCCAGTATTTTTCTATGCATTTTTCATGATTTCTCGCTATTTTCGTGATTAAAAGTAATATATAAAATCACGTATAATCAAAAGCAGTAAATACAATACATAAATTGCATAGAAATAATAATAATAACAAATTTAAACATGCTTCAAATGCAAAAATATGCAACTTTAACTGCCGGGTCACATGGCAAAGAGTTTGCAACAAACAACCTCCTCTATGCTACTTGCTCCTACAGTCCTCGTATTAATTGTGCCTCCGCATAGTCTTTTGGTGAGATACCGAAATCTGACCCAAAGGATCGAACCCGGACGGACAACTCGCACACCAGCGCATCCTGCCACTCGCGCTACGCGCGGTCCTCTGAAGTTTGAACTTTGATTTGCAAAATTGAATTCAACCCCGGCTTTGCAAATTCTGACTTGAAAACTTGGAAATATGTATTTACTGTTCATAGCCTGAAAAACAGAGATGTTACAAAAAGCCCAGTGTTGCAACGACTTTCTTCTCTTCTTCAATGCAAGGCAGTGCTCAATGAAGGCAGAGCTCATGCCGTTCTTTTAAAAAAGAAAGAAAGGAAGGTATTCTGACCGGATGCACTTCAAAAAATAGAGTAAGCATCCAGAGGTTTTGCACGGATCTAATAAACAAGTACAAATACTTGAGCCATTATCAAAATACTACAGAGATAAATAAGTTAGGTATTTTACCTTCAACCCGGATACAATAATACCCTTATACCCACCCCAGACAAAACTCCTTAATATGTGGATGAAAACGAACTGGTAACAAAATGCTATCAACTCAAAAAGTTTCTAGGCAAATAAGAAAAAAGTAATGACTTTCCCACATCCATGATTTTTTGGTTCAAGAGCACTAGCAGTTGGACATGGTGCCTTCAAAGTGCATTAAGAGATTTGATAATCCCCAATACCCCCACAAGAAAAAATGTAGATGCTCAATGCATTACTATTTAAAATTGAGAAAATTCGGTTTATGTCACTGATGTTTTGTTGCTTTTGGTTTTTGCCATTGTTTTTTTTTTTTGTCTTATTGGCTTTATGCCATCGGAATTGTAAACTTCTTTGAAAATGCCACTCTGATAAGGTCAAAGCTTTTTCACAAAAATGCATTGCATTAGTTGCTGCTAAGAGAAAAAGATTGGGTTGTAATTCCAAAATAGAAAGGAGAGAGATAAGATAGAGATGAGTTATGGGGAGAACATGAGAGGGGGAGAAGAAAATGGTAAGGATAATTTTGTTATTTTGAGAAAAGTTGAGTCGCCAGGAGCATTTTCCAAAGAAGTTTGTCATTTTAATGGCGTAAAACTAATAAGACAAAAAGCAATGGTAAAACCTAAAAGCCACAAAACATTAGTACCATAGACCAAATTTTCTCTTTACAATTTTACAACCTGCAATGATCCAACAATTTAGAAATTCCATGAACTTTCTGGTAAGCATAGACTCTCCTCAGATCACTTGTGAGAAGTTTTTCCGTGAGAATGCCAGTCAAAACTATCCTAAGACTCCACTCAAGTGTGGAAATGCTGATTTTACAAAATTTCTTGTGGTTACCTGAACTCCGGCCCTTCATACTTGTCATCTCCAGGGTTGCCAGGAAACGAATGGTACCAAACCGCAGTATTGTTGGCTCGACCTAGGTACAACACAACCCGACGCGTCGTGCTATGCTTGGCTCACCACCCCGGCCCAGCAGGCTGCCTTGGTCCGGCACGGCCCATGCACAACACTGACCGTTAGACTCGTTTATTTTTTAATATTTATATGATTTTATTTCTATTTTATAATATGTATATGATTTTATTTCATTTTTAAAATTTCATATAGTTCATTTTATAAGTATATGCAAATTTATTTTGATTTCTAAATAAATATATATATATTCTAGCATTTTTATATTTTTTTCAATTTTTCATACCATATGGGTTAAATGGACCGACACCAACCCGATAGGTTAATCGTGCCCGAGCCGGCCCGGCATGGCTCGTGAAACTATCATGTCGAGTTTGGGTCGGTGTTTCAGCCCATGGGTCAGTCCAGCACGACCCGTTTAAGTAACGGGCCAAACAGTATCGTGTCTCGGGCCGTTGGATACCCTAGGCCGAGCCAACAATATCGTGCCTTGGGCTGGCCCGGCAGGCACAGCCCCATTTGGCCACCTCTAGCCCGGAGCTCGCCAATTCCAAGCACACTCCATGGTTAGCAACGTGTCACTCCACCGTTGGGTCCACATCGCCCCAGAATCACTAGGAGGCCCGTGGTGCGAGTAGAGGGGCCAAATGGGTCGTGTCTGTCAGGCTAGCCCAAAGCACGACACAACATTGTAGACGAGCCGGCCCAATGCAGCGTGTCGTGCTTAGGTCGCCATCCCGGCCCAGCAGGGCGACCCGGCACGATACGCACAGTATCGTGCTCGACATGGCCCGGCTAGCATGGCCGACGATGGAGGAGATGGCGGGCTGGCGGCTCCTGCGGTAGCGCGCGACAGTGGCTCCCACGACGGCAGCGGCGCCTAGATGGGCTACACGGGCCTGCCGGCCTGTGAGCCTAGCGTGTCGTGCCTATACCGGTGACCAAGCCCAAGAGCCGGCACGGCATGACATATTTAGTTAGCCAGACCATGCCTAGACGGCTTGGCACGGCACATGCTGTGCCGCCCTATTTGGCTACTCTAGGTGCGAGCAACGAGGGGTGGTCTTTAATAGAAATAATTGAAAGAATATCCTTTTGTAAATTAGTTTATCAGCATATCGTTTCGTACCATTTCTATTGGCCAGAATAATATTTCATTTCCTTGTTGATTTTGATATTGTTTGCCTTTTTCTGTTTGGTGGATCAAAACATTAGTGCCAATAGATCAATTTGGAACAGCTGCTGCTATATTTTCATGGATTCGCTTAGGGCATCTCCAATGGTCCTAACTAGCAACTAACTAGGAGACTTCCACATCATTTATATAGCACACACTAAAAGCTAGCATTCTAAAGGACTATCTATAAGGATAGCTATTTGATGCTTACATGCACACACTGTCATTTATAGAGACTGCCTCGTTTTGCGTTATAGATTAGAGACGAAATAGTAGCTAGTTATTTGTGTTTTGCGTACTCTCTTTCCTCCACATAGGATATATGCTGATGTATACATGCAAATAGCTAGCTGACTCAGCACCATTGGAGATACCCTTACATTGTTTAGCAGGGGCAACTAAGCGAGACCACCACAATTCATTCAGTCTTTTTATGTGTTTTTGTGTTGGCTCGCGGATCTGATTGCGACTCATGTTATACCACCAGATTTCTACTTACTCCTTGTCGTAGGGGCAGCACGACGCCCTCCACGCTACGGGAAGACGTGCTCCCGCCCGTGCCCTCACTGCTCCCGCTCCCACTGCCGCTGCGTCCGGCGTCCTCGCCCAACTCGGCGACGTCGCCCAACATAAGGACTGACAGATGACACTGAAAGAGACGAGGCAGGCAACGGATCAACGCAGGGACACTTACCTTCAGCAAAGCAGATGCGATTCAACCGAGGTTCGTGCACAACAAGCGAGCGCTCGGAGGAGTGTTCGTCCCTGGCATTCGGACCAAGAAAGTCCTCGGCCGCCCGTGCAGCTGCATCCACCGACACGGCTGTGCCACCGCAACAACCACGCGTCAGAAACAACCTTGCCAAACAACACCCCCAGACCTCAGAAACCTCACCTGCCACTTCGCCCACCTCCATCAAACGAACGCCATCTAGGACCCCTCCGAGGGGTACCTTCCGGCCGATGGAGTGCGGCCAAATTCATGCTGGACCGCTTCTCCACGGAGTGTAGCAGTAGCCGACAGGCCTCGTTCCCGGCTGAAAGCTCAGCTTCCGGAGACTGGATAACCTCAATGCGCCGACCGGAAGACTGCAGGCCGTCTGACCGAGGAAATGTGTGGTAAAGCCACATTCTTGGAGGCGGCGGGCGACATGCACGTACTTCAATCGCGACGTACGGCTTCACTTGGAAGTTCACACTCCTAAAGTTAACTGGTGCTCTTCCTCTTCTTCGGCTGGTACCGCGCATCGTGGAGGTAGGCGAAGTGGCGAACAACATCGCACTACTCTCCGTATCCGCGGCACAAAGCGCCCACTCAAAGACGCTCAGCCGCACATTCGAGTTGGGCGTAGGTTGCTTGACTTCACGACTAGCACAGTAAGCCGCCCACTGTGCCGTTCTTCGGAGACGCTCTTTTAATATTATTTGGTACATCAATCCTCGTTTGGACCGATTGTGGCCAGCGGATTCTGACGGTAACACCCCTCGATGTTCCTTGACTCTACGACTAGCACTAAGCGTGCCGCTGAAAACTCGCGTCCAGATGACCAGATCCATACGGCATTTCAACATGTCGGATGGATGGACCAAGGTAGCAGCCAGCTGCTGGCCTTTGCCGCCGGACGGGCATAACAAAGCACCCGCCTGTCCGGCCATTCGTCGCAGCACGTACACACGACAGAGCACGACACAGATCGATCCGCCCACACCAACACCATCTCAACTCGTCGTCCAAACCAAGAACGGAAGCAAGAAAAACACGGCGATCACCTGCCCTGATCTAGGAGGAGCACTTCCTTTTTAGTAGTATTTGTTTATACCCGAAGCCCATACAAATATTAAGTGGGGCGGCAGAGGCAACTGCAAGTGGTCTTCATCAGCTTCAAAGCAGCCTGGCAAAAAGGCTCCTATTACAATACAGGTGGGCGGCGTAGGCAAGTGGTCTTCATCAACTTGAAGGCAGCCTTGCAAAAAAAACTCCTTTCTCCCTCTGCCTCCGCTCCGGCCTCCGGCCCGGCAGTCTGAGTAGTACTAGCTGTGTGCGTGCGAGGGAGGGAGAGACATGGGGGTGCTGGACAGTTATCTGCAGGAGCACTTCGACCTGCCGCCCAAGAACCCGTCCGAGGAGGCGCAGCGGCGATGGCGCTCCGCCGTCGGCACCATCGTCAAGAACCACCGCCGCCGCTTCCGCATGGTGCCCGACCTCGACCGCCGCCACCAGGACCACGCCAAGCGCCGCTCCATCCAAGTGCGTATCACTCTTCATACTATACTACTTTGGTTCACGGCTCTTCAGGCTCGCATCTCACCATCAGCTGCCATTTTAAGTCTTTTCACCATCCGGAATTTTATCACTACCTTTTCGTTTGTTTTTTCCGTGGAATATCACTACCTTCTCATGTCCACGATTTGTACGGTTTCTAATCTCCTGTCGCTGTGATAACTGATTGATGTCATGTCTCTGAAGAACAAGTATTATTTTTAATTTGTGTTTTCGCCCAACTGCGTGCGCACTAGTAACCTCTGCTGTTGTCTCGCCATCAGATCGTCACACGGACACCTTCTCAAATCCCACTTTAGTTAATTTCTCTGCACTTGAGAAAAAAACCAGAGTGTTTCTGCTGTTGACCTGTTGTCTCACAGCAGTGGCTGCCGTGCCTCCGTATCACGTTGACCATATACAGTACGTTCGTTCATCAAGGAGGGACCAATTATCTGGGCAAGGCTGACTGCGACCCTCAAGGAAGCTTCCACGAAGCAACCTTGCAAGAGTACAAACATCGCCTTACCAGGCCTCCACCTGTTACAATCTCGTGCAAATCTAAGATCTTAGTTTAAGGTCTCTCAAATCGATTTTAACTTTTCTTGTTTTCATGTCCCAAAAAAATTTCTCTTGTTTTTTTGGCTGGGAGAATCCAGTATTGTGTCTGAGTTCATGGATTAGTACTATGTGCTATAGGTTTGGTGGATAGATTGGGTAGATCCCCATTTCTGATCCCACCCTTCCTCTTACTATTTTTTTTTTCTGTATAACTTTCTTGCTTTGTTGTAATTTCATTTTTTTATTATTTTTTTTCCTTTTTTGTTTCTCTTCCATTGCCTTTCTTTGTTTTGAACATTTTGCCATGCTCTATGTGGTTGCTAGATAAGAGCCATTTGAAATTAGCTGATGGAGGAAACTTGATTAAAATATATTTGAAAGAGAAGATACTTAATTGAAAAATTGAAAAAAAGAAAATGCACAAAGATGGAGGACATATGTGATAATTACCCCTTTGGTTGATTGTTTTAGACAAGGATTAATTCCTTATATACCACTGGAATTTTGCGAAATCCCTGATTGTACTCACATGTTAGTGAAACAATGAGTGATATATAAAGGATGAGGTAAATTTTCGGTGACATATAAGGAATTCACCCTTTAGACAATGGGCACATGCATTCTAAAACCAAGTAATTTGCAAAGTAAAGAATATTTTTAGTCACTCCGAACTTTCCAGAGTCGAGCATCTTTTACTCAATAAGTAGTTTTCAAATTCCAAAGTAGAGAATCTTCTGGCTACTTTTTTCTAAGACTTTTTTGGTTTGGTCATTAAGTCTTGAAGACGTTCTTAATACTAATCAGCCTGCCAACTAATTTGGTTGGCTGTTATTCTTTGAATTCTTCTTCTAGATGCTTGACAATTAGTTGTCTTAGATGCCAATAGTCTTGATGTGGATGTAATTCCCTTATGCTTAACAAGTTAACAAATTTATTTTTCACAATCATACTAGAAAAAAATTTACGGGCATCACATTCAATCAATTGGTTGGTCTGCTTTCTTCTAGACTGAAAAAACTTCCTTCTCACTTTCTCAGACCATGCAAATGACAGCTAGTTCTCACTTTGAATTCATTTCTAACACATATTTGAAAGTAGTGAAATTATGTTTTATCAAAAAGAGAATGGCCCAGGATGATACAGGTATCTGTGGCAACATAAAGTACAGACTTCAACATAACTTCAAAAGGTAGCTGATTATCATGTTTGAGATAAAGCACAAAAACATATTGATTGTAAGAAGCAATCAATCTTGGGGACACAGCTTGTACTACCATATTTTGAAGAAAATTTTCCATGTTTAACCCAGATTGTTTTCCTGTTCACTCTACTGATATTTATTGTTGCCGTCCAAAAGGTTGGATTTGTTATGAATATTATGTGTATATTCATGAGACCCAATGGACAATATATATAGGGAGTACAAGGGGATATGCCATATATAGATAAGGAAAATACAAAAGGTATATGAAGAAATACAAAAGGATTCCTATTCTAACACCCTCTTCAAACTCATGGTGGATCACACGTACTAAGTTTGGAGAGGAAATACAAATATTGTACCGTTGCTCCACCCGACGCCACCGTTGCTCCACCCGACGCCGTCGTCGCCCGCTCCACCCGACGCCGCCGTCGCTCGGGGGCCGCTCCACCCGACGCCGCTGTCGCCCGGGGGCCGCTCCATCCGCCGCCGGGGCTGCTGCCGTCGTCGCTCGGGCTCCACACGCCGCCAGGGCTGCTGCCGCATGGTGGTGGTCGTCCTCACTGCTCCTACTGCAACAAGGTCGGCCACATTGAGTCCCAGTGCTATAAGAAGTAGCGGTATCTTTCACGCCGTTCTTCTACTAGCACTGGCACTGGTGCTTCTACATCGATGCCTGCCTCGACTCCTTCAGCAGTTTCTCTCACTGAGCAGGAGATAGCCAGACTTCGACGCCTGCTTGCTGCCTCGGGTTCTCCTCGATGAGTTCTGCGAGTTCTCGCTCATCGACTCTTGGGCACTAAGAAACCACCTCCTCCACAGTCAGGTACCTACCCGTGGATTCTTGATTCTGGAGCATCCTTTCACATGACTTCTGATTCTTCCATTCTGTCTTTCATTACACCTCTTGATTCTCCTGTCAGTGTTCTTACCGCTGATGGTACATTCCTTTCTATCTCTGGTCGAGGACCTCTTAGCAACTCATCTTTTCATGTTCCTTTTGTTGCTTATGTTCCTCGCCTTACTATGTAGCTTCTTTCTGCTGGGCAGATTACTGATCTTGGTTGTCGGGTCATTCTCGACTCTGACTCTTGTTGTGTTCAGGACCGCCACACGGGAGCTCTGGTTGGTTCTCGCCTCGGCGCCTTGACTCACATCGTCTCGGAGCTTGGTAGCTTCACCTTCCTTCCGCCGCCACCGCCGCCGCGCCTCTCTCCGCCGCCACTCGCTACTACCACTCTTTCCAGCAGTGGCATCACCGTCTTGGCCATCTGTGTGGATCTCGTCTGTCGTCTTTAGTTCGTCGTGGTCTTCTGGGATCTGTCTCAGGAGACGTATCTTTAGATTGTCAGGGTTGTAAGTTAGGTAAACAGATTCAGCCTCCTTATCCTCAGAGTGAGTCAGTGTCTCAGCGTCCTTTTGATCTTGTTCATTCAGATGTTTGGGGTCCGGCTCCATTCGTTTCGAAAGGGGGTCATCGATATTATATCATTTTATAGATGATTTTTCTCGCTACACTTGGATATACTTCATGTCTTCTCGTAGTGAGGTCTTATCTATCTATAAACAATTTGCCACTATGGTCCACACACAGTTCTCCACCCCTATTCGTGTCTTTCGTGCTGACTCCGCTGGCGAGTACCTCTCTCGTTACCTACGCAGCTTCCTTGCTGAGCAGGGCATTCTCGCTCAGTTCTCTTGTCCTGGTGCTCATGCTCAGAATGGTGTCGCTGAGCGCAAGCATCGTCACCTCCTTGAGACGGCTCGTGCACTGATGATTGCCGCCTCTATTCTACCTCACTTTTGGCCGAGGTCGTTTCCATCGCCACCTATCTCGTCAACCTTCACCTCTCTCGCTCTTCTTGGTGCGATCCTGCGAGCGTCTCTGTGGTCTTCTTCCTGACTACTCTGCTCTTCGTCTGTTTGGCTGCGTTTGCTACGTTCTCCTCGCCCCTCGAGAACGCACCAAACTGAATGCTCAGTCTGTTGAGTGTGTCTTTCTGGGATACAGTGCCGAGCACAAGGGCTATCGGTGCTGGGATCCTGTTGGTCGCCGGATGCGGGTTTCTCGGGATGTGACTTTCGACGAGTCGCGTCCCTTCTATCCACGCCCTGCCTCTCCTTCGGCTTCCTCTGTAGAGTCTCTGTCCTTTTTTACTTTTCCAGATACACCTATATCTGTCTTGCCCTCGTCCACCCCTTCCCCTGAGGGCACCTATTCCCCTGAGTCTCCACATATTCCTCCTGTGGCCTCTCTGCCGTTGTCGCCGCCTACTTCGCCTCCTGCGGCTCCTCAGGCTCCTCCCACTACAGCCCCTTCTTACCCTCTCTTCTACACTTGTCGACCCCGGACTGAGGATATTCCAGCTGAGCCATCTTCTGATGCTCCATCTTCCCCTGTTGGGTCATCTTATCCTCGCTACGCTCTCCGCGACCGCCAGTCGATTCGGCCCCTGCCCGTTTTGGTTTTGCTGGTGTAGCTACTCGTGAGCCTGTCTCCTACCGGGATGCTGTTACTCACCCTGAGTGGCAGCATGCCATGGTCGAGGAGATTGCTGCCCTCGAGCGTACTGGTACTTGGGATCTTGTTCTTTTTCCATCTCACTCTCGTCCCATCACGTGTAAGTGGGTCTATAAGATTAAGACTCGCTCTGATGGCTCTCTTGAGCGCTATAAGGCGCGTCTTGTTGCTCGTGGCTTCCAGCAGGAGTATGGTCGTGACTACGACGAGACTTTTGCTCCTGTGGCTCACATGACCACTGTCCGCACTCTTCTTTCGGTGGCGTCTGTTCGCCACTGGTCTGTTTCTCAGCTTGATGTCAAGAATGCCTTTCTTAATGGCGAGTTGCGTGAGGAGGTCTACATGCTTCCGCCACCTGGGTATTCTGTTCCTGAGGGTATGGTCTGTCGCCTTCGTCGCTCTCTCTATGGCCTTAAGCAAGCCCCTCGTGCTTGGTTTGAGCGCTTCTCCTCTGTGGTCACCGCTCGCGGCTTTTCACTAGTGATCATGATCTGCGCTCTTTGTCTACACTTCGCCTCGTGGTCGGACTCTTCTTCTTACGTATGTCGATGATATGATCATTACAGAGATGATTTCAGTACATTGCCTTTGTCAAGGCTCGTCTTAGTGAGCAGTTCCTTATGTCGGATCTTGGTCCTCTTCGTTACTTCCTTGGGATTGAGGTTACTTCCACTCCAGATGGTTTCTTTATGTCCCAAGAGAAGTATATTCAGGATCTTCTTGATCGTGCCTCTCTCACTGATCAGCGTACTATTGAGACTCCTATGGAGCTCAACGTTCACCTCCGACCCTCTGATGGTGAGCCTCTTTCTGATCCGACTCGCTATCGTCATCTTGTTGGGAGTCTTGTCTACCTTACTGTTACTCGTCCGGATATCACTTATCCAGTCCACATTCTGAGTCAATTCGTCTCTGCTCCCACTCAGGTCCACTACAGCCACCTTCTTCGAGTTCTGCGATACCTTCGTGGGACTATCTCTCGCCGTCTCTTCTTTCTACGCTCCAGCTCGTTACAGCTTCAGGCTTATTCGGATGCTACTTGGGCCAACGATCCCTCTGATCGCCGGTCTATCTCTGCTTACTGTGTTTTTCTTGGTGGTTCTCTCATTGCCTGGAAGACGAAGAAACAAACTGCAGTATCCCGTTCGAGTGTCGAGGCTGAGTTGCGCGCTATGGCTCTCTTGACAGCAGAGATTACTTGGCTACGGTGGTTACTTGAAGATTTTGGTGTTTCTGTCAATACACCGACTCCTCTCTTGTCAGACAGTACAGGTGCTATCAGTATTGCCCGTGATCCTGTGAAGCATGAGCTCACCAAGCATATTGGTGTTGATGCTTCCTTCATGTGGTCTTGTGTGCATGATCAGGTGATTACTCTTCAGTATGTGCCTTCAGAGCTTCAGCTAGCGGATTTCTTCACGAAGGCCCAGACTCGTGCCCAGCATAGCTTCTACCTCTCCAAACTCAGTGTTAGAGATATATATGTATAATGTATTATTCCCCATTGTTATGAGGGGTTATTTGCATATTCATCACCTGTACCTTGTGTATATATACTGGCCTATTGGCCTCATATTGAATACAAGCGCTATTCATAACAACAATTACAAGAAAATAACTAAAATCTTATACGTTTGCAGTAAAAATGTTTCCCTTCTTTGTGTATCCTTTACCAGGAAATAATTCGGGTCGCCCTCTATGTGCAGCAGGCTGCAATCAATTTCACTGATGGTATGAGATAACTTTTCATGTTACTATTCCTCTTTTTGCATCACCAACTCCATTTAACTTGTGTACCTTTTGATTTTGAAGGTGCCAAAAAGAAAGAGTACCATCTAACAGAGGATATTATCAAAGCTGGATTTTCCATCAATCCAGATGAACTGGCATCAATCACAAGCAAGCATGATTTTAAAGCTTTAAAGATGCATGGTGGGGTAGACGGGATATCCAAAAAAATCCGTTCAACATTTGATCGTGGCATATGTGCTAGTGACTTAGATGCAAGACAAAACACATATGGTGTCAATCGTTATGCGGAAAAACCTTCGAGAAGTTTTTGGATGTTTGTTTGGGATGCATTGCAGGACATGACCCTTATCATTCTTATGGTATGTGCTTTGTTATCTGCTGTAGTTGGTCTGGCATCTGAAGGTTGGCCGAAGGGTATGTATGATGGCTTGGGAATAATACTCAGCATTTTCTTAGTTGTGATAGTTACTGCTGTCAGCGACTATAAGCAGTCACTCCAGTTTAAGGATCTAGACAATGAAAAGAAAAAGATATTTATCCATGTTACTAGAGATGGCTGTCGACAAAAGATCTCTATATATGACTTAGTAGTTGGTGATATCGTGCATCTATCAATTGGAGACCAAGTACCTGCTGATGGACTGTTTATACATGGATACTCCCTTTTGATTGATGAATCCAGCTTATCGGGTGAGAGCAACCCAGTTTATATTTCTCAAGTTAAGCCATTCATCCTGGCAGGAACTAAAGTGCAAGATGGATCTGCTAAGATGATAGTAACTGCTGTTGGTATGCGCACTGAATGGGGAAGGTTGATGAGCACGTTGAGTGAGGGAGGAGAGGACGAGACACCATTGCAGGTTAAGCTAAATGGAGTTGCAACCATTATAGGGAAGATTGGCCTGGTATTTGCTGCATTAACATTTGTAGTCCTGCTGGTTAGATTCCTTATCGAAAAAGGTTTAACTGTTGGTTTGTTCAAATGGTATTCTACTGATGCATTGACTATAGTAAACTACTTCGCAACAGCTGTCACTATTATTGTTGTTGCTGTTCCTGAAGGGTTGCCATTGGCTGTTACTTTGAGTCTTGCATTTGCCATGAAAAAGTTAATGAATGATAAAGCACTAGTTAGACATCTCTCAGCATGTGAAACAATGGGATCTGCTGGTACCATCTGCACAGATAAAACAGGAACTTTGACTACTAATCACATGGTGGTTGACAAAATATGGATAGCTGAGGTTTCAAAATCAGTTACCAGTAATAATAGTTTGGAAGATCTGAATTCTATGATTTCTTCAAGCACATCGAGCCTACTATTGCAGGGCATTTTTGAGAACACTAGTGCAGAGGTGGTCATAGAAAAGGATGGTAAACAAGCTGTTTTAGGAACTCCAACAGAAAGAGCGATACTGGAATTTGGCTTGAGATTGGAAGGAGGTCGTGATGCTGAGGGTAGGACCTGCACCAAGGTTAAGGTTGAGCCTTTCAATTCGGTCAAGAAGAAGATGGCAGTGTTGGTTTCATTACCCAGTGGCAGATCCCGTTGGTTCTTCAAAGGTGCATCAGAAATTATTTTGCAGATGTGTGACATGATGATTGATGGTGATGGAAATAGTATTCCTTTATTGGAAGCTCGCAGAAAGAACATCTTGGATACTATCAACTCTTTTGCTTCGGATGCTTTAAGGACATTGTGCCTGGCATATAAGGAAGTGGATAATTTTGATGATGATGCAGATAGTCCAACATGTGGTTTTACTCTAGTAGCCATTTTTGGTATCAAGGATCCTGTGCGCCCTGGAGTCAAGGATTCTGTTAAGGCCTGTATGTCTGCTGGTATCACAGTGAGGATGGTGACTGGTGATAATATTAACACAGCTAAAGCTATAGCCAAAGAGTGTGGAATATTGACCGATGAAGGCATAGCAATAGAAGGACCAGAATTCCGTAGCAAGAGCCCGGAAGAGATGAGGGACTTGATACCTAAGATTCAGGTTCATTACGCTTTCCTCAGTCTGCATGTACTAAATCTGGGAGCAAATTTTTATATCTATCAACATTTGGCAGGTCATGGCCCGTTCTTTACCATTGGACAAACATACACTAGTGAAGAACTTGCGAGGTATGTTTCATGAGGTGGTTGCTGTGACAGGTGATGGTACAAATGATGCTCCGGCATTACACGAAGCAGATATTGGGCTTGCTATGGGCATTGCAGGCACAGAGGTACTATTTTTCGCAATTTGAATCTTATGGATGTAGCATTAGTAGAAACCGCCAAAGCCAGATGTTTAAGCTGAATATGTAGATATTAATCCTGACTGAAATAAATTGGCACTGATAATCTATTTAGTTATCCTGTATTCTCTCTCATCTCTGTGGTTGGAGTAATTTGTTGCCATGGCCAGACAGATTAACATCTAACAGATCCATCAGCATATTCATTTCTCTTGTTCTCACTGCACTAATCTGTTGCTGACTGGATCCTGTACTTGTTGCTTCTGTTAGAACTGTGAATTGCGAAAGCTTGTTTTTCAGCAACACTCCTTGATCTTTGGAAGTTAATGAAAAGGTCTTGCATTTGTGCAGGTTGCCAAGGAGAGTGCTGATGTCATAGTACTTGATGACAATTTTTCAACTATAATAAATGTCGCAAGGTGGGGTCGTGCGGTTTACATAAACATCCAGAAGTTTGTGCAGTTTCAGTTGACTGTTAATATTGTTGCTTTAGTCATCAACTTTGTCTCAGCATGCATCACAGGTGTGGGCAACATTATAGTATTCATGTATTCTACATTTTATCATTAAGTGGTTCTTGATATTCTCCATGCAAGTAACAATGTTTTCACTCTTGCATCATCAGGGAGCGCTCCTCTCACTGCTGTGCAGCTGTTGTGGGTCAATATGATTATGGATACATTGGGAGCTTTAGCTCTAGCAACAGAACCTCCAAACGATGAAATGATGAAGAGGCCACCTGTTAGGCGAGGGGAAAGTTTCATTACCAAGGTCATGTGGAGAAATATCATTGGGCAAAGTTTATATCAGTTGCTTGTACTTGGAGCTCTCATGTTTGGCGGGGAAAGACTTTTGAACATCAAGGGTGCAGATTCCAAATCCGTTATCAATACACTCATATTCAACTCCTTCGTGTTTTGCCAGGTGAGTGCATTCTGGGATGCTGTATTTGTGCTATTTCTGCCACACCCCCCTTCAAAAAGCTGTAGATTTTCGGCCTTATGGCCTATGGTGAAGCTGAGGTCACTCCAAGTGCCACCATGATGTGTGTTTCGTCCCAGCTTACATTTCTAACCTCACGCTTCAACGTCCTGAACCAGTAGTTATATAAGCACGTTCTATAGGTGTACTGCTTGTTTAGTTATGCTAACAGTTTAATTTGACTTTTTGGTCATCACCATCATCGTATCAACAGGTGAACTTGTAGACTTCTAGTACTAATGATGGTGTTCTTTAAATGATGTTGCTACCAGGTATTCAATGAAATAAACAGCAGGGAAATGCAGAAGATTAACATTTTCCGTGGTATCATCAGCAATTGGACCTTCATCGCAGTCATAACTGTGACGGTAGCATTTCAAGTGGTGATCATAGAATTCCTTGGCACTTTTGCCAGCACTGTTCCGCTCAATCGGCAGCTTTGGTTGGTAAGCGTTGGTCTAGGATCCATCAGCTTGATTATTGGTGCTATCTTGAAGTGCATACCAGTTGAATCAGGTGAAATTTCTGCAAGTCCAAATGGTTACAGGCCACTTGCCAACGGTCCTGATGACATATAACTGAATAATGTTCGGTGCTATTTGGGAGTACATTAACCAGCCACCTGTTTGGTTCAATTTTGCCAAATTGTTCTGTAATTTGTCATGCAACAGTGCACTACACGATCTGAACGAGCAACTTTTTACCCCTTGGCTTAGAAACTGTAACTTAACATGTGAGGCTCCGACAGATGCGTCTTTCCACTTTACTTACTGTGTTTGTCTCCTTTGTGTTGCATTTATGTGGAAAACTTTCTCCAACATTCAGGCCTAGGAATTTTACCACGGGCGCTGAACCTCTGCCGTAGCATGTACATGCCATATGGCAGAGGTGAGCATTAGTGCTCATCCGGCCATTCAAATCGTAAGCGGCCTAGATCAACAGTGCACAGCACCATATTACAGCAATCCTTACGTGCAGTAAAATTCAGAGCCGTGTCTACAGTGTTTCTGTATAGTATTATTATAGAGTACGGTAGCAATACTCTGCAGTGCTGCAGGGGGGCCGGGTCCATTTATACGATGACAGTTGATGAGTATCACTGTAAGCGCGATAAATTGTGATGGATAGTAGCGCCACACCTCAAATCTTTCGATGCCATGTGAAGATGTTCAGTCAAAACAAAACTTAATTGACTAACATTGTACGTAGAAAAAAGAACGATTTTGGCGTAGAGCATTCTACAAAACCTTCATAACAGAAAGATTCAACAACAGAATGATCAAATAGTAAGCTAGTTAATTAGTGTAATGCTGGCCATTCTTCAGAGTCAAACACATCACACTCTTGGATCCCGACAATTCATCTAGTGGCCGTGTCTGTGCGTGGCCGTATCCCCCGTAAGATCGTCGGCGTCTCCCGCCCCGTCATTGAAGCTGAGAATACGATCCAGCCATTCATCCGGCGAGACATCTTCTCTGTTCACATCGACGACAGCCCCGAGGCCGTCCGTTTGGGCGAATTGCAGCACCTCCCCGTTTGCACTCGCCATTGCCAATGGCATTGGCATTGGCAGCTCTGGCTCTCTCTTGATATCAATGCCGCCGTAGCCGCAGTAGTAGACGGGCTTGCTCATGCTTTCCAACATGGGTTGAAGCCAGGCCATGGGGGCAGCTTGAGACGTGCCGGCATTGGAGCATCCGACCACGGCCGCGCCCCCAGTCTCTGCTGGTGACGGCGCCACATTGCTCGCGGCGGCCTCCCGGAACCCGTGCTCCCGGTGCAGCGCCGGCCTCTTGGATCCGATGACCTTGGTTGCTTGCCGCTCCTCCTCATCCGGCGCCGGCGCCGGCGCCCTCCGCGAGAGGTACACCTTGCAGATCACTTTGACGCCCGTTCCGTCGGTGGCCTCTTCCAGGTTGCTCGCGAACTCCTCCATGAGCCATCCCGTTTTCTTGTCGCCCGCGTCACGGTACTCGAAGGCCATCCGGCAGCACCCGTGCTCGCCGACGGGCTTCCGCTTGAACGTATTGTGCCAGGTGCCGCCGCCGTCCACGCAGCGGCTTACCCGGCCCCCGGTCTTGCCCTCCTTCCACTTGCTGACACAGAAGAAGTACCAATGGCCGTCGTAGCAAAAATTCTTGAACTTCTTGGTCAGCGTCGCCGGATCGCGGCTGTAGACGTCGGCGGAGCAGACGATGCCCTCGAGCTCGTCGAGCGGCTGGCCGGTGATCCAGGGGTTGAGGTAGCTGTGGATGAGCTCCTCCGGGCTCGGGGTGAAGTGGAAGCCCGGGGGCACGGTCGGCCGCCGCTCCGGTGGCTGATGCTGCGGCTCCATCGATCGATGTGGCCCGAAAGCGTCAGGCGCGAGTTGTGACCTGTGAGTTGTGAGACGGGCAAGTACGCGGATGTATAAATCCACGTCGCTGCAGGTGTCCGAGTTCGACTCGGAAGAGGACGAGACCAATTCCGTATCGTTGTCGGAATCGGACCATGGATGCGCGGGCGAACGCCGCTACACGGGCCACTTCAATTCGCTCCAGTTTAGTACCACGCTGCTTAATCACGCTACGACGCTACAAGAAAAACTGTCGTTTTTTTATAGGCGTTTTCCAATTTGTCTATGAAATAAGTAGTTATATAGTGTAGAGACGTTTTTTAAAAATATTTTAAAAATTATCTTAAAATTTTGTATGTTAATGACGGTCTTGAGACATTTTTCGAGACACACACAAAATTTTATCTTGTAGAGATGTTTTTGAGACACTCTCTAATTCGCCTAAGGTTATGTTGTGTTAAAATATTTTTTTGAGACACTTTCCAACTCTCCAGAGACGTTTTTTCGGTGGTTGATATGTGTTAAAAGAATTACATAATAATATTTCAACACACAACTAAACACGTGAGGTTGAGGTGGCTAGTCTAATATGTGTAAGAGAAATATTTCTTATAAGATCTTGAGTTCGAGTACCAACTTTTGCAAGAGTATATACATATCCCGTAGGAACGTTTAAAAAAACAGCACTACTGTCACAGCGAGGCAAAAAAAACATCTATACTACAAAAAAAAATCGCATATAAGAACCAGTTCGGTTGTAGTGCGAAGAGCAAGCATAAGTACACGCGCCTCCGACCATTCCTCGCCGAGCCAGGTAACGCTGGCCTGTAACCCCGAGCAGGGCAGCCGGGGAGACAAAGGTGGTGTGGCATCGGCAACCGGGGACCTTTGACGGCCTTGCAGCGGCACGCGGCGGTTGGTGTATAGTAGGCTTGGCAAAGGCGCCCGACGCTGGGGCTAGGCTCGAGTCTGAACTACCGGACGATCAATTCTAATATCTAGACGGCGCTGCCTCGGACCCCCGAGCGCCACGCTATGGCAGATTTGTTTCGCATTAATTCCACAATCTCGGCGAATGCTACAGCACGGCGCGCGCTTCCCCGTATCATGGGCGTGGCCGTGCGGGCGCTGTTGCCAGTGCACTGCACCGACGAAGACAGTAGTCACACCACACGTTGAGGACGCCGGGCTGATGCACGATCGCCGGTCTTCCAGGAAGCCCCGAGCGGCCGGGCCCGGGGTCCCCCAGACCGCTTACGCACATCGCAGTGAACGACTCTGCTCGAACGCCTCGACCCAACACCAACACTAGCAGGAACCTGGTGCTGTGGGCATTCTGCCACGGCCGAGGACGTCGCCGAGATTATCCACCGCCCGGGAGACGAGGGACGGAGAATAGGCTCGGCCAACCTGGGCTGTGGCCCTAGTATTTTAGAAATAAAAAAATTAACAGTATATAAGCAGTCCACAGTCGGTCTAATTTGGTTAGGTCGGGTCTATCTAGAAGTCTTACTGTTGCTGCTTGTACTAGTTACGGTACTACTCAGCGAAACAGTGATTTCAATCGTGTGATGGTAGACGGTAGCGAAGCACGGAAGCAACAGACGAGGCGCTGGCCGCTGGTGCATCGCGGGCTTGCCGCAGCCGGGCCCGGCGGTGACGACAGATGCGCTGTTAGAGATATATTGTATAGTTGTGTAATTGCCTAGATTAGCTCCTCCATTTGAGGTGATTTGTATCTTACTAATCTTGGCTCATCCGGCTGTATATAAATATAGATGGTCACCCCCTTGATTGGGTGTGGTGTTGCCTATTCCTCATATTGTTTACATGGTATCAGATTGATCCCTCCTTCTGCTGCCTCTTCTTCCCATCTGTTCGACACCACAAATCTCCTGACTACTCTCACTTGCGTGTGTTTGGTTGCCTTTGCTACCCCAACCTCGCTGCCACTTCCCCTCACAAATTAGCTTCACGTTCCACTACGTGCGTTTTTCTTGGTTACCCAAGTTCGCATAAAGGTTATCCTTGCTTGGACATCTCCACTCGCCGCATAATTATTTCTCGCCATGTTATTTTTTACGAGTCCATTTTTCCGTTTGCAACGTCAGTGGAACCCTCCTCTCTAGAGTCGTTTTTGATTTTTCTCCTTGACGACTGTGTACCGTCTCTGCTTCCAGCGACAATTTCTTCTGTCTCAGGTGGTGCATGCATGCCTTCTCCCACGGTAGCTCCGTTGTTTGACGTTGAGCAGTCGCGGTCTTCATCAACGGCTTCGCTTCACCGATTGGGCGGCCTGCCCGCTGCACCCCTCATGGACGCAGCTGTGGATCCTCCACTCGGGCCAGCAAATCTGCAGCTTCCTAGATCCAATCCGGAGATCAGGCCGTCCTCACCGGCCCAACACCATGGACGACCGGGCAGGTCGTCTCCCACTGGGCCCTCCTCGCCAGCCCAATTACCGGTGGAAGCCGCCCTGATGCGTCACGCGGATACAACTCCCGTGGACGCGTCCCCTCCAGCTGCGCCCACTGCTTCGACCGAGGCTCCTCCACAGCCTGACCTTGTGCCCTGGCCAGGCCCTAGACCGCACCAGATGGTCACCCGTGCACTCACGGGGATCGTCAAGCCGGTCACCAGGCTCAATCTCTCGGCCACACATGTGGCGTCGATCTCGCCGGTTCCTGGGAATTATCGCAGCGCCCTGGTTGATTCCAACTGGCGTGCAGCCATGGCAGATGAGTTTCAAGCCCTGGTTTCCAACAGCACATGGAAGCTTGTTCCTCGTCCTCCCGGTGCAAACATTGTGACGGGCAAGTGGATTTTCAAACATAAATTCCATTCCGATGGCACACTGGCCCGTCACAAGGCTTGGTGGGTTGCTCGTGGCTACTCCCAACAACACGACATCGACTATGACGAGACGTTCAGCCTAGTCGTCAAGCCGACGACCATCCGTGTCGTCCTCAGCATCGCCGTCTCCAACGCTTGGCCCATTCGTCAGCTTGACGTGAAGAACGCGTTTCTTCATGGTCATCTTGAGGAGATCGTCTACTGCCAGCAGCCGTCCGGCTTCATCGATCCCTCTCATCCTGACCATGTTTTCTTACTGCAAAAATCTTTATATGGTCTCAAACAGGCACCCCGAGCATGGTACCAGCGTTTTGCCGCCTACATACGTCGACTTGTCTTCGTCGCCTCCACCTCCGACACGTCTCTCTTTGTTTACAAAGATGGAGACCGTGTCGCCTACCTTCTGTTGTACGTCGACGACATTATAATTACGGCTTCCACTACGGATCTTCTGCTGCACATCACGACTCTCCTCCACACCGAGTTCGCGATGACGAACCTCGGCGACCTCCACTTCTTCCTCGGCATCTCCGTCACGCGGTCTTCCGACGGGTTGTTCCTGTCTCAGCGCCAGTACGCGCTGGATCTCCTTCAACGTGTCGGCATGGCAGAGTGTCACTCGACCACGACGCCCGTCGACACTCATGCCAAGTTGCCCGCCACTGAGGGCGCACCTGTTGCTGATCCGTCAGAGTACAGGAGTATCGCCGATGCTCTTCAGTATCTTACGCTGACTCGCCCCGATTTGGCCTATGTCGTTCAACAAGTGTGTCTCTTCATGCATGACCCCCGAGAGCCCCATCTCGCGCTGGTCAAGCGTATTCTTCGCTACGTCAAGGGCACCCTCTCCACTGGTCTTCATATCGGCACATCTCCCGTTCAGTCTCTCACCGCGTACTCGGACGCAGATTGGGCCGGCTGTTCGGACTTCCGGCGCTCTACTTCCGGCTACTGCATCTTCTTCGGCGACACTCTGGTGTCTTAGTCGTCCAAGCGCCAGACTACGGTCTCTCGCTCCAGTGTCGAGGCTGAGTACCGGGTCGTCGCTCATGCCGTTGCCGAGTGCTGTTGGCTTCGACAGCTTCTTCACGAACTGCATGTTCCACTTGCCTCTGCGACTGTGGTATAATGTGACAACGTCAGCGCCATCTACATGTCGTCCAATCCAGTTTAGCACCGTCGCACGAAGCATATTAAGATCAACATCCACTTCGTACGCGAGAAGGTGACTCTCGGCTAGGTTCGGGTTCTCCATGTGCCGTCCTCCCACCAGTTTGCGGACATCATGACCAAGGGCTTGCCTGCGCAGTTGTTCACTGAATTTTGGTCCAGTCTTTGTGTCCGGAATCCTCCCGATGCGACCGCGGGCGGGTGTTAGAGATATATTATATAGCTGTGTAATTGCCTAGATTAGCTCCTCCATTTGAGGTGATTTGTATCTCACTAATCTTGCTCATCCAGCTGTATATAAATATAGATGGTCACCCCCTTGATTGGGTGTGGTGTTGCCTATTCCTCATATTACTTACATGTGCAACCGACAGCCGGAGAGTCAAGTCTGTACGCCACGTAGGACGTGCAACCAGTAGTGAGTAGTGTGCTTTTGAATTTTATTGATGTTGTCTTTGTCTTGGTTGATTGACTTGATTCTTTCTACAATCCTGACTCTACTGCTAGTAATTTGTTTTGATCTTCAGTCCCCTCGAGATTTTGCTTCAACCTTCGTCGCTGCAGGAGACTGCCCGGTGAACGACCGGTACTACGTCACCCGTGCATCCGGGACGTCGACGTACGTGAACAGCTGCCGCTGGTGGACCTCGGCACGGGGAATACCGGAGTACTTCGTCCTCTTTGTCATCCCTTCGTTCCATGGAGATGATCAGATGAGGAAGGAACGAGGCGTTGATGCCTACGTGTCTTTGTTCGAACACAACGCGCGATGCCTTCAGGAAGACGTGCTACTCTTTGGAAAATAATCACACAGAAAAACGGGGTGACTTAACTTGGGTGAGTTTGGGAATCTTCTTCTTTATTCCAAATGGGGTATCTCCCGCGTTCCATCTAACATGAAGAAAAACGGAATTTTACAGAGTTTTTTTTTATCACCCACTAGCACTGCATTTTTGCCTTTAGTTTCCTGCTGGTCGGAGCACCAAGCTCACACCCAAAGAACAACAAAAGGCAACACGAACCACCTACACTCCTACAGGTTCATAATGTTAGAACTTGAATATTGATCTAAACCAGATGATTAAAACTAACATAATCGTATATGTGGTAATTGTAACATCTATAAAATCTGTAAACGCGGAAACGTATTTGATGACGATGCCATTGTTGATGAAGAATTGATTTGAAGTAGTAGATGAACAATTGTTCTATCTACCTAGGGTTTAGTTTTTCTCAGCAAGAGGTAAGCCACAAATTCCAACTACAGATGAGGATAGGTGGTATGGCATGAGTTACCTGCTGAGAGAGTCTGACCCTTATTTATAGTGTTTTAGTATGGAATCCTATCCCGTCCTATAATTAGAGATAGATTCCAATTAAGTCTCTACACAGATTTAAATCTAAGTCCATATTTTCTTTAACAGATACCTAGACTCTTAATAAATATTTTATTTGATCATTTTATATATTTGAGCCAACTGAAAAATAGATAACTGATATTTATTTAAACTCATATAGGTCCACATTATGAAAATTAATCCAACACATAACAGATAAAGAAACAACGATAGCAGAACCAAACCAACTTCTTAACTATTACAAAACTGAGCCCAACTATTTCTACTCCTCCAGAACAGCATCAGCAGTGTTCCCTTCACCATCCACTGGATGCTCACCTTCAGTCAGCAGCAGCATAGCTCTACCCTCTGCACCTCCATCACCCATCTCAGCATGCACCTGGGGAGTCTCTGCTCCAGCTTCAACAGTCACCTTGACATCCTCCTTTTGTATCCCTGCCCAGAATTTTAGGAAGGAACAAGCATAGCAAATGATCTCAGCAGGAGATCTAATCATATTTTTTCCCTCAAAACATGCTTTGTTCCTTAGTTCCCACATTGCCCAACAGATTGCTGAGAGACCAATAACATGAATCTTTCTACCTCCAGGTACATACCTTCCACTCCATTCCAGATACTGAGTGAATGTAGTTGGTCTGCACCTTACACCCAGAACTGTACCAATTATCCCCCACACATATCTCGCTGCGATACAGTCAAAGAACAAACGGGGTATAGTTTCCTGCCCATTGCAAAAACAACAGAGGGGATCCCGCTTCCAATTCTTTTTCAATAACACATCTTTAGTCAGAATAGCCCCATGCCAGGCTAACTAACCATAAGAAGATTTTCACTTTACTCGGTATTTTTGCTTTCCACAGAATTTAGAAGGGTCTATCAGGCAGATTAGAACGCAAAAACTTGTAAACAGAGTTAACAGAAAATTTAACATACTCATTCCACGTCCACCTAGGTTTATCAGCATTCTCACCCAGATCAACAGCCATCAGCAAATTTTTCAAAATATTGAAGTTATGTTTGTGAAAAATAGATAACAGAGAATGTATGATGCTATGAATATTGTGTATGTATTGTAATAGCCCAATGAACAATATATAGAGTATAAGGAACACAAGACTAAACCCTAGAACAATAGAAAAATACCACAAATACCCTTAACACCCCGTCAAATGCAATGCGTATGCAATAGCATTGCATTTAGAAATGGTTGACACTAAAATAGGAAAAATCCATAGTCCGAGTCTTGATAATGTCATCGCAGTGTGCAGCTCTTGGAAAATACATCGAGTGTCAAAAGATCTCCCATCCGGGGTCGTACGACAACCCATAAAGTACAAGGTGCAGGGGCTGAGAAAGTAGAGGCAAGCGGGAGCAAAGTCGACCGCGGCAATACGACGACGAAGATGATGAAACCAACAGGGATAGAAAAAGCTGTCAAATCAAGCCGAAAAGGAATAGATAAAAGTATGATGGCGCAGATCGAAGCCCAAGACAGCGGCGGCGCAGTGCATAAGAAGAGCAACAGAGGCGCAGTGTGGAAGAAGCACAACAACCTTAGAAACTCGGGGCGGCGGCTCAGAGAGCGGCGGCATCATAATGACTTCTACGATCTGCAACAGCTCGGAGAGAAGAGCGGCGGCTGCTGCCATGCGAAAGGAAAGGAGTGAGCCAGGAAGCAATCAGCTGACTGACAATGACTTTGTGAACTCGCACAACTTAGACGAAATCAAAGATAGATTTATAAGGACTTGGATGGATGCAACATAAGAAACGACACGAAGAAAGAAAAGACTCAAATGATAGTTAGTAGCATACTAACAGTAGCACTCTTTAATAGTGGAAGAAGATGTGAGAAGCCAGAGCTGAAGAAGCCATAATAGAAACCGAAGTATTCTGATGGAGACCAACAATCCTTCTCTTAAGAAGCACCACAATGACAACAATCCTGTTGATCGCCCTTCCCATAGCTTTGATAACAATTTTGCCCGTCGCATTGTCCTAGAGCAGGGCGAGGGCGTAGGTGATGTAGTTGCGGGTCCGGTCCTACGCGGTGATGCAGATCCCGTTGGCGTCGATAGGCGCCTCCTCTCGCGGCTTCTCCACTCTCTGGTACTGATCCATGGCCGCTCCTCCTCTTGGCGCAAACACGAATCCTCCTCTGCTCGGACCTCTCGTCTTGATTGACAACGCGAATTCGGACTTTGGAATCATGGTCAAAGCAGAGAAGGGAGGCGGTGCAGAGCAGAGGCCCGATGTAGGACGGATCTGGACGGCGGTGGTCCAAGAATACGATGGGATCTCGAGCCCTGATGGTGGGATTCGGGTCGGGCGTGCAGGATCCGGCTTGGGCGATGCGGATCTGGCTCAGGCGGCGCGGGGAGGAGCTAGATCTAACACAGGCGACACGGATCCGGCTCAGGCATCGTGGAACCTCTCCTGGTGATGACACAGGCATGGCAGCAACTCGTTTGGACCTAGCGATCGCGCCAACTCGTTTGGACGGTTAGATCAAGATCCAACCGTCCAGATGAATTGGGTTGTTCGGGTCACCCAATTGTCACATTCAATCGTAGTCGTTCATTTTCAATCTAACCGCTCACGATCTCCTCTGTTGTTTTTAACCTCTGGGGCTCCAGTGTGATCTGAGTCGTTCATTTTTAATCTAACGGCTCACAAGCACCCTGGCTTCTCTAGTCATCTTCTATCTCGCCCCATGCGTGAACAGAGGGAGAGGCATGGCCTGGTCTTGTCGTGCTCACTCGTCAACGTCTCGCTGGTTGGGACAGCCAGTGCGTGCGTTGCTTTCGCCCACGATCATGCCTTTTTCCCGTCCCCCATTATTTCTGCTGGTCCACGGTTGTGTCATAGACCTAGCTCACCCGTGGAGCTCATCCTTGCCCAAACCCTAATTTTCTAACTTTATAAAGCTCCCCAACACCCCTCCTGGTATTCCTTTACACCACCCCTAGCTCCGTCTTTGCTGGTGGAACTCAAAACACCGAAAATCCCAAAATTGTCATTAATGGCCGTGAAGCTCTGTTGATGGTCTTGGTGCTCCAGTGGTTCATCTTCAATTCTTCTTGTGCCCTTTTAAACTACTTAATACCCTAACTATTTTCCCTCACTCAATTTTGGGTTTCATTCACAGGATTTGTCAAATTTGGGGTTTGTTCAAATTCGGCCGAGATCACCCCTTTTCTTCTTCAGCTCCGGTGAGTGCTTCATTTCTCAATTATTTGCTCATGAAGCTTCTATGAGCTATAATGAAGCTAGTTTGACCACCAGTGGTGTTCATTTTGGCCCAGGTCTCTTTTCCCACTTCATCTTCTTCCGCTCCGGCAAGCTCCACCGTGGACCAAGCTCCTTCGGCCATCTTTGAAGCTCATCTTCCTTAAGGTAGCTTCTTATTAGTCCCTAGACGCCGTGGCACACGTTTCTTTGGACTGTTGCGGAGCTTTTGATCATTTTTCGCTTTTGGCCGATTTTGTCACCGTCATTCTTTTCCGGCTCGTCGGCGTTCTGGATCGTTGCCGCCGGCGAGGTCGTCACCATCGGGACCGCAACACTATTGCGAACCCATTTTGGTAATTTGTGGGCTCCGCCGTGGCCGGAGCCGCCGGCGATGAGCCCATCTTTGCCGCTCGGTTTTGCCGGACGGGAGTTCCTCTCTTTGCCGTTGCCGTTTCGGACATCATTAATGGCTAATGATTGTTAATCACTGTTAATGATTAGTTAGGATTAAATCGATGTCCGAAAGAATCCTTGAGTCACTATCATGTGGGTCCGTAGGATTTAAACCACAGTCACGGGTTCATTAGGACAACCCTGGGGTCATTAATTGCTAATCATCGCTAATCTTTGGATTCGGTAATTAATGGCTGTCTTAATCTGGCTCTACGTGTCGCTGACATGTGGGCCCGCTTTTGAAACTCCTCGCGTACTTAAACCCACACGTGTTTTGAACGCATATCGTGGACCATCGATTTCAAGATCTACGGCCCAGATCTTCTGGGACTTTCGGGTCCCCGAACGATCCAAATCGCGCGGGCCGTCCATCTCTAGATCTGCGGCTCAGATCACGTGGCCGTTCGGATCACCCGAACTCCCCACGGCTCTGGATCGTCCATCTCGCGATGAGCGGCTGAGATCGATGTGCCGTTCGGGTCACCGAAGTGCACCGCGCCCTGAGCCGTCCATCTCAAGATCTGGGGTTGAGGTTGATCGGGGCGTCCGCGTCGCCCGAACGACTCAATCCTCGTAGACCGTTGGATCTAGATCCAACGGTGAGCTCCTTTGTGGATCGCGCGCGTGCGCTATTCCTCCAGCGCGTGGGCCGTTGGATCCCAAATCAAAGGCCCACGTTCGTCCACGTCGATTTATTTTTGTTAAGTTTGATTAGTTTTCGGTAAGTTTTTTTTATCAACTGAAAATCGTGTTAAACTTTGAAAACTCATAACTAATTCTTTTTAAAACCTTTTTAGATGATTCTAGTTGTGATAAATTCATGTTTAACTAAAGTTTAATATAAAAATGATTTTAGACTTTGTTCTGTGCCAGAAAACTTTGTAAATAATATTAACTTGATTTCAGCCATTTTAGAATATTCCAGAAATTGAATTGGAACTTGTAAAATGCATATCTTTTTCTGTATAACTCTAAAATGTGCAAACTCAATCTTGTTAATTTCCTCTGTTAGCATATTTTATTATGAAATAGGTTTTGATCATGTTTTCATTTCTGAAAAGTAACATGTGCTAGTTTTACAACTTAGAAAAATCATAATTAATTCATTTTAACTCCAAATTGAGTAAACTCAACTTTGTTGTTCTTAGAATGTCATAGACTACCTATCATAAAAATTTCAGCCTCTAGACCATTATGGAAATTTGTGCTATGGACAGTGCCAGCAATTAATTTAGTGAATTAACTGGCTGGGAGAAATGGTTTTAGCCATAACTTCTTCATGCTTAGTCCAAATAAAGTAATTCTTGTTCCTAAATTTGTCTAAAATCAATCCCTTACTGCTGTATAAATTTAATGGGATTTGGATATCTTCTGCTGTTGTGTTTTGTTTAGTGTTCTTCGCTCTTATTAGTTTTATCGTCTTTTCGCGTTAGGTTCCGAAGAGGTTATTGGTCTTGAATCTGATCCACAGCAGCCTGACTCTGCCCTCCAGCAAGGCAAGCAGATGTAGCATTCATTTGATCATGTTGATCCTATTAATTTCAAATTCTAATATATTGTTTGTAAATTCTACGTATGTATTGCTATGTTGTTTTAACTATTGTCGATAGTTAACCCATTAGATGCATTATCAGTAGGCAACTGTTTATCCTCTACTACTGAGCCTAGGAATATTTGCTGTGATTTTGGGTTCGTTGGATGAACCCTTGTCACTTAGTAGTTTACGAGTTGATGTGCTTAGCCTAGCTATCGGTAGAAATAGACGGTTATCGACTTGTCGATAACCTTGATCACACAAACTTATGATGACTCTATGTTTCAGCTTTGTGCTATGTTTAAATTGTAAAAACTAAAAATGAAAACAAAATGATTTGGACTTGGGCACGATGGTAAGATGGTGTGATTTTGGGTGTGACTGGAATGGTGCCCGGGTCGTTAAGGACCGAGTTACTTGCGCCACCATTCTGAGCATTCTTGCGTGCTAACCACACTAGAAGGTATGGGACCTCTCTTAACTTAGTATTTTGGCGTGCGTTGGCTACGAGTCGCAAGAGGGCGTGTGTGTATTGTGTTGTGGTAAAATGAGATGGTTATGTGTTGGGAGCATTGTAGTTGTCCGAAAAGCTTTACCCCGAGGGGTAGTTGTCTTTTCGGCTTTACAATGTAAGCGTATGGACTGCGGTCCATACGAGCGGCTCGTAGTTGATACACGATATTGGAAACGTCTCGTAGGACTTAGCCATGTCGGCATACCTTTGTAAGTGTGTTAATCATGTGGCTTAAAGGCGGTCTGGAGTGTGGGTACATTGGTACACCCCTGCAGGGTTAAAACTATTCGAATAGCCTCGTCCTAGGTTATAGACACGCTCGGATACGCCCCGTGAGAACTAGACTACAACATTTGAATAAAAACTTGATGGGTGGTATGAATCAGGGATTCATGCTATGTTGTGGTGACTATTGGGTTAGTCACCTCCAGGTGGTTACTTGTTATTTATTTTTACTTGTTGTTATGTTATTGCTTAAAAACAGATTTTAACAATTGCCTTCAATCTATTATATTATTGCAAATGAAAATTGTTCTATGCGTCCAATTAACCATATAACTAAATTCCTTTGATACAGCTTTCATGTAGCTATGTGTAGGCTTGTTACTCGTAAGTCTTGCGAGTACATTATTGTACTCATCTGCATTGCTTGTTGTGTGCAGAGGAAGAAGGTGAGCCCGAAGGGCCTCACTTTTGTGAGTTGTGCTGTGGCAGTGTGTGGGGGCGACTAGCTTGGCGGCCTAGTCGGTTGCCCTATGATTATGTGGCTAACCGGTCGTCTTTTGGTTAAAGCTATCTTATGGCACTTTTTGCTTCCGCTGTTATTTGATACTTAATGTCATTTGGCCGGTCGGCTCTTTTGTAATAACTTCATATTATGTATGTCGTTTGTTAGACTTGCTATAATATGATGTATGGAAATGATGCATGCTTTTGTAAAAGATGTATGTGTGCTGCATTTCTGGGAAGCACATGTCCATCGAGGCACGGGGTATTTTGTTTGTGATGCTAGGGCCAATGGAAGGCTAAGTATTACAAGCTTAATAAACCGGGGTCTCACACAGACCATCAATGGAAGATGGCGACTGCTGGGCGATTGTGAGATCCCAGAAAATCAAACTAATCTAAATAACGCTAAACGATGATTAACATTAATTAAAATTCATCTAAACAAAAAATCAAACCTAAGCTCAGATGTATATCGCTCACATCGCCAAACAAATACATACAAGTTATATACTCAAAAATTCATCAAAACGAATTTCAATATGAATTAATACAACATCGGTATAACTCAGAAGTTATTTACAAGAACTCATTACAAGCAAACTGAAAACATTTAAAAACAAACTCAGAATTAAATTACAATAATTAATTACAGTAGAGAAAAATAAGAATTTCAACAATTATTATAAAAGAATAAAATAAAAATCTTGCATGTATATCACTGAAACCTTTCCTTGTCCATATATCGCTAGCCGTCGAAACCATTCTTCGAGCAATCCGAAAACCCTGCACATATTTTCCACAAAGACCAAAAGACCAACCGTAGACCAAAATCAATAAACTAAAGTTAGGAGTAGAGAAGAATTGTCGTCAGATTTCGAAAAGATCACCGAGGTTCCTAGACCAACCTAGGTTAGTCAGCACCGTCTCACTTCCAATGGCTTTCATCACCCATCAATTTAAAAAAATCCAACACCCACTTTTACCGACTTACCTTCACCGAAGAAAATCCAAAAATAGTATTAGAACCCACCTTTGGACCAATGGTCCATAAGCCCACAGTGCATTGTGGGAGCAATTGGGATAAGAGAGGGGCAATTTTGGGCATGCACAGGCCACTGGAAGGAGGTCAACCGAAATGCCTCCCCCAGTCAAACCTCGTAAGTCCCACACCCACAAAGCCACACCCAAATAAGCCATCACAAGCCCTCATTTCTTTTCCTCAGCCGAGAGCAACCAAAGGAAACCCCACAAAGCCAACACAAGTCTCAGCACACACCAGAGCAAGCCAAAGAAAAGAGCCCAAGCAAGCATTGCCATCACCTTCCACTACCAACCAAGCAAGCCAAGCACCATTGCCACACTATCACCACCCACAAAGAGCAATTGGAGGAGAGGAGCACAAAGGAGACGGGGAAGATGACGGAGCGGGGACGACAAGCAATGGCCTCGAACAGTCAACGACCACCAGGACCGACGCCAAGCTGACAAGAACAAGGTAGAACCGAAGGAACTGCCAGGAGCTGGAAAGCACCAGCATGCTTCAGCCAGCATCACCAACCCATCAATACCATTCCATCCAAACCCGACCAAGCAAGGTACCCACCATCTTTCCCCACCCACTATTATTTTTGCCACAGCCGAACCAACTAGGTGAATCAACCCATTCCATCAGAATACCAGCAATAGCCCATATCATCCTCCATTCCATCACAGAGCAAAAGGGGGAGGGGGACATGTAGGTAGAGTAGTATACCTAAGTGTGACGCTGGAACTGCGGTAGCCACCCACCTATAGCACATTCACCATGCAAGAGCAACCATCATCCACAAATAAATAAAAGGAACAAGTCAGAGCCATAGAACCAAAACAACAAATCAAGGGAAATGAGGAAATAAATCCGAGGTCTAGTTTATAGAGCAGGGGGCGGTGCAGGCTGAGCCAAAGGCACGGCGGCTGGAGGCCGAGCCGCAAGGCCGTATGGGCACGGGCCGAGCCAACCAGGGGCGCTAGCGTGCGGGAGCTGGACTTCGAGTCCAGGTTGGGGAGGAAGAAGACGCCGACGTGGCACACTGACGAGGAAGGCCCACGGGACAGAGAGAGAAGGAAGGGAGGCGGCTGTGGGCTGGGTTGTGCGCGGAAAAGGAAAGAGGAAGCGGGCCGGAGTGAAGCGGGAAAGGAAAAAGGAATCGGTCCAAAGGAAAAAGAGATTAGGCCCAAAGGAAAATCCAAAAAAAGAAAGGATGATTTCCGAATTCCAACAAAGAAATTAAATAAAATCGAGCTCAAAGAAATAACAAATAAACTCAAAAAATTCATAGAAAATTCCAGGAAATACTCTAGAACTCAAGGAACCTAAACAAAATGGATTTGAATTTAATTGAAATTTATATTATTCACATTAAATTATTTTAATTTCTAAAAATTTAAATTAAGCTTGAACTTAATAAGAAAATTCAAATGGTTATTTTTATTTTTAAATGCTTCAAATGAACTCTGACACGGCCCGTTTAGGTGGTGGGTCATACTGTGCCTGAGCCGATCCAACAGTTGCATACTTCGGGCTAGCCCGACTAGCACGACCCCTTTGGCCACCTCTAGCCCACTCCCATGGAGGACGATCGGATGAAATTGCCCTTGAAACACAGTAGAAATCATAGGAGAACCTACCCCTACAGTATTGGGCTCCAACACATACCACTCCTACGGCCCACTAGCTTCCTTCTCCCCGGCATGATCTCACGAGCACGATCGACAGACCCTCGGCGACGACGGCCGCAATTCAGGAGAGAGACTTGCCATCTCTCCTGAACTTTTAAATATTTGACTGGCTAATGATTCGGTGCTGAATTGCTGATGGGTGATCGCAAGACAGAGCCCTTTGATCACTGATGTAAAGTTCATGTGACATGGAATTTTTTATTGAGTTGCATGCACCAACCAATTCACCCAAAAGTTTAAGTGAGAGGGAGTGTTGGTTGGTGTATGAAACTCAATATAGTATCAAAGTCAAGCGATCTTGAGTTGACCCAGTTAGCACAATTAAACAAAAAATAATTATAACCAATTTTTTATTTCACGTCTTAGGCTTAAAGGAGGCTACGTGAAGAAAGTGTTTTAATTGTATGTTAATTGTTTGTCTTTCCTCGTAAGCTTAAGTTTTTGAGTAAACGAGGAAAACTTAAGTTTTTAGGTAAACTAGTTAATGCATACAATTCAATTTCCGCCTGTACTGTCGGGCACGCATGAAAGGCAGGCTAAAGAAGCCAAGTCGAACTTAAGAATTCAAAGGATTTTTTTGACACGGCAAGTATACAACATTGGTACCACAGTTCTTGATCATTGATGTAAAATATCAGAAATATCGAACTTCATTTGTTATCTCAAAGCTTGTGATCTCAGCTTCCATGCACACAGTTCAGATAAGCAATGAACCAATCAAGGGGGAGAACATGGAGGAGGACAGAGCAGCCGGAAAAGAAAGTTATTCCAATCCAATTCTACAGAGATTATAACTAGAAAATTTTAACGCAGAAAGAGATCAAGTAGATATTACAGCATTGTCAGATAGATCCATCCAGATCATCCATAAGCTCTATTATTATAAGTCCGTCTCCGAGCAACAGTGATCAGCAAAGCAGTAAACATCACTTAAATCCCCAGGATTACAGCTCAGTTGAAACTTGAAAACAACTCTACAAGCAGAACCGTTTCAATACAAGTGCATTATATGCTCAAAGCTCAGCTCTGAAGTACACCGCCATCATGCAATGAGAAAAGGGAGCACGGTCAACATGAATGCCTCGTAAGTAAAAGTTGCAGACCCAGAGTATGCCGTGTCCTTCTCCTTAAACTTCTCGGTTAGACCCTGCAAAAGTAGTTGAAACAAATGAGCACAGTAGAATACAAAACAGTACCGTGTCTGTTTGCGCAGTATGGTGGTGGAATTACCTTGACAGTAAGGCAACATCTGCAGGTGTAAAGAAAAAAGAGTCAGGATCATGATAAAGGCCAAATTGGAACAACATAGAAGATTGCAATATCATTCAAACTCAACTAAAAAAATCTTTGAACTGTATTAACCACACGATTAGCTTTGTATCAGAAATCAAGGCAGGAAATAAGAGCCCAATTGAAGAACAACCAGTTTCCAGTTTGATCTTTCACAAGCTGGTCAGGTTTTTTTATTCACAATATGGAAGGAATAATATCAACAAGCTAACACTTGTCCCATGACCAAAGGCACCATATTGATCCATAAGTCTAATTTTCTATTAACAAATAAAACTGAGATTCTTGAACGTTATCAGATTGGACTAAAATTTCTTTAAGAAAATGAACAGGAGAGCTTCACCAATTTCGATCCAAAATAATGCATAATATGAGAAACTATAGAAACTTAATCTAAGTTTTAGTAGATTGGATATGGAAAAGGCTTGTACAGGTTATTGGGAAACAATCAACCAAATTAAATTGGAGGAGTAATCTTACTCGATAAAGTTATCATATTCGATCGCTTTGTTCTTGCCGCCAGTCTTGTCAAATTTAGACACAAGTAAGTCAAGCACAGTAGGAGAAACTGAATATCCCAGACTGAGAAGAGCATCACGCAGCTCTGTTGCATCGATTTTACCACTTCGGTCACGGTCAAACCTCTCAAATATGCCCTACACAATACAAATGGGAAATATAAACACGCAATGTTAAGCATTACTTCATTAGGTTAAGCTGATTGGTACCACCACATAGAAGTAAAGGAAATTTGAAGCTGAAGCATCTCACCCTCCAATTCTGAAGACTGTAAAACACAGAAGTAAATTCCTTGGGCCCTGAAAGAATCGATAGCACAAATTTAAAAATGACAAGTTTTTGTGAAAAGACAAGAATAAAAGATAAATGCTGAAATTCAAAAATAATATCTAGAGATCCACCAATGTGTCGAAGCGGGTATATTTCACAGGTTAAAAGTTAAAACAAAGAAAGCATAAATTCAAGATACCAGTTCAGTAGCTGAAACATAGCAGTATAGCACTGATTTCAGAGTTTAGACGAATCAAGTAATTCAGAGCTCATGATTCAATCTCCACGTAGAAAAGGAAAACAAAAAAAAAATATCAAGAACAACTGCAAATCATTAAAATTGCAAAGATCTAGTTTTCCAACTTAAAAGGAATCTGAACAAAACTGACTACCAAAACTAAGGATAACAGCAAACAGGTATCAAACTATGTGCCAATGCAAGACCACTTCATGCATCAAGTAAAATTCTTACTGGTGTAAACCACAAATTTCTTCAAACATGATGGATCACAAACCTAAAGAACTTACATGCTCATTGGGTTCATCCTGCAAATAAATTCTCAGCAAATCCAAGTTTGAACACAATAGAAACCAACTCTGGTTTTGGTGGGGACGGTTACAAATAAATCCAGGCTTTCACAAATAGGCCAAACTTGCTCAGTTCTAACTTGAAAGCAATTTCAAGCTTGCAGTAAACTTAAATAAAATTCTCTACTCAGATGCTAAATTGGATACACTTCCATTTCCGAGATTCCTTTTGTTTTTTTTGTAGGAGGGTATAACCATCTTCTGTTTCTTCACCACTGGAACTAAAATATGCAGCTCATACTGTTTGTAGTGGCATCAGAAAAGGTATTATCTGGTAGCGGTGATTGAATAGTATTCAGTTCGTCAATTGCTGAATTGTATGGTGGTAAATTTGAATCACCATGATGATGAACAAAGTACTTTTCAAGTATGCTATAAAATATTATTAAGGTGCTTATTTTGTGTGAAGTTTTGAACAAAGTTTACACCAGAGTGGACACAAACTCCTCGGTACAACAACAAGAGACAGCGGCTCTCGTGAGAAATTCAATTTTAACTTCTGAGCGAGAAGCTGAGAATACTCTAATTATTCTATGTTGCGTCTAAAATCAACCTTTTGATGCTAGCTTGTTATCTAGTATGTAGAGTTGTTCTTTATGACATCGTTAAATAACATTTCTCTAATGAACCAGGTCAAACTGAAAGTTGAGAATTTGCAGAGCTTATTTTAGGAAATGCAGTTCTGAGAAAGCACTTATACTTTTGCATCTATTGCAAACAATCTTATGCTACACAGTGAAAATAAGAAAAACACAACAATCACCTAGTGGCTAGTCCGCTAGTGCTGTGCTGTTTTATACATAACAACACAAAAACTTGTGATCTTCCTGTGAAAACCTCACCGAAGTTCAAAGGTTTCAAAGATTCCCAACAGGAAGCTCATGTTACTTGTTACGTGCTCGCGTTGCATCTAACAGTAGGCCACAGCGTGAAACCCAGTCAAGACGAGCTTAGTTAAAAGCTCATACCAACATCAAAAGTAAACTCTAGCTTAAACAATTTGCCACTACATGCTCTCACGGCACCCAATCTTCCTCGCCACTCGCCAGCGACAAGACCTCGCTGCGTGCTGTAAAGGCTAGAAGCCTAGAACCCTGACCGCTCAGAGTGCATGTCACTGCCTGGTGGACCCATGCACGGCAGCCCTGGCCCAAGTACACAACCCATACTACCAGGACAACGACCGCAGTTGAGAGACGACGACGCAGGATCAGGGGGAAGGAAGGAAGCGCGTACCGATCTTGCGGACGTTGGTGTTGGTGAAGAGGTACATGAGGAGGTGGACGGTGCGGAGGCTGAAGCTCTGGTTGTACCCGGACAGCGCGGATTGCAGCTCCTTGTCGTCGATCATCCCGCTCCCGTCGCGGTCCGCCGCCTGGAAGCACGCCACCACGTTCGGGTCCGTCCCCGGTGGGAACGCCGACGGCACCAGCGCCGCGAACGGGCTCCCGTGCCCGCCCGATCCGTACGCGGGAGGCGGGGCCCCGTACGCCGCCGACGAGGGTGGCGGAGCACCGTAGGGGGCGCCGTACGGCTGGCCGGCATGTGGGGCCCCGTAGCCGCCGCCGCCGCCGCCGCCGTAGGGTTGGGTGGAGGGTGGAGCGCCGTAGGGTTGGGTGGAGCCGGGTGGAGCGCCGTAGGATTGGGTGGAGGGTGGAGCGCCGTAGTAGGGGGTGGAACCAGAGGAGGAGGTCTTGCCTTCCTTCGGGGGCTTCTCGCCGTAGGGAGGGGCCGACGGGGCAGGGGAGGAGCCGTAAGGGGGTGGGGCTCCGTAGCCTCCGCCTAGCCTCCGCCGCCGCCGTAGGGGTAGCCGGAGCCGGGGGGTGGCGGGTAGCCGGCCATGGGAGGGGGGGGGTGCGGGGTTTGGACGTTGAGGAGGTGGTGTGTGCGTGGGGAATTGGGAAATCGGGGACTCGTGACTTTTTTGTTTCGAGTGGAACAGGTGGGAGCAGAGCAGGACGTGGTTTTATGACGCATTGACGCGGACAACCGGAAGGATCTTGGAAGAAGCTTGTCAGATCTCAACGGCTCGAAAGACAGACGGCCCAGCTGCTTCCACGTACCCAACCAAACAGAACGCGTCCACGTACCCGCAGGCCGAAGCGCAGATGAGACCTGCACACCACATGCGGCATGGGCGTGCGACATGCCACATGCTCACACGGCACATGTGATCCTCGCGCTCCAGGGTGCAGACGTACGACAAATTGGACCCGGGTCCTGTACAGTAATGTAGATAAGCACCGTAGTCACGGTATTTTGAGTCGGATGCTACGTTACCATAGGAACAACTATGGCTCTAATGCACGGTGCTATACTATATACTGTTAATCTAGCGGTTTTATTGTTTATTACTACAGTGCTATACTGTACACTGTTAATCAAGCGAATCGAGTGGCCGGATGAGCCCTCGTATTCTTGTATTGTGTACTTTTGTCGTAGCTACATGCTATGGCGGCGGATCTACGTCCATGACACATTACGTATATATACGTATCCTTCTTTAACGATGAAATGAAATGAAATGCGGATCTCCAGGCCTCAGCACGCAGAGCACTCTTGTCAATTCTTACACGAGACGAAACCAATCGCGCGATCTCCCGTCCCGCGCGTGGCAACAGAAAAAGAGGAGCGCGCATGGATCATGGCCACGATGGTGAGAGCATGCATGCCGCTCCCCGCGTCTCCTGCCGTGCCCGCCTCTTCGGCCGCGGCCGCGGCCGCTCGCCACACGGACGTTGTTACACACAGCAAGTCCTCGGGTGCCCACGTGCTCATGCTTGTCGGCTCCACGGTCACCACGCTCTCCAAGCTCCGCCCCGACCTCAACATCCTCATCAGCAGCAGGAACCGGCACTAGCTAGCTAGCTTCATTTGCATGCCATGCATGTTCACATGAAACTGTTACCCTGTACTTAATTAGGACAAAATTTACCTTCACATGCGTGCAGTTGTTTCCCTACAAGTACTATGTACAGATTTGCTGCATTGATTTTTGCCAGGGAAAATAGCACATCAACTCAGAAGAGAAATTTCGGTATTGATGAAGCACTACATCACACTTGCACACCCGCCCCCCGCATGGCGACCTAGCCTATTCCGCCACAACCTCCCGCCAGTGCCTTCCTAGCACCGGTGGCCACCCACATCCCCCCTCCCCCTGTTTCTTCCTCTCATCCATCCACCTCCTCAGCCATTGAACACCATCCACCCCCCAGGCACCTTCCGAGCTCCCTCCAGATGACGCCATCCCTCGATTCCAGCGGCCGGCTCGAGGAGGAGCTTGACTACGGCTCTCTAGGGGACAACAACCCATATCTGATGCGGCACTTGGGGCTGTGGCCGGATGGGGAGCCCTTTGCCGAATCTCTATACTCGGATCTAGAGATTTTACCATCCTTGAATGTTGTGGTTGGGCAGGAAGCATGTTAGCCGGCCCTACTGAAAGATCTTGGAGATCTGGAGGTAGCTCTAGCCTCTGAGCTACTGGTATCGTCTCCTTCATCTGGGGGGTAGCCAGGCTTGAAGATGGCAAAAGTTAGCCCCTTTTCGAGGGGGAACTGTTGCAAATCAACCCTCCAGCCCTCACGCTAGTGGCTCAGTCTGACGACCAAAATCCGCCTAAGATCCAGCTTTTGTCCCGTCGGTCAGAGGCTACCCTTGCGTTGACTGCGAGAGCATCTAAGAGGGGAATGTATGCGCTCGTACACCTCAAAGGGAGGGGGCACTAGGAGTAACACCTCCATCCTCAAAAGCTCCACAGAAGCGACTCGGCAAGAGACCACATCAAAATTGCTTGTATTCAATGCCACTAAAGGCTCAACCACCGGGGTTGCTCAGCCAACTTCAACTCCTCGCGGCGGGAGGGTAGCTAGAGAGACTTGGAAGCCAGTTCGGGAGCGATACTAGTGGAGAAAGAAATCACATTCAAGCCCTTCAGATTTGGTAGTCGCAATCAAACCCCCAGCCTTTCTTTAAAGCGCAGTTCATGGGACGCTGCTTCCACTGCCTGGCTAGAGACCACCGAAGAGCGCAATGCAGAGAGCCACTAAAGTGCCTTAGATGCAAAGCAAACGGCCACCTTGCTCGCCATTGTCCCAGCTGATCCACAGCCAAAGTGCATTCCTCTCGGCCTTCGTTCCGCACTTTCGCACCGCCCCTTCCTCGGGACAAAGCTAACGTGGAGGTCCATGCTCTTGGTCATGCCTCCAAAAGGCCAGAGGAGGGCTTCTGCGCCTTGGTGGTCTCGCAAGACATGGAGGTGGAACTCTAGAGGCTCCGCAGTCTCTCGATCATCGTGCAGGTGGTGGGGTCGTGCTGGACCCCCACGTCGACGATGATAGCGCGAACCATCCAGGTTCACTTGCGGTTCCCAATCAGGGAGATCACTGTCTCCCACTACCACGGGGAGGACTTCCTGGTGGAGCTTTAGAGCCCCCGACAGCGCGATGTGGTTCTCGACACGGGTGGGGCCTCCCTCGATGGATACCAACTTCGGTTCCACCCTTGGGACCATGATGCGGATGCCCAGTGCAGTATCTGGATGTATCGCGCTCTGTTGTGCTTAGAAGGAATCCCCCTCCATGCGTGGCACCCTTTGGTGGTTGAAAGGGCAGCAGGGGGGAATTGTCTATTCGACCGAGTGGACGAGCTATCTCTTGAGCGAGACCAGAACACGGCCATCTGGCCGGTGTGGGTCTGGGTCTGGGACCCGGATGCCATACCAAAGGTGATGCACCTCTGCCTCATGAACCAGCCAGAGGAAGACCACCAGGAGCACGATCTGACACTCCCATCGCCCTCAGTGGGCGTCTCCAGGGAGGGTCTTTGTCATCAGGTCCTTGTTCATCTCAACATTCTCAAAGACTTCTCTCCGACCGACTTTCACTCTCTAGATAGTGGACATGCTGACCCTCCTCCTCCGAACGCTGGGGAGGAGTACCCTTCGCTCGTCCACTTCTTTTGGACTGTGGGGGTGCCGGACAGGGTGGAAAGACAGCCTAGGTGCTGGGCTGCGAACGTCCATTCTAAACTTGGTCTGAGGAGGGACGACAGAGATGACTTCGAGGGCGACCGTGACGACAGAGGCGATCGCGCCCACTTTGACAGTCGGCCGTGCAACCTCGACCGGGGCAGTCTCACCATCAATCGGGGGAGTCGAGGAGGTCCTTCTCGTCCCTCCTATAGGGGACGCTCGCACTCTCTGGTGGGGTGCTACCGGCTTTTCGCCAGCGCTGACCAGCATCGCTGGGGCTCTCCAAGGGGGAGTGAAAGAGGTAGGAGCCGCACTCGATCTCCGCCAAGAAGGTTCTTGCTTCAGTTCAAGAAGACACTGCCTCCTAGGGAATGCAAGCACTCCCTAGGGCCGTGCATACCTCGCAAAGGCCCAGATGATCAGGGGAGCATCCGGATTCCTTCATTGATCCAGGCGCTAGGTGACCCCATCTCAGAAGGGCCTATGCTCAGCAAGGCCATTGAACCTCCCCAGGAGGACCCCATGTGACTTGAAGCAACCCTATCTTGGAGTCCTCGGGGACACGAAGACAAGGTAGACTCCCCGAGTTTCTAGCCGGGAGCGAACTGGCTGCCACTCCCCTATGATGTTCAAGAGATTGAGGAGGCCTCGCCTGATCCGAGGGAGGCTGTGCTTCGAGGAGCTTGTCCTTTCGCACACACGCACGACTTCTCTCCTGGGTCCGCCTGTGGCACTAGAGCCGCCTGAGGCGCCCACTGCTCGGCGCAGCTCGCGGCTTGCAGCAAAGAAGATCTCGACCAAGGTGGGAGCAGCTCAGCAAGCCTCAGTGCTCCTGGAGGAAAAACTAGCTGCTCTAGGCCAGGGCGGCAGGAGCACTGGCATCACGGCCAAGGAGCAGCTTGCTGCCTTGTTTACATAACCGTTGCAGCCAGAGGTCATCCAAGCCCCCACTGGCAGGGGTGGAAGGCAAGGCACATGTTAACTTACCAGCACTGGGCCTCAATGGGGAGGACCTAGCCGCGCTGGCCAGTGAAGTGGCAGCGGCCTAAGGCCACCACTAGGTGTCAGGGTGGGGGGTCTAAGTAGTCCATCATGTCCTCTTTTGGGTTTAGGGGTTGCAGGGTGCAAGCAGTGGCCCCAGATGTTGCAAGAAGGCAACAATTGCCAGGTTGCATCCTTAGTTTGAATCCTGGCAGTTGTTACTTTTGTAGGCTGCTTGTAACTCATCAGTTTCATATGAATGAAGATGTGGGTTTGAAAGTGGTGCTTTTAGCAGGCAGTTTGAGTAGTGTAAACTTACCATGCTTCCCTTTAAGATAATAAGCTGGAACATGAGAGGGCTAAATGCATCGGTCAGAAGACAAATAGTCCGAAATCTGGTAGTAGATACCTCCTGTGACATAATGTGCTTGTAGGAAACAAAGCTTGAACCCATAGATAGTGGGCTCTTGAATGAATTGGCAGGAGGGCGTATGAGGGGAATACTCCAGAAACCTGCAATGGGAACCAGGGGAATTGTGATAATCTGGGACACAAGTCGAGCCCACATCGACAGCCCATCAATTCAGGATCACTCCATCATAGCCCGGGTGACCCCGTGCACAGACGACCCTGCTTGGATGTTAAGAACGGTCTATGGACCGCGCCAAGACCAACACAAGCCAGCCTTCTTAGAAGAGATGAAACAAATCCATGCCACCATACAGAGCTCTTGGCTAATTGTAGGAGATTTCAACCTCATTTATAGGGCAAGCGACAAGAATAACCAAAATCTTAATAGGAGGCTGATGGCACAAGTTAGGGCGGCCTTAAATCATTGCGAGCTAAAGGAGATGCACTTACAGGAGTGTCATTTCACGTGGTCAAATGAGCAAGCCAATCCGACTCTAGAGAGGATCGATCGAGCTTTTGCCAACTCGGATTGGGACTTTCTTTTTTCTGACCATCAGTTGCATCCCCTCTCTTCCTCTATGTCTGATCACTGCCTGTTGATGATCTCGGCAGAGGAGAGGATCAGGAAGCCCAGACGTTTTACTTTTCCAAATTACAGGCCCTTCCTGAATGGATACAAAGAGGTGGTGATTGAAGCATGGTCACAGTATGTGGAGGTAACAGACCCTGTTAAGATACTGTTGTGTAAAATGCAATGGACGGCAAAAGCCTTGACAACCTGGAGTAGTTCAAACGTCGGTAACAAAAAGCTGCAAATGAGTCCAGCTCTTGAAATTCTCTTTAAATTGGACCAAGCTCAGGAACTATGGCAGCTCTCCCACCCAGAAAAGATGTTACGTAGGGACCTAAAAACAAGAATTCTAGGCTTAGCGGCAATACATCGTATGGAATGGAGACAAAGATCTCGGATAACGTGGCTGAAGCTAAGAGATGCAAATACAAAATATTTTCACTCCAAAGCAACCTCAAGGAAGAGGAAAAACTTTATTCGTGTTCTGCACTCGGCTAGTAGCATTTCTCACGCATTATTGGGACGACACGCTAGGCCACAAGTGTTTTCGACTGGGACCATATTTGGCCAAGCCAAGGTCAGTTAACCGCACTAACCCAGTTGGAACAGCCATTCTCAGAGCACGAAATCTTCACGGCAATATGCAGAATGCCTCAGGATAAAGCACCGGGGTCAGATGGCTTCAGTGGAGTTTTCTACAAGGAAGCTTGGGACACCATTAGACTGGATATTATGGTGGTTTTCTCAAAGTTCTATCATCAAAACATAATATATTTCACAAAAATTAATTCGGTAGATATAGTCTTGCTACCTAAAAAGGAGCAGCCTACAGACATGGCAGACTTCAGGCCAATTAGCCTGATTCATAGCATGGGTAAGCTAATATCCAAGGTGCTTGCTCTGAGGCTTTCCAGGCACATGGATGTTTTGATCTCTAAAAGTCAAAGCGTCTTCATTAAGACACGCTGCATTCAGGGCAATTTCCTTTATGTGCAAAACCTAGCGCATAGCTATCACCGCTCCAGGACACCGGTCCTCATGATCAAGCTAGACATCTCCAAGGCCTTTGACTCGGTATCCTGGCCCTATTTACTTGACACTCTCCAACAATGTGACTTTGGGCCACGATGGAGGGAATGGATGTCAATGTTACTGAGTTCATCAAACTCCATAGTAATCTTAAACGGGATTAGAGGGCCAAGAATCTGGCACAAATGAGGGGTGCGGCAAGGGGACCCTCTATCCCCGTATCTTTTCCTCATAGCGATCGATGCACTCCAATGACTTCTGGACACGGCCACAGCGAAAGGATGGCTCTCTCCCTTGAGCGGGAGGACGGTCAAGGTGCGACTGTCTCTATATGCGAATGATGCTATGATTTTTGTGTCACCAATAAAGCAAGATCTGGACAATCTCAAAGAGCTTCTGCACATTTTTGAAGAGGTGACAGGGCTTAAGATTAACCTGAGCAAGAGTTCAATCATACAAATCCAATGTCAAGAATTGGACTTAGACACCATTTTGCATGATTTCCCAGCACCCAGGAGATGCATGCCATGCACTTACCTTGGACTTCCCATGTCTCTGCGAAAATTGAGGAAGGTACATTTTCAGCCCTTGATAGATAAAATTGATGCAAGGCTGGCGGGCTATAAAAAGAAAATGTTATCTAGAGATGGAAGGCTTAAGATGCTCAAGGCGGTCCTCACTTCCATACCCATCTACCACATGACTCTGGCCAACCTCCCGGCATGGACGCAGAAACAGATCGATAAGTGTCACAAGGCTTGGTTTTGGAGTGGGAACGAGCTACATCCAGGAGAGGAAAGTGCTGGGTTAACTGGAATATAGTATGCCGCCCAAAAAAATGGGGTGGACTCAGAGTTCTACACCTGGCTTCGTTTGGCCGGGCCCTACGCCTTCGATGGCTATGGTACCAATGGAAAGAGCCTGGAAAACAATGGAACGGGATGCACCTATCGATCGACGCCAAGGACCACGAACTATTCTGAGTTTCAACAAAAATTGCACTGGGAAACAGAGATAAGGCAATCTTCTGGAAGGATGTTTGGTTAGAATGCTCACCCCTGAGAGATTTGGCTCCAATCTCTATCTTATCTCGACCAAAAAGAACAGGACGGTGCGGGAGGCTCTAGAGGGAAATAATTGGACCACAGACCTCAAACGGAAAATCACAGTGCACCACATCCTGGAGTTTGTGCAACTGTATGGTAAGGTAGCACAAGTGTCACTAGCGCTGGAAATTCTAGATGACATTTCTTGGAAATGGACCTCCACTGGGAAATACACGGCCAAGTCGGCATACAATATACAATTCGAGGGGTCGATCGCGAAACCTTATGCCAGTCTCATCTAGGAACCTTGGGCTCCACAAAAATGTAAAATCTTCGCATGGCTCACTGTCCAGGAATGGATACCGATGACAGATGTCTTATCAGTGAGACACATTCAAAATGATTTCTGGTGCCCGCTCTATACAAACAACCCAGAAATAGCACGACATCTGCTAATCAATTACGCTTAAACAAAGAGGATTTAGAATGCCATAGCATTTTGGGCTCAGCATAATAGCATGTTACCCTCGCAAGGGGACGTCCAGGCGACTGTTCTGCATTAGTGGATGGAAATGTCACAAAGAGAAATCAGCTCGAACAGGGAAGGCCAAGGCTCATTAATCATACTGACATTGTGACACATCTGGAAGGAAAGAAATAGAAGAATCTTTCAACACCAAAGGAACGACGAGGGAGGGGTGATTGCGATAATTAAAGAGGAAGCCAGGGCTTGGATTTTTAGCGGGGCAAAAAGATTAGCGGCTATCTTCCGGCGGGTGATGTGGCTCTTCTTTGATTTTTTTTTGTTTCCCTTTGGTTTTCTTCCCTTTTTTCTTTATTTCCTTTTGGTTCTACTTGTTTTTTCTCCGTTGTTTTGTTTTTTCAGGTTCACTATCTTAAGGCCTTTTTCTATAATTGTCAGCTCTGTACTGTTTTATCCCCTCTTTAATGCAGTGTGGAAGTCCTCCTGCCATACCTTTCAAAAAAAAGATTTTTGCCAGGAGAAAGGCACATCTTTGATATCTAAACTCGAAGAGGGGTTTGAATCCGTCCAAGTTGATATCCGAAATGCAAAGCAGGTTGGAGGCAGTGCTTGAGGGTTAGTATTGCGACAGCCTTTCTCATGCTTCAATTGCTTCCTGCTTCTTTTTTCGTCTATTTTGCCCCTCATGCTAAAGTACGGCCCCCTTTGCACTGTTCTATATTTCTGTCAGAGACAAGCATTTATATCAATGGCAAAATTTGACTGAAGCAATAATACTGGTCGACTTGCAAAAGTAAAAACAACTAGAAATGTTTTGCGCGCTACGCTGCGCGCAAAGAGAGTTGCGTGTAGAGAACAATGGATCATTTCAGTTTGCTCTTGTATGAACATGATAGCATGTAACTCTGCAGCCAAACGGGTCATGTGATTATTCAAATCAGGTGGTTGTGAGTTCATTCAACGTTTCCTGTGTATTTCTTTAAGCGCGTGACAAATGAAATAACATAAATTGAAATTATGACATCCATACTGACAAAACCTGCCATAGAGATAGTTGGGCATGTTTCATAGCACTACAAACTTGATACTTTGCACATTCAAGTTAGCTTGATCAATATCCATAAGGAAAGTCTTTATAAAAGCATCAACATCCATGTATACAACAGACTACACAGATGACTTTATCAGTACTGTAATTATAAATGGTAGAGCTTCTAACCAGAATATGGAGGTGTACAAACTCTAGGATCAAAGAAGCTTGGAAGTGGAGTTGATCAGGATCCATATATAGAGCAAAAGACTATACATAACAAAGTAGCTATGAGAAATAGTACAACTACATGCTTTAGCATGCCACAGAATTTCCTATCATGGCAAAAACAGAAGTAACCAAGAAGTTCCGACGACAGCAAGGGGAAGCATGGAAGATTTCATAGCTTCGTTGTGGCCATGTGATTTGCTAATGGGGATCTTCCTTGCTGCCAAGGATAGCAACACATGTTTGGTGCAAACACAACAAATAGAGGATGTAAGAAATGATACACAACCAATCCTATATCCTATATGTCCATGGTGCCAGCCGAAGTGTTTTGGTTAGAGTTTCAAACAACTTGAAAACGGTAAGAATCTTAAGAACCACTTGTAAACGAAGAGGAAAGATCTCTAGTCACATTCTAGCATGCTAGCAATGCATAGCTCACATATAAATTGACAAAGCACAACCTTGTATTCTGCACTGCAGGAAGCATTTTGCTGAGCTAGATTCCACACATATACATAGACAAAATACTAAGTGCATATTCAATAGAATAAAAAACTGCAAAATTATATTTTTTTGTACTGCACAGAATTTTTAAAAAGACATCAAACAAAATGAAATAAAATATTAGCTATATGCAGCAAGGAACCGAACAAATTAGATTCAATCTGAACTAAATGCTTGATATGCGCAATTATCATGACAACAATGAGAAAAGGAAAGATTGAATTGTTCGGTTCAACTAACTTTCTGAAGTCCACTTAATCCTTGAAATTTATCCCTTATTAACTATTAATAACGAATACTATAACAAGCATAGAACATGAAGAAAATAAAACTACGCATTTTCAAGTCTTGGGGTCTAAAACTTACTGGTGTAACCTAGGCAAAGTCGTAAATTCATTCATGTGAACTAACTCTTTTTTGGAGTGTGAAATCATGTATCAAACATTAATAAAAAAATGACGGTCAAGGATAAAAGGGTTGTGAAGTTAATTATATAAATTTCGTATAAGAAACATAATAGCATGTCTAACTCTTGACTGAGGCTACCAGATACAACAACATCAATTCTCCATCCTTACACTCTTTTAATCATTATAGATTGAGATATGTTGAAATAGAATGACAAACTATATGAATCAAGATGACTTCATCAATAATAACCATCTAGCTGGTAGTAGTAGAATAGGATAACAAAGCACTAACATAACCTCTGCCAAGCCACATCTACGATGGCGGTCAGCTCCACGCCACTATGATAACGTTATGACTTGCACCACAAAGCATAGCTCTCAAAATTAGATCCACACATAATATCAGGCTAAATTTTGTTGTCAATTCTGTACATGTGCATTGAAGCTCAAAAGACAATGGGAGAAAATGGTGACTAATGCACATGTCGATTGGACAATTTTCTGGTCAACGTAGAAAATGGTGACTAATGCACATGTCGATTGGACAATTTTCTGGTCAATATAGAAAATGGTAACTATTTGCATGTTTAAAGGAATGGGAAAAAGCTAGCCTAGCACAAGTGGCCCCGATGAATCATTTTGCTTTGCAGATAAACAGGGAAACAACAAATTTTCACGAACGGTTAAACTACCATTGGAAAAATATTTTTCTAAAAATAAGATCAAACTACTTAGGACAATTACATGGCAAACAACTCACCAAAATTACAATCTATCTTACCGTTTTAGGAACTCTAGCTTAACAAAGATAATATTGTGCATCTGAGCACAATACAATCTGAAGTATGACCATGTAACATGTGAAAATGAAAATGAGAATAATCGTCAATGTGATGAATACCTTATTAGCATAAAGATTTCTTATTCATGTTTGAAATAATGCAAGTTGGAAGTCTTCCTATGTGGCACCCGTGTGATTACCCTGGAGGGTAATCCTACTTAGGCATACATATTACTATTTGTCTACCTGGTAGGACACTGCACCGACGAATAGTAAGCCTTACCAAAGTTAGCGCAGTAGAACAATAAGATAGAACCTATACATTTAGCCATGGAAGGCTATGGTCTTTATTACAAGTAATAATTTACAACTGAAAATAGGACTTAGTCCCCTCGCTTGCCTGCCTTGCTCCACTGGTTGTCTATTCGTCCCACTCGCCAAAAACGGTGCCCATCTCGCCCTGATCCTCGTAGTCAGCACCCTCGCCTCTTGCGACCTCCTCGGCACCTGCGTGTCCTTTGTCCCACTCGGGATAGTTCCCAGCCAGACTAGGATCTAACAAAGGAGAATAATAGCAAGGTTGAGTACTAGTGTACTCAGCAAGCATGTATTAGCAAATATACACTGTATGACTCATCTTTGTTTATTATCATATTTTTAGTTCATTTCTTTTTCTGAAAAATAATTTATCAAGATTTAAGTGGCAGTTTTAATTCTGAAAAGACTACTTGTCACTCGGCAAGAAGATAGATCCCTAGCGGTCATCGTAGACTCTAATCTAGGAGACATGCATGAATTCATGGTTTGAGATATAGCACTGCGCAGACTTTGTACCACCTTACCCGTAACTACTCTGAGATCTCTTTGTACTAGGTCTCCCGCATTTTCTTTGATGCGGTTTCGATGTTCAGAGTACAGAATATTTTTCAGGTTACATGATTAATGTCTCCACCTATCATTTTTTGTCGGTGTCCTGGGACGCTGACCCAGTTCTCTACCGAGTTCCAATAATGTTAGTTAGGTCGACTCTCCAGACCTAACACTCCACCTAGCGCTATAGCGCCTTGGATCCCCCACTTCCGGACTCTCTACCGGTTCTGGGTTCCTCCATCACACTCACACATATTACTTACCCGTTGTGGAGAGTATAACCACGTAACAACGTAGCATTTTCTACCCGCTGAAACGGGAAAATGGTTGGGACTTAAATACAACCTCTTATCTGGGTGAGAGTTTTGTTGGTCTTTATGTATTAACCATATGTAAAGGGTCCCACCTCTTCCCTTATCTCTTTTCTCTTTCCCCACCACCGACCCTCTTTACCAGCCTAATATTTCTCTTATAGTATAGTGGCTTTTCCCAGCTATACTGCCTATTTCTCATTTCATCATCTCTTTTATTTTTTTCTTTCTTTTATCCGATTTGATTTTGAGATATAGTTTTTATACACATATGTATAAATATAAAGAAGGTAATGATTTCGGGTTGGCTCTGATACCATGTAGAATTTCAAGAAATAATTGTGTGTCCCTCTTGAGATCCGTACACTTTTTATTTATAGTGTCAAATATTACAGTTCGACTCTAACACAATTTAAACTCTTATCTAAACTCTGGATTCTTTTCTAATCTCTAATATCTGCAACACAGAGTTTAGTGCAATATCGTTGTAAAGGCAGCAAAAGAAAGAATTTTCTGAATTCAGATTTTCCCCAAAGATGCAACAAGCAAGAACCAAGAAGCCCAAACACTGTCTAGAACCGAACCCTACATAGTTCCAGAGGGCTCTGTAGAGTGCAAATAGTTGCTCTTTCCTACGACTAATGTGTTGACTTGTAATCAATGGTTAGTATATCGTACTGGACAGATTATCCATACTGCAATCACAAGTCGATACAAGCATCGATCAGAGCACTCCTTAAGGAATAGTAAGAAGGGGAATAAATTTGAAGGCGCTCAATGTTCCCTCACCATAGAATCCGCTAGCTCGGCAGCATTTGCGGCGCCAGCGGCAACCAGACCACCCACTGCAAAGCGGCAACAGAGGTTGTGCCAGAGCCGTGTTTCATCAAAGCAACACATACTGAAAAAGATAAAGGGAACACTACAGGGAAGCTACCGGCCACAGATGTGAGCAGCACGGGCCGCCGGCGGAGGAGCGAGCACCTTGCCGCGGCCTCCAAGTTGGCTCCACGAATCTCTGCTCAAGTTTTTTCACGGGATTATACAGAAAAACAGCAAATAACGAAGTACTAGCTAGTAGAGGCACGAAACAAAGTTAGCGAGCGAGCGCAGACACACCCGTAGGAGCAGCCTGGGCTGGGAGGTGGGGGCGGCATGAGCAGCAGGGAGTACCCACGGGGCGGGCGGTCATGGTGACGGGGTGCATCGCGGTTATGGAGCGGGGAGTGGAGAAGCGGAGGAGGAGATTGGACTGGAGAAGACGACGCTGCTGCCGTGCTGCGTCGTGGTCGTGCTGTGCGAAGCAGGTCGATACGGAGGGGAGGAGAGGAGAGGACACAGTGTCGTTTCGTTTAGCCTGCTTGACCAACGGCCCAGGCTAATGGGCCGGGCCTGACCCAGGCACGTCCCCGTGAGTCAGTAAGTGTGAATGGCTTCTGAAGCCATCCAATCGACTCGACTCGGTAGTTTTTTTTTTCTCGTTTAGCCTTCTTAAGACAAAATACCAAAACTATTCCTCTCAAACAAGATGATACAAATAACACCACTATCATATAAAATCGCCGCGAAAGCCTACCTGTCATGAACCGGACCATAAAAGACGACGTGCTGCGAAAAAAAGACTATAGCAACGACCTACCACGAACCCAAACTGCAGCAGTAGGCTTCTACAGCGATTTTGCGGCACATGCCGTCTTTGGGGCGATTTTGCGTAATAAAAATGCTAATTTTGTCATTTCATAGCAGTTTTGCTATTTTGCTATTTCGCTAAAAAAAACCCATTTGAGCCAAAAGACTCCTTCGACTCAGTGCTTCCATTATTCCTTCCTCTTTCCGCTGCTTCTTCTTCCTTGCCTTGCCTTGTATAGACATCACATACCCCCATTGCAGATAGTGGGACTGATGATTCTGTATTATCTTCTTCGTTAGCTACTAGGTATTCATCCATCAAATCATATAATGAGGTAGTGACTTGTTGGGCCAGGCTATGCACTCGGTTGGTGTGCTATGTCTTGTGTTAGAGGGCCCCATCGATAAGGATGGGAGTAGGGAATAGCCCGTCCCGCCAAACTCGATGGGGAATGTTTTTTTTATATTAATATCCCCGTGGGGATTGAAGTAGCCCCATCTCCGTTCCCTAATGGATGAATTCCCCGTCGGGGAACGAGGAATAGAGCCCATTGCCATCCTACTCCCATTATTCCTTCCTCTTTCCGCTGCTTCTTCCTTGCCTTGCCTTGTATAGACATCACATACCCCCATTGCAGATAGTGGGACTGATGATTCTGTATTATCTTCTTCGTTAGCTACTAGGTATTCATCCATCAAATCATATAATGAGGTAGTGACTTGTTGGGCCAGGCTATGCACTCGGTTGGGCTGTGCTATGTACTGTGTTATTGGGGCCCCATCGGGTAACGGGGATGGGGAGTAGGGGAATAGCCCCGTCCCCGCCAAACTCGATGGGGAATGTTTTTTTTATATTAATATCCTCGTGGGAATTGAAGTAGCCCCATCTCCGTTCCCTAATGGATGAATTCCCCGTCGGGGAACGAGGAATAGAGCCCATTGCCATCCTACTCCCATTATTCCTTCCTCTTTCCGCTGCTTCTTCTTCCTTGCCTTGCCTTGTATAGCTCTTCTTGCCTTGCTTACCTCGTGCTCCTCTCCTCCTCTCGTCGGCTGTATGCCTTCAATAAAACCCCGCCGCGCACCCAGTCAGGTGAGTTTGTAGCCTGCCCCCAAGTTTGTGAGGAATTCTGATTAACATTAGGCCAGCTTGCTGCCGTTGGGAGCTTCGGCGAATCGTTGAGTCGGGGGACGATGGGGGCGCGCAATCGGTCATGGCGGACGAAGAGCCACGGCGACCACTCCCGCCGCCCTTCGCACCCACCTCTTCCTCCTCCTTATTATCATGGTACGGACACTCGGTTGCTCTTCCCCTCTTCTCTCTCTTTCAATCTCATGGGTCGGATTGCGTTTCCTTGTTTTTACGATTCGATTGAGATCAGGTGGTATTTTTAGGGTTACAACTTTTTCGATCTAGACATCTACCTCTTGGTTCTTGATGTGCTGGCTATTGATTTTCGGTGCACTGGAAATGGGCCTGTTCATCGATTTACTTCCCGCCATCCTAACATATAGTGCTGCAACTCATGTAAATGGTGGACTGTTGTTTTGGTATGTGATGCAGCGACGAGTTCAAGCTTAAAATCAGAGTTACTGGTGAAATTAGCCTGTACCATTAGGCTTTTACATTTGTCTAACGGGAGCACTGCTTACTGCTACTGTCTAAATTGTTCTTTCCATCGGAAATTGTTGCGCCGAAATGCCAGACAATGCTAGCTTTGTTTGACTACCCTACCTATTGGAATTGGAGATAGCAATTCCGACTTTCAATTGGGAGGGTACTGCAGTTGCAAGTGTGTAAATTATGTATGTACAAGTAGGCCATCTTTTTTAGCCGCAGTCTGCATAGTGTATCATCTGTTCCGAAAAGAATAGGGATTCAAGTTTTAATGAGGTAACGTAAATGTAACATAATAATGTCTTTCCGAGAAACATGGAAGATGGAAGGGATAATGTACTTCTGTTCATATCGAAATTTAGAACACTGCCCTCTCCCCTTCCATAGGAATATAAATAAATGATGAAACAAAATCAGGATGTCCTCTTTCATATCTAAATTTGTAAACTTCCCTCCCCTTTTCGTCGTTGCATGGGCGTTCCAACTCACCTGAGCCCAGACGTAGCATGGCTGGGAAATGGAGGGAGGGACTAAGCTATAATGATCATACAAATTAATTTTCTAAAACTAGAGTAATTATAGGACCCTCAAATTAGTACAAATCACACTAACCAAAAAAGAAAAGAAAAAGGCAATGATATTGAGTATTGACACTAAAGAAAGGCTTCAGCTTATTCATTGGAGGACAAGGAGGAACGAGGAATAGTCCTTTGCAAAAAGCTTTGCTTTGCATCAGCCATATTGTAGTCATCTGGCTAATGATGTACGAAGAAAGAAAGAAATCAGTATATCCACCTCATATGTCTTCAGCAAATGAGGGAGTACGTGAGGAATCCACCACTTCTTATATGACCATAATGTCCATCTTTCCTCAAGCAGTAGGACCTCAAAGCTATGATCTGTGAGAAGACACATGGTCAATTTCTTCTCACCTTACTAATAATTATTATTAGATAAATGGAATAGCCATACAAAATACAGTTGTTTGGTGACAAAGGAGCATAGCTTTAGAAGGAATGCTGTCGTTTTATAACTGAACCCTTTTATCTAGTATTTCGAATGACTCCATTGTTTAGTCTGTTATAAAAATTATTGGTGCCTTTTCTGTCATACCTTTAGAAGGAATGTTGTCGTTTTAGGATTGAACACTTTAATCTAGAATTTTGAATGGTTCTGTTTGTATGTTATGGAAATTATTGGTCGGTGTCTTTTCTACCACGTCCTAGATCTTCATAAATAAGAACAAGGCGGAAAACCGTAAGCCCATCTGTATAATTAATGACTTGTTAAGCCTAGCTTGATTGCTGTACAAAGCATTAGGCATGTTCCCTGTTTCCCTGAGCTTATCTTGTGCAAGAAGTGGCATATGGGCTTATATGCCAGTTAAGCCTAGAAAGCTGTCTCCTGTAGATAAGCCAAAATGATGCTTGGTAAAAGATTTGGTTCAAAAAGCTTCAGTTTTATTCTAATACTTTTTTCTCAAAATTCTCATTGTTAACAAGATTTTCATAGGGTCCAAATACAAAAAGAAAAAGGAAAATAAACGAAAGATACTGGGACTACTCTCACCATCGTGAGTGAACCAGATTGGGGAGCAGCAAACATACTCCTCCGTTGAGCACTTGAGCTCCAGGTAGCTTTATTAATGTAGCCATGAGTTGCAAAAAACATACAAAATATTTCCTGTTTAATAGAAAATTTATTGCACCTCGCCCACTATAGCTTTATATTTTATATCAATCTTTTAAAGCAAGCATAAGAGGCCCCTGGCTTCATTTATTAAAATCAAAACAAGGCCACAGTACAAAATCAGAACAAAACACCAAAGCATCAGCATGGCCTCCTGGCATATGCTCTAAACATCTCAGACACACAACACTTTAGAACTTATAAAAGTTAACACAAACTACCTAATTAAGAAAGATCAATGTCCTTATTATATTGTTGTCGCCACTTGGGCCCTTTTTGTCAATCCTCTTCTTTCGAACTGCATTTCACCTTTCCAGCTTCGTTTGTTGCAAACTCCTGGTTGCCATGAATTTTTGACATTATGGTTGGGTCCACTAACCTTTGTAGTTATCCGAGTGAACTATTTGTCCATTTATTAATTTTTCAAAACAAAAGGACCAGCCCCAATTTCATTACTGAGCCCAGAATGCAAAAGTATCTTCAGATCTTTTTTTCAGTTTGAAATGCACTTCTGTTCATCAATTCATTTTGTCCCCCAGGATACTCAATCCAAAATTCTGAATCAGCTTGTGCTTTCCAAATTTGTACAGAAGAGTGTTAGAGATAGGAATCCTTTTGTATTCCTTATCTGTCTTTTGTATTTCCTTATCTGTACCCCTGTACACCCTATATATATTGCCCCTTGGGCCTCTTCAATATACACATAATATTCATAACATGGTATCAGAGCAAAGGTTAGGGTTAGGGTTTCTTACCGTAGCCGCCGCCTCCTAGCCTCTACTCGCCTACGTTGCCGCTGCCCCCAGGAGGACCGATCTTGCTCCCGGGGGCGGCCTCTCGTCTCCCGAGCTTCGTCTTCATCGGCAGCGGCGTCTTCTGCTACCCGCCGTCTCGAGCCTCCCGCCAGGATCCGCGCGTCGCCGGCCTGCAGCCCCTGGATCGGGCCACCGCTGCCTCTCCCCGGTTGGATTCGGCGCGGACTCCGCCTCCACCCATCGAGGTCGTCCCCTTCGGCAGCTCATTGACCCTGTCGTTTGGATCTGTTGACCCTCGTCGTTTGCACGAGAAAGAAGCAGCGCAGCAGCCGGAGCCGGGGGGAGCAGATCCAGTACGCTTCGTCTCCTTCGAGGTCGACCGGAGGCTAAAATACTCCAATTGGACGACGACGAGCCGAATCTACCGCTTGAGGTCTCCACCGCAGCCAATGAATCAACTGGGAGGAGGTCGCGTATGCCTCCGCCGGGGTGGAGCCGCCGGAGCCCGAATGGTGCCGCCCCCTATCCCCGCCGATTCTTCCTCAACTCCTTGGCTCCTCTGTTTCTTGGTTCGCACATAGTGTCGCTGCTTGCTATGTGCTGTCTTCGTATCAAGGTGGAAGGAACAGAGGTGTTGGGGTGTGACTGCCACAGGAACAGAGGTGTTGGGGTGTGCTTGCTATGTGCTGTCAGATGCTGGATTCGATCGTGCTTGCATCTGAAGTGTGCTGCTATTTGAGCCAATTTGGTGCAGGCTCTTGGGCAGCTCCTTCTTTGGGCCTTTGCTCCTGCATCTGTTGCTGCTGCTAGTTATCCTTAGGTTTTTCTTACTTTGTGTTGTTTCTTCCGCTGCATCTATCCAAATCCGTACCACTCTATCGTTGAGTTCGTCTAAGCCATGCAAGTCCACAAATTTATTGTCAGTCATGGAAGCATAGGAATTGCCTTATGCATGGTCGTAGCCGCCGCTCCCGCTCTTCTTTCTGAGCCGCATGCATATCGTAGAAGTCATTATGATGCCGCCGCTTTCTTAGCCGCCGCCCCGAGCTTTTAAGGCCGCCGCGCTTCTTCTGCGCCGCCGCCGTCTTGGGTTTCGATCTGCGCTGTCATGCTTCCACCTATTCCTATACGACTTGATTTGACAGCTCTGTCTATTCATGTCGGTTTCATCTTCTTCGTCATGTTGCCGTGGTCGACTTTGCTCCCGCACCTTGTGCTTTATGGGCTGTCGTACGACTCCGAATGGGAGATCTTTTATCGACATATTTTCTAAGAGCTGCATGCTACGACGACATTATTAAGACTCGGACTTTGGATTTCCATATTTTAGTGTCAAACCTTTCCAAATGCAATGCTATTGCATATGCTTTGCATTTGAGGGGGGTGTTAAGGATATAAGGGTATTTATGGCATTTCCTATTGTATTAGGGTTTAGACTTATGTCCCTTTTTACCCTATATATATTGCCCATTAGGCCTCCTCAATATACATACAATATTCATAATAGCCAGAAGATTATTCTCAATATGTTTTCTATTTGTTTATGTTTGCAGAATGCAGTATGTCAGGGAATCTTTTACCTTCCTGCATTATTTTGCTGCTACTGTGAATCTAATATTATTTTAATATTTACAGGATACAATCACCACCCAGTCCCATTATGGGAAAGGGAATTTTGCAGTTATGTGGGCGCCATTTCTTGGCAAAGGTTCTGTGAAAACAAGAAATTTGTTCCAATGTATAAGAACATAGAGGAATGGGATGATTTAGGAGCCTTTGAGAATTTTGAGAACGCAAAGGCGAGATTCTGGGCTAATTATCATGGTCTACCTTCTGATATACCTTTACCTGACCTTGATATGTACATTGATAAGGTCGACCGCCATTGTAAAATCGACCCTGAGTTGGTAGCTGACCTGGATAAGGAACCACAACCATTTGAGACCGATAATGAGCTACTCCCAGCTGCTGGATTGGGCAATACTGACGCAGAGAACAAGTGTACTCAGAACCAGTCTGGAAACTGGGACATCTATATAGAAAAGCCAGCTGAAGTCAATAAGTGGGAGGATAATTCAAGATCCAACTCGAGTTGGGGAATGAAGCATGATCCTTTCAATAAATGGGGTAAAAATTGCTCTGGCTGGGGTGATGCTCTGGTGAAGACTGATTGGGGCAGTTCAAGTAACAACCATTATTCATCAAATAACAGGAATAGCTTCAACGGAGTATCCAACAATATATACCAGGATCCAAGATGCATACCTGGCAGGAAAAGGAACCGTGGTGGATACTTCCAGCAAAGAAACAGTAAACATAGGAACCAAGCTGAGGGCTACCAAAGAAGTAGATGGCAAGATCGTAGAGGAAGAAACAGTGAATGGCTTCCATTTGACAACAGGCCAAATGGTCAGGGAATAGAACATGGCTTTTGAATTAGTGGTGAAAGAAATTGTTTGGATGAGAAATGATTGCCTTCTAGTTTTTTGTCTGGAACAATGAGTAAGTAGTTAGCTGTTGGAACAATGTTGCTTGTTACCTGTAAGGAGATGTTTGAGTTTTGTTGCTGCTCTTTGAGATATATATATTTTTTTCTCCTTTTGCTCTATGGTAATGGAACAGGATTGCTGCCGTTTCAGTTTAAAGATGGTTGTCTACCTGGATGGACTTTTCCATTAGTTCTCAAGAAATTTGTATGAATCAGCCTGTCTAATGAGAACGGGCGTTTGTGTTCCTACAAAATTTCGCAGTCCAAATGGGCTTAAAGGCAGGCGATGATTGATTGGTTCCCTTGGCTCAGGCTGACAGCGCCAACTCGAATGGGCAGGCGTCGACGCCTCATTTCTGAGGCCGTTAGCTTTTCACAATCATTTAGAACGTGCAGTTATGAAGTAAGAAGCATTATAAGTAAGCTTTCAATTATAATAAAAATTAAATTTTAATTATACAAGGATAAAACTTAACAGTCAGTTTTAACACTGACATGGGCGTCCGAGCCCAAAATTAATATAATACATGACAAAATAACTTCCAATCTACATGCACGCTTGAGTGTGGTCGAGACCTAGTAATAATAATCATTGCCATCTGGATGTCCACCAAATTCTTGCTCATTAAGATCATCAATATTTTCCTAAGTTTTCTCTGTAGTTGATATTGCAAGAATGAGTACACAACCATACTTAGCAAACCACATGGAAAAGCTAAATAATTACATGCTAAGAGTTCAATAGATTGTTTAGAGTTTACCATATCAAGCATATATGGATGCATTTTGAGTTTAAAGCAGTTATCATTAAAACAGTAAAACAATAATAAATATAACATCAGAGGTTTACTAAATAATTGCAATTACCAACTTAACATTTGTAAAATCTCTACTTATGCCTCATGTATTGGAATCACCCATTCATGTATTGGAATCACCCATGAATACAACTTTATTAACTGGAAGTACGGCGTATTTGAATACATTTAATTATACTCTGCAGAGTTGCCCAACTTTACCCACAAGATACCTTAAGCTCATACTGTCAGATCATAGACACGCAACACGTTAGCGTGCAACTGAGATGAGATAACAAAGTATTTTCACTACTCAACCTTTTTAGTCTCTACCTAGTAGGTTATTGGATCGTACAGCCTTCGGGAGACCACCAGCCAATAGTGGAACTCGCGACCCGATGCTGATGATTCCTACTGTTGTGAGACTAGCGGGTGTCCCTTCAGGCCCACTTCTGTCCCACCCCAATTCCAGGCTGCTCTATCACACAAGAGCAGTTGATATCCTGTAGATATTCAATCGAAAGAGCAATGTACTACACTTGTGGTTGAGCGATTTCTATGTCTGTTATTTGGCACAAGGTTCTTGTCCTTACCCGTCTCCAGTGGGGAGGTGAACCAACAACCAACACGTGGCCTTCCACCTTCTTGGCCCAACCTTGAACATATTTTTATCAAGTCTATTGGGGTGTCCAACTTCCTGGTCTCAACACTCAACTCTCCACCAAAATCATTGGCGAAAAACCGATACTCTTTTCCAAAATTTATAAAGGCTATGTTTGTTTAGGCTTAAGCTTTTTGCCTTATAGCTTAAAGTCAGCCTTATGGTTTAATCAGCTTATAATCCCCTTAGCTTTTAAGCCAAGTTTTGGTGTTTAGTAATCTAGCTTTTTATAGGATGTTAACTTATTAAGTTGTGTGTGAATCATAAAAAGTTTTTTTTTATGAATTACCCTTTATGGTTAAAGGACCTTTTAAGCATGTATTTAAACTTATATGATGCAATTATATACATATCATATTAATATAATCTATTTATCCTCTTGCGATCATTAAAGAAGTAGCAATACTATCACGAAAGACACTCATATCTCCATCATCGATTGCTGATCCATTGACACTGTAAAGGAACTTCCATGCCAAGAAATATTCTAACAAAACTATCTTTCTAGGCTTCTCGCACACATAGCACACGCTCAATAAACAATTCTTGCATTAAAAAGTTCTTCCAGCAGGACAGCTCAGTCAAGTAAGCTTGCACTAAAGTTAGTAATGGCATTTGCTGCAACATGGTGCCCCATCTAATGGAAGAATAATATTTCTGAAACAATGCAACCATGTGAATAATATGTTCCAAAATGTGTTCCATATGCTGAAACATGTTCTGTATTTTAGTGCTTAAAAGTATAGGTGATCATTTCCATTTTGTATAGACAGATTGAGTACATCCTAAGAGAACTTGAATGTACAAAACACATGATTCATATCTCAAAGGTTAAGAGCATATGATTCATCCCACAAAGTCATACAGTACTTTCACTCCATTGTTAGCAATTCAACGTGACAATGAGCAAGGATTAAAATGCTATAAACTGCCTTAAAACAGGCAAAATTTGCAACTCCTGCTAATTAAAAATCTTTTGCTAGAACATCAGTCAAATTGCTTGAGCAGCTCAGCTATCAAACAATGAAACTTGTGCCATTCATAAAATTTCATGCATATAGAGAATCAGCAGCTCTAGAACTTGACATTGACAAGAATGAATATCTATAAAACTCAATTTGCACCTGATCATACAAGAATATGAATTTATAGAGTGCCATCAGCTTTAAACTACATGCTAAATCAAAGCACAACCGATCACTGCCGAAGTCTCACACACAAGTATGCTAATCCAGCAAACACAAATGCTTTACATTACATTGGCCACTCGACAGGTTAAAACGGGATGGCTGCACTTTGGATTGGTAGGGAGGCAAAGGAGAGGGCCGGCTATGGCGGCGCTACTTGGGTCCAGGAGGCTTGCCCTGGGGCGTCGGGGGAGGAGGAGGCGAACGACGAGGCTCGGGATAGGAGGCGACGACACAGATCCGGCCTAAGGAGGTCGAGCGGCGGCATTGCACAGCATGGGGAGGAGGAGGGGAGGGGAGGCGTCGGGGGAGGGAAGGCGGTGGCTGCGGGAGGCAGAGTAGAGCAAAGGAGGCGGCGTGTGAGAAGAGAAGAGGGGAGGGGAGGCGACGGCATTGGGGGGGGAGGGGAGGCGGTGGCGATGGGGATAGGGAGGGGAGGGAAGGCGGCAGCGATGGGGATAGGGAGGGGAGGGAAGGCGACGACGTTGGGAGCCGAAGGGGAGGGGAGGTGTTGGGTTAGGGGGACCGAACGGGAGGGGAAAAGATCGGAAACAAGAGCAAAAAATGAAATGGTTTGCAATTATATACCAATGGCATTTTGAGGGTAATTTTAACTAATTTCGGTGGCAAAGGGGTATTCTATTCTGCAAAAGCTAAAAATACCTCTCTCATGGCTTATGGCTTTTAGACTTAAAATGGCTTAAGCTTTTTATAAGCTAAATAAAAAAATCATCCCTTTGTTTAGGCTTAGACTTTTTTAATTTTAAGCCAGACAAAAAGCCTAAACAAACAGGGCTAAGCACATTTTTGGTGACAAAGCTAAATATCTACTTATCATTTTATGTAATATAAACTTATCAAGGTGAATATAGACTCCTTGCACAAAGTCTTCTAATAATTCATCTTGTCCGGCATCCTTAGTGACTTGATCATCAAAGTTGTGACCTAACACAAAACAAAATAATCCAGATAAAATCCGACTCGACAAGGAATGAGCTGGGAACAACATGCAAGTGAAATACAATTCGTAAAAGAATTAAAAGAGAAAGGTGTCGTGGTGAATATAATTTATTGGGTGCTCGATTGAGCTGATTGGAGTTGAGAAATGGATTCACGGGTTTAAAATGGTCGAAATGGGTATATAATGTCAAATTAGGGTTTTGGATGAACAGTGTTGGGCTAGCTTTGGAATCAGGTTTGGAACAGTGTGTGGGCTGCACAGTGAAGCAAAAATGGGTCGGCCCACTTGGCTCTACCTGTTGGGATACGAATAGGCTACGCTAGTAACAATTCAAAATTCTACCATGTAAAACCAGGAAGCCAAGCAAATAGATGATCACAGATCGTTACCACCAGACGTGCAGTGCAGCGAAAGAAAAGTTGGAATAGCCCGGTCCAATGAAAGAGCGTGTCGGTGAAGAGGTAGCAGACGATCTTCCACTGTGGTCGATCGTCTTCTCCAGGAACCAATCTACTTCCTCACCAAGGTCGCGGATCGTCCTTAAGCGCAACAGCTACCGCAGTAACGCTGCGCCTCTATGGTATCCACATGTCCAGGGCAGCAACGTCGTACGCCGGTATGCTAGCATCAAATTGCACGGGGAGGCTCTTTCAAGAAGATGGCGGCTAGGGTTTTGGAGGAACAACTCACGTGTGTTATGCGCTCTTCCAATAGCCTCAAGCATCTCCTTATATAGTGCCCGTGATGAATCCTATCCAAACACGTTTGATGAATCGTATCCATACTGGTTTGTTCCAACCCGTTAAGTGTGTGACCCGTTAGGTTTATGTGTAGTTCGGTTGTGACACGAAAACACCTTTTCGATCACAAGTCGTAGCGGTACCTAGCAGGACATAACGATTCCCGAATACACATAATTTATATCGAACGAACCTTAAAACAATATGATCTATGACCAGGTCCTTATCACTTACGACTAGCTCGTATCTAGTCACGATCAGTCCATATTAAGTTACGACCAGTTAGTACTTAAGTTACGACCAGTTAGTACTTAACTACAACCAATTTGCAACTCCTTACGACCAGTTGGTGATTATGTTCGAGCATATGTTTGATTAGTCTACGACTTGTTCGTATCTCTATACGACCAGTCTACGACTAGCTCAAAACTATGTTCGACCAGTCTATGACTTATTCGCATCTCCATACGACCAGTCTACGACTAGCTCGCAACTATGTTTGACCAGTCTACGACTTGTTCGCATATCCATACGACCAGTTGGTATCTGGTTGAACTTAACGACCTGTTTGTGTATTCTCCCTTTGCCTCACGATATCAGGTTGAACTCCAAGTAAGATGTTGTGTCATCCATGGACTGTTCAATACTTTCTCGATTGAGGATTGGATAACTTTAGGTGGTTGAACTCTTCGACCATTAGCGGTATGACCATGCACTTTTTTTATCCGACCACATCGAGGGCCCGAGATATCTCTCATGTTATGTTAGGAGAGGCAAATTCCATATCCGACCAGTCACATTCCTTCTCATGTTTTATAGCATACCCGAAAGCTACCTTTATAACTACCCAGTTACAGAGTAGCATTTGACAACCCCTAAGAGTGCTATTACACATGTAGAAAACCCTGCTGATCTCAGGTCTAAGGATTATACATCATTATTGCTTGAGACCAACTGACGATACATAGAATCATAACAATCTCAACAGTGTCTCAAGGTAGGTTAATCCAACATCATATTATCTAATATGTGTTCACATTATTGATTCGATATCCCTATATCCATGACCGGTGAAACATGATCATCAATCAATACATATGCTGGTAGTAAAGTCACTAGTATTCCGTCCAGTGACATTTGACTAGGAATACATTTAGAACGACATCATCATAAGTTAAAAGAGCTTCACCAACAAGTCACATACTCGTTAATCTTCATAACTGATGATTCATTCAAGGAACAGAATAACACTTATTCAATAACACATAAACATAGACGTGATATCATCATCTCTATGATTGTCTCTAGGGTATATCTCCAACATTACCGGGCCTGAAGCCACTCGGGCCGGCCTTGGCGGCCCATGTGGCCACTAGGCCCACATGGCCTTCAGCTGATAAGGGAGCCCAACTCCCTTCTTCTTTCCTCTTTCTTCGTTTTCTCTCTGCACTTCTCCCCTTTTCTGACCAACGACAGTGGCAGCGACTGAGGCGACAGTGATGGCTGACGGCGGTGCGGGAGAGTGCAGGAAGCATTAGGGAGGCGCGGGGATTCCATTTTGGAGCTGAGTTATGGCGATGTTTGGTTCGGTGGTGCTCATGGTGGCGGTGGCGCTTCACCGAAGCAAAGCAACGACGCCGGTGGTGCTACGGGCTTGCTCCGGCCAAATTGTCCGTTGCTCAAGCTTCAACGAACAGAGGGGAGCAAGATGGTGGTGGTGGCTTAGCTTGGGGAGGTCAGAGGCAAGCTAGTATTGGTGGCCGTGGGTGGCGCGGCTGTATGATATGGTGCCAACGAGGTTCCGGCGAGAATAGTGTGGGGAAAGGAAAGGAGCGGGGTGGCGAGAGGGTGCCGTTGACGAAGTTGGGAGGGAAGGGGAGGGATGGGGGCGACTAATCGAGCTGCAGACTCACCGGAGAAAAAAAGAGGAGGTGGCAGAATTTGGCGCAGATGGCTGGCTCTGGGGATGAAAGAGAGTGGGGGGGGGGGGAGGTTGTACGAGTGTTAATGTTGCATATGGCTTAGGATTTGGGGCCTTTTCAGTTGGGATGAGGCGGTTAGAGCAGCGACGAGGCTAGGCGCGCGTGCGGCGTGTGGACAGCAAGCCGTGCGGCTGCGTGTGGACGGCGCTGGGAGAGGGAAAGGTGGCGAGCGGGCGAAGGTGGTAGAAGCCGGTGGAGGCGGTGCGTGGCACGGGAGCTGGCAGGTGCTGATGGCAGCGAGGATGAAGAAGATGGCGTGGGGGAGGTGACGTGAGAAGGAGGAAGTTAGGGGGAAAGTGCATGACGAAATGCGTTTCGGTTTGGGAAAGTAGAATTCCAAAGAGGAAAGCGGAATGGAGTTGAGAATTGCCGAATTGGGTAAGAAATTCAAATTCAAGCCAAAAACGTAAAAACTTTTGAAATTTTGAATTTCCGGGTTGTTTCAGGCGCCGGGGGAGGCCAGCCGCCAAATGAAACCTCCGGTCTCCGCAGCACGCGACCTCCGGCACGCCGGCGGCGCTAACGTCAGGGAGTAGAGTCGTGCCGGCGCCGGCCCCACGCGAGACACGACACGACACGAGTCGGGCTTCTTTTCCTTTGGACACCACAGCTGATGAATTGGTCTAACTCGAACATTCTCGCGCCGGTCGGTTGTCGGACTCGGTCCAACCCAGATACGCCGAACCAGACTGGCCAAACGGCCGAACCACCGAGGCGCGCACCGCCTCTGCCCTCTGCTCAACTCTCCGCTCCTCCCCTCCTCTGTTTTTCCCCTCCTCCGTCTCTCCCTGCGACTCTGCCCCGGTAGGGTAGGGTTTTCACCGGCCGCCGATCTCTCTCCTCTCGCTTCTGGTTTCGCCGACCAACCGGTGAGGATGGTGGATGTGGAGGAGGTCGGGAGCAAGATGCAGGCGCAGATGCGTCTCCACCCGGGGCCCGAGGACGACGCCGACCTCCCCCTCCCCGCCCTCTTCGACAAGGCGTCCCACCTCCACTCCCTCGCCTCCAACTCCTCCCTCGACCAGGTTCCCTCGAGATCGCTTCTCCTAATCGCCAACCCCCTCGTGTTGTTTTACGGCGAGTGCTTACATGCTTGGTTTGCCTTTTGGCTTGGGACGCTCGGGGGGCAGGAAGGGATCCGGATGGGGGTCGACCTGCTGCGGCGCTGCGACGAGATGGTCAGCAAGCTCGCCCTCTTCTCCTCCAACGAGACCAGGGACGACGTCTCCACCGCCAACCTCAAATACCTACTCGTTCGTTCCTCCCCCTCTCCCCTTTTTCTCACAGCCACATCTGCGTTTGATCTCCGTCATAGCTCGTATGTAAAGTAAACAATCAATCAAGACATAGTTTAAAGTCCAAATGCCTAAACTTCCTATGAGTTTGCATCGTTCTAGATAGTGTTAGGGAACTCAAAATTGGCTCATGTTTCGCAACTCTAGTCCTTTCAATTGTGCAAATGTGTGTTTAGAGCTATGAATATTATGGTTGGTTTCTTCAGGTGCCGTACTACCTTGGGGAAATGACTGAAAAGGTAGCTCAGGAGGATCGGATTCCAATTCTCAAGGCATCGCAGGATCATTTGAAGGTTAACACTTAACAGTCTGCCCTGTCACATTAGTTGATTTGGTGTATATCTATAGTGCAATTTTTAAGGGGGATTTCTCATATGGTACTCCATAATCACATCACCCATGTCTCATGTATTAACGGCACCTGCTCGGTTCTACAGGAGTTCATTTCTATCTGTGAAGCGTTGGAGCTTATACCGGAGGATGAGCTTGAATTATCTAGACAGAGGCAGCCTGATACTATGGCAAACCGAAGAGCACAAAAGGTGAGCCTGAATTACTTTTTTCCCCCTAAAATCTTAAGGAGTCACTGAACAATTCACACTCTACAAGTCAATCATGATAATCTGGGACATAATTCTCTTGTTGAACCTGCAAACTTCTGGGACACATAGGCTGCTTAACCTGTTTTAAGTCTGTTAATTTCCTGTCAGTTACTCTGTTGTCTTAATTCATGAGCTTAGGTTGCCCGGTTCAAGCGGCAAAAGGCTGCGGAAACAAAACTTCAAGAGATCAAAGAGAGAAAGGAAAGGCGTGGGCGATCATTGAGAGCAGCTGCTTTATCAGCTCCTATCGAAGCTGGGGAAGAAGATGCCTTGGAGGATGATGGAGAGGAAGAAAGAGAGGTTAGCATCATACATCTGGAAAACATCTTGATCTAGCTAGCATTGTCTGTGACTTGTTCAAAATCTTCGAACCTGACCTTGTTTGCCAAATAGTAATACCATCTTATATCACAGAGTTGCCTCATGATTTCTATATTTCAAAAGATTCCAAATTAAAAAATAGATTTGATGTACTGGAAGATAAAGCTTTGTTCAGCTCAACAGGAGATAGTTTAATTTATTTTAATTATAATGCTTGTCTGGAGTTTGACAAATTTGATGCGTCTAGTTAGATCCTTGAAAAACTATAGGGGGGCATCACATGCCCCCTAAATTGCCCCGTTGCAGCGCATGTTAAGACCACGAGGAATTTTTTTTCTCTTTAGTGCCAGGATGTGCCATAAAACTTCTCCCACTCACTATAAGGTCTTCTAATTTTTAATTAACCATCTTCGCTCTTTTTAGTTTATCTCTTATTTTCACATGACTATATTAATCTTTTGGGATATTGTCAATGCAAGCTTTTGGGATTGTGTCTATGTGTGCCTCCAAAGCTTATACTGTTAATCTGTTATCTGTACTTTGGGTCTATAAATCAGTCAAAACTTATGCTATGGTTCTGATTTCTTGTTCTATGCTGCAGGCTTGGCTAGCTACTATCTCATTGGCTCTCTGCAAGGTTAATTTGCTGTGGCCATACATATTCTTTTACACTGCTTGGAATGCTCTTTTCTGTCTTCTAAGTTGCCATGCCTGCTTTCAGAATAATATTTTATCTTCAAATGGATTTATTTCTATTTCCCTCTGTAGGCTTTTGATCTTGTTGACATGCTAAAGAAGGAAGAAGAAATGCTTATTGCTGTAAAAGAAAGACAAGCAAAGGTAAAATTTTAAAACTAATGAAAACAACTTGTCAAGTTCTTGTCAGTAGCATCTTTGGCTGATTCTTTTCAGTGGCATATTTTGAGGAACCTTCTTTTTTCTTCTGATAATATGGGAGCTTATGGAGTTCTGCTTTTTAGATTTTGGATTGGATGTGTTTTACCTATATAATGAGGAAATTTTAACTTGTTACCAACTTTAGGCTCTTATGTTGTAATACGGTTACTATAGCTCCCAAGTAGAACATGAGTAGTCGTGTACGGAGTTTTACAGTAGATGTGTTTGACAAACTTTTACATGGAATTTCTTGAATATAGACCTAAAATGAATTTGATTATGATTGCAACTCCTACAGTGCACAATCAGAAGTATTTTGTCTTACTCAATTTTTCATTTGGGGAAATAATAAAATATATTACTTGAGTGTTGAACAGTTTGTGGTTATTTATGAATAAACCTTAGCTATTGGACATTGTGAAGGTGATCCTTTATCAGCATAAAACTCAGTAAATTTTTCTACCCAAAAAAGTTACTTTTTTTTTTGCTTTGGCTCCCTTGTGTTGCATGTCTGTTTCGAATGTACTCTGCATGTACATGATGGTTTCCTTTGTTAAATAAAAGAATTGCCTGTTTGTGATGTCTTAGGACGGGAATGCATTTGCTCGTGAAATGCTTGACGAACGTACAACAAAGGCTGAAGCATGGCACCATAATGCTGCCAACCGTGTACCGTATTCCAAACCAGCTGATCCAATCACTTGCGCAACATTTGCTCAAGATGTCATTGAAGGTAGAGCAAGTGTTTCACAAGCTCATGAGCACAATCACCAACCCCTGATATTTGGACCTGCAAGTCTTGTTGGTGGGGGACTAACCAGTGAAAGGGAAAGAAGGATAGCACAAGTTTTTCAGCCTGGTTACAGGTATGCTTTGAAATAGTGTTACACACCTGCACAGGACAATGCATTGCTTTTCGTTTTTGTATTATGCTGACTGGTGACCTTGTGTTATGGGCTTATGGAAGAATGTGGAGTGAGCATTATTTCTCACAACCCGTAATGCATCACACTAGATATACATACTTTGATATATTTGTAGGTGCTTTGGCCTCTTGTTGCATTGAGCAATTGTACATTGTACAATAAGCAGATTGATGGATAAATTAGAAATTGATTTTTATGTCATGTTTGCTTCTCCACTTTAGTCTGTGGACCTTGTTTACTCAATTATAGGTTCTACCTTGTTCGTTCTGTTGTTGGGCATGAAAACCAATTGGTGATTTAGACTTTGTTGGAGACCATGTTTCGTTTTTTATTTTGATGTTAGAAAAAGCATCCTATGGCACTGTCGTTAAATTTGGTGCATGGAAGGGTCAACAGATGAAATTGTGTCTCAACGGATGTTTCCTTAAAGTACAACAGTTGTCTTTAGCGCTCTATTATTTCTAATCTCTATTTTGACGATAAACACTTATAAATGTGCTGATGCTGGGATAATGATTCAGAGGTGTACCTTAGATGCAGCCAATTTTATGACAAAAAGGTCCAAATAAGAAGATGCTATTCTGTATTTACTGGTAGTAACCAATAGATCTTCCCCTGGAATGTTAAACTAATAGTTGGTCTTATCCCCTGGAGTGTGGTCTTGCATTGTCTGGGCCTGACAGTTTGTAAAAGTATTTGCGAAGTATATCGGACTATCCTTTGGTTCAATATTTATGTTGCCTTTTTTTGCATGTATTCTATAGGCTGCCGACAATGAGCATAGAAGAAGCTGGCTTACGTGAGATGAAAATGATGGAGAAATGGCAAGAAAGAACTGCAAAGATGATCCAAGATGCAAACTCTGCTTGGTACAAGGATGGCACTGGGTCGGCCCAAGAGGATGAGGATGCCGAAGAGGAGAAATCAAGAGCATGGGATGACTGGAAGGATGATAATCCTCGTGGTGCAGGCAACAAGAAGCTCACTCCCTGTGGCTAAATTGTGAGCTATGCACACACTACTGAAGTTCCACATGAAAGATGAAACTGATGTTCACGTAGAATACGTATTCCTATTATTTTTTTCTGTCTGATGTTTGGTGAGTAATGCTCAATGTATATTATCCAAGTGTTGTGCAAGTGCATGATTTCATCTATTATTGAAATAGCCTCTATTATCAATCATCTGGGAGCATGGAAGAAGAGGTATGGCTAAGCGAGGCACACTAAAGATCGGGTCATGCAAGTCGCGATAACTTTTGGCATCTCTATAATTTTGTCCTGAATATGTAATGTTGCTAACCTGATAGCCTGACTGCCTCAGTGCCGAATGTCTTGCTGGATATATTGTTGAACCATTTGCAACACGGCATTTGTAATAACTGCTTATTATTTTTCTTATGGACAATAATATTCTTCACATTGATCGATAGCCTGCCAGGTGCAATTTATTCAAGAGCAAGCAAATTAAGGTGAACGCGCGTTTCAACCATCTCGGAGCATCGTAAAAGTAGAGAAGGTCCCATGCCTCACCTGCTGCTCCCAACATTTCGGTCGCCCCCGACCGGTTCACCTCCTGCTTCACCATGCTCTCCATGCCGCACGCCCCCAGTCTCCCTGTCCACCCCGTCCTCCTGCTCCGCCGCCGGGTCAGGAAGAGCACCTGGTCGGGGCCTCCGCGTGCACCCAGAACGGCCCGAACGAGAAAGCGAGCGCGCTCGCTTGGCTAGCTCGGCGTCATTCCAAGCTGTCCGCCTAGGATCGAGTCCTTGACTCGGCGCTGGGTGCTCACCCAGGTGTGTGTGCGTGTGTTGGGGTGTGTGTGGGGGGTGGGGTGTGTAGGGTTTATTTGAGATTGAGCTGGGGCTCAGTTGATAAAAATGAGGAAAACTATAGGCTCTTAGTCTGTTACGGTTCGAGCGTTGGCTCGTGTGATTGCCACAGCGACACCAAGCAGTCCTTGGGATCACGACACAAGCAAGCACACCACTCCAGTGCTAGAGCTATAATTTTGATTCTTGGGCTCGGCTAGACTTGTTGGGCCAGCCCTACGTTTCATTACCCCAATTTCTGCTTGTCTATTTTACCAGTATTTTTTTGCCCTAGAAAAGTTTTTTTTTGCCCCGACTCGGAGGGGAGAGGGACCGAGACAGGGGACTAGTGAGAATCTGATCCCTATGGTTGATGAAGTTCTCTCTATAGTTCTTAGTTTACTCATGTAGAATAGTAAAATATTTATACTTAGCATCTCTTGATATTTAGTTCTCACCGTATGATCCATTGGGTAAAGTTTTTTCTGGCTATGTCCCTGACGAGCAGGGAAGTGGAGTCTAAGTTAATGGCGCGGAAAATGGTAAGCTGAGCACAGAATATATATGTTATACCGTGCATAGATTCTTAGAGCTTATGAAACGCAATGAGTGGAATATATACCAAGACAAAGACAAGTATATATTCGTGAGATACAACGTATGACACCAAAAACTTACCCGGCAATAATGCAAACTAGCTGGCATATATATATATTCCCGTGTTGCATCGCTGATATGTTGATTGCTACTGAAAATGATCGGTTTAGATGCTGTCGACTCGTCGATGGACCGAACACCTACCTACCTATCTTGCGGATCTAGAACGAAATTAATTGAGTGTCATCATACATGTCACCACATGCATGTGAAGTAAATGAGCATAAACTATGTGGTGCACACTTATGCATATGTGAGGTTTTATAAGATAAAACGATATTTAACTGAAAACGATATTTAACTTGGTGTTCTGTGCACCATAGCCTAAAGCTTCACTTGGATCCACCACTGCTTGCAGATAAAACTTCAAGTTGCATAGTGCGCCTCTATAGCTAACCTGCGCGTTTTAAAGACTTGTATTGTGAAGTTTAAATGATTTGACTTGTATTGTGAAGTTTAAATGATTTTTGTAATAGGACTCAAGTTCTTCCGAACTTCTTGGTTTCATCGGTTGTTTAGTAAAACTCGATGAAATTCTGGGAATGTACCTCGGCTACTTCTCCTTATCAGTTTAGTTTTGCTATTCCCCTCTATCTGTACCCAACGGAAAATCGGGGTATCCCGGGTGTGTAAAAAAACGTTGGATTACATAGTGACCAACAAAATTCAAATTTGATATCAGTTATTAACTTTTTTTATTCTCCTCTTTGTGCATTCTTTTCCTCTATTTTTTTTTCTTTCTCGTAAATGTAATGTTCTCTTCATAATATTAATATGTAGTGCACTCGAACCAGCTTTCTCCTACCGTTCTCTTAAAGAAATTGATATCAGTTTATGTTCAGTTTCAAGAGCCCGTCGTTGATTACGGTCGGTGTGGCAGAGTCAGGAATTTAGCAATGATGGTGCACACTTTAAGAATAATAAAAAATCTTGTACAACATATAAGTAATTTCACAAGTCTAACACAATTACATAAAAGAGTTCGAAATTAGTTAATAATGCAATATAAATAGTTCAAATAAAATATTACATGAATAAAAGAGTCCTAAATATCTAATAGAAATCACAATACCACACGACGCGATCTCATTCCTTGAAAACACTTTATTATATCATCATCACTAACCTTCGAGAAGATATCTTGATCTATAAAGGTGACTAAACAATCATTCAATACTTGATTGCTTATACTATTTTTCAACTTGTTTTTCACAAGATTTATCATCGAAAATACTCGTTCAACGCTCGCTGTTGCCACCAGTAGGAGAAATACTAATTTGAGAAGCAAGCACACCAACTTGTAAATATCATGGTTCCTTGTTTCAACAAGCTTAGTAGAAAGCTCACCGAGATTCTTTAGACCTTTAAATCTATCATCGCTTCGCATATCATCAAATTGGAAAGAAAGTCTCATTAAATCCGTGCTTGAAAAATCATTGGAATAAACGTTGGCTAGGCTAAGCACTTTGTCCCTATCATAAGAAGCAAATGAATTTACAGTATTTAAAACATACATGCAAACAAGCAACTTCATATTAACCTTGTCAAACCGATTGCCAAGTTCTTGGAGAACATTATCAATGATACCAAGATACACTTCCCTTCTAAAATAACCATCATTTGTTTGTTTTGGGTAAAAACGTGATGATCTTCCATAAGGCACATATCTACCGTCTGGCTTAGGAACTTTGATGCCATATTTAGTGCAAAATGATATTACCTTTTCTTGAAAGAATTCTTTTCACCCATCGCATCTCATTCGTTGCATTCTATCCTTAGCCAAATTAACAAGTGCCATTGCATTAACAATATCTTAGTCTCTCTTTTGTATAGACTGAGACAACTCATCTGTGTATCCAAGTACGATAATCATCAAATGTGCATTGAAAACAAAGTCAAATGACTCAAAGGCTCCCACCATAGCATGTATTTTTGGCCAATCATTCTTCTGTGAGGGGTTTTTACTAAACTGTATGAGTACTTTGCGGATTGTAGAATACATACCAATAATATGCAAAATTGTTCTATAATGAGAACCCTAGCGAGTGCCACCGGGCCTAGCTAACCCCATCTCTTGATTTAATCCACGTCCACTTTCTATCTCACCTAATTCTAGTGTTTCCAAAACTCCTTGAGCTCTAATATCTCGAAGGATATCATGACACTTACAAGAAACTCCAATAATATTCAACAAGTGAGAAACTTGTTCAAAATATCACACACAATCCATGCTATGATACTAATGATACCTAGATAAATTCTTTTTGCAGCTTTTTTGGGGTGCCTGTGCACCAGAGGCACCCCCTGACGCCGCCCATGGTGTCACCACAAGTCAATCCATTTTAACTGCCAGCAGCAAAAATAAGACCCACTTTCATATACATGATCAAATGTCGTATTTCATATTTGCATTTGGTATTGGGTTGCTTTCGACGGAAAGTTCTAGTTAAACCCCTCATGATTTGTCCTCACCAGTGGACAACTCACCTTGATATCATCACCTTGATGTCACGGTTAGGTTCACTATATAAAAGGTTCTCTCTCACGTGCTATCTTATTCAAATGCATTCATCGATATCTGACTTACCGAACGTGAAAGAAATTTGCTAAGAAAAAACCTCACGTGAAGCTCCGTCTCAGCAGCCGTTGATAAGATAGGACCTCACGTGGAGCCCTCCCAGCGAATTTTCCTCGCCGGCCGTACCTAAATGAGAGAAACCTTCGAAGCAGAGGCGAATAAATCGCAGCAAAGGTAGGTCCCCGTGCGAACCGGTTTTTCCCGCGCGAAGCTTCGCGGAAGCTCACCTCCCTCCCAGACCTTATAAGGAAAACAAGACGAGGAAGAGAAGCAGCGGCAAGAGAATTCTCTTCGTCGTCCACCCCTCACCTCCCCACCTTCCTGAGAATCCTGACTCCTTCCTTCCTTCCTCAACTCGTTCTCCTCGTCGATTCCATCCCGCAACCAACAAAGCAAACATCGCCATGAAGCTGACGCATTTCTTCGGTTCTTCGTCTTCCAAGAAGGAAAACAAGACGAGGAAGAGAAGCAGCGGCAAGAGCTGCTCCTTCGGCTCCACCACGTCGTCGACGACGACGTCCGATGAGTCCGTCACCACGCCGAGGACCGTACTGCCGTCGTCGGCGTCCACCTCCGGGGCCAAGAAGCCGGTGGCCGTGACGCGGGAGGAGCTGGAGGTGGCGCTGCGGAGGGTCGTGTCCAGCGAGGAGGAGCTGGCCGAGATGCTCGCCGAGGCGGAGGCAGGCCTCGTGCTGGGGGAGACCGCGGCGGACGAGGGCGAGCTCAAGGAGACGTTCGCGGTGTTCGACGCCAACGGGGACGGGAGGATCTCGGCCGAGGAGCTCCGGGACGTGCTCGCCTCGCTCGGTGACGAGCGGTGCTCTGTCGAGGACTGCCGCCGCATGATCGGCGGCGTGGACACCGACGGCGACGGCTTCGTCTGCTTCGACGAGTTTACGCGCATGATGATGCCTGGGCGCGCCTGTGAATGATATGTAGGAGTTGACGTGTTAACTGGTACGGAGTATATCTGCAGCCGTTCGTTCGTGTTGATTTCTTTCCCTTGTCTGTTAGGTTTGTACAGAACAAATGATCAGTGATCAATTCGGTTCTCGATTCGCGTCGCGAGTGCTTGGATTGATCTGATCTGATCTACGGATCTGCCTACCGATCGTCAGGGCTAGTCGTACGTACTTACATGTGAAAAAGATGAAGCTCTCTAGCAGTATATGTTCCGTGCGTGTATTGTTTCAGTCAGTATGCTATCAAGTTAAGGTGGCATCATGTAAGTCAATCTATAGATTTCGATATGGGAGCAACTATAGCTCGGACGTACGGTGAGAGGCTTTTCACTGTACGGTCCAGTGCAACATATAGAAAAGAGTAGTGCAACATTTTTTTCACTTGTTGCAATATTTCAAAGATTCATATGCAATATTGTCTCAAAATATCACGATCAAACAAACAAACATCCTCATAATCAAAACAACACAAACATTATCAGAATCAAATACGCACAAACATCTAGAGGACGCCAGCATATAAAAAAAAGTGCAACATCTCAGAAAATCATATGCAATATTTTTTCCCCGTGTGCAATATTTTTCCCCTCGTGTGCAACATTTTTTTTTCATTGGTTGCAACAATATTTTACCAGGGTCACAGCATACCAAAGGCGCAGATCGAGAGGCTTCTGGAAGCTCTGTCGACCACCTCACGACGGAGGGGAGAAGACACGAGGGAGGTAATCCGAGCTCAGCAAACTCCCCGCACCCCTCACGAAACCCACCAAACCGCGACCGGAGGAGGAGGAGGAGGCGTCGAACCTTCTTCATCCATCCGGAGGGCGGCGCGAGCTTGGCGGCGGCGCCGGGCTCCCCCGCGGCCACCTTCCTCTTCAGCCTTCTTCATCCATCCGAAGGGCGCCGTGACCTTGCGACCACCTTCCTCTCCAGCCTTCTTCGTCCATCCGGAGGGCGACGCAAGCTCGGCGGCGGCGTCGGGCTCCCCCGCAACCACCTTCCTCTCCGGCGTCTCCTCCACCACCGCCGCCGCCACCACGATGGCCATGCTGCTCCTCATTGCTCCTCTCGCTACTCGCCACCGGGAGGAAAGAACCAAGTTAAGATTCGTTGTGCGATTTGGGGATGGATTGGAGAGAAGCGAGGTGTTGCGGATGGTAAAAACTAGTGAAGTGAATTGAACTGAGTGAGTGAGTGAGAGAGAGAGAGAGAGAGAGAGAGAGAGAGTTCGGTGGGGAAAAAGTTGGGAAAGGGAGCATCGGGAAAAGTGGGAAGGTGAAATGAGTTGCGGAGTCGTGTCTGATTTTTTATTTTGTTCCGTACGTATGTACAGTAGCATTAGCTTTTCGATATCCATTGTACAACAAAAACAGCTAAAGCCTTTCTAAACACCATATGGGATTTGTCTATACAACGCGCAGTTGTCTTCCTCCCAAGGCAGTCGAATTTTGCCTATACAACACTAAAAAAAACACAGACGCTGGCGTGCCTTCTCCACCTAGCTCCTTGATCCCGTACCACCATCAAAAGGAGAGTTGGCTCGCGCCCGGTAATTTGGCCTCAACAAGTCAAAAACTGTGGAATCGATATGCTTTGCAGAAATCATAGCCAATTTTTTCTCCTTCGGATTGACGTGGAGATTCATGCTCCGGCGAAGTCGTCTTCCTTCTCTCCTACGCCTGGCGATAGTGGTGGCGGAGGCCGGCGGATTAGGGTTAGGGTTCACTCGTTTAGGATTCGGGTTCGTCGGTGCCCTGGGATTAGAGTGAGCCTAGGTGGCAGTGCATCGAGGCGGCGATGTCGTTGCCGGACATGGGCGAGGAGGAGGGGCGGTGGACAGGGTTGGTCGAGGGTGGTGACGACTGAAGTGGTTAGGAGGTGGTGGCAGATTCGGCGCCGTAGCCGCCGGAGACGAGGAAGGAGGCGATGCTGGAGGATCTCGCTGGAGAGGAGGAAGAAGAGAGGCAGCGGGACTGGGAAGTGAGTTAAGGTTAGGGTGTTGCATGGGTGAGTTATATAGGTGAGAGAGGGAGAGATGTGAGTCATGTGATCTTGATCCAACAGTGAAAAAAAGTGAATGTGATTTTCCAAATTTTGCGCTTGTGAAATAGACACCTTTTTTTGAATGATCAATTTTCTACAACGCAAATCGTGGTAGTCTCCAATACAAACTGTCAAACACACACCAATTAGAACGTACATACGGCACGGGATATGCTCTGCGTACGCCCATGCACTCCATCTTGCATGCAGCACAAAGAAAGGTAGCAACAACTGCATGCGAATCGATCACGATTCACAGGCTCAACTGTGCCGGTGTCCCGCCGGCCTCCACGCGGAGACGGCGTAGAGCGGCTTCCTGTGCCAGCAGAAGAAGAAGCAGTGGCTGTCCGCGTCGTGCCTGATCTCGTACCCGCCGGTCCACCCGCAGCTCTGCAGCAGCTTCCTCGCCTCCATCACGCCGCTGTAGCTCAGCCCCACACGCTCCAGCCCCGCCGCCTCCATCTGCTGTGCCCACTGCCGCGCCCGCTCGTGCCGCTCCTTCCGCTCGGCCCCCTCGCACGCCACGATGCTCCGGATCTCCTCCCCCAGCAACACTCGCTCCACTCGCGCCCTCGCCGCCGTCCCCGCGCACCGCTGTGCCGCAGCCGCCTGCTCCAGGCAGTCGAACAGCGATGCGTAGTAGTTCAGCGCCTCGTCGAACCGTTCGTGGAACGACGCGCCGTTGTGGTTCACCTCCTGCTCCGTCACCACCATGATCTTCGGGGATAGCGCCTTGATCGCCGACAGGAAGCTCCCCAGTGGGGACTGAGGCGAGAGGGACGAGAGCACGGACGCGTCGGGGCTCAGCTGAAGCCGCGTGTTCAGCTCCCGCTCCAGCAGCTCGCTGAAGCTGCTCGGGCTGGAGCGCGCGATGATCTGGAGCGGGGTGAGCCCCGCGGCGTGCTTCTTGGTGTCGTCGGCCGCGAGGAGGCGGTGCAGCTGCAGCACGACGCTGATGGCGAGCGCCTCTCCGGACCTGACGCGGAGGTTTTGGCGGAGGGCGTCGAAGTCCAGCTCGTCGAGCTTCGCCTCAACGGCGTTGAACTGGAACGGTATGTCGAACGCCTCGGCCTCCTTGGCGAGCACGGCGGACATGTTGGCGAGGAAGTCCTTGCTGTCGTGGACGGCGGTGATTCGGAGGTGTGGGGGACCGTCGCGGCGGCCGCGGAAGGCGTGGAAGAGCGCGATCCATTGCACCGAGTTGGCGGCCGGGCCGGACAAGTCGACTATGTGGACGAACTTCTCGCCCTCCATGGCCTCAAGAATGGCGTGGTTGGTGGTGAGGTACGCGAGCTTCAGGAACGGAAGCATGTCGAACATGTGGCGGCGCGCGACGGGGATGAGGTGGGAGTCGGCGGAGTTAGACGCAGACAGCAGCGCGCGCGAGAGGCCCGGGACGAGGTTGAGCAGCTTGCGCGCGAGCGCGTCAGCGAAGACGGCGGCGAGGCGCTGCAACGTATGGGGCGCGTCCAGGGACGCGAGCTGCATGATGTGCTCCAGGCAGAGGTTGGCGCGGTCGAAGGAGCCGGCGGCCACCTCGGAGGCACACTGGTACAGCAGGCCGACGAGCCGCACGCTCTGCTGGTCCTGGGTCAGCTCCTGCACCCACGCGCCGCACGGAGACAGCGAGTACAGCGACGACGCCGGCGAAGATGTCGCCGACGACGTCATGTCGTCCTGGAACATGTCCTTGTTTAGTGCTCAATTACCAGTTTGGGACGTAGCTGTGTGTTGCTATGGAGGATACAATTATGACTTTCTGAGGTTATCAAGCCATGGCATTGTTCGAGCCTCTGTTGTTGTGTGTAGCGACAAATGTTGCCAGGCCTCGAGTCCATACGTTCCTAGGTGATAGTGTTGTCATGGGACACAAAGGGACAAACCTGAATTGGATGCGTCTGCGGCAAGAGCTAAGTGATGTCGTCTGCATCTTGGTGGAATAACTAAGCAGCTTGGAATTATTCTCCTGGAACTTATCTTCAGCATTCGCGTCAGAAGCTATCAGACAACTTTGTTATCAATTCCTTCTGCGTCACTCCAGATTATTGCAATTGTATCTGTACGCATTAGCATGGAGCATCTAAAAAAAAGAAAGAAATAGGAGTAGGCATACAGAATTTTTGTGGGGACCCCGGTAATTATCTCCATAAGACCGAGATTAGACAAGGTCTTAGAGACATAATTACGGGTCTCCGATAAATGAATTCCAATTTAACTCTGTCCAAGTGAGAGGCTCGGTAGAATACTAGAGCTCAACGATCATGCGCTACGCTCTTTGCGAGCGCTACATGATTGTCGATTCTCTTTCGATTCGAAGCACTACACTTAGCGAGTTAAATGAGGATCCATTAACAATGAGTATGACTTATATTGGCTCCCAAGATCAACGACCAATATACTCATACCCTCATCCAACGTTGATTACATCCATACAACGCATACAACAAGAGATAAAAAGACATACTGCATAATAGTCAAAGTCTACAGCTTATTACATACGGCCGATCGGCCAAATTCAAAGTAAAGTATCAAGTAGCAGCGGAAGCAAGTAAAATAAGCAAAAGACCAGTAGTGGTATGCCCATCACCCATCGGCAACCGACTGGGGGTTAAATGATAGCACACTACTCGTTAGAATCACCCAAGTCAATACTAACAAGATCGTCAGATACATAATCTTCCTCACCTGAAAAGACCAGCAAACATCTGGCTGAGTACAAGTGTACTCGCAAGTCTTACACAAATAAAATTAGTTATGCATAAGGGTCATTCAAAGGATGGTTCATATTGGTTTAGTTTTGCGAAAGAGACGCAACAATTAACATCCTACCCATACTAGTTTTTCATGTGCCCATTTAAAATCAGATTTGAAGTAGAAGTAAAGCATATAGTAAAGCATTTCAGTAATAAACAGTTGAATCACACAAAGACCAAAGTGGCAGCCCACCTTGATGTACTAAACACATGAACATCCCGTTCATGACGAATACCAAGTTCAACCACAATTTTAATTAAAAGTCTAACAATAAGCAGCCACAAATTTCAAGCGGTTGTCCATAACCGTGGACACGGCTATTCGAATAGATTTATACCCTACAGGGGTGTACTACTTTACCCACACGACTTGATTAGCCCGTAAGCCTCCAGATGCCTCCGAAAATAGCATACTTCCTATGGTATGCGGTAGGTAAATCAAGATATAGTCATTTTCAAAGAAGAAAGCCCTATTAAGCTAAGTCCCCTTGTGAGATGGTTCCTTGCCTAGTACAAGCGCCCGATAGCACTTGCTAGGGGCTCACAAGTTATATCGAAATACCGATGCAATCAAAACAAAAGAATTGGCGCTCCTTGCACACTATAAAGGATTACATCGGCTCCTAAAGAACATAGGATTTCACGGCCGCTATGCCCTTACACCACCAAGGACTTAACACAATAGAACCCTCCCCTACTTAACCATACGGCTCCCAACCGCGTGTGGCAAAGACGAGTGTTGCTTGAACGAAGAGGTACCCAAAGTTCGGTCCTCAATTGTCCGACAAGTCCTTCCACTTACCCAATGCTCGTGCACAAAGCACCATCACTAACCAACACTTGTCCAGACCAAATCTCATTTGAAAAATGACAAAATTTAACTCATAGAACAACTACAAAGATCTGAAGTATAAACCATAAAGTGAGAGTTGTGTTTATCCCAAAACCGCCGGGTTATTCCCGACGATCGAACTACCGTATCTAGACTTGCATGGCTAAGCAATTCTACAACCCATAATTCACACATCCTATCTTAAGCATATAGGAGTTGACATAATTCAAGATTAACCTCAAGCATAGGACATAACTAAACTACACATCACAAAAATATTGACATAATCAAAATAGCATGCAAGCAATTATCATTGCACTATCTTAACCAAAACTGGGATCAAATATGATGCAAAAGAAAGTTCAAATGATGCTTGCCTTGCCGGTATAGTAGCTGCTCATTCTCAGTAGCGTAAGTGTCGATATCAATATGCTCGGGATCTATATAATTATAACATCAAATAAATACCGAGAAAACAACTCAAAAACCAAAATGCTCAAAAATGCATGATTTTTCTACAGTAGCTAAGTCATGATTTTAGATGATTTTTTGTGAAAGAATTATTTCATTTTGATTTAGTATATGAAAGTTATGGTGGTTTGAATTCCAGATTTCAATATGCCTTTATTTATGTAATTTAATTATGAGGTGAATTTTTGTAGAATAATGGTGAGTATATGGATTACATGGATAAATAGGCAATATCATTACAAGTTCAAAACAGTTGAGTTTGCTCCAAATGGAGTTTTCATGATTTAGTTATTGATTTTTAAAGTTATCAGTGTTTTCTTTTGTAAAGATAATAGTGTTAATAGCTCTTTTTCCAAGATAATGCTCTCTGTTACAGAGACATGCTTAAAACCAATTTTAATATAAAGTTCATTAAATATGAAAATTATCAGAAGTGGTTTCACTCATTTTGGAGTTAAAATGATTTAGTCATGTATTTTAGAAGTTGATACCAATTTTCAGTGTATAAGTTAATAGATTCTAAATTTCATAAAGTAGCTATTACTTTTTCTACCGTCCTTACGCTAGCCGCAGGAACTGACAATGGGGCCTGCGCAGCAGCGCACCTCACGCACTCACGCGTTGACAAGTGGGTCCGCTTGCCAGTGGCCCACGGTGACGCGGCACGCGCGCGCCCGACAACGGCCACGCTTGTGAGCCGTTGGATTAAGATCCAACGGTCCAAGATCATGGCGCGTTCGGGTCGACCCGATCGGCCCAACTGATCATGACCATCGATTTCTAATCCAACGGTGCACAAAGACTCTAGTGTACGGGACGACTTAAAAGCTCGGAGCATGTTTAAAGTTTTGGGCCCATACGTCAGTGAGTCATTTGTTCTTTTAAGACAGCAGTTAATGCTAATGATTAACGCTTAACTTCTAATCATGTCGCTACAGTTGTTGTCCGAGTACGACAACGGGATTTTGGTCCCGCGCGTTTCACCGGCGGCTCGCCGGCGCTGTGCGCCACGGCGACGCGAACTAAAGGCAGGTTTAGGTGCACAATAACGTTGCGCTCCCGAGGAGAGTGGTCTCGACGGCTGAGCTGGCCTGTACCGGCGGCTAGCCGGAGTTGAGCGGCGGCGCTTAATACGGCAAAAACGTAAACAGCAAAGTGAAGCTCCGCAGCGCAAACAAGCAGGTGCCTGAGGTCCTAGGGACTATGAGTAAGCTACCTGAGCTAAGGAGGGTGCTCGAGGAAGCTTGGAGATGCCGGAGCTGCGTCGGCGCCGGAGAAGAAAGGTGGCAGCAATACGGCTTCGCGAGGAGAGGATCCCCTGAGCAAAACCAAGTGGAAAGAATGATCAAAATGGATTATAGATCACTTAAGGAAGCTATAGAAACAAGGAATTTGACAAAAGCTTACCGGACCTAAGTGGGAGACGAAAAGACTCCACACTGCCCGAAAATGAGTTTTCTTCAAATCCTCACAGTCCTGTCATACAATGACAAAATTGATTGAGGGGAAATCTTAGTTAGATCCTAAGACACACCTGTGAGGACCCGGAATATTTAACTAGTAACACTTAACCTCCAATTGGTTCAAGCATTACTAATTAAACATTCTAAGCCTCGATGGGCATATGCTTCCTGCACTGCAAGATATGCACATCATCACAAAATTACACATCATTCCCATACACATACATCACTAAGTTCAACAACGACATACATAAAGTAAAGTTATTACAAAAGAGAGCCGACCGCCAAATAGAACAATATACAAGAATGACAAATGGAAGCAAAAGGTGACATAAGATGGCTAGAACAAAAGTCGACCGGTTAGCCACACACCCACAAGGCAACCGACGGCGCGCTAAGCTAGTCGCCTGCATAGCTACCACAACACACTCGCAAAAGTGAGGCCCCTCAGCTCACCTTCTTCCTCCGCAACAAAACAATTAAGCATAGCAACCGAGTACAAAGATTGTCTTTGTACCCGCAAGATCGACGTGTGGAATAGCGACCTATTCATAAACTACATGCAAGCTTATTTAGGTGGAGGTTGTATGTCTCATTTGCGTGAAGCCAACTTTATTTGCAATAATGTAATATATTTCAAAAGCAAGTTTGCAAATCTGTTTTGTTATCAAAGTAACATGAAGTAAAGATACATACAAGTAACCACCGAAGTGACTATCCCAATAGCCACCACAACATAGCACGAATCCCGATTCGTACCACCCATCAAGTTTTAGTTTAAAAGGTTGTAGTCTAACTCTTGAAAGACCTTGCCAAGCGTGTCCATAACCTAGACGAGGCTATTCGAATAGTTTTAACCTCGCAGGGGTGTACCAATGTACCCACACTTTGACCGCCTTTAAGCCACAAAGCACACTTCCAAGGTATCTTTGCACAGCTAAGTCCTACGAGACATTTCCAATCTTGTGTATTAACTACGAGCGCTCGTATGGGTAGAAACACCATACGCTTACATTGCAAGCCGAAGACGACAAATCCCATCACGGGTGAAGTCTTTCTGACACTACAATGCTCCCAACACCATCCCTCCCGCGACTCGCGCACCGGAGCCAATACACTCCAAAGTACTAAGTCAAGAGAGGTCCCATACCCTCTAATGTGGTTAGCACGCTAAAATGATTGGTTTAGTGTAACAAGATGTTCGGTCCTTGTTGACTTAGGCACCATTCCAGTCACACCCGAAAATCACACCATCTTACCATTGTGCCCAAGTCTAAATCATTTTATTTTCAGTTTTAGTTTTCATAAGTAGACATGGCACAAGGTGGAAATCATAAACATAATAAGTTTGTGTGATCAAAGTTATCGACAAGTCGATAACCGCCCATTACTACCGGAAACTAAGCATGGCTAAGCAATTAATTCGCAAACTACTAAGTGACAAGAGCCCATCCATGAACTCTAAATCACAGCAAGTAACCTAGGCTCATGGTAGTAGAGGATAATCATTTGCTAAGGAAATGCATCTACTAGGCCAACTATTAACACAAAATAGCAATGCATACATAGAATTTGTAATCAACATAAATACTTAAAATATGGGATTAACATGATCAAATCGCTTGCCTTCTTGTCGTTGCTCAAATTGTTGTGGAGGATCGTTCTGGGGTTACCGCAAATGTCGAATCCTAAGCGAAAGGCAAAAGAACCAAGAACAACCAATAAGACGAGCCACAACTAAACAAACGAGCAAGCAAGAATTATCCAAATGCGACGTAAATTTATACACAAGGTGAAATACGAATATACCAAGACATAGAAACTGGAAAACCTAATTTGGATTTGTGGTGCAAAAGATATTACCTAAAAACACAATTTCGGCCATAAATAGCATCAGAGCAAAAACATCTTCTAGAAAGATTTGAAGTGAAATTTTTATGGTAGCTACTTATTGGTATAGAGGTAACCCATATAAAATTTCAGGTCATTTGGAGTTAAAATGATTTAGTTATGATTTTTCTAAGATGCAAAATTAGCATAATGCACTTTCCAGAGCATAAATATGTTCAAAACTAATTTTACAAATGAAGTATACCAACAGAGGGTTCTCTAGAATTTATCATATATATTTTGCATTTACAGAGAATTACTTGTGCATTTTATAAGTCTTCCGAATTTTCTAAATGTCAAAATAGGTACTAAATCATTAATCAAGGTTTCGCTACAATCTTGGACCTACCATCATTTTTATATTAACATTGGGTTAATAACAAATTTATCAAAGTTGGAATCATTCATTTTGGACATACACAGAGCAAGATATGCATTTTCTAAAGTTTTATTCATTTTCCGAATATTCAAAATGACGAAACCAAGTTATTCCTAGTTATACAATTTTCTCACATCGAACGTGATTAAATCCATTTTTATAATAAGCTAAAGTGATAACATGATTTATTACGCTTGGAATTAACCAAAAAGCGCTTAAAATGAATTAGTTGTGAGTTTCTAAAGTTTTTATATCATTTTCGCTGATAAACAAATGCTACCAAATACGTAACAACCCAATAAAAAGAAAATGACGTGGACAACCCCAACCTCGATCTAACATCCTACGCTTACGCGCTAAAAAAATGCAGACGCGCGTAAAGCCACTAGAAACCCACCGTTGGATCAAGATCCAACGGCCACACGAGTGTATGCAACCGACGCGCGTTGCTTGGGCCAATCCCACCGCAGATCGCGGATGGACGGTCCAGAGCGCACTAACAACCGGATTGTCCGATTGCACACACGATCTCGACCATTGATCGCAAGATCGACGGCCAAGAATGATCAAGGCATCCGAGGGTCCGAATGCCCTCACGATCCGGGCCGTTGATCAAGGGATCGACGGTGGCTAAAGATCGGTTCAAAAGATGGATCGACACGCGGGACCATCGCCACGACCTTGAGGCACACATGCGCCGGTTTAACCCACGCGCACGCGCACCGCCCACGTGATGATCGAGAGGGACGGCTGGCGACGAATTAATGCCACTAATGATGATCATTAACTAGACACTAAAGACTACCGAATTTGATTTTAATCCTCTGCCCACCAACAATGACCTAGAGGTTAATTCGACGGCGATTAAATGCCGACTCATTTAATTAGCAATGATTAGACATTAATGATGTCGAACAAAGGCGGAGGAACCGAGATTGATTTAAGGATATTGGGCCCACCGTCGCTGGCTCAATAATAATGATTAAGACACAATTAATAACTAATGATTGGTAATTAATGTGTCCTAATGAGCCGATTTAAATGGGAGCTCTGCGGCAAGAAAGTCCCGATCGCCTTGACGGCTAATCGCCGCGACACCGTCGCATGGCGTGAACAAGACCCAAAATGGATTCGCAATAGCAAAGACGAACCTAATGGTAGCATTCTCGCCGCCGCGAGGACTAGAACGCCGCCAGCCGGAAAACGAAACGGAACCCTACGCTAAACACGAAAATAGCGAAAGCTCACCGCAGACCTAGGATGCGGTGCCAAAGCTTCTAAGGACTAATCGAAGCTACCTTAGCGAGAAGAGGCTTCACGCATCGCCGAGAAGCTTGACCACGTGGAAGCTCACGGACTCTGAGAAGAAAACCCAAATGACACCCGAGCCACATGAGTGATACTAAGCATCAATATAGCTTCATTATGATCCACGTAGCTATAAGAGCAAGAGATGAGGAAGTGGTGCACTCACCGAGTGAGGAAGACGATACTCACTTTTCGCCGAATTTGAACAAACCCCAAATTGGACAATTCCGAGAATCAAATCCAAAATTAAGTGAGGGGAAATGTTCAAGATAATAAAGGGATAAGGTTAGGGCAAAGAAACATGAAGGAGGACCACCGAACACCAAGAACACCGATGGAGCTCCACGGGTCAACAATGGCGATTTGCCATTTTTGGGGTATTAAGCTCCAATGTCGTGGAGCGAGGCTTGGTGGTGGTCTAAAGAAACTCAGAAGGCATTTGGGTGCTTATAAGGCCATGAAAGGGTTAGGGTTTGCACCACTCTCTCTCAAGCGGCAAACACAAAGCACCACGCACTACCGACAAGGAAAAGATGATAGTGGTGAAATAGGGCATGGCTCGCCGATCATGTCTCCCACGACCTCCACCGTTGACTAGGGCGGCCGTAGGAAGCATGAAACGACACCCCATGCCTTGCAATCGTTTCGCGCACGGCGGAGGTTGAAGATGACCAGCAAAAAGCTCGGGCGATTCTCAACCGCTGGATGAGACACGAACGGTGAGATAGTGCCACGCCACGGGCTTTAAAACACAACGGGAGGTTGCGAGCCCTACGATTAGAAACGAACGGTTCGATTGCTCCACGCCGCAAACTCTTATTTACAACGAGAGTACGCGAGCGCTGGATCTTAATCCAACGGCTCGATTCAAAAATGCAACCGAGGGTCCGAATGTTTCGCACATCTCAACGGTTGATAGAGATCTAACGGTTGACATTCGCACTTGCAACCGAAGGTCCGAATGACACACGCTGCTGGTCGTGCGATTTCGATCCAACGGTCGAGATCGATTGCGCTTTAAAGAGTGGCTCGGTGCGCTTAGTTGATGGACCAATCAAATGGCTCGAGCCCGAGTCCGACTCGAACTCGAGTAACAAGAAACCCGCTTTGACTTTGAATTAAAACAGAGACTTTGAAAGATTTATTTGAGGTAGCAAATTAACTCCAAAAATTATGAAATTTTTACAGGAGCTTGCTAACTCAAATATCAACCTTGTGTAAAATTTTCAGAGGTTTTTATACTGTGAATAAATCTCCAAAAATTCTGCAAGGCTCTGTTTTGATGTTTGACTAAGAGTCAAACAGGTTTGACTGCCTCTAAAAATATTCAAACAATTTCTAAAAATTGTGAAATTTTTCAGAGGGGTCACATATCATCCCAAGGACTTAGGAAAAATATTTCCAGAGGATGATCGCAACATTTGACAAGAATGTTTTTGAAGGAACAAGATTGGATCAAAAGACTTGTGACTTGCATTTCCATAACCTTTTGTACAATACTTGTTCAGTACACAAAGGAAATACATGATGTAAGAAAAAGTTTTAATTTCTACTCATTTTCTTACATTTGAAACACAAGCCCGAAATTTGGGATGTTACAACTCTCCCCCCCTTACAAGAATCTCGACCCGAGATTCCGTTTACTCGGAGAAGAAAGAAGGAAAATCTGCACGAAGGCGATCCTCTCGCTCCCAAGTTGCTTCATCTTCGGAATGGTTTGACCATCAACCTTAAGGAACTTGATGGCACGGTTCCTCGCTCTCCGCTCAGATTCTCAAGAATACGAACAGATGCTCACGGTAGGTCAAATCCTCCCGCACATCGAGAGTTTCAACGGAGTTTCTCACGGACACGGAGGCACTTCTTTAGGTGTGAAACATGGAACACATCATGCACACCTCAAGTGTACTGGTAGCTCCCAATCAGACACGCAATCGCTCCAACTTTCTCGATGATACGGTAAGGCCCAACATATCGAGGAGCTAACTTGCCCTTGATGCCAAAACGCCGATGGCCCTTCAAGGGTGAGACTTTGAGATACACAAAGTCATCGGGCTCAAAGCTCAACTCACGGCGACGACGATCCGCATAGCTCTCCGCTCGATCGGCCGCGCGCAGATGCTCGCGATCAATCGATTTTGACTTTCGCCTCATTGATCGAATTTGGGCCGAAAACCGCCGCCTCCCGCCTCGACAGTTCAATGGGGTTCTCGTGATCCTCCCATACAAGGCCTCAAATGGTGCCATGCCAAGATCGCCTCAAAGTCGTTGTTGTAGGAGAATTCGCAAATGGCGTGCACTTCTCCCACTTCTTCCCATAGGAAAGAACACAAGCACGAGCATATCTTCCAACACTTGGTTGACTCGCTCCCGCCCGACCGCCGCCCGAGGATGAAAGGTCAGATCAAGTGAAGGCGGTCCCCATAGCCTCTGCGACTATGCCAAAACCGCGAGGTGAAAAGTGCACCGCGATCGAAATAATCGTCTTTGGTACGCCGTGAAGACTCACAATCCTCGAGACATAAAGTTCGCCAAAGGCCCCACACGGCCGAGTCTTGACGGAAGGAAATGTGCCACTTTAGTCAACCCGCCGATCACGACCCAAATAGCATCATTCCTTTGACGAAGCGGGCAATCCGGTGATGAAGTCCATGCCAACGGAATCCCACTTCCATTCCGCACCGCAAAGGTCAAGAAGACTCACTGACGCCGATGCTCGCCTTCACACGATAAAGACACGCCGCACTTCGCAACAAACTTGGCAATTCGCTTCATTCGGGTCCACCGTAATCTTTGACGAAGGTCCCGATACATTTTGGTAGCCCCGGTGAATGGACAAAGGAGAATCATGGGCTTCATGAGAATCAAATCCCGCAATTCCATGACCTTAGGAACCACAAGACGCGCCAAACCACACAACGCCATGCTCGCCCTCCGAAAAGCACTTGGCTATCCGCCCTGATGTTCTCGCTTGATTTGGCTCACCCCAACATCTGCTCTTTGTGCCGCTTGATTTGGTCCACCAAGGTTGGTTGCACAACCAATGTAGCAAGAGAACCATGCTCGATCAAACCCAAATTGAGGCGCTGAATTTTCAATGAGGTAGGTCTGCCGCTCTTGGAGCAAAGAACATGTTGCAATACACCTTCCGACCGAGTGCATCCGCAACGACATTGGCCTTGCCCGATGGTACCGAATACCCATGTCATAGTCCTTGATCAATTCCAACCATCTTCTTTGCCCGAGGTTCAGATCCGTCGGGTGAACAAGTACTTCAAGCTCTTGTGGTCGGAATACACCTCACAACGGTTACCAATCGATAATGCCGCCAAATCTTGAGCGCATGGACCACAGCAGCCTAACTCTAAGTCATGAGTAGGATAGTTGAGTTCATGAGGCCTTAATCGCCGCGATGCATAGGCCACAACCTTGCCCTCCCGCATAAGGACACAACCAAGACCGACGACGAAGCATCACAATAGATATCAAAACTCTTGTGAATATCGGGAGAACAAGCATCGGGCTGAGGTCAACCGCGTCTTGAGTTCCCGAAACTCACATCACAAGCAATGACCACTCAAACTTCTTGTCTTTCTTGAGTAGTTCACCATAGGCTTCGCAATCTTGGAGAAATTCTCGATAAAGCGCGATAGTAGCCACCAAACCAAGAAAACTCCGCACTCGGTGGACCGACTTGGTGACCCCAAGATAGCACATCACCGACCTTGCTAGATCCACACCACACCTCTCGCTGAAAGAACATGGCCCAAGAATGCCACTTCCTTCAACCGTAACTCGCACTTGCTGAATTTGGCATACAATGGTGCTCACGCAGCTTGCCCAAGACAAGCTTAAGATGCTCAAGATGCTCTTCTTCACTCTTGGAGTATATAAGGATATCATCGATGAATACTACCACAAACCTATCCAAATACTCCATGAATACCGAGTTCATAAGATTCATGAATAAAGCAGAGCATTAGTCAAACCAAAAGACATGACGGTGTACTCGTAAAGGCCATAACGAGTAGCAAAAGCCGCCTTCGAATATCCTCGCCCCGATCCCGACTTGATGATAGCCCAATCTCAAGTCAATCTTGAGAAGACACGTGTTCCGGCCAATCGATCGAAAAGATCATCAATACGGGCAAGGGATACTTGTTCTTCACCGTCACTTCATTAAGCGGACGGTAATCAACACACATGCGCAAGGTCTTGTCCTTCTTCTTCACAAAAATAATCGACAACCCCAAGGAGATGAGCTAGACGGATAAAGCCATTCTCTTGCAGCTCACCCGCTGCTTCTTCAGCTCCTCCAACTCATTAGGAGGCATGCGATACGGCCTCTTAGAAATAGGGCGTGCACGGCAAAGAACTCGATCACAAACTCCTGATCTCGAACAGAGGCATGCCAGCAAGTCTTCGAAAGACATCCACGAACTCACATATCGTGGGAACATCCTGGATCTCCAATGCCGGCTTTGCTTCAAGGACATAAAGATGGGGTTCTCGAATCATGGTGAAAACCCAACCCGCTTCACCAAGGATCGTGAGGTAGACAATCTTCCGGCACAATCGACGGCCCCAAGTGTTGGGACAACCAATCCATGCCAAGAATCACATCCAAGCGCGCCGAGTCGAGCAGACAAGATTCGCCAAGAATCCCACTCCTTCGATGTGGATAGGAACATCCCAAGATACTTGGTCGCCTCTCATTTCCGAACCCGAGAGCGAATCAGCAGTGGAATCCCCAAAGGGACACAAAGAAGTCCACAATCAACAACAAAAGACCTCGAAATAAAAGAATGTGAAGCCCGAGTCAAACAAAATCAGAGCAGACGCAAATTAACAAGGAGCGCACCCAACACCACGCCGGCGCGCCTCGTGCCTCCTCACCGAGATATGGTTGACTCGCCGCTCCCAAGCCCGGGTCTTCGGTCGTGGGTGACCACTCCTTGCCCGCGCCCTCCATTAGGACGAGGCCGCCCAGCTTTCCTAGGACAACTACCGCGTAGTGGCCCTTGTTGTGGCAAGAGAAGCGGTGACGCCGCCGCGGGTTGCGGGAACACCTGCCGCTGGTCGCAGCGCACGTGATCGAGCCACGACCGCGGAGGGCGTGGAGCTGGTGCCAAGGCCTCGGCGGTGGTGAAGCCAAAGAACGGGCCACCGCGCAGCCCAACTCGAACGAACGAGGCCGCCTGCGCATCGGCCGGGCCTCCCACTTGCGCTATGGACTCGCCAGCGCTCTCGCCTTATGCTCGCGCGACGATGGCCTTGTCCACCAAGGTCCGGAAGTCGGGAAGTCCACAATAGAGAGCTTGTCTCAAGCTCCTCGCACAAACCTCCATGAACTTCTCCCGCTGGCCTCACCGCGGCCACCACAGCAGGAGCGCACTCGCGAGATGGTTGAACTCATGGAGGTACTGGACACGATCTGCGCCCGCTTGAGCGCAAGGAACTCCTTCTTCTTCGGGCTTCATCAGCCGGCGGGGACATGGGCCCGACGGAAAGTCGATCGAACTCCTCCCACGAGACCACGTGTCCGCAGCCGCATGGCGAGGAAGTTCTCCCACCATGAGAGTGCCGCACCTCCACCGATGGGATGCGGTGCGCCCGCCTCGCCTCGGCATCGAGCAACGTTGAGCTTCACAACCGCACGCAGCCGCCGTCAGGCCCGGGGTCCTGACCGGAGAAGGTAGGAGGTCGAGCACGGAGGAACTCCGCAAGTCCCCACGAGTCCGATGTCCACCACTGATCCAGAGGCACCCGAGGGAGTGGAGGTGTTCTCGCGATAACCTCCAACACCCTACGGTCCTCCGAACGACATGCTCGATTTGCATGAGGACTTCCGCCATGGTCTGGAGGAGGGGAAGTTCCTCATCGGGACTACCCGCCGATTCCGCCGCCACGTGTCCCACCACCATCCCGATTTACTAAGACAAGTTAGCTACAAGCCCGAGATAAAAAGAAAGCAAGGAAATGCAAACTCAATAAAAGGCTCAGAATAACCACCAAGAGTACAAGACCAAAAATCACCAAATCGACTTCCCAAACGACCAACCCGTATGGAAGAACGAGCAATCGCTTAAGAAGACCCAAAATTTCAGCACTAATTCTTAGCTCGAAACAGTCCAAAAATCAAGGTATAACCACCTAATAGAGTATAGGCATTTAGCTAATTTCATATCACTTCTTACCCTTTTATTCCCACAAGTTTTAGTTGAATTATCCTCTCATTTCCTACCTTAATTACTAACCACTAGCTAGCTGTCCAGAATATGCACTTGCTGTCCAGAATTTCTCCTTCAACCCCTTGGCCGAAATTTGAAGTTCCCGGGGCTCCTATTCCTTACTCCAAACAGCCAAGACTCAATTTAAGGCTCTCATGGTGCTCCCAAAACCAAGTTAACCGATTAAGCACTATCTTTGAAAAGAAGATGAGAGGGGAAAAAGTTTTCCAAATCTAACCAAGAATAAGGTGAGATGAGCAAGCTAAGATAGGTAAGGAGTAAAATTAGAGAACTTACTTAAGTTTTCATAAACTATTTGAAAGTAAGTTTTCAAATATCCTAAAGGCGACCAAGCTAGGGTTTTATCACAAGATGGCTCGATACCAACTTTGTGAGGACCCGAATATTTAACTAGTAACACTTAACCTCCAATTGGTTCAAGCATTACTAATTAAACATTCTAAGCCTCGATGGGCATATGCTTCCCAGAATTGCAGCATATGCACATCATCACAAAATTACACATCATTCCCATACACATACATCACTAAGTTCAACAACGACATACATAAAGTAAAGTTATTACAAAAGAGAGCCGACCGCCAAATAGAACAATATACAAGAATGACAAATGAAGCAAAAGGTGACATAAGATGGCTAGAACAAAAGTCGACCGTTAGCCACACACCCACAAGGCAACCGACCGGGCCGCTAAGCTAGTCGCCATAGCTACCACAACACGCCGCAAAAGTGAGGCCCTCGTGCTCACCTTCTTCCTCTCGCAACAAAACAATTAAGCATAGCAACCGAGTACAAAGATTGTCTTTGTACCCGCAAGATCGACGTGTGGAATAGCAGGCACCTATTCATAAACTACATGCAAGCTTATTTAGGTGGAGGTTGTATGTCTCATTTTATGTGAAGCCAACTTTATTTGCAATAATGTAATATATTTCAAAAGCAAGTTTGCAAATCTGTTTTGTTATCAAAGTAACAGTAAGTAAAGATACATACAAGTAACCACTGGAAGTGACTATCCCAATAGCCACCACAACATAGCACGAATCCCCGATTCGCACTCACCCATCAAGTTTTAGTTTAAAAGGTTGTAGTCTAACTCTTGAAAGACCTTGCCAAGCGTGTCCATAACCTAGACGAGGCTATTCGAATAGTTTTAACCTCGCAGGTGTACCAATGTACCCACACTTGCATCGCCTTTAAGCCACAAAGCACACTTCCAAGGTATGTCGCACCGCTAAGTCCTACGAGACATTTCCAATCTTGTGTATTAACTACGAGCCGCTCGTATGGGTAGAAACACCATACGCTTACATTGCAAGCCGAAGACGACAAATCCCATCACGGTGAAGTCTTTCTGACACTACAATGCTCCCAACACCATCCCTCCCGCGACTCGCGACCCGAGCCAATACACTCCAAAGTACTAAGTCAAGAGAGGTCCCATACCCTCTAATGTGGTTAGCACGCTAAAATGATTGGTTTAGTGTAACAAGATGTTCGGTCCTTGTTGACTTAGGCACCATTCCACCACACCCGAAAATCACACCATCTTACCATTGTGCCCAAGTCTAAATCATTTTATTTTCAGCTTTAGTTTTCATAAGTAGACATGGCACAAGGTGGAAATCATAAACATAATAAGTTTGTGTGATCAAAGTTATCGACAAGTCGATAACCGCCATTACTACCGGAAACTAAGCATGGCTAAGCAATTAATTCGCAAACTACTAAGTGACAAGAGCCCATCCATGAACTCTAAATCACAAAGAAGTAACCTAGGCTCATGGTAGTAGAGGATAATCATTTGCTAAGGAAATGCATCTACTAGGCCAACTATTAACACAAAATAGCAATGCATACATAGAATTTGTAATCAACATAAATACTTAAAATATCGGGATTAACATGATCAAATCGCTTGCCTTCTTGTCGTTGCTCAAATTGTTGTGGAGGATCGTTCTGGTTACCGCAAATGTCTAATCCTAAGCGAAAGGCAAAAGAACCAAGAACAACCAATAAGACGAGCCACAACTAAACAAACGAGCAAGCAAGAATTATCCAAATGCGACTAAATTTATACACAAGGTGAAATACGAATATACCAAGACATAGAAACTGAAAACCTAATTTGGATTTGTGGTGCAAAAGATATTACCTAAAAACACAATTTCTACCATAAATAGCATCAGAGCAAAAACATCTTCTAGAAAGATTTTGAAGCTGAAATTTTTATGGTAGCTACTTATTGGTATAGAGGTAACCCATATAAAATTTCAGGTCATTTGGAGTTAAAATGATTTAGTTATGATTTTTCTAAGATGCAAAATTAGCATAATGCACTTTCCAGGAGCATAAATATGTTCAAAACTAATTTTACAAAGTTGAAGTATACCAACAGAGGGGTTCTCTAGAATTTATCATATATATTTTGCATTTACAGAGAATTACTTGTGCATTTTATAAGTCTTCCGTAATTTTCTAAATGTCAAAATAGGTACTAAATCATTAATCAAGGTTTCTCACAATCTTGGACCTACCATCATTTTTATATTAACATTGGGTTAATAACAAATTTATCAAAGTTGGAATCATTCATTTTGGACATACACAGAGCAAGATATGCATTTTCTAAAGTTTTATTCATTTTCTGGAATATTCAAAATGACAGAAACCAAGTTATTCCTAGTTATACAATTTTCACATCGAACGTGATTAAATCCATTTTTATAATAAGCTAAAGTGATAACATGATTTATTACGCTTGGAATTAACCAAAAGCGCTTAAAATGAATTAGTTGTGAGTTTCTAAAGTTTTTATATCATTTTCATTGATAAACAAATGCTTACCAAATACGTAACAACCCAATAAAAAGAAAATGACGTGGACAACCCCAACCTCGATCTAACATCCTACGCTTACGCGCGAAACAACAGACGCGCTAAAGCCACTAGAAACCCACCGTTGGATCAAGATCCAACGGCTCACACGAGTGTATGCAACCGACGGCGCGGTTGCTTGGGCCAATCCCACCGCAGATCGGCGGATGGACGGTCCAGAGCGCACTAACAACCGGATTGTCCGATTGCACACACGATCTCGACCATTGATCGCAAGATCGACGGTCAAGACGATCAAGGCATCCGGAGGGTCCGAATGCCTCACGATCCGGGCCGTTGATCAAGGGATCGACGTGGCTAAAGATCGGTTCAAAAGATGGATCGACACGCGGGACCACCGCCACGACCTTGAGGCACACATGCGCTGGTTTAACCCACGTGCACGCGCACCGGGCCCACGTGACGATCGAGAGGACGGCGCATGACGTAATTAATGCCACTAATGATGATCATTAACTAGACACTAAAGACTACGGAATTTGATTTTAATCCTCGCCCACCAACAATGACCTAGAGGTTAATTCCGACAATGATTAAATGCCGACTCATTTAATTAGCAATGATTAGACATTAATGATGTCGGAACAAAGCGGAGTGAACCGTAGATTGATTTAAGGATATTGGGCCCACCGGTCGCTGGCTCAATAATAATGATTAAGACACAATTAATAACTAATGATTGGTAATTAATGTGTCCTAATGAGCCGATTTAAAACGGAGCTCTGCGTCGCAAAGTCCCGATCGCCTTTGACGGCTAATCGCCATGATCACCGTCGCGGCGGTGAACAAGACCCAAAATGGATTCGCAATAGCAAGACGAACCTAATGGTAGCATTCTCGCGGCGAGGACTAGAACGCCGGCCAGCCGAAAACGAAACGGAACCCTACGGCTAAACACGAAAATAGCGAAAGCTCACCGGCACCTAGGATGCGGGTGCCAAAGCTTCTAAGGACTAATCGGTTACCTTAGCGAGAAGAGGTTTCACAGACACGGAGAAGCTTGACCACTGTGGAAGCTCACGACTGAGAAGAAAACCCAAAATGACACCCCGAGCCACATGAGTGATACTAGCATCAATATAGCTTCATTATGATCCACGAAGCTATAAGAGCAAGAGATGAGGAAGTGGTGCACTCACCTGAGCCGAGGAAGACGATACTCACTTTTCGTCGAATTTGAACAAACCCCAAATTGGACAATTCCTGAGAATCAAATCCAAAATTAAGTGAGGGGAAATGTTCAAGATAATAAAGGGATAAGGTTAGGGCAAAGAAACATGAAGGAGGACCACTGGAACACCAAGAACACTGATGGAGCTCCACGGGTCAACAATGGCGATTTGCCATTTTTGGGGTATTAAGCTCCAATGCTGTGAGTGAGGCTTGGTGGTGGTCTAAAGAAACTCCAGGAAGGCATTTGGGTGCTTATAAGGCCATGAAAGGGTTAGGGTTTGCACCACTCTCTCTCGCGGCAAAACACAAAGCACCACGCACACCGACAAGGAAAAAGATGATAGCTGGTGAAATAGGGCATGGCTCGCCGATCATGTCTCCCACGACTCCACCGCTGACTAGGCGGCCGTAGGAAGCATGAAACGACACCCCATGCCTTGCAATCGCTGCACTCGGCGGGAGGTTGAAGATGACCAGCGCAAAGCTCGGGCGATTCTCAACCGCTGGATGAGACACTAACTACCGAGATAGTGCCACGCCACGGGCTTTAAAACACAACGGGAGGTTGCAGCCCTACGATTAGAAACGAACGGCTCGATTGCTCCACGCCGCAAACTCTTATTTACAACGGAGGAACGCGCTGGCGTTGGATCTTAATCCAACGGCTCGATTCAAAAATGCAACCGAGGGTCCGAATGTTTCGCACATCTCAACGGTTGATAGAGATCTAACGGTTGACATTCGACTTGCAACCGAAGGTCCGAATGACACACGCTTGCTGGCCGTGCGATTTCGATCCAACGGTCGAGATCGATTGCGCTGCTTTAAAGAGTGGCTCGTGCGCTTAGTTGATCGACCGATCAAATGGCTCGAGCCCGAGTCCGACTCGAACCCGAGTAACAAGAAACCCAGCTTTAACTTTGAATTAAAACAGAGACTTTGAAAGATTTATTTGAGGTAGCAAATTAACTCCAAAAATTATGAAATTTTTACAGAGCTTGCTAACTCAAATATCAACCTTGTGTAAAATTTTCAGAGGTTTTTATACTGTGAATAAATCTCCAAAAATTCTGCAAGGCTCTGTTTTGATGTTTGACTAAGAGTCAAACAGTTTGATCGCCTCTAAAAATATTCAAACAATTTCTAAAAATTGTGAAATTTTTCAGAGGGTCACATATCATCCCAAGGACTTAGGAAAATATTTCCAGAGGATGATCGCAACATTTGACAAGAATATTTTTGAAGGAACAAGATTGGATCAAAAGACTTGTGACTTGCATTTCCATAACCTTTTGTACAATACTTGTTCAGTACACAAAGGAAATACATGATGTAAGAAAAAGTTTTAATTTCTACTCATTTTCTTACATTTGAAACACAAGCCCGAAATTTGGGATGTTACAACACCGTGACGCGAGAGAGATAGAGAGGAGCTCACCAGAGACGATAATCGCACGAAGGCGGCCTCGGGCGCGTGCTCTGGAAGGCAGCGAGAGCTTGGTATTGCCCCGGATCCTACAAGAAAGACATAAGCTCAAATGAGCTAAAATGGAGAGGGCATGGATCAAGGAAGTGGCGAAACCATGCGGAGGGAACTCACCCAGAGAGAGCAAGCACAAGCCTCTCTTTCCTCGCACTCCGAGAGGAAAGATGAGGAAAGGAGGCGCTGAGGTGACTTAAGCACAGAAGAAGACGGAGATGGAGGCGGCGTGAAGCGGAGGAGCTCCAGGAGTGGTTGCATGCGCGGCAACACACGGCACTAACGGAGCCGCAACGGGCGGAGCAGAGCGCGCCGCGTGGCGCCGGTGTTCTGAGCAGACGCGACGGGAGGAAGACGGCCGACACCGGGCCCACCGTCGCCGCTCTCTTTCGCGCAGGAGGAGGACGTGGTCCAACAGCGCCGCCAGGTCTCGATCGGAAGGTTGAGGTTTAAAGAGGTTAAGTGGCGCGGGCGAAGGGTACGCAATCTCACCACGAGTTCCCATCGGACGGCTTACGTGAGGTGTGTTTAGTTGATTAGCTCACCGCGCTTCGGCTCGGCCGGAGGAACGATGAGTTGGAGTTTAGGTTTTCAAGTTTGACTGAGATTTAGAAACTGTCTAGCAGCTTTGACCGGGTTTATAATTAGAAATAAATTCCCAAAAATCATGAAATAATTTGTGGGGTTCCTGGAAGATACAGCTCCCATAAAAATTATGAAACCCTATTATTCGTAATGTATTTTGTGATATTTAAATTCAAACTTAATGTATGTCTTTTAAGTTGGTTTGAATTTTCATTTGGTTCAACCTAGCCCCAAAAATTTGGGAAAAATTATATTAATTCATGATAATTAATGTAGTATTTAAATAAATTGGTTTCAGATGATGATCACAACTTTTTATCACTGATTCGAATTGAAATTTGAATTTTGGATGTGTATGTTCACCCCAAATTAGATTTTCCAAGTACAATATATTATGGAAATGTTTTGAATTTGAAGATGCATGTTAGTGAAATACATATTAATCCAATTCAATTAGTTGGGGCTGTGACAATTTTTCTCCTTTTTTCCTCTGTGGGGGGCATAGAGATAGATGTATGTTTTGGAAACGTCCTATCTGATTACTTGCATGAAATCAAGAAAATCTCTCAATGTAGCTACTCCTTTTGAGAGCCGAAAGTTTTCTTGAATAGAAAAGGTTGACAGAAAACTCAAGCTATTTGTATTCCATGACCAAACAGAGAGGTTCAAATGATGCTAACATGGCTAACATCTGCATTCATAGTCCAATAAATATCTGACCAGAGGACAAGAAGCTGAACTTCAGATTTGTCTGAATTTACAAACGGGACGTGATTGCAAGGTGGCGTTCTTGGGGTGTCCATTGGCATTTAACCCCATCCTATTGTTTTTGACCTTCAATGCTTATTCTAGTGGTCTATTTTGCAGACAAAGCTTGATGCAGGAGAACACAACGAGGATCAGAGTCAGTAGTATCCCTATTTCTATTTGCAAGGGAAACTCATCCATCGTACGTGAGAATGACATCTTAGTATGCATCATACAGAAGTTCCTCCGACTCTTGTCAGGCGTATATACTATTGCAATTGCGAAACCAATTTTGCTCTCTTTCGTATGTTCAACCGGAGAGCATCAAGATTATAGAGAACTAAATGGAAACATGAATTTTATAAAGGGAGGGTAAAGTAGGAAATGATGGACATTGATCAAAGGATTATGTACATGAATAGTCTGCCACTCTCATTCAATTTGGTACCAACCTTTCAGAGAAAATATTACTACAGTTCTTTCATCTATACATACTTAAGCTTCACACCAAAAGTTGTTCCCCTATGTCCCTCGAAAAAAGAGATTGGTGGCTTGATGGTCGGAGCATCATCCTTATAGCACCATCTCTTGTTAAATACGTGTCGAAGACAGCTCGAAACAAAAGATTGGTGGCAGGACTTCACAATGACAATTGGGTGCGCGATATCAAAGTAAAGCTGGACATCCAGACAGTGATGGAGCTTGAGCCAAATCTCAAGGGGGTCGAAGGCCAATGCTAAATCATATTACTATAACACGGTTAAATTTATAGCTATAAAATTTTTTAGGTAGATCTTGTCTGCATTTTAGTTATAAACTACCTTGTCTTAGCACAATATATATATATATATAAGACGTCTGTTTCGTACTCCTGGAAGTATATACTCCCACTTCCAATATACCACTTAAACACACATATTATACTTCTTTATCATTTTCAGTATACTTAAATACCAATTATAAGATACTCCAATGACTTCTATTTCTAAAAAAAAGATACTCCAATGCGACTTGATTGAAAATTTTTCATTGGAGCCCTTTATTTTTTTTTTGCTATATACCATTTTTCATATATAAAAAAGTATATACACAAATTTTGCTATAAAAAGTGGAATGTAATGAAATTTTTCATAGACTCACTTTGAGGTATCTTATAATCATTATTGGAGTATCCTCAAATAGATAAAGAGGTATCGTCATACGATTTAAGTGGTATATAAGAGGTGGGAGTACGTACTCCTAGGAGTACCATACCATTTTCCTAGGACGTCTGTTTCGTACTCCTGGGAGTATGTACTCCCACTTCCAATATACCACTTAAACACATATATTATACTTCTTTATCATTTTCAGTATACTTAAATACCAATTATAAGATACTCTAATGCGACTTGATTGAAAATTTTTCATTGGAACCCTTTATTTTTTTTTGCTCTATACCCTTTTTCATATATAAAAGAAGTATATACACAAATTTTGCTATAAAAAGTGGAATGTAATGAAACTTTTCATAGACTCACTTTGAGGTATCTTATAATCATTATTGGAGTATCCTCAAATAGATAAAGAGATATCATCATACGATTTAAGTGGTATATGAGAGGTGGAGTACGTACTCCTAGGAGTACCATACCATTTTCCGTCCGTTTCGTACTCCTAGGAGTATGTACTCCCACTTTCAATATACCACTTAAACACACATATTATACTTTTTTATCATTTTCAGTATACTTAAATATCAATTATAAGATACTCCAATGCGACTTGATTGAATTTTTTTTATTGGAGCCCTTTATTTTTTTTTTGCTATATACCCTTTTTCATATATAAAAGAAGTATATACACAAATTTTGCTATAAAAAGTGGAATGTAATGAAATTTTTCATAGACTCACTTTGATGTATCTTATAATCATTATTAGAGTATCCTCAAATAGATAAAGAGGTATCATCATACGATTTAAGTGGTATATGAGAGGTGGGAGTACGTACTCCCAGGAGTATCATACCATGTTCATATATATATATAAACAGAGGAGGAAGAGACGCATGGCGCTAGAAAGCAACAATCACTTCTTAGGTTGATGGCCATATTACTCGACCACTCTAAGCTTTAGTTGCGCAGGGATGTTTCGTGCTCTGTCGACCGCCGCAATGCATCATCTAGTTGTCTTGTGGCTTTGCCGCTCACGTTTTGCTGTAACATGAGCTGAAGGCGACGAGCAAGAAGCAGAAAGTAAAGCAGTGGTGATGGGCGTTAGCTACTGACTAACTGAGCTACCAAAATGAGTGAACGACTAAAACTATTTGGCTAACTTGTTGAAGAGTAGGCAAATAAAACTGGGTTAGTGATTCATGGTCTAGCGAGGAAGAAGCTGAAGCAGATTAGTTCGAACTTAACAGAGGTGCAGGCAGCAAGATAGCCATTTGATGGGTTAAGTAATGGATGGACCTAAATGTTATTGTATACTCAGTGTTACTATATTTTTTTTAATTGTTTGGGGGGCTATGGCCCACTTTGGTCTTAGCTGTCCTCCATCACTGCATCCAGGTATGCTGGGAGTTCCTATGTCTTTGGGACATGCTTCGCGGCATGCGCACAGTGACAGGGCTTCTAGACACCTTTTGCTGGCATTGGGAAGCTTCGGGAGTGTACTCCTCGCACTCGGCATACAAGTCATTCTTCATTGGCTCTACGTATTTCCCTTTTACAGATGCACTCTGGAAGACTTGGGCACATGCAAATGTAAAATTTTCATGTGGCTCGCCCTACGCCATTGATGCTGGACAACCGATTGTTTGCAACAACATTGCATTCAGAACCACGACAACTGCGTCTTCTGTTTCCATTCACCGGAGACAGTGGATCATCTCCTTGTCGGTTGCGCGGTCACTTTGCAAATTTGGTCGCAATTTTTTGCTAGGATTGGGCTTTGGCATTTCTTTCCACCTGGTCAGCTCAGCTTGGCAGATTTTTTTGGCAGCCGCTCGTGGGACTCTTCAAATGAAGCAGAAGACGACATTGGACTCATGTATAATTATGGTCTCCTGGATGATTTGGAAGGAGCGCAACTCACGTGTTTTCACCCGTAAAGTCGTTCGTGGACCTAGTGCGACAACCGATTTTCGACAAGTTCAACCATTAGCGCTGGTCGAGCTCATTGCTTGGATGCAATGACATAGTCAAGGGGTAGGAAAGCGCTGAGGTAAGAATCGAAGAGCAACAAAATTTGTGGATTGGTTCGCAGGATGGTCCGGACCATTGACATAAACGACGCGCCGACCCCTCCTGAAATCAGTGCGCGGGCCCAAGCGAGTGTGTGATGATTGCACGGAATAGTGAGGAGCTACTATTGGGGAGGGCCCTGTGCTTCCTCATGTCGACATCCACGTTAGGTCGACTAACATCAATGAAGGGTTAGCAACGAAGCATGGCGGTTATGTGGGACAACGACACGAAACATGACCTCGATTTTGTAATCAAGCTCCTCTAGGCAGTTGGCAAGTGTAACATCAACCAGTGGGCTCGGCATAGGTGACCCCACCTGACTGAAAAGAACAAAAATACCCCTAGGGTTGCCCTATGATTAGGGTCATTTATGTAACTTCACATCTCCCTCCATCCTGTAAATAGGACTTCATTGTAACATAGAAGGGTAGGTACTTGTATATCATTTTACACTTGACCAATACAATTGAAGAGAGATCATTGCTGCGCTTATGCTCCATTCCTTGCTTACACATTTCCAGAGATTGACATAGCCGATCGGTGCCTACAAATCTGCTGACTAGACTCATAACGGCTTCATCCGCCGGGACCTGCATCACGATTCGAACCCTCGTATACCGCACTAGTCCAGATCACGCTAGTGCACACAAGGTTAACATAGGTAAATATCGATCCACACAAGCGATAAATAAAGTAAACGATTAGTTTGAATAACAAATAAGGGTTTTGACCTTATGGTCGAGTTTACACTTATTACACGCAGGCTAACAGAGAATAAAACAAAGAATGAACGGAAATAACTCCAACAGATCCCACCAATTCACCATGTGCAACCAACGGGATCCGGACCTTAACGATCAACAACCTTCGGCGAACTCCTCTCGAAAGCGCACGAGACTCCTCCTCTTCTCGTAGGATTGGACGCAGTTTTACAATAAGCGTGAGTACACAACCGCACTCGCAAATCATACCACGTAATGCAATGTATAGATGCAGCTTATTCCAAAGAAAAGGCTTCGTGGTTCTTTTGCATAAAAGCAACATTTGCAATTGAATATGAATAATAGATCAAACATAATTCAAAACAAATAGACAATATTAATTTAACAGCTTATTTCCACAAAGGCACACAACAACTGATTATTTCACATAGCCATATGATTGAGGTCACACACTCCCATCCCAACATTTTATGAAAACTACCCTCGTGTGAAATCCCGAGCATGTCCATGACCGCGACACGACTATTCGAATAGATTGTTTAACACTGCAGAGGTTGTACACTTTACCCACAAGATACAACTAGTGTAGCAAGCACTAATCGTAACAAAACAAGCTGGAAATTTCATCTCAAACATTGACATTCCCGATGTGCTTTCCCGCTATACCGCTCACATAGAATTGGTATAACACACACCATTGGACAGGAAACGACGAATCGCCCCGCGATGCAACCACCAAGTAGTCACACCTCCACCTCACACACACCTAACCTATCCACCAACATCAATGCCGAGAATCCATAACTTACTAAGTTAGGCTCGCCCCATACTGTGCATGTGGTCGCACAGTAAGGCTCGGCCAATGGCGCACAAAGTTAAGTCCTTAATTGACCAAGGCAAGACTTCCATGTTCTAACTAAGTCACAAAGATTATCATTCCCATGCACACGCCTTCCACCATAACACACAGCTTTCCACCACTTGCCTCACCCAAATCCTTTACCACCCAGCTTGGTTTTAGTGCAATACATGCCATCACGAAGTAATAACACATAGCACACAGTTTTACACGAAGTTTCATAGTCACTTAGTCACATTTAAATAATTGCAACTTACATGAGATGTGAGACTCGTAGCATGGCTAAGCAATTGTACTCGCATCTAACCAACCCACGTTGGTGCTACAATATTACCAACTAATAAACCAATCTAGGGTGATAAGGAAATATGACATACAAGGCCAAGGTGTGATAACAATTTGGATAATAACTATGCCTAAAGCATTTAAATAAATAATTAAAATAGAATGTAGTACTTTGAAACAAAGTAATTTGAAAACTGGGTTTAAGATGATCAAAGGTATGACTTGCCTTGGAAAAGGTCTATGTACTGGTCTTGATCTTGGGGTGCTCCTTCCACAAAATTCCCCGACGAATTGACGTCTACTCGCAAACGAGACACAAACAAACAAAATAAATAAATAACAGAGGCAAAACAAACTCCAAAAATTAAATAAAAATCTCAGATAAATAGAGCTCGAATTTAGATAAATTTAGAAATTTGAATGAGCTCAATCGGAGTTAGGAGGCAAAAGTTATGGCCTCTCGAAGTTTTAAATCTAAAAGAAACCCTAATTTGGATTTTCTGGAATTTCCGAATTATTTCTCTAAAGAAAAAAAATTGGATTATTGCGCAATGCTGACGTCAGCCCACAGAATTTTGGAAAAAGATAAATAAAAGAATTCACTGACATGTGGGACCCACATGTCAGTCTCAAGGCTCACGGTAGACTAGGTCTACCGAGCCTGCTAGATCTGGAACCGGTGGACTGCCCACGCACGCGTGCACGTGGACGACGACTAGGCGCCACGCACGCGACACGTAGACGGCGATGCTGACATGGCGGCGAGGTGGCGGTGACGTGGATGACAACAGGAGCGGCGGCGCTCGGAAACCGATGACAACGGCGAACGGCGGCGATCCACCGACGGTGAGTGGTACCGGCGTGTAGCTCTCGCTATTGCGAACCTCTGGGTGCAACTCCAGGTGGTCGGGGGCGATGGAGGTGGTCGGCGGCGAGCTCCAAGCGGAGGTTGAGGCAACGGCGTTGGAGGGGTCCTCCGGCGAAGATGAGGGCGGTGCCGAGGTGCGGGCGACACGGCGATCCCGGCGGGGTCCGGTGGCGCAGGAGGGCCGAACAACGGCGGCGGCGCAGGTTCTCGCCGAGATGAAGACGGCGGCGCCTAGGGTTTCGTGGCGCCGAACTCGTGGCGCTAGGGTTTTCGTGAGGCGGCGAGGCTCGGTGCGGGATACGAGGGTCCTCGGGGCCTTAAATAGCCCCGGAGGCGAGTCCACGGCGACACGCGCGGCGGCGAGAAATCCGCGGAAGGTAGAGTTCTGCGCCGGAGACGACGATGACGTGGCGGTCGGGCCCACCTGGCGACGGTGGCTCGCGGGCGCGCGTGAAACGACACGGCCACGAAAATGACTCAGGATCTCACCGTCTGCTCGAGATCGAACGGCTCACAATCGCGAGACGCTCGGCGCCCGAATCGATCGTGCACATCCAACCGCCCATCCTCGATCGAACGGTGGAGAACAAGCGTGGCGCCTAAGGAAAGAGAAGAGGCGAGAGACTGACATGCGGGGCACGCGGGAGCTGGGCCTCGCGCGGGATTTGGGCTAACGGCGGAGGGAAACGGGCTGGGGTTTTGGAATTCGGCCCGAAGGATTAACTGAGATTTTAAATAGCTTTTCTATTTTAGAAAATACCAGAAATTCCAATAAGCAATAGAAAATAGCAAATGAACTCAGAAAAATTCTAGAAAAATCTAGAAAATATATCTGAGCACATAGAACCCAAATAAAATAGTTTTGACTATTGTTCATGTTGGGATTATTCACATTAAAGGTTTTTGTTTGTAAAGTCCAATATTAAGCTTTTGAATTTAAATTCAAATAAATCCAACTGGTGAATTTTCTCCCTACTAACTATTAAAAGATTTTTAAACTCAGAAAATTGGGATGTTACATCATCTCTAAAGCAGATGCATTGGTCATTAGCGCTTTTCTTTTGATAATTGCTGCTGCATTTGCCATAAGGGCATGGCATAAATAACCAGTAATGGAACACAACCAACTTTGGCTAATTGGATACGATTGACGATCCTTAGTATGAGAAATCATTAGTGATTTTTTCACTCAATAGAACAGATGGACACGAATGAAGAACTTAAATGTGGTAGTCCACAGATCACAACATCAGGGACCTTAATTTAACAACAATTCACAGCTTCACATCATTCTATCATACAAATCAAAAGTGCAACCAATTAACCGCAGAGAAGAAAGACACAAAGAGAGAACAACTTATTTACCACAACAAGCTGTGATCCAGATTAGTCTAGGCCAAGGACACACCGCACGAGTGTCGCCCCACTGCATTGGTGGCTACGCGAGGGTTTTTTTTTTGGGGTTTTTTGGGGAAAAAAAAATTTTTTCCCCCTTTTAATTTAAACCCCAAATTTTTCCCCCAAACCAAAATTTTTTTGGGCCTTTTTTTTTTTTTTTTTGGGGGTTTTTGGGGGTTTTTTTTTGGGGAAACCAAAATTAAAAAAATTTAAAAAAACCCAAATTTTTTTTCCCTTGGGGGGGGTTTTTTCCCCTTTTTTTTAAAAGGGTAAATAAATTTTGGGCTTTTTTAATTATTAAAAAAATTTTTTAAAACCCCCCTTTTTTAATTTGGGTTTTTTTAAAATTTTTTTTTGGGGGGGTTTTTTTTTAAAAAAACCCAAATTTTTTTGCTTTTTAATTTTTTTTAAAAATTTTTTTTTAAAAAAATTTTTTTTTTTTTAATTTGAAAAAAAAAATTTCCCCCCTTTTTTAAAAAAAAGGGGTAAAAAAAAAAAAACCCAAAAATTTTAACCCCAAAAAAGGGGTTGGAAAGGGGTTTAAACCCAAAAAAAGGGCTTTTTTAAAATTTTCAAAAAAAAATTTTTTGAAAAAAAACCCAAAAAAAAAAAAAAAAAAAAAAAAAAAAAAAAAATTTTTTGGAAAAAACCGGGAAAAAACCCAAATTTTTTTTTAAAAAAAAAAAAAACCCCCAAAAAAGGTTTTTTAAAAATTTTTTTTTTTGGGGGAAAACCCAAAAACCCCCCCTTTTTTTTAAATTTTTGGGAACCCTTTTGGGTTTTTGGGTTTTTTTCCCCAAAAAGGGGAAAAAACCAAAACCCCCCCCCCCCAAAAAAAAAAAAAATTTTTGGACCCAAAGGGGGAAAATTTTTTAAAGGGGGCCCCCCCGGGGAAAAAATTTGGGTTTTTTAAAAGTTAAAAAACCAAAAAAAAATTAATTTTTTTAAAAAAACTTTTAATTTCCCTTTTAAAAAAAAAAATTTTTTTTTTTTCCCCCCCCGGGGGAAACCCCCTTTTTCCCAACCAAAAAAGGGGGCCTTTAAAAAACCCCTTTTAAGCCCGGGTTTTCCCCCCAACCTTTTAACCCCAAAAAACCAAAAAGGGTTTTTTTTTTCCCCCAAAAAAAAAAAAATTTTCCAAAAAACCCCTTTTTTCAAAAAAAGGGAAAAAAGGGGGATTTTCCTTTTTTTTTTTCCCCCAAAAAATTTTTTTTTTTAAAAAAAAATTTTTTTTCCCCCCAAAATTAAAATTTTCAAAAATTTTTTTTTAAAAAAAATTTCCCTTTTTTTGCCAAAAAAAGGGGGGGGAAAAATTTACTTCCTTTTAAATTAAACCCCCGGCCCCAAAATTTTTGGGGGTTTTTTTTTTCCCCCCTTTTTTTTTCCCTTTTTTTTTCCCCTTTTAAAAAAATTTTTTTTAAAATTTTTTTTCCCCTTTTTTTTGGTTTTAACCCCAAAAAATTTTTTCCTTTTCCCTTTTTCCCCCTTTTTTTTTTTTTTCCCCCAAAACCCAATTTTCCCCAAAAAAAAAAAATTTTTTTTCCCCCCTTTTTTTTTTTTTGGTTTAAAAAACCCTTTTTTGGGGGGGCCCCGGGGAAAAAATTTTTTTTTTTCCAAAAACCCTCCCTTAAAAAATTTTCCCTTTTTGGAAATTTTTTTCCCCAAAAAGAAAAAAAAAGGGGTTTTTTTTTTTTAAAAAAAATTTTGATTTTTTAAACAAATTTTTTAAAAAAGTAAATTTTTTTTTTTGGGGCCCCAAAAATTTAAAAGGGGTAAAAATTTAAGGGGTTTTTTTTTAAAAAAAAAAAAAAAAAAAAAAAACCCATTTTCCTTTAAACCTTTTTTTTTTTTTTTAACAAAAAAAAAAATTTTTTTTGGGGGGGAAAAGGGCCTTTTAAAAATTTAAAAATTTTTTAAAAAAAAAAAAAGGGGGGGTTTTTGGGAAAGGGCCCGGGGTTGGGAAAACCCCAAAAAAATTTAGGGGAAACCCAAAAAAATTTATTTAAAAAAAAGGGGAAAAAAAGGAAAATTTCCCAAGGAAAAAAAAAAAATTTTTTTTTCCTTTTAAAACCCCCCCGGGCCCGGGGGGGCCCAAAAATTTTCCCCCTTTTTTTCCCGGGTTGGGAAAAAAAAGGGGGCCCCCCCCCCTTTTTTCCCTTGCCAAAAAAAGGGGGGGGGTTTTAAAAAAAGGGTTAAAAACCCCAAACCTTTAAAAAAGGGCCAAAAAATTTTGAAAAATTTTTTTTTCCCCTTAAAAAATTTTGGGAAAAAATTTTTAAAAAAATTTCCCCCAAAATTTAAATTTCCCGGCCCCAAAGGGGTTTTAAAAACCCCCCCTTTGGGGTTTGGGAAAAAAACCTTTTTTAAATGGTAAATTTTTCCCCCCCCAAAAACCCCAAAAAAAAAAAAACGGGGCCCGGGCCAAAAAAGGGCCCCAAAAAAACCCCCTTTAAAAAAAAAATTAAAAATTTCCTTCCCCTTTGGAAAAATTTTTTTAAATTCCTTTTCCAAAAAATTTTTTTGTTTTTTGGGGTTTTCCCCAAAAAGAAACCCCAAAAAAAAACCCAAAAAAAATTTTTTTTTGGGTTTTTTTTTTTTTTTGGGTTTAATTTTTAAAAAAAAAATTTGGTTTAAACCTTGTCCCAAACCCTTTTTAAAATTTTTTCCCCCTTTTTTGGGGGGGGAAAAAAAAAATTTTTTTTTTTTTTTTTAAAAAAAAGGGGATTTTTCCCAAAAAAATTTTTTTTAAATTTTCCCCTTATTTTGGGGCCCTTTTTTTCCCCTTTTTTGTCCCAAAAAATGGGAAAAAAAAAAAAACCCCCCCCCCTTTTTTTCCCTTTCCCCAAAAAAACCGGGGCAAAAAAAAAAATTTTCCCCCCCCCGGAATTTTTTTAAAAAAAAAAAAAAATTTAAAATTAAAACCCAAAAAAAATTTTTAAAAAAAAAAAAAAATTTTTTTTTTTCCCCCCCCCCCCCCCCCTTTTTCCCCCCGAAAAAAAATTTTGGCCCCAAAAGTTGGGGGGGTTTCCCCCCGGGTTTTGGGGGGGGGGGGGGGGGTTTTTTTTTTGGGTTTTGGGGGGGGGGGGGCCCCCCCAAATTTTTTTAAAAAAAAAAAAATTTTCCAAAAATTTTTGGGAAAACCCAAATTTTTTTAAAAAAATTTTGGGGATTGGGTTTTTTTAAGAAAAAAAAAAAAAGGGGGGCCCAAATTTTTTTTTTTTTTTGGGGGGGGGGGGGGATTTTTTTTAAAAATTTTTTTAAAAAAAAAAAAAGGGGAAAAAAAAAAATCCAGGTTTTCCTTTTTTAAAAAATTATGGGGTTTCCCCCCCCCAAAAAAAACCAAGGGAAAAACCCCCTTTTAAATTGAAAAGGGGAAAAAAAAAAAAAAAAAATTTTTGGGGTTTGGGGTTTTAAAAAGGGGTTTTAAAAATTTTTTTTTTTTTTAAAAAAAAAAAAAAAAAAACTTTTTTTTTTTAAATTTTAAAAAAAAAAAATTTAAAAATTTTTTTTTTTAAAAATTTTAAAAAAAAAAAAAAAAAAAAAAAAATTTTTTTTTTAAAAATTTTTTTTAAATTCCTTTAAATTTAATTTTTTTTCCCCCCTTTTTTTTTTTTGGTTTTGGGGGAAATTTAATTTTTTCCCAAATTTCCCTTTAAAAAAAGGGGGGGGTTTTTTCCCCTTTTTTTTTTTTTAAAGGGGGCCCCCTTTTTAAAACCCCCTTTTTTTTTTTGGGGGTTTTTTTTTTAAATCCTTTTTTTTTAATTTTTTAAAAAAAAAAAAACCCCGGGAAATTTTTTTTTTTTTAAAAAAAGGGATTTTTTTTTAAAAATAAAGTTTTAAAATTTTTTAAATTTTTTTTAAAATTTCCCCCCCCGGGGGGTTCCAAAAAAATTTTTTTTTTAAACCAAAAAAAATTTTAAAAAAATTTTTTTTAATAAAAAAACCCCCTTTAAAAATTTAAAAAAATTTTTAAACAAAAAAACCCAAAAAAATTTTCCCCAAAAAAAAAATTAAACCCCCAAATTAAAGGGTTTCCTTTTTTTTTTAAAAAAAATTTTTTTGGGGGAAAAAAGGGGGAAAAAAATTTTGGGGGTTTTATTTTTTTTAAAAATTTGTTTTAAAAAATAAAATTTTTTCCCCCAAAAATTTTTTTTTAAAAAAGAAAAAATTTTGAAAATTTTTTAAACTTAAAAAAAAAAAAAATTAAAAAAATTTTTTTTTGTTTTTAAATTTAAATTTTTTAAAAATTTTTTTAAAAACCCTTTTTTTGGAAAAATTTTAAAAATTTAAAATTTTTTTTTTCCAAAAAAAAAAGGGGAAAAAAAAATTTTTTTTTTTCCCCAATTTGGTTTTTTCCAATTTTTGGGAAATTTGTTTTCCTTTAAAATTTTAATTTCAAACCCCCCCGGGGGGGGAAATTTTTTCCTTGGGGAAAAATTTTTTTAACCAAACCAAAACCGGGAAAATTTTTTTAAAAATTTTTTTTTTCCCCCCCCCCCGGGTTTTTCCCCCTTTTTTAAAAAAATTTGTTTTTTTCCCCTAAAACCCAAAGGAAATTTAAATTTTTTACCTTTTGGTTTTCCCCAAATTTAAATTTTTAAAAATTTCCCAAAAAAAAAAGGAAAATTTTTTTAAAAATTTTAAAACCCCGGGGCCCCCAAAATTTTTAAAAAAAAAAAATTTTTAAAAAAAATTTTTTAGGTTTAAAAACCCAATTTTTTTTTTTTTTTTGGGGTTTTTTGGGAAATTTTTAAGGCCAAACCTTTGGTTTAAATTTTGGTTTTTGGTTTTTTAACCCTTGTTTTTTTTAAAAAAGGCTTTAAAATTTTTTTCCCAAAATTTTCCCCCCTTTTTTTTAAAAATTTTTTTTTCCCAAAAAAAAAATTTTTTGAAAAAATTTTTTTTTTAAAAAAAAAAACCCCAATTTAAATTTTGAAAAACCCCCCCTTACCAAAAAACTTTTAAAAAAAGGGGGGTTTTTTTAAAAAAATTTTTTAAAAAACCTTTTTCCAAAAAAGGGGAAAAAAAACCTTTTTTTTAAAATAATTTAAAAAAAAAAAATTTTTTTTTTAAAAAATTTTTTTAAAAAATTTTTTAAAAATTAAAAATTTGGGAAATTTTTTTTTAAAAAGCCTTTAACTTTTTTTTTCCCCAAAATTTTTGGTTTTTTTTTTTTTAAAAAATTTTTTTCCCCCTTTTTTTTGGGAAAAATTTTTCCCTTTTCCAAAAAAAAAAAAAAAATTTTTTAAAAACCCCCTTTTTTAAAAAAATTTTTTTTGGAATTTTTTTAAGGTTTTGGTTGGAAAAATTTTTTTTAAAAAAAAAGGGGGGGGGGGTTTAAAAAATTTTTTTAAGGTTGAGGTTTTATTTTTTTTTTAAAGGGAAAAAAAAAACCCCCTTTTTTTTAAAAAAAAATTTGTTTAAAATTTTTTTCCCCTTTTTTTGGGCCCCTTTTTTAAAAAAAGAAATTTTAAAAAAAAGGTTTAACAAAAGGGAAAAACCCAAAAAAAATTTAAAAAAAAAAAAAAAAATTTTTTTTAAAAAAAGGGTTTTAAACCAAAAAATTTTTTTTTTTAAAAAAAAGAAATTTTTTTTTTAATTTTAATTTTTAAATTTAAATTTTTTTTTTTAAAATTAAAAATTTTTTTTTAAAATTTTTTTGGGTTTTAAAAAACCCCCCTTTTTTTTTTAAATTTTTTTTTTAATTTTTTAAAAAAAAATTTTTTTTTTTAAAAATTTAAAAAAAATTTTTTTTTGGGTTTTAAAAAAAAAAAAAAATTTTTTTTTTAAAGTTAATTTAAAGGGTTTTTTTAAAAAAAACCCTTTTAAAAAAAAAAAAAAATTTTTTTAAATTTAAAAATTTTTAAAATTTTTTAAAACCCCAAAAAATTTTTTTCCCCCCAAAAATTTTAAAAAAAATTTTTTTTAACCTTTTTGGGAAAAAAAAACCCCCCCTTTTTGGAAACCTTTTCCTTTTAAAAATTTTTTTGGGGGGAAAAAAAATTTTAAATTTTCAAGGTTGGTTAAAATTTTTTTTTTAAAAAATTTTTAAAATTTTAAAAAAATTTTTTTCCCTTTTTTTTTTTTTTTTAAAGGGTTTTTCCCCGGGGGGGGCCCCCAAGGTTTTCAATTTTTTTTCCCCCAAAAATTTTTTTAAAAAATTTTTTTTGGGGGGCCCTTTTTAAAAAAGGGTTTTTTTCCCCCAAAAACCAAAAAAAAAAATTTTTTTTTTCCAAAACCTTTTTAAAAAAAAATTTTTTTTTTTTTTAAAAATTTTTTTTTTTTTAAAAATTTTTTTTTAAAATTTTGGTAAAAAAGGGGGTTTTTTTTCCCCCCCAAAATTTCCTTTTTCCCTTAAAAACCCCCCACTTGGGATTTTTTTTAAAATTTTTTTAAAAACCCCTTTTTTTAAATTTTTTTTTTGGAAAACCCCAAAAAAAACCTTTTTTTTTTTTTTTAATTTTTTTTTTTTTTTTGGGGGGTTTTTTTGGTTTTTTTTTAAAAACCCCTTTCCCCAAAATTTTTTGGTTTTTTTAAATTTTTTTTCCCCCTTTTTTAAAAAAAAAAGGGGGGCCCTTTTTTTTTTTCCAAAATTTTAAAAAGGAAGGGGGTTTTTTCCCTTTTTAAAATTCTTCCCCCCCGTTTTTCCCCCCAAAAAAAATTTTTTTTTGGGAAAAAAATTTTTTTCCCTTTTTTTTTTTTGGGGGGTTTTTTGCCCCCAAAATTTTTTTGTTTTTCCCAAAATTGGGGGTTAAAAATTTTTTAAAAGCCTTTAATTTTAAAGGGGAAAAAGGGGGCCCCAAATTTTTCCCAAAAACAAAACCCCCAAAAATTTTTTTCCCAAAAATTTTCCAATTTGGGTTTTTTTTAAAATTTTTTTTAAACCCCTTTCCTTTGGGGGGGGGGGGGGGGGGGAAAAAAGGGTTTTTGGGCCCCCTTTTTTAAAAAAAAAAATTAAACGGGGAATCCCTTTTTTCATTTAAAGGGTTTTTTTGGGGGCCTTAATTTTTTTTCCCGGGAAAATTTTTTTAAAAAAAAAAATTTTTTTTTTTTTTTCCCCCCCAAAAAAAAAAAACCCCCCCACCCTTTTTTTTAAAAAAAAAATTTTTAAAAAGGTTAAAAGGGTTTTCCCCGGGGGGGGGGGGGCCCCTTTTAAATTTTTTTCCAAAAAAAATTTTTTAAAAAAATTTAACCAAAAAAAAAAGGGCCCCCCCCTTTTTCCCCCAAAAAAAAAACCGGAAAAAAAAAAAAAAAATTTTTAAAAAAAAAAAAATTTTTTTTTTAAAAAAAAAAACCCCCTTTTTTAAAAAAATTGGGAAATTAAAAGGGGGCCCCCAAAAAAAGGGGCCTTTTTTTTTTTTTTAAAAAAAAATTTAAAACCCAACCCCCCCTTTTTTCCCCGGGTTAGGTTTTCCCCCCCCCCCTTTAAAAAACCCCCCCAAAAAAATTTAAAGAACCCAAAAAAACCCGGGAAAGGGAAAAAAAAAAGGCCCCCAAAAAAAGGGAAAAAATTTTAAAAAAACCGGAAAAAAAAAAACCCCAAAAAGGGGGGGGGGTTTTTAAAAAAACCCCCTTTTTTGGGGGGGAAAAAAAAAACCCCCCCCAAAAAAAAAAACCTTTCCCCCCTTCCCAAAGGACTCCCAAAAAAAAGGGCCCCAAAAATTTTCCCCCAAAACCCCGGGGGCCAAAAAGGGCCAAGCCCAAAAAAAATTGCCCGGGGAAAAACCCCCCCCCTTTTTTTTTAAAAAAAATTTAAAGGGAAAAACCCTTTTTAAAACCGGGGGGTTTTTTCCCCCTTCCCCGGAAATTTTTAAAACCCCCAAAATTGAAAAAAAAAGGGGGGTTTTTTTTTCCCAAAAAAAAAAACCAAAAAAAACCCCCCCCAAAAAAATTTTCCCCCCCCCAAAAGTAAAAAAAAACCCCCCCAAATTGGGGAAATTTTTTTGAAAAACCCCCAAAGGAAAAAAAAAAAAAGCCAAAATTTTTAAAATTTAAAAAATTTTTTGGGAAATTTTTTCCCTTTTTTTTCCCCCCTTTTTCCCCCAAAAAAAGTCATACCGCACATAACCCGCCGGTCATACCGATTATCTGGAACTTCAAAGCGATTCTGGATAAAGGTGAGATGAGATTATTTGCAAATGACCCTTAGTTTTGCAATCAATTTAAGAGTCATTAGGGATCATTATGCATAGAATAGACTAATGTCTATATAAGAACATAATTTTTTATGAACATAGAAAATCGTTATAACATTTTGAAAATATTTTCTTATAAAAACTTTTGAGAAACATCAAAACAAACACAATGCATGAGGCAAAAGTTTCAACAAATGTTTGAATAGTCTATGACATTTAATTCATTCCTCAATTTGCAAAACCGGCCTTCATCTAATGGTTTGGTGAAAATGTCCGCTAATTGATCTTCGGTTCGGATGTGGCTAATTTCAATATCTCCCTTGCCCACATGATCTCTCAAGAAATGGTGGCGAATGTCGATATGCTTGGTTCTTGAGTGTTGAACAGATTATTTGCTATTTTCACCGCACTATCATTATCACACAAAAGAGGCATTTTATTAATTTTAATTCCATAATCCATCAAGGTTTGCCTCATCCATAGCAATTGAGCACAACAACTACAGCATGGAGACATATTCGGCTTCTGCGGTGGATAAAGCTATGGAGTTTTGTTTCTTGGATGACCATGATACTAAAGATCTCCCTAAAATTGACAATTTCGAGGTGCTTTTTCTATCCACTTTGCAACCCGCATAATCGAGTCCGAGTATCCAATTAAATCAAATTTAGCACCTTTAGGAACCATAGGCCAATGCTAGAGGAATGCTTTAAATATCTTAGTATTCTTTTACGACCATTGAATGACACTCTTTTGGAGATGCTTGAAACCGTGCACACATGCAAACACTAAACATGATATCGGGCCTAGATGCGGTAAGATAAAGTAAACTACCAATCATAGACCTATAAAGCTTTAAATCTACCGATTTACCTCTCTCATTAAGGTCGAGATGACCGTTGGTTGCCATGGAGTCTTGATAGGTTTTGCATCTTCCATGCCAAATCTCTTGATCAAGTCCTTTGCATACTTTGTTTGACTTACAAAGTTCCATCTTTGAGTTGCTTGATTTGAAGTCCAAGGAAATAGCTAAGCTCTCCAATCATGGATATTTCAAATTCCCTAGACATCATATCACCAAATTCTTTGCAAAAGTCTTGATTAGTAGATCCAAAATGATATCATCAACATAAATTTGACATACAAAGAAATCATCATCTAAGATTTTGGTGAACAAGGTTGAATCAATTTTCCCAATTTTGAACCCTTTTGAAACTAGAAAATCTCTGAGGCGTTCATACCATGCTCTAGGAGCTTGTTTAAGACCATAGCGCCTTGGAGAGTTTATAGACATGATTAGGATTCTTAGGATCTTCAAAACCGGTGGTTGTTCAACAAACACAAGTTCGGATATTTTTCCATTTAAAAAGGCACTTTTGACATCCATTTGAAATAATTTAATATCAAAGCATGATGCAAAAGCAAGTAGTATACGAATTGACTCAAGTCTAGCTACGGGAGCAAAAGTTTCACCAAAATCCAAACCTTCGACTTGTGAAAAACCTTGTGCGACCAATCTTGCTTTGTTTCTTACTACCATGCCATTTTCATCTTGCTTGTTTCTAAACACCCATCTTGTACCAATGATATTGTGTTCTTTGGGTCTATCCACTAATGTCCAAACTTCGTTTCGAATGAAATTATTGAGCTCTTCATGCATTGCAATCATCCAATCCGGATCTTCAAGTGCTTCATCTATATTCTTTGGCTCAAGTGAAGAGACAAAAGAGTAATGTTCACAAAATGAAGCAACACGAGATCGAGTTTGAACACCCTTACTTACATCTCCCAATATTTGATCTATTGGATGATCTTTTGAAATTGCATTGTGAATTCTTGGTGGTAGGTTTGATGGTTGATCATCTTCCTTATTGTCCTCTCCATTTAGTTGTATTTGACTTGAGGAAGAGGTGGAAGGCTCAACTTGAGTGGAAGATGATGGATTATCTTCGGGCTTGATGTCACCTATTTGCATGTATTCCATTGCTTTTCTTAGTGCTTCGTGACCTACATCATCCAAATTCTCATGCTCTTCTTGAGAGCCATTAGTTTCATCAAATTGTACATCATGTCTTTCCTCAACTAAACCGGAGTTTTTGTTGAAGACACGGTATGCTTTACTGTTAGATGAGTAACCAAGTAAGAAGCCAACATCGCAACGACTATCAAATTTTGAAAGACGAACACCTTTTTTCAAAATGTAACACTTACAGCCGAAAACTCGAAAATAAGAGATGTTCGGTTTTCTTCCAACAAGGAGTTCATAGGAAGTCTTTTTCAAAAGGCGATGCAAATAGAGACGATTTATGGCATGACAAGCGGTGTTAATTGCTTCGCCAAAACTATCTGAGGTATTATATTCATCAAGCATTGTCCTAGCCATTTCAATTAATGTACGTTTTCCTTTCTACAACTCCATTTTGCTCCGAGTGTAGGTCGTGGAAAATTCGTGCTTTATTCCAAGTTCATCACAAAAGTCTTCAACTTTAGTATTTTTGAACTCGGAACCATTATCACTACTGATTTTCTTTATTTTGAAATCAAATTCATTTTGAGCCCTTTTAGCAAAGTTTTTGAAAATTTGGAGGTTTCGCTCTTGTCATCTAGAAAGAACACCCATGAATATCTAGAGTGATCATCTACGATAACTAAACAATAGCTATTTCCGATACTCTTATAGGTTGTTGGCCCAAACAAATCCATATGTAAGAGTTCCAATGGTCTAGAGGTTGACATGATACTCTTGGAAGGGTGAGAGCTTGCGACTTGTTTACACTGGCTTGACAAGCACTACAAAGTCGATTTTCTCAAACTTCACATCTTTCAAGCCAACAACTAGATCATGTTTGAAAAGCTTTTAAGTTGAATCATGCCAACATGAGCTAGCCTTCTATGCCAAAGCCAACCCAAAGAAGTTTTTGCAATTAAACAAGTTTGTAAGCATGAAGCATTTGTGGAAAAATCAACCAAGTAAAGATTTCCAAATCTAAAGCCTTTGAAAACTAAAGCATTATCCTTTACACTTGAAATTGACACACCTTCATTTGAGAAGGAGCAAATTAAATCAAGATCACAAATTTGGGCAACGGATAATAAATTGAAATTAAGTGATTCAACTAAAGATACATTCGAAATGGAAAGGTCATTTGAGATAGCAATTTTACCCAATCCTATTACCTTTCCTTTACTATTATCTCCAAAGGTGATCTTGTCACTTCCTTTTACGTTCTCGAATGTGGTGAACATTTTTCTATCACCGGTCATGTGTTGAGTGCATCCACTATCAAGCACCCAATGTTTTCCACCGGTCTTGTAGTTCACCTACAAAACGAGAATCAAGTTCTTTTAGGTACCCAAATTTGTTTGGGTCCTTGGAGGTTAGTGACCAAGGCTTTAGGCACCCAAATAGCATTCTTTTTAGCGCCTAAAATCGAAGTGCCAATAAATCTTGCAATTATTTTACCATCAATGGATTTCTTAAGCATGTAGCAAGAATCATAAATGCCATAGGTTTTAACATTAATATTTAAACAAGTATTTGACATGTGTCCTATCTTACCACATTTATTGCAATATTTACCATTTTGCTTAACAAACCTTGAAGGCTTGTTAACCGGTTTCTTACCTTTCTTGGGTACATACCCAAGTCCTTCCTTATTGAATGAGCACCTTTGCTCACTCAATAATTTGTCAAGGGTTGCTTTACCCTTGAAGCATCTTTCTAAGCTCTTGCTTAGCTTGGTGACTTGCTCTTTTAACTCATGATTTTCAACAATTAGCAAAGGATCACAAGTATTTGCAATTGAATTATTATTTGAGTAACAAGGCATGGATAGCAAATCATCACAAGAAGTAGAAGTACTAGACATGGATTTTGCATTTGGTATAATTTCTACTCTATGCATCTCATTTATTAAATCACACGTAATACCAATATGTGAATGTGATTTTTCTATATCTTTGGAAAGAGAGAATCATGAGCTTCCTTTAGCTCCTCATAAGAGTCTTTTAGAGAGATATACTCCTTTTTAAGACTTTAAATTTAGATTTCTCCTTTCCAACATATTCATTTAAATCTTCTACCATGTCCATTAGTTCATCATATGAAGGAGCATCATCATCAAAGGATTTTACCTTATCTCCTTTTGCCATAAGACATGTAGGAGACGAGAAGAGTGATGGAGCTTCCTTTATGGCGATGCCGACAAGTCCTCTTTCTTAGAAGACTCTTCATCACTTGATTCGAATCGAATCCAAGTATTCTTCGTCGAATCCCATTCTCCAATATGAGCTTCATTTTTGCCCTTTTTGTGAAGCCTTTTGAAAAGCTTCTTCTTTCCATCGAATTCTTTCTTCTTTGATGATTTATCTTTGTCATCCTTCTTGTTGGGGCAATTTGAGATTATGTGCCCTTTTTCATCACATCCATAACAACGAATGTTGCTATATCGCTTGTTGTCACTTGAAGATTGTCCTTTCTTGAATTTGTTGAAGTTGAAGTTTCGATGTGGGCGTCTTCTCATGAATTTCTTCATTTTCCTCACAAGAAGAGCGTACTCCTCATCCGAGTCTTCTTCTTCATCTTCATCATCACTTGATTCCGCTTTAGCTTTGAAAGCGGTAATTTTCTTCTTGGATGAAGATGATTCCAATAGCTCTTCCTTGTCCTTCTTGTATAGCTCGTTAGTGATGAGGTTGCCCAAAAGTCCGGTTGGTGTCATTCTTGGCAACTCGGGAGAGTTGAGAAATAATGTCACCAACGTCTCATATTTATCCGGAAGGGCCCTAAGCATTTTGCGCACAACATCAACATCAAGAAGGTTAGTATCAAGGCCTTTGAGTTCATTCACAATGTTGTTGAGTCTTGAGTACATCTCGGTGATGTTTTCATGAGGCAACATTATGAATGTCTCATATTTAATCCGAAGCCTATGCAATTTGGCTTCTTTGACCGTGGATGTGCCCTCATGAATTTCGGAGAGGGTAGTCCAAATAGCATGAGCGGTTTCCAAATTGCTCACCCTATTGAATTCATCCGCGTTCAAAGCACCAAAGAGAGCATTCATAGCTTGGGCATCTAAATGAGCATTACGTTCATCTTGAACCGTGAGAATTGTTGGATCAAGAGGCATAACGTAACCCTCGTTTACAATTTTCCATATATTCGGACTCATGGCTTTTAAGAAAATAGACATTCTAATTTTCCAATAAGAATAATTTGAGCCATCAAACAAGGAGCCTTTCCTATATGCATACCCTCACTAGCCATCCTTTCTCTCTTAGACGGTAAAGTCTAACAAATTGAGAGACCAAGCTCGATACCACTTGTAGGATCAAGGATAACCGACTAGAGGGGGTGAATAGGAGGTCTTTAAACTTTTCACAAAAATCGAGTTAGGCTAATTAACAATTTAATCTAAACAAGTTATACTCCTAGCTAAGCAATACAAGCACAAAGATCAAGCTAGAAATATAAATGCGGAAGAGTAAAGACTAGAAATAACCACAAAGAGACAACGATGTTTTCCGTGGTATCGAAGACTTGCCAGTCTTCACTAGTCCACGTTGAGGAGCTTGAACCAATCAAGCCGGCTCCACCAATTAAGCCTTTCCTCGATCACTATTGGTTGTTCTTCCTCCACTCCGAGATGGTGAACACCAAACCACTCACAATATGGGCACCGGCCTCTTCACAATCTTCTTGAAGAGATCACGTGCAATCACCGTCAAGCCGTCTAGGAGTTCGGCAAAACTCCAAGAGTAACAAACCAAGACCTTCGGCAGCGACACTCAAGTGCAATAGGATCAACTAGAATGATGAATGCACTTTGAATGAGCTCAACAACCTCTCAAAGAGTGAACAAAATGAGTTCTTGAGGAGTTGAAAGAATGCACAAGGCTCTAAAGATGTTAAATGTGGTCTAGCACCTGTCCTTGAGCGGTGGGAAGTATTTATACCCCAACAACAATTAGATCCGTTGGAGAAGAAAAACCTATTTTTCAGCCATATGCGGTACTACCGCCATGCAAGGGGCGGTACTACCGCACTTCTCCAACCACTACAGCAACGGCTAGAACAGGCGCATTAAATGACCTGACATAGCCGTTTTAACTGCCAGAGCGGTACTACCGCCAACTGACAAGAGGTACTACCGCAGAGCGGTCATACCGCAAGGAGAGTGCGGTATTACCGTTTCCAAAGAGAGAAAAAAGGTGCACTCGGAAAAAACATACCGCTTCTCATTGGAATAACGGCATGCGGTAGTTCCGCTTAGCACTGCGGTACTACCGTATATCGGTCATACCGCATGAACACCGACAGTACTACGCGCTTAGGTTTTGGCACCGAAACCAAAAGGAGATTCTCTGTAAAAAAACATACCGCCAACTAACGGCCGGAACAACCGAGTGCGGTAGTACCGCATGATTCAACGCCTAGTACTACCGATTGTCTGACGAAGGCATAATTTGATTTGAGAGAGAATCCTTATGCATGCATGATCCTAAATTGATCCATAAAGCACAAGACATGCCTTCAAGCTACAGGACATGGTCCTCTTAATAGTACGATATTTAACCTATAATCCGGTCTTCCATCTATTTCTCCAAAGACCGGTAAAGAAAATAATTTCGAAACCACTTGTACCTTATCCTTGAGCTGTACTTGATCTTCATAGAACTTTTAGCATGCATCTTCAAGATCATCTTTTCCAATGGGACTAGTCCTTGTAAAACTCAACAAACCAATAAGTCCCATATTCACATATTATCATAAATTACCAAAACATATTTTTAGGGGCCTAGATGCTTTTCAATCTCCTTTTTGGTAATTGATGACAACCTAGTTAATGTGTGAGAAGAGGAGTTTTGAAAATATCCAAGATTGTGAAACAAGTGTATATTCTTTTGATGACTTTACACAAAGAAAGCTCCCCCTAAACATGTGCATGAAATAGATAGAACATTTTGATAGCACATGAAGAGAATTATGACAAAATTTTGGCAGAGTTTCTTTTGACTTGTTGGAACTGAGGAAACAACTTGCAATGATAAGGAATTGTCATATCTGAAATTTCAGAGAGATAATATTACATTTGATAATTAAGACAACCAACAAGTTACGAACAAGGTAATATTAGGATGAAGTCATTACAGTGCAAATATAAAACATATAATAAAACAACAAAAACTATAAAGTCGACACCCATAATCCTTAAAGCTACTTTCTACTTCTCCCTTTGGCATCAAAGTACCAAAAACAAACATCAAGCAGCTGGATCCTGAGGGGCAGGAGTTGAAGCCGCTGGAGCTGAAGAGACTGGGGAAAAAGGCGCGGGATCTTGAGAAGCAGGAGCTGAAGCCGCTGGAGCTGGAGAGACCGGGAAAAAGGCGCGGGATCTTGAGAAGCTGAGCTGGCGCTGGAGCCGGAGAGACCGGGAAAGCAAGATGAGGGCGACGACGCTTGAACCGTATTGGAGACGAAGGGCGTGGAAGAGGTGGAAAGACGCTGTTCCATAGAGTCAATCGTCTCTGTCGGATGGCAAGTCTGTTGTTAGTCTCATTCGAAAGTCTGTAAGAACTGTCCTCATCTCCCTGTGAGAGACTTTCAATCGCATCGTTATTAAGAATGAGAGTCCGAGTGGTAAGAATCGAGCAAGAGTAGCTTGACTGTGAGAGTTTTCTGCATTTGCCTCCTCAGGGCGATTTCTTCTTCTTGTGCTTCTTTGTACTGCTGTGCCTGAAATCGAATGGGGGGATTTTCTCTGGGTTTGTAAAACTTATGAGGTGATCCCAAACCACCCTGATATTCAATCTTACTAAGAATTAGGGCCATGATGTAAGGAGCATGATAAATCCGCTTTACCCTGTCATTCTTAGAAGAGACAATTCCCCTGATGATGACATCCACAACATCAAACTTTCTCCCATGCATAATATTATCAATGATATTCCAAACATGTCCTCGAACAGCATCAAAATTACCACTCTTGGGAAGAAAAGTGTGATTAATAATCCTATTAATCAAACTGGGAATAGGTAGCAAGCCATGAATTTTCCCTGGAGTGTACCGACATCTCGATCATAAAACTCGTCCGGCAGAACAAGTAGAGCAAGTCCGTCAAAAGCTTATCCCAATTTCAGAGTGCATCCTCGACACGCTCAAAATCACCATTAGTGCACTCCACATACCGTAAATTGTCATCCACTTCATTTTCTTAAAGTCGGAGATACATACAAAGTAGCATAGAATTGTCTTATGATTTCTTCATCATAGTCATTTCGAGAGCCACAAAATCATGAAGACCAACTTCTTTAAAAAGACGATACACTCCATCATATTTTTCTAGGAGTTTATGTGTGACCATTTTATGCATTTATGATCTGAAACTTCCGTGATGATCATAAATCTGCTCATAGACTTGCTCTTGGAACTTGGTGTGGAATCGGGATTGATTGAGTTGGAGGCGAAGATATTGATCTTTGTGTCTCAAGATTGCATAATCATCGGTGATATGAGCTCGAGATCAATTTGAGGTTCTTCGGATCTTCCATCTCTTCATCCGATTGAGCACAGGTTTCTTCTTACGTGTCGGGCTCGGAATCGAACTCGACTCATGAGGAAGAGACCCTTCCTCACTTTCGAGACCATCTGCTGTAGGCCCTTTTCCTTTGCGATGGATCATCCAAAGGGTCGGGCAGGTAGAGAGGAAGATTGCCCTTGACGCGTTCCCAATCTTGTCCTTGGCATCTTTGCAAAGAGAGGATAGGTTACAAGAAGTTCAAAAGATCAAGCAACTGAGTTAATTTGAATTTGAATGATTTTTCTGCTCACATCGATAAAATCGGTAGTACCGCAATTCCTCACCGGTAGTACCGAGGTGCGTAGTACCGCCATTGTCCGGCGATATTACCGTTCCCGGTAATTCAGCGTATGAAAGCAGTAGTACCGCTTTCTGATCGCGACTTGGCGATGAATCTAACCAAAAATTGATGTTTCTTTTGGTTTGAATCCAAGAAATAGATGTACTAACATCATTAAACACCAATCTTGCTATTTTGCCCAACTAGAATCACACAAAAACATCCGCATTTCAAATCAACTAGAGAGTGACCTAGGGTTTGAATCAAACGGTAAAACGAGGATTAAGGATGTTTTACCTTGAGAGATGGAGGAGTTAAACCCTAGAGATGCAAGGGTTCACCAAGATTTGAGAAACAACCGAGTGGAAGGGAGTTTTGGGAGATAGGAATTTCGGGAGAGAAAGAGAAGAGAGAGAAAAAGAAGAGAGGTACGGGAGAAAAATGACCTCTGGGGTTACTTTTCTTTCGAAACTGATGCGGTAGTTCCGCCCTTTGACCGTCGGTAATACCGCAAAGCGGTAGTACCGTGGTTTTGTACCCGGTAAGTACCATGATCACGGTCATACCGCACATAACTCGCCGGTCATACCGATTATCCTGGAACTTCAAAGACATTACTGATAAAGGTGAGATGAGATTATTTGCAAATGACCCTTAGTTTTGCAATCAATTTAAGAGTCATTAGGATCATTATGCATAGAATAGACTAATGTCTATATAAGAACATAATTTTTTTATGAACATAGAAAATCGTTATAACATTTTGAAAATATTTTTCTTATAAAAACTTTTGAGAAACATCAAAACAAACACAATGCATGAGGCAAAAATTTCAACAAATGTTTGAATAGTCTATGACATTTAATTCATTCCTCAATTTGCAAACCGCCTTCATCTAATGGTTTGGTGAAAATGTCCGCTAATTGATCTTCGGTTCGGATGTGGCTAATTTCAATATCTCCCTTGCCCACATGATCTCTCAAGAAATGGTGGCGAATGTCGATATGCTTGGTTCTTGAGTGTTGAGCAGGATTATTTGCTATTTTCACCGCACTATCATTATCACACAAAAGAGGCATTTTATTAATTTTAATTCCATAATCCATCAAGGTTTGCCTCATCCATAGCAATTGAGCACAACAACTACCCGCGGAGACATATTCGGCCGGCGGTGGATAAAGCTATGGAGTTTTGTTTCTTGGATGACCATGATACTAAAGATCTCCTAAGAATTGACAATTTCGAGGTGCTTTTTCTATCCACTTTGCAACCCGCATAATCGAGTCCAAGTATCCAATTAAATCAAATTTAGCACCTTTAGGGAACCATAGGCCAATGCTAGAGGAATGCTTTAAATATCTTAGTATTCTTTTACGGCCATTGAATGACACTCTTTGGAGATGCTTGAAACCGTGCACACATGCAAACACTAAACATGATATCGGGCCTAGATGCGGTAAGATAAAGTAAACTACCAATCATAGACCTATAAAGCTTTAAATCTACCGATTTACTCTCTCATTAAGGTCGAGATGACCGTTGGTTGCCATGGGAGTCTTGATAGGTTTTGCATCTTCCATGCCAAATCTCTTGATCAAGTCCTTTGCATACTTTGTTTGACTTACAAAAGTTCCATCTTTGAGTTGCTTGATTTGAAGTCCAAGGAAATAGCTAAGCTCTCCAATCATGGATATTTCAAATTCCCTAGACATCATATCACCAAATTCTTTGCAAAAGTCTTGATTAGTAGATCCAAAATGATATCATCAACATAAATTTGACATACAAAGAAATCATCATCTAAGATTTTGGTGAACAAGGTTGAATCAATTTTCCCAATTTTGAACCCTTTTGAAACTAGAAAATCTACGAGTATGCTCATACCATGCTCTAGGAGCTTGTTTAAGACCATAGAGCGCCTTGAGAGTTTATAGACATGATTAGGATTCTTAGGATCTTCAAAACGGGTGGTTGTTCAACAAACACAAGTTCGGATATTTTTCCATTTAAAAAGGCACTTTTGACATCCATTTGAAATAATTTAATATCAAAGCATGATGCAAAAGCAAGTAGTATCTGAATTGACTCAAGTCTAGCTACGGAGCAAAAGTTTCACCAAAATCCAAACCTTCGACTTGTGAAAAACCTTGTGCGACCAATCTTGCTTTGTTTCTTACTACCATGCCATTTTCATCTTGCTTGTTTCTAAACACCCATCTTGTACCAATGATATTGTGTTCTTTGGGTCTATCCACTAATGTCCAAACCGCTTCGAATGAAATTATTGAGCTCTTCATGCATTGCAATCATCCAATCCGGATCTTCAAGTGCTTCATCTATATTCTTTGGCTCAAGTGAAGAGACAAAAGAGTAATGTTCACAAAATGAAGCAACACGAGATCGAGTTTGAACACCCTTACTTACATCTCCCAATATTTGATCTATTGGATGATCTTTTGAAATTGCATTGTGAATTCTTGGTGGTAGGTTTGATGGTTGATCATCTTCCTTATTGTCCTCTCCATTTAGTTGTATTTGACTTGAGGAAGAGGTGGAAGGCTCAACTTGAGTGGAAGATGATGGATTATCTTGGGCTTGATGTCACCTATTTGCATGTATTCCATTGCTTTTCTTAGTGCTTCGTGACCTACATCATCCAAATTCTCATGCTCTTCTTGAGAGCCATTAGTTTCATCAAATTGTACATCATGTCTTTCCTCAACTAAACCGGAGTTTTTGTTGAAGACACGGTATGCTTTACTGTTAGATGAGTAACCAAGTAAGAAGCCAACATCGCAACGACTATCAAATTTTGAAAGACGAACACCTTTTTTCAAAATGTAACACTTACACCTAAAAACTCAAAATAAGAGATGTTGGTTTTCTTCCAACAAGGAGTTCATAGGAAGTCTTTTTCAAAAGCGATGCAAATAGAGACGATTTATGGCATGACAAGCGGTGTTAATTGCTTCGCCCAAAACTATCTGAGGTATTATATTCATCAAGCATTGTCTAGCCATTTCAATTAATGTACGTTTTTCCTTTCTACAACTCCATTTTGCTCCGAGTGTAGGTCGTGGAAAATTGTGCTTTATTCCAAGTTCATCACAAAAGTCTTCAACTTTAGTATTTTTGAACTCGGAACCATTATCACTACGGATTTTCTTTATTTTGAAATCAAATTCATTTTGAGCTCTTTTAGCAAAGTTTTTGAAAATTTCGGAGGTTTCGCTCTTGTCATCTAGAAAGAACACCCATGAATATCTAGAGTGATCATCTACGATAACTAAACAATAGCTATTTCCCCCGATACTCTTATAGGTTGTTGGCCCAAACAAATCCATATGTAAGAGTTCCAATGGTCTAGAGGTTGACATGATACTCTTGGAAGGGTGAGAGCTTGCGACTTGTTTACCGGCTTGACAAGCACTACAAAGTCGATTTTCTCAAACTTCACATCTTTCAAGCCAACAACTAGATCATGTTTGAAAAGCTTTTAAGTTGAATCATGCCAACATGAGCTAGCCTTCTATGCCAAAGCCAACCCAAAGAAGTTTTTGCAATTAAACAAGTTTGTAAGCATGAAGCATTTGTGGAAAAATCAACCAAGTAAAGATTTCCAAATCTAAAGCCTTTGAAAACTAAAGCATTATCCTTTACACTTGAAATTGACACACCTTCATTTGAGAAGGAGCAAATTAAATCAAGATCACAAATTTGGGCAACGGATAATAAATTGAAATTAAGTGATTCAACTAAAGATACATTCGAAATGGAAAGGTCATTTGAGATAGCAATTTTACCCAATCCTATTACCTTTCCTTTACTATTATCTCCAAAGGTGATCTTGTCACTTCCTTTACGTTCTCGAATGTGGTGAACATTTTTCTATCACCGGTCATGTGTTGAGTGCATCCACTATCAAGCACCCAATGTTTTCCACCGGTCTTGTAGTTCACCTACAAAACGAGAATCAAGTTCTTTTAGGTACCCAAATTTGTTTGGGTCCTTGGAGGTTAGTGACCAAGGCTTTAGGCACCCAAATAGCATTCTTTTTAGCGCCTAAAATCGAAGTGCCAATAAATCTTGCAATTATTTTACCATCAATGGATTTCTTAAGCATGTAGCAAGAATCATAAATGCCATAGGTTTTAACATTAATATTTAAACAAGTATTTGACATGTGTCCTATCTTACCACATTTATTGCAATATTTACCATTTTGCTTAACAAACCTTGAAGGCTTGTTAACCGGTTTCTTACCTTTCTTGGGTACATACCAAGTCCTTCCTTATTGAATGAGCACCTTTGCTCACTCAATAATTTGTCAAGGGTTGCTTTACCCTTGAAGCATCTTTCTAAGCTCTTGCTTAGCTTGGTGACTTGCTCTTTTAACTCATGATTTTCAACAATTAGCAAAGGATCACAAGTATTTGCAATTGAATTATTATTTGAGTAACAAGGCATGGATAGCAAATCATCACAAGAAGTAGAAGTACTAGACATGGATTTTGCATTTGGTATAATTTCTACTCTATGCATCTCATTTATTAAATCACACGTAATACCAATATGTGAATGTGATTTTCTATATCTTTGGAAAGAGAGAATCATGAGCTTCCTTTAGCTCCTCATAAGAGTCTTTTAGAGAGATATACCTTTTTAAGACTTTAAATTTAGATTTCTCCTTTCCAACATATTCATTTAAATCTTCTACCATGTCCATTAGTTCATCATATGAAGGAGCATCATCATCAAAGGATTTTACCTTATCTCCTTTTGCCATAAGACATGTAGGAGACGAGAAGAGTGATGGAGCTTCCTTTATGGCGATGCGACAAGTCCTCTTTTCTTAGAAGACTCTTCATCACTTGATTCGAATCGAATCCGAGTATTCTTCGTCGGAATCCCATTCTCCAATATGAGCTTCATTTTGCCCTTTTGTGAAGCCTTTTGAAAAGCTTCTTCTTTCCATCGAATTCTTTCTTCTTTGATGATTTATCTTTGTCATCCTTCTTGTTGGGGCAATTTGAGATTATGTGCCCTTTTCATCACATCCATAACAACGAATGTTGCTATATCGCTTGTTGTCACTTGAAGATTGTCCTTTCTTGAATTTGTTGAAGTTGAAGTTTGATGTGGGCGTCTTCTCATGAATTTCTTCATTTTCCTCACAAGAAGAGCGCACTCCTCATCCGAGTCTTCTTCTTCATCTTCATCATCACTTGATTCCGCTTTAGCTTTGAAAGCGGTAATTTTCTTCTTGGATGAAGATGATTCCAATAGCTCTTCCTTGTCCTTCTTGTATAGCTCGTTAGTGATGAGGTTGCCCAAAAGTCCGGTTGGTGTCATTCTTGGCAACTCGGGAGAGTTGAGAAATAATGTCACCAACGTCTCATATTTATCAGGAAGGGCCTAAGCATTTTGCGCACAACATCAACATCAAGAAGGTTAGTATCAAGGCCTTTGAGTTCATTCACAATGTTGTTGAGTCTTGAGTACATCTCGGTGATGTTTTCATGAGGCAACATTATGAATGTCTCATATTTAATCGAAGCCTATGCAATTTGGCTTCTTTGACTGTGGATGTGCCCTCATGAATTTCGGAGAGGGTAGTCCAAATAGCATGAGCGGTTTCCAAATTGCTCACCCTATTGAATTCATCCGCGTTCAAAGCACCAAAGAGAGCATTCATAGCTTGGGCATCTAAATGAGCATTACGTTCATCTTGAACCGTGAGAATTGTTGGATCAAGAGGCATAACGTAACCCTCGTTTACAATTTTCCATATATTCGGACTCATGGCTTTTAAGAAAATAGACATTCTAATTTTCCAATAAGAATAATTTGAGCCATCAAACAAGGGAGCCTTTCCTATATGCATACCCTCACTAGCCATCCTTTCTCTCTTAGACGGTAAAGTCTAACAAATTGAGAGACCAAGCTCTGATACCACTTGTAGGATCAAGGATAACCGACTAGAGGGGGGGTGAATAGGAGGTCTTTAAACTTTTCACAAAAATCGAGTTAGGCTAATTAACAATTTAATCTAAACAAGTTATACTCCTAGCTAAGCAATACAAGCACAAAGATCAAGCTAGAAATATAAATGCGGAAGAGTAAAGACTAGAAATAACCACAAAGAGACAACGATGTTTTCCGTGGTATCGAAGACTTGCCGGTCTTCACTAGTCCACGTTGAGGAGCTTGAACCAATCAAGCCGGCTCCACCAATTAAGCCTTTCTCGATCACTATTGGTTGTTCTTCCTCCACTCCGGAGATGGTGAACACCAAACCACTCACAATATGGGCACCGGGCCTCTTCACAATCTTCTTGAAGAGATCACCGTGCAATCACCGCTCAAGCCGTCTAGGAGTTGGCAAAACTCCAAGAGTAACAAACCAAGACCTTCGCAGACGACACTCAAGTGCAATAGGATCAACTAGAATGATGAATGCACTTTGAATGAGCTCAACAACCTCTCAAAGAGTGAACAAAATGAGTTCTTGAGGAGTTGAAAGAATGCACAAGGCTCTAAAGATGTTAAATGTGGTCTAGCACTGTCCTTGAGCGGTGGGAAGTATTTATACCCCCAACAACAATTAGATCCGTTGGAGAAGAAAAACCTATTTTTCACCATATGCGGTACTACCGCCATGCAAAGGCGGTACTACCGCACTTCTCCAACCACTACAAAGAACGGCTAGAACAGCGCATTAAATGACGACATAGCGTTTTAATCGCCGAGCAGATTACCGCCAAGCGACAAGAGGTACTACGCAGAGCGGTCATACCGCAGGAGAGTGCGGTATTACCGCTTCCAAAGAGAGAAAAAGGGTGCACTCTGGAAAAAACATACCGCTTCTCATTCGAATAACCAGCATGCGGTAGTTCCGCTTAGCACTCGCGGTACTACCAGTATATCGGTCATACCGCATGAACACCGCGGTACTACCGCGCTTAGGTTTTGGCACGAAACCAAAGGAGATTCTCTCAGAAAAAACATACCGCCAACTAACGCATGGAACAACCGAGTGCGGTAGTACCGCATGCACAACGCCAGATTACCGATTGTCCCGACAAGGCATAATTTGATTTGAGAGAGAATCCTTATGCATGCATGATCCTAAATTGATCCATAAAGCACAAGACATGCCTTCAAGCTACAGGACATGGTCCTCTTAATAGTAATGATATTTAACCTATAATCCGGTCTTCCATCTATTTCTCCAAAGACCGGTAAAAGAAAATAATTTCGAAACCACTTGTACCTTATCCTTGAGCTGTACTTGATCTTCATAGAACTTTTAGCATGCATCTTCAAGATCATCTTTTCCAATGGGACTAGTCCTTGTAAAACTCAACAAACCAATAAGTCCCATATTCACATATTATCATAAATTACCAAAACATATTTTTAGGGGCCTAGATGCTTTTCACCCGATCTCCTTGTTGCATACTTCTCCTCATGCTCCTTGCCTCCTTCTGTTGCTCACTTGAGGCGGCAGTGCACATGAGGGAGGCATCATAACCAATGTTGAGGACACCAGCGGCGGTGGCCAGATTGCTAGCAACACACACATGAGGAAGGCGGCAGAGCCGTGGTGGAGGACGTCGGCATTGTCGAGGTCTTTGGTGCCGGAGGCGAGACAGAGAGCCAAGGCGAGGGCGATGGTAGATCCGAGGCCGATGGTGGCGAGGATCTGGTTGCATCGACACCACCTATACGCATTGTCGCCGGACACATTTGTGTGCCACCAACACCGCCGCCTAAGACGGAGATAGATTGGTCCCGTTGCTCGGCCGTGAAGGCGCCGCGACTACTCAGCATCTCAACGACAATGACAAGGCTCAACGAAGGCAACTGCTCAAAAGAGAATACTATATGCTTGGTGCCTAGGAAAACTCTTTTGTTTTGCTATTTATTTCATTATGGGGTGAAAGGCCCAAATTATCAAAATTTGGTATTTCATTTATAATTTTGGTGAAATGTTCAAACAAGCGCTTGAAATTTGGACGTAATTTGACTAAAATTTGACCGAACTTTGGGTTTGACCAGCTGGGTTGTTTGGGCTGGGTCCAAATTCAAGTGTTATCAATTTTTTTGAACGTGATGTATTTATTTTGGAGGGCAATGAAGGGAGCGAAATTTCCAAACGGAGAGTGATGAGAAACTCTATACAGATCGTATAGTGATAAATACAAGGAATAAGTATATAATTGGTCCCTCAACCCTTCACTTCATTTTATTTTCATCCCTCATCTGTAATACCATGTAAAATGCATTGTCAAAATGTCAATACCGCAAAAGCAATCCTTCGTCCGCTTGATAGTTGTTTTGTGCCACGTGGCGTCCATGTTGGCAATCGTGTGTTGACTCTATCACTCGATCGCAACTTATCCTTAATAGAACTGATGCGGGCATCCCAAACACTTATACATCTTCTACTATTGGAGCCGGAGCCAAACCAATGGAGGAGAACCAGGGAAGCTCAAGTCAGGTCCACGACCAGTTCTAGAAGGTCTACGACCAGTTTTCCAAAGGTCCACTAGCTCTACGACCAGGTCTGCCAGCTCTACGACCAGGTCTACAAGCTCTACGACCAGTTTCCGAAGATGTACGACTAGTTTCCAAAGACCTACGACTAGTTCTAGAAGATCTACGACCAGTTCTCAAGCTCTACGACCAGTCCTACGACCAGTCTTACGACCAGTCCTATGACCGGATCTACAACCAGGTCCATGACCAGGTCTTAAACAGTACTCGGTGGATGTCGTACTCGGAAGGCAACAATACTTGGTGTGAACAGTACTCGATGTAAACAGTACTCGTTGTGAATAGTATGTTTCGGTTAGGATTTGAAAATCAGAGTCCTTGTCTGACTCGATTAGGTGTGCCGGCCCTAGATTTTGGTAGCGTGACTTCGAGAGGTTCACTATAAATACCACTGTGACCTCCATGTATTCAGAAGACCAGTTTTTGCATAAGATTGAAACATAACTATTGCTTGTTCTTTCAAACCAGAGTTCATGCGAGGACTTTGAGAGAGAATTGGGCGATCCATTGATTCATCCTGTACTTCAAGGTCAAGCTATCATTCCATTGGGAATTGGGGGCTTGGCAATCGACGCTTATGGTCTCGCGACGATCAACTATACGGTGTGTTTTGGGCGATATCCAAAGTGTTGAGTGTTTGTGCATTGGCGCTAGTGTTTAGCTAATGACATCGACTATTTCGTATCATCTATCTACGCTTCACCGAGAAGATCAGGCAACTCCCATATCATGTGGTATCAGATTCTAGGTTTACTCGGTGAGATCTATTTACCTATAGTTTAGATTTGTTTTCCTATCCTTGTAACAGCCCCAGATTTAAGAAACAGTAATAATCTGTTTTATGAACAGTAATGGAATATTGTTCATAGCATTACTGTTCATATTTAGCAATTTGGATTTGTTGTTACAAATTAAAACTTTCATTTTCTAGCCAAAATCCAAAACCTATTCAAAGTTTCAAAGAAAATACAAGTAATGCTTGTATTGTGGCCGGGAAGTATTTTTATTACAACCTAAATCAATTATCTTGCCCAGAAATATTTTTTGTTGAATTTTTTAGAAATTATTTTGATTTGAGGAGAAATATTTATCTTTAAATAAACCTATTCGGGCTAAGGTAATTATTTATGTATTTTACAAAGTGAAATAGTGGTTTTTGAAATTTATTTGAGAAATATATTATCCGGTAGCTTCTTTGAAAAGTTTCATGATTTTACAAATCTATTTACTATTTTTAAAAGCCCACCAAACTCTTGAGTATTTGAATAGGGTTTGGTCAACTAATCCGCCTAAACCCAAACCCTAGCATCAGAGCGACTCGAACCCATGAGTTTGGGTCCAACCGCTTCATCTTGGTCCGCCGGTCCGCCGGGCGCGAGCCGAACTCTTCAAGTCTCGTGAGCCGTTGATCTCCTATCGAACGGCATGGTTGCGATGCGGCGTGAGCTGTCCACGATGCGCCCTAATCCCACCGTTGGATCTAAATCGACGGTCCAAAGGAGGTGTATGCATCTGGACGACTCGGATCCTCTCGATCCCCACCGCCCATCCTCAATCCAACCGCGCTTCTTTTCATTTTTGAAATTAAAGCGCGCTTTCCTTTTAATCGTCTGATTCAAATCCTACGACACCCCTTTTACCGCGCCGTTAGGACTTCGCTTTGGGCCGTTGATGTTAATCGAGGGTCCATATCGTGTATGCATTTGGACCATCCGGTTCCTCCGCTGATCCCGACCGTAGAAAGTCCATCTAACGGTGCCGCGTCATCTCATCTAAAGGGTGACGTGTATCCTTTTTGATTGACCGTTGGATTTCAATCCAACGCCCTCTTGAACGTGGACCCCAAATCCCGTAGAGCTCTTTTAAATCTCCACCGCTCGCTTTGATCGCACACCCATATTAAACGATACCGATTAAAACCTTTTAACCCTTCTATTTATCGCAACCGCCATTTCTAATCTGACGGTTGTTGTTCTTTCGCGATTTAGGAGGCGCAAGACGATGCGTACCGCCAGTGGACCCGCATGTCGAGAGTTCTTATCTTCTTCCTTGCCTCATGCGCGCCGCCATTTCTCAGAACAGAGGAGAGGAATTATCCAAGGATTATGCAACTAATTTTTGGATATTTAGCCCTAAATGGACACCTCATCAACTCTAGACCCTTCTCCTTTGCCCCGTAGCTCAACCTCTATATATAACCCTAGCTTTTGAGTCACGCCATTGTTGACCACTGGAGCTTATCATCTTCCATTGCTTTGTCCGTGGAGTTCCTTGCTTCTCCAATTTGTTCATCCATTCTAAACGCTGATTCCATCTTGTAATAAAGATTTGACATCTTTTGTAGGTTAAACCCGAGCTTATTTCTATATTGATCCAACTCGTTTTAGGAACCTTCAAGGCTTTCTTAGCTCGTGAGTTAAAATCGTGAGTTTTGCTATCTTAAGCATCTTAGGGACCTTAGCAACTCACATGAATCATTCACGTGAATGTCAATAGCTCCAACTTGCTTTTAAAGCGAAAAGTTAGTTTTATAACTTTTCGGTCTTTCATATCATTTTCAAGGTTCCGTGGTTTCTCTGTCAACTTATCGTTCTATTTAGGTCTCAACCAAACCCTAGTAGCATAAACCTTTGCTCTTTTAATTCTTGTTGTCATCTATTTAAACTTGTAGTAAAATGTTACCTCACAATTGTTGTCTACCAACCGATGACTTTTGAAATCTTGGTAGTTTTTGTAACTCGGCGAATAGGGTTAGATTAGGGTTTGCCTAGGTATTATCTACTCTAAAAATCAGACTAAGTTTCAATTTAACATCTTTTACTTAGTCTATTCATAACTAACCCAAAACGCTTCCTGCCCTGTTTTGAGTTCTTTTCAAAATATGAAAACTGCAACTTTGATCTAAACTCTAGTTTCTGTTATAAAAAAAACTGTATATGATAATATGGGTTATTATCACTATTAGGGTAGTTATGACTTAAGCATGTTGTTAATCATGCATTTCTTTATTGATCATACATTTTCTTTTATTCTATCTTGGTTCAGCTTTGGTATTTATTGGAGTTTATTGTCTCTTATAGAATCTGGTTCTTCTGAGGCTTTTGACACTATTTCTGAACAACCTGAGCCTGCACAAGAAGTTTATTATTATCAAGGCAAGCATTCTCTTTGCACCATGTTGATCCCAAATTTTCTACAATAGCTTTTCTAAATACAAGATGACATCTATTTGCATGCTATTTTTCTCGAAATACAAATATGACTGTATTAGTTAGTTATGACACGAGTAACATTGTGGATTACCTTAATTATGACCATACACTCAACCTAGAGTAGTACTATATACTATAATACATATTTTGAATTTGCTTAGACATGCAGTCTAGATAAGATTTAGTGTTTGACAAGATTAACTTGTCAAACAGGGAGCAATAAATAAATTTGATTATTTCAATTCTTTGTCCAGCTTTAAATCGAATTGCATTTTAAATTTAAATTGATCTGGACAAGAGGATGCTAGTGATGGTGCTTTTGTGCACGAGATTGGGAATTGTGGTGGACTTGTCCGACCAATTAAGGACCGAACTCGACTATTCAATTCAAGTCCCCACGCACTTCCACATGCAAGTGTATGGGCGGTGTTTGTTAAGTAAAGGGTTAAGACTATTGGGTTAGAAACAGGGAGTAAGGATATGTGTATTGATCTTGTATGGCATAGATGCTTTGGTCTATAGACTGCGTTTTATGCCATGTGAGCTTGTATGTCAATATCGATGTTCTTAGAAGGGTGAGGGCGATATGTGCTCGTCGCATGTACGCATACCTTAAAGATGCCGATTGCAATCTACTATGGGTAGCGAACCCATCGCATTACTTCTTATGGTTGGATCGCATTCTCGACGCAACATGTGTGCCCGGTTAGACGAGATACTATCGACGTTGTTTAGCGAGATCGGTTCATACATGGGTATCCAACTCAATAGTGTTAGCTTGTTGAAAAATACCAAATCTTAGTTTCCCGGCTGCACCAAAGGAAGTATGTCATCATTCGGGCGTCCAAGGCAACGGCCGACTAAGTCGTGTGGGTAAAGATGTACACTCGCGGGGTATCAAACTGCTCGAATAGCCGTGTCCGCGGTCATGGACGATAACTTGAGTTGATGTCACCGTATAGAAGTTTTGTTTTCAAATCTCGCTTGGGTTTTGTTTCACATGAGAGGATTCATGCACTGCATCGCATTTACAATTACTTCATTTACTTACTGTTTTAGTCCAACTTTGATTTATTAAATTGCTTTATCAAAACCTAGTTATTGTAGGTTAAGAAGTACTGCTTTATGCAAAATTTAACCATTATACCTTCCTGTTGCAACCTTATGCATGTATAAATTCTACTCCTTTGCATAGGTTCTAATAAACACTTTCTTTTATTAGTTTGTGTAAGTCTTACTGAGTACCTTCCGTACTCAAGGTGCTATAACCTATTGTTGCAGGTGAGGACGGTTATTTGTATGAAGTGCCCGTTAGCGCCGATCAGGGTGACGCTAACGAGTAAAGCTACTTCTTTCCTCCACGCAATCGCTCTGCGGTGGATGGGGCCATTGGTGGATTTTGCCGTTTATTTTGCTTCATTGTTAGTCTCTTGCAAAGTGACCAAGTCACTGGATATTGTAGTACTAAACCGGAATTTTGTAAACTTATGTTTGATTATGTAAATGTATGACTTGTATGTGTATGATGCAATGTTGTTGAAGGATATATTTGCAATGGTCGCGATCCCGGGAACCATTGTGAGACATATATCAGAAACTCGAGTATTGGATCTGTTATTTATTAAACTTATACTTCTAGCATGATCCTTAATGAAGGAGCAAGAGCATTCTCGGATTAAGAATTATGCACAAGATAATTTTAATTAATCACTTTTCCAATACATGTGGTCTCCACACCTATCCTATAGTCCATTAAACCTAAAATTTGTAACACCAAAACCTTAGTTCAATCTGTTATTTCTTATGAGTTTCGTTAAGTTTTCATCCATTAGAGTTTTGTTTTCGTCTTTGATCTTGTGTTTTCTTTGCGTAACTTCATCTTGTGTGTACTTCAATTTCGAAAATTGCTACTTGATTCCTCAATTAGCACCCAAAAAGAGCTTTTGGAATTTATCTCTTGGTTGTTATCCGAGTTGGATCTACACGTCTTCTTTCCGTTTTCTTTTGGGAAGTAGTATCCACTCAAACTCCAAGATTGTTCTTTCCAAAACCGCTTTTTCGACTTTCTCGACTTGGTGTTGGTTCGATTGGGTTTCATCTTTAATCCTAGCCAGCCGAAACCTTTTGGTGATCTTGAGCTTTACTTATATCCTTTCCTCTTTGACTAGCTATTGAATATTGCTTTCGGGCTGCTCTTGGAATTAGTCTACGCTTCTGACAATTTTGAGACTTGAAAATCAACAGTGAATCTACACCTTGTTCGACCATTGCAAAGAAGAAATCAAAAGGCAGCCGATTTGAAGAAAAATCCACGACTTGACAAAAGTATAAAATAAAAAAGAGAACAAACCGCACATACTAGTACTAAATTTTCCTTTCGGTGACCTTACTAACCGAAGGAGGAGGATCGTGTGCACGAGGTTTGAGAAAGAAAAGAGAAAAGAAAAAGTGCTGGCCGAAACTTGGAAAGTGGGAAACCCTAGTCCATATTTTCAAATTGTGTATTTCAATCTCTTTGAGCAATCTTGTGCCCTTAATTCTTTGCAATTGGCTAGCATCTCTCCTAGTACTTGGTGCAACATGAGCTAGTTTTTCTCACTAGCTCAGTCCTTTGGTTGCATTACGTCCCACTTATCTTTGCATGTGCGTTCCTGTTTTTCACTTTAAACCTTGGATCGGCACATAGGCAAATTTTCTAGCTTGGATCTTTACTTAGATTTACAATACCTTGAATATCAGTTTGCATAGGCTACACATTTACCTTTCTAAGCTCCACATACACCCGTTTGTGTACTCTCTTGCTCTTGGTTATTTTCATACATTACCGAGTTGAGATCATTCTCTGTCACAAGTATCGATTTGCCGTCTTTAATTCACTTTGGAACGGTAAGCTTGTCTTGTGTTCAGGATAGTGAGTTGCGAGCGTAGAGAGGGAATTTTGTTTTACTAACCGGATGTAATCTTTCTTGCTATTTGTGAGTCGTTACTATGTCAAGTCACGCGGCGCATCCACCTCGTCCGGAGGCACTGGTTACGTGGACGACATATACTCGATTGGGAAATATTCCGCAAAAGCAATCTCATAATCGTGATAATGGTGTGCGCGATATGCTCAGTAAAGTTAAGACTGAATTTAACAACCTCGGGTAAGAGGTTACGCAGCTGCGTACGGACATCGACAATAATTTCCTAGAGCTGCGTACCATGTTCGCACAACACAATCTCCGTGGGGGTGCGCAAGCTGATGATGCGAGTGTGCATGGTCCTTCGGCAGTTCTGCACAACGAGACCGACGAGGAACATGCTATTCACGTGGACGCGAAGCGACGACAGCGCAAGGCGCGTTGCCTGGCAATGCCGCCACACGTCGGAGTGGCCGCAAGACGCGCAGCGCTCGCATAGGGTCGGGCGTGGTCCGGCATCGACGGCCACCATGATGCCCATGGTAGGGTTGCACCCTTGGATATCCCACGAGGCGGTGATGCATTCTTTGCTGATAATGCGCCACGACCACACGCTGCACCTGGTCGATGGGCTGCCGAGGCCGAGCTCTCGGGCAACGAAGATTTTCTCATCGACGACAACGACTACCGACCACTCCGCCACGACCACAACGTGCATCGCCCTCGACACGATGACCCCGAGGATTTTGTTGATAAGCCCAAGTTTACAATACCTATATTTTCAGGTGGTACAAATGTGAAAGAGTACCTCACTTGGGAGCTGAAACTTGATAAGCTATTTCGGATGAATAACTATTCCAATGAGAGAAAACTATTACTTGTGTCCAATGGTTTGGCTGATTATGCCACACATTGGTGGGAGCAGTTTATTCGTAAGCGTATGGAGTACCATGAATTGCCGATTATCACCTGGAAGCAGGTGAAGCAGCATTTCCATGCACGTTTTGTGCCTTACCACTACAAGCGTTCACTAGAGGACAAGTTGACAATGCTGCGATAAGGTTTGAAGTCCACTGGTGTGTCACATGAGAAGGCGACCGCGCATGGGACTTTCCCTTCGGTACAGGCTTCTTGTCGTTCAACCCCTTAGCTTTATGAGGAGATTTTGGTTGATGTTAATTGCTCCATTATTGACCCACAGTCTTTGGGGGATGCGATGTATCCAAACCCATGTGAGAATGAGAGCCACATAGCCAAAGTAAGTGAGAATGATAAAGAGAGTGAGTTGTGTGATTCCACCATATGTGAGGTTGAGAGCATCCCACTTGAGTGTGAGAGAGATACACCAATAGAAAATAGAGAAGTAGATGATAGCCAAAGTGAGGTTATTGCTAAAATTAACGATTTACTCACTACTTGTAGTGTTATTTCTCACATTATGCAGGTTGATATTAAAGAAGATGAGTTGAAAGTTCAACAACCGGCACAATTTCCCCCCATATTTGAAAAACTTGATATAGTGGGTCCCTTTTTGTCCATGTATTTTCAAAAGTTGAGGACGACTTTTCCTGAAGAAAGGGAGAATGATGTGAATGAAAGTATCGCAATGTATATATCATATACATCCTATGGTTGCTGTTATGTTAAGTATTTTGTGCAAAACAACGAGAATAACACAACAATTGATTCATACATATATCACGTATATACATTGTTTTCTATGATTAGTACACTTTTAGCAAATCACCATGTGCTAAACGGAAGGAGTTTGGATGATGAATACATATACCATGCATATACGTTGTTTTCTTTGTCTAGCACATTTTCAGGCTATCAAAAGCCAAGGACGGATTTTCTTGAAGAAAGAGAGGATGGTGCCGGCATCCCAAACACTTATACATCTTCTACTATTGGAGCCGGAGCCAAACCATTTGAGGAGAACCAGGGAAGCTCAAGTCACGTCTACGACCAGTTCCAGAAGGTCCACGACTAGTCCCAGAAGGTCTACGACCAGTTTCCCAAAGGTCTACTAGCTCTATGACGAGTGCGCCAAATTTCTACGACCGGTCTACAAGCTCTGACCCGATTTTGAAGATGTACGACCAGTTTTCAAAGGCCTACGACCAGTTCTGGAAGATCTACGACCAATTTGCCATGGCTTACGACCAGTTCTCAAGCTCTATGACCAGTCTCATGACCAATCTTACGACCATTCTTACGACCACCCCACGATCGAATCTATGACTAGGTCCACGATCAGGTCTTAAACAGTACTCGGTGGATGTCGTACTCGGAAGGCAACAGTACTCGGTGTGAATAGTACTCGATGTAAACAATACTTGTCGCGAATAGTATGTTTCGGTTAGGATTTGGAAATCAGAGTCCCTGTCCAACTCGATTAGGTGCGCCGGCCCTAGATTTTGGTATTGTGACTTCAGGAGGTTCACTATAAATACCACCATGACCCCCCATGTATTTAGAAGACCAGTTTTTGTATAAGATTGAAATATAGCTATTGCTTGTTCTTTCAAACTAGAGTTCACGCGAGGACTTTGAGAGAGAATTGGGCGATCCATTGATTCATCTTGTACTTCAAGGTCAAGCTGTCATTCCATTGGGAATTAGGGCTTGGCAATCAACGCTATGGTCTCGTGATGATCAACTATCCAAAGGTGTTTTGGGCAATATCCAAAGAGTTGAGTGTTCGTGCATTGGCGAGTGTTTGACTAATGACATCGACTATTTCGCATCATCTATCTACGGTTCTCACCGAGAAGATCGCAACCCCATATCAAGAACACTACGCCACTCTCGCACTCTCTCTCTCTCTCTCTCTCTCTCTCGGTGGCATCGAGGGGATTATGGTTTGGAGAGTGGTGCTCGATGATGGAGGCGGCGCCATGGCAAGCTTTGGGAACTTGAGGTGGCGGCATGGAGGAAGCATGAGGCCAGCCGAATCGGCTCTACCCTCCATCAGCGTAGTTCATGGAGCTTCCACATCACCGATCCCGTACAAGGAGTGACGACTCGAGTATGCTCCAACAATCCATTGCCATTGCAGGGAGAAGGTGGGTAGGTGGATATCGTGTTGCGACTCGAACCCAGCATGGAGGTACATGACATGCATGCAAGCTAATTTGCTGATTTGGTTTTTTGAGGCTATGCTTATTTGTGATTTGTAATTGAAGGCCGGAGGCTGCAAGCTAGTTTTGGGCATGGTTCGATGATGAGACAACCCCATTCTTAAGGCAGCTTCCACTGGACTTGCGCAATGTTGTTAGGGCATTGAGAAAGGAGAATGGTGAGCTCAGTGGAGACATTACCTATGCAAGACAAGAGTTGAGTGATGTTGAGTTGAGGCATAGAGAATATGTTATAGCACTGTGATGAAACCGAAGGTCTGATTGTTGGCCCGATTTTTCGATGAGAACGATAGGTTCGGTAGGCGTCGCTCAACTCTCACGATCCTGGCTACGAACACGCAAGGCTCGAAACCACGCAACATCGAATCGCTTGACAAGTCGTTATCAACCGCACGAATACCGTTGACTGACCACGGTTGGTCGATTCCTGCATACACCGAAGAAGCACACAAGAACAAGATAAAACAATCTGAAATTGCAAATAGGAATTGAAATATTGAATTGAGTTGGGATTTTGAAGCGGTATTATGGTTTAGGGGTGCGACATCCTTAAATAGGGGATGAGGAGTCACACATCTAATAGAACTAAGGGGGTGGGACTAATTTCATGGGTTACTGTTCATGTGAACAGTAATTGCGCCCCCAGGTGGTCTGCCGGCAGATGGGCCAAGTTCAGTATGATTTCAAGGCCCAGATTGGCCCAAACAAGTGATGTAATGTCTTGTTTTGATGATTATGATCAGTCTAGAAGAAATTTAGAGGTGAGGCCAGATTCGTTGGAAAGAGGACGAAATAGGCTTTCAATCAAGTACTCGTGGACCTCCAACGGACTCCGTATGTGAAAGTTATGACTGCTTTAAGTTGGTGTTGTCAGGCTGATTCTGGAGGCCGAACTGGATTCCAAAACAGGTCCAGCTCGAACTGCTTGCTTATCTTGGACCAAAACTGACATGGTGCTGCACATATATATATTTCATCATTAGGTAGCGTCATATAGTTCATATAATATAAAGTCACTCCTAAAAACAAGCTCACCTGATAATTTAAGTGAAGCATACGATCTCTTATACTTGGAACAGTAAGCATAGCAAATATGGTTGTATCCATAGGGGTCATGTCCTTATCATCCTCCCTTTCTTGAAAGCAAAGCCGTCCTCGGCTTTTGGTAAGCTGAAAATAGGGTAACAAAGAAGCCAAAGTGTATGCATGGTATATGTATATGTCATCTGTTTTAACGGTTCTTCGTTGTTGCACAATTAATGTTAGACGACAATGAATGATCATAAAAGATCATTGTATTATTACCCCAAGAATAATCATATATGTTAATGAGTAAAACAAAATTTCTCACATAGCAATTGTTGCAACTAGTTTTGCAAATATAAGTGAAGTATTTATGCAATTTAACTCTCTGAAGTTGTAAACTTGCAGTGGTATCACATATGGGCAAATCTACAACTTTTAGAATCAAACAAAGTTCATCTATATTATCAGATTTCAATCGAGCAATAGAAAATTCATCTAGCAAGGGTGAAAGGATGTGTAAATTCTTCCATACTTCAACATCTTGATGCAGATTGTCCATACTAGATGGAGCAATAAGAGACGAACACATGGGCATTGAATGATCACTAAATTTTAATTTTCTCTCATAATGAACAAGATTCGGACATAAGAATTGTTGTTCAAAATAGCAAGCTTCAATTCATCCATGTAATCACAAGTTATGCATATTCGATAAACAAGAAATTAATTGTCTACACCATAATCTCCAATCAAATTAAACTTATACCTGTGGTGTAGGCACTAGACAAGTATTTTGAACATGCGATTTGAAATTTTCTCCGGAGAAGAAAGGTGGCGGCAATACGGCCATGAGGAGAGGATTCCTGAGCAAAACCAAGTGGAAAGAATGATCAAAATGGATTATAGATCACCTAAGGAAGCTATAGAAACAAGGAATTTGACAAAGCTTACGGACCTAAGTGGGAGACGAAAAGACTCCATAACCGCCGAAAATGAGTTTTCTTCAAATCCTCACAGTCCTGTCATACAATGACAAAATTGATTGAGGGGAAATCTTAGTTAGATCCTAAGACACACCGTGACGCGAGAGAGATAGAGAGGAGCTCACCAGAGACGATAATCGCACGGAGGCGGCCTCGGGCGCGTGCTCTGGAAGGCAGCGAGAGCTTGGTTTTGCCCCGAATCCTACAAGCAAAGACATAAGCTCAAATGAGCTAAAATGGAGAGGGCATGGATCAAGGAAGTGGGCGAAACCATGCGGAGGGAACTCACCCGCGTAGAGAGCAAGCACAAGCCTCTCTTTCCTCAGACCCGAGAGGAAAGATGAGGGAAAGGAGGCGCTCGGAGGTGACTTAAGCACGGGAAGAAGACGGAGATGGAGGCGGCGTGAAGCGGAGGAGCTCCAGGAGAGGTTGCATGCGGCGGCAACACACGGCACTAACGGAGCTGCAACGGGCGGGAGCAGAGTGGCGCGGCCGCGTGGCGCTGGTGTTCTGAGCAGACGCGACGGGAGGAAGACGAAGCTGACAGCTCGGGACCACCGGTCAGCGGCTCTCCTTTCGCGCGTAGGAGGGAGGACGTGGTCCAATAGCGGCCGCTAGATCTCGATCGGAAGGTTGAGGTTTAAAGAGGTTAAGTGGCGCGGGGGCGAAGGGGTACGCAATCTCAGCCACTGAGTTCCCATCGGACGGCTCACGTGAGGTGCGTTTAGTTGATTGGGCTCGACCGCGCGGCTTCGGGCTCGGTCGGAGGAACAGTAGTTGGAGTTTAGGTTTTTCAAGTTTGACTGAGATTTAGAAACTGTCTAGCAGCTTTGACCGGGGTTTATAATTAGAAATAAATTCCCAAAAATCATGAAATAATTTGTGGGGGTTCCTGGGAAGATACAGTTCCCATAAAAATTATGAAACCCTATTATTCATAATGTATTTTGTGATATTTAAATTCAAACTTAATGTATGTCTTTTAAGTTGGTTTGAATTTTCATTTGGTTCAACCTAGCCCCAAAAATTTGGGAAAAATTATATTAATTCATGATAATTAATGTAGTATTTAAATAAATTGGTTTCAGATGATGTTCACAACTTTTTATCACTGATTCGAATTGAAATTTGAATTTTGGATGTGTATGTTCACCCCAAATTAGATTTTCCAAGTACAATATATTATGGAAATGTTTTGAATTTGAAGATGCATGTTAGTGAAATACATATTAATCCAATTCAATTAGTTGGGGCTGTGACAATTTTTCTCCTTTTTTCCTCCGTGGGGGGCATAGAGATAGATGTATGTTTTGGAAACGTCCTATCTGATTACTTGCATGAAATCAAGAAAATCTCTCAATGTAGTTACTCCTTTTGAGAGCCGAAAGTTTTCTTGAATAGAAAAGGTTGACAGAAAACTCAAGCTATTTGTATTCCATGACCAAACAGAGAGGTTCAAATGATGCTAACATGGCTAACATCTGCATTCATAGTCCAATAAATATCTGACCAGAGGACAAGAAGCTGAACTTCAGATTTGTCTGAATTTACAAACGGGACGTGATTGCAAGGTGGCGTTCTTGGGGTGTCCATTGGCATTTAACCCCATCCTATTGTTTTTGACCTTCAATGCTTATTCTAGTGGTCTATTTTGCAGACAAAGCTTGATGCAGGAGAACACAACGAGGATCAGAGTCAGTAGTATCCCTATTTCTATTTGCAAGGGAAACTCATCCATCGTACGTGAGAATGACATCTTAGTATGCATCATACAGAAGTTCCTCCGACTCTTGTCAGGCGTATATACTATTGCAATTGCGAAACCAATTTTGCTCTCTTTCGTATGTTCAACCGGAGAGCATCAAGATTATAGAGAACTAAATGGAAACATGAATTTTATAAAGGGAGGGTAAAGTAGGAAATGATGGACATTGATCAAAGGATTATGTACATGAATAGTCTGCCACTCTCATTCAATTTGGTACCAACCTTTCAGAGAAAATATTACTACAGTTCTTTCATCTATACATACTTAAGCTTCGCACCAAAAGTTGTTCCCCTATGTCCCTCGAAAAAAGAGATTGGTGGCTTGATGGTCGGAGCATCATCCTTATAGCACCATCTCTTGTTAAATACGTGTCGAAGACAGCTCGAAACAAAAGATTGGTGGCAGAAGGACTTCACAATGACAATTGGGTGCGCGATATCAAAGTAAAGCTGGACATCCAGGCAGTGATGGAGCTTGAGCCAAATCTCAAAGGGGTCGAAGACCAATGCTAAATCATATTACTATAACACGGTAGAATTTATAGCCATCAAAAATTTTAGGTAGATCTTGTCTGCATTTTAGTTATAAACTACCTTGTCTTAGCACAATATATATATATGACGTCTGTTTCGTACTCCTGGGAGTATATACTCTCACTTCCAATATACCACTTAAACACACATATTATACTTCTTTATCATTTTCAGTATACTTAAATACCAATTATAAGATACTCCAATGACTTCCATTTCTTAAAAAAAAGATACTCCAATGCGACTTGATTGAAAATTTTTCATTAGAGTCTTTTAATTTTTTTGCTATATACCCTTTTTCATATATAAAAGAAGTATATACACAAATTTTGCTATAAAAAGTGGAATGTAATGAAATTTTTCATAGACTCACTTTGAGGTATCTTATAATCATTATTGGAGTATCCTCAAATAGATAAAGAGGTATTGTCATACGATTTAAGTGGTATATGAGAGATGGGAGTACGTACTCCTAGGAGTACCATACCATTTTCCTAGGACGTCTGCTTCGTACTCCTGGGAGTATGTACTCCCACTTCCAATATACCACTTAAACACATATATTATACTTCTTTATCATTTTTAGTATACTTAAATACCAATTATAAGATACTCCAATGCGACTTGATTGAAAAATTTTCATTGGAACCCTTTAATTTTTTTTTGCTATATACCCTTTTTCATATATAAAAGAAGTATATACACAAATTTTTCTATAAAAGTGGAATGTAATGAAATTTTTCATAGACTCACTTTGAGGTATCTTATAATCATTATTGGAGTATCCTCAAATAGATAAAGATGTATCGTCATACGATTTAAGTGGTATATGAGAGGTGGGAGTACGTACTCCTAGGAGTACCATACCATTTTCCTAGGACGTCTGTTTCGTACTCCTGGGAGTATACACTCCCACTTCCAATATACCACTTAAACACATATATTATACTTCTTTATCATTTTTAGTATACTTAAATACCAATTATAAGATACTCCAATGCGACTTGATTGAAAAATTTTCATTGGAACCCTTTAATTTTTTTTTTGCTATATACCCTTTTTCATATATAAAAAAAAGTATATACACAAATTTTACTATAAAAGTGGAATGTAATGAAATTTTTCATAGACTCACTTTGAGGTATCTTATAATCATTATTGGAGTATACTCAAATAGATAAAAATGTATCATCATACGATTTAAGTGGTATATGAGAGGTGGGAGTACGTACTCCTAGGAGTACCATACCATTTTCTGTCTGTTTCGTACTCCTAGGAGTATGTACTCCCACTTTCAATATACCACTTAAATACACGTATTATACTTCTTTATCATTTTCAGTATACTTAAATACCAATTATAAGATACTCCAATGCGACTTGATTGAATTTTTTTTATTGGAGCCCTTTTTTTTTGCTATATACCCTTTTTCATATATAAAAGAAATATATACACAAATTTTGCTATAAAAAGTGGAATGTAATGAAATTTTTCATAGACTCACTTTGAAGTATCTTATAATCATTATTAGAGTATCCTCAAATAGATAAAGAGGTATCATCATACGATTTAAGTGGTATATGAGAGGTGGGAGTACGTACTCCCAGGAGTACCATACCATGTTCCTATATATATATAAACATAGGAGGAAGAGACGCATTGTGCCAGAAAGCAACAATCACTTCTTAGGTTGATGGCCATATTACTCGACCACTCTAAGCTTTAGTTGCGCAGGGATGTTTCGTGCTCCGTCGGCCGCCGCAATGCATCATCTAGTTGTCTTGTGGCTTTGCCGCTCACGTTTTGCTGTAACATGAGCTGAAGGCGACGAGCAAGAAGCAGAAAGTAAAGTAGTGGTGATGGGTGTTAGCTACTGACTAACTGAGCTACCAAAATGAGTGAACGACTAAAACTATTTGGGTAACTTGTTGAAGAGTAGGCAAATAAAACTGGGTCAGTGATTCATGGTCTAGCGAGGAAGAAGCTGAAGCAGATTAGTTCGAACTTAACAGGTTTTTGGAGGTGCAGGCAGCAAGATAGCCATTTGATGGGTTAAGTAATGGATGGACCTAAATGTTATTGTATACTCAGTGTTACTCTATTTTTTTTTGAATTGTTTGGGGGGCTATGGCCCACTTTGGTCTTAGCTGTCCTCCGTCACTGCATCTAGGTATGCTGGGAGTTCCTATGTCTTTGGGACATGCTTCGCGGCATGCGCACGGTGACAGGGTTTCCAGACACCTTTTGCTGGCATTGGGAAGCTTCGGGAGTGTACTCCTCGTACTCGGCATACAAGTCATTCTTCATTGGCTCTACGTATTTCCCTTTTACAGATGCACTCTGGAAGACTTGGGCACATGCAAAATGTAAAATTTTCATGTGGTTCGCCCTACGCCGTCGATGCTGGACAGCCGATTGTTTGCAACAACATGGCATTCAGAACCACGGCAACTGCGTCTTCTGTTTCCATTCACCGGAGACAGTGGATAGTCTCCTTGTCGGTTGCGCGGTCACTTCGCAAATTTGGTCGCAATTTTTTTGCTAGGATTTGGCTTTGGCATTTCTTTCCACAGTCGTTTCGGCTTGGCGATTTTTGGCGCACCGCCGTGGGACTCTTCAAATGAAGCAGAAGACGACATTGGACTCATGTATAATTATGGTCTCCTGGATGATTTGGAAGGAGCGCAACTCACGTGTTTTCAGTCTGGAAAGCTGTTCGGTGGACCTAGTGCGACAACCGATTTTCGACAAGTTCAACCATTAGCGCTTGGTCAGAGCTCATTGCTTTGATGCGGTCGACATAGCTGAAGGGGTAGGAAAGCGCTGAGGTAAGAACTGAAGAGCAACAAAATTTGTGGATTGGTTCGCAGGATGGTCCGGACCATTGACATAAACGACGCGTCGACCCCTCCTGAAATCAGTGCGCGGGCCCCAAGCGAGTGTGTGATGATTGAACGGAATAGTGAGGAGCTACTGTTGGGGAGGGCCCTGTGCTTCCTCATGTCGACATCCACGTTAGGTCGACTAACATCAACGAAGGGTTAGCAACGAAGCATGGCGGTTACGTGGGACAACGACACGAAACATGACCTCGATTTTGTAATCAAGCTCCTCTACGCAGCTGGCAAGCGTAACATCAACCGGTGGGCTCGGCATAGGTGACCCACCTGACCGAAAAGAACAAAAATACCCCTAGGGTTGCCCTATGATTAGGGTCATTTATGTAACTTCACATCTCCCTCCATCCTATAAATAGGACTTCATTGTAACATAGAAGGGTAGGCTACTTGTATATCATTTTACACTTGACCAATACAATTGAAGAGAGATCATTGCTGCGCTTATGCTCCATTCCTTGCTTACACATTTCCAGAGATTGACATAGCCGACCGGGTGCCTACAAATCTGTTGACTAGACTCATAACGGCTTCATCTCTAAAGCAGATGCATTGGTCATTAGCGCTTTTCTTTTGATAATTGCTGCTGCATTTGCCATAAGGGCATGGCATAAATAACCAGTAATGGAACACAACCAACTTTGGCTAATTGGATATGATTGACGATCCTTAGTATGAGAAATCATTAGTGATTTTTTCACTCAATAGAACACATGGACACGAACGAAGAACTTAAATGTGGTAGTCCACAGACCACAACATCAGGGACCTTAATTTAACAACAATTCACAGCTTCACATCATTCTATCATACAAATCAAAAGTGCAACCAATTAACCGCAGAGAAGAAAGACACAAAGAGAGAATAACTTATTTACCACAACAAGCTGTGTTCCAGATTAGTCTAGGCCAAGGACACAGCTGCACAAAGTGTCGCTCCCACTCAGATTGGTGGCTGCACGAGGGCAACCGGGGTCAGGAGTGGAGCCTCCGAGAACTCCGCGGCATGCCACCTCGGTGTCAGATCCGGCTATACACGAATCTGACTAGATGGTAATGAAACTAAGAAAACACAATCGTACTTCAGAGTTTCAGTTGTTTTATGGGATCTTGGACAGAGTAAAGGAACTAGGGTTCAAACGATTCTAGACTAAACTACGAAAGCTAAAGAATATGTTTTTTTTTCGTGCTTTCATTCCACGCCAAACCAGGCTTAAGTATCTAAAGTTTTTACAGTGGAATCCAAAGCAAAACAGTAAAGTAAATGAACTCTGAAGATTAACTTCAAGTAATCGACGACGGCGTGATGTCTTCATCCTTTGTCAGATTCTGAAAGTGAAAGCTGAACCGCACGATGTTCCCTTGTACTCTCTGTGTCAATCTGCACCGCATATGTGGTTGAAGTGAACTCGCCGAACTGTTACTTTCACTGCGACCAATTTGCTGAAATCAGAACCTGACATTGCCTCCTTCTCAAGAACAACCTTGTCCTCAAGGTTGAAGATGAAGAAAAAACCTTCCGAATGAACTAGACATCTTCCTAGGATGCATCTTCTGGAGCCAAATTCTGCCAATGGATCAACCACTGAGCTATCACTGAGTCCTTTCGACGTATAATTCTTCGGTTGAGCATAGCAAATGGCTCATTCCTGATTTTCCCATTTGGGCCAACAAGAGGTACATTAGGCAATGGAATGGCATGATCTCCCACATGTTTCTTCAATTGACTCACATGGAACACTGGATGTATCTCAGCAGTATCAGGTAGCAGTAATTTGTAAGCATAGTTTCCAATATTCTGAAGAATTTTGAAAGGTCCATAATACTCGGATGTCAGTTTGAGGGATCCCCTTAAACCAAAAGCATTCTGCCTGTAGGGTTGTACTTTCAGATACACCATCTCTCCTTCTTGGAACTGCCTCTCAGGTCTTAGTTTGTCTACAAAATATTTGATTCGGTTCTGAGCAGTTTGCAGGTTTTCCTTGATTCTAGTCATCATCATCCCTTTTTCTTCAATAGTGGTCCTTGCCTCTTCAGAAAGGTTACAAGGTATAGATGTTTCTCCAATCTGGGGTAGATAATATCCATAAAGAGCATGAAAGGGTGTAGTTTTCAAAGAAGTGTGGTATGAGGTGTTATACCACCACTCTGCAAAGGTAGCCATGTGCACCAGTCCCTTGGTTCTTGGAACACCATACTTCTGAGATAAGCTTCCAAACATTGGTTGACCCTTTCAGTTTGACCATCTGATTGTGGATGATAAGCTATATGAAATCTCAAGGAGACTTTGAGAGTTTTGAATATTTCCTAAAACAAATTACTTGTAAACACCCTATCCTTGTCAGTGACAATAGCTACTGGCATGCCATGTAATTTGAAAATATTTTCCATGAATAGTTGTACCACATGCTAAACTGTATAAGGATGAGCTAAAGCAATAAAATGGGCATACTTTGTCAGTCTATCCACTACTACTAAGATTACATTCTTCCCTCTAGATTTAGGTAATCCCTCTATGAAATCCATTGAAATATGAGTCCATACCAGATCAGGAATCTCTAAAGGGTCCATAAGTCCAGGTGAATGTACATTCTTCGATTTGTTCTACTGACAGACTGGACATTTAGCCACTAATTGTTCCACTTGCTTTTTTAGTCTGGGCCAATACAACAGTTTCTTCACCCTTTTATAAGTAGCCCTCATCCTAGAATGTCCCCCAACAGCTGATGCATGAAGGTCATGTAGCAGTTTGGTCCTAATTTCTCCTTTTTCTCCCACATATATTCTCCCTTTGTACCTAATAAGTCCTTCAGCAATAGTATATCCTTGATCATGAATGTCACTGGAATTACCTTCTCCATCATTTTAGGAAAACCTGGATCCCCTAAGTAGCTTTCCTTACTTCTTCTACCCACTTAGGAATTATAGTAACAATAGGGGCACATTTAGTAGTCAGACTTCCTGCTGACACATCTCGCCTGGACAGTGCATCAGCCACTAAGTTTTCTTTTCCTTTCTTATATTCAATCTGGTAGTCAAACTCCAGCAATTCCAAGAGTAACTTATGTTGTATTCTCTCTGTCAGCCTTTGTGTGGTCATGAACTTCAAATTTTACTGACCAGTCTTGATTATTAGTGGATTTTCCAATAAATAATGACTTCATTTCTTAAGTGCTTCCAAAATTGCTACTGCTTCCTTCTCATAAATTGATTGACCACTAGCCTTGGGACCTAATGTCTTGCTGTAATAAGGAATTGGCCCGCCCTCCTGCATAAGTATAGCACCAATCCCGATACCACAAGCATCAGTTTCCAACACAAAGGGTTTCTCAAAATTTGGCAAAGCCAAGACAAGACATGTAGTCATCTTTTTCTTCAATATGTCAAAAGCTTCAGATTGAGCTACACCCCATTGGAAAGCATCCTTTTTAAGCAAATCATGCAAAGGCCTACATATTCTTCTATAGTCTTTCACAAATCGTCTGTAGTATCCAGTTAAACCAGGAAACCTCTCAATTTGGATATATTGGTTGGTTGAGACCAACTGACTATGTCTGCTATCATGCTGAGGTTTGTAGACACTCCTTCAGCTAAGATGATATGGCCCATGTACTCAATACTGTTAGTAGCAAAAGTACATTTACTCAATTTAGCAGATAGTTGATTACTCCTCAGGATACTCAATACCAACTTCAAGTGTCTTGCATGTTCTTCTGCTCCTTGGCTGTATATCAAGATATCATCAAAGAAAACTAGCACAAACTTCCTCAAATACTCAGCAAATATATTGTTCATTAAAGATTGGAAGGTGGCAGGAGCATTTGTCAAACCAAAATGCATCACGGTGTATTCATAATGACCCATATGAGTTTTAAAAGTTGTTTTGGGTATGTCTTCTTCTCTCATTCTGATCTGATGGTACCCTAACCTTAGATCCAACTTGGAAAACACCACTGCCCCATGTAGTTCATCCAATAAATCTTCTATAATTGGCATAAGAAACTTGTTCTTGACTGTTTTAGCATTCAATTGTCTATAGCCTACACACATTCTCCAACTCTCATCTTTTTTCCTTACCATTACAGCAGGTGATGAGTATGGGCTCATACTAGGTCTAATTTCCTCGGCCTGTAGTAACTCCTTGATTATTCCCTCCATTGCTTCCTTTTGATGGTGTGGTACTCTGTATAGTCTAAGGTTTGGGGGTTCTGCTCTACTTTTCAAAACAATGTTATGATCACATTCTCTTCTTGGAGGTAATACTTTTGTCTCTTGAAACACATCAGCAAATTGGGTCAATAAATCCTACACTTCTGTTCCCACAAGTGAGTTCTGGCTTGTATCATCCTTTCCAGTCTGATTCACCTGAATTACATAACCCATCACCTTGTTACTAACCATCTTAAGTAATTCCTCATTGCATCAAGCTGACTTTTGAATGAGGCATAGTGTAGTATCTAAAAGTTATCGATTACCTCCCTTGGAGATAGTAAGTATTCTCTTTTTGAGATCTAGGCCAATGGGGTTATATTCATATATCCAATCTGCTCCCAATATTACATCATAATTCTTGAGCTGGTGGAGTAATTGAAAAGCATTCCTGAATTTTGTCCCTTGGACTTGATAAGAAGTCAGTTGGACCACTGCCTCAGTAATTAGTTCTCCTCCTCTAGCTACCCTGACCTTCCTGATGGGTGTTGATATTAGTGAACTTCCACTTTTCAAAGCAAATTCAAGACTCATAAAAGTATGAGTACTGCCACTATCAACCATAGCTACTACTCTCTTCCCATTAAGTTGCACAATCAGAGAGAAGGTGGTTGGTCCAGTAGTTCCATCAGCTGCATGTGTAGATATTTGCATCAGGTGTTCTATAGCATCTCCCTTTACAGGACTTTTTGGGGTACTTTTGTATTCTCCTTTAGATGTCTCCTTTCCTTCTAAGTTGTCTTCATCTATATCCTCTTCTTCCATTTCTTGTAGTATGTGTATGGTCCTTCCCACCTTGCATTTATGCTGCCTGCTCCAAGGTTCTTTACAGTACCAACACGTTTGTTCTTTCCTCACAACAGGAGCTAATTGAGTTTTCTCTGTTTGTGGTTTACTGCCCAACCCATTTGGGGGTTACTCTTCAAGTGTTCTGTTTGTCTATTAGTAAATTTTCTTTTGTTAAAGTTCCCAGAGTTTGTACCTCTTCTTGCCACAACTGCTTTCTCATAAGTCTTAGCATACCAATATGCTTCAATCATTCCTTGAGATTTCTGACTGCACACATCATGTCTGATTTCTCCTCTCAACCCCCCAATGAAACAACTCATAAAAAAGGATTCATGTAAATAAGGGTGATCTCTTTTCACTAATTCCACACATTCTTCAAACCGATCTATATAGTTGAGGATATTAGACCTATATTGTTTAATGTTTTGCAACTGCTCTACAACTCCTTGAGCACTAGCCACTGAGAATCTGTGTGAGATCATGGAACATAGTTGTGGCCAAGTAAGAATCTGCCAAGGAATACCCATATTTCTTAACCATGTGGCTGCTCTACCCTGGAAATGTGTTGTGGCCAAATTAACCCACTGATCCCCTGGTGTGCCTGATATTTCAAAGAACTTCTCACACTGCTTCAGCCAACTCAGAGCATCATCTCCCCCAAACAAAGGAATCTCCAATCCTGGTCCCTTGATAATAGCCTCGAGCATATACTGAGTTCCCAGGTACATTTCCCACATACATATTCCTCTGAGCATCTAACAGTTGTACCCCTGGATAATGGTTCTCCCTCCCCTCTACCAAATGGCATAGTCCCTTGAGTGTGTCTTGGTGTTTGATTCTGTTCGGATTGAACCCAGCATCTCCTTGGTACACTCCTTGTTGTGATCCATTCAGAATATTGGGCCTCATCCAATTTCTGAACCCGAGACCAGTGTACCCACCCTGCATTCCTTGCTCTAGAAAGAAAGAGGGTTGTATCCTATGTCCTTCGGTTTCTGTTTCTAGTTCCTGGTGACCAGCCATTACATTACTAGTTGCTCCAGATTTCATGGGCATAATAGGACAGTGAGTAGTGGTTGTAGTTGTGGTACCTGTGAGTGTTTTCCCTTTCTGAAGATTGCTTCTCTCCCTTGTTTCCATCTTCTCAGTCTGTACTGGATCTTCTACTGAAATGGTCACCTAGGTGGCGCGCCCCAAGAGTTCAAGAGATTTTTGATTTCTTCGACATCCGTACTCAAGGATTTCAACTCTTGAATCTCCCCTTTAAGTGCTGCAATCTCCGATCTAACATCAAATGTTCCTTCCCCTCAGCCAGACTTCCCTGGGATCTAGTTTTTGTCATCTCATTGCTGGAATTCAGGATCGGTTCAAGGGATTTTACAAGCACGAATGCCAACCTTTCCCCTCGTCCTCCCAAATTTCCACACTTCCGCCTCACTTCACTCCCTCTGGATCTAGGAGTTTTACAGCCACGCCTTGGCTAACCCGCGCCTAGATGATGAAGCCTTCACCTCCAATATCAAGATCGGGTCGGTTGAGGGATTTTACAAGGAAATCACTCGATTTCACTCAACCATTACCGATTCAACCTCTTCTCCAAGAATCAAACTATGCTCTGATACCTTTGTCAGATCTGGCTATACACGAATCTGACTAGATGGAAATGAAACTGAGAAAACACGATCGTACTTCAGAGTTTTAGTGGTTTTATGGGATCTTGGACAGAGTACATGAACTAGGGTTCAAACGATTCTAGACTAAACTACAAAAGCTAAAGAATATGCATTTTTTCGTGCTTTCATTCCATGCCAAACCAGGCTTAAGTATCTGAAGTTTTACAGTGGAATCCAAAACAAAACAGTAAAGTAAATGAACTCTGAAGATTAACTTTAGGTAATCGACAACGGCGTGACGTCTTCATCCCTTATCGGATTCTGAGGGTGAAAGCTGAACCGCATGATGTTCCCTTACGCTCTTTGCGTCAATTTGCACCGTATATGTGGTTGAAGTGAACTCGCTGAATCGTTACTTTCACTGCCGACTATCTCTTGAACCAATTTGCTCAAATCAGAACCTGACACTCGGTCTGGGGAAGAGCCAGTGGAGCTTGGCGGTCGGACGCCGCCGGTCATGGCGATCACACGGAGGCGTAGTGAGGCAGGGTTTGATGTGGAGAAGGGAGGTTCTCTCCCATGGGCTCAAACCAACTTTGGTTTTGCACGTGGATCTATGTAACTCTGCCTTTCCTCTTATCCGTTCTGGTCTGCAACCGTGTGGGCTTTCTAGATTTGGCCGACTGGCTAGTGGAGACCAGGGTTTTTTCTATCGAAAATTAATTTTTACCAGAGGTGGCCGATAAGACCAAAATTTTTCGAATTTCAGCCAATTTTGGCCAAATTTTCAATTTTGTTGAATTTTTTTGGATTTCACTTAAAAAAACAAATTCGGAAAAAATTAAAGCAAATTTGATTTTTTGGACGAAATTCATCCAAACCGAGATTTTCGGAGCCGGTTTGAACTTCTACCAGCACCCACCGATACAACCAATTTTACTGAAAATTGGTCGATTTTCCGAACCCTGGTGGAGACGTGCCGGGCTTGACCCATTTTCAGAGGGACGAGATGACAGATATTTCCGAGTTTTCCGGCACTGCAATACTCCACTAGCTGGCATGCTCTTCCTCTCCACACACGACACATCCATGCAGTAGTAGAAGCACGTATTTACTTATACTCCCTCCCTTTCAAAAAACAATTCGTCTCTGGAATAGAACTTTGACCACTAATTACTATTGTAATATATTTGTAAAACTCAATAAAATTATAATATTATTAAAGTACTTTTTGAGATGAATCTACATATATGATTTTTATTTATCTAATCTAAATATTTTAAAAAGTATCGATAGTCAAAGTTTCGAAAGTTTGGCTGCACACATTCCAAAACGCTTTGGTTTTTTTGAACCGAGGATTTTTTGAAAGGATTGTCTATTTGTAAGATGACTAAATTTTTTTAAGTATAAGTCATATTTTTTTATCCATTGAATTAACATCCAATCACATGACACATCAATCTCTTCACAAATCCAATAGCCACAAAAATTAACTTAAACTTTAAAAAAAATTCGCACAACTTACAAATAGCGAATCCTTTTTTCAATCGTCATCCAGACATCATCATCAACCCGTTAAAGCTATGTGTCGACATCTGGCTCGGCACTGACATGTACTCGCTGCTCCCAGAAGCTTCTGAGACTCTGCTCGGCCTCCATGCAGAAACAGAGTAGAGAGGCCTCGAGCTCCAGCACAGGAGGAGGCAGCCACTGTACTCTTGATTCTCACACCGCTTCAGTGCACATCTCCTGAGCATGTCGTTCCCTTGCCTTATGGCGATGTAGCTGAGCGGCACGTTGCCGAACCCGGCCAGCTCCATGCGCAGCGCCCACTGGTGCAGGCGGTCGTGCCGCTCGCGCCGGTGCAGGCCCTCGCGCAGCAGCACGTCCTTGATCTCCTCGCCCAGCACCACCCGCTCCACCTGCGCCCGCTCGTCGACGGGCCTCCGGTACGCAGCGGCGGCCGCCTCCAGTACGTCGTAGACCGCGGCGTAGTGGTGGAGCGCCTCGTTGAAGCGCTTCCGGAAGGAGAAGCCATTGTGGTTGGCGTCTTGCTCTGTCAGCACCATGATCTTTGGAGACAGCGCGCGCACCGCGAACAGGAAGCTCAGCAGCGCCTGCGGCATCTGGAAGTGAGGGGTTGACGCCGGCGGCGACACGAAAGTCAGTGGTGTGGCCGGGCTTTGGTAAGGGTCGTCTTCGATGCTCGGCGGGCATGAGGTCGACGCCATTTGCTGGAGCCGCGCAATGCTCGCCATTTGGTTGAAATGGGCGGTGCCAAAATTATAGACGGTGTCATCAGCAGCAAGGAGGCGGTGCAGTTGAAGAGTGCAGCTGATCGCGCGCGCCTCACCGGATTTTATTTCGAGGATAGCGTGCAGGTTGTTGAAGTCCATGGCCTCGAGCTGGCTGACGACGCCGTGGAACTGGAATGGCATGTCGAGTTCTTCGGCTTCCTCGGAGAGCAGTTCTGACATCTTGGTTAGGAAGTCCTTGTCGTCATGGACGACGGTGAGGCGAAGGTGCGGCGGGCCTTCCGGGCGACGGTGAAAGTCGTGCAGCAGTTGGACCCACTGGCATGGCTGCGCAGCTGGGCCGGAGAAATCGATGACGTGGACATTCTGCAGATTAATGTCATGGCAAGCTTACCATGTGAAACAAATTTGATAGTGTTACGGAACAAACTAATTAAGAACATTAAGCTAACAATTTTGATAATAGTGTTTTTATTTTTATAATGCGTTTATGTATTTCAAGACTCAAAACTTTGTAAAGTTTGACCAACAATTAGATAAAGTTTGACCAACAATTAGATAAAAAATCAGGAACGAAGCCAGATTTTTTTTTTTTTTTTGCCTAGGGGCAATACGGTGAGAACTAAACATCGAGAGGTGACAAGTATAACAGATTTGCTATTTTGAAGTCACCTGAAATTTTCTTAAGTTTAAGTCAATTGTTGTGACCATTAGATTTGTGTAGAGATTGATATGTCATATGATTGAATATTGATCCAATGATAAAAAACACGACTTATACTTAAAAAAATTTCAACCACCTTATAAATAGACATCCCCAAGTATAAATATAACTTCATCAACCATGGGGCACCGGGGCTCCCACTAGTCCCTCTGCCTCCGTCCGTGTCAACAATACACATTGGTTTAATGACACAAATGTGGTATTGCTAGATTTGTATTTGAATGCACTTTCATATTGTTATGATTTTTGTAGTTATTAACAATATATTGTAAAAGATATTGATGATCAAAGTTTAATTTTGGAATAGTTTTTTTAAGTTGACTTTGCTTCATAACTAGGGATCGCATTATGTTAGTGTTTACCAAGAAGTTATTCTCTTAGTGATCACAAGTTTTCTAATCTTTAGCTATTGGTATCTTTACGAGTATTTAGATTTCACACACGAGAAATATATGTGTATAAATACGTTTATAATATTATAATTTTATGTGAGCAGAGTGTGTGTCCTCCGCTGTAATTAAAAATTATTTTATAGATATATTACAATATAATCTAGTAGTTAAAAAAATATATTTTAGAGATCGGGTTAATATTCAAAACATCACACTTTTGTGACCCAGGTTTCAGTGAGGCAACCGGCACAAACTACTGTCACAATTCACAAGTGCACAATTAACCTTTTCGTTCTCCATGGCCTCGAGGATGGCTCGTTTGGCAACGACGAACGCCACCTTGGGGAAGGGGATGAGGTCGAAGAATCCACGCCGGGCTGCCCTGACGGACCGCCGGTCAAGGTAGTCGGACGGATCGATGAGCGCATCTGCGATGGCCGGGATGGGACGGAGGAGGAGCCGCGCCAGGCAGCCGGCCATGGTCACGGCGAGCCTTTGCAGCGGCCCGTCGGCGCCGGTGCCGGCCAGGCCCGTGATGCGCGCGAGGCAGCGGCTGGCCTTCTCAATGGACCCAGCCTCCACGTGGTCCGCGCACTCGCACAGGGCCGGCCCTAGCCGCGCGAGGCGCTCGACCGGGCCATACAGCGAGCAAAGTGAAGCCCCCGGCGACGACGCGTCCGTACCAGAGAACATTGCTTCTTGTGATGCAAGTTCGCGTAACTATAGTTTGATCAGGTGGTCTAACTAGGAGCAGGCCCTCCAAGTTGTTCCCGTTGCTGTATTTATAGGTACAGGACTCAGGTAACTATTCCCGCCGGTCACAAAAAATATCGTTTTAGGTACGTGCCTTTAAATTTTAAATTTGGGCTATCGATATCTTTTTCAATATTTAGATTTAACATATGAAAATATGTATGTATAGATTTGTCTCGAAAAGAATTTTTGTAAAAGTACAATTTTGTTAGATTTTATAAATCTACTGCAATAAAAATCAGTGATCAAAGTTGTATTTTAGGACCGAGTCGATGTCCAAAACAACATTCTTTCTTGGCTGGAGGGGTAGGTGCACGTAATGTCATGTGATACGCCATGGTCCATGGAGGATTTGATGAGAACAAGATAAGGTATTTTGGTGCTTCTGTTTAGGACTTGGATGTGCATGAGCAAGTTGGCGGATTTCGTTGTATGCTAACTAAGAGAAGTTGACACATCGTGTGCATTGATGCAATTCTTGGAATATACCAATTTGCTCCCTTTGGGTATCTCTTGTTTTCCTTCATATCTAGTTTTATCTACTAGGTAGCAACAGACAAATTAACTTCGTGGGTTGCCTCCTTGGAGTAGGGAGGTAGCAACGGACAAATTAACTTCGTGGTTTGCCTCCTTGGACTAGGCAGGACGATTTTTTTGGAGCTTTATGTATCTTACAAGAAATATCCATACTGATAGGCCGCCATACAAAGAACTTCCAGCTGGAGTTTGCTGCCATAGGCAAATAAATTCTGCAATATTTTCAGAAGTTCCCTTTTTTCTCTACCAAAATCTGGTGCACTCATCATCATACCCGATCTCCTTGTTGCATACTTCTCCTCATGCTCCTTGCCTCATACATTTGCTCACTTGAGGCGGCGGTGCACATGAGGGAGGCATCATAACCAATGTTGAGGGCACCAGCGGCGGTGGCCAGATTGCTAGCAACACACACATGAGGAAGGCGGCAGAGCCGTGGTGGAGGACGTCGGCATTGTCGAGGCTGCTGGTGGCGGAGACGGTAGAGCCAAGGCGGAGGGCGATGGTAGATCTGAGGCTGATGGTGGCGAGGATCTGGTTGCATCGACACCACCTATACGCATTGTCGCCGGACACATTTGTGTGCCAGCCAACACTGCTCGCCTAAGACGGAGATAGATTGGTCCTGGTTGCCTGGCTGGTGAAGGCGCCGCGACTACTCAGCATCTCAACGACAATGACAAGGCTCAACGAAGGCAACTGCTCAAAAGAGAATACTATATGCTTGGTGCCTAGGAAAACTCTTTTGTTTTGCTATTTATTTCATTATGGGGTGAAAGGCCCGAAATTACTGAAAATTTGGTATTTCATTTATAATTTTGGTGAAATGTTCAAACAAGCGCTTGAAATTTGGACGTAATTTGACTAAAATTTGACCGAACTTTGGGTTTGACCAGCTGGGTTGTTTGGGCTGGGTCCAAATTCAAGTGTTATCAATTTTTTTGAACGTGATGTATTTATTTTGGAGGGCAATGAAGGGAGCGAAATTTCCAAACGGAGAGTGATGAGAAACTCTATACAGATCGTATAGTGATAAATACAAGGAATAAGTATATAATTGGTCCCTCAACCCTTCACTTCATTTTATTTTCATCCCTCATCTGTAATACCAGGTAAAATGCATTGTCAAAATGTCAATACCGCGCAAAAGCAATCCCTTCGTCCGTTTGATAGTTGTTTTGTGCCACGTGGCGTCCATGTTGGCAATCGTGTGTTGACTCTATCACTCGATCGCAACTTATCCTTAATAGAACTGATGCGGGCATCCCAAACACTTATACATCTTCTACTATTGGAGCCGGAGCCAAACCAATGGAGGAGAACCAGGAAGCTCAAGTCGAGTCCACGATTCTAGAAGGTCTCGACCGTTTTCCAAAGGTCCACTAGCTCACGACGTGTGCGCGGCTCTACGACCGGTCTACAAGCTCTCACGACCGCTCGAAGATGTACGACTAGTTTCCAAAGACCTACGACTAGTTCTAGAAGATCTACGACCAGTTCTCAAGCTCTACGACCAGTCTCATGACCAGTCCTACGACCAGTCTTACGACCAGTCCTATGACCGGATCTACAACCAGGTCCATGACCAGGTCTTAAACAGTACTCGGTGGATGTCGTACTCGGAAGGCAACAATACTTGGTGTGAGCGATTGCTCGATGTAAAGCGATGACTCGTTGTGAATAGTATGTTTCGTTAGGATTTGAAAATCGAGTCCTTGTCGACTCGATTAGGTGTCTTGACCCTAGATTTTGGTAGCGTGACTTCGAGAGGTTCACTATAAATACCACTGTGACCTCCATGTATTCAGAAGACCAGTTTTTGCATAAGATTGAAACATAACTATTGCTTGTTCTTTCAAACCAGAGTTCATGCGAGGACTTTGAGAGAGAATTGGGCGATCCATTGATTCATCCTGTACTTCAAGGTCAAGCTATCATTCCATTGGGAATTGGGGGCTTGGCAATCGACGCTTATGGTCTCGCGACGATCAACTATACGGTGTGTTTTGGGCGATATCCAAAGTGTTGAGTGTTTGTGCATTGGCGCTAGTGTTTAGCTAATGACATCGACTATTTCGTATCATCTATCTACAGTTCTCACTGAGAAGATCAGGCAACTCCCATATCATGTGGTATCAGATTCTAGGTTTACTCGGTGAGATCTATTTACCTATAGTTTAGATTTGTTTTCCTATCCTTGTAACAGCCCCAGATTTAAGAAACAGTAATAATCTGTTTTATGAACAGTAATGGAATATTGTTCATAGCATTACTGTTCATATTTAGCAATTTGGATTTGTTGTTACAAATTAAAACTTTCATTTTCTAGCCAAAATCCAAAACCTATTCAAAGTTTCAAAGAAAATACAAGTAATGCTTGTATTGTGGTAGGAAGTATTTTATTACAACCTAAATCAATTATCTTGCCTAAATATTTTTGTTGAATTTTTAGAAATTATTTTGATTTGAGGAGAAATATTTATCTTTAAATAAACCTATTCGGGCTAAGGTAATTATTTATGTATTTTACAAAGTGAAATAGTGGTTTTGAAATTTATTTGAGAAATATATTATCGGTAGCTTCTTGGAAAAGTTTCATGATTTTACAAATCTATTTACTATTTTTAAAAGCCAGTCAAACTCTTGAGTATTTGAATAGGGCTTGGTCAACTAATCCGGTCTAAACCCAAACCCTAGCATCGAGCGACTCGAACCCATGAGTTTGGGTCCAACGGTTCATCTTGGTCGGCTCGGTCCGCTCGGTGCGAGCGAACTCTTCGCGTCTTTGTGAGCCGTTGATCTCCTATCGAACGGGCATGGTTGCGATGCGGCGTGAGCTGTCCACGTATGCGCCCTAATCCCCACCGTTGGATCTAAATCAGACGGTCAAAGGAGGTGTATGCATTCGGACGACTCCGGATCCCCTCTCGATCCCCACCGTCCATCCCCAATCCAACCGCGCCGCCCTTTTCATTTTTGAAATTAAAGGCACGCTTTCCTTTTAACCGTCGGATTCAAATCCTACGACACCCCTTTTTACCGCGTGCCGTTAGGACCTGCTTTTCTTTGGGCCGTCGGATGTTAATCGTAGGGTCCATATCGTGTATGCATTTGGACCATCCGGTTCCTCCGTTGATCCTGACCGTAGAAAGTCCATCTAACGGTGCCGCGTCATCTCATCTAAAGGGTGACGTGTATCCTTTTTGATTGACCGTTGGATTTCAATCCAACGCCCCTCTTTGAACGTGGACCCCCGAAATCCCGTAGAGCTCTTTTAAATCTCCACCGTTCGTTTCAGATCGCACGACCCATATTAAACGATACCGATTAAAACCTTTTAACCCTTCTATTTATCGCAACCGCCCATTTCTAATCGGACGGTTGTTGTTCTTTCGCGATTTAGGAGGCGCGCACGACTGCGGCTGCCAGCGGGACCCGCATGTCAGAGAGTTCTTATCTTCTTCCTTGCCTCTGTGCGCCGCCGCCATTTCTGTAAACAGAGGAGAGGAATTATCCAAAGATTATGCAACTAATTTTTGGATATTTAGCCCTAAATGGACACCTCATCAACTCTAGACCCTTCTCCTTTGCCCTGTAGCTCAACCTCTATATATAACCCTAGCTTTTGAGTCTGCGCCATTGTTGACCACTGGAGCTTATCATCTTCCATTCTTTGTCGGTGGAGTTCCTTGCTTCTCCAATTTGTTCATCCATTCTAAGCGCTGATTCCATCTTGTAATAAAGATTTGACATCTTTTGTAGGTTAAACCCGAGCTTATTTCTATATTGATCCAACTCGGTTTAGGAACCTTGATGCTTTCCTTAGCTGGTGAGTTAAAGCGTGAGTTTTGCTATCTTAAGCATCTTAGGGACCTTAGCAACTCACATGAATCATTCACGTGAATGTCAATAGCTCCAACTTGGTTTAAACCGAAAAGTTAGTTTTATAACTTTTCGGTCTTTCATATCATTTTCAAGGTTCTAGGGTTTCTCTGTCAACTTATTGTTCTATTTAGGTCTCAACCAAACCCTAGTAGCATAAACATTTGCTCTTTTAATTCTTGTTGTCATCTATTTAAACTTGTAGTAAAATGTTACCTCATCATTTGTTGTCGGCTCAAGCGACAACTTTTGAAATCTTGGTAGTTTTGTAACTTGGCGAATAGGGTTAGATTAGGGTTTGCCTAGGGTATTATCTACTCTAAAAATCAGACTAAGTTTCAATTTAACATCTTTTACTTAGTCTATTCATAACTAACTTGCTGCTCTGTCTGTTTTGACTCTTTTCAAAATGAAAGCGCAACTTTGATCTAAACTCTAGTTTCGTTATAAAAAAGCGTATATGATAATATGGGTTATTATCACTATTAGGGTAGTTATGACTTAAGCATGTTGTTAATCATGCATTTCTTTATTGATCATACATTTTCTTTTATTCTATCTTGGTTTCACTTTGGTATTTATTGGAGTTTATTGTCTCTTATAGAATCTGGTTCTTCCGAGGCTTTTGACACTATTTGAACAACTTTGAGCTGCACAAGAAGTTTATTATTATCAAGGCAAGCATCCTCTTTGCACCATGTTGATCCCAAATTTTCTACAATAGCTTTTCTAAATCTGATGACATCATTTGCATGCTATTTTTCCGGAAATACAAATATGGACTGTATTAGTTAGTTATGACTGAGTAACATTGTGGATTACCTTAATTATGACCATACACTCAACCTAGAGTAGTACTATATACTATAATACATATTTTCAAATTTGCTTAGACATGCGGTCTAGATAAGATTTAGTGTTTGACAAGATTAACTTGTCAAGCAGGGAGCAATAAATAAATTTGATTACTTCAATTCTTTGTCAGTTTCTTTAAATCGAATTGCATTTTAAATTTAAATTGATCTGGACAAGAGGATGCTAGTGATGGTGCTTTTGTGCACGAGATTGGGAATTGTGGTGGACTTATGCGGACCAATTAAGGGTGAACTCGACTATTCAATTCAAGTCCCCACGTACTTCCACATGCGGTGTATGGGCGCTGTTTGGTTAAGTAAAGGGCTAAGACTATTGGGTTAGAAAGCAGGGAGTAAGGATATGTGTATTGATCTTGTATGACATAGATGCTTTGGTCTATAGAATGCGTTTTATGCCATGTGAGCTTGTATGTCAATATCGGATGTTCTTAGAAGGGTGAGGCGTATATGTGCTCCGTCGCATGTACGTACCTTAAAGATGCCGATTGCAATCTACTATGGGTAGCGAACCCATCGCATTACTTCTTATGGTTGGATCGGCATTCTGACGCAACATGTGTGCCCGGTTGAAGCAGATACTATCGGGCGTTGTTTAGCGAGATCGGTTCATACATGGGTATCCAACTCAATAGTGTTAGCTTGTTGAAAAATACCAAATCTTAGTTTCCCGGTCGGCGGACAAAGGAAGTATGTCATCATTCGGGCGTCCAGAAGGCAACGGGTGACTAAGTCGTGTGGGTAAAGATGTACACCCTCGCAAGGTATCAAACTGTTCGAATAGCCGTGTCACGGTCATGGACGATAACTTAAGTTGATGTCACTGTATAGAAGTTTTGTTTTCAAATCTTGTTTGGGTTTTGTTTGACATGAGAGGATTCATGCAATCGCATCATTTACAATTACTTCATTTACTTACTGTTTTAGTCCAACTTTGATTTATTAAATTGCTTTATCAAAACCTAGTTATTGTAGGTTAGAATCTTGCTTTATGCAAAATTTAACCATTATACCTTCTGTTGCAACCTTATGCATGTATAAATTCTACTCCTTTGCATAGGTTCTAATAAACACTTTCTTTTATTAGTTTGTGTAAGTCTTCATGAGTACCTTCCGTACTCAAGGTGCTATAACCTATTGTTGCGGTGAGGACGGTTATTTGTATGAAGTGCCCGTTAGCGCCGATCAGGGTGACGCTAACGAGTAAAGCTACTTCTTTCCTCCACGCAATCGCCTGCGGGTGGATGGGGCCATTGGTGGATTTTGCCGTTTTATTTTGCTTCCGCTGTTAGTCTCTTGCAGTGACAAGTCACTGGATATTGTAGTACTAAATCGGAATTTTGTAAATTTATGTTTGATTATGTAAATGTATGACTTGTATGTGTATGATGCAATGTTGTTGAAGGATATATTTGCAATGGTCGCTGATCCTCGGAACCATTGTGAGACATATATCCGGGAAACCTGAGTATTGGATCTGTTATTTATTAAACTTATACTTCTAGCATGATCCTTAATGAAGGAGCAGCACTGTTCCTGGATTAAGAATTATGCTACAGTATAATTTTAATTAATCACTTTTCCAATACACAGGGTCTCCACACCTATCCTATAGTCCATTAAACCGAAAATTTGTAACACCAAAACCTTAGTTCAATCTGTTATTTCTTGTGAGTTTCGTTAAGTTTTCATCCATTAGAGTTTTGTTTTCGTGCTGATCTTGTGTTTCCTTTGCGTAACTTCATCTTGTGTGTACTTCAATTCTCGAAAATTGCTACTTGATTCCCTCAATTAGCACCCAAAAAGAGCTTTTGGAATTTATCTCTTGGTTGTTATCCGAGTTGGATCTACACGTCTTCTTTCCGTTTTCTTTTGGGGAAGTAGTATCCGACTCAAACTCCAAGATTGTTCTTTCCAAAACTGCCTTGTTCTGACTTTCTGACTTGGTGTTGGTTCGATTCGGGTTTCATCTTTAATCCTAGCCAGCCGAAACCTTTTGGTGATCTTGAGCTTTACTTATATCCTTTCCTCTTTGACTAGCTATTGAATATTGCTTTCGGGCTGCTCTTGGAATTAGTCTACGCTTCTGACAATTTTGAGACTTGAAAATCAATAGGTGAATCTACACCTTGTTCGACCATTGCAAAAGAAGAAATCAAAAGGCAGCCGATTTGAAGAAAAAGCCACGACTTGACAAAAGTATAAAATAAAAAAGAGAACAAACCGCACATACTAGTACTAAATTTTCCTTTCGGTGACCTTACTAACCGAAGGAGGAGGATCGTGTGCACGAGGTTTGAGAAAGAAAAGAGAAAAGAAAAAGTGCTGGCCGAAACTTGGAAAGTGGGAAACCCTAGTCCATATTTTCAAATTGTGTATTTCAATCTCTTTGAGCAATCTTGTGCCCTTAATTCTTTGCAATTGGCTAGCATCTCTCCTAGTACTTGGTGCAACATGAGCTAGTTTTTCTCACTAGCTCAGTCCTTTGGTTGCATTACGTCCCACTTATCTTTGCATGTGCGTTCCTGTTTTTCACTTTAAACCTTGGATCGGCACATAGGCAAATTTTCTAGCTTGGATCTTTACTTAGATTTACAATACCTTGAATATCAGTTTGCATAGGCTACACATTTACCTTTCTAAGCTCCACATACACCCGTTTGTGTACTCTCTTGCTCTTGGTTATTTTCATACATTACCGAGTTGAGATCGTTCTCTGTCACAAGTATTGATTTGCCGTCTTTAATTCACTTTGGAACGGTAAGCTTGTCTTGTGTTCAGGATAGTGAGTTGCGAGCGTAGAGAGGGAATTTTGTTTTACTAACCGGATGTAATCTTTCTTGCTATTTGTGAGTCGTTACTATGTCAAGTCACGCGGCGCATCCACCTCGTCCGGAGGCACTGGTTACGTGGACGGCATATACTCGATTGGGAAATATTCCGCAAAAGCAATCTCATAATCGTGATAATGGTGTGCGCGATATGCTCAGTAAAGTTAAGACTGAATTTAACAACCTCGGGTAAGAGGTTACGCAGCTGCGTACGGACATCGACAATAATTTCCTAGAGCTGCGTACCATGTTCGCACAACACAATCTCCGTGGGGGTGCGCAAGCTGATGATGCGAGTGTGCATGGTCCTTCGGCAGTTCTGCACAACGAGACCGACGAGGAACATGCTATTCACGTGGACGCGAAGCGACGACAGCGCAAGGCGCGTTGCCTGGCAATGCCGCCACACGTCGGAGTGGCCGCTGCAGCACGCGCTCTGGCATAGGGCTGTGGGCGTGGTCGTGGCATCGACGGCCACCATGATGCCCATGGTAGGGTTGCACCCTTGGATATCCCATGAGGCGGTGATGCATTCTTTGCTGATAATGCGCCACGACCACACGCTGCACCTGGTCGATAGGCTGCCGAGGCCGAGCTCTCGGGCAACGAAGATTTTCTCATCGACGACAACGACTACCGACCACTCCGCCACGACCACAACGTGCATCGCCCTCGACACGATGACCCCGAGGATTTTGTTGATAAGCCCAAGTTTACAATACCTATATTTTCAGGTGGTACAAATGTGAAAGAGTACCTCACTTGGGAGCTGAAACTTGATAAGCTATTTCGGATGAATAACTATTCCAATGAGAGAAAACTATTACTTGTGTCCAATGGTTTGGCTGATTATGCCACACATTGGTGGAAGCAGTTTATTCGTAAGCGTATGGAGTACCATGAATTGCCGATTATCACCTGGAAGCAGGTGAAGCAGCATTTCCATGCACGTTTTGTGCCTTACCACTACAAGCGTTCACTAGAGGACAAGTTGACAATGCTGCGATAAGGTTTGAAGTCCACTGGTGTGTCACATGAGAAGGCGACCGCGCATGGGACTTTCCCTTGATGCATGAGCTTCTTGTCGTTCAACCCCTTAGCTTTATGAGGAGATTTTGGTTGATGTTAATTGCTCCATTATTGACCCACAGTCTTTGGGGGATGCGATGTATCCAAACCCATGTGAGAACGAGAGCCACATAGCCAAAGTAAGTGAGAATGATAAAGAGAGTGAGTTGTGTGATTCCACCATATGTGAGGTTGAGAGCATCCCACTTGAGTGTGAGAGAGATACACCAATAGAAAATAGAGAAGTAGATGATAGCCAAAGTGAGGTTATTGCTAAAATTAACGATTTACTCACTACTTGTAGTGTTATTTCTCACATTATGCAGGTTGATATTAAAGAAGATGAGTTGAAAGTTCAACAACCGGCACAATTTCCCCCCATATTTGAAAAACTTGATATAGTGGGTCCTTTTTGTCCATGTATTTTCAAAAGTTGAGGACGACTTTTCTGAAGAAAGGGAGAATGATGTGAATGAAAGTATCGCAATGTATATATCATATACATCCTATGGTTCTTTGTTATGTTAAGTATTTTGTGCAAAACAACGAGAATAACACAACAATTGATTCATACATATATCACGTATATACATTGTTTTCTATGATTAGTACACTTTTAGCAAATCACCATGTGCTAAACGGAAGGAGTTTGGATGATGAATACATATACCATGCATATCGTTGTTTTCTTTGTCTAGCACATTTTGTGCTATCAAAAGCCAGGGCGGATTTTCTTGAAGAAAGAGAGGATGATGCCGGCATCCCAAACACTTATACATCTTCTACTATTGGAGCCGGAGCCAAACCAATTGAGGAGAACCAGGGAAGCTCAAGTCAGGTCTACGACCAGTTCCAGAAGGTCCACGACTAGTCCCAGAAGGTCTACGACCAGTTTCCCAAAGGTCTACTAGCTCTACGACCAGGTCTGCCAGCTCTACGACCAGGTCTACAAGCTCTACAACCAGTTTTCGAAGATGTACGACCAGTTTTCAAAGGCCTACGACCAGTTCTGGAAGATCTACGACCAGTTTGCCAAGGCTTATGACCAGTTCTCAAGCTCTATGACCAGTCTCATGACCAATCTTACGACCATTCTTACGACCAGTCCTACGATCGAATCTATGACTAGGTCCACGATCAGGTCTTAAACAGTACTCGGTGGATGTCGTACTCGGAAGGCAACAATACTCGGTGTGAACAGTACTCGATGTAAACAGTACTCGTCGCGAATAGTATGTTTCGGTTAGGATTTAGAAATCAGAGTCCTTGGCCGACTTGATTAGGTGCGCCGGCCCTAGATTTTGGTAGCGTGACTTCGGGAGGTTCACTATAAATACCACCATGACCCCCCATGTATTTAGAAGACCAGTTTTTGTATAAGATTGAAATATAGCTATTGCTTGTTCTTTCAAACTAGAGTTCACGCGAGAACTTTGAGAGAGAATTGGGCGATCCATTGATTCATCTTGTACTTCAAGGTCAAGCTGTCATTCCATTGGGAATTAGGGGCTTGGCAATCAACGCTTATGGTCTCGTGATGATCAACTATCCAGTGTGTTTTGGGCAATATCCAAAGAGTTGAGTGTTCGTGCATTGGCGCGAGTGTTCAGCTAATGACATCGACTATTTCGCATCATCTATCTACGGTTCTCACTGAGAAGATCGGGCAACCCCCATATCAAGAACACTACGCCGCTGCACTCTCATGCTCTCTCTCTCTCTCTCTCTCTCTCGGTGGCGACTGGAGGGGATTATGGTTTGGAGAGTGGTGCTCGATGACTGGAGGCGGCGCCATGGCAAGCTTTGGGAACTTGAGGTAGGCGGCGACTAGAGGAAGCATGAGGCCAGCGGAATCGGCTCTACCCTCCATCAGCGTAGTTCATGGAGCTTCCACATCACCGATCCCGTACAAGGAGTGACGACTGGAGTATGCTCCAACAATCCATTGCCATTGCAGGGAGAAGGTGGGTAGGTGGATATCGTGTTGCGACTCGAACCCAGCATGGAGGTACATGACATGCATGCAAGCTAATTTGCTGATTTGGTTTTTTGAGGCTTTGCTTATTTGTGATTTGTAATTGAAGGCCGGAGGCTGCAAGCTAGTTTTGGGCATGGTTCGATGATGAGACAACCCCATTCTTAAGGCAGCTTCCACTGGACTTGCGCGATGTTGTTAGGGCGTTGAGAAAGGAGAATGGTGAGCTCAGTGGAGACATTACCTATGCAAGACAAGAGTTGAGTGATGTTGAGTTGAGGCATAGAGAATATGTTATAGCACTGTGATGAAACCGAAGGTCTGATTGTTGGCCCGATTTTTCGATGAGAACGATAGGTTCGGTAGGCGTCGCTCAACTCTCACGATCCTGGCTATGAACACGCAAGGCTCGAAACCACGCAATCGCTGAACTGCTTGACAAGTCGTTATCAACCGTGCACGAATACTCGGTTGACCTGACCACGAAGGTCGATTCCTGCATACACCGAAGAAGCACACAAGAACAAGATAAAGCAATCTGAAATTGCAAATAGGAATTGAAATATTGAATTGAGTTGGGATTTTGAAGCGGTATTATGGTTTAGGGGTGCGACATCCTTAAATAGGGGATGAGGAGTCACACATCTAATAGAACTAAGGGGGTGGGACTAATTTCATGGGTTACTGTTCATGTGAACAGTAATTGCGCCCCCAGGTGGTCTGCCGGCAGATGGGCCAAGTTCAGTATGATTTCAAGGCCCAGATTGGCCCAAACAAGTGATATGATGTCTTGTTTTGATGATTATGATCAGTCTAGAAGAAATTTAGAGGTGAGGCCAGATTCGTTGGAAAGAGGACGAAATAGGCTTTCAATCAAGTACTCGTGGACCTCCAACGGACTCCGTATGTGAAAGTTATGACTGCTTTAAGTTGGTGTTGTCAGGCTGATTCTGGAGGCCGAACTGGATTCCAAAACAGGTCCAGCTCGAACTGCTTGCTTATCTTGGACCAAAACTAACATGGTGCTGCACATATATATATTTCATCATTAGGTAGCATCATATAGTTCATATAATATAAAGACACTCCTAAAAACAAGCTCACCTGATAATTTAAGTGAAGCATACGAGCTCTTATACTTGGAACAGTAAGCATAGCAAATATGGTTGTATCTCCTTATCATCCTCCCTTTCTTGAAAGCAAAGCCGTCCTCGGCATTTGGTAAGCTGAAAATAGGGTAACAAAGAAGCCAAAGTGTATGCATGGTATATGTATATGTCATCTGTTTTAACGGTTCTTCGTTGTTGCACAATTAATGTTAGACGACAGCAGCGATCATAAAAGATCATTGTATTATTACCCCAAGAATAATCATATATGTTAATGAGTAAAATAAAATTTCTCACATAGCAATTGTTGCAACTAGTTTTGCAAATATAAGTGAAGTATTTATGCAATTTAACTCTCTGAAGTTGTAAACTTGCAGTGATATCACATATGGGCAAATCTACAACTTTTAGAATCAAACAAAGTTCATCTATATTATCAGATTTCAATCGAGTAATAAAAAATTCATCTAGCAAGGGTGAAAGGATGTGTAAATTCTTCCATACTTCAACATCTTGATGCAGATTGTCCATACTAGATGGAGCAATAAGAGACGAACACATGGGCATTGAATGATCACTAAATTTTAATTTTCTCTCATAATGAACAAGATTCGGACATAAGAATTGTTGTTCAAAATAGCAAGCTTCAATTCATCCATGTAATCACAAGTTATGCATATTCGATAAACAAGAAATTAATTGTCTACACCATAATCTCCAATCAAATTAAACTTATACCCAGGGGTGTAGGCACTAGACAAGTATTTTGAACATGCGATTTCAGAAATTTTCTCCATAGCATGTGACAATTTCATAGGTGAATTCAACATAATGTAACACAAAGAATCAGTAGGAGAAATTCTAGTCAAAACTTCTTTATGTCTAACCAATTCCACGTGATCATTATATGTGATTAACTCATTACATGAATAACTCAAAACAGCAGGCAATTCAATTATTTCATCACATGGTGCACTCAAGTCGGCAGGTAAATCAACAATTTTATCACATGGTGTACTCAAATCAATGCAGTCTGTATTCTCTACTTGAAATATGTGCATATCAGAATTGTTTTTCACTAATTTTTGCTCTAAAATAGCATGAACAGCGGACAATTGTAGTTCTTCACAAGCATACTCACCTTGAGTGATGATTGCACTATGATCTTTACCTTTTTGGCTCTCCTCAGATGATGTAGGTGCATCCATCTCATCTTCCTTCTGAACCAATGGAGTCGATGGTTCAATCAGCTCATTCTCCTCTTTCACATGGTTCTCAACTTTCAGCAAATTGTTAGTCACAGAAAAAAGACACAAACATAGGTTTGTTATCATGTTCCATATCATCAAGCATTCTCAATTTCTCCTCAATCTGACGTTCAACCTTACAAGCAAGTATAAACAAATGAGGGAGGGAATTATATTATTTGTGAACAAGAATGTCCTAAATTTCTTGATTAAGCTCACTTAAGAATCTATTCTCTGTAGCTTCAGCATGTTCCTCTAAGCCACAACGCAACAAACAAGTTTTCAATTCATGATAGTATTCCCTTACAATTCTACTACATTGTTTTAAACGTTGTAATCTAGCTAACAAATAATCAGCATGATATTTAGGGATAAATTCATCTCTCAAAAGTTTCTTTAATGCATGCCAAATTTGAGGCACTCTTCTATGTCTACGTAAATGCTTCCACCAAAGTATTGCATCTTCAACAAAAATACTAGTGGCAGCTTTAATCTTTTGCTTATCAGACAAATCATAATATTCAAATTCTTTGTCTAAAGCTATCTCCCAGTCAATATAGGCATCATAATCAAATTTACCAGCAAATGAAGGCACAGTGAGTTTAGTTTTACCAGACGTATTATCACGTTCATGTACCTCCCGTGGTGGATAATCGCGTCTCAAGCGTGCATCTTCCTCGTGGACTTTCTTGCACTCCCGTTCAATGGCTCGAAGAAGACGTGAATCTATCTTGTAATTATCCCGTGAACCTCCCATAGTTAGTAGAAAACAAGGGAACAAATCGCAGTGTATATGTCCCTATGAACTACTAGGTTCTGGAGTTTTCAACAGTCGCTCACACTCAAGCTTTTACCAAGTTCTTACAAGCTCTTACCAATGTAGCAAGGAAGTGATACAACCGGTGGTTGGTTCGTGATACTCTCACCTGTGAATAGTCCAACGATTGCGAAGAACGACACCTGCTAAGTTAGTAGAAAGTGGAGCTTGGAAGGCTTCAATATGATAGCAAGGATTAGCAACAATCAAATCAGTAATGCTAGTTGAAAAATTGTTCAAAGTACTAGTCAATGTTGCTGATCATAGCCTAATCAAAGCAAGCTAATCAAAGCCCGATGTAGAGAAGTGTATGTACGCACACGCAATGATCAATGTGACTTGATACAAGCAAGGAAAAGCCTCACAACAAGTGCTGAGAGAGATGCTAGCCAACTATTCAAACTTTTGTAAAGGGCACAAGATTGTTTGCACGACGTAGAACACAAAAGACAGTAATATCGGTGCAATGCAAACAACCCTCTAGATTGAGCAGAAACAATAGCTAGTCTCAAACGATGAAAAAGCAAAGTTTTATATGGCTTATATATACTCTTATGAAAGGTTTCGACGAGATCTATAACTTTGCAGTTGAGGCGAACTCCAAATTCCGAAGGGAAGACTGAAGAAAATAGTAAAAACAGAAACCAAAAACTTGCGACGCGAATTCGGCACCGAAGATGGCCGATTTTGGGGCACCTGGAGGGCGACTAGTGTCTTACATAGAAAAGATGCGCCTCGTCATTAGCTTCGAAACGAGCACGAGCGTCAAAAACAGACACTGTATGCAACATCCAAGACTCCTACAATGAACTTCTAGTATAATTGATAGGAAATCCTCAAATTCGATGACTAAAATTCCAACAATCCAAACAATATCCTCAATCATTAATATCAACATTCCTCACTAATCAATTAATTGCCCAAAAACGATTAACATCACCAATCTTGGATCATCACTAAACCACACCATTCAATTTCACCTACACAATCTTGCAAATTACACAATCGCAATAGTCTAACTATTTGATAATTTCAATATTCCTCCAACATTAACAAATATTTTTGAATAACCATTCACTATAGGTTCTACTACTTGTAACAATATAATCAGTTTTGCCCCCAACAACCGTTATTCCTTTTAGATCCAATTCTCTACAAGATTTATATCACAAAATCAATTCATCCTCCAATACTCCTCAAATAACTTGCAATCCAAGGTCTCACAACATCATATACTTGATCACTACTAACCAGTTGCCAGTATACACTCTATAAGGTTTTGTAAAACATATCGATTATTCCTTTTTCAAAAGAAGAGTTAAATAAAAACAATTTCCAGCACACGGAAAAATGTTTACTACTTGCAAAAAATATAAGACTAAGAGAAATAGTTAAATAGCAATAATCTCAGAAAAGCAAAAGACGAGACCACATTTGAGGGCACAAGCCCTTCAAGAAGAGAATAACAATCTTCCACCAATTAGAATAAACATTGATATTTGAAATATGAGAAATTCGTATGCGAAAAAACATAAAGGTTAAGCATACTTCAATAAGTTGCATGTTACAAAGCTTGACTTCAATTTCAAATACTTCTACTACACTCTTTCCTTTAACAAAGAAAATAATTTTCTTTGATTACAACATTACTTTGCCAACTCAAACAAAAAGAGAGCTTTCAAGACCAAATCACATTAAACACCTAAGAACCAAGGGAACTTTCCAATATGTCACTATGCTCAACTCAATTTCAGTTGCTACAAAAACCATGAACTCCAAAATATCTGTCGGACCCGGGAGTAACACCCCCAAATCCTCTGTGTATTTTTAAGCTAGTCCCATGATCAGTAGCTAGTTCACATAGTAAACAAATGTGGTAACATCCACAATTCGCATAACTTTATTAATAAACAAAGTTAATTACAAGAAAGACTTGCAAGCCAACATTAAACAAACACAACAGAAGACGAAGAAGAAGTAGTGGAGTCCAGCTGATCTGCCACAGGCAATCGACTGGGGTAGCAGCCTAGTCGTTGAGATCCACACCGGTAGTGAAGTCCTTCTCCTATGAAATTTATTTGCATTAAGCAAAGGTGAGTACAACTTCCGTGCTCGCAAGTTACACCCAATAACAGAGTTAATGCATGCATGGATATTATCAAAGGAAGGTTTATAGGGTTATTTGTGTAAAAGCAGTATTTGACATTTTAAATACAATACTAAGTTCAAAAGCAGTTATACTATATCTAAAATCAAATTTCGTTTTTAATCATCAATTCTTGAGTGTAGGATAAACCTCCATACACAAAATGATGAAGGACTAAGCCCTTACACTAGGCTTTTTGCCCGAATTTCCCACATAGAATAAACATCCATGAAATTATTTTTGTCAAAATATTTTTAAAACAAAACATAGTCTAATCTGCGAAAGGCTTTGCTCAGCAAGTTAATGACCGTGGACACGACTATTCGAATAGATTGACACTCTGCAAGATTGTACAACTTTACCCACAAGAGATATCAACTTGTAATGTCCGTTTGATACACTTCTGAAGGTGTGCGACTAAGTGATTATCACAAGGCCTATACAATGCACCATTTCAAAATAGTTATACCCACTAAGGTTTCACTACCATAGGCTTCACACCAAACGATAACCCCCTCTTGTGCCTGTGAGTATTAACAATAAGTCTTCACGACACCCACACAACCAGATGGCACAACCACATCGAAATATTGTAAATTAGTTAGCCAGGTCTGTCCCATACCAGACTTGTGGTAGTATGGAAGGGCCTTAAAATCCGTAGCTCGCAGACTGGTCCTTAATTGACTAGGCGATTTCCAAAACAATCCCTAAGCCTCAACCATTTATTACATTGAGCCCGTGCATAAACTTGCACCCACCAACTATCCGTTTTGTCCAAGTCCAAACCAGTCTTTTATTTTATTTTCCAAAAATCATTTGGAAACTTTTATGGCACACCAATGCTATGGATACAATTTAAACTACATTTGATTTTTGGCTGAAAATTCCCAAAACAAATATTTTTGGTCTAAGCATTGACTAAGCATAATTTTTCAACATGTTCTAGTTCATACTAGTGTACCAACTAGATTTTTACTAAGGTGTCAAAGAATGGCCAATTCAATAACATGATTGGCTATACAATGGAATTGGAGATAACTATAAAGCTTAAAACATGAATTTAAATTACCTGAATATAAATACGCATGTAGTCATAATTTAAAATAGAATTTAAATAATTTGAAATAATGGGATCAAATATTATCAAATATGTAACTTGCCTTGCTTGATTAATCGTTGTTCTTTAAACGACGTCGAAATTTGACTCTCCGAAGTCGTCGAAAATCTATACGCGAAAATAAGCCAAATTCAAAGAAATCCAAAATAAAATCCAAATTAACTCCAAATTAAATACTTTTGGTTTAGTTAGCTAGATCTTGAATTTAAAAATTTGAATCATTGAATTTGAAGCTCGTATGAAGGTGAACGAACTCTCGGAAGATTGAATTTCACATGATATGATGAAATTCTGAATTTCTAGAATTACTAATTTATTTTCCTAAAGGAAAAGGAAAATACCACGTGGGCATTTGACTAGGCAGCCACGTAGGCGTGATGGGGCAGCATGTGGCAGCCATGTAGGCGAGATGGTGGTATGGCGGTGATGTGGCGTGACTTGTGGCATGACGTGGCAGCCGGTGCACGGAAATTGGCGTTCTGGCGAAACGATAGTGAATAGGCGGCCGATGAGGGCATCGTTGGAAAGAGGAGAACGAGATGAACATGGTGCTCACCTTAACGACAGAGGGGCGTAGATGGTTCGCCGGTGGCAATGAGAGAGGCAGCGACCGACGCGGGCTCACGGTGGCGGCTGTGTTCCGGCAATGATCCAGCGAAGGCGAGGGGAGCACGGTATAGAACATCGTGAGGCGAAGCCGGTGATGAACTATTATGAAATTGTAAATTCCTTTTGAATAGAAAGCTAGATAATATTGAGGAGATCAGGCTCGCTGGAGTTCTCGCCGGAGTTGGAGAAGAAGGGCTAGCAGAGGGAGCTCCGAGAGGATTTTAGCAAATCTGAATGGATGTGGGAAATGGGGTGGAGAGGCTATGGTTCAATTTATAGGTGCAAAGGAGTAACGGTTCGGCGGGAATTGCTCGCCGGGGCTATGGTCGGATTTTTAGGTTGTAATTATTGGTTCGGCTGGTACTGTAGCTGCTGGAATATTCTGATGAATCTTCCTTTTTAAAATTCAAAAGACATTAATTAATTCTAGAAAAATAGCAAATTAATTCTGAAAAATTCAAACAAAAAATCACAGATACTAAACACAATATTCTAAACTAAAAGAAAATAATAATAGTAAAAATAATGATTTTATACTTATGGAATAATTATTTTTATATTACTGAAAATTATTTTTAAACTTGAAAAATAGTAATATAGCTCTAAAAATTCTATAAAATTTTAGAGTAGTTAAATAGGGTATTTTGATCTTAAATAAAATATTTTCAATACAAATTTGTTTTTATTTATTAACAGAAATTCATTTTTAATTGCTAGAAATTACAAGAAATTAAAATGGACGTTTGGAAAATAGTAAATAGAGTTCAACAATTCTAGAAAAATTCACAAAAATTCCTTGAATCATTTTGAACTTAATGAAAATAATTCCAGCATAAAGAAGGCTTTTATTTTTGTACAGAAATTATTTTTATTTTTAGGAAAAATATGAAAAACCTTTTTAAATACCAGAAAATTCCAGAAATTAAGTAAAATTTTATTTTTCACTTGAAATCCAATAAAATCCCATAAAAATCAGTAAATTCTATTTTTTATTTTAAAAACAAAGAAATTAAACAATTGATTTATTTTATTTTTAGTAGGAAAACACTTTTAAATTATAGAAAATAAAAAAAAATCTTTTACAACCGAAAAATCCAATAAAATAATAATTTTATTAATTTTATTTTGGTAACAGAACTTTAGGATATTACAAGATCACAAATTCTTTTATTTATAAAATATTCAATATTATCATCACATCCCCTTACCAACAACCATACTAACAACACAAGAATACACTCTTAGGAAGAATCATCATATGCTCATATCCCTTCATAAACTTTTCCAAAGAGACACAATAAATTGCTTCATAATGTTTCTATTATCTCAATAAGATTGCAACTACTTGATCTAGTGAAAACCTAGTGTACAAGTCACAATATTGAAACAAAACTCTTTTAACAAGTTCTTACTATCATATAACAATTTCGCAAGACACACTAATAAAAATCACTTATTAAATTCATCCATTCAAATATTAGTGTTGCTCAACACCAAACTTTAGTGCGCACTAATTGCACTTTAGATACTATCATTAACAATTGACGATTGTATTAATCGTATAAGCAATTTTGACCCTACTTCTATTTGCAATCCCATAAACATTTATAAACACGGATTCAACATTCCACCATATGATCATAAATTAGGGAAAATATTATTAAAGATTTAATAGCATAATCTTGTATGCAACAAGGTCTCACAAAGCGATAAATCAACGTTCATCTAGTTTTTTATACATGTAAATGTAAAGAATATACATGTATACAATTTTAGCATATAAAGAATTATGTAAATCTAGCATTTATATAAGATCATCAAGTAGTTGAATAGCAGATAAATTCCATATTAATATCTACTATGGCAATAACCTAACACCTCTTTAACTTAACCATCCCGAATGGTAAGATTAAACTAGAGAGACCAATTAATAAATTTTATCTCACAAGTTTAGAAAATTAAACAATTTTAATGATTAATCTAGTTTATCAATGATCCACACTTCTTAACAATTCATAGGTTCCAAACAGTTATGGACAGACTCTTATTTAAAATTTATCATGTAGCGAAAAAAAAGACAACACCAAATTAACCAATTTCACTTCTAAGGATGTTAATTAAGAATAATCTAGTACAACGCTGCTAACCCAACTGGATAACCCATACTATTCAATTAATTTCTTTAATTACAATATCTCACTTAACCATGATAAGATATCACTTTCTTTCATAGAGAGAGGCATCAAGCTTCAACACTCAAATTACTCCAAAAGAATTACGTAGGATCAAAGCTTCCACATGTTAAAGAACTTGTGAAAGAAAACTTTTATTATCCAAAATACCAAGCTAACCAATAAGTCATGTTTCCCAACAAGAAAAACAGAACTCTCATGAAAAAATCAATCTTGCAAATTAACAGCGTTCACAAGAAACAACAACAGATCAACAACCGGAAGGACAAATAATCGCTTTATGGAACCAATAAAGACCATTGGAAACCTATCAACTGCATTGTAACCACTGACACAAGATAAATTCATCAACCACAACTATAACAAGAATAACCAAATGCAAACTCAAGGAAGAGAACAACTTTTCTAAAGAAACTCACCCTCAACACCTGTAACTAAGTTACCCGGGGTAACCACTTCACTATCTCCATACCACGAATGGTGGTAAAACCTGACCATACCCATGGCCACAACCACGATCATCACCCATATCAGATATATAATCAAATTATAAGTATACAGAATCATATCATAACATAAAGTAATGCGACATAACGGAAACGTAAATGTAATGCTTGACCTATCCCCATCCTATTGTGCACAATGTGTCAAGTTCTAAGTTAATTGACCATTAACAAATTTTAGTTAATTTTACTAGTCCTAAATTTTTGTTAGCAAATTAAGTTTACCTAAGTTCTTAATCTATTCACCACGGACCTAAAGTCCACTTTGATACCAACTGTAACACCCCGGCCCAACACTGAGTCAGGAATGCCCACTAAATTACCTTAACTACTAATTTAAACTACTTGTTACATTAAATTCTAGCAAACGCATAATGAATAAAATCCCATCCACATGACATAATATGAAACAATAAAGACATTTGAACAGGTTAATGATAAACACAATAGATAGTGATACTGAATAAGAAACAAAATAGAGAATAAACAAGCCAACGAATGAATAATCGAGTTATAACCAACACCTAAACCTAATCAATAATTATCAAGTCCTAGAAGGAATTATTCATCACACCAAAGTAAATGTTCACATGGCCAATTAAATCATTTCAGTGTAAGTAGTGTGATTGTCCATGTGTGCTAGCCATCCCCATGCGAGATTGTAATACTTTGAAATGCATTAGTGAGAGAACGAAAAGGATTAAAAGGGTTTATTTGAAAATTCATCAAAACCTGGGCCATGGGCTTTCGGCCCACGACACCAAGGCCTATCATGGGCCAGCACCTTAAGAGGGTCCATGGGGCAGCAGCCAACCCTAACCCCTGCCCCCTTGCGCCACCAACCCACCCCCTTGCAGCAGCCGCCGCTACTTGCTGCTGCACCACCGTCCCTATTGCTGCGTCGTGCCACGCCGGTCGCCGGTGCTACTGCTGAGGGGAGAGGGAGGCCAGGAGAGGAGAGGAGAGGAGAGGAAGAAGGAAAAGAGGAAGAAAGAGTGGAGGATATCGTGGGAAATCGGTGATCCTCATCGTGGTCTCCAAGGGTAACGATCTGAAACCCTATAGGGTTTCCCTAGGATAATCGCTATTCAGTTTGTAGAACATTAGGTCAATGGGAAGAGTAGATGAGTTTCTGTCCAAGTTCATCAGGATTAGGTGTTAGGACCCCGGGTAAGCAACCCCGAGACCCTCTGTGCACACTAAACTAGTCCCATGATCAGTTGCTAGCTCGCACAATTGCAACATAGATGACATCATATCCATACAACAAGATTAACGATGAAGAAGGTAATTAATATTAGTTAACAGCAAAAGGACCTTACGGTCAAGGTTTATAGAATTTGCCACGTAGGGCTAAAGTCAACAGAGTACAACTTGCAACGGAGAAACAAAACAACTCGTAGAGGCCATCTGACATGCCCATAAGCAATCGAGTGGAGGACGCGGCCTAGTCCGCATGGTCTTCGAAGTAATCCTCCTTGTAGAACTCGGAGCTCCCTAGTTCTTCTTCGACGACTTATCAACAAAAGGCGTATAGCCATGAGTACATAAAGTACTCAGCAAGTTGTAGGGAACAGTATGCAAATAGTATTCATGCAAAGCTTGACAAGAATAGCTTTATGTTTAATTTGCAAAAGCATAATTGACATTAGATACAATAAGTAGATTGTAAAGCATATTTTGAAAGGTTAATACATAAGTAATCAAGTTTCTTTGAAACAACTTGTGAACACCATGTTCACTTCCCAAACCACTCGTGAACATCTTGTTCACTCGTGGCCAACCACAACAACAATTTTGAGAAAATCTACCCCTCGTGTGAAATCACCAGGCATTGTCCATAACTGGGGACACGGCTATTCGAATAGTTTTACACTCTGCAGAGGTTGTACAGCTTTACCCACAAGACACGACTTCTCTAGTTTGTTTGGCATCCGTTGATACCACCGCTCACTACCTTAGGTAAGCGGTCTAGAGCACGTGATAAGGCCTTTACAAAACTCTATTTTGACTCGGTTCTGCTCGCTAATGATTCGCCTTCCTAGCCCCCTCTTGCGCTATTCATCAACCCAAATAGAACCAACTCAAAACATTGCTAATTATTTAGCCAGATCCACCCCATAATAGACTTGTGGTTGCATGGTAAGGCTCGGATCAATGGCGCACACAGTTAAGTCCTTAGTGATTGCTCAAGCGAGACTACCTCAACCCATGTGCCTCGCGCACCTAAGTGCCTCTCGCACCCACCTTTGCCAACAACCACTAGCCCAAGCATAAATTATTTTGTTTAACCCGGCCAAATGACAACCCTTGTCATGGCACAACAAATTTTAATAACAGTGACATCGCACCACAATTGACACAACCGTGATCTCGCACCATAGTTGCACAATAGTGGTATCGCACCACGATTCCATATATTATTAAATCAAATTTAACATCATTGAATCAGGTGATCGAGAGACCATCGCATAACTAAAGTAGGACTAAGCATAATACACACCCATGTTGGTATCACAATAATGTCCAACTAAGAATACCCAACCTATGGTGTCCAAGGGTACATGTCAACATGTCGATCACAAATATTCAAGGAGTCATACTGTCGAGTTGGTATTCAGCTAATTCCCAAACTATTTTTCGTACAAATAGCCATGTGTGTTGATATAAAAACAGTATAATTTTGTAAACTGGGTACGACATGATCAAAGGTCTACGACTTGCCTTTGTTGAAGAGGTGAGATGCTTCGGTCGTGGTCGTTGGGTCCAAGAACTCTTCGGAAATGCTGGAATCTACACGTGCGAAAAGAGCCAAATAAATACAACAAATCCCAAGGAACCAAACTAGAACCAAAAGAAATGTACGAGATTTAGAAGAAGATATAAATTTGAATCACTCTGATCGGAGTTCAAACAAAGGAGAATTTGAAAGTTCTGAAATCCCAAGGTCGGAAGGAGGCTTGACTACAGGTGGTCGGAAGGAGGATGTGACTGGTCGAAAGGTTTAGACAAACTAGTCGAAAGGAGGTTGAAAGAAGGCTTCGACTACTAGGTCCAAAGAAGGATACGACTATTCAATGTGGTCGTAGGAGGGATACGACTACTCAACATGGTCGTAGGAGGAATACGAGAAGGATACGACTACTCAATGTGGTCGTAGGAGAAATACGACTACTCAATGTGGTCGAACGAAGAAAGAAGGATTCGACTGCTGTCGGGCCTGGGAGCGAAGGATCCCGGATCCTCCGTGTATTCCACACTAGTCCCAGATCAGTAGCTAGTGTACACAGTTAAACAAGAAATGATAACACAACCATAGAGCACCTTTCATTGAAATAATTAGAGTTGGTACAAAAAGGGCATAAAGCCAACAAGCAGATTATAGCGGAAGCAAAAACAACAAGGTAGACCACACAATTTGCCACAGGCAATCGTCTGGAGGGTGCAGCCTAGTCGTCCAAGATCTCGATCTCCTCGTAGCATTCTTCCCCTGGTCAATAATTAAATTAAGCAAGAATGAGCACAATAATCATGCTCGCAAGTCACACCCGTCAAGTAACAGATTATAATGCTTGCAAGGATATCTCAACGGAAGGCTTATAGAGTTGATTGGCATAAAGCCATGTTTCTTTCCAAATACTTGTACTAAGTTCCACAACGGTTATTTTATACTAAAATTTATTTTCTAAAACTCAAGTTTTATAGTCAGATAACATTCATCAACAAGTGGTGAAGGATATCCTCTTATCACAAGGCTAACCGCCCAAAATCCAATTGGATAGAAATCCAAAACCATTTGATGAAGTCTTTTGAAAACAAAAACCAAAATCTAACTTAGAGTGGCTTTGCCTGCATGTCCATGACTATGGACACGGCTATTCGAATAGTTTTACACTCTATAGAGGTGTACTGCTTTACTCACATGACACGACTTCTCTAGTTTGTTTGGCATCTGTCGATACCACCGCTCACTACCTTAGGTGAGCAGTCTAGAGCACGTGAAATGGAGTTCACAAAGTGCCATTCCACCACAGTCCCCCCTCGCTAAGGTTTCACCCCCTTTGGATAGAAACCCGCAGGGTTCAGGCCTTCTCTTGCGTCAGGTGGGAATACATAAAAGTAGGTTGTAAACGACACCCACGCAACCAGATGGAACGACAACGGTGAAATATTGTAAATTAGTTAGCCAGGTCCCGCCCATTCGCGACATATGGTAGTACGATAAGGCGTAGCAAAATACGCTCGAAGACCAGTCCTTAACTGACTTGGGCGACTTTCACAAAACCCTGGGAAACCCTGGGCCTCGACCATAGAAATGAGTCGATCCCGTGCATAGATATGCACCATCCAAGCATCCATTTCGCCCAAGTCCAAACCAATTTTTATTTTGTTTAACAAGGAAAATTATTTTATAAACTTCTATAGTAAAGACAATACCATAGCAACATTTTAAATCATAGTTGAATTTGTGGCTAAATTCCCTAATGTAAATATTTTTGAGCTGAGCTTTGACTAAGCATAAAGTTTTTGCAACAAGTCCTAGTTCATACTAATGTACCAACTAGCTTTTAACTAAGGTATCAAGGGTGATTCAAACAACAGTCAAGTGTGGATGTACAAAGGAATTAGGAATAACTATAAAGTTAAAACAAGGATTTAAAGTACTTGAATAGAAATACACATGCAGTAATAATTTGAAATAGAATTTAAATAATTTGAAATACTGGGTTTCAATATGATCAAGAGTATGACTTGCCTTGCTTGAATTCTTGAGGATCTACTTCTTCGGAGTACTTGGGTTCTCCGGAGTCATCGAAATCTACACGCGAAAACGAGCCGACTTCAAATAAACTTCAAATAAATATAAATGTAATCAAATGAACTCCAAATTAAATAATTTTAGTGTAGATAGCTAGATCTAGAAGTTAGATGGATTTAGAAATTTGAATCGCTCGAATCGGATTTCGAACGGGCTCTTGGAAGTTTGAGAATTACTTGGTCGGAAGAAGGTTCAACTGGTCAGAGGGAGGTTCGACTGCAGGTGGTCGGAAGGGGGTTCAACCAACTGGTCGGAAGGCTTAGACTACCTGGTCGAAAGGAAGTTTCAACTGGTCGGAAGGTTGATTCGACCACTGGTGGTCGGAAGGTGGCCGAATGTAGGCTTCGACTACCAGGTCGAAAGAGGAATACGACCACTCGACGTGGTCACCTCCGCGTCCTCCCTTGTCCGCGCCGCGTCACCTCCCGCCTCTGTCACACCAGCTGCCGCACCCGCTGCCGCCACTACTCCCCCTCCCAGGCCCTCTCGCCACCTGCTTCCGTCCTCGCCGCCGTGAAGTTTGCCGCTGCCCATACCTCCCTCTCCTCTCTCAGCCCTCCCCGCACCTATTTAAGGCGAGCACCGGGTGCCCCGCCCTCTTCTCTCTCGTTACCCTCTACTCACTCTCTACCTCTCGCTCTCCTCCGCCCCCATTTTAAGCTTCTCGCCGTCGACCACCGCGCGACGCCGCCGCCGTTTGCGCTGCCACCAAGGCTCCTTAGCCGCCTCCGACCCCACCTCCGGCATCGCAGGAGCACGGGACTCCTTGTGCGCGCCTCCCCATCCCCGAGGGCCAGCTGGATCATCACAGTCATCTTCACCCGCCGCCGCCTCTGCTTTTCGTCCTCGCCGCCGGCCTCCCCGCGCCACTGTGTCATCGAGACCACGTGCACTAGCCTCGCCGTGAGCCCCTCTAGCCACCGGTACTATCACCGCCGGCCATCTCCCAGCTAAACGCCGGTGACCATTGGGCCAAGTGCGTCGCCGCTCGGGTGCCTACGTGGCAGCTCCACGTGGGGCCTAGTTAGCACCACGTCAGGTCCTCTGCCTACGTGGCAGCCACGTGGCACCAATGTGGCTTTTTTCGGGTTTTCCCGTTGAAAAATAATTCAACCAGAAATAAAACCCTAGGGCTGACGTCAGCTGGCACAGTAAATCCATTTTCCTTTAGAAAAATAATTTAGAAAATCAGGAAAATCCCTTTTTCTTGATTTCTTGTAATTTCAAACTTCCGAGGGCCATATCTTCCTCATTCGAACTCCGATTCGAGTGATTCAAATTTCTAAATTCATCTAAATTAATTATCTTTCTGTTAGTGCTTATTTGGTATTTATTTGGAATTTATTTGGGATTGTTTTATTTATTTGGCTCTTTTCGTACGTATAGATTCCGGTGTTTCGGACGAATTCTTGGACCCGGCGACTGAAGCATCGCAACACTTCAACGAAGGCAAATCGTAGACCTTTGACCATGTTGTACCCACTTTATAAAACTATATTGTTTGATATAAATCTACATTGTTAGTTTTGTATTAAATAGTTTCAGGAGTAATTAATTGCCTAATTGTTGTATGCCTCCTTGAATAATTGCTATCGACATGTTTCCTTGAATGACATAAATCCTTGGACACTATAGGATGGATTATTTTAGTTGGACATTGATGAACTACCAACATGGGTATCATATTATGTTTAGGCATGCTTAGTCATGTGGGATTCATGATCATATATTCATAAATGATTAATTTTGACCTAATAATATATTGAATTATGGTACGATACCATTATTGTGCAACTGTGGTGCGAGGTCACAGTTGTGTCAATCGTGGAGCGATGCCACTGTTATAAAATTTGTGCCATGGCAAGGGTCGCCATTGGTTTGGGTGAACGAAAATGATTAATGCTCGGGTGGGTGGTCAGTGGCAAGGGTGGAATGCGCGAGATAATGTGTAAGGCACATTACAGGGTGCGGGAGGCACTTAGGTGTGCGAGGCACATGGGATGCAGAAAGCCTCTCTGAGCAACCACTAAGGACTTAACTTCGTAAGCTATTGATCTGGGCCATACCGTACAACCATATGTCCAGGATGGGGTGGACCTGACCGACTAATTAGCAATATTTTGATTTGGTTCTGTTTTGGTTGGGAACGGTGCAAGAGGGGGCTAGGAAGGCAAATCCTTAGCGAGCAGAACCAGGTCAAAACAAAACTTTGTAAAGGCCTTGTCACGTGCTCTAGATTGCTTACCTAATATAGTGAGTGGTGGTATCGACGGATGCCAAACTAACTAGAAAAGTCGTGTCTTGTGGGTAAAGCTGTACAACACTTAGGTGTGCGGGTGATGACTTTTTTGATGTGGAAGACTTTTAATTAGCTAGATATTTAAATTATTATATATCCATGTAACCATGTTAGTATGTGCTTGGATTAGAAATTGTTAGGATTACTAATTTGCTCTTGCCTAATTGCATATGTTTTACTTGTATGCTATATAATTAGCTACGTTTTCATTTATATCGTCCTCCTATTGCTTATATGTGTGCCAATAGTGCCATCCTGTTGATGCTTCGCTTAGCTCGTCTTGGCTCACGAGCTGCTCATGAGCAACTCGAGCTTTTATCGAGTCGAGCTGAGCTGAGTTTTTAGCTCATTAGCTTAACGAACCGAGCCGAGCCGAGCTACTTTGTTAGCGAGCTTGAACAAGCCGATAGCCAACCCTAGATAGGGCGGAGCTCAGCCAGACGTCATGTCTAAGCCGAGATTGTGAATCGATGTGCTAAAGTAATATGATTTGTTTGACCGTCGCAACGCACGGGCACTCGGTTATTATGATTGATTAGCCGAGTGCTCGTGCGTTGCAATGGTTTCAAATAAACATAATATAAAATATTAATTTAGAAAACCAATATCCAAAAGGTTATTATTCTACAAATGAAAGTTTCATATATTATTTGTATATGATCAACAAGCCACGTATAATCTTATCATAAGCCACATGCACAAAATAAGTTAATTATCCATGTAAGATCATTCAAGTAACTTATACATGTATACATAAATGTATCCACAAAAAATCCTACCAATTCAAAAAGTGAGGAGGAGAGATAGTAGATGGCAGACTTACTTATCATCACTAAGTCCTCTTTTTATAATAGTAAAGAATTTAGCTTCAAGCGGGTGAATATAAGAAAAGTGAGCATGACACAGCTACACAGGTATAGGCTATAGCAGGCCAGCAGGCCCGGTCTCAAGAGCCTTAGGATTGGCCGGAAAAAAAAAACTGTGTATAAAAAGGCCCAAAAGAAAGCTGGCAATAAAGACTTCGGTACGGTCCATTATGAACACCGTTGACGTGCATTGGCCGTTCCCTTCTGTCCTTAGGCATATCTATCAGTGATTCGACCTTTTCATTGTTAAGATGACCCGGTAGAAAGAATCAAGATGACCATTTTATAGGAAGAAACTGCATTCAACATTAGGGTTTGTCACAGTAAAACACGCACTAACATCGATCGGATGGAAAACGTCGAGCATGATTGGAACAAGTAAAGAAAGAAGTGCTTGACTTTTCTTTCAGAGGAGAAACGTCGATAGTTTCGGCATGACCACGGTGTTAAGGTCCACAGATCTTCTCTCATTTATAATTCAAGGTCCTATTCAACGTCGAGGCGGTGACCGTGATATCGATGTCGGCTGCTACTTGTTAGGGTCGTTTGTCACAGTAAAACACGCACTGACATCGATCGGATGGAAAACGTCGAGCATGAGAGGAAGTAAAGAAAGAACTGCCTGACTTTTCTTTCAGACGAGAAACATCGATAGTTTCGGCATGATCACGGTGTTAGGCTGCTCCCAATGCTTCATCTTAGCAAGTATCTTAAGGCTGTTATATAAGCAAAAGTCTGATGTGTTACTGCAATTAAGGAAGAAAGAAAGCAGATTAGTATCTTATTTAGATACCACTTATACACAGTATTCTAGGTAGAAATACTAATAAAGACTCTATATCAAAAGCTTAAGATACATCACTTTAAGATACCATGCATTGGAAAGCTGGTATTTAAATGCCTTTATATAATAAAAAACTATAGTAAAAAACCACCAATTGAGAGCAGCCTTGAGGTCCACAGATCTTCCCTCATTTATAATTCAAGGTCCTATTCAACGTCGAGGCGGTGACCGTGATATCGATGTCGGCTGCTACTTGCTTCGGCACGTCCATTTTGACATATACCTCAGTTCACTTTTCATTCATACTAGTAATATATGTTCATAGAAGTAACACTGCTAGGCCTAGCTACCAATAGCAGTACATTTTATTTTTTGAAAGGTGATAGCAGTATACTAGTACTATACAGTAGTACTTCACTAACTTTGTGTTGAAGTAACGACAGATGCATCATAATATAGTAATGGCGGCTTCAAGTTCAACACGCACGTACGTACCGGTACTAGAGCGGCTGACATAAATTGTAGTATGGCCAAGCCCCCAGCGTCATCTTGCCGCTGCCGGTCGATTTATGTTGAAGTATAAATAATTTGTCTGTTTTTCTCGTAAGTTTAATTAAGTTTTTTAGTGAATTGGTTGGTGCATGCAACTTAATATGATATCAGAACAAACGATTTAGGGTTTGCTTCATCCTACTTCCTTGCCGACCATGGGTTCTTCCTCTATCTCTTCCGCTGCCCCTCCCTCCACATCTCCCACCCTTGGCGATGGCTCCACTGACTCCAACCCAGCGCCACTGGAGCACATGTTGTAGGCCGTCAATGTGGCTTCGATCAAGACCCACATACCCGTCGTGCTTGATCTCAAGGCGTCAAACTACACCAAGTGGCGTACGTACCTTCTTCACCGCCATGCTCGGCAAGTTTGGCTTGCTACACCACATCGATGGCTACGCCTATCCCCACCTCAACGACATCGGCTAGGCACAACAAGATTTCACCATCTTGACTTGGTTGTACAGCTCCATCTCGAGCGATGTTCTTGACCTCATCATAGAGCCAACACTACTACAAAAAGTCTAATACTGGACGCCTCATCACAGACGGTTTTGCAAAACCATCAGTGTTAATGGTAATCACAAACTATTTTACCAGCGCGATCGTGTCTATTACTGGATACGCTAAGAACAATCTATGATGAGCTAATATCACAGATGGTTCGCATTAAGAACTATTTGTGAAGTATCACAGACGGTTCGTATCATGAATCGTCTGTGATAAGTATATCATCACAGACGATTTATATTAAAAACCGCCTGTGACTTAGAATTTTCCTTACTATGTGATTTTACCATGGCTTGCGAAAATTCTGGTCATCACAGACGGTTTTTTTTTATGAAATCGTCTGTGAAGTATTATAGTCATCACATACGGTTTTTTATATGAAACCGTCTGTGATTCGCAACGTGTGAGGGCAAAAAATTTAGAACACGTGCGTGGGAGGCAAAATATTTTGGCACTGTTTTTATATATTATAGCCACCCCAGTCTTGTCTTCCATCAGTCTCTCCCTCTCCCCTCCCCACGTTGAGCTTCGGTGACCACCCTCGATTCCCCATCACGGTGCGGCGAGGAGACAGCCAACGACGAGGAGGAGGAGGGATGCGGAGGAGCTCCTTGTCTACTGCAGGAGGTAGACTGCCGGAAGGTACGTACACATCCCCAAAACATACATAATTTGCTGGTTGTTTATTGTAAAAAAAAATGATCTTAATTTTGTGTTACCTAAGGTCAGAGCACCGTCGGAGGTTTTTAGTCGTTTTCCTTCCTTGCCGGCGAGTTTGAGTCGAACTCGGACGACATGTAAGAACAACTTGTGATATGCTGGTGAGGTACAGAGAGGAGCTCACAAGACCAATCCAAAAAGCCGATGAGTTCTTCAGGAGCTTAGAGGCACAGATGATTTCTAACTAGTTTAACTTTGTAACTTTATTCTTTTTTTCCCATTCGGAGAGGATGTTGTAAAACCTTTTGGTTTTCCTTTCCTATAATGTGTTTGCTATCAGAATTTTACTTGGATTTTAGTTGTCATATGGAAACTACTGTCCAGCAATTGATTGGTTTGGCTAAAAATCTAAATTTTTTTGCAATAGAAAAAAACTATCACAGACGGTTTTTAATAAGAACTGTTTGTGATAATTACTGTCACAAACGGTTCTTGTTCAGAACCGTCTGTGATGACCGCCTGTTATCACAGACATATAAATCCAGACGGTTCATAAACCGTCTGTGATGACGGTTTAGAACCGTCTGTGATGACCCTTTGTGTAGTAGTGCCGAACAGTCATCATTTGCACTCTGGACAAGCGCATAATCTGTCTTCCATGACAATAAGGAGACTCGCGCCATCTATCTCCAGACCAAGTTCAACTCGTTGGTCCAAGGTGATATCTCGGTCACCGTCTACTGTCAAAAGCTCAAGACATTGGCCAACACCCTCTGCGACGTTGGTCATGCTGTTGCCGACTCAACACTCATCCTCAACACACTTCGTGGCCTCAACCCGATGTTTTCCAATGCTGCGTCGATCATCGGCATGACCACTCCGTTTCCCTCCTTCGTCAGCGCGCGATAGATGCTCCTTCTCGACGAGATATGTTTTGACAATGCCGCCAAGATTGCTACTGCCATTGCTCTCCTTACCGCCACCTCAAGGTAGTCCGAGCGGTAGCCATCTTATGGCAACCGTGGCAACGGCTCCGGCAAGTCCGGGCGCTTCGCCAAGAAGAACGGGAAGAAGAAGACGGTGCTGGCATCCTCTCCAACCCCTCACACCATGTAGCCGTCTCTCAATCCTCACGTCTGTATAGTATCAGAGCCGAGAAGTCTTGAGTTAAAGACCCAGTTGACGCACTTTAAATAATAATTGCAACACACTTCTATTCCACATCTTAGGCCTGAGAGTGCGTATACGTGAAGGGATTGTTAAAGTATAAGTGAATTGTTTGTCTTTTCTCATAAACTTAAGTTTTTTTGATAAAATTGATTGACACATGCAACTCAATTATCCATACTATCTCTACTTTTCAGAATACCCCTATTTGTCTGTTTCTGTGGCACTGTACAGTTGACATCAGATACTGTTATGGGTCTCTGGCAAAACAAATGTCGAATTAATTGAACCACCAAACAAAAGCTAGCTTTGGTCGGCTTCAGTCTTCTGTACACCTGAGCTACGGTCAAAGCATATACTACCAGTTGGTTGTTAGTATATATAATTCTATCAAACCGAGGAAAAAAATATCGATCGATCGATCGAGCTGCAGAAGCATGCAGCAGCTAGCAGGCATGGCACGAATACTTTTTATACTGACGATAGACTGTCGCGACTGGACTGCAGCAGAAATGAAGCCTAACGACGCAAAAGATGAGGACGGCCTAAATTTCGGGCTGCTAATGTTAGTCACGTACGGAAAAGGAAGCTCTTCTCTCATGCGATTAGCCGTGCACATGCCCTGCCCTGTCAGCGTGTACCAAAGATCAATGAATCAATGATGATGTGCTACGATGCACACCTGTGGTCTTAATCGGAGCCACTGTTTGTTCAAGAGAAATATACGCGTTGGGGGTGCGGAAATGCGAATATGCGATGGTCCATCTGAAAGGACCTACACCTGAAATCACAGTCCTACGCTGTGCATCAAGATTGGTGCTAGGTATTGTATTTTTAGAAGTATAAGCATAGATTAATCCTTGTATTGTTGCATTGCAAGGGAATTATTGAATATTAATCTTACACGAGATGGTACTTCCTCTATTTTGAATTTTGAATTTCGAATGACGCCTTTTGATCTACACCTTGTGAATTTAGTGAACACGTACATAAACGAATACACCCAATTTTGAACACAAAAAACTTCAACAATCATTAGAACTGTACAATAGATACCCTTGAATTCTACCATACATGTATTCTACATGACAATTTACATATTTTCACACATTTCACGAGGATAAATACATGGGTCAATGCCTTTAATATCTTGAATTTTATAGATTTGCATGAAATTATCAATAGAAATCAACAATCACCAGCGGTCGATTGACCCCACAGTTACATCTATGAAAAAGAAATCAACAATGGCCGTACATCGACGCCACAGACACCTCCAACGACCGTCCATGACGACATGCACATCTGGAGGTCGGCGAGAAGGAAGAGAGAAGGGGATGGGTGAGCACGACATGCACAACCGTGGTGGGTCGGTGGCGACGTGGTCCAGGCATCTACGGTGGCCCACGATGTCCTGCACCTCCAACGGCCCCGCCGCTAACATGCACATACACCATGGAGAGAGAGAGAGATGGAGCACAGCAACGATCATGGGGGCAGAGATGCACCACGGCATACTACTACAGAAAGTCTCATCCCAGACGGTTCGAAAACGTCATCACAGACGGTTTTCGAACCGTCTGTATTTTTATGTCTGTGATAACAGACGTTGAGCCGTCTGTGATATGTCCGCTATCACAGACGGTTCTATTTACCAACCATCTGGGATATTACATATATCACAGACGGTTCTATTTACCAACCGTCTGGGATATTACGTATATCACAGACGGTTAGTAAATCCTAGACGGTTCTATTTACTAACCGTCTGTGATATCATGCATATCCCAGACGGTTGGTATATAGAATCGTCAGGGATAACCGAAATATTACAGACGGTTCTATTTATCAACCGTCTGGGATATGCCTGATATCACAGACGGTTCTATTTACTAACCGTCTGTGATATCAAACATATCCTAGACGGTTGGTATATAGAACCGTCTAGGATATACGTAATATTCCACACGGTTGGTAAACAGAACCGTATGTGATATGTGTAATATCCCAGACGGTTAGTTAATGGAACCGTCTGTGATATACGTCATATCACATATGGTTAGCAAATAGAACCGTCTATGATAGTTCTGTATACCTAACTATTTTTTTTGCTTTTCGGCTAGCCTCAGGAATTGCTAGCCATGCCCTCTGAAAACAAGCAGGCAGAAAATATACATCATAGATGAATCAATCGTTGACAACTCAAAATGATCATTTACAATATGTATCAAGTATTGTCGCTAGTGTTATAGTTGAATTACAACTACTCAAAGTGAAGGTCGTTCAGCGGTGTCGACGGAGTAGTGAAACTCTCGTCGGCATTAATGATCTCTGTCTTGATAAAGCCGCAGAGCCTCCCTCGAACCTCCAAGATCTCTCGCATTAAGAGTGCATCTAAATCTATGTTCGAACCCTGTCACTAGCAAGAATAAAGTAGTAAGCATGTATTCAAAATTTATAATTAGGAAATAATTATTGCGAGAGGTCTACCTTGGGATCCTTCAACTTAGCACTCGTGAGTTGTTGCATATGATGGCAAATATAGAATGCACAATCTTCTTGTTTTTGCTGGCGGCACTGCAAAAATAGAATTACATATTATAGTCAGTTCGAGACGCATTATTACGAAGTATGATATAGGATTATTGTGTTGTAGCATGTACCGAAAATCACATCCTGTGTTGCAGTGTGGCACTCGATCCCCTATATGCCCCTCCTTTGGCAACATAGGCGATGAACGACCTACATGTTTCTAAAAAGTTTACCTCAGCCATTTCAAATGAAGGAAGACTAAAATAGAGTTATATATGGAGGAAATGAGCATACCTGTCGAGTATTTCTTGCACAAGGGTGAAGTCGTGGGTTACCTTGAGTAGGGAATCAATCTATATTACCTTGTTCCTCTTTGGTACAATGACTAAAAAGATCTAGTGGTTCCTACTCATATATGTCGCTATAGTCATTAAATCTAAGTTCGTGCTGCGTATAAAGTATAAATGAAATTTGTATAGCAAGTAGTGAAGCACTTACTTCTGGTTGTAGGGCACAATAATGTAATCCTTGTCGTCCTGAGCAAGCAATGCTGTCGTTATGTATTCCACGACGTAGGATGCGTCTACCAAGATGGTTTGCTCAGAGACCATGTGTAGGTCGAGGAAACCCACCAATCCTTTCAATTGCTGGGCATTTTTCATCATGTATCTATACATAAACAATGAGTCGTTATATTAATTGATATTACGTGAATGTAGAACTTGATTGTATACACTTACAGTGTCCAGCATCGTAGAAGTGAGGCATCGAGCTTTGAGGTTGAATAGGTCAAATAAGTCGTCGAAGCCCACGACGAAGGGGGTCGGCTCGTGGAGGAAATGCTCCTACGTGTATTTGACGGTGATTCCATCAGCGCACCCTTTCTCTTTGGTCTTCTGCATGTATCAGGCATGCAAACCCTGACAACTTAATCCAGCGTAGACTAATACTGTGGTGGTCACCAACGGACTTCCGAAGGATTATTTCTTAGGGTTGGGAGGCAGAGGCTCCTTAATGTTCTTCGATTTCGATTTGTCCTAAACGACTTGGCTGCTATGCGTCTTCCTGTGAGACGACTTGGGAACTGATACGACGACATGCTTTTCTTGTTCCTTCGGTGTCTTCTCCATGGGAACCGATGAGACGGGCTTCTGAAGCGAAGGTTGAGGTGGAGTCACCGATGAGGTGGGCTTCTGAACCGATGAGGCGGGCTTCTAAATCAAAGGTTGAGGTGGCATTGCAGGGTCTAGGGTGATATCCTTCTTGAGGCACTAGATAAAACTGTACGCAGCACCCCCTAGTATTCTGATGTCTTCGTTCGAGCAAATCTCCAGTAGGACAACCCTAAAATTATCATGTACCATGTCCACCTGGACCCTAGCGTAACCCTGCGCCACCTGGGCATCGTGCTGCACTGTCCCTTCCTGGCATGGATACGCTACCCCCCGCCCAACCTCAATAGACATGGCCCAACCATCCTCACTCGGAGCGTGCAGGGCGTCGGCTCCTACAAAACGATACGCAATTAGCTAAGGTGTCCTGTAGGTCTATCTTTAGAGCATTCTAGAGATGTACATTACCTTGATGTCGTCGATAGGTAATTGGACGTCATGTTCAAAATTTTGCGTGGACGTGACGCTACTCTTATGTTGAGGAGGACTGGCTCCCAAAATAACGGGGGCAACTTGCGACTGGTTGAGGAGTAGGAGTTGATTCACCTGGTCCTCCAATCTTGCTATCTTTTCTTAAAATTTTGTAGTAAGCACCTGTTCTAACACTGTGTCGTGCTCGGCCTTGGATCTCTTCCTACTCCTATACGTGCAGTAGTCGTATGCGAATCCATCCCTCCAAGTTACGTAAACCCCTTTGCCTCACGTGCGACTCGGGTGCTCCTTGTTTCCCAGGGCCGTAGATAGTATATCCTTCTCCCTGTTTGCTTGGAAGGAGCCTTCGGAACATGCAGAAGTCAATTCATACTGCAAGAGGTCATCATGTTATTATAGACACTATGGAGTTATAGACTTATTAACAACTAGGTAGTTCGACATATTTACCACACGTTGAGCCACATCCTGATCTGCCGGGTTTGTGAAAGAGAATACACCTGAAGACGTGGCTGGTACCCTCGCTCTTAACCAGGGTCGAATGCGCTCGTCTGAGATCTCAGCAAATGGACCTGTTCCGTTCTTGTCCTCCGTCGCCCATTGCGCGGTTTTACACGCGTACCCAGCGGTGTCGAGTCTGCGGGGGTGAGTGTTTCTTGTCTGGAGAGCCTTGTGCGCCGCACTTTGCTCCTGAAATTCAGCCGTCGTCTTTATTTGCACAAAGGCGTCCCATATATCCCGCGACAAGAATTTATACTGCGTGAAGGGTGTCCGACCCTTGTTCACGTACTTCGTGACAAGCGTGCTCTTGAAGGTCCTCCACGCCTTTCCCATCGCGAACAACGCCTTCCGTTGCACGCGTGCCTAGTCTGCTTCTAGGAAAGTGAACGATTCTGAAATTTCTGTGCATAGCTTGCCTCTCCGATCTTTAGACAGAGTGTCCCAGCTTAGTGTGGTGATGGGGACCCGTTCCCTTCCAAGTATCTCGCAGATGGTCCGGAATCCCGCGCTGCTTTCAGGGGACTCATAGGGATCCCAATATCATTGACCTCCATGATGGTCATTTGGCCCGTAGGAATTTTTGATTTTCCTCTGCCATCTTGTGTACGTACAACTTTCCTTGGAGATCCAGACGCATTTGGCAACGTCGATGACGACGGCGAAGACGGTGTGGACGCCATCTCGCTTACTTGCTATCTATACATATGATGTTTCACCAAGTCATTTAAGATGAATAAAATGCTGAGCATATACCACATGTAAATTAAAGATTTCAGCCTAAATGACCAAATCATAATCAACCGGACTGTTGTAAGAAATGCGGTTTTAGCAAATAATCAAAATTAATTCCATTATAATCATAAGACATTAAAGCATTAATCCACCAACATTTAAATGACCAAATGAACATATGTAAATGTAAATCCTCCAAGCTCTCAAACTGAAACTTCTAAGTCTATCAACTTACAGAATGTCAAAGCAATAACAGCTCAACCAATCAAATCTCCTGAAGATGCAAAGCAATCAAATCTCCTGATTATGGTATAGCTGAATCAAATAGAAATAAAAGACAGCGGTAAGCAACACATATAAGCTCAAATCTGAATATGCTATCACACGAATTTCAGTTTATGAAAATTATTATCACAGAGCAGTTTGAACAGATCCCTCAAAAGTCACTTTGCAATATATCTCCCAGTACTAACAAATCAATTTCAGAATTGAACTAGTACAACATATATATATATATATATATATATATATATATATATATATACTCAAAGTGATACACAATAAATGAATACAGAGATACTCATGAGACGATGGTGCTCCAAACCAAAAACCTAGCGGAGTGGCTCCGGTGTGGAGGAGGAGACCTAGCGGCATGGCTCCGATGTGGAGGAGGCTGAGTCATCGGCGGCGCGAGGGAGGACTAGAGGAGGCGTTGGAGCCGGCGGCGTGAGGACCACAGGAGGCGCTGGAGTCGGCAGCGCGAGGGAGGACTGGAGGAGGCGCTGGAGTCGGCGGCACGAGGGAGGACCGGAGGAGGCGCTGGAGTCGGCGGCGCGAGGGGAGGACCGGAGGAGGTGCTGGAGTCAACAATGTTGAGGGCGGGGGCGCTCGGGTGGGGAGGTGAACAGGCGAGAGTAAGTGCGAGTGACGAGTAAGGGCACAAAACGTAGCGGTTCCCGCCTAATAAAGGCATATCACAGACGGTTCTATAATGGAACCGTCTGTGATATGGTCATACATGAGCACATTCAGAGAAATCCATAATTTAACATATTAGGTTGACATGTCCATGTGCATAATATTACCATTCCACATTACAATGAAGTCCACATTGACAGCAAAATCAGAGATGACAAATCCATAATTTGGCATATTAGGACATGAGACAAATAGGTTGTATATGTGCATAATATTACCATTTCACATTACAATGAAGTCCACATTGACAGCAAAATCAGAGATGACAAGTCCATATATAACACATTAACACATAGCAATTCTACATTGACATGTCTCATGTTATGGAATAAATTCCTATTTAAAATATAGGCCTTCATGATGATCGACGCGCATGTAGCTAGTTTCCTCACTGGGTTCTTCCTTGAGCCTGATGCCGTCTCCAAAAGGAGACAACTTGTCAAATTGATTGTACTCTTTCTCATCCACGACATTCTCAACTCTGATAATCCTTCTTTTTCCATGAAGAACAACGTGGCGGTTCTTATTTGCCAAGTCCATTACATAAAAAATTTGAACAACTTGCTTAGCGAGTACGAATGGTTCGTCCTTTTATCCGACACATTTGAGGTCCACAGTAGTGAGACCGTACTTGTCGACCTTCACACCCTGCGGAAGCTTAACCCAATGGCATTGAAACAGGAGGATCTTGAAAAGTACGTAGTCGAGCTCTCAAATCTCCTTTATGAACCCATAGTAGGAGTTCAACCCATGTGGCCCGGCGGTATTGAACTGCTCGTCAAATGCATCTATCCGGACACCGCTGTTTTGGACTGTGCTCTTCCTATCCTGAGCTGTCGTATTAAATATGTACCCATTTATGTCGTATCCTTGCCATGTTACGATTGTAAATTTTGGTCCTTTTGCCAACCATATCAGTGTATCATCACTTGATGACCTCCTAGTGTATCGCACCTTTAACCATTCGTTGAACTGACGGTTGTGCTCTCTCGTGATCCAAACCTCCGACCGGTCTGGATTATGTTGGTATACCATGTCTTTGTGCTCGTCGATGTACGGGGACACTTTGGTCATCTATTGCAAGACCGTGAAATGGGCTTGAGCGTACGTATCCAGATCGGGAGTGATTGATTTCCTTCTGATGGTCCCGATACCCTCCAGTCTCCCCTCATGACGAGATAGAGGCACACCTATCGATTCCACCTAAGCCATGTACTCGACGCAGAACTCAATGACCTCTTCGGTTGCATAACCTTCGATGATGCTGCCCTCCGGTCGAGATCGATTCCGTACGTAGGACTTGAGAATTCCCATGTACCTCTCGAATGGGTACATATGACGTAGGAACATAAGGCCGCATATCTTTATCTCTTTCACATGGTGAGCAATAAGATGGACCATGATATCAAAAAATGATAGAGGAAGATACATCTCAAGATGACATAGAATCGTCACCATCTCGGCTTGCAAAGCATCTAGTCCTTCTAAATCGATGACTTTCTGAGCAATTGAGTTAAAGAAATAAGACAGCCTCAAGATTGCCACTCGTACTTTGTTCGGCAAGATACTCCTAATTGCAACAGGAAGCATTTTTGTCATCAGCACATGACTATCATGAGACTTCATACCAATTAATTTCAAATCTTCCACAGAAACAAGCTTCTTAATGCTGGCGGAGTAACCGGGTGGAACTTTCACACCATACAAGCTCTGGCACAGTTCATTTGTCTCGGCCTTGGACAGAGTGTAGCAAGTTGGGGGAAGGTATGTTCGTCCTTTATCGATCTCTTGCGGTGCTAACTCGGTCCTTATGTTCATATCAACCAAGTCACACCGTGCGTTAACACCATCCTTTGTTTTGCCACTAATGTTCAGTAAGAGATCAAGCAAGCTATCACATATATTCTTTTCCACATGTATGACGTCGATGCAGTGACGAACTTCTAAGTGCTCCCAATAAGGCAAGTCCCAAAAAATTGACCGCTTCTTCCAGATGTTGTTCGGACGGGTCCTTAATTTACGTCCCTTCCCAATTACAACATCGATATCCTTAACCATATCATAGGTCTATTTCCCTCTAAAAGCCCTTGGAGCTGAACCGTCCTCCCTATTTCCGTCGAATTGTTTCTTCATCTTGCGGTATGGGTGAATCCTGGGGAGGAACCTATGGTGACGCATATACACAGTTTAGTGCGAGTTGTTCAGCCATACACTCTCTGTACCATCTAAGTAGTGCGGACGGGCTTTGGCTCCTTTTGTATTGAACCTCGACAGGTTACCAAGGGCAGAAAAATCATTGATGATGCAGAACAATATGGCGTGTAAAGAGAAATTCTCTTGTTTGTATGTATCCCATACTTGTACCCCTTCGTTCCACAATGTCACAAGATCTTCCAGTAGTGGTGCTAGGTACACATCAATATCGTTCCCAGGTTGCTTCGGCCCTTGGATAAGTAGAGACAACAAAATGTACTTTCGCTTCATACACAGCCAAGGAGGAAGGTTGTACATACATAGATTCACGGGCCAGGTGCTATATCGGCTGCTGATGTTACCGAAAGGATTCATTCCATCAGTACTCAACCCTAACCTTATGTTCCTCAGTTCTGCACCGAACTCTTTGAAGCTCCGATCGAAGTTTCTCCATTGGGCAGAATCAGCAGGGTGTCTTAGTTTTTCATCTTTCTTACGCTCCTCCGAGTGCCAACGCATCAATCTTGCCTCCTTTGGATTCGCGAATAAACGCATCAAACGTGGGATCACAGGCAGATACCACAAACTTCTTAGCAGGAGGTCTTTGCTTCACCTTAGCAGTATTCTTACGCTTGTATTGGGATGCTTTGCACACGGGACATACATGCATGTCTACATACTCTTTACAGTACAGGATACAATCGTTCGGATATGCATGTATTCTTTCTACTTCCATTCCCGATAGACAAAGAACCTTCTTGGCTTGGTAGGTGGTGCTGGGCAACACGTTTCCCTCGGGAAGGATGTCTGCTAGGATACCTAACAACGCTGTGAAACTCTTGTCGGACCAACCATTGTTTGCCTTCAATTTCAGCAGTTCAAGCACGGTTGACAACCTTGTGTATTCCGGCTTGTAGCTAGAGAACAAAGATTTCCCCGAGTCCTTCATTAAGTGCTCGAATTTACAAAACTCTCTCTCTCTCTCACTGTAGTTCCCTTTTGCATCGCGTAGCATCTAATTCAGATTGTCATCGTGCGACCTATCCTCATCAAAAAGCACAGTCCACATCCGGTATATCGTTGACTTCCTCGGCGATGTCGTCATTACTAACTTCCTGTATAATCTGCTCTTCACCGTGACTGGTCCAACATGTATACCCTTTTTTGAAAACCCTTCGAATCAAGTGCCCTGCGATCTACGCTGAGTTGTTAAACATCTTCAGATTACCGCAATCAATGCATGGATAGTACATAAATTCTATCCCCTTCTTCAACATATCCTGCTCGGCGGCTCTTTTAAAAGCAAACACACCATTAATGTACTCTTGACTCACACGGTTCGCACCATACATCTAGTTTTGGTTCATCTACACTACACACGTATAACAAATTAGTAGTATTAAATTAGATTAATAAACTGCAAATACGTTACTCCTCCTATTAAAGATTAACCTAGAGCAAATATAAAGAGTTACTACAGATCGTTACCCTCGGAGCTCACGACGAAAATTCCAAATATCCCACGAGATTCCTGATGATGACATTCTCCTTCTGCTGCCTTCCTCCTTTCCTTCACCTCTTTAAGGTGGCGCAATGGGTGCGGCGGCTCAAAACAAAATTAGGTCACGGGTGGAGGCGCTAGGGGGCAGGGGGTCTGTCGGGCCCAATATTTATAATGCCATAACATCACAGACGGTTCCATAACATAACCGTATATCATATGGAACATATCACAGATGGTTCCTTTAAAGAACCGTCTGTGATAGACACCATATCACACACGGTTATTTAAACGAACCATCTGTGATAGTCATGTTTGGACCTGGTGTTTGGGTGGCCCGATCGAGATCTAATGGTCCATAATCGTTGCGCGTCCGGATGGTCCGAACGTTTTCGCTTGATCTGGACGGTTGATATAAAATCGGACGGCTGGGCACATGAGTACGTTCAGACTGTCGAACGCGCGACCCGTGTGGATTGTGCGATCTATGTCGGACGGTCCTGAATGCCTCTAGTTGATCTAAGTCTAATTAGGGTTGACTGAGATTTAAAACTAAATTGCCACTTTGACCTAGGTCATATAAATAGAAATAAATTTTCTAAAATCTTGAAATAATTCATAGGTATTCCTCGGAAGGTCTAGTGTTCATAAAAATTCTTAAACCTTACTTTTCATGATTTAATTGGTATAGTTTATATTCAAACCTAGAATAGGTCATTATATTAAGTTTTAATATTGTAAGAAATCATAATGACCTATTCTAGGTTTGAATATAAACTATACCAATTGACTTATGAAAAGTAAGGTTTAAGAATTTTTATGAACACTAGACCTTCCCAGGAAGCCCTATGAATTATTTCAAGATTTTAGAAAATTTATTTCTATTTATATGACCTAGGTCAAAGTGGCAGTAAAGTTTTAAATCTCAGTCAACCCTAATTAGACTTAGATCAACGAGAGGCATTCACGACCGTCAAATATAGATCGCATGATTCACACACGCCACGCGTTCGGCACTCCGAACGTACTCACGCGTCCAGCTGTTCGATTTTAAATCAATCGTCCAGATCAAGCGTAAACATTCAAACCATCGGAACGCACAACGATTATGGACCGTTAGATATCGATCGGGCCGCCCAAACACCAGGTTCGAATGTCGCTATCACAGACAGTTCTTTCATGGAACCATCTGTGATAGCGACATTTGGACCTGATGTTTGGGCGGCCCGATCGAGATCTAACGGTCCATAATCGTTGTGCGTTCCGATGGTCCGAACGTTTACGCTTGATCTGGACAGTTGATTTAAAATCGGACGGCTGGGGGCTTAAGTACGTTCGGAGTGCCAAAGGCGCAGACCCTATGGATCGTGCGATCTATATCGGATGGTCCTGAATGCCTCTGGTTGATCTAAGTCTAATTAGGGTTGATTGAAATTTAAAACTTAACTACCACTTTGACATAGGTCTTATAAATAGAAATAAATTTCCTAAAATCTTGAAATAATTCATAGGGCTTCCTGGGAAGGTCTAGTGTTCATAAAAATTCTTAAACCTTACTTTTCATGATTTAATTGGTATAGTTTATATTCAAACCTAGAATAGGTCACTATATTAAGTTTAAATTTTCTACAGGTGAAATATAGTTCCAAAAATTTAGTAAAAATTATATTAATTATTGATAATTATTCTAGTATTTGAATAAATTGGTTCCAGAAAATGATCATAAGTTTTTATTTTTATTTTCATTTGGGGAGTTGCTTTAGGTTAAGTTTAAATCTTATGATAAATCATTGATAGTGCAGAACAACATGGCGCGTAAAAAGAAGTTCTCTCGTTTAGAAGTCTGTGATAAATACATAAATGCAAATTGAAAATTCAGAACATTTGACACATTCTGATATAGATAAATACAAATTCACATATGCATAAAACCGCTAATTTTACGACAAGTAGTCCAACACCTCTACAAAGAATTTGGCATATTCATGCCTAATCCTGCAGTCATCACTGCAGAAGACGGTGTAGTCGTCCCACCCTTCTTTGCCACAGCCAGTGCTCGTGCACCGGTGGCCATCCTCCGACAGCGCCCACACCCGGCCCAGTGGCCCAATCTTGTTCCACGCCGCCGCCTGGACCATGTGCGCGACGAGCCTCTGGCACCGCTTGCACTCCCGGTTGGTCCTCTTGGCCGTCTCACACCCACCGCTGGCCGGCTCACCTCAACCTGCTTGATGTACTGATTTGCAATGTCGCGCATCTCACCGACCGTGTAGAGGAGGAGGCCGAGCACATAGGCCACGACCTTGTGGCCGGCGACGGCCGCCCGTTCCAGAAACACGAGGCCGCGCTGCATGTCTTGGGGCACGAAGACAAGCGCAAGGCCAACGATGAAGTAGGCCTCTGGGTTGCCAACGCGGCTAGGTGGTGGATGACAGTGAGGTAGCGCTTGTTGTCCTGCCACTTCATCGTCTCCTTCTACTCCAGCGCCACGCTCTTCCCCACGGCGCGCTGCTTGCATGCCTTGTACATGGCCTTGTAACTAAAATTCAAGATGACAAAATCATAATACAAGAATTAATTTCATAAGAGAAAATATCAATTATAAAAATCATCGATCATACGTGGCTCGTAGGCTGCAGAGATCAGCCATGGGCTGAGGAGAGCTCGCGGCCACGAGGCTGACGATGTGGACGATGACATCATCAGGAAGAGGGGCGATCGTCGACCTCCTCACCGGATTGGCTCTCACCGTCATGCTCCGTGTGCTCACCATATGTGTATTATACGTAGATCAATACGATATGCGTGCTCACCATGGTGCGCGATGATATCATTCTTATAAAACGCCGAAGAGACGCATCGTACGTAACGTCGGCACGCAAGATGAAGAGATGACCCATCGATCGTCCGTCGGCGCAGGAGACGAAGAGACGCATGGTGCTGGAGCCGAAACATCACAGATGATTCATATAAAACCCATCTGTGAAATGCAATTATCACAGATGGTTCGTATTAATAACCGTCTGGGATGTATCACAGATGGTTGTTTGTTGAAAACCGTCTGTGATAGTTCTAAATATCACAGACGGTTCTTAATACGAACAGTCTGTGATAACTCGTATCACTGACGGTTCCCTTCGGAACCATCTGTGATGAGGCATCCAGTATGACCTATTTTGTAGTAGTGGCGGTGGGACTTGCACCATCGGTGGCCGACGACGAAGACAAGAAAGAGACGACACTACTACAAAAGGCTAATACTGGATGCCTTATCACAGACAGTTAACCAAAACCGTCTATATTACATGCAATTACAAACGGTTTTGGTTTAGAGACCGTCTGTATAACTGGATGAGCGAAAAACTGTCTGTGAAGTGGTAATATCACATACGGCTCATATTGATAACTGTCTGTGAAGTATCACAGACGGTTCTAAACATGAAGCATCTGTGATAATTGAAGACTTCACAGACAGTTTTTAATTATAACCGTCTGTGATAATATCACTACAGTTCCCAGTGAGTTTCTTCGTCGCCCGATGAGTACTTTCTTCATTGCCCTCGTCGTCGATGCGTCTCTTCATCGCATCAATGCCGCTTCGGCTCCCCGATGTGTCTCTTCATCTCACGCGCCGAATTTATTCCTTGTTTTATAAAAAGGATCATGCGCCATTTAAGATGATCATCATCCCCACATATAACTCTACTCTTCTAAAGAAGAAAGGTCTCCCTCTTTGTTTCCTTGTCGCTGGCACTGATGGCCTACCTGGCCATACTGTACAAGCACCTCTTGGCCGTACGTTGGCGGTTGCAGTGGAAGGACACTGTTTCAACAGTGTACTCACTACTCCACCCGAGGATTTGCCGCAGCAAGTGGCAGCCACCTTCCGCCGTCTTGACATCCTCCTCCGCCGTGTCTTCCGAGTGATCTCCCACTTCTGGCGAGATTACCGCGTCATCGACGTGATCCTCCACAACGATGTTGCACGTCTCCAGGAGGCTCACCGTCACTTGGACTACTTAATCGAGGCGGGCGACCGATTCGACCATGCCGAGACCCCTCAAGCAAGGGAAGAGAGCCAATGGGCTCAATTCTTCTTGATTAAACAGTCCAAGGGTCTTCGGGAGACACTCGAACGAGCGCGTTAGTGGGTGGACGCATTTCGTGCCGATGAGCACGAACCGTTCGATGCCGACGCCACTGCCTACGAAGTTTTAAAGACGGAGATAGCAACCTACCTCCGCTACTAGAAAAACTTTGTTTATTTAGGTTTCTACTTTTTTAAAATCTTTGTAAGAAGTGACTGGCCACGCTGTTTGGTCATATGTAAATTCCAAAATAAAAAAAATAGTTTGGAGGTGATCGAATTACTATATATATATATATATATATATATATATATATATATATATATATATATATCACAGACGGTTTAGTACGAACAAATATCCGTCTGTGATATGTATCATAGTTAAAGAAAATTTTCAGTAGTATTTAAATGACAATATATATGCTCAAAACATAGAAATTTCAACAACCTTATCACAAACGGCTCCATAATAGAACCGTTAGTGGTATCTCTTTATTAGTAGGAGCCCACTAGGGTTTGCTCCCTAACTCATCACTCCCTAGTGCCATTTACTCTCGCTCGTTTCCCTCCCGACGTTGACTTCGCCGTCGTCGCCTAAAGCCTCCTCCCTGACGGTCGCCCCCAAGTCGCACCTTCTCCCCGACCCTGTCGTCGACACTACCCATCTTTCCTTCGCCGCCGGTGTCGTTGTCCTCTCCCCAGCGCATGCAACCTTATCGTTCCTCCCCCATCCGGCTACGCAAGCACATCCTCCCTCTCCACCGACCTCGGCCTCAACTACCTCACCACCGATACCGATGACGTCGAGGTAAGATAGATCTATCACCTATTGGCTTGGGCTGTTGATATTCATGTGAACTGAGTTGCAATGTGGACACCCTTGGCCTTGCTTTCTTGCTGGATGGATGGATGCATTTGGAGGTGGTAAATGAGGTTATGTTCGCAGTGTGACTGCTGGTGTTGCTAGTTGTGGATAAATTCTATTAGGTTGCTTAATGTGTTAATCTAGCACAATCACTGATTTTTGTATGCTTTGTGTGATTTGTCTGTGCCTAGTATTGGGAGATATTGCAAATTTGTATGCTTTGTTGAACTGCTCAATGATGTTAATAGTCTTATGTTGAAATTGAATTGATAATTAGTTCATATTTGAGCTCTAATGAATTGCTAACTCCTGTCACTTTGATCTGCCAGGTTTGCGCATAGGACTCTCCCTCTCTCCCTCTGGCGGCTCGACTTGGGCTCACCCGTGCGCTAGTGGCTCGTCCCTTGCTTGGCTGCCGACGCCGCTCGCTTGCCTCTCCTATGGTTTGATTTTTATACTTGAGCATTGAGTGGCGTTCTGATGTTTGGTTGATTTATGCATAGTAGAGAGATGGATGTCGGTTGTGCTGGTGGTAGTGTTTTTCGCCGTTGCCGCATCGCACTAAGGTAAACTACTCCTCTTTATTCTCTATCCCGTTCCCTCCCCTTTGCTCTGTGATGGTGTTGGTGATGATATGGATGATACTGCTAGTGTGGCGCGCATGCCCTTGAGCCCCACTTAAAGTGATTTTTTGTGGACTCGTGAATTGCTCTATGATGAATTGATGTCACAAATGCAATTGGATGTGATATTGTGTATAGATTGTGCCTTGAGCTGTTAGATTATCTGCTGTTATATATTGTTTCGAGCATGCAATTTATACATTCTGATATATTTATTGTCCTACATCACAGTTGATAGTATCTTGATAGATTTTGTTCCTGTGTACAGCAAATAAGTTAATTTTGGATGATTTGCTTAAACTAGTCTGAATATATTAGCAAATTTTAATCTTGTGCAACTAGCCTTCTGAGAGTAATACTTCTTAATCTTACCTTTGTCTGTGTAATCAACTAGCCTCTTGCCATTCAACTAGCCTCTCGCTATTCATTTTACCTTTGCCAAGTACGTCCTACCATTCCATTCTTGATCTTTTCTCTATAAAGTCTCCAAGCAATGGCTACTTGTGCCTTTAAAACTGGGATCATATATATATTGTTCGTAGTCCCTCAGCCACTTTCGGAGAGTCGTCCACGCAGTATGAGGAGGATGAGACAGTAGCCACGGGCAACATCATCAAGCCCATGCAAGTTTAAGAAGCATAGCTGCCAGGAGAGCGTCAGGAAATCCAATTACTTGAATGTCGTCGATAAGTAATTAGACGTCGCTATGTTCAGAAAGTGATGTGGACGCGCAAGTACTCCGACTAGGAAATGGCTTCATGTATCAGCAACCAACCATTCCTTGATCTAAGTTCTACGGTACGACTTGACATCAAGGAATGGTTGGTTGCTGATACATGAAGCCACTTCCCAGTCGGAGTACCTGCGTGTCCATGTCACTTTCTGAACATAGCGACGTCCAATTACCTATCGACGACATCCAGGTAATTGGATGTCCTGACGCTCTCCTGGCAGTCATGCTTCTTAAACTTGCATAGGCTCGATGAAGTTGCCCGTGGCTGCTGTCTCATCCTCCTCATGCTGCGTGAACGACCCCCAAAAGTAGCTGAGAGACTACGAATATATATATATATATATATATATATATATATATATATATATATATATATATATATATATATAATGCCGGTTTTAAAGGCACAAGCAGCCACTGCTTAGAGACTTTATAGAGAAATATCATCATAGACAGTTTCAGATATAAACCGTCTGTGATATGCAACTACCACAGATGGTTTCATCTAAAAACCTTCTGTGATAGTCAACTAGCACAAACGGTTTTGAGTTAATAACCATCTGTGATAGTATGTATCCTAGACGGTTTTTGTTTAGAACCATATGTGATAGCTCTTTTCACAGACGGTTCAAAAACCGTCTGTGATGACCTCATGTCATTACTGACCCATAAACTCAGACAGCTCACGAAACCGTCTGTGATGATATTTTTGAACCGTCTTTGAAGACTTTTTCTGTAGTAGTGTGAGGACGAGCCCGCGGCGATAATGAGGCGGAGATGCACCACGGCGGCCCAGACATGCACCTCTGATGGCCGATGGCGAAGACGAGAGAGAGATAAAGAGGATGAGTACCTGCGGCGCAGGGGCGAACAAACCTGACGGAGAGGACTTCGGTGACAACTCGATCGAGGTGCACCTCTGGTGAGTGCCATGGCCAAATCTGGAGCTCCCCGGCACATACCACGCCAGATGTCAGGAAGAAGGCATTGCCCCACCCCTCATCCTCGTCGCCTATGTCGTATTCGCATGTATTACCTAGGTATTTGACATTTTGTATTAACTATGCACAGATCACGAGAAAATATGAAACGGACCAGATTTTAGACCTATATGATTTGATATGAACCATATCCACTCTCGCCGTGGACGTCACTACGTACTCCAAATTGCAAGAGTTAAAGGAGGATCAGATAAGAGAAGATAAAAATGGTAAAAGTAACTGACATGCATGCAATGCATGATGCATCTTCTAGCTAGCTAGGGTCTTGGCGAGCTCTTTTATTGTACACCACTTACCACTGTGGAGGTAAGGGAAGATTTTAATCTGAGCCATGACTGATCAAGGTTATTTTTGACTTAATGCAAATGCGACTTGTAAGGAAACACCTACAAAATTGCACCTGAAATAGCAAAGCATTATTTGGACATATCCTTTCATACCATATATCAGTAAAATATTTGTTTCATACCATATACCATTACAAAATTTGTCAAATTAGCCCTGACATCCTAATGTTGTTCTTCGTACTCTACAGTAGTGTAACCATTTTTTGCCCGTAGATCTTGTGTAAAAGTAAATATATCAACCACTTTTCTTGTTAAATTTCAAACATGTAGTATCATAACGATTGGAAATTTAAAAATGACTTCTATGTTTCATTATTTTTAACAGGCTAAATTAAAATATCATATTTGAGTTTTGAATAATCATATGTTAGAAATATAAATTTAAAATGAAAAAATCAAATCCAAAAAAAGTTGAAATTTCTAGTATTACAATAATTTGATGTCTATGTTAGATTAAATTTGAAATCTATATTTCAATTCAAAGTTTAAAATGTATTCTGTTCTGTCAACACGCAATACATGCATATATGAACCACAGCAAGTCAATCTATATAATTAATGCTAATTTTCTTTGAAAGGATGGTGTTAACTCTAATGAGTTTATTACCATATAAACATTGACTGGTTCCATTTATTACTTCTAATTAGTGTGAATTTCTGACGTACAAAGACTATATTAGCCTTTAGAAAGTCTTTAGTGATCTATTAGCCCTTGCTTGGTAAGAGAACTATTAGCCATTAGTTTAAACTAATCCAACAGATCAAACAAAAGTGACGTACCATAAAAAATTCTGGGTCTGGGTTAGTTACCGTGTTTGTTTGTGACCATATGCATGCCTTGTTTGGAACATATATAGAATTCTTTAGGAATGAAACCATGCTAGCAAAATCGATATATAGCAAAGAGAGAAAGGAAGCGCAGCCACATCAGTCATCACTCATCAGTGTGCTTTGCTCAAATCGCTTTCCCCTGCCTTCCCTCACCTTCCCCTGGCATTCCATCCAGATGCGATTCCATTCCCACCGCCTCGCCCGTGCCTAGCCCAGTGCCCTCGCCGCCGCCGCCGGCAGAACGACGAGCGCATCAGAAGACGATGCTGCCTCAGAGTGCTGCTGCGGTAGCTATAGCCCCAGCGCAGACGTCAACGAGTCCAAGACCTCTAGCGGCTGCTCCGCACCCACCATCACGACGTGGGCAAGCCATCGCGAGCAGGTGGCGAGAGCAGGCGTGCCGAGGCAGCGCGCGACCATCATCTTGCTACGAGCAGTGGCCATCGTGTTGTGCTCCGACAGGTCAGATCCCATGACATATGTGTGATTGGAACTTGAAATTTTGCAATTTTTCTTTCAATTTTTGTAATGAGTTTTTTTTGTTGAACTATGTAGAAACTTTGCACGAAACGGGATGGAATTTCTTTGGAACTAGTGAAACTTATTCGAAACTTGCTGAAACTGACATGAAATGCCCTAAAACTTCTTTGAAACTCTGTTCAAATTTGGTTGAAACTTGTTGAAACTTTTTGAATTTTGTAACGAGTTGCTAAATGGGTGGAATTTATTTGGAACTTGTGATGCAGGCGTTGTGTGTGGCGAAGATGCAGTTTTATTAAGTTTCATGAAGTTTTATCCCAAGTCTCATGAAGTTTATTAAGTTTCATGAAGTTTTATCCCAAGTTTCATGAAGTTTTATTAAGTTTCATGAAGTTTCATCCCAAGTCTTATGAAGTTTCATGAAGTTTCATGAAGTTTCATCCCAAGTTTCATCAAGTTTCATATAGTTTCATAAAGTTTTAATCCAAAATAACTAATGAGATTAATTCATATGTATTTTATGAAGTTTCATTCCAAGTCGCATGGAGTTTCATCTTTTTTGTGTAAGACAAGTTTTCACAGTAACATTGGGTTTCATCAAGTTTCATTTAGATTCATCATAAGTCTCATGAAGTTTTATAAAGTTTCATCTTTTTGTCTATGACAGCTTTTCAACAGTGACATTGTGTTTCATTAAGTTTCATATAGTTTCATGAAGTTTCATAAAGTTTTAATCCCAAATAACTGGATGAAACTAATTTTATATGTGTTTCATAAAGTTTCATCTTTTTTGTATAAGACAAGTTTTCAGTAGTGACATCATGTTTCATCAAGTTTCATCACAATTCTTATGAAGTTTCAATCCTGACATCCAAAAGATGTCACAATTTTTTCGAATGTGAAACTCGTTGAAAAGACTTGAACATGATACTCGTTTTTTTGAAACTACATGTTTCAGATGCAAAAGTTGTTGAAACTTAAGTTTCGGTTTTCAAACCTCCTGTATGGTTGTACCTGTACCGTTGGGTAAGCCTCCCAATGGTATAACGTTGTGTAGCAGCTCCCTATTTTATTTGAAGCAGGTGGCAAGCGAAATCTATATGTTTTGGTTTTCCATTTACACGTACATAGCCATCAAAGCATGCATGTAGAGGGAGACTATTCAATTTGTACACCTAATATTTATCGACGTGATTATGTGCGGACGTTTAGGGGCTACCAGCCCACAAGACCCATTAGTTAGTTTAGTCTCGTATTGCTTATGGAAGCAACTAGGAATCGAACGTACGATGGGAGCATTCACATCATGCACTCCTCTCCACTGTTGGATCTGACTTAAAAGGGTTGATCTCAGTCATTCGATCTAACGCAACAAAAATTGTTGAGACGTAACAATTATTTAGTAAGCCTGCAACAAATCTACATCTGATTCAACAAAAAAAAATGTGTTACAATACTGCAACATTCTCTCTCAAGACTCAACAAAAATATTATCGGTGCATGTATTCCTCGGTGCAACAAAGAGAGATCCCTACTACAACAAAAATAAACTTTCTTACAACAAATCAAAATGTCAATTGCAAAATACCTCTTGGGAAAATTTGAGGGAAAACATTGCAACAAAATCAAACACTTCATTCAACAATTGAAAAAATTGTTGCAACAATCCGGAGAGATATCTGCAACATTTGAAGATTTGTTGTTGCAACAATCAAAACAAATAGAAACAACTTCTGAAATTATCTTGTGCAACAACTTGAATGACCTCTCGCAACATTTGGGTCTTCCAGATCTAGTGCCACGGATGGCCTTCGTGGGGTTGATGCCACCATCGACGCAGGTGGGAGTTGAGGGGTGTCGGCGTGACTAGCTACTGGATAATGATGATGTAGTGGACCCAGCGGTGTCGTAGAGGACTGAGGGGATAGAGTCATCTGAGGTGGGAGAAGAGATATGTGGAAGAAGATATGAGAATTTGGGGGAAAACTCATTCAAGATTTTAGAGTAGAAATTAAGGGCAAAAATGGAACCAATGCATCGAGGGGAGGTGGCTGGTGGCTGGCAATGACGAAACCACAACATAGATGGTAGTGCAATTTGATGGTGAAGGTAGTGCATAGAGAGGGGGGAAGAGGACATGCTGCAACAAGTAAGAAGACATACTGCAATGCAATAAATTTCTAAAACATATGCAGCAACCACACCTGAACAAATTTAAAAAACATATGCAACAACCACACCTGATGATGAAGGTAGTGCATAGAGAAGGTTGGGACTACATCCTTGTGTTTTTGTCTACTTTTTATTATTTGTGAGTTGATAGGTTTGTTCGTCGACAACGCGACCTCGATTATACAACACGTTATCATCATAATAACACTTTAAGCTAAGGCTTCCTCGTACATTGCTTTGATCTAAGTTTTCAATTATAGCGGTAGTGTTCTTTTTGTAGATTAATTTTTATTCTGCTGTTCATTTCCATCGATTCCACCGGCCAGTTGGGCACACGCCTCCGTGTGTGCACCGATTGTGCTTTACCACCGCCATACCCCTCTTTGTACACACCATCTCCACCACCGACCGGATGTCGCCTCCATGACACTCCACCGAACAACCGAGCCGACCGGCCATGCACCTACATGCACGCGTCGCCAAACTCCACCGAGATTGGCTTGGGTATGCCTTTGTGTAGCTTCACAGTCGTCGTCGATGGGCTTTCTGATCGTACGCCTCTGCTCATGCTCCGCTAGCAACCACCATCTAGGCAACAACAGCACGCCTATGCGTTTGTGCCGCCGTCGTGAACCGAGCACTGGGCACCACATCTACGATGCGCCATCGCCAGATCGATCTCTCCATCCTGATCGGATAGGGCGTCGCATCCGTGCCACAACATTGATCGGGATCGGGCTCACCGTTGCTCACCTCCGCATGCACCGTCAAGCTCCATAGGGCAAGGACCTTGCCATCGGACGAGGTGTGTTGTGCGCCACCTCCGTGCCGCATGTCACCGGCCAAATTGACACCTTCGCGTCGCCGCCGCTGCCATACTCCGCTGTTGTCATCGACTTCGTGCCGGCCCACCGGAGAAGAAGAGAGATGGGACGACCTCGATGCCTCTGTGCCATGGTCGTGTCGTTTTCCTTTGCACCCATACTACCGCCTCCGCAGCAATGCCGAACCGAGGTAGCCTCCACACTACACTGCCATCAAATGTGCATGCACGCGAGGCTAGGGGCTCCAGCTCCATACCCGATAAGGATGGAGCGGACGCCACGACGGTCACCACCATCGTCCATGGTCAGGATGTGGTGGGGCACCGGGTGTACGCCACTGCCGCATCTATCCAGGAGTGATCAAGGGTGCGGACCACCAAGAGACACAGCCATTGCCGTCGAGTCGCATCGTCGCCGCCGCATTGCTCACGCGTGCTGCTTCCGCTTCTTGCGTCATCGTCGTCGTGCGCACCGAGGTTGCCACCACACACCTTCGCGTGTGTGCTTGCATGCACTCGGGCCAAGCCATACTAGGGTTAGGGGAAACCCTAGCAAGCCAAACAAAAGGCCTTATTTTGGGTGTTGGTTCTGGCCCATAAGGCCAGGTTGGGATGGTGTGGGGACCCAGATTTGTATCCATACCGTCTGTGTATTCTGAGCTAGTCCCATAATCAGTAGCTATCTCACACAGTACAGTTATCGAGGAATATCACATCCATACAAGCATATAAATAAAAGAGTACTGAATTATTACAGGAACATTGTAAATAGGCCTTAGGGCCAAGTGTTTACAGAACAGGTCGATAGGCCTACAAGTTCGGAGAGAAAATAGTAGCAGCGAAAAGTAAGTAAACCAAAAGGATTGGTCCTCCATGCATTTGCCACAGGCAATCAACTAAGGCTTGTACCTAGTTATCGCTGCTTTCGTCGTTCCCATAGCCGGATGCATAGAAGTATCCATACACCAGATCTTCTACTTCATAGTTTGAATCCACATATTTGAGCAACCATGACTCTATGAGTACGAATGTACTCAGCAAGCCCTCACAACAAATGCAAGTATATAGATGCAAGTCTTACAAAAGGAGGATTCTATGTTTATTTTAGCACAAAGCTAGCTTGCTCAAATAATACAATTATTTTCAATACCTATGACTTAGGTTGTTTAACTTCAAAACCAAAGTTTCATTTGTGTCAACAATTAATATCTCGATAAGGTTCCATCCACCTATAGTTACTCAAGAGGTTCCTTCCACCTGCAGTTACTCATAAGGTTCCATCTGCCTATCGTTAATCATAAGGTTTCATCCACCTATAGTTACTCATAAGGTTCCATCTACCTATATCATCACCACAACCATGTTCACAATGACATGTCTCCATTCACATTTTATTAAAACTAACCAAGTGAGATTTTCAACACAATGTTCATAACCGTAGGCATGGCTATTTGAATATATTATACACTCTGTAGAGGTTGTACAACTTTACCCACAATATATGTTCTACTCATAATGTTGGCCATGATACATTTCCTTGGGTGTGTGATGGAAACGATCATAACAAAATCTTTACAATAACTCGCCATAATACTACACCATCCAATGGATTGATCTTCGGGTGTGTGAATGACATTACCTCTGAAGAAACCACAATTGGAATAGTAGACATATCCTGACTTAGTACCACCACAATACTCAAGGGGTGCGTACATAGAGATACACCCTCCTACAGTCCACGTCCAACAACCCAACCTAGACTACCCACAATATGGAAACATCATAATGACTCGGTAAGTTATTCAGCCAGGTCTATCACATACTAGACTTATGGTTGCACGATTATTAGTTAAAAAATGTAGCACATGATTCCGTTCTTAAATGACTCAGGTGAGACAATCCACAACCCAACTCGCGTGCATGCTGCACCGATCTTATACCAACCACCACCCAAGTCTCCACCATTTTTAAATAATATTTTTTCCTATTTCCAGTGGTAACCCATGTTACCACACTACGATTCACAATATATCCCAAGTTCTCGTAATGACAATGTTTGTGTTCTATTCAATTCAATTACTAAGCAGTGTCTAAGCACAACCAATACTCATTATTGTTTAACCAAGGGAAGTTTTACTCATGTAATATTTAACATAGGTTGACAAGGTATAAGGGGTGATCAATAATCAAGGAGGGGGGGCAGTAATATCAACCTTTGATATAGCTAGCTATCAACCTTTAACATAACATCTCAAAAGTATTAATAAGCATGCAAGTAATACTTTGAAATGAAATAATTTGCATTTGAAAAATACGTTCGACGTTATCAATTATAAGGACTTGCCTTGCACAAATGTGGATATTGCTTGGTCTTGATCTTAGCCTGAAGTAGTGGCGAGGTCTTCGGCGACGATGAAATCTAATTAAGCGCAAAAACGACGACTTTGAATAAATGCTAATAACACAAATAAATTCAAATGAACTCCAAAAACTATGTTTTTATTACTAATATAAAAATATTTAATTTATATGAATTTAGAAAACAAAAATCAAATTATTTGGATTTGAAATGAGAGAGAATGAGCTCTCTAAATTTTGACCCGAGAGGAAATTCTAGAAATTCATAAAATCCTAATAGGTTTGACCGGTTGGGATTTCTTTTTATTTTTTCATTTATTTTTTAAACCTTTGCGGCTGACAGGTGGGGTCCAGCCGGGTTTTTATTTGTAACATCCCAAAAATCCCAATTTTGGGAAATAATGTTGAAAATAAATAAAGGAAAAAATTTAGTATGTTTATATACGGGAAAAATATTTTGAGCATGTTTTTAACTTTGCATAAATCAAATAGTGAAACTACATGCAAACAGCAGATTGAAAGAATGTTTGAGAAAAATACAGAACTTGTAAAATTCTGGAAAATTCGTGTAACGAACTAGCCTGTTTTAGGAGTCTTCACAAAAATTTCATAATTTCTAGAGCCCTTTTGATATGTTTATAAATTAACCAAGTTCTCAGGCTTTTTTGGAAAAAAATTCCAAACTCATTCGAAATTCTCGTCGGACAAGTGGGCCAAATTTGCCCGATCCAACTTCACTCACCACCACTCCAGCCTGCGCCAGCTCCTGCTCACCCTCTCGCTGACACGCTGGGCCCGCTTGCTAGAGGTTGTCTTCTACCTCAGCCTGCGCCAGCTCTTACTCACCCTCTCGCTAACACGCTGCGCTCGCTTGCTAGAGGTTGTCTTCTACCTCTCGCCCGCACACACTAGCACCTCGCCTGCTTCGCCGCTCGCCCATGGTTCCCGATCGCCCAATAAATTGAGTCTCAGCTACCTCCATCACCTCCACCAGCCCTTGCCCATGCTATCCACCCCACTGACCCGCTATCTTCCCTTGTGGATGGAGAAGCCCAAGAGCTTCCGTGAGAATCTCACGCAACCACTGGTGTCTCGCCGATTTTCCCAAGCAAATGCCCTAGCTACTTAAGCAATGGAGCATGCACCTTTCTACTCAGAACACCACTGTTCTATTTCACGTAAACTCGAGCTTGATCGCTCCATAGTTTTGTGGGATCATTAGCATCATCTCCAACGCCGATGAGCGTGTCTCTGCAGCTCCGCTGCTCTAGTAAGTTTTCTCACCCACGACACTCGCATCATTTTGATCCTCATCCATCACTCATTCCTCTTCTTTACTCAATGCAGCTTTGGGAGTCTCGTAGCTCGATCGCGTTCGCCTTTGTCCCCGACTCGGGCACGTACTAGATTTGAGCTACAATGTTCTTGCCATTCCAACAGGTTTGAACCCCTCGCGAGTGTGTCATTATTTGTTTCGATGCTCCTCCATCTAATTCTCCCACTCAATGCAGGCAGATTTGCAAAGAATTTGAGCTTCACCGCCATCTTTCTCTCTAACGGTCGCCACCGCTATTTAATTCTCCTTCAAAGCCCAGTGAGTCTCAGTTTGATTCTTTGAATCTATACCAACTCTAGGAAGTTAGTGAGCTAACCTCACACTCCTTGTAGTCTCTACGTTGTTTTGGTGAGCTATCACCGAGAACCCCCTCTGCGCTGCCCCATCTCGTCGTCGACATGCCGCCTCAGCCCTTATCCAGCCTCATATACTTCACCTTCATGATCATGATGAGACACTGATCCTCATGCGCACATCATCTTGCCAAGCATGAGTCCCTAGCACCCATTCCACCTTAGCCACCCATGGCGCACCGCAGTTGCATCCTACTGGCTCGTCTTCGGTGACCTTAGGTCCCCGTGCCTACTCCGTTAGCATCGTATGGACTCACTGAGTCCAGTGCGCCTCTCCTTTAGCTCTGAGAACACCTCCTTCACCAAATCCATCATCGACCCAAAGCTCCTCACCGTCGCACCGCCGACTCCGTCCACCTCGCTGTCCATTTTCACCTCCCCTAGCGTCGCAATGACTCCCTCTTTCTATTCCGCCACTCAACGTCACCGCTCATCACACCGTTCGCCGGTGGTGAGCACACCATGCCCTTCGGCTGCGTGCAACCCTGCTCTCCTCTCTTCTATCTCTGCTAGTGGGCCCAGGTAATTAGGAGATGCTTAGCGCTAATTAACAGAGCTTAAAAAGTATTGAGTCTATGGCAAGTGCGACCGGTAGAAAAGTTAACAAAAATCTAATTTAAAATGTTTTTAGATTATGTGTCGTTGACATGTGGGACCACTCGCTATTCTCGGTTTTAAAACATATTTTAAAAACCAAGAGACTGACATGTGGACCGCGCGCAGCCGTTAGTTAATTAAAAATAAAAAAAATAGATTTAATCATTAGTTAATAAATAATGAGTCTATGACATGTGGGACTGCTTCTGTTTTTATAAATAAAATCACAAAATAGAAATATGAGTCACTGACTAGTAGGCCCCACATATAAGTTAATAAAATTCAAAAAAAATTAGAAAAGTCGCTTTCAGTTCAAAGGAAAATATGCTTTCTTTGTTAGAAAGCGTAAACGTCAGAAGAACTCAGCGAAAAATATGCTTTCTATGTTAGAAAGCATAAACATCAGAGAATACGCTTTCGATGTCACCCTTTTCTTATTTTCTGGAATTTTCAAACCGAAGCAAATTAAAACGTTAATAACTTTTGCATACGAACTCCAAATTGAATGAATATTTTTAAAAAATTAATATAAAATCATGTTCTATCTGAATATGTAAAAATATTTTGATTTTGTTGCTGTTGTAATTATTTTTCTATAATTAATTTGCTCTCGACTCTTTTTGAATGGACGTTGATACTTCGAACGGAATTTTCGACAATCCTCCATTCTCATACTCTGGGATACCAAAGCAAGGCAAGAACCTCCTTTGACCATGTTGATCCTATTATTTCAATTATTATTATTTATTTTTTTTGCAAATTCTATTATGCACGCATGTATGTTTGAGTAAAAGTTGCCATGTTGCGGGTATCGGTAGTTATATTCCTATTCAATGCATGATCTACCTTGAAATATTTGTATCCTTATTGTTGTAGCCATTAGGTTATGGTTTAGGCAATAAATGATATCGAATTAGGTTTTTTGAATGCGAATATCGTATAAATGCTTAGTCGGGCATTAGTCTCTACTAAAATTTGAAAGTGGATGGAATATTGAATATGATTTGGGAGATTTTGAAATGATGGTCCAAAGGAGTTACCTCTATTAATTTTGTATAAAAATAAAAATGAAAAACCTAGATTATGACGCAGAGAGTTATAATATGAACTGATGAATGTGAGAAGGTTTCTCGCATGTAGATAGGGGGAGATCCTCACCTGGGTCAATTAAGGACCGTTCGCTGGTGCATTATATCGAAGCCTAAGTGTACAACCACATGTGCTGGTATAGGATGGACTTAGCTAATTAAGTTATAAAAAACTAGCCCTGCATATTGGTAGGTCGTAGTAGTGCAAGCATATGTGATTGCTCGAAGGGGCTCCCTTCACCAAGGTGTTGGGAACAATGCTTGCCGACACAACGGTTAATTCCTTACTTTGATGAGAGGTACCCGAGATTGAAGTGAGGATTTACATTGTCGGGTTAGTGCAAGGTTAGGACTAGATGATGTTTAGGCTTCGATACGAACTCTAGACTGCATACTATAATGTTGTGTGCGGTGGTATCGACGGATGCTAGACAAACTATAGAATTTGTGTGTTGTGGGTAAAGTTGTATATCTCTGCAAAGTGTAAATCTATTTAAATTGCCGTGTTCGTAGTCATGGGCATGCTTAGTGACGCCTCATTGGGTATAGTCTCTACTTTTGCAAAAACAGTCTTATCGGGAAAAGTTGGGATGGATATTTTTGTTCATATTTGAATTGAGCGCCATGTTTGTGGCCAAAAATAAGATGTTGATTTCTTATTTATTAAGTTACTTACATGTTGTTCTTTTTTATTTAACTTCTCTTTAAACTTCTGTTGCAAAATATTATGTATTGATATTGCAAATAAAATTTACATAATGCTGAAAACAACCTGTAGTATAGAGCCTCCTCCCTTGTTAGCCATGCATATATAAAATTTTTGCGATGCACTACAAGTCTTGCTGAGTACGCAATATACTCAATCTTGCTTAAATTGCTATTCAGAGGATGAGGATGACCACATGCCGGACGATGCCTTCTTCGGTCCCAGTACCAAGGGGTATGGGGACAGGTCTTTCTATGGTTTACTCCTTGTCGGTTGCCTAAGGATTTGATGGGCATGCCACTGGACTTTTGCTTTTAATCTAGTAAATTTCCACTACTACTTCTGATACTTGTCTTTTAATTTAGCCGTCCGGAAGTGTATTATACACCTGTTGTGTAATTGCTTAAGTTAAGTACAATATTTGTTTTTTGTTGTATGTATATTTTGTATGGATGTGTATGCCAAAGTTGTGGATATGTGTACTAGCCACTGATCCTGGGACTAGTACAGTACACACACGAGGACTTCGGGTATTCCATGCCCAGGGTCTGACATTATTTTTTCTATTTATTTTTATTACGAAAAAGCTTCTGTGGCTGATTGGTGGGGCCCACTAGGTTTACATTTTTTTCTATTTATTTTTATTTGGTAAAATCCTGAGACTATAGCAGGTGGGACCACGGTCCACATGGTCTCGGTCTACGGACTAGGTCTACACATTGATAACTTAAAGGTGGGGCCTGCATGTCATAGACTTATACTTAAACCTACGGTTTAATTAGGTTTCCTAACTACCAAGGGCCCACATGTCATACTAACATTAGCTCATTAATTGGTGTTAACTAACTACTGGTTTAACTCAACTACGACCATGTGTGGTCACCTTCATCGTCGTCTTCACAACAGCAGGCAGAAACAGAAGAGTCATGGCCAGCTCGGAGGCAAGCTCAGTGGTGGTGGAGGGGACTCCAGCGACCACTCGCAACTAGCAAAATGGAATGTGGGGTCTTCAGCAATGCTAACGATTGTGGCGGCACGACTAGAGATGGACTAAGGTGGCGGCGCGACGGCGAGGCCGTTGGCAACGGTATTGTACGCATTGGCAACTACACAACGAAGCCACAAATTGTAAAATGAGACACAAGTGAGTATCTACGGGCTCACGAGAAGCTAGGGGAGCTCTCAGTGCTCAAGGGTGGCGGCGCAATGAAGATTTCCACTACAGTAGGCGCAAGTGCAATGAGGTCAATGGTGTGGCGTTGCTACGATCATCTACGAGCTACACTGACTAGCCAAGAAGGTTTGCAAGCTAAAGTAAACTATGGGAATGGAATGGCTTGCTGGGAAGACAAACAAGGAAGAAGATCAAGGCAACGGTGGCGTTCTATGTATACAACACCAGTCCCTAAATCAGTAACTAATGCACACAGTTACATCATTGAATATCAAACACATATCTTGCAAACGTAAAGCTATTGCATAATATTAAACAATATGTAAATACACCTTACGCCTTTTGACTTATAGAACAGTCGGTCAGGACAAATACCTTTAAATAACAGCAGCGGAAGCAGGATTAAAATGCAACAGGTAGGACCTTCAGGATATACCCACAGTCGATCGACTTGGGCTCACGACCTAGTCTTGGCCTCCTCGATTTCCAGTCTTTTCAAATGCGATTAAGTGCCCACCGAGTCTTCTTCTTCTTCACTTACTAAATGGTAATATTGAACAACTGTGAGTACACAGCCGTACTCCATGAGCCAACACACATAATGCAGCAATAATATATGCAAGGCTTATCAAAGGAATGGCTTGAGATTCTTTTGTTTTTCTTAAAGCCACTACTGAAATATATTAAGTAGTAGACAAGTTATGATACCAAGAATTTTGACTAAACCAATTTTCCTAATGAAATTGAGTAGTGTTGTATAATTCTAGCGAATGTTCCATCCACGTGCTAGTGGAGAACAGTTCCTGAAGGTTCCATCCACTCACGAGTAGATAATAGTTTCATTCACCTCATGCTATATCATTTTCCAGGGCAGCATCCACTCGGTGATTCCAAGGCTGCAATCACCTAGAAATTCTGAGCTGCAACCATCTGACAATTCTGAGTTACAACCACTTGACAACTCAGGCCACATCCACTCGGCAATTCCAGTTCGCATCCACCTGGCAATCCCGCGACTACATCCACCCAATGCTATGTTTTTCTAGGGCTACAACCCGTACTTTTCACTGGCTACAACCAGGACAAATCAGGCCACAGGATCCAACCTATGCATTCCACTAGCTTCAACCAAGACAAATCAAATCCTTAGGCTTCAACCCAACATTTCATCCCACCCACAAAAATTTTTTCTAAAATTCAAGACTAACCAAGCAACTTCTCACGCATCACACATGACCGTGGGCATGGCTATCCAGATAGTTTTATGCTACAGAGGTCACACAACTTTACCCACAAGAGACGATCATCTTATAATGTCAACACGCTACCATAGGCATGATACTACAAAAATCATCACAAGGCCTTTACAATGCCCCACCCCAACGCAGCTCCACCTACTGAGGTTTCATCTACCATGGGCTACAACCCTCCGAAGGCACCCCTTGCTCCATGTGGTTTACCTGTGGCTCCAACCATGCCACATTTTGTCGGATAGTGAAACTAACGCTGAGGAGAATCAAATTAATTAGCCAGGTCGTACCCATTATAGACTTATGGTTGTGATGTTAGTGCCCGAGAGGTTATTGTTGGTGATATGCCCTAGAGGCAATCATAGATATGATTGCATCACGACTATGTTTACAAGTTATAGAATACATGTTATTATGTTCCTTGAATGAATTATCAGTTATAAAGATTAACAAGTATGTGACTTGTTGGTGAAGCTCTTCAACTTATATGATGTCATTCTAAATGTATCCTTGATCGGATGTTATTGGTCAAAACACTAGTGACATATCACAGCACATGTATTGATTGATGACCATGTTACACCGGTCATGGATATGAGGATATCGAATCAATAATGTGAACACATATTAGAGAACATGGTGATTGGATTGACCCACCTTGAGACACTATTGAGATCGTTATGATTTTATGTATCATCAGTTGGTCTCAAGCAATGATGATGTATAATCCTTAGACCTGAGATCAGCATGGTTTTCTACATGTGTAATAGTACACTTAGGGGTTACCAAACGCTACTCCATAACTAGGTAGTTATAAAGGTAGTTTTTTGGGTATGCTATAAAACATGCAGGAAATATGATTGATTGGATATGGGATTTGTCCCTCCTAACATAACAGGAGAGATATCTCTAGGCCCCTCGATGTGGTCGGATAAAGAAAGTGCATGGCCATGCCATTAGTAGTTGAAGAGTCGACCACATGAAGTTATCCAACACTTGATCGAGAAAGTATTGAAATGTCCATGAATGATAAATTATCTCACCTGGAGTTCAACCAGATATCGTGAGGCAAAGGGAGAATACACAGGCAAGTCATTCAGTTCGACCAGATACGGACTGGTCGTACAGAGATACGAGCTAGTTGTAGACTGGCTGAACATAATCACGAACTGGTCGTAAATTATTCGTAAGGAGTTGCAAACTGGTCATGACAAAATATGAACTGGTCATATAGAGATACGAGCTGGTCGTAAGGGATAAGGACCTAGTTATATATCATATTGCATTAAGGTTCATCCGATATAATTTATGTGTATTTGGGAATCGTTATGTCCTGTTAGGAACCGCTAAAACTCCTGGTCGGAAAAGAGTTTCCGAGTCACAACCGATTATTCATGAACCTACAGGTCACACACTTAACGAGTTGGAACAAATGAGTTCAGATAGGATCCGTCATGGGCTCTTTATAAGGGGATGCATGAGGCAATTTAGGACAAACAGACGACTTCTTCTCGAGAGTCCTATCGTACGAGTTGGTGCTAATACACTGGTGTACGGTGTTCCATCCTTGTACGTGTGGATACTATAGAGGTGTTGTTGCAATTGCTGCTGTGCTGATCGAGGCCGATCCTTAACCTAAACAAGGAACATGATTGGTTGCTGAAGGAGACGATCGGCATCGAGGATGCTAGACGATCAACTACGACCACTACATCGACGCACTCAATGTTGGATCAGCTGCTCCAACTCTTCTTCTTCGCGCTGCGTGTCTAGTGGTAACGATCTATGATCTCTTGCTTGTATGGCTTCCTGGTTTACGTGGTATATTTTTGAATTACCAGCTAGCGTAGCCTACCCGTATCCCTCTGGTTATCACAAAATTTGGTTCTTAATTGACTTGGGTGGTGCTTTCAAACTACCGCTTTCGTGCTCTTATCCTTATCCACCCGACTTATATACCATCCTTCCAAGTCTACGTTCAACATACCAATCGGGCTCCAACTTCAACTACCCAAATCCAGTTTTGAAGTTTGAATTACGACGAGGCAAATTATTGCCCACATGTCAATGTATCTAAGCAAGGCTAAGCATGGCACTTAGATACATAATTAATGACTAATTAAGTATACCATTATTCATAAGGCGACAAAAGGTGGTGTCCAAGTTCAAGGATTAGAATTTAATAGCTCAATTAATAACTAAGGTATTAACTACGAGCTAAGACAATATAATTGTATTGAAGCATAGCAATGATATTTCATAATTTAAAACAATATAATTTTCATTCAAAATATAGGTGTAAAATGATTAAAGTGTTGACTCGCTTTTCTCAATGTTTTGATAACCTTGGTCTTGCTCTTGCTCGAATTGCTACTCCTTCAGGACTTCAAATTCTAATTACACAAAATACGATCGAATCCAGGAACGCCCAAAGACAACCAAATGAAACCCAAATAAACTCTACAACATTTAAACAAAAAGAAAAGAATTCAGACAAACTCAAATAAATATCATTATTCATACATTTGGTATAATGGTGTAGATTTGGATTTTAGATGGATTTAGGATCGGGAATTATTTGATTCGAAGTTAGGACGAGAAGGGTTGGGCTCTCAAAACATTTGTTGGCATAGAGATTATGGTGGAATAAAGAGAGAAAATATTCTCAGGAATACTCCCCTTAGGTCATCTAGATGGGAGAGGATATGTGAATAGGTAGGATCTATGTGGGGACCCCGAGTTATTTACATATGAACTATTCCTTCTAGATCATACGTAAATGACTCCGAGTCTCCAAGATCTGAAATTCAATTTAATCCATGTAAATATGAAGACCCGGTTGCCAACAACTAGATAATCGACTCACATACCTCTCGATGGCGTATGCACCAAGCCGATTCTCAACAGTCCAAGTCCATACTTAAATGAATCAAATAGCATTTCAAACCTTTGGATATGTGTCCCATGTTAGCTCCCAATAACAGCGGTGTCCCATGTTAGCTCCCAATAACAGCGGCTAGCACGCACATATCTCTACCAACATTGATCACAGTCATACACAAGGCATATATAATATTACAAAGTCTCATCTATAACTAGGACTTATGTCCATAATTTACACAAGTGGCCGACCAGCCAAATTTAAACATTAACAGGAAGTACGCAGTGGAAAACAAAGTCTTAACAAGCAAAAATTCCAGCAAGGTGTGCCCAACTCCCAGAGGCAACCGAGTGGGGTTAGAAACAACACTATTCATTAGCGTCACCAAAATCGACGCTAACGATTTGATCGAGAGTATAGTCTTCCTCACCTGAAACAAATAGACAATCCGATTGAGTACAAAAGGTACTAGCAAGTCTTACACAAAATGAAAATAAATTATGTGTGCTAGAAGATGTCCCAAGGAGAGGAAATTATACATGATAGAGTTGATCAAAAGAGAGGCATTAGTGGCTTTAGTTTTGCATAAAAGCACCAATTTTTAGACTACACATACTAGTTTGTAAAGGCCATTTAGCAAACACAATTTTGACAAAAGAATTTAAGTGATAAAGATATAAACATAGATCAAACAATACCAAAGTGGCAGCCCACTTTGATACTCTAAAATGCGTGACATACCTGTCATGTTGATAACAAGTTGTCGGGGCCCAAAATTACAATTCTGGACCCTCTGTGTATACTGCACTAGTCCAGGATCACGCTAGTGCACACAGTGGCAACATCGATGAAATATCATTTCCATATACAAATATGACTAATAAATAGGCAAATAACAATAAATATCAGAGTAAATACCTTAAGGTCAAAGCTTACAATTAATGCCTCAGAAGGCGAATAGCTCAATGAAGTGCAGAATGAACGAAACGGAATAACCGGTGAAGCCCATCCATATGCCCACAGCAATCGGTGGGTGCGCGACCTAGTTCTTCTCGATCCTTGAAGTAGACCTTGTTGGTGACGATTCCTCCATTTCAGTAGGTTTGGGCGCAAGTTTTACAACAAGCGTGAGTACACAAGCGCACTCGCAAGTCATACCACGAATGCAATGTATAGATGCGGGCTTATTCCAAAGGAAATGGCTTCGTGGTTATTTTGCGTAAATACAACATTTGCAATTGAATACAAATAATAGATTGAAAGCATAATTCAAAACAAATAGACAATATTAATTTAACAGTTGTTTTCACAAAGACACCTGACCTAATCAAATTCTTTCACACACCATATGACTTAAATCACACAATTGTCCCTTCCCAATTGTTTTATGAAAACTACCCTCGTGTGAAATCCCGAGCATTGTCCATGACCATGACGCGCTATTCGAATAGATTGTTTAACACTCTGCAGAGGTTGTACACTTTACCCACACGATATAACCGGTGTGGCGACCGATCATAACAAAACGGTTCGAAATTTCATCTCAACATTGACATTCTTATTCACATAGTACCCATATCACATAGCCTAACCTATCCACCGAACATCAATGCCGAGAATCCATAACTTACTAAGTTAGGCCCGTTTTATCGACATGTGGTTGTACAAAGAAGGCTCGGTTCAATGGCGCACAAAGTTAAGTCCTTAATTGACCAAGGCAAGACTTCTATTTTCTAACTAAGTCACAAAGATTATCATTCCCATCACATAGTCCACCATGTCACACGTCTCCACCACTTGCCTCACCCAAATCCTTTACCACCTGGGTTGGTTTTAGTGCAACACATGCCATCACGAAGTAATAACACATAGCACAGTTTTACACAAAGTTCCATAATCACATAGTCAAATTTATAATTGCAACTCAAAGTTATGATGATGACTCGTTGCATGGCTAAGCAATCTACGTACTAACCAACCCACGTTGGTAATACCATAGCACCAACTAAATATGAACCAATCTAGGGTGACAAAAGATTATGACATACAATAGACAAAGTGGATATAACAAATTGGATTAATAGCTAAACCCAAAAGCATTTAAATAATTACTTAAAGTAAATGCAATAATTTAAATCAAAGTAATTTTAAAACTGGATTCAATATGATCAAAGGTATAACTTGCCTTGCTATAGCAATGATGATCTTATTTTATCTTCAATCTTCTACTTGCTTGACCTTCACTCCTTGGACGATTCCGGACTTCTGCCTAACGAGAAAGAAAGCATAAAACAAACTAAATTCAAAAACAAATCAAATAAACTCCAAATTGAAATTGAAAGGTACTGGAAGGTAGATATTGAATTTAGATGAATTTAGAAACTTGAATGAGTTCAATCGAATTCGGATGAAGAAGATATGGCTTTGGAAGATTGGAATTCACATGAAATGATGAAAAGCTCTACGGAATATTCTCAGAATATTCTATTTCGAAAATATTTAGAAAAGAATGAGTATATGATAGGTGGGACCGACTGGTATTTATGAATTTCTAGAATTAAAATAATTCCAGAAATAAGGTAGAGAGAGTGACATGTGGGACCAATAAGATAAAGGATTTTCAAGAATTAAATTAATTCTCAAAAATAGGATTAGGGGTTGACAGTGGGCCATGGTCTATGGACCAGTCCACAGGATATGCTAGTCCACGGTGGACCAAGCTCATCAATAGGTTTAACCAAGATTGGTGACATACGGGACCCGCATGTAAGTGAGGGAAAATATTAGAGTTTTAATTAGGAAGATGACATGTGTGGTCTACATGGAAGATATATATATATATATATATATATATATACATATATATATATATATATATAGATGGCAAAGGGTCCACATGGAAGTGAGAGAGATATAGGTAGTATGGCTTGAATTGTTTGGATGACAAGTGGGACCGAATAGGAGAAAGAAAAGGTGTTGACCATGTTGACCAAGTCAACAGAATAAAAGAACAGAGCAGAACAACAATTCACGTACTGGACAATAGCATGAATAGTGAACAGAGGGCATGGCCGGTTCTTGCTCATGGCGGTGACGACGAACGGAGGCGAACCAACGTTGGCGAAGGGGCAAAACGGAAAGGAAACGACGAGCCGGAGATGATGACGCGGTCCGGACGTCGAGATTTTGCTCCATGCGACGGCAGCGACGCGAAGAACGCCGACGACGGCGGCCTCACGGGCGCGTAACACTTCCGGTGATGCTCTGCGAAAAGGGAGGTGAGCACGGCGTAGAACGCGGCGACGCGAACTCAACGGTGGTGGAGTTGAAGGCAGGGGATCAACGGTTGCGGAGTAATTGACCGGAGAAGGACGACGAACAAGAGGCGAGAGAACGTCAAATTCTCGGCGCACGGTGGATGAAACTTGAATCTACAAGAGGGAAAAATAGGTATTGACGAGGGGCACAAGATGACGCGATCGGATTTTGGAAAAACTCACCGAGAAAGCGAGGAACGCGATGAACACGTTTCGGCTTTAGGGCTTGACATGGCCGACGGTGCTCCAGTGATCTTCGGGCGAAGAGGAAGGAACCATGACGTAGAACGCGACGACGCGAAGCCAACGCCGCAGACGGTTCGGCCGGGGGACGTCGGATGAAGCCGTAGTTCGCTGGAGAAAACCTTTGGTTGGAGCTCGGTTTTTTGGAGATTGCGACGAAATTAGATCGGTTTGGAGGAAACTAATTCAGGAGATTGGAAGAGGGGATCAACACGGACGCGTGAGCGCAAACGGCTCGCATTTGTATGCACCGTAGAAGAAGATATGGAATTTTTAAGTTTTGAGTTTGTCTCGTATGCGTACTGGACTGCTGGCTGTTCGGGAGGAACACGATAATGAACAGTAAATCGCGCATTACTGTAGCACATGGGCAGGAGAGAGAAAATCTGGATTTTCGGAATTAAAAGAAATCCCAAGAATCAAAGAGGTCAAATAAATAGCAAACAAATCCGGAAAAATCTCAGAAAATACCCAAAAATTCCTTGAAGGACAAGGAAGCCAAATAACACAAATTTTTATTTAATTAATGTTTATATTAGTCAAATTAAATATTTTTAATTTAGGAAAAATTCTAATTAAGCTTTATTAATTCAAATAAAATTGGTGAAATTTTCCAGGGACCTAAACTACTCAAAAGATTTTTGAAAAGCCAAATTTTGGGACGTTACACAAGTTGTCCCCCCTAAAAGGAATCTCGTCCCCGAGATTCAGGCTGACTATAGAATAGGATAAGGAACTCAGCCTTCGGGTTCACTTCTTGTTTTCAAATTGCTTTGACTTTGACAGAATCGATCTTCTGACCACTTACAGAACAACGCCTTGCTTCTTGCTAAACTTCTCGCTTCACTGAAAACTTGACGAACTGGCTTTTGGCTGGAAGGCATCTTAAAACTTGATTGCTTCTATCGGGGCTGCTTGATCGGTGCTTGAAGGCACTTCTGAAGTGGAGGAAATCTTGTCACGATCGACAACTCACGTTGGCAAACTATCTCTTCTTCCGCTTGAATCTGAACTAACTAACACATTTTTGTCAACTCGTCATACAATTCTTTAGCACGAACTCCAACGGTATTCGAAGATAGACATGGTGTGAAGGTGAAAATCTGTATAGTCGTGTAGCTTTCCTTTTGAACATCGCTACTTAAATTCCATTTAGGATTAAGGACCCTTGGTCTTACGCTTCATGATTAATGCAACATCCACATGCTTTGTAATTTGATCGCTCCTAGCGGCGATGACTTACACGATCAACCACTCAACTTGGAGGGTGACAACTACGACTGGTGACATCCGGGTTGTAGAGAAACTCTACACATAACACTTACTTGCTCGACTTGGTACTCGAGTTAAGGCACAACTCATTAATCTTTTCAATCTGTCTATTGATTCGAAGGCGATTCACAATATCGAACCGAAATGATCACCCAAGTATCATGCGCACTGCCGCTAACACAAGATAAGCCGTGATCCTTGGTCCGACACTAACTTCTCGACACGTCGTGCAATTTGACCATCTCTCAGAGATCGACATCGCACCCATGCCGACGAATGTCATATCTCGCCGATACAACCTCTCGTCGTATACCACTCGCTGGCGATCTCCAAACTAGGTGATATTGACAGAATGAAGCGACAAATTTCGTCAAATGATCAACAATCACCCTTCAAGAAATTATATCCCGATTGGGTCCTGGGAGATCCCATATCTGAGTTCTCAGGGATAGAAGTACTCTGACTGGCCTCCAACATTTTGGCTGACTTTCTGACATACCAAACACATGGTAACCCATTCTGCGATATTTCGTTTTATTTTGGATCATCACAATGAAACTTTGAGATCTTCGTACACCTTGGTACTTTCAAGGAAAATAGAATGCTTGTACTTAAATGTTGGTTTGAGCATTAACTACTTGAGTTTCTCCCCATTAGATATGCAGATATGCTCATTGATTTTGCATCATTTCGGTTCGCCTTTAGCGGGTTCTTACACTTTCCTTTACTTCACATGATGATTGATCTCTTAACGTTACTGTCACCTCACTGATTTCTAGCATCGGTCCAAACTCTGGGGTTCAACAGATATCCTTGCAACTGACTCAAGATCCAACCTCTGAATTTCACAGGTAACTTTAGCTGACTGATCAACAGATTCTTATGGTAGCTCTTTTGATTCAAAGCATCTGCCATTGTAATGGTCTGGCCTGAGGGAACGGATTTCAACTTCATTGTAATGGTGCTTGGTTGGGTTGGGGTTGAATCACACGAGCCTTGAGGTTTCTTGCATCATGTTGTTCTTGATCCACCATCTTCCTCTTGGAACACTTGGTGCAGTCACGTTGTTCTTGTGTTGTAGGAGTAATGGCTGAGGCGACATTATTGTTTCTCATTTGTTGCATCAACTGTTGCATTAATTGAGTCTGGGTGATGAAAAACTGGTTCATATTTCGAAGGGTTTCTGCTATCAGTTGTGGGTTGCCTACAACAGGGATATCTTTGCTGGTGTTACTATCATCTTCCGAACGACGATTGTTCTTCATCTGCCGGTTACATCAAATATTTAGGAAAGGAGAACAAAGGATAGGGAAGAGACAAATATGAGGAACTAAGGGAATAGAGCGAAATAAAACTCTCAAACGAAAGAACCAACTGAAAAAGCTGTCAAATAAACTTAACACGACGTTCTATCGATCGAGACTTTTTTAATTGGTGAAGCGACTCAATACACAGAATGAGTCTTAGTAAACCTAGACTATATGGCTGGACCGACAAAATGATCTTCGGTATACGGTCTTTGATGATGTTGTCTTTGATTGGCAGCGATGACTTGATGCATTCTTGATTTCTTCATGTCTTGTAGTCTTGAACGTAAGGGTTAAGAAACGTGTTGACCAGCTATAGAGATTTCCATGGGAGAGAGGATCCATTTAATATTATAAAATTGTGAGGGGAGAATTAGGTAAGAAGGTTAAAGATAGATGGATGACTCAGATGAGGAGAGAACAATTTATTTTTCTTGTTGTGTAAAATAAATTTTGAAGATTTTCAACTAACGACCATTCTAACTAGTTCACGACCTACAGTCGATATGGCTCTGATACCACTTTGTCAGAACCCGGGTATTGATACACCCAGATCCTCTATGCAAAGTAGGGGTGTAGGGGAGGTGGCGACGACGGCAAGTGGCGGCCTGGGAGGTGGCGTCGGTCGCAAAAATGGGCCCTTAAAACTATGAGGCGTAAGTGGTGGTGGCGGCACTCTTCGAGGTGGCCCATGGCGGCGGGGGCACAAGGCCGAGCGGTGGCCGATGCTAGGGAAGGAGAGTGGTGGCAGCATTGGAAGGGAAGAGGAGGAAAATGAAGGCACGATGAGCATCTACATGATGAGAGGGACTCACTGGTGTGGAAGGTGGGGGCGAAGAAGAGTCAAGGTGGGCTAGTGGCACGAGCCCATGGCGGCGTAAGTGGCTTGATGGTGGCGGCGACACAGGGTGAAGGGATGCTCAAATGAGTGATGGGGGAAGATTAGTGGAGGCGAGACGATGCTCCATGAGGAAGCAATCGGATCAAAACTCAACGAGCGAGGAATGGCGGCGCCGGCGGCAGGGTTCGGCTAGAACAGAGGAAGAAGATGGTGTGATGTGCTCCTTTGCGCGAATACTGAATTTTTTTGGAGGCCAGGATATTTTTCCCTCCAGCTATAGTAAAGAAGAAGCACCGTGAAACGCCCCGCGTGAGCTAGCGCCCAAATGCGGGCAAGCTGGGAACCTAAAGCATCCCCTCTGCCATCTGATCTAGGCTTAGTCCTCGCGAATACTAAAATTGATTGAGGGGTTTTGAGGAGGAGGCTCTAGAACACGTTTTGACATGAACAAAAATGGGAGGGGCTCACCGGGGTAGCAGAATAGCGAGTGGGGTGGCAACCGGCGGGAAGATGACGGTGACGCGGCTGTTCGAGTAGTATGGTGCACAGAAGGGGAAGTGAGTGGGCTGAGGAGGTAGAGGGCATCAAGGCGGCCTTAACGGACATGGCGGTGCTAGTCATATCTCATTGATGTGCCCAAGGAGGCTCGGTGAACGTGGTGGCCTGAAAGGGGGGGCTCGAGTTCTTTCTCCTCCACTATTGCTCCATGGAGGGGAGGAGGTTGAGGGAAATGGAGAGGAGAAGTGGTGGACTCGACGCTCTCCTTAGCTGCGGCTCAAGTAGGACCAAGACGAACATGAGAAGTCATGAGATTGGCGGCGAGATGACACGAATCGGCGCATGAGATGTTGGTGTGCCCAGTGACATTGCGACAGTATGGAGCATGGGTGAGGCAAGGTGACACAAATCGGGTGAAGATGACGAGGACACGGGCATGGCTATAGTGGTGGCAAAGAGACGAGAGCAGGTGGTGCTTGCACGGCTCGGTGCAAGGGCGTGGCAGAGGATGGAGCTGGGCTGGGAGGAGGGAGGCCAAGTAGGGCCGTGGCTGGGCCAGGGAAAAGGAAAAGAGAAACCAGTCTGACCCGAAAAAAAGAGAAAAAGATGGGCTGCGCTGCTAGGGTCTTGGCCCAAATGACAACTTTTATATTGTTTGTTTTTCTCTTTTTAAATTCAATTTTTGATTAATTTTGTTTTCAAATTTTAAATTAGGTTTGTATTTCCTAATTAAACTAGTTCTTGGAGTTCAAACTCGACAAAGTTTCAAATAAACTCAATAAAACCGAATGTCACTCAATTGCAATAAAAAGTTTTAAAAAAACTCATATTTTCAAGAATCTGAACTTCATTCAAATTTTGGGAGGTTACACTGAGCCGGCGACGAGGACGAATGGCGTAGCAACGTCTCTGGTGCATGGAATGGAAAAAGGATGCACGCGTTAGAGATAGCGGATCAAGACGATCGATACATGTAGGATGATAAAGGTAAAATTTCACTAGGCAAGGCAGGAGAAGGCAACAACGGTTCAACATGCTTCGTCAAGCTCCATGGTTGCGATGGATACCTTTGACTCTATGAGGAAACAAGCATTGAGGAGGTGAGCGTGAGGAAGAGGGATTCAAGGCGACCTCAACGCGCACGATGATGAAGGTGGGGACTCACCGTGGTGGCCGGAATCCAACGACAAAACTGGCATACAGATTTAGGGAAGAAGGTGATTTCTCACTTATCCGAGGTGGAGAAGAGGGGAAAACGGGGGTAGCAGCGGGAGATTTGGTAACCATGATAACACACTTGGCCAGGGTTTAAATAGCACGACGAGGCTAGGGAACAGATAAGGGTAAGGTGGCTTGGCGCGGGCACCCGAGTGGAGGGCATGCAGGAGCCTGGCGAGCGGACGGGACAAGATCATGGTGTCGCAAGAGGGCGAGAGGCTCAATGTCAATCCACAATGCTTGTGGCGAGCTGACGCGGAGAGCGTACGACACAATGGGCATCGAGCTGGGGAAGATGCACAATAAGCGGCTTAACAGGTTGGACCCACATGTTAGTGAACATGGGTGAGCTGGGCTGCTATGCGGCGTGTGCGTGGAGATGGGCCAGCGAGGAAGGCTGGGCCACGAGGGAGGTGGCGGGTGTGGTCGCGCTAAGCGGCTAAGTCGAGGGTAGCGAGCACTCCAAGGGAGAGGGAGGAGGGTTGAGTTGGCGGGTTGAATGCGACCTGACGGGAGTTAGAGAAAAAATATTTAAACTTTTAGATTTGGATTTTAGGAATGAATTTGAATTGGAAAATCAAATTCTGGAAGATTTAACACATTTTTGACTTGTAGATTTTTATACCTCCCGCTTGAAGCAATGAATTTGACTTTCCTTTTTGAAATGCAAGCCAAGTGTTTGGAAATTCACAAAATGGAATTAACCGAAGTTTTAGAAATCCCATAAATCCCATGCAAATTTCAAAAGTTTCAAAAATTAAGCTGTTATAGTGGGATCCGACCGGCCTTGGCGCTTTTGCAGAAAAGCCCTTCTGCTTTTCAGAAAAAAAAAGGGCGAGTGTTGTATATTGGTTTGTTTCTGAGGCCCGATTATGTGTGGACACTTTATCTAAACAAATACCCATTAGGAGACTATCGGCCCACAAAACCCATTAGCTAGTTTAGTCTCATATTGTTTATTTATGCATGAAGGGAGACCTCCTATATAGAGGGGGCAGGAGCTCTCATTGTATACACAAACCTACAGGCAAAGAGATGAATAAAGAGAGAAGACTGAGACTACATCTTTGTATTTTTGTCTATTGTTTATTATTTGTGAGTTGAGAACTTCTTTCGTTGGCAACACAACAAACATAAAAGTTGAGTGTCATATTTCCTCGTGCAATTAATTTGTGATGTTAACGTTTTGATGTACAAACAAAAATTGGTATTATCATTTTCGAATACGAATCATATAATTAAGCTAGGTGTATATTACCTTTTCACTTTAGATAACCAAACACAATAGATATTACTACGTGCAGTGTATCCCCAACAATTTGATTGAGATCTGGCCATGACTACTAAATTGACCAATCAGAAACTCCACCTTTTCACTTCCTCACTCACTTTACCACAAGAAAACCTAATTTGCGCCACAGTTACACACTTATACATACACACCGCTAGTTAGTGCCTAGTGCCATTGGCAGATGGGTCTCCCTGCAGCAATACCCTACTGATCAGTGATATATACAGTGAACACAACTATACAGCCATGACACTGTAGGAAAAATAGTGCAAACCACAAAAGATCGAGCAGTGAAGGGTACCATGCCATCGCTGTAGCGCAAAGGGGATTGATAGGAGCGCATGCCCCCCTGCCCTCCCCTCCTCTCCATTCTCTTCACTCCTTCACCCTAACCTTTTCCTCTTCTTCTTCCACACACAATTGCTCCCCTCTCCTTTCCCCTTCCCCTCCAAATCTCCCCAAATCCGCACCTCATCTCGAAAAGCGGGGCCAAATCACACTTTTTACCTCCTGACCCGCACATGAGATCATGGGCTCCGAGGACTCGCTCAAATCCTTGTCCCTGGACTACCTCAACCTGCTCATCAACGGCCAGGCCTTCAGCGACGTCGCCTTCAGCGTCGAGGGCCGCCTCGTCCACGCGCACCGCTGCGTGCTCGCCGCCCGGAGCCTCTTCTTCCGGAAGCTCTTCTGCGGCCTCGACCCCAACCACCAGCCGCCGCCGCCTTTAAACTGGCCAACGGGCTCCGGAGCCCGTGGCGCCGGCGGGGCGCCGGCCACGCCGGAGCTGGTCATCCCCGTCAGCTCGATCCGGTACGAGGTGCTGGTGCTGGTGCTGCAGTTCCTGTACAGCGGGCAGGCGTCGGTGGCGGCACCCAAGAGCGGGCCGCTGCCGGGGTGCGGCGCCAGGGGGTGCTGGCACACCCGGTGCGGCGCCGCGGTGGACCTCGCCCTCGACACGCTCGCCGCCGCGCGCTCCTTCGGCGTCGAGCAGCTCGCCCTGCTGGTTCAGGTGGGAATACGAATAATGATTCGATCGATGCAGCAAAAATTCCTCTCTCTATATATGTGTCTTCTTGGGATCTGCTAACTCTTGATCGATGTGATTAAGAATGATGTTAGTTAGGCCTGCCATGATTGGAGCGTCTTTTGTGGCATTAAGGTGGGAGTCAGAAGAAGCCATGGACGTCTGAGCCGCTGCTCAGCAGCTCAGCTGATCCTGGCTGCATCCTGCATGTATGCTTGCCTAGATCCCTATGTTGCCCCTTTGCCTTTCCGATTCATGCACTACTGTGCCCTCTGAGCCTTGCCCAGTAATTGGAGTATAAGCAGCGGAATAATCCAGTGCTGCCTCTTCGTTCATCACATTTTTAAAACATTTTTTCTTGTGTTTTGTGTGGGTGAGATGGGGGAGTGTACTGATAGGTCTGAGTCGTCTCTAGTCTCTCACAGTCTCGTTTGCTTTTCTGCTGCTTCACCTTGCTGCTTCTGTCATCACTTGTCATGGCGCTTCTGACTCCTCTTTACTAGGAAGGGTCTTTTCACGCCCTTGTTTGTGTCTGTCCCTTCCTTACATCACATCCATCCATTGCTTTCCTCTATCTCCACCTTGCATTGCGCTAGGGTTTCTTGGAGATCCAACCCCTCCCCAACAACTCAATCCGGCCGAGTGCATCATTTCCAAAACTTATTGGTGTACAACATGTCATGCATTGTGCAAGTACACTCAAGCATTATGATAGATGCATATCGCTAGTGGGAGGCTGGGAGCAAGTACACTAACCACTACATTTCATGCTGCTAATTAGTTGCCATTTTTTGTCTGATTAGTGTATCAGCTGGAATTAATTTCGGTATATTGGCCCCAATGCAGAAGCAATTGGAGAGCATGGCGAAGGAGGCGTCCGTCGACGACGTAATGAAGGTGCTGATGGCATCGCGCAAGTTCGAGATGCAGGAGCTCTGGGCCACTTGCTCCCACCTCGTCGCGCGCTCGGGCCTCTCCGCCGATCTCCTCGCCAAGCACCTCCCGATCGATGTCGTCGCCAAGATTGAGGAGATCCGTGCCAAGTCCCCGCTCACCACGGCGACCGCGCCGCGCTCGCCGTTCTTGACGCACCATTACCTCCCCATCAACACGCCATCCTCCGCGGCCGACCGCGACCACAAGATCCGTCGCATGCGGCGGGCCCTTGACGCAGCCGACATCGAGCTCGTCAAGCTGATGGTCATGGGCGAGGGACTCGACCTCGACGACGCGCTCGCCGTCCACTATTCCGTCCAGCATTGCAACCGCGACGTCGTCAAGGCACTCCTTGAGCTCGGCGCGGCCGATGTCAATTCCCGCGCAGGTCCGACGGGGAAAACCCCTCTGCACTTGGCGGCCGAGATGGTCTCCCCAGACATGGTGTCCGTGCTCCTCGACCACCACGCCGACCCGAACGCCAGGACGCTCGACGGGGTCACCCCCCTCGATGTGCTCCGCAGCCTAACCTCCGAGTTCCTCTTCAAGGGCGCGGTGCCGGGGCTGACGCACATCGAGCCCAACAAGCTCAGGCTGTGCCTCGAGCTCGTGCAGTCGGCCGTGATGGTGACCACGCGCGACGAGGGCGCGCCCGCCGGTGGCGAGTCCGGAGGAAGCGACGGCGGGAATTTCCGGAGGAGCGACGCCGACGACAGCTTGGTGAGCCTGACGATGAACTCGACGCTCATGTACCAGGGCCAGGAAATGGCGGTGGCGGTCGCGGGAGAGGCGAGGAAAGGCAATAACCGCCGAGAGAGCCCTTCCACCTTGTACTTCCCCAATGGCTTCCCATAAGTATTCCCTATCTTTCTCTAGCTCTGTTGATGATTTGTGGGATTATGGTTAAGACCAGGAGATCGATGGTGTAGCTAGCTACTATATAGCAGCTAGGATATATGCATGCATGAGCAAGAATTCGATGGTATTTGGTGTGGATTGTTCGATATTGTCATGATTGATCGATTGGACATGCAGCAACTGTTGCTTTGTTCAAATTCGTCAGTGTTCATCTTGTAATGGGCCGGGGCTCCAATATATCAAGAGCTTGCTCCTAGCTGCAGTGTTGATGGCATGGGGATTTAGCTGTTGGTGTGTTTTACATGTCTTTATGCAGTGCAGCTTTTGGTGACTGTAGTAGGCTTTGGACGATAGGGAAGCAGGGTGCAAGCGGGGATCGAGTGGTATTCGACAAGGCGAATCTAAGCTTGGAATTGAATGGCACAGGGATTGCACATGCATTTCTCCTGCTACGGTAACAATTTTAATCGGATATAAAACTCTGAACATGTATCCTGGAGGATTGGACGGCTGGGATCTTTGCAGGATGCGTAAGATCGTTCTGGCCCTGTTCTAAAGTGCTCTCTAAGACTGACTTTTTCATAGCATGGTACTGTACTCCTGCACAATTAATATTTTGTGTCCAATATGAGGCGACAGCCCGGTTAAAACATGAGCTTTGCATGACAGATGAGTGAGTCGTAAGTCGTGACGAAGCAATGCCATATATTAATACGATCCATGGACTATTATGTGGTAGTCAAACATGGCAACTATTTTGCTCACTTTCACTGTTTTGGTGCTTGGCCTCTATTATTCCTTGGTTATTCCATCCTTAACTATATATGCCTTAACGCTCAGTCTTGCAAGACGAATTTCTAGTAACAGCCACACTCTATTAATTCATTGCTTGTGTCACTGATTTGTTCTTTTTTCTAAGAATTTGCAAGAGGGCTGCGTATCATCCTTGCATTAAAGAAGAAGAAATAGTTCAAATTTTACAGCATCCTAGATCTTATATATAATTTGCCAGTAAATATTAAGGTCTATTATTTAAAGTAAGCACCTTACAGCTAATAGGTCAAGCATATCCTAATATGTACAACAATTACGTACACATACATGATACCTAGTTAATCTTGGTGTTGACATTCATACTTACGAAAGCAAAATTGGCTATAGGACACTGCACGCGCTTGGTTGGCATTTGCCAAAACATACTATACAATCATCTCATTTCCCAAACACACTATAAAGTTGTGTTATTTGCTAGAAGACACCACAGTGCCCACCAGCAAAAGAACATGAGCATCCACCAGCAAATAAAGCACAACTTTTACAATGTTTAGGCAGGAAAAGTATCCATCAGCAAATGAACACAACTTTATAGTGTGTATGGGTAATGAGACCATTTTTGGTGTATTTGGACAATTGCCAACCAAGCGCAGTGCCTTGCCTTACAAAAATATCAAGAGAATGTAGGGGACAAGAACGGCTTTTTAGAATATTCACTATTATTACATATTGTTATAGGAGATATCATACATATATATAGTAGAAAAATCCTGAATATGCATCAATGATATGTCAAATGCTAAATGGCACATTAGAATGATGGCTTTGATCTGATGAATCAACCTTGCCTAAATATTAATTGTATTTCTGAAACTTTTGTTAGTCAAATTTGACAAACGTACGTAAATATAATTTGTTGCTACAAAAATGCACATATTACACATGTGTGTGTGTGTGTTCCTTTAAACATTGGTATGGTCTCCAAGATTCAACTGTCACCATGTTTTTTTTCACATTATTTTGGTAAAAACCTATAAGATTATAGTACTAAGAAAATAATTTCATGGCCTACTAAAAAGCAATCAAAATTAGAAAAGTTTGGCCGCACTTTCTCCTATAAAGACATATTTGTGGATGGAGGGAGTAAATTTTAGGTTTTTGTTTGTTCATTATGCAGAACATATTTCCTAAAATCACATTGGTCATTTAAGTAATTAACAGGCGAGTTTGGTGATAAAAAAAAATGTGATTCGAAAAAATAATTCATGAACTGCTTTTACTGTGACACACTACCGGACACAGCCCCTTTGCCGAGTGCAAAAAACTTTGCCGAGTGCCAAATATCGCACTTTCGGTAAGAGCTATTTTGCCGAAAGTCGACACTCGCACATAATTACACTCGGCAAAGCCCTCTTTGCGAGTGCCATGCACTCGGCAAAGATTAACACTCGGTACATTCACTCTTTGCCGAGTGCCAGGCACTCGGCAAAGCGGGGCACTCGGCAAAGGCGGCCTGAGGTAACGGTTCCCGCCCGACGTCAAAGTTTGCCGAGCGCCGGCCGTTTGGCACTCGGCAAAATAAATCTTTGCCGAGTGTCGTATGAGCGGCACTCGGCAAAGACCCCCTTTGCCGAGTGCCATGGCACGGCACTCGGCAAAGATTTTTTTTTTTTATTTTGGCCTCCAAATTTTTTGCAGCCCACACTCTGATGTCGTACTCTATGTTAGGATTTGGTACATTTTTGTGGCTTTTTGTTATACTTAGTTAATTTATTTCATTTACTAGAATTATTTCGGAAAATGCAAATTTGAACTGCACGTGTATCGAATAATGGAATTTAATGATTCAAAAAATGATAGTCATGTTATTGACTGTAGTGTGAGGCCGTATCCAGGAACGGACCCGAAATTTCGGACATCTTGTTGATGAAACATGACCGTGAACTTGCGGGCGAAGTGTTTTTAAATTCTATAAAAAGCAAACAACGTCCGAAAATTATGAAACTCGTGGAGATGTCATGATATCATATGTGGAGGCTGTGATAAAAATTTGAGAAGGTTTCGTGCACGTTGTCACGTACGATGCTTTCAAACCAGGACATCTCCAGCTGGGATATAAGTATCACATGTGGAGATGTCCCGTTTGAAAGCATCGACGTGACAACGCATACTAAACCTTCTCAAATTTTAACACAGCCTCCACATATGATATCATGACATCTCCACGAGTTTCATAATTTTCGGACGTTGTTTGCTTTTTATAGAATTTAAAACACTTCGCCCGCAAGTTCACTGGCCATGTTTCACAACAAGATGTCCAAATTTCGGTCCGTCTCGATACGCCTCACACTACGATCAATAACATGACTATCATTTTGAATCATTAAATTCCATTATTCGACACATCGCATTCAAATTTGCATTTTCCAAATAATTCTAGTAAATGAAATAAATTAACTAAGTATAACAAAAGCCACAAAAATGTACCAAATCTAACATAGAGTACTGACATCAGAAAGGTGGCTGCAAAAAAATTTGGAGGCCAAATAAAATAAAAAATCTTTGCAGAGTGCGTGCGCCATGGCACTCTAAGAAGGGGTCTTTGCCGAGTGCCGCTCATACGACACTCTGCAAAGATGGGAGAGGTCTGTTGTTTTAAAAAAATTGGAGGAAGAAATTTTTTAAAAAAATTTGAAAAATTCCTATTTGCCGAGTGCCATAGCTCTGCACTCTGCAAAGAAATTAAAAAAATAAAAAAATAAAAAACCTCTTTGCCAGAGTGCCATATCCGGCACTCGCAAAGGTAATAAAAAAATTTACAAAAAAATAAAAAAACTCTTTGCCGAAAGTGCGGATCTTGGGCACTCGGCAAACAAAATAAAAAAATTTGAAAATTGTTTGCCGAGTGCGGATCTGGGCACTCGGCAAACTCAAACTTAAGTGTTTTGTGCCGCACCACACACGCACACACGCACATCGCAGCAGCGCCGCACCGCGCGCGCGCCGCCGCCGCCGCCGCCGCGCGCCGCGCCGCGCCGCGCCGCCGCCGCGCTCGCGCCGCCACCGCCGCCGCGCCGCGCGCCGCCGCCGCCGCGCGCTCGCTGCGCCCGCTGCCCGCCGCCGCGCCGCCGCTGCGCGCGCGCGCCGCGCCCCGCCGCCCGGCCCGCCGCCCGCCTGCCCGCCGCCGCGGCCTCGCGCCGCCCGCCGCCGCGCCGCCATCGCCCCGCCGCTGCCGCCGCGCCGCCGCCCACGCCGCGCCGCCGCCTTGCCGCCGCCGCGCCGCCCGCCGCCGCCCGCCGCCGCGCCGCTCGCCCGCCGCCGCCGCCCGCGGCCGCCGCCGCCGCCGCGCCGCCCCTCGCCGCCCGCCGCCGGCCGCCGCCCGCCGCCGCCGCCGCCGCCGCGCCTTCCCGCCGCCACCGCCCATACCGTAGTTCCCATACCTGCGAGGTGAGTGAAGCAAATCTCCTCCGTTTCTTGATATATTTTTGTTAATCTGATCTTTTTGTATGTATGCATGCATTAATACAGAGGATTGGCTTAATTGGTAGCAGAATCTAATGAATTAAATGTATTGAGGTGATCTTTTGTATGTATCTTGTATGCGTGCATTAGCAGGAGGATTGACTTAATTGGTATCGTGGTTAATGACTTACTGCCAGCGATCGTCATGTTAGTTACTAGGTTCTTGACTTCTGGGGCATTCTATCAATAAACCGATTACACTTTCCTGATAAAATTATTTGGTGGTGTGCTCTAGCAAAGTGGTAGCAGATATACAAGTAACTATTAGTTGCCACCAGTGCCGCTATGATCTGTCCTTAATCAAACTCAATCACTGATTTGACTAATAATTTCTTAGTACAAGAAAGGGTTTGAACTTTGACGAAATTTTAGTACAAGAAGTAATGACAAATTTTGTAGATGGGATGTGGCTGAACTGAACAATACTTAGAAAGATGTTTCAACTATATTCTGTTCTGTCAGATTGAACTCTGTATATGGTTTATGAAGTATTGTTTATTAGTGTTAAGTCTGAATTAGGAGAGCCTTTATAAGGCCTACCCTATACAGATTGTGGCCAAATGATATGTTTACTCTCTCATAATGTTAGATGATTAATTTGCATACACGAAGGGTTATACTGTACATTGATGCACTGTTCAGTTGTATAGCACAAGGAATTATTTTTAAGTAGGTCATGAGATCAAGGCACGACTGGAGGATAATCGATGGATAATTAATGCCGATTACGGTGTAGTTGTGGTTGTACACCATCTCTCTCCCAGATCCGAGCACGGAGCACGAGCGAGAGCCCGGCCATACGCCCACGGCAGACGCACGTGACAAAGACCGGGTCGACGCACTCGAGGTTATTCCTGTTTTACTCGTCGTACATTGATCTTTACACACCTTTATTAGCTTTGCATTATCGAAACATTGGAGTGAAATATTGCAGGCCCGGCTGGAACAAGAAATGAGGCAACGTCAGGAGCTGGAGGCCGAGCGGCGAGAGGATGTCGGCCCACCGAGGCCGACCGCCGAAGCGGCAGAGGATGTCGGCCACCGAGGCCGAAGCGGGCCGAGCGGCAGCCCAGACGCAGAGCTTGGCGGACATGATGGAGTTCCTACAAGGTCTTGGGCAACATACGGGCCACTGCGCACCGGGCTGTTCGTTCAACCTCCGCCTCACGCGCCCCGCGGTGCAGCTACTCCCGTGAGTATGAAAGTTATTTGCTTTCGCTTGTGCTTTGCTTGTATGACCTCTACCTTCCTAGATTAGGTATCTAATGTAATCTTGTCTCACATGCAATCTCTTCTCCTTTGTGCAGCCTCAATCGGTGGGTTCGAATAATCCACCTCATGCGCTCCGAATGATAGAGCTTTTCCTTCACCACGATCGCAGATGGCCACCTTCGAGATGAATGGTAGTTGTATTTTCATTTGTTGTTCACTTGGTGATGGACTTGTGATATACTTATGATGCACTTGTCGACTGTGATGAACTTGTGGATTTGTTTGGATGGACTTGAGCACTTATTGTTATATATGTGATGGATGTGATAAATATGTGATGGATGAGATATATGTGTGATGGATGTGATATATATGTGATGGATGAGATATATATGTGATGGATGTGATATATATGTGATGAATCTGATATATGTTTGGATGGATTTGTTTGTCGTGATGGAATGTAAAAAACAAATAAAAAATGCAGTTTTGGGTCACTTTGCCGAGTGCAACACACGACAAATAGGTCCTTTGCCGAGTGCCATGGTCATGGCACTCGGCAAAGCTGGGAATGTGGGCACCTCAAAATCCCTGTTTTCGGCTTTGCCGAAAGTGCCATGACCATGGCACTCGCAAAGATTTTTAAAAAAATTTAAAACTTTGCCGAGTGCGGGACTGCAGATTTCGGCAAAGAATTTTTTTTTTTAAAAAAAATTTACAACTTTGCCGAGTGCCATAAGGGATTGCACTCGGCAAAGGATTTTCAAAAAAATTTAACTTTGCCGAGTGCCATGGCCAAGGCACTCGGCAAAGGATTTTCAAAAAAAAAAAATTCAAAACTTTGCCGAGTGCCATCATTCCGACACTCGGCAAAGACATTTTCAAAAAAAAAAAAACTCTTTGCCGAGTGCCGCCGGTTTGGCACTCGGCAAAGCGGCCGTCAACAGGGCCGGCGCCGTAACTGTGCCTTTTCTTTGCCGAGTGCCAACCCGGCACTCGGTAAAGCCTTGCCGAGTGCGAAAAATACACTCGGCAAAGGCTGCTTTGCCGATTATTTTTTTTCCGAGTGCCCTTTGCCGAGTGTCGCACTCGGCAAAGCCTTTGCCGAGTGCAAAGGAGCCTTTGCCGAGTGCCTGAGGCACTCGGCAAAGTGCCTGAGTCCGGTAGTGACATATATAATTAGGTAGAACTCCGAAGGTATATATGTAGGTTCCACCTATTTAAAACTTCGTATTTATGGCTTTCATATACAGTACTACATGTATGTGCTAGCTAGCTCAAACAATATATAGCACAGTGAAGTACGTACTGTGTGAAATTATATATTCTCATATATGGATGTTCTTCCCAAAAATAAAGGAAAGGTGCACGACTCACAATTATTCAGAGAGTCCCTTCCACACTGTTTAAAGTAAACTGAAATAGTAAGACTTCAATCAAAACAGGGAGTAAAGCTGTAGACAGTATCATGAAATTGTAGCTATTTAAACATTCTCGTTTGTTTTTTTATATTTCGAATGGAATAGTATAATAGCGCATTCCCAATTTTTTGTGGTTGCAACTTCTCCATCTCATGTCTGTAGATGTCTAGATGATACGAACGCCACATGATCCTGTAGATGACATGTATGATGTACTAGTACTCATACAATTATGTCACCCAACAGGACATGTACCAGTCACATGCACATGGAAACCTTTTATCTCTGCTTGATATATGTTCCCTCTCCTTTTTAAAAATTGTAATGTTAACGCTCGCATGTCCTTCTTAAATGTTTATGTCGTTGTTCATCATACATACCAGATGCTGGCTCCAAGCGCTATATTAGATGTTCTGAAAGCTTGTAATAGTAGGAGTACCAGAGTACATCGTAGAGTCCAACCACCTAGCTAGTGACGGTCATTAATCATAAGTAACACGTACATAACACAGTTCTCTATACATTGCTTATGTCGGTACTATATGTCGAGGATGTTTATATATGAATATAGCTATCTTTCTATCTCCCTTTGTTACTGCATGTTACTGTTGGATATGGGTAAGTTGACACAAACCGAAGATGAATACACGAGGACACAAGAACACAAAAAAAATATGCTGTCAAAACAACAACAGCTTTTCTGATTCTTCTTCTTCTTCTTTATTGCTCTTGTTCACACAATCTGATTACAGATGTGTCTTTTTATTGATAGCAAACGACTATTCAAATCCGGAAATGATTCTACGTATCCTGAAGGGATACCACACAAAATCTAGTTTCCATAATTAATACGGCCTAAATACTATAGGATTACGTAAACAAACTCTACATAAAATCTAGATATACCATATGCACAAATATTACTAATAAATTACTTCCTAATCTTTGTACACTTACTTATTGAGGCAGTCGGTCTTAACTACGATTTGCCTAAATATTGTATGATTACGTAAACAAACTCTACATAAAATCTAGATATACCATTTGCATAAAAATTACTAACAAATCACTTTCTAATATTTGTGCACTTACTTAGTGAGGCAATCGGTCTCAACTAAACTTGCCCAACCGTTACTCAATACAGGACGACGAACACACCTTCTCAACGTCCTGGACTCAAATCTACAGACTCCACTTAGGATGACGAACACATCTCCTCAACATCCCGGACTCATCTCTAACTCGACTCAACTTCGTCCTGGTCTCTTCGAACCAGCGACTTCAAGTCCACTCCAGATTCGACGTACAACAGCTTCTCCCTTGCGCCTGCTGTTTCTCTCACTCACTGTCTTCCGGTAGCACCCCGCCGCCTCCTTCTCCGGCGCTGCCTTCTGCACTTCCGCCTCCTTGCTCTCCATCACGATCGAACTCTCGCGATTGAAGAAAACTTCTATATATACATGCTAAGGAACCAGAAAGAGATGTTGTTGATGCTGCTCTGCAGCGCTTCTTTGGCCTTGAACTGCTTCCACTCGTCGAGGAACGTGCACACCTTGTGGAAGACCTTCCTGGGCTCGCAGAAGCCGCTCAGGTAAGTCATGTCAACGAAATGCACCGTCATGCCGTGCCGCGCCGACAGCTCATGCTTCACTTGGTCGAACACGAACTGGTCATGTGTGCCCGAGTACCGTGTCCTCGGCTCGTACTAGTCCGCGAAGAAGGCGACCATCTGTGCGCTCGGATTTGCGTGCAGGAACCCACTGTTGGTCGTCTTGTTCAAGTCGTACGGGTTGTCACCGTAGAACCAGTCGCACGACATGGCGATGTTTGCGCCTGCCGTGCAGCTCCGCCGTGCCAGCCGCGTCTCGCACTGGCACACCGTATATACCACCCTGAGAGTCGAGATATCACTCCTCTTAGGACAGCAGCTAGGATTTCAAATCTAAAGCTCTGATACCAATTGTTAGTCCAAACTGAAGACAAACATACGCGAACACAAGAACGCAAACAAAATTGTGCCGTCGGAACAACAACAGTTTTTCTGATTTTTTTTCTTCTCTATTGCTTTTGTTCACACAATCTAATTACAGAAGTGCCCTTTTATTGAGAGCAAACGACTATTCGTATCCGGAAAGGATTCTACATATCCTGAAGGGATACCACACAAACTCTAGTATCCATAATTAATATGGCCTAAATACTGTAGGACTACGTAAATAAACTCTACGTAAAATCTAGATATACCATATGAACAAGATTACTAACAACTAACATGCAATTCAAAAATCTACCGCGTAAACCAAAAAGTCATGCATGTAAGAGAGAATAGATCATTACCACTAGACGCGCAGTCCAGCCGAAGAACAATTGGAGCAGACCGGTTCAACGTCGCACACATCGATGTAGTGGAAGTAGTCGATCGTCCAACGTCCTTGGCTGCCGATCGTCTCCTCCAGTAACCTCACGCTTTCCCTACGTACATCGTGGATTGTTCTCGATAAGCGCAGCAATGAAAGCAGCAACGTCTCTACATTATCAACAAGTCCAGGGTGGAATGCCGTGCGCTAGTGTACTAGCACCAGCACGCACAACAAGGCCTTCGGGGAGGTGGCGACTAGGGTTTCGATGGGTGGGGCAACAACTCCCAAAAGCCTCACGTCACTCCTTATAAGGAGCTCATAATGGATCCAATCCGAACTTGTTTGTTCCAACCCATTAAGTGTGTGACCCTGTAGGTTCATGCGTAATTGGTCGTGACCCGAAAACTTTTTTCTGATCCAGAAGTCGGTTGCGGTTCCTAGCAGGAAATAGCAACTCCCGAATCCACCTAAAGATTATATCAGATGAACCTTATGCAATATGATCTGTGACCAGGCCCTTGTCACTCATGACCAGTTCATAACTCCTTACGACCAATTCGTAACACCTTACGACTAGTTCGTCGACTGGTTTGGGATCATTTACGACCAGCTCATGGCCAGTCTTTATCCCCATATAACCAGGTCGTATCTGGTCGGACTAAACGACATACTTATGTATTCTCCTTTTACCTAACGATATCAAATCAAACTCCAGGTGAGATATATGTCATCCATGAACTGTTCAATCTTTTCTCGATCTAGTGATGGATAACTTTGTGTGGTTGACTCTTCGTCCACTTGTGGCATGGTCATGCACCTCTTTTATCCGAGCACATCGAGAGGTCCAGAGATATCTCTTTTGTTATGCTAGGAGGGGCAAATCCAATATTTGACTGTTACAACCCTCCGTATTTTTTATAGCATACCCGAAAGTTACATTTATAAATACCCAGTTACGGAGTATCGTTTGGTAACCCCTAAGTGTATTGTTACACATGTAAGAAACTATGTTGATTTCAAGTTTAACGATTATACATCATTATTACATGAGAGCAACCGAAGATACATAGAAACATAACAATATCAATAGTACGTGTCTCAAAGTGGTCAATCCAATACCATGTTCACTAACATGTGCTCACACTATTGATTCGATATCCTCCATATTTATGACAGGTGGAACATGGTTATCAATCAATATACGTATTGGTCTATAATTCACTAGTGTCCCGATCAGCGACATCCGATCAGAGATCTTTTGGAATGATATGATACAACAAATAAAGAGTTTTACCAATAAGTCATATACTTGTTATTCTGTATAAATAATGATTCATTTAAGTAACATAATAATATTTATTTAATAATTTATAAACATAGATGTAGTACGATCATCTCCATAATCACCTTTAGGGTATACCGCTGCGTACATGTGCAGTAGATTCCGAGGAGGTCGGCATGCATGCACGGCCATGGTATTCGTTCGTTGCTGTAACTCACTAGTACGCGGTTAATTACCATATGACCAACAGGTTATGCAGCTAGCGACGCTATGGACTGTGGCTGCGTAGACGTACCGCTCGTCCCTGTACATGCGAGCCCCACGGTACTATGCTCTCGCGACTGTTAAAAACATCTCACAATAAAAAGCGTGGTCTCTCCAGGTGGGTTCCTCTCGCACTGTTCCGGTTTGGATTTCCACTGTTTGCCTGCCCTGTCGTCTTGCTCCCTTCACTTGCTTTCTCTCTCTCCACCTCCAACGACACCATGAGCTAGCTTAGCTGTGCCCTCTCATGACCCTATAGCGTCTTCATTTCATGCACAGTTAGTACATTGTTCAAATTAGTAATTGGCATCCATTCATCTGAAGTAATCGACATCAAATCCAATGATATCTACCTGTTTTGTCTCTCTGCCTTTACATGTGTTGGTAGTTGGTACCACCAGCTAGATAACTAGATGTAATATGCATGGCTAGTTGCTCGCGCGATTAATTAGCATGTGATCTAATTTCAGATCAACGTACGACTAGCGAGAGAATTCCTTTTGTTAACGGTTTGCAAGCGTGCACATACACTGATACACATCATATCTCTGTTCTTTTCTTCTTTTTATTTCTCTGTTTGTTTGCATCTTGCGGCAGGTTATAGTAGTACATACTGTTTCCATGCCGAGAATCTTTACAGTGATCCAACGTCCCATCAATTGAATGGTGCTTGCTCCTCCCGGCCTGTCTGATATATTTTGTCTTTGGTACATGAGATCTGGGAGGGAGCAGTGAGTTGTGATGAAGGAGATAGATGCACAGCGTCTCTAATGCTCCTTTCATTTCCTTTTCTTTATTATGTGTGGACTTTGCAAAACAGGGACGCATGGCATGGATGCCTTTTTTGTTCAATCAGGAAAAGGAATAATGCAAACACTGCGTGCCATGCTGGAATAGTGCTAGCTCCAACTCTTTTGGCATTTTGAAGCTGCATGCTTTGACCTGACTGCACGAAGGCGCCTACCAAGAAAAAGAAAGAAAAATAAAACATACGCATATGCATGCACGTCAAGTATTTTCATGCGAATAGGAGTGTACCCAAAAAGGACCACAATGCATGCTTGCATGCTGCAGTGCGTGATGTTGTGTTCTCATTTCGGGTGATCGATCTCTTAGAACCTGTTAAACAGAACGAAGGAATTTTACAGAAATTTCATAAAAACAGTTCAGTTCAGTAGAAACCAGGAAAAAAAAATTCCACATCCCTACCGGGCCTTAGTTTGGCAGTGTCCCACGCAAAAGGTTGAGTTTATATAAGTTGAAGGAATTGTTTTGGGATCACCCTTTATGCAAAACACACTCATCATGTGTTCCTGTAAAGCTGCTAAACTCGCAATGCTGCAAGCTTAACGAACGAATAATATGCGGCAGGCGTTGCAGCAGGTTCTGACGACCTGATAGGCAGGCCGGCTAGGAGGAGGTGTCACATCAAGACAGGCCATGACTTTTCCCCGGCACCTTGCTTGGTGCTCGCTTTGGCGCCTCCTTTCTTCCTTTTTGTGTCACCACTCATGACTCGCCTCTGGCCGGCTCGTCATCTGCAGCAAGCAGGCAGGGGGGCACTACACTAGCTAGATACCCTTTTTCTTCTAGGCTTTCTTTGTAGGAGCAGAGCAACCAGCAAGCTTGACAAGGGCCTGAAGCTGAGCTGAGCAGCAGCCGGCTAATACTAGCTAGCTAGTAATGAAACTAACGCAAATGGGAAGAGGGGCCATGCTCAATTTAAGCTGGGTTTCAGGCTCTGAGGCAGCTGAATTTAGCGTGAGCCTCGCAAGTTCAAGCATGCATGGTGTGCAGGAAATGCGTACGTTGGGTTGGGCTTGCGTACAGACGGCGGATTGAGCGAACCAACGGGTGGCATGGCGGGCCGGTGAAGTGGAGAGAGTTGGTGCAACAGAGGCCCCGGCTAATTTTGCTTCACAGCAGGAGGGCGAGGTGATCTGCTTACGCCGCCCAGCCTTGAAGCCACTCTCGCGGCGCTGCCCACACGCTACAGAATATGACGTTACGGCCTTTCATCTTCGCAAAAGCGGCCTATTCAGGTGACGCGTTCCTGCCTATGAGGCCGACAAGTTTAACCTTGATTTCCAGTCCAGCCCATGGGCAGAGCCGCATTCGGCGAGTTGCCCGGCGTTGTTGGATGGATCGGATCGGCCCGCGTTTTCGGGAGAAACAACGTGCGGTGTGCGTGCGCCGCCACGAAGTTGTCTCGCGCGCCACGTCGCCACCGGAGAACCCCGTATTCCCTCCGTTCCATCGCGCGGCTGCGGCACGTCCAGTACCATCTGCTGCGTACAAAAACTCCGCCGGCCTGCAGCGTGCTTTCGATCATGTACACCAAGCTCGTGGTGCTCGCGGCCACCGTCGCGGCGGCGTTCCTGTCTCTGGACTCGCAGCGCGGCGTGCGGGTGCTGGAGATAAGGGAGGGCGACGTTGAGTTGGTCCCCGTCGGCGGCGTGGCGGGACCGGAGAGCGTGGCCTTCGACGCCAACGGCGAGGGGCCGTACACGGGCGTGTCCGACGGAGGATCCTCGAGTAGGCCGATGAAACGATCTTATTTTTCAAACAGTGTATACCGGTTTGCGCAATCATTTAGGGTTTCGATTGCACACCGAAATAAGATCAAACATGCTTACGAACATTTAAAAAGCATTGATTTGATTGAATTATGATCTAACGGTTATTTTGCAGCAACAAAATGGACATCTTAAGTCCAAAGCTTTAACTTACATTCAGAAGAACCAAATAGTCTCTACATAAAAGCTTAAGTGCAGTCGCAACCCTAATATGATCTCTAAAGTGTCCTTCAATCTTTTGATACATCTCCGGATGAAAATTCAGCAAGATTGAGTACACAACATACTCAACAAACTGACGATGTGCAACTACTTGGAAGAAGAAGAGCAAATGATTACAAAATCCAGCGTCTACAAACTAAATAATACCATTAGGGTGTATCTATTCTAATAATAAGCCCTAATTTAATCATAATACTGCAGCAAGGCATCGTCTTCTTGTCTTTCGCCATTGCTCTTCACTGACGACTACTTAGCGTCTATTATTAGAAAAGGGAGGTGAGCAATGGAGAAAAACCATTTGACACAAATCAAATGAATGTGAGGTAAGAATCAGATGCTAGGATGGGTAAGAAAGCAAAGAATTATATCACTTGTAGTTTTTGTCAAACCTTTGCTAGTTTAAAAATACTCTTTGCAAAACAAAAATCCTAACAACGTCCATCGCTATGGCTTAACCTACAGTCAGTATGGCTCTGATACCAACTTTGTGAGACCCCGATTTATTTGACTTGTAATGCTTAGCCTTCCATTGACCCTAGCACCACAAATCAAATAAACCAAGCCTCGAGATATGTATACTTCCCAGAAATACAGTATACACACCCCGTTACAAAATCAAGCATCAATTCCATACACAAGTGCTTACAATAAGAAAACTTCATATTTACAACATTTTGAACTTACAAGGTTCGGTTTCATACAAAAGGGGCCAACCGGCTAAATAACAAGATAAATATCAAGTACGCAGTGGAAAACAGATAAATTAACTGAACTAAAACATGAATTAACCATGAAGGAAGTCCCAATGGCTTGCCATAACCGCAGGCAACCGATCGGGTTGAAACCAAAGCAAACCGACGTCCTGCGCAAACTTTCCTTACCCAAATCGATCTCACCACTGCTGTCCAGATTAGTAAATACAAGCAAGCGGTGAGTACACGAATGTACTCATAAGACTTACGAGTAACAAACCTAGTTACTACTACATGCGAGCTTTAATCAAAGGAGAAGGCTCAAAGGTTATTTTCAGCATAAAGCAAGTTTTATTTGCAATAAGTAATAGTTCGAAGGCAGTTTGAACAATCTGAATTTTATTTGCATAAATAACAGCGATACAATAAGTAATAGACATAAAAGACATCGTGGAGATGACTAACCCAATAGCCATCACAATAATAGCACGAAATACCCATTCGTACCACCCATGTCAAATTTTAATTTAAAAGGTTGTAGTCTAACTCTTGAAAGACCTTACCAAGCGTGTCCATAACCTAGGACGAGGCTATTCGAATAGTTTTAACCCTGCAGGGGTGTACCAATATACCCACACTTCAGACCGCCTTTTTGCCACTAGATGAAGCACACTTCCTTTGGTATGCCGGCACGGCTAAGTCCTATGAGACGCTTTCCAATGGAAAATGCTAATCAAGAGTCGCACGTATGGGGGTTAACCCTTAGTGATCTGCCGACGAAATATGGATCACAAGGACCCATACGTGGAGTAGGAGACACCGGCCTCGGCGGGCGCTCCCCTCCCCACAAACATGTCCATGTTGCATATATTCCATATGCAACCCATCACGCGACTCATTAATTAACACCCTCCAGAGTACTTAGTCAAGAGAGGTCCCATACCCTCTAGCGTGGTTAGCACGCAAAAATGCTTGGTTTAGTGTAACAAGATGTTCGGTCCTTGTTGACTTGGGCACCATTCCAGTCACACCCAAAAGATCACACCATCATACCGTTGTGCCCAAGTTCAAATCATTTTGTTTTCATTTTTAGTTTTCACAAATAAACATAGCATAGGGTGCTGAATCATAAATAATAATTTTTTGTGTGATCAAGGTTATCGACAAGTCGATAACCGCCCAATTCTACAGGTAACTAAGCATTGCTAAGCATCATATCGCAAAGACAATAAAAGTCCATAAATCATTCACCGGGCTCTAATTCACCAGTGAGAATAATAACCTATGGCAGTGGCAGGGGTGAATAGTTTCAGGGAAACAATGCAATGGGATAACTACCTCTAATCGACAAAATTAATCTTGACACAAAGAAGCATGCATATTTAGGTTTTGCAAACAAGATATTAGACTTTAAAAGTAATGGGAGCAATATGATCAAATGATGTTACATTTGCTTGCCTTTGTTTGCTGGAGCTCTGGACATTCTCATGATCAATACGGTTGCACTCCCGAGTCATCGTCATCTAACGAAAAGAATCAACAAAGCAAAAATATCGAATAAACTCCAAAACCCAAAAAGTCTCAAACTAAAGAAGTTAAAACAGAAGGTAGATAATGGTTTTTGATAACTTTAGGAACACATACCAATGGAGTTGGAGTTGGTTTGAATTAGTTATGAGTTATAGAAATGGAAATGAAAGCATAAATTTCATCATCGATTAGCTAAGTCAAATATTCAAATTTTGACTCATGATAACCTTTACTCCTTAGACTAGATGCGAAAAGTTAGAGTTATATTTCCTAAACCATTTACTTTGGCATTAGATCAGGTGCAAACTTCCAGCAACCGGGGTACTGTCTTCCTACCATGCCTCCTATTTTAATTCTTGCCCTCTTGGGATTAGTTGTTATAAGCTGAACACAGATTCTAATGGAGATTACTGTTCTTGTTTCTAGGTTCAAAAGGCTGAGAAGGGATACTTCTAAGTATTGCTAACAATATTCAGTTACTGGACTTACTACACCAAGTGGTTTGAACTTTAGAAATCCTCATTAGCTATTAGTCTTACTAACTATTCTAGTCAAACACAAATCTAATTTTTCTTTTCTATTCAACCACCCCACAACAGCATGTTGTTCTGAATTAAGTGCTACCAATTCAAACTTCCAATTTACTGATTCAATGGAGTGGTTTAATTAACCTTTTCAATATTTGAAAGCGAAAGACAACGGTTTTTGTATATGAATTTTATTAGCAAAACAACATTTTACAACACCTTCTCTGATCATCAGATCCTCCAAAGAACATCTACAGGTTTTGACAACAACTCTTACTACTAACTTAATTATCCAAATACCAACTATAGTTAGGTGTTCAATTAGTTAATCACAACACTTAGAAAAGGGCTAATTTGACCCATGACTTCCTAGGTACCTTTTATTAGAAAGGAGAGTGGCTTCTTGAAAATTCATTTACCTTCTTACTATTCATGTTCGGATGGTCCAATTATTGAGAATGAGTTGGGGGTAATATTTAACAAAACTTCTCACTCATTGGATCTATTACTGACATGGCTACTAAAATCAATGACTTCTTTAACCACTTGATTTAGCTATTATTAGGAACTTGCAAATAGGAATCCTCCTAGCATTTGGTTTGAACCCTAATGGGTGGCTCACTGCCAATACCATACTGACCTTAGCTCATCTTGTCAGTCAAACACTTACAAAACAACTTTTTATCTTATCATCTCTTTCTCGCTTTCTAGTTCACCAAAAGACTTTTATAGTTAAGGAAACTAATCTTAGCACTAATTCAATCATTCAATTGTCATTTAAATTAGAGTGCCCAGATGAAATACACAAAATTGGGTAGTTCAAAAGAGTTGAGATTACAAATGGGTTCTACTTTCAGTTACAGAGCCAAGTTTTAAAAATGAAGCTACAAGACAAGCAGGGCGGCTCTGCCGTGGCTTGGGGCGGCGCATGTCGCCGGCGGTTGGGTGGTGGGGAGGTGAAAGGGACTAGCAAAATGGATAACCCGGAGTACAAGGAGGCTAGGGGTGGCGGTTTTGGGACTCGGCCGGCACTGAGGCGGCGTGGCCAAGGCGAGCGGCGGCCGGACGTGGGGGTGAAAGGAGGGCAACAGCACCGGGTGGAGTTGAAGCATAAATAGAGGGAGCATGGGCATACCTAGGGTTCCAGGAGCACGATGGAGTGGTCGGAGGGAGACGAGGTGACCGGAGTTGAGCCGGCGGCGGCAACCGATGGTGGCACGGGAGGTCCAACGGCGGCGACGACTGGGAGGAGTGAGGCACAAGTGAGTGGTAGGGACAAGTAGAGGAGCTCAAGTGATACTCATGGAGAGGGAATTGAGGAGGTTCGCGGAGAAGGTGCGGCGGTGAAAATGGCGGTTGCGGCCGGTGTTGATGAAGATGGTGATGCGCGAGGCTTCGGTGAGGTAAATCCCCAAATCGACCGAGGGGTTTTGCCCCTCGGGGTAGCGGCACGCAGGACGCTGGTCGGGGTTGGGTGGGCTCACGGAGCGGCCGGAGGGCTTGGAGGCGGCGCGGCGGCTCTGTCCCGGCATTCGGAGCTTGGGTCGAATGGGGCTCGAGGAGGAGAGGAAATGGAGGGCGAGTGGCGGGTAGAGAAAAAGGGCGCCGAGGGAAGTTCCTCGGTGGTCTACAAGGGCCGGCACGGAGGCGGCGGAAACGGAAGCGACGGCATGGCGGTGATGCTCCCCGGTCACGTCGCGGGGACAAAAAGCGACGCTAAGGGGATGGCGAGGGAACAGGGAGAAGCAGTGACGGCGGGTCCATGGTGAGGGCATGCTGAGGCGACCGGAAGGTGATGGCGAGGTGACCGAAAGCGGGCGGGCGCGGAGGAGGCGGGCAACCGAGGCGCAAGCGAGGTGGCGGGGGCGGCGTTCGCGCGGGGAAGAAGACAAGAGGCCGGCGGTCCCACCAGTCGGCGGCACAAGGAGGGGCTGGCGCGGTTTTTATAACGGGCGGAATGGCCAGTCGATCCAGGCCTTTGATTCCAAAATGAACGGCTCAGATGAAGGGTTGCACTCGGATGGTCCGATTGTCTCTCGCGAACGTCGGTCGTTCGATCAAGATCCGACGGTTGGGATGCGTGCGGGAGTTGAGTGGCTCGGGCGCGGGTTAGGTGGTTCGATCGAGTCGCGTTGGCTCGGTCGGACCAGGGGTTGGGTCCGGTCGGGGTTGGGTCCGAGCCCAAGGAATAGTGCAAGGAGGTTTGACTGGGTTTTAATTCAAAGCTCCAACTTTGACCGAGCTTCAAAATATAGCAAATAAATCTCAAAAATTCTGGAATTTTTCAGGGAGGTTCCTAGGGTAAACAAGTGACCAAATAAAATTTTAAATCTCATTCTTCATGAGTTAATTGCTTATTTTGAATTCAAATTTGTAAAAGGTTAAGGAAGCAAGTTTGAATTTTCTGTGGATTGAATTTAGCCCCAAAATTTTGGGAAAAATTATATTTATTCAAGATAATTATTACAAGATTTAAATAAATTATTTCCAGAGTTTTAATTGAAGTAAATTCTTCCCAAAAATTATTTTAAGTACTTGCTCTCGATGTTTGACTTTCAAATTTCTACTTTGACTAATTGTTTTAGAATAGCAATTTATTTCTAGAATTTGTGAACTTTTGAAGGTGGGTTTATAAGGTGTTACAGAACCTAGGAAAAACACTTCCAGGCACTGCTCACAAATTTTTGTTTGTATTTTTAAATTCAAACATGCAAATCAAACGAAAACCAATATTCTCCAAAACTCCAGAAAATTTCGAACAACCATAAGAGAGCAGATGAAAGCCAATCAAGGTATTCTCAGATTTGAGTTCCACGGTGTTTTCAAAATAGAAATTTAGTTTGTAGTTACGAACTTGAGAACGTATAATTTCAAGTTTGAAATGGAAAAAGGAGGATAGGATTTCCAAGGTTAATTGCTATTTCCCATAATCAAAAGACTTTCGACATAGGGTTTAACCCCACTCCGATCTAAGTTTCAACATCTTGACAAACTGTTATTTTGTTTAAAAATTTTCATTTCTAGGTTTTGAAAGACCAGGTTGTAACCTAGTTGCTTAGCAACAAAAAGTTTTAAAAAGGTCCAAAATTTCATAAATGCACAGTAGATGCATAGCTAATCCAACTTAAGGATTTTGGGCTGTTACAAAACCTACCCCCCTTAAACAGAATCTCGTCCCGAGATTCCGGTAGTTCGGAAGTCGGAACAAAAGACTGTGGTGACTTTGCTGGGTTTGGTCACGAGGCTCAAACTTCGGATTTTGGTCGCAGTTGAACTAAAGTCCGAAACAAGTGAGGTTCTTACTAAGGTTTAGGTGCTAGCGAGGGAAGCCTTGTCGAAGGATTGTCAGGATCCTTCTACTAAGTGTTTTTCTAGGTGGTTTCTTCAACTCTAAACGAAATGCACCATCTATTGTCTTGATTTCCTTAAGATACAGTGTCGGAAGATCTCGATGTGGTGCTTGACGTTGTTGACACATTTTCCTTCCCATTGCTTTGTTTAACCTTTCCTTTCTTGATTCGAAGGCACTTCTGACAGACCAAGCTTCACGTCGCCTCTTGGTAGAACGAAAGAATACTAACTATCTACGGGGTTAAGGGGTTGCTATAGAGCAGAGAAAAGAGGTTGATGCCAGTTTCATGGTAATCTCACTTAACCCTTATTTCTCTAGTTTTATCTATCTAGCTTGAAGAAGATGCATTGGATGGAGGCATGAAGGGATGTATGTATGCAATCAACTTTTATGACAAATCTAGGTTGGGTTAGTAAGAGTGAAAATGTTCACATGCATGCTTACATGATTCCTAACAAAATGCAGCTAAACCATTTTCATTTTGTTAGGTTAGCAAAAGATACAACAAACAGCCAGAATCCATACTACCATAACTTGGTCCTTAATATAGTAATAAGCAATCAATTCGATGTTTTGAATAACACTCAATAAGACCTATACATACTAGTATCATCGTCTTAAACTTCATATACACATCAAGAATGGCTCACACCCAAACAAGCCTAGCACTTAGTTCAAAACAGATTTTTGGTTAAAGGTTACTAGTGAACAACTAGGGCTTGGGATCAATACTAATCTGGCTACAACAATTCCGGAAAAATTCTGGGATGTTTCTGGGATACTATAGATGCTAGAAAATTTTACCCTACACATAAAGCTCAGGTTCTGGTTGGTACAACAATTCAGACAAGATAATAAGGCCTATGGTCTAAACAGTAGCGAAATCAAGTTCAAAAATTCCAGAAATTTTCTGGCATGTTACTGAGGTGATACTTAACTCCAGAAAATTGGTTCCTAGCAGTTTACACCTTCCTATTAGTACCAGATTTCAAAATCAGCCAGAACAGCCCTACAAAGCCTATGGTTTAATTTCTGGGCAAAACAAGCTCAATAAATTCTAGAAAAATTATATTTATTAACTACACACCATCAGGTTCTCATGTGAAAATTTCCAAGATTTTAGGAAGTACCATCGGTTACAGGAGTATTTTTATTTCAATCAGGTCAAAATTTGCACCAAAACAAGGAACATGTTTCACTTGCATACAGGGCAATTGAGTACAAAGGCATCCCTAGCATGGTTTAAACACTTTCAGCTGAGCATGGTTAAAAATGAGTCACATTCGGTTCATTTTAAAATCAAGTTTACTTCCCAACAGTTAAGAGACAAACGTGCTTCTTTAACCCCACAAAAATCTAGCCTATAAAGTTGTAACATACATGGCATCCAGTTCTCAGATTTATGCAAAGAATCTAAATGAGCATAGCAGGTTGTGAAATTCCAAGTTGGTTAACAATTTTAAGCTAAAGACATTTAAAGGCAATTTCAACTTATACCTTTACATATTAGTCATTTTCATGCTTTTGATCACTAAGATGAACTACTAACCGTGCTTTTTGTTTTATACAACTTGAGTAACATGACATGCTTAAGTTGATTTAGAAACTATATGCATGATCAAAGTATCAGAATCAAGATGCCTAACAAATAACTTGAGGTATCTCCTACCCATTTTATGCATGAAAAGCTCCTCTACCCCCCTTAAACATTCGGTTCATAGAAGATGAGGTGAGGAAGGAATGAGCATAAGATGAGTAATTGAACCGCGGGTATGCATCTTAACCCTAGTATGTAAAAATCATACCAAACTCACCAAAATGGATACAATTGAACCACAATTAGTTTTCCGTTATAATTGCTATACATGTCGTTCATAGGCGATGTGCAACTACTTGGAAGAAGAAGAGCAAATGATTACAAAATCCAGCGTCTACAAGCTAAATAATACCATTAGGGTGTATCTATTCTAATAATAAGCCCTAATTTAATCATAATACTGCAACAAGGCATCGTCTTCTTGTCTTTCGCCATTGCTCTTCACTGACGACTACTTAGCGTCTATTATTAGAAAAGGGAGGTGAGCAATGGAGAAAAACCATTTGACACAAATCAAATGAATGTGAGGTAAGAATCAGATGCTAGGATGGGTAAGAAAGCAAAGAATTATATCACTTGTAGTTTTTGTCAAACCTTTGCTAGTTTAAAAATACTCTTTGCAAAACAAAAATCCTAACAACGTCCATCGCTATGGCTTAACCTACAGTCAGTATGGCTCTGATACCAACTTTGTGAGACCCCGATTTATTTGACTTGTAATGCTTAGCCTTCCATTGACCCTAGCACCACAAATCAAATAAACCAAGCCTCGAGATATGTATACTTCCCAGAAATGCAGTATACACACCCCGTTACAAAATCAAGCATCAATTCCATACACAAGTGCTTACAATAAGAAAACTTCATATTTACAACATTTTGAACTTACAAGGTTCGGTTTCATACAAAAGGGGCCAACCGGCTAAATAACAAGATAAATATCAAGTACGCAGCGGAAAAACAGTAAATTAACTGAACTAAAACATGAATTAACCATGAAGGAAGTCCCAATGGCTTGCCATAACCCGCAGGGCAACCGACTGGGTTGAAACCAAAGCAAACCGACGTCCCTGCGCAAACTTTCCTTACCCAAATCGATCTCACCACCTGCTGTCCAGATTAGTAAATACAAGCAAACAGTGAGTACACGAATGTACTCGCAAGACTTACGAGTAACAAACCTAGTTACTACTACATGCAGGCTTTAATCAAAGGAGAAGGCTCAAAGGTTATTTTCAGCATAAAGCAAGTTTTATTTGCAATAAGTAATAGTTCGAAGGCAGTTTGAACAATCTGAATTTTATTTGCATAAATAACAGCGATACAATGAGTAATAGACATAAAAGACATCCTGGAGATGACTAACCCAATAGTCATCACAATAATAGCACGAATTACCCATTCGTACCACCCATGTCAAGTTTTAATTTAAAAAGGTTGTAGTCTAACTCTTGAAAGACCTTACCAAGCGTGTCCATAACCTAGGACGAGGCTATTCGAATAGTTTTAACCCTGCAGGGGTGTACCAATGTACCCACACTTCATACCGCCTTTTTGCCACTAGATGAAGCACACTTCCTTTGGTATACCGGCACGGCTAAGTCCTACGAGACGCTTTCCAATGGAAAATGCTAATCAAGAGTCGCACGTATGGGGGTTAACTGTAACACCCCAGCTCCACATGAGCCTAGAATGCTACAAGAATTAAACTAACTAGAACAATCTATAATTTTTTTGACAGAACTTCCTTTGTATGAACAACAAAATCGAGGGATCAACAGATGATCATGGCATTTATTATTATTTCTATAATCCAAGTCTTTCATGCATATAAAATAATCGTTCGAATGTAAACAATTAACATCATTATCATAACCATAAATATCCAATAACCAACATCATAAAACATCCATAGATAGTCTCCACACATTATTTATTCCTATGTGAAACTAAATAGCAATTGCATAAATGTTGTGAGGTAGTGCGTGCTTTCCAATGCCTACTCCTCCCATGCATGACGTTCTTGAAGTACCTATAACAAGACAAAGCAAGGGTGAGCCATACGACTCGGCAAGTATCAACAAGGTTGCAACATTCATATAGACATAACATCTAAAAACAACTTTATTCAACACCGTTAAGACATTTCAAATATTTAAATGATGATAATGCTATGCACTCTTTGATCTTTATCTCGTTTCGCATTTTACTGGTAATGCGGGTATTCATCCGTCAATGAATACCCATGCTCGTGCCCTCGGCACGGGGACCAAGAGCCTATACATCACATGTATAGGGACCTTTGCCGTCATCACAATGACGGGGACCTCAGATCCATTGCCCACATTCCATGAATCGGGGACCTCAAGCTGTCATTACATATGATGGGGACCTCAACATTGTACTCTTGGTCACCACGTGACCAAGTCTCAAAATGCTCCAACATGCATAAGAACTACAACATCATATTTCCAATATCATAACTCAATATGTAGTCAGGGTATGTAAACAATAGCATCATGAAGGAACCTTAAACATAACTCGCAAGCATCAACACAACTAGAATCATCTCCACAACACATTCACATGGCAATGATGAACAATACACCACTCAATCATGACATGCAACCAATACTACACATAAACCCGAATACTTGCCTCAACCGTGCGAGAATGGCAGACGCGAAGTGGGTGCTGCCCTTGGGATCTCGCTGCCACCTGGACAAGAAGATAACCCCAAACTAAGAATAGCATACTGGACCAAAATCATACATCGCATTACAATCGAAATCGCTAATCTTCTTATCACGTCTAGCTTTTCTAATTTCTAGCGATCGGTCACTGCGGACAGCAGACTTCAAAAATTCATAACTTTCTGCTAAAGAGTCCAAATAGGATGATCTTGGACAATCTGAAAAGGTAATTGAAATGTCTAAATAAACTTAGTTGGGGAGACCCTCTGATTCGGCCATCTACCAGACCTACCAATCTATTTAATCAGAGCAAACATTTCACGTCGGGTTTCTGGACAGCGACAAAGAAACTATCATAACTTTCTCTACGTTCGTCCGAATTCAGTGATCCTTAGCTTTCCTGAAAGCTAAGAGGATTAGACTCATTTTCGTTATGGTGAGACCCTCTGGAAACCCTCTAAATATGCGCTTTTATCAGGTTAACCAACACTAGCAAATCTGCTTCTCTCCAGAAACACAGAATTACTAATAAATTCATAACTTTGGCTACCGAAGTCCGAATGACTTGATTCTTGTCGGAAATGAAAGGTAACGAGATAACCTACAACTCTCTAGGAGATCCCAAGTTCTAATTCGGCACTTAACAATTTCTTATTTATTAAACAAGATGACTGTAGATTCTCGTCAGGATTCTGGACAGCAAACACTAAAAATAACATAACTTTTGACTCGAATGTCGGAATCAGATGTTCTTGGCGGCCACTGAAAGCTAAGAGCATTATCCACAATTCTCTAGGAGATCAAAACTTCTAATTCTGACTTTAAGGACCCGAAAACAGCCACGCATCCTACTGACAGATCTGAACGTCTGCTGACAGCAAAACAATTGAACCCAAATAATCGATTTCGCCTCTAATCCTCAACAAACAGTGGGGGAAAACACGTCGTTACCCTTGAAGACCCGTGGGAAGACGTGGATCAACTCCCCCAAGAAGAAGAACCTTTCTTCTCCCTTGAATCGCCAGCACCCACTGTTTTACCCTTCTTCTTCCTTCATGATCGCCGACAATGGGCAGGCAACACCAGTGCGGTGGCCGGCGCCAATGGATGGGGTGAAGACCAGCAGGGGAAGCACCATGGGAGGAGGCGTAGGGGCAGGGGCGCCCAAGTGGGAGGGAGAGCAGGGGTGGCGGCCACACAAGGGAGAGGAGAAAAATGGGAGGCGGCTAGGGTTTTGGCCTCTTTAAGGCCGGCCTCCCCCTTCCACTTGTGGGCTGAATGCACATGGGCGGAGGCCGGCCCAGTTGTCTACAAAACGCTGCTAACCCCTTCTCCAGTTGATTAATTAGCTATTTTCCATTAGGTCCTTCTCCTGGATCAATTTCTAATTAGTCCTTTTCTTCGAATATTCGGTTTTCTCTCAAAATCTACTCTGGAGTATTACATTCTACCCCCTTAAGCAGACTCGACCCGAATTCTACCCACGCTAGCACCAAAGAACAATCCCAGTTAAAAATTTACCATTCATTACGGCGTACCTGCTGTGAACATTACTAGATAAAGCTCCACATACGAGACTCTAATTCCCAAGTCGGTTCCCCCTCGAACTCATGAGACCACCGTCCCTTGACGTAACTAACATTTTACGCCTTAATACTCATCTCAACCTCTCATGAGTCACTCAACGGACACGTTTCGAAGGCACGATCTTACTCGTGGGCCAACGGCCCTAACGAAACTTCACGCTCCGACTTTCTCCGAAACTTCGCCTATTTCAGAAACAACCAATGTACCAAAGGCCAACATTTTCCTTTAGTACCAAACCACACAACCTGCACAAAACACACAAAACTCTTGTTCCTTGTTTCAATTGATCTCTTCACTTTAACAATAGACACCTCCTTTCACTAGGAATGCACAATAGAACTCGATTGAAAATCAAGGATTCTCATCACAAACACACATCACCAACTCCCCACCAAAAGAGTTAAATTCAAAACCAAAAGATTCATCATGAAACTCTTCCACTTTCAAGTAGGCGACATGCCTAAGAACACCACATAAGCTAAGCGATAATCACTCGAATATCCAAAATAACCATTTCCTTTCTTTTTCTTAACCAAAAGAATCACGCAAACCAAGAAAAACCAGAGAACATTTCATTATCCAGGAATACCACCTTTCCTCAACCTTTCTTGTAAGAATTCAATTTTTTTTTTAAACCAAAAGATTTCAAATCATCACATATCACACTAATGCATTTCTCTTAAATTGACAACTTCAATGCTATGCTCAAACCGATTACAAAATCCACACCTATGTAGAGAGACTCTTTCATCTCACAATAACATACTCGGATCAACTTCTCTATCAAAGGAATTATTTTGACAAATAATTCTCAACATTCCTCAATATAAATTTCATTCACAATCACATTTATTCACTTTACCCAAAGTATTCTATCCAAAACAACACACTATACAAAATTCGCTTCTGTTTCATCCGCCTCTACACATATTATTGGATCTCCACGGTCCTAGCATAACATGCAGTGCCCCAAATTTAATCTCTAAATCTCCTACCATGAGTTTCTGGTTTAGTGGATAAGAAATCTTCACATTCGTTTACTAATATTTCACATTAGCCGACACTAACCGTATTCATTAATATCATCATTCCTTATTAATCAAGTAACGCCAAAGGCGATTTATTTCACCAATCTTAGACCTTCTCTAATCCACACCAATCCAATCCAATTACACAATTGCAATATACCTCTTCGCAATACCCAAACTGATTGACCAAGATTCAAACATACTCAATCATTAACGTCAAAAGATAATTATATTCTTGACCAAGTCATTCTTCAAGATAATCTAACTCCTATGGGGTTACTCATCGAGGTCGAGTCATACTTGTGAAGAACTCAATAATTCCTACTATCCCATTAATTAACGCATAGCGATTAATTTTCTCCACACTACTACTGTCATGAACTATATCATTACAATTTCTCTACACAATCTTATCAAGTACCCAATTGCGATACTTCAATGAATTGATCACGAGTTCCAAACTTTCTGATTCTAATGTTATGTGAAAATGATCACAAGATCTTGGGCCACCTCTTGCTATAGGTTCTACTAGTTGTGATATCGTAATCTGATGGCTCAAAAGACAACATTCTATTTAACTTAATTCCTCTCCAAGAACTGTTCTAATAAATCTATTTATTACTCAATGCCTCTCAAACAACTCCCAAGGGCTCACAAAGTCATCTACTAGATCACCACTAACTAGCTGCCAATACACATCTGAAGGAGCTTTGCAATGCAGTTCGGTTAAACCCTTCTTAGAAGGAGAGGCATAAAGAATTAAAATTCAACATGAAGGAAAACATTACCACAAACAGTGGTAACAAGTTCAAGAGAGACAATCAAATAATAATGATATCGAAAACAAAAAGACAAGCGGGGCGCCCAAGTGGGAGGAGAGCAGGTGGCGGCCACACAAGGGGAGAGGAGAAAATGGGAGGGGCGGCTAGGTTTTGGCCTCTTTAAGGCCGGCCTCCCCCTTCCACTTGTGGGCTGAATGCACATGGCCGGAGGCCCGGCCCAAAGTTGTCTACAAAACGCGCTAACCCCTTCTCCAGTTGATTAATTAGCTATTTTCCATTAGGTCCTTCTCCTGGATCAATTTCTAATTAGTCCTTTTCTTCGAATATTCGGCTTTCTCTCAAAATCTACTCTGGAGTATTACATTAACCCTTAGTGATCTGCCGACGAAATATGGATCACAAGGACCCATACGTGGAGTAGGAGACACCGGCCTCGGCGGGCGCTCCCCTCCCCACAAACATGTCCATGTTGCATATATTCCATATGCAACCCACCACGCGACTCATTAATTAACACCCTCCAGAGTACTTAGTCAAGAGAAGTCCCATACCCTCTAGCGTGGTTAGCACGCAAAAATGCTTGGTTTAGTGTAACAAGATGTTCGGTCCTTGTTGACTCGGGCACCATTCCAGTCACACCCAAAAGATCACACCATCATACCGTTGTGCCCAAGTCCAAATCATTTTGTTTTCATTTTTAGTTTTCACAAATAAACATAGCATAGGGTGCTGAATCATAAATAATAATTTTTTGTGTGATCAAGGTTATCGACAAGTCGATAACCGCCCAATTCTACCGGTAACTAAGCATTGCTAAGCATCATATCGCAAAGACAATAAAAGACCATAAATCATTCACCGGGCTCTAATTCACCAGTGAGGATAATAACCTATGGCAGTGACAGGGGTGAATAGTTTCAGGGAAACAATGCAATGGGATAACTACCTCTAATCGACAAAATTAATCTTGACACAAAGAAGCATGCATATTTAGGTTTTGCAAACAAGATATTAGACTTTAAAAGTAATGGGAGCAATATGATCAAATGATGTTACATCTGCTTGCCTTTGTTTGCTGGAGCTCTGGACATTCTCATGATCAATACGGTTGCACTCCCGAGTCATCGTCATCTAACGAAAAGAATCAACAAAGCAAAAATACCGAATAAACTCCAAAACCCAAAAAGTCTCAAACTAAAGAAGTTAAAACAGAAGGTAGATAATGGTTTTTGATAACTTTAGGAACACATACCAATGGAGTTGGAGTTGGTTTGAATTAGTTATGAGTTATAGAAATGGAAATGAAAGCATAAATTCTACTGTCGATTAGCTAAGTCAAATATTCAAATTTTGACTCATGATAACCTTTACTCCTTAGACTAGATGCGAAAAGTTAGAGTTATATTTCCTAAACCATTTACTTTGGCATTAGATCAGGTGCAAACTTCCAGCAACCGGGGTACTGTCTTCCTACCATGCCTCCTATTTTAATTCTTGCCCTCTTGGGATTAGTTGTTATAAGCTGAACACAGATTCTAATGGAGATTACTGTTCTTGTTTCTAGGTTCAAAAGGCTGAGAAGGGCTACTTCTAAGTATTGCTAACAATATTCAGTTACTGGACTTACTACACCAAGTGGTTTGAACTTTAGAAATCCTCATTAGCTATTAGTCTTACTAACTATTCTAGTCAAACACAAATCTAATTTTTCTTTTCTATTCAACCACCCCACAACAAAGATGTCATTCGAATTAAGTGCTACCAATTCAAACTTCCAATTTACTGATTCAATGGAGTGGTTTAATTAACCTTTTCAATATTTGAAAGCGAAAGACAACGGTTTTTGTATATGAATTTTATTAGCAAAACAACATTTTACAACACCTTCTCTGATCATCAGATCCTCCAAAGAACATCTACAGGTTTTGACAACAACTCTTACTACTAACTTAATTATCCAAATACCAACTATAGTTAGGTGTTCAATTAGTTAATCACAACACTTAGAAAAAGGGCTAATTTGACCCATGACTTCCTAGGTACCTTTTTATTAGAAAGGAGAGTGGCTTACTATAAAATTCATTTACCTTCTTACTATTCATGTTCAGATGGTCTGAATTATTGAGAATGAGTTGCTTACAGGGGGGGTAATATTTAACAAAACTTCTCACTCATTGGATCTATTACAGCATGGCTACTAAAATCAATGACTTCTTTAACCACTTGATTTAGCTATTATTAGGAACTTGCAAATAGAATCCTCCTAGCATTTGGACTGAACCCTAATGGTCGCTCATCGCTAATACCATACGACCTTAGCTCATCTTGTCAGTCAAACACTTACAAAACAACTTTTATCTTATCATCTCTTCTCGCTTTCTAGTTCACCAAAAGACTTTTATAGTTAAGAAACTAATCTTAGCACTAATTCAATCATTCAATTGTCATTTAAATTAGAGTGCCCGGATGAAATACACAAAATTGGGTAGTTCAAAAGAGTTGAGATTACAAATGGGTTCTACTTTCGATTCTGAGCCAAGTTTTAAAAATGAAGCTACAGGACAAGCAGGGCGGCTCTGCCGTGGCTTGGGGCGGCGCATGTCGCCGGCGGTTGGGTGGTGGGGAGGTGAAAGGGACTAGCAAAATGGATAACCGGAGTACAAGGAGGCTAGGGGTGGCGGTTTTGGGACTCGGCCAAGACCGAGGCGGCGTGGCCAAGAAGCGGCGGCCGTGTGGGGTGAAAGGAGGGCAACAAGCACGGGTGGAGTTGAAGCATAAATAGAGGAGCATGGGCATACCTAGGGTTCCGGGAGCACGATGGAGTGGTCTGAGGAGACGAGGTGACCGGAGTTGAGCCGGCGGCGGCAACCGATGGTGGCACGGGGAGGTCCAACGGCGGCAGCGACCTTGGGAGGAGTGAGGCACAAGTGAGTGGTAGGGACAAGTAGAGGGAGCTCAAGTGATACTCATGGAGAGGGGAATTGGAAGGAGGTTCGCCGGAGAAGGTGCGGCGGTGAAAATGGCGGTTGCGGCCGGTGTTGATGAAGATGGTGATGCGCGAGGCTTCGGTGAGGTAAATCCCCAAATCGACCGAGGGTTTTGCCCTCGGGGTAAGCGGCACGTGACGCTCGGGGTTGGCGGGGTTCACGAGCGCCGGGAGGGCTTGGAGGCGCGCGCGGCTCGTCCCGTGATTCGGAGCTTGGGTCGAATGGGGCTCGAGGAGGAGAGGAAATGGAGGCGAGTGGCGGGTAGAGAAAAAGGGCGCCGAGGGAAGTTCCTCGGTGGTCTACAAGGGCCGGCACGGAGGCGGCGGAAACGGAAGCGACGGCATGGCGGTGATGCTCCCCGGTCACGTCGCGGGGACAAAAAGCGACGCTAAGGGGATGGCGAGGAACAGGGAGAAGCAGTGACGGCGGGTCCATGGCGAGGGCATGCTGAGGCGACCGGAAGGTGATGGCGAGGTGACCGAAGCGGCGCGCGAGGAGGCGGGCAACCGAGGCGCAAGCGAGGTGGCGGGGGCGGCGTTCGCTCGGGGAAGAAGACAAGTGGCCGGCGGTCCCACCGGGCCGGGGACAAGGAGGGTCGCGCAGTTTTTATAACGGCGGAATGGCGGTCGATCCAGCCTTTGATTCCAAAATGAACGGCTCGGATGAAGGGTTGCACTCGGATGGTCCGATTGTCTCTGCGAACGCCGATCGCTCGATCAAGATCCACGGTTGGGATGCGTATGGAGTTGAGTGGCTCGAGCGGTTAGGTGGTTCGATCGAGTCGCCTTGGCTCGGTCGGACCGAGGTTGGGTCCGTCGGGTTGGTCCGAGCCCAAGGAATAGTGCAAGGAGGTTTGATGGTTTTAATTCAAAGCTCCAACTTTGACCGAGCTTCAAAATATAGCAAATAAATCTCAAAAATTGGAATTTTTCAGGGAGGTTCCTAGGGTAAACAAGTGACCAAATAAAATTTTAAATCTCATTCTTCATGAGTTAATTGCTTATTTTGAATTCAAATTTATAAAAGGTTAAGGAAGCAAGTTTGAATTTTCTGTGGATTGAATTTAGCCCCAAAATTTTGGGAAAAACTATATTTATTCAAGATAATTATTACAAGATTTAAATAAATTATTTCCAGAGTTTTAATTGAAGTAAATTCTTCCCAAAAATTATCTTAAGTACTTGCTCTCGATGTTTGACTTTCAAATTTCTACTTTGACTAATTGTTTTAGAATAGCAATTTATTTCTAGAATTTGTGAACTTTTGAAGGTGGGTTTATAAGGTGTTACAGAACCTAGGAAAAACACTTCCAGGCATTGCTCACAAATTTTTGTTTGTATTTTTAAATTCAAACATGCAAATCAAACGAAAACCAATATTCTCCAAAACTCCAAAAAATTTCGAACAACCATAAGAGAGCAGATGAAACCCAATCAAGGTATTCTCAGATTTGAGTTCCACGGTGTTTTCAAAATAGAAATTTAGTTTGTAGTTACGAACTTGAGAACGTATAATTTCAAGTTTGAAATGGAAAAAGGAGGATAGGATTTCCAAGGTTAATTGCTATTTCCCATAATCAAAAGACTTTCGACATAGGGTTTAACCCCACTCCGATCTAAGTTTCAACATCTTGACAAACTGTTATTTTGTTTAAAAATTTTCATTTCTAGGTTTTGAAAGACCAGGTTGTAACCTAGTTGCTTAGCAACAAAAAGTTTTAAAAAGGTCCAAAATTTCATAAATGCACAGTAGATGCATAGCTAATCCAACTTAAGGATTTTGGGCTGTTACACAAACCACATGAGAAATCTATTTAACTACATGCCAGGAATTCAATTGATTGTTGATGGTTTACCATATCAGATATATGTGGATACATCATTTGAGTTAAAAATAGTTTGTCTTCAAAACAGTAAAATCATACTAATACAACATCAGATGTTTACTCAACATTTGTAATTACCATCTTAATATCTTAAAATCTCTACTTATGCCTCATATATTGGAATCACACATGAACACAACTTCATTAACTGGAAGCACGTTGTATACGAATTCCATTAATTATACTCTGCAGAGTTGCCCAACTTTACCCACAAGATACCTCAAACCCATAATATCAAGTTGTATATACGCAACACGATAGTGTGCAACTGAGTTGAGATAACAAGACATTCCCACTGCTCAACCTTTCTAGCTTCTACCCGGTAGGTATTTGAACAATACAGACATCCAGAAACCATCGGCCAATGGTAGAGTGCGTGGTCTGATGCTGACTGTACCTACTGTTGTGTAGATAAACGAGTGATCTAACCGGCCCACTCTTGTCCCACCTCCATTCCGCGGCTTCTCTATACAACATAGAGCAAGTGACATCCTGTAGATATTCAATTGGAAGAGCAATGTACTAAGCCAAGTTGGATATACCAAACCCGTGGTTGAGCGATTTCTGTATCTATTATTTGGCACAAAGTTCTAGTCATTACCGGTCTTCCAATGAGACGATGGACCAACATCCAACTCGTGGCGGTCCACCTCTTGATCTCACCTTCAACTCACTTTTATCAAGTCTATTGGGTTGTCGAACCTTTTGGTCTCAACCTTCAACTCTCCACCAAAATCATTGGCGGTTAGCCAATATTCATTTTCAATATTTGTAAACACATTGTCTGATAATGTCGAATATTTATTAATATTTATGTACCTTAAACTTGTCAAGGTGAATATGACCTACAAATGAACATGTTGGTTTGTATACGGGGTGATAGGATATATCCAATCATCATGGTATTTAAAAGTATTATTTTGATAAAAAAAAGTAATTGACATAAATATGATAATAAAAGTAATAACATAAGAGAAGATTGCACTGTAGGTCTTTGAACTTGCGAGGTTGTACCACTTAGCTCCTTAAATTTGTATTTTACTTTCTCAGCCCTCTGAACTTATGAGTGAAGGGATACGGGTAGGCTACGACAGCAATACTTTAAAATTTCTACCACGTAAACCAGAAAGCCAAGCAAGTAGATAATCACAGATCGTTACCACCAGACGCGCATTGCAGTGGAAGAAAAGTCAGAGTAGCCTGGTCCAACGAAGAGCGCATCGATGAAGTAGTCGTAGTCAATCGTCTCCTCCAACAACCTCTGCAGTTCCTTGTGAAGAGCATAGATCATCCTCAAGCGCAACAGCAACCGCAATAGCGCCTCTACGGTATCCACACGTCTAGGGAAGGAACAACCAAACGCCGGTGTGCTAGCACCAAGTCGCACGGCGGGGCTCTCAGGAAGATAGCGGCTAGGGTTTTGGTGGAGCAACTCGAGTCACGACTTTCATGTCTCTCGTATATCACCTGTATCACCTCTTTCCCAATAGCCTCAAGCATCTCCTTATATAGTGCCATGACGGATCTTATCCGAACACATTTTGTTCCAACCCGTTAAGTATGTGACCTTGTAGGTTCATGTGTAGTTCAGTTGTGACTCAGAAACCTTTTCCAACTACGAGTCGTTAACGGTTCCTAGCAGAACATAACGATTCCTGAATACACACAAATTATATCGGATGAACCTTAATGCAATATGATCTGTGATCAGATCTCATCACTTACGATTAGCTCGTATCTTTATATGACCAACTGGTATTTAGTCATGACCAGTTCGTAACTTCTTACAACCAGGTTTCAACCATTTGGTGATTACATTCGATCAGCCTACGACCAGCTCGTATCTCCATACGATTGGTCCACATCTGATTGAACTGAAAGACCTTCCCGTGTATTCTCTCTTTGCCTCACGATATCTGGTTGAACTCCAGGTGAGATGTTGTGTCATCCATGGACTGTTCAATACTTTCTCGATCGAGTATCGGATAACTTTATGTGGTCAAACTCTTCGACCACTAGTGACATGGCTATGCACTTTCTTTATCTGACCACTTCGAGGGGCCCAGAGATATCTCTTCTGTTATGTTAGGAGGGGCAAATCCCATATACGACCAGTCACATTCCTCCATATATTTCATAGCATACCTGAAAGCTACCTTTATAACTACTCAGTTACGGAGTAGCGTTTGGCAACCCCAAAGTATACTCTTACGCATGTAGAAAACTATGTTGATCTCAGGTCTAAGGATTATACATCATCATTGCTTGAGACCAACTGATGACACATAGAATCATAACAATCTCAACAGTGTCTCGAGGTGGGTCAATCCAACCCCATGTTCTCTAACATGTGTTCACATTATTAATTCGATAACCTTATATCCATGACCGGTGAAACATGGTCACCAATCAATACATGTGCTGGTCGTAGAGTTACTAGTGTTCCGACCAGGGATACATTTAAAATGACATCATATAAGTATAAAGAGCTTCACCAACAAGTCACATACTTGTTAATCTTTATAACTAATGATTCATTCAAGGAACAGAATAACACTTATTCAATAACTCATAAACATAGACGTGATACAATTATCTCTATGGTTGCCTCTAGGGTATATCACCAACAATGAGGTTGTGCCACTTAGCTCCTAGAACTTGTATTTTACATTCTCAGCCCTATGAATTTGCGAGGTTTGTGCCACTTAGCTCCCTGAACTTGTGTTGAAGCGAAGTTCATCGGATACGATGCTGGCGACTTCATCCCCTCCGAGTCCGGTGGACTTGTCACCGCCCCGTTCCGGCCTTGTTCATCGTCCCCGTCACCTCACACCGACAAAAACAGATTCTTTGGGCCTGGAAACGTACTGTGCTCGCGTCTTCGCCAGAGCTCCACCGTTATAACTTGCCACCACCATCGCCCTTGCCTCCTCTGAGTCGACCGTGAGAGAGAATTACATTCCCAGAGCCAGAGCAGAGCTACTGACCCTGCACGAAATCCATTTGGTCATTTGCTAATAGGAAAGGCTGTGCTGGCGAATCACCGTGAGAGAGAAGTACTATGCCCCTGCTCTGGCAGTGGGAATGTACTTCTGTCTCTCTCACGACCGACTCAGATAAGGCAAAGGCAAGGGCGGCAACAAGCTGCAACGGTGGAGCTCCGGCGAAGACGCGAGCACGGTGTGTTCTTGGATCCAAGAATACATTTTTGTCGGCATGAGGTGATGAATTGCATGATGCAATTCAGATCTAAGTACAGTACTTACTCCTTTGAAGTTGGTGTACATGAGCACCAACTTCAAGCCAAGAGTTCATGGGGCTGCACTTCTCCATGACCAAGGTCACAACCATGAACTACCTCTCAAATCCTGGAAGCACCTCTTTGGCACGAACTCATGACAAACTGACACAACCTTCTTCGTCGTCCATCTCCCTGTTGCCATCTTCTCTCACCTCCGTCAACATTGTCTGTACACCAATCACTAGTGTCACACAGTAGACTAAATAAAATCAACCTTTTGTGAATTGTGATGTTAAAAGATCAATTTTTGTAACACTCTATCGTAAAACTGAGCTAGAATGGTACCACCATCCAACATCACTACAAATTAAACCCACTACCAAGAAATTTTAATAACAATTAGACTAACTATTCCACATCCTAGAGCTTACCAATAACAATAATATCAACACGTTGTGATCAACTATCAATAGGAAGCAAGTATAAATCACCAAGAAGTAACTGTCATAAGTAAAGTATACACAACACAATAAACCATAATGATAGGTCACCATCAATAATAGATAATTGGAACCAACCGTGTTCCACACATAACTCAGATAGTCTCCACAAAATACCAATATATAAGTTCCAACTAAGTTGAGCTAACCCATTAATAGTCTAATTATGTGAACTAAATATGATAACTTATAATTATTCATTGGATGTGGTGCAAATGTGCTACTCCCATTATCCCAATGCATATCGTCTCAATGGCTACCTAAAAACACTGATAAAACAAGGGTGAGTCCATGACTTAGCAAGTACATAATAAAACAGTAATCATAAACATATCATATTCGTTTATCTCTCTTTCTTTTCATTGGTGCAATGCAATATCACATGTTCATTTGCTCATCACATAACTTATACCAATATAGTGGAATGAGCACTCGTCGATACTCACTCAAGCCCATTTCATTCCAAATGGGATCTCAAAAGCCTGTCCTAACTGGTATAGGGATCTCTCCACCCTCGTTGAGGCCTACCTAAGTAGGTCTTACTCTTCTCATTCCTGTGTGGCGTCCACACAAAATAGACCATAGATTCCCACACAGACCATGTCTTTCTTCCATTATATGAATGTACATGATGCAATGATTACATTAAATATAATACATTGTTCATCATCATTTTACAATCATCATATACTCATTATGATAAACATGAGCAATCATACAAATACGACATTGTGATTATTGCATAAATATCAAGTAACAAGAGCGAACAACCCATTTTACGATTCTACCATGCACTTGCCTTTTAACCTGTAACAGCCCTAACTTAGGGTTTGTATTTCAAATGTAAATTATGTGGAGAAATAAAAACTTTTGTTGTCTCATCAGATCATTTGGGAGATTTCCAAATTTTCCCTAGCAATTTCCATTTTCTAGAATTAAATTCTTGTGAATGGAAATTGTTGTCAGCAAGTTCTTAGCTTTCAAACTTGTGATCATCCTCTGAAATTATTTTTCCTATCATATTGATCATCCCATATACCTCCCTGAATTATTTCACAATTTTTAGATTTTATTTGCTATTTCAAATGCCCAAGTCAAACCAGTTTAGAAATCTGGTCAAACCTCTGGGCAGCAGCTTGTGAATTTTATTGGGAGAAATCTAGTGCATGAAAACTCCTGGAAAAATTACACAAGGTTGCCCTCTTTTCCAGTAAGCTCCCATAAAAATTTCCGAATTTTTGGAGCTCAGGAGCTACCTCTAGAAATTCCCAAAACCCTCTCTGTCTTTTTACTCAAAATCGAACATCCTTTTGTCGGGCTCGAACCGAGCCCGACTCAAATCGACCGCACCTAAAGGGCTCGGTCGCACCACCAAACTGCACTGCGCGAGCCCGATCATTGTCGATCGTCCGATGTAGATCGTGGCCGCGTGCATCGAATCAATCGACCCGTCCGAATGCATACACCAATCTCGGCCGTCCATCTCCGATCCACCGATCGACACGTTCCTGATTGAGTCAAACCATATAGCTGTGCTGCACCAGACCCCGACTCGAGCCGCTTTGCCACCGTCGCTGACGTGTGGGTCCCTCCTGTCAGGTTCTTCCTCGCCGACTCCGCTGCCTACCGGAGCTCGCTGGCGATCGCGCATGCGTGCCACGCAGCTCGTCGCTGCCACGCCGGGACGCGTGTTCGCCTCCAGGATCGCTCAAGTCCATCTACCTCCTAGGGTCGCCCATTCCTCCTCGCAGCCATTCTTACGCCTCTCCGCCCATTTCTTAGCTTCTGGCGGAGAAGAAACCGAGGGCGGCACCACCACCTCACTGCCGTTCGAGCAACAGCGACCCCGCCGTCGTGTTCCTCTTGCCTCGCCGCATCCATTTTTCCTGATCCGAGCTCGGTTCATCCACAGAGTCGTTGGGGGCAATTTCATCGTCTCCGCCTCCGGCAACTTCGGCCCCAAGGTCGTTTGGGTGTTCGTGAGTCTTAAGCCTCGGCTTTCGGTCCCTCGTGATCGCTTTTCCTCACTGAGTCTCACGGTGGGTTTGTTTTCATCTTTTGTGCATCGTTGAGGGTGCGCGGCCGATTCTTCTCCAAACTCGGCATTCTGGCGCCGCCGCGTTGATCCCGGCCGCCTCAGACCTCCTTCGTCGGCATTATCTCGGGCGTATCCTTCCTCGAGCTGAGGCGATCCTGAGGCGCACTTTCCGAGGTCTTCGGCTCGCATCGCTTTCTCCGCGAGCACCGCATCTTCTTCTCCGCCTCCGTTCGCGTCGCCTCGCCGCGGCATCCTCGAGGTCCCGGTCACCGTCAACGAGTTTGCGAGGTCTTTGCGAACTGAAGGTATATCTCACTCGCCTAAGACCTCCGGTTCGCGAGACGATGCGTGCGGCGCGCCACCGCCCCCGTGGTCGCCGGTGAGCCGCCGGCAGCGTTAAGATCTAACTGCTCTTTAGTGCTAATCGCTTTTAGTCGATATCACTGACTTGTGGGCCCTCTCTGTTAATCGCGTTTAGAAATCCTTTAATCCAACCGTTATGTTATTCCCTTAGTCACTGCCATGCGGGTCCATGCTGTCAGTTGGGGGTTGTGCAGCTTGGATGCTACGTTTCTCTGTTGGGAAGCGTATTTCTTTGTGAGTGTAAGTTAGGAGTGCACTTTGATAAGTCAAAGACGATTCTTAGAATACGCCGACGCCGCCGTGGCGCCTTTGAGTCAAGTTTGACCAGTCGCCGCCGCGCGGTCCCGCCTGTCAGTGTGTGTGGTTAGCTGGTTGTCGGTAGGAAAAGGTTTAAATGCTTTAGTATTTCTGTAATGTATTTTCATTGCTCTGTTAATTCAATTAAGCTTCGAAAATTCATAACTAATTCAATTTTTATCCAAATCGCATGAATCCAAGATCGTTAATTTTCATTTTAAATGTGGTATTTACTAAAATTAGTTTCAACCTTGTCTCTGTATGCAAAAATCTGTTAGTTAATTAAAGGATGTTTTATGTATCTTCTAAATTAGAAAATGTATATCTCTTTCAATAATTGTCCAAATCCAAGTGAAACCAATTCAGAAAATTTCATTTTTAGTATACTAATTATCGTGATAGGTTTTGATACTGTTTCGTTCATGAAAATTTGTTAAGTAATTAACTAGTGTTTTGATGTGTTTTTAGCTTAGAAAATTCATAGAAAATTTTTAATAACTTAAAATGATTTGTTCTCTGGTTCTAAAATTTTGTTATATCTTGCTTAGGTTGTTGTGTGAGTTTGGTATGTTTTGTTGTTATTGTATGGTTGAGTTTTGTCGGTGTCATTCGCTCTTATTCGCTGTTATTTGTTCTATCGTTAGGCTTCGATATTTGCGGCAACCCTGAGAACGACCCTCCGCAACAAATTGAACAACAGAGCACACAGCAAGCGTTTGATCATGATAATCCCAGTATTTTAAAGTCTAATATTTTGTTTCAGCTGTATGTATGCATTGCTTAATTTGTGTTAAATTGATTAGTTAAATCCAGAGTGCATATCCTCGTAGACAAAATATTGATCTCTACTACGAGCCTAGGTTATTTGTCGTGATTAGAGGTCACTGGATGATCTCTTGTCACTTAGTAGATCCGGTCAACTTGCTTAGACATGCTTAGCTATCGGTAGAATCAAGCGGTTATCGACTTTAGTCAGTAACCTTGATCACACAAAATCTAATATAGCTTTATGTTTCAACATTTTTGCCGTGTTTAATTGCAAAACTAAACCGAAAACAAAAATGATTTAGACTTGGGCACAACTGTATGATTGGTGTGATCTGTTGGGTGTGATGGAATGGTGCCCGAGTCAACAAGGACCGAACATCTTGTTACACCGAACCAAGCATTTTGCGTGCTAACCACACTAGAGTATATGGGACCTCTCTTGACCTAGTACTTTGGCGTGTATTGGCTCGGTCGCAGGAGGTCGCAGGAGGGATGGAGGTGGGAGCATGGTAGTTGTCCAAAAGCTTTATCCCGAGTGGGTAGTTGTCTTTCGGCTTTACCATGTAAGCGTATGGATTTCTATCCATACGAGCGGCTCGTAGTTAATACACAATATTGGAAAAAGTCTCGTAGGACTTAGTCGTGCTGCATACCTTCTAAGTGTGCTTTGGCTTAAAGGCGGTCTCAAGTGTGGGTACATTGGTACACCCCTGCAGGGTTAAAACTATTCGAATAGCCTCGTCCTAGGTTATGGACACGCTTGGCAAGGTCTTCCAAGAGTTAGACTACAACATTTAAATTAAAACTTGATGGGTGGTACGAATCTGGGATTCGTGCTATTGTTGTGGTGACTATGGGGGTAGTCGCCTCTAGGTTGTTTATCTTTCTCTTTTGTTAGTATTACCTTTACTGTATTTCAACATTAAAAACGAATTGCAAACTTGCCTTCAAACTATATCATATTATTGCAAATGAAAATTGGCTTCATGCAAATGAAATATATGGCCTCCACTAAACAAGCCTGCATGTAGCTTATGAATAGGTCTGCTAGTTCACACGTCGACCTTGCATGGTACAAAGACAATCTTTGTACTCAGGTGCTTTGCTTAATGTCTTTGTTGCAGAGGAAGAAGGTGAGCCCCAAGGGCCTCACTTCTGTGAGCTGTGTTGCCGTTTCGTGGACGACTAGACTTGGCGGTCCGGTCAGATGCCTTGTGGGTTGGAGGCACACTGATTGGCTTTGTTTATAGCCATCTTATGGCACTTTTGCTTCCGCTGTCCGTCTTGTTTATTTGTGTATCTTGTGGCCTGTCGGCCTTTGTCTGTAATAACTCTACTATTTGTTTATCTTCCGTTTGGTAGTGTAGTGTTTGGACTCTATGATTGGAATGGAGTTGATGTCTAATTTTGTACCGAGGTGTGTATACTGCTTTCTGGGAAGTATACATATCTCGAGGATCATTTTATTTGGTTTGTGATGCTAGGACCAGGTGGTTGGTTAAGCATTACAAGCCAAATAAATTGGGGTCCTCACATAACCAAAGGAAGCGAGATGATGCGTAGCCGACACAACCCCTGAATAAGCAACTCCACCACCTGAATAAACCATCCCCAACTCAAAATCTTTCTACAACAGCAACGTTCAATAATAAATAAATTGACAACACTCCTACGCTAATGTACGACTCGATCCTGACCCTTTTTCTCAGGTAATCACCCTATTGTCCCAACATTCAAATGAGCATAACTTGCAACTCAGAACTAAAAATAAATAAACAATATATGTTCTGGAAACTAGATGAAATTTCCCACCTTTCTCTACTTATCAAGATTTTGTGATTACCCATCTAGACCCTCGTTTTCAGCCCCAAAGGTCGTTCTGTTACAATTCTAGACCACATGCTTCAGAATTTAATAACTATTTTTCAATAGCATGAAACATCAGAAATAATACCACTTTTAGAATCTACCAAAAAAATTTATCTATATCTTACTAGCTACCAGATTAATTTGTCCATTATCTGTGCTTAAATCGCCACACAAGATAGCTACCCCAACAACAGTAGATCAATGCACAACAAACCTCTCGGAACCATAAATTTCAATCTACCCAACCAAAATCAATAATCTAGCATTCTGTGGAAAACTTAGACAATGACCTACATCTTCATGATATACCAAAATCCTAATTCTGACATCTATTATTTTTAATCTGCTAATTACCACGACACTATCCAATCACGACAATCCACTGGACAACGTTATTACAAATATCATAAATTTTAATCTATCCAACCAAATTATGTGTTTAAGTTCTCTGTGGAAAGCTAATAAAATTATCTACAATTCTCTAGTAGATCAAATTCTCATATTATGCATGAATAGTGACCAACAATGCACTACAACCACCACCCACAAAAAAAATCTATTAACTAGGGTTTTAGCATCGTCCACCCCTATTATTCAACGATTAGGCAGGGCCATGAGTAGAGAATAATAGAGGTAGACAATGCCGAAACACGAGTTAATATATTGTTTTGTGAGACAGTGGTTGTAGTGTGATTTTGGGCACTTTTCGTGGTTAATCTGGGAATTTGATCTACTAGAGAATTGTAGATATTTTTATGATATTTTCATGGAGTACTTAAACACAAAATTTGGTTGCATAAATTAGAAGTTATGATATTTGTAAGCTCGTTGTCTAGTGAATCATCACGACTGGCTAGTGTTGTGGTAATTAGCAGATTAAAAATAGTATATGTCAGAATTAGGGTGTTAGTATAACATAAAAAGATGTAGGTCATTTTCTAAACTTTCCGTAGGATCTAGATAATTGATTTTGGTTGGGTATATTGAAAGTTATGGTTCTGGGAAACTTGTTGTGTATTGACCTACTGTTGTAGGAACAATTATCTTGTGTGGCGATTTAAGCACGGATAACATCTAAATTAATTAATCTAGATAACTTGGAAGATGTAGATAATTTCTGTAGATTCTGAAAGTGGTATTATTTACTATAGTTCGCGCCATAGAAAAATAGCTATGAAATTGTGTATGGTGCAGTCCAAAATTGTAACAGAATGATCTCCATGGCCAAAAAAAACTGAGGGTCTAGATGGGCTAATCATAAAATCTTGATAACTAGAGAAGGGTGGGACACTTTGTCTAGTTTCCAAAACATATATTGTTTATTATATTTGAGTTCCTAGGTTGCATGGTTGCTCTTTTACTTGTTATTTATGCAATATTCACCATGTCATATTTGTATGATTACTTATGTTTATCATGATGTGTATATAATGATGGTGAACAATGTATTATGTTTAATGGAATCATTGCATTATGTGCATTCATATCATGGAAAGAGATGACATGTGTGGACATCTATGGTCTACAAATTGTGGACATCCCACGGGAGTGGGAAGAGTAAGATCTACTTCAGTAGGCCTCCACAGGAGTGAGGAGATCTCCGTACCGATGAGGACAGGCTTTTGAGATCCCCCGTTTGGAATAAAATGGGCTTGAGTGAGCATCAACAAGTGCTTAGTCCACTATACCAATATAAGCCATGGTATTAGCAAATGAGCATGTAGTATTGTATTGCATCAATAGAAAGAAAGAGATTAATATAAGATCAATGAATATGGCATGTTTTATGTTTACTATTTTATTATGTATTTGCTAACTCATGGACTCACGCTTGCTTTATTTGTGTGTTAATGTAACCGTTGAGGCGACATGCATTAGGTTGGGAGTAGCACATTTGCACCACGTCCAATGAGCAATTATTATATAGTTGTTATATTTGATTCACATAATTAGACTATTAATGGGTTAGCTCAACTTAGTTGGAACTTATATATTGGTATTTTGTGGAGACTATCCTAGTTATGTGTGGAGCACGGTTGGTTTCAACTATCTATGATTGGTGGTGATTTATCGTTATGTTTATTGTATTTAGTTTATTTTACATATCGTGGTTAGTTGTTGATGATTTATACTTGCTTCCTATTGATAGTCGATCAGGACATGTTGATATTATTGTTGTTGGTAAGCTCTAGGAAATGAAATAATTAGTCTAATTGTTGTTAAAATTTATTGGTAGTGATTTTAATTCGAAGTGATGTTGGATAGTGGTAGCATTCTAGGTTTAATATTGGGCTGGGGTGTTACAGTTTTCCTTCTTTCTTTCTCTTTGTTCAACGAGAAACAAAATGATGTATATATTGATCTCTTTTATAAAATACCAATATTTTTAAGCAATATATTCAATTATGGGAGAAGTACCAACTGTTTAACTCACGAGAACGCTGGCCTTTGAGCTCTTGTTGTAGTTTTTGTGTCATTTGTGTTGTTGTTCCGGGATAAATCAAAGCCACATGTACATGTCACCACATGCACTACTCCACTGTTGAATTGCTCCAAGATCCGTGCTATATTATTTTTTTTGCAAAAATCCCCTCACTTTCTCTCTCCTCTCTCCCTCGCCAGCAACCACCGCCGCCGAATGCCAGAAACCTCGCGCCCTGCCGGAAACCTCGCCAAACCTCGGGGTTTTATGGGGTTTCTGGCGGCAAGGTTTCCGGTGAGGCGAGGTTTTCGGTGGGTGCAGGGTTTCCACCGGCGGCGGCAGCGCAACTCAGGGTTGGGCTACATTTTGTTCTTCTTTTCTGTCGCTCCTGGGGCTGTATTTCTAGATTGAGCCGTATTTTGTTACGGCGTTTTTTTCATGCTTAATAAATTTTCAGAGCCCCTGCCGTGTGCGTAAAAAACTCTGAACAGTGGGATTCTGTTCAAGAATAAAATTCAGATAGCGCACCGTCATAAATCAGGACCGGTAGACGGACCTAAGTAGTACCTGTAGTGTCAGTGTGTACTGTCTAGCAAGCACACTACACATAGTATAGCCGTATCTAATGAGGATGCAGGTGAGACAAGTTAGTTGCAACTGTAAGACAGGAACACGTAGTATACGGAACAATGCTTGGACAGGACATGATGCCGATCAAATATCTAGATGAGATCAGATACGTAGATCTTGAATTATATGATGCAACTTGTATTTAGATAAATAAATCTCACATCCGTACACCATAGTATACGAATAAGAGAAGAGATCAAACAAGATCAACACTCAAATTCAATCAATGAGATTAAACCTGAGTAGCAATCAGAGATATCCTAAATGAAACACTCTCAAAAAACTTGCACACACACGATAGCAAGAATAGACCTTCGTAGCGACACACCAATAACTCAATTCATAATTTCAAGTCCCCTTGCATAGGGGCAATACCGTGCATTATATAGCCTTACATGCGTTCGGCCAGAGACCAAACCGACTAGAATAACCTTTTTGACAAGACACAAGCCATCTAAGTAATTTGGACTAATCTAATTAGCCTAACACGTTGTGCACTAAGAAAATAAACAAAGTGCAAACTAACCATGTAGACTAACTCAAACTCAACCGAGTGCCCCAACTCCTGATGTAATCGCGCCCAGGTGGCCCCCAACCGACCGCACACAAAGATAAGAAGGAACGCACAGGGAGAAGAAATCCATGCAACCGTGCAGAACCACAAAACAACGCCTTGATATCTTGCCTTTTAAACAGATCGCTTGCTTATTTATCTCCTGGCAACTTGGAACAAATGGACTCCTCCTTGGAAAAGAAGTAGCACTCGTCGGATTTATGTAGCGAAAAAAAAAAGGGTTTTGCTAGAGAGTCCTCGAGTGTTTTTTTGAGTTTGTGAGTACTTGAGTTTTTTTATCTATGCTATGTTTGTTGATATCTCATTAGGGGAAGAACCAAAATGATCTCGTGCATTGAATCTAGATCTAAGAGTTTAAAATTTGAGTACTAGTTAGCAACAAAATACTCAAGTACTCCCCAGACACCACCAAAAAAATATATCCAAATAACATTTGTTTCCTTTTGGACTGTACTAGTATTCAGGGGCGGTCCCAATTGAGTTCAAGGGTGTTCAGTGTTCAACTGAACACTCAAATTTTTTGAACAAAAATTCAGTATATATAAGGTATAATTCATATATATATATATATATATATATATATATATATACACACACACACACACACACACTAGAAATTGGGTTAAATCAACATGTAATGTCCTCAAAACATATTATACTTTGAAAACTTTCAAGTATCCATGTGGATTTATCATTGGATAGGAAGATTCTAAGCAATAACAAGCTAATTGTAGCATATAATGGAATATTTGGACCATTTTCACTCAAAGCAACTAAATTTTCAGCTTAGCTGAGAGCATGAGACTAATAGATAACTCTAGATTTAAATTAGATTGCCAGGTTGTAGCAAAGGATGGTGGCATGCTTTAGCAATATGAATATAAATTCATCCAGATATGTCTATATGATTTTTTGATGATCTCGACTTCTCAAGTTATACAAATTCATGTGACCAATCAAACCTGCAAACTACAAATTCATGGGCCGACAAGTTAGGCTGCATACGTCAATAGCAGCACATGTACATCCCTAATTCTCCATTCCTCAATTCCTCGGTCCCAAATCCCAAATTCTCAATTCAACATTTTTTCTTAATTATTTTGTAATTTCTCTCAATTTTTTGTGGTGTTATTTTTAGTACGAAAAAATTGTATTTTTTTTCTAGTGTGGATCTTTATTTTTTTTTATTGAATAATATTTTATTAACTTCGAATATCCTTTCGATAAATCTTAGATCCGCCACAGCTAGTATTGACACACGAAGACACCCCAACAACCGAATTGATTACTGGTTTGTGGTCTTAGTTTCCTCCCGGTTCGAGTGCAACCGTGCACTCGCACGGTAGCCCGTTCACCGCCTGGCTCGTCACGCGCACAGGTCCAGCACGCGCGCTCGCTGCCTGCTCCATGCAGTTAGTCGCCTACCCATGCGCAGTATGACCTAAGGTTTCTTGGGCCGTATCAGGACATTAGTCTTTCTCCCGGTAATTGTAGATAGCATATGGTCATGCCATTAATGCCCCCAACAGACCAACTTTATTACTCGTTACTTCGATATGCTAGTGTAAAACAGTATAAAACCAAGGAGCGATTTGCGTTCGAACGTACGACGAGAGTGTTTCTATCGTATGTCTACTTCACCTGTTAGATCTTACTTAAGGCATCGATCCTAGTAGTTCAATTCGGTGCAACAAAAAACTAGAAGTACAACAATTAGTTTCTAAGTTTACAACGAATCTTGATCCGGGTGCAACAAACACGAAATAAACATTTGATCTGCCAACAAAAAGCCACAACAAAAAATGATAGCGAGCGCAACGATGATTACTAAGCGTGCAAGATTTTTTTTTACTGCAACATCTAGAAGGCATAGTCCCAACATTTCAAATCACATATTGAAATAATGAGAAGAAGCTACCGCAACATTGAGATTTTTTGAGAAAAAAAATCACTCCAAGAATTTATTACTGGGACATCCAGAAGATATAGTCCCAACATTTCAAATCACCTATTGCAACAATGAGCACTAATAATTGCAATGAGAAAAAAACCCACCTCAAGAATTTGCTACTGCAACATCCAAAAGATATAGTACCAACATTTTAAATCACCAATTGCAACAAAAATCCCTATTGCTACAACAAATATATGACACTAACCGGCCTTTAGCCTCGGATATCAGCAGCGGCACACTCGGGCAGACACTAAGCATTGTCACCTAGCGCATGTAACTTCTCCCACCTCGAAGCTCGGAGGAGGAAGTGGCGGCGCCAGCTAGAAGCTTAGAGGAGGATGAGGTGACACCCACTCATGAACTCGTAGAAGGGGTGATGATGCTCAAACTTTCTACTTCCACACCGCGGGACTTGGGAAGTCTTGTCGCCATTGGCCACGCCGCACGGGCTGGATCACAAGTGCGTGAGCCACAGCAACAAGGAGAGAGATGAAATATGCTTGAGTCGCAGTAGTATATTAAAAAGGTTGAGAAATCAGATAAGCAAGTGTGAGTAAGGAAATAGAGAGAAATGTGCATCAAGTGAATATGTGTGTGAGAAAGAAAGGTAAAGGAGATAGATATATAAGTCTTAGGTGGGTAAGAAATTTATGGTGGAGAATACGTGTAGTGATACAGTGGTAGTCAGTTCAACTGTTGAAGTAGGTGTCCGATCTTTTCCGTTCGCCTGAACGGTAGCAATTCCCTGAAAGTGTTTTGGTCCACGTTGCTAGCTCTGTGCTGTACTGGTCTAAGTTTTGTGAGATGCAATTCAAAGCTACGTACAGTTGTGCCGTCCTATTATTGTTGAGTGTACCTGTGGAAACTGACTGAAAAGTCCGTGGCATAACTCGGCTTAACATCATCACGTACTATTGTTCCATTCATGTCATGTTTTTCTCTGTTGGTAAGGATGCATTTAAGCAAGTCCAGGGGTTTAGAAATTACTAGAATACACGCTTATTTTTTATCTGTTGCTAATGATCACTCCCTTTTTCTTCCCCTAAAAGTACTCTTTTTGTTGAAGGATGGAAACTGATATCGTGTGATATATGAGGCAACAAATACTATGATCTCTACTCAATGCCATATTTGACTGATCAGTGATGTAAACTGCAGGTTGGGTAGTTCATAGTTGCAGAGGATCTCAGGACCCAGGTCGGGAGCACGAGCGTGGGCGTCCACTAGGCCTCAAGACCGGGGAGCTGTAAGTCGCAGATGCGTACCTAGGTCAGAGAGTGGTCGGCCCAGAGGACTCAGTGTCCAGGCCCCTTGTGCCTGAGTGGCCAGGGAGCCCATTCAGCTTCGCCAATGGCATCGAGATCGACCATGAAACTGGAGCCATTACTTCACCGAGACCAGCACAAGGTTTCACCGAGACCAGCACAAGGTTTCAGAGAAGGTACGAACGAACTCCATTTTTTTTGTTTCGTACAGCTATGCATCATATTAATGATATCTGGGCAATGAATAATCTGTCACCCACTCTCATGAAGTATTTACTTGCTAGCCTGATGAGCGAAATTCATATGCAGGGTTCTTGAACATAGTTGTATCTGGTGACAATACCGGCAGATTGCTCAAATATGACCCGAAGAGCAACCAAGTCTTGGTTGATGGCCTATCTTTCCCCGATGGCTTGGCTATGAGCAAGGATGGCTCTTACGTGCTCCTCTCCTTGCAGAGACCACAACGAGCAGGATCCTGAGATACTGGCTCAAGACACCAAAAGCTTCAACTCTCGAAGAAGTGTCGCAGCTGCCCGGCTTCCCAGAGACCCAGATAACATCAAGATGAGCCCGAGAGGAGGGTTCTGGCCTCTGGGTTGGTCTCCATGCCAATAGTGGGAAGATCGCCGAGTGGTCGTTTTCTTACCCTTGGCTAAGCAGACTGATCTCGAAGCTGCCAGCACATCGCGTTCAACGCAGCACATCGTTCTTGAATCGATTCGGCCGTCAGGTGATAGCGCTGATGCTGTACCAGCCCTAAAATTTGGGACCATTAAACCTTTCACAACCGTCCAGGATATATAGTTGTGAAGTAGTAACATTTCAAGCATACTTCAGATTACAACAAAAATCAGAATTTTATTATACAAAATTAAGGTTTAACAACCGGTTTTAACCTGACATGGGCATCTAAGCCCAAAGTTAACATATTACATAACAAAAGAACTTCCAAATCGCAGGCACGCTTGAGCGTGGTCGAGACCTAGTAACAGTAATCAACGTCATCTAGAGATCCACCAAAATCCTGCTCATTAAGATCCTCAGTATTTTTTTCAGGTTTCCTCTGTAGATGATTTACAAATTTTGCAAGAATGAGTACACAACCGTACTCAACAAATCACATAGAAAAGCTAAATAATTATATGCTAGGAGTTCAAATGATTGTTTAGGGTTTACCGTAACAAGAGTTCAAAGGATTGTTTAGGGTTTACCGTAACAGGTATATGTGGATGCATTTGAATTTAAAGTAGTTGAACTTTAAAACAGTAAAACAATACTAAATATAACATCAGGGGTTTACTCAATAATTACAATTACCATCTTAACATCTCAAAAACTCTACTTATACCTCATGTACTGGAATCACCCATGAACACAGTTTCATTAACTAGAAGCACGTCGTATTCGAATATCTTTAATTATACACTCTGCAGAGTTGTCCAACTTTACCCACAAGATACCTCAAGCTCATACTATCAGAACATAAACACGCAACACGTTAGCATGCGACTAAGCTGATATAACAAAGCCTTTTCACTGTTAAACCTTTCTAGCCTCTACTCGGTAGATTCTTGAACCATACAGCCCTCAGGGACCATCGGCCAACAGTGAAAATATTGACTTGATGCTGATGGCGCCTACCATTGTGTAGGCCAGCGAGTGTCCCTTCAGGCCCACTCCTGTCTCACCCCAATTCCTGTTGACATTCAAAAGGAAGAGCAGTGTACTAAGCCAATGAGGAATGACCACACCTGTGGTTGAGCGATTTATGTGTCTGTTACCTAACACAAGGTTCTTATCCTTACTCATCTCCAGTGAGGAGATGGATCAATACCAACACGTGCTGTCCACTTCTATGCCTCACCTTTGACTTGCTTTTATCAAGTCTATTGGGTTGTCCAACTTCCTGGTCTCAACCCTCAACTCTCCTCCAAAACCATTGGTGAATAGCCAATACTGCTTTTCAGGATTTATAAATACATTGTGTGACAATGCTACTTATATAGCTATTATTTTATATAAACTTATCAAGGTAAATATGGCCTACAAGAGCTAGGTGGATTTGTATGTGGGGTAATAGGATTTATCTAATTATCATGTCATTCAAAAGTATTATTTCAATATTTAAAGTAATTAGCATAAATACAGTAATGAAAGTAATAATATAAATACATGAAATATAGGATCAAAATGATCAAAGTAATGCGACTTGCCTCCTTGCACAAAATCTTCTAGTAATTCGTATTGACCGGCGTCTTCTGGAGTTTGGTTGTAGATGTCGTGACCTAACACAAAATAAACAAAATAAAATGTCCGACTTGACAAGGAATGAACTGAGAACAACATGCAAGTAAAGAAATTGGCAAAGAAACATAAAGAAAGGTGGTGTGGAGTGGTAGAAATTTAGTTGGTGTTTAATTGGACTGAACAGAGTTGAGATTTGGATTCATGAGATCGAAACGGTCGAAATGGGTATGTAAAGTCGAATTAGGGATTTGGGGGTGAATAGTATCGGATGATGAATAGTATTGATTTTACTATTCATGTACGAAAACGGTTTATGAACCGTGATTGCCCTACTATTTTCGGGCTGTGAACAGTAGTCATGTTTACTGTTTTGAATATGAATAGTAATTACAGTAGTGAATAGTAATGACAACGATGAACAATACTCGGCTGATTTCTGAATAGTATTAGGCCAAGCCCAATACTCATTTGGGTTGTAGCCAAATGGGTCAGGCCAATTTGGCCCAGCTCGCGCGGGTGGCGCACAGCCGGGGTTGGGGATGACAGCGGCGGCGCTAGGGCGGTGCTCCGGTCAGGTCAAGTGATGGAGGAGCATCAGTAGGTGGAGGGGGTCACGAGGGTGGTGGTGGGGTGGTTTGAGGTGCACCGAGGCTCTTTGGCGATGGGTGCCAATCATGGCGTGACGGTGGATCACGGCGCCAACGAAGTGGAGGCGGGGAGGTTAGGGGAAAGACTTAGGGAGGTAAGGCGAGGCTAGGGACAAAGGTAGGAGGGGAGGGAATGGATGGGCACGACGAATTTCACCTTTTGCTCGACGAAGAGGAAGAATCGGGCGGCGGCAATCCCTGGAATTGGCCAGCATTGAGGACGATGGAGAGTAGGAGGGAGGTTGTGAGGTGTGCTGCGATGCCTTTTACTCAGGATTGAGCGGCTTTTATAGCCGGAGAAGGGCGGTGGAAGCAGTGGCCAGGCGTGGTGGTTGCGCGTGCGTGCGGCTGGGCGCGCGAATAGCGTAGGGTGGTGCGAGGTGGCAGCATGGGCGGGGTGAGGTGGCGTGGCGAAGGTGGTAGAAGCCAGTGATGGGGTGACGGAGGTGGTAGGCTGATGGAGGCGAGGAAGGATCGAGGCGTGCGGCGGTGGTGATGCGAGGAAGAAGATGGGTGAAAAGCGCCTTCGGGCAAAGAAAACGGATTGGCCAAAAAGGGAAAGCGGGAATGGAGAGAAGATTTCGAATTGGGAAAGAAATCCGAAAACAGGCCGAAGAGATTCAAAAATTTTGAAATTCCGAATTCTTTGGTTATTTCAGAGGCCGAGTGAGGACAGGAAAACGATGGAAGCGGTGACCACGGTGCTGCCCAGACGGCATTCAAGTCTATCAGTGAAGTGGAAGAAAGGAACGGGAGCTTGTGGATTGGATCCGTTCTTTCACCTTTTCTTGGGCTTTACCGATCTCCTTATCTAGAGGAAAATATTACCAGTATACATTACCGTATAAATAGCAAAATTACAGGAGGTGGTTGAGTTTAATGACTTGCTTATGGTTTTCACTACCGGTAAAGCTAGCATTGAGACAAGAGAGTGCAGTGAAAATGTTAAATCAAAATTAACCTAGTCATGTCAGATAGCACGGACCAAGTGTTTAATTTGTACTAACACGCGACGTTTGGGATATGACAGAATTACTTTTTCCCCTTCTTTGTTGCCATAGAATCAAAATATCTACTAGGTTCGGATAGATAATAGATTGGATCAAGTTAAACGTGACTTGCTTTTGCATCATCAAATTTGTGTTGAAACTTGCATTTTTAAAACTGAAACTTCCGCCAAAACCGGTTTTTTTTTTTTTTTTTTTTTTTTTTTGTGAAACGTGGTGAAACTCGTTGAAATTCAGCTAAAACTTGGTGAAACTCACATGAAACATGGAACTTGACCGAAACGCTTGTTACTTGGAAACAAAACATACATGAAACATGAAACCTGCTTGAAGCTTGCTTGAGACTTGAGCATGAAACCTACAAGAAGCTTGCTGTACCGTTGGAACGGTATAGCGTTGCCTAGCGGCTTCCATGTATTTTTGCTTGAGATAAAGTTGTTTGCTACCCGACTTAAGAGCTTTGATGTCCCGACTCCCAAGTGAAACGTGTTGTAACGGACACAATGTCGTGGATACTAGTTAAAACCACCATCAGTGAATTGTAACAATAGTTTAATCTATCTCAGACGTTGTTTTCCAATCCGACGATAGAAGAAACAGCATGGTACCATCAACGTCAAGTGTGTTAAGTTTGTTTGGATAGATGCAGCCTGTCCAAACGACCTAGCCATATTGGGCCTATCTAGGCTGACTCCACGGATGCAGATTAGAGTTCAGAGTTGGTTGCTTGTGCTGAAGTCGGACTGGCTGAGTGCCGAAAACGGTTACACTAGGCTACAAGAGACACGGCGACATGCTGACTCACCGTCTCTTCCAAAATCCAGCATCATCACCAATCTCGCGTGGCGCGGCGATACAGTGCAAGAAACCAGTGGCGCGGCGATAAAGAAACCAGCGGCGTGAGCTGTTGGAGCATCTTTGTTAGACTAAACAGACACAAGAAACTGCAATTTAAGTGGGTTCATGGCGCTTTAGGCGATAAAGAAACTAAATCTAGGGGGCGAGGCCAATGTTAAATCATGCGTGATTGTTGGAGCATCTTTGTTAGACTAAACAGACACATAATTGGTTAAATATTGAACCATTATGCTAAAAACTGAAATTTAAGTGGGTTCATACGCTCAACCTTCTTTAGGTTCGCCTCTGCCTTGCATAGAAATGTATCCTCTCACATTACATAGTAATGTTACAGGTGAACAGTGTCATAACATTGCGTATTGGTTATCGGATCGAAAACGAGATGCTGAGGTCGAGACATGCACTGTTTTCAAACACTCAAGCTCTTAATCTGGACCGTTCTTTCAGATCTGATAGCTTAGATCTACCAAATATTATGACACTACTCGTTCGTGACATTCAATTGAAATGTGAGAGCATGCGAATCCGTCCGGGCCACATGGCTTCGTGCCCGCCAAGAAAGCTCACCCCTAACCTCGTGACAGCCCAGAAGAGAACAAGATGGTCCGACTCATACACTGTTGCCTTGGAGGACTTGGTTTCCGAAATAACAAAACGGAATCAAAAGCCCGACAGCTCACGCTCCAGCTAATTAAGGTAGGCCGCCACCGCATCCCAGTTCCCTAAACCCCCCGGCCGCCATGGGCTCCTCCCTCTTCTTCTCCGCTAAACCCTACTGCTCCTCCGTAATCCCCACCTCCAATCCGATCGCCAAGCGCCCGTACTCTCCACCGCTCTCCTCCTTCCCCACCACCAAACCCCGCTTCTCCCATGGATTCGCCGCCGCCGCCGCCGCAAACCCTAGCATTCCTCGCCGCCCCCGCCCCGTCCGCGCGTCCCTGGCGGCGCGGCGGCCGGAGTACGTCCCCGACCGCGTCGACGACCCCAACTACGTCCGCATCTTCGACACCACCCTCCGCGACGGCGAGCAGTCCCCGGGGGCCACCATGACCAGCGCCGAGAAGCTCGTCGTCGCGCGCCAGCTCGCCCGCCTCGGCGTCGACATCATCGAGGCGGGCTTCCCGGCCTCCTCCCCGGACGACCTCGACGCCGTGCGCTCCATCGCCATCGAGGTGGGCAACACGCCCGTCGGGGACCACGGCCACGTGCCGGTGATATGCGGCCTCTCGCGCTGCAACAAGCGCGACATCGACGCCGCCTGGGAGGCCGTGCGGCACGCGCGGCGGCCGCGCATCCACACCTTCATCGCCACCAGCGAGATCCACATGCAGCACAAGCTGCGGAAGACGCCCGAGCAGGTGGTGGCCATTGCCAGGGAAATGGTGGCGTACGCCCGCAGCCTTGGCTGCCCAGACGTCGAGTTCAGCCCTGAGGACGCCGGCAGGTACGACCTCAAACTTTTTTTTGAAAAAAATACTAAGCGCAAATTTGACTTATCCTTAGGCCCATTTTTTTTTAATTTTAACTGTAAGATAACCCAACATTTTTGTAACTAGATAGTAGAATCTGGTTTCGAACTGCCATCTGACTTATTGTGAGTTCTCGAAATTAACTAGTAATCTCGGATGCATCAAAGAAGTCCAAATTTAGTGAAGCAGAGTTGATTTTGAGGCGAAGTGGTGCATGATTGCTATGAAGTACTGAGGTTGCTATGGTTCAGAAAGTAGTATATCATATCTTCAATAAATCTTCAGCCTTATACTGCTCCAGAAAAAAAAAAGATGACTAGTAATATCTACATTCTGGAAGCAGTTTTCTTAGCAAATCAAAAGAGGGTGCTAGTTGGTGGCTACCCGCTTTTTTCGGTCATGTTGAACTTTAAGTTTGCATGTGTAAGCTTATTGGTGCGTTTGAATAGTATTTTGGCTATGCCAACTTATTGGTGCAAAAGGAATACCAAAGTATTAAATCATGCTGGGCTATCTTCAATTTTTTAGTATTTACAAAAACAAATTATTCTCTTTTCTGATGTGCATAAGGCTGTGCCATGATAGGTTTCGCTTTGTCAATCCAGGTCAAACAGAGAGTTCCTGTATCATATTCTAGAGGAAGTCATAAAAGCTGGAGCAACAACTCTCAACATCCCTGACACTGTTGGATACACTCTTCCTTATGAATTTGGGAATTTAATTGCTGACATAAAAGCAAACACTCCTGGAATTGAAAATGCCATTATTTCTACTCATTGCCAGAATGACCTTGGTCTTGCAACTGCCAACACATTAGCGGTACTACCTTTTCCCTATTTATTTTTACGATTTGTTATCATTGGTCTAATCGTGTTACTAATTTGACTTACCTTTAGGGTGCTTATTCAGGAGCACGGCAATTAGAGGTCACTATCAATGGTATTGGTGAAAGAGCCGGAAATGCTTCTTTGGAGGAGGTGAGCTCATCTCACTATATTCATATTATTTATGGGCATAACTTACAAGTTCATCTTTATGGGTTGTGAAAATAATTATGAATGTGGCCTGATATGGCAATGCTACTTGCTACATGTCTAATATTTTCTGACACCTTTTCAGGTTGTCATGGCAATTAAGTGCCGTCGAGAACTCTTAGGTGGTCTATATACTGGAATTAACTCCCAGCATATTACTATGACAAGCAAAATGGTACAAATTTGTGCTCTTGTCTTGTTTGCTTTGGTTTTTGTATCTTTTGCATTTTTCAGGCGACTGAAATTTCTTGTGCAATATGCTCTAACTATTCTAGGTACAAGAGCACAGTGGACTTCATGTACAACCACATAAAGCTATTGTTGGTGCCAATGCCTTTGCTCATGAAAGTGGAATTCATCAGGTAACAAAAATTTGCAGTCTCTTATTACCATCGAAGTTCCTAACTGGGTTTTTAGTAGCGGCGGATTGGTGGTTTTCATTTTTCATAGCATAGCTCCATTCCGCTTCCTGGATTCTCATTTCTCAATTACCATTTACCACTTATCGATACTTTTTTAATTGACTAATTCTGAAAATGTTTCCGGCCGTCCGTTTACATGTGAGGACCAGGAAAATATTTTACTCAGTTAAAATATATTAATCATGGGGGGAAATCAATTTATTTGTATGAACGTTGTGAACTCAGTAAATCATTTTCTTATTGACTAATCATGTTTAATATAAGCTTTGTCTTGCATGTTCGCTCTGAGATGTGCTAATTTTGATTCACCGCTGATGTTCTCATTGATATGTTTTCACTGTTTCCATATTAATAATTGTGTTGGTTCTGAATGGTATGGCTCTTTTATGTTCACTTTTCTTTCCTATTGTTTTGGCAGGATGGGATGCTTAAGTACAAAGGAACTTATGAAATAATATCGCCTGATGATATTGGTTTAACACGTGCAAATGAGTTTGGTATTGTTCTTGGGAAGCTCAGGTATCATGCAAATGTATCTTCCCCCTTAGTTGACTTTTTGCAAAATTCTTATGTGATGTTTCTCCAGTATATTTTTCTTCTCTCTCATGAACTTTCTACTAGTTTGGTATGGTGAATGTTCCAAGTACTTCCAACTAATGAACCCCAAATGCTTAGATTTTGAATGTTTATATAATATGACTACCACCAAATAGGTCTAAATTCCTGGAAACGTGTACAGGTCTGTCATAGTACAATTGATAATTATGAAAGGGTGTTATGTACACGATTACACTCCTCTTTGGTCACAACTTAAATCCCTTACTTTTACTCTTATGCTGTGACTTGGATATATTCCTGAACAGAACCTGGATTATTTGACATGGACTCATGGAGGAAACCTCTACTCAAATGTTTGGTTTTTTTATTCATCTGTTTATCATCTGTACTCTTCTAGATTAGCTCAAGTTGATATAGCAATCCTGCTCAAATACATTTAAATAGACATACAATGGTAACTTAGGTAAGATTTGAGATTCCCAATCATTAATCATAATTATGATTTCTGGTCTTTTTTTTTCAGTGGAAGGCATGCTGTCAGATCTAAACTAGTGGAGGTATTGCTCGGATAATTTTCTCTTTATTTTTCAGTAACAAGAAGCCTTCTTTTCCAGTTTTTATTGTTACCAAATGACATCCTTGTGGTCCTAACGTGTAGCTTGGATATGAAATCAGTGACAAGGAATTTGAGGATTTCTTTAAACGCTACAAAGAGGTTGCAGAGAAGAAAAAGGTGATACTTTTCTAGAGTACTTGCTCTATTGCTTCAGTGATATTTTCTATCTTTTTATTCTTCTCTTTCTGAAAATTGCAGGCATTAATTTATAGCTTCCACCTTCCTTGGTTTTACTTTTGCCATAGCACTTTTTGTTTCTATATTTTGTTACTGAACCATTACATTTCTTTGGACGGTTACTGGTTTGAATGCTTGGTTTCTACATGAAATTTTTTGCTCTGATATGTGCCTCATACCTGAAACTTCAGGCATCCATTGTGCATGATAGTCAACCAGTTAGTTTCACTTTTTGTAGCGTGTCACTGATGAAGACATTGAAGCATTATTGTCTGATGAGATATTTCAGCCTAAGGTTATTTGGTCCCTTGTTGATGTACAGGTATAATTTTGCTGCAATTGAATATTCTTTGATTAATGGATAAAGTGGCCTGTTCAACTTTAAATGTTATGTATCCCCTTTGCAGGCAACATGTGGAACGCTTGGTTTATCTACAGCAACTGTCAAACTGATAGCTCCAGATGGAGAGGAGAAGATAGCATGTTCAGTTGGAACAGGTCCAGTTGATGCAGCATACAAGGCTGTTGACGAAATAATTCAGGTGACTTGTTGCAATATTCTTGATCTTTCTTGCACTAGTAGACTACTTTCTTTCTTTCGTTCGTTTTATTTTATTTTTAAGACTATAGTAGACTAATTTCAATAGGATGGAATATGGATGCAATCTTTTTTATGTTAACAATGTAACTACTCGACCTGTTTTAACAATGGCTACCCAATATTCGGGGGATCCCTTTCCTAAGCCCATACGTGTTTCCGTGAGTTTTAGTGTAACCAGTTTGTCGGGAAATACACGTACCCATATTTTTCCACCACGACGTGCATATCATGTCATTGCTCTTCATCCTGCTTCTATCTGTCTCGACGTGATCCAAGTGGGTTCAAGTGTTTGTAGAGCTTATCGACCAAAACAAATACGATTGCCTCGGCAGGATTTTCCCGTCATTCTTCCTCTATGTAGTTTACAAAATCTGGTTCTTTTGGGGTTATAGTCAATGGTTCTTTCTTAGTTCCATCTCTACTGAAAAACCGGACATGAGATTTTCTTCTCATCCAGCTCCTCGCAAATGAAATGAGAAAACGTGCAAATTTCTCTAATTCCATAATATTCCAAAATATTACAGATAGATGAACATTAATAGATAATAGAAAAAGTAAGGGTTTTTTAATATTTAATATTGAATTTGTTAAAATAGAAAAATATATAGTCAAGAAAGAAGATCTATAATATATCTAGATGTGTGTGTCTATTTATCTATATTCTATATTTATAGATAATGTAATCTTTCTTAAAAAATATCCTTATTTTTACTCTTATTGAATCGCTTGAAAGTATTTTAATTCAATAAAGATTTCGTGGGCGAATATTTACTTGTACCTTGTGAGTTGTGACATAACTTATAGCTTATTACAATCATGATAATATATGAAAGTCACTACAATAGAAGATTAGCTTTTCTATAATGATTAGCATGCAATGTATCTAGTGGCAATGTACTTTCAATAGAATGGATACACTAATTTGGTGTCAAAATTGAAATTACCTATATCTAGTGGCATGACTTGGAGCATATTACCATCATAATGATTTATGATAATATCAATAGCATCTACATTGGTTAGTCTCAGGATATATTACGATTAGCAGTGTCTGTTGTGCTAGTTGTTAGAACCATTTTAATGCAGTGGTGTTATTGTGACATGGCATGGGCAAGAGAAATATTTGAAAACACCTTCTAAATTTGGTCTGAGAATTTGGGCCCCTTTAAAAATAATGGGTGTACTTCTTGTGGTGTTAATGTTAACTGGGAAATAACTGGTGTATCCAAAATGATGTGATCATCTAACATCTATCAAATAGTTTTCATTGCAAGCACTTATTCTTATGCAATTAACCCATCTTCTAATTTCACCATTGAATTCATATTTTCTAGATGGGGGCAAATTGCTCAGTAACAGTCCAAAGATCACGCTAAATCCATCAGCATAACATGGCTTGGCTCCTACCGATTTGGAGGAGAAAAATACAAATGAATTGGTAGAATTAGGGTTCAGCCTCTCGAGTTTGTTAAGTGTTTCATGAACTATCATTTGATCAAAATCAGATAAATTTTGACTTATATAAGAGTAACTTACAATCTGCAGATTCCAACTGTTCTTCGAGAATATGGTATGACTTCGGTCACGGAAGGCATTGATGCAATTGCAACTACTCGAGTGGTCGTCACTGGAGATGTCAGTGACTCTAAACATGCTTTGACTGGTCACTCCTTCAATCGTGCCTTCAGGTCATAGTCTTACAAATCCTCGTTCTTTTATTTTGAGGGTCCCTTTTCCATCTTTGTTGTTCCTGCCATCAGTTATTTGTTTTTTTTTTTCTCACTAGCTAATGTCTATGCCTGTTGACTTCAGTGGGAGTGGTGCAGCAATGGACGTCGTTGTGTCCAGTGTCCGAGCTTACCTGAGTGCCCTGAACAAGATGTCCAGTTTCGTTGGTGCTGTAAAAGCCAGTAGCGAAGTACCTGAGGGCAAAAGTGTTCAAACCACAGAATGAATCTTGACGTTCCTTTTGGGTTTTCACATCCGGAATAAGAGAGAGCAATGTGAAAAGCTTGGCCAAGTGTTGGCACTCCAAGTAACGAGCTGGTGCGTGGTGTAGAACTTGGGTTTTCCATTTGTTGCACTGAAGGATGTTCTGTTTTCTTGGATGATCATGGCTAGCTTGAACAGGCAGGAAGTTTGGGGCATATGCAGTGTAGTATTTAATAAACTTACTTCCAATAAGGAAGGCATTAATACATAATTTGTTCGACATTTGGGTAATCGGATTAGATAAATAATCAGGTACTTGGTGAATTTAGCCCCGATAACCTGATTTGATTTGATGGCACCAATCATTTTCTGAATCAATGCTACAGTTTTTCAATCTGACCCACGATACAACTTAATTGTGGGAGCGTGGTTTAGAACTTCAGGCGTCCCTACCTTTCCGAATGGTCCCATGCATATATAGGGCATGTTTGTTTCGGCTTTCGGTCGAAAAAGTTGGAAGGTGAACCAAACGGCCGGTTTTTTGCAGCTGCTTTTTTCGAAGCTAAAAGCCATCTTAACGTGAAAAAGCTGGAAACCGGAAGCCGTCGTGGGGCTTCTTGTGGCTTCTCACCACCCCCTTCCAAATTTGCCCCTCAACTTTAGATATTATTACCCGCCTTTTTGCCATCACATAAATAACCCCCCCCGCACCTGCTACTCCTCCCTCGGCACCCCCGAGCCCCTCCTCCTTGCCGGCCCCTACCTCCTCCTGCGCCGGTGTTGCCCTTCCTCCCCGGATCCCTCCTCCCACGCAGTCGCGTCGTCGCCTGCACCTCCCTCCTCCCCTGCGCTCCTCCCTCCGTGATTGGATCTTGCCCACCGCCGCCCTCCTCCACCTCCCTACTCCTCCTCGTTGGTGGCCACCCTCCTCTCTCTTCCCCGCACTGGCCCAGCGGACGTCCTCCTCCATCGACCCCGCCGCCCAAGTCCTCTCCCGGCGTCGGCCTCCTCCCGCGGCCTTCCTCCCTCCTCCCGCGGCCCTCCTCCCCCGGCGCTGGCCTCCTCCCCCAGCGGCCTCCTCCCACGGCGCCCTCCTCTCCCAGTGTCGCTACCGTAGCACGCCACTGCCCTCCAGTTTTACTTATTCCTCTTCATGAATTATTGATTGATTGGTTCAATTGAGCACTGCACAGGACGAAGCACGAACTGCAGTCCTTCTCTTCCGCAAATCGGTCGCCAACCGAGAGGGCTTCTTGCTTCTCCTTTTCTTTTTGTTGGTTCGATTGCAACTGTTCTTGAGATGGTAGTTGCAATGTCGGTGTCGTAGATGAATTCACTTGTCGACTTGTTAATTTGTACAGAGGATGACTATGTATCAAGCAGAGTTCTTGATTCTCCTTGTCTTCTTGGGATGATCTGAATTGTTATCGTACATATATACTGGATGGTGATATATCAATTGTGTGAAAAATTGCTAAATTGGTAACTGGATGGTGATAAATCTTCTTGGTAGATGCTTCATTTTAATGGATGGTATAGAAGAAATGCATGAGTTGGTTTGGTGGATCAATGTTAATATCTCCTGAGTTAAAAAAAAATGTGAACTAAATATTTTAAGTTTAGGATGAACTACATAAAGAGCAAAGTATCTTGGTTTTACATTCATAGCCATGACTATCATAACCTTGTTTTACATTCTTGGCACATCATGATGCTGAATTGCTGATGGACTCACCCACACATATGATCTGTATGTTAATGAATAGTCTTGTCTATGAATGCTAGTTGCATCACTAGAGAACAATATAATATTTATGTTTTTACTCCACTAATGCCTTTAAAATGATTTACAGTTTTTCTTTATAGGCATGAACCGACTTTGATGCAAAGATCACACAAGTGATAGTTATTTGTTTCCTATTCAGTAATTAGCAGCATGAACCAATTAATCATTTCAGAACATTTACTATTTTATTCAGTAATCAAATTACTATGTTCATCTGTACAAATGGAAGTTGTCCAAACATTTACACATCTTTCTTGTTTACATGTACTTGGTTTTGTATGGTATATGGATTCAGATTGATGTCGAATGTTCATGTACGAAAATTCAGTCAACGCTAAAAGTTTGGGTGTAAATTTGTCTACTGTAAAGAGCATTATGTATGTCCATGTGAATTGTGTGTGGATTCAAATGTCCAAGAGACTCCATTTTGAAGCTATGTTTGTATTTCAGTTGGTTGAAAGCATAGCTGTCTTCCCTAACATGAGCTATCTGTCATTCATTTTTTTCCTTAAAAATATTTATGTACATACATGAGCTAGCTGTCTTCCCTAACATGAGTTTTGTTTTATTCTCTTAATTATTATCCTATAAATTTACATAGAGGGGTAATTCAAAGTACATGAGCAAATTTTAGTTTTTATTTTTGGGGTACGTATGAGGGTGAGGGTGCCTAACACTGCCGATACCGATCCCAAGCCCGTAAAAAAGTGGAGGGGGTATGAATTATTTATGTAATAATTGTTGGCAATAATTATTTATTGTAACATTTATTCATTGCAATAATTGTTTTTAAGAATTATTTGCTTTAATAAATGTTTATTGTAATAATTGTCTGTATTTTTTCGATGAAATAATTGTTGATGAAAAAATTTGTGTGGGTTCATTATTGTTGTAAATGAAATAATTATTGTATTCATTGTTCACTGTAATAATTGTGTGTAATAATTACTTATTGTAATAATTATGTGTTGTAATAATTGTTGTTACATACACTAATTGTGGTTTATTGCGTTATTTATGGTATATTATCGTCAATCGTGGTCAATTGCGGTAGTTGTCGTTTATTGCGGTAGTTCTCATCAATTTCGATAGTTGTCGTCGATTGCGTTAGTCGTCGTTAATAGTCGCCAATTGTCGTTAAATATTGTTAAATATCATTAAATGTGTTAAATACCATTAAATATTGTTAAATATCGTTAAATATTTTTAATTTCATTAAACAAAATCAAACAAGCCATTACTATCCTTAGAAACATTTCGGATATTTCTCATCTCGGAAGCTGCAGCCAGCTTACCTAAAGCCAGATAGCCAAATACCAAATCAGAAAAACTCAGCCATTCAACCCGTAGCCGAAAAGCCTGCAGCACAGCCGGAAGCCACTTTTCATAAAAGCCCAGCCGTTCCAAACACGCCCATATAGGCAAAATGAACCAAAGATTTCAGCCATTCCATAGGAATCTTTCCAATCTTTACCTGTCTACCTCAGAATTCGTCTTGTCGCAAAAATACATCGGCACAGCACCGACCTCGATGCCTAGCAATTGGTGTGAGAGAGGCCCATGTAAAACATCAGCTTCACTCGTGAATTGTGATGGTGTTGGACCATCTCTTTTGTTGGACCGAAAAGGCGACTAGAGGGGGTGAATAGGAGCACGAACTCTTTTTCTCCCAAATTGAATTCAATACGAATCTCACTCCAATAGCTATGAAAGCTATGAAGATCAATCAATCATGCACAGCGGAAGACTTGTATTGAATCAACTCAAAACCCCAAAGTAAAATCAACACAAAAGCAAAACACGAAGACATCGGGCGTCGACCTCTCACGGGGGCGGTCAGACCGGTCAGCTGGGCGGTCAGACCGATCCCAGCGGTCAGACCGATACCAGCGGTCAGACCGTTCCCTCGAGCGGTCAGACCGATTTCACGGAGGTCGGACTCTCGCTCGATGAACGAAAAAACACACCGACAAACCGAAACGCAAATTGATCAAACTTTTGATTCGTGCGCCCAAACTCGTGAAACTTGACACACAACTTCCTAAGGATGTCAGGAACCTATTCCAAGCAACAATTGTGATAATTCTTGCTCAGGTTCAGACCTTTTACCGTTTGAGCGAAGTTAGGTCAAAAACCGAGTGAAAACGAAAATATGATCTTAAGACTTGCACGTGGGTGATTGATGATCTTGATGATCCTAGATGTATTCTCACACGTCACAGCAAGCTAAATCACGTTAAGAAACTAAGCAATAACTCGCGGATCAAACAAAGACTCAATTCATCAAAAGAGAAAGAAAGCACATGAACTCACTTTTGAAGAAACTTTCTTTGGATTGATTTGATCCGTTTACTGCCACTCCATCAATGGATGGCAAAGACTCAATACATGAGCACGAAATCAAATCCAACTCTCAAGAACCCTAACCTCCGCTCCTCCTCTCCCTAAGCAAATTAGGGTTTCAAAAACAATGAAAGGGTCGGCGGGGTGCTGCCACCTCCTCCTCTATTTATAGTGGAGGCTTAGGGTTTCTAATAGAGTCTCCTAATGGGCTCCGTTAAGGCCCAAAACAAGCGGGTGACACACGCACGCATTTTAAAGCGCCGTGTTCATGTTGTGCGGCACTCGCTGTTCGCCACGTGTAGGTTGATCCAACGGCTCTCATCATGTCGGCAAGTCTCTCCCATCCGGCTCCCACCGAAACCACCATGGCACTTGCACCGACCCCGTGCCGCTTGATTCAACGGCCGCACCGGCGCGCCTGCTCGGTCACCTTTGTCCATCTTGCACCATACTTGAGTCCAATGACTTCACCCGCATCGTCGATCGCTTTGAACCTCTCGCTCTCCAAGCCTAGTCCCGATCATCCTCGCCGTTGACCGTCGTTGACCACCAAGCAACCCGCACAACAATAGACAAGCAAATCGACCGGGAACAAGTTCTTCACAACTTGACCCACGTTAGTCAAAACATGCATCATGCAACACATATGCTATGAAATCCACGAACTTGACCTAACAAGCAACCATCGCCGCCACACAAAGCGACGACTTAAATGAAAACCGGTCGATCGCAAGATTGGCGGTCGACCGCCACCGATCGGCTCGATCACACGCGGCCCGACCGCCAATGTAAAGGTCGGCCTCGACCGCCACAAAGGACTTAGCCGAAATTTCAACGCTGAAATCCGCAACCTCTCGGAAATTTAAAACGAATAGAACTTTTGACCGAAGCTCCAAAATTATGAGACCAAGTGCGAGAATCTCCTCACTTGCCTACACCTCTATTTTTGGCCCACCAAACTCAAGGTCACTCAACTTGCCGGTCCGACCGCTCAGCGACGCCGGTCGATCGCTACCAAATCGGTCGATCACGACCGCCGGTCGATCGCCAAGACAATTCACGAGGCATGGGCGGTCCGATCGCCACTGGCGGCCCGACGCCGAGACTGACAGAACACGAACTTTGCCGAAACTCGTGTTTCGCAAACCTTCAACGTCATTGCCAATTGACACATCATCCTAAGATCATGAGCATATCCCCATTGTATCCACAATCTCCCTTGATGATCACATTGGCAATTCCCAACAAATGCAAGTTTTGAAGTTTGAAAAGTAAAACTCAACGTTTTACAAGAAAGGCACAACTTGGTCCATATGCAAGAGAAAGCAATGAAAATAACCAAGCTGGCTTCAGAATAGCATCGGCAAGTGAGATAAGGCAAAAGAAAGCAAGAAAGCTTCAATTTCCAAAGAAGAGTCAAAAATCTCACTTAAGGTCCATATGAAAGAACAATTGTTCAAAATGACCTTTGATCATGATGAGGCTCAAGAATTGCAATTCAAGTTCAGAAAGAGCAATAAGACCATAAGAATGCAAATAAGAAACTCCCCCTCACTATGATCCTCAAATTTCAGAAAATTTCAAATTCTCCAATTTTCTCCTCTTTGTAATACTTTAAATCCTCTCCCTTTACACATTTTGAAATATCTTCTCCCTTTGACAATGGAGTCATCAAGGAAACACGCCTTCCTCTCGTCAGAGATAACAAATGCGAATGAGGAAAAAGCATAAGAAGGAGCATGCATGAAATGCAATGGAGTGGCTTCATATTTTTGTATTTTTCAATTTTGGATTACAAGAAGCTTTGGAGATTACCCAAAAGAACAAGCTAGCATCTCAAATTTTGCATAAACACCATATCAGCCTGAATGCGCTAGCAAGATCATGATAAGACATATATAACAAAGCTAAAGCAAGAAGGCTCAATATAAAGCAATGAATTTTAGCATTTTAAGCAAAGTTTCAAATCTAGCAAGTTCATCAACAGAGATCCTAAAATGAAATCGCCATGTCAAAATGTCAATGTGAGACAAAGAAGCTAACAAAGACCACATTAAAAGACAAACAAGTCCTAAATTGAATTATTTTGCTCAAATTGTCTCAACCGCCCATTTTTCAACAGATTTTCATTTGCAAAGGAATATTGAAGTTGATGAAAGGTATATCTTAGTGAAGAAGATCTGGACTAGGAGCCATCCACAAACTCTTCCTAAGCTTCTACCCATTTGAAAATTCATTTTCTTATCCACGTGCTAGATCTCAAGCCTTGCGCGACCATCTTAAGCACAAAAAGCTTAAAAGAATGATCTAGGTCATCCAAAACTCCCCGAGTTCATGCCTAGTGCTATGGCAAGCCGTCTCATGAGAAAGAATTGGTGAGATCAGTTTTTCGCACAAAAGAGACCTCCTTTTTTTCACAAGAGCAGATTTAGATTCTCAAAAGAACAAGAAGCTCAAGTAATGATCAATACTAGATTCAAGAGCTAACACCTTAATTTTGACAGGCCAATGTCATAAAAGGAGCACTAATTGCGCAACTAGCTAAAACATCCACAAATTGCGTTTTTAGTTCAAGTTGTCTTAAAGTTCTAGCTCATTCAAAGAAAGACTTAGCTACACATGTGAAAGCATGATAATTCTAGCAAGTCAAGGAACTAGACATGGCATTGAGCATTGAAATACTAAAAGCTCAAGCAGGTAATAAGCAAAGCTTCATCAATTTTAAAAGACAAGAGAAAAGCTTATATAACAATGCATCTTTTTGATTTTTCATATGAATGCAGATGAAACAATGAAATGCACACAAACTAAAAAGATCAAAAGAACAAAAGAAGATCAAGAAAAGATCAAATGAACAAGGTAAAACAGAAAAGATCAAACTCCCCTCAAACCAAACCGTAGGGATAAATTACCCTAACTCACTTCTCAAGGTGGCAAACCTAGTTGGATCTAAAGGCTTGGTGAGGATATCACCAACCTGAGCCTCGGACTCACGAAATGTAGCACAATATCACCCTTCTCGACATGATCTCTAAGAAAGTGATAGCGAATGTCTATGTGCTTGGTCCTAGAGTGTTGCACAGGGTTTTAGCAATGTTAATCGCAGTATGTTATCACGTAAAAGAGGAACACTATCAAAAGCCAACCCAAAATCCTTAAGAGTGGACACCATCCACAAAATCGACTACAAAGAACTAGCAAAGACTACATATTAAACCAAAGATGGATTGTGCAATGAAGATTGCTTCCTAGAAGACCAAGAGACAAGAGAAGTGCCTAGGAAGTGACAAGTGCCTGAGGTACTCTTCCTATCTAGCCGACAGCCCGCAAAATCAGAATCTGAAAACCCCCGAATGGACAAGGACGACGAGCAGGAATACCAAATGCCATACTGGAGGGTAGAGTGTAAATACCTGAAGATGCGTTTAACAGCCTGGCGATGGGAAGTCCTCGGAGACGCCTGAAACCTCGCATGCAGGCGCACCGAGAAGTGGATGTCCGGTCTTGAGGCCGCAGTGCACGTAGGGAGCCAATCATCTTTGCGGTACTCGCGTTGATCCATGGCTTCTCCTTCCTCATCCGGATCCAAAGCGATGGTCGCCATGGAGAGGCGATCGGCTTGCGATCACCATCTCAAGCGCTTGAGCGGATCCTTGGTGTACTTCGTCGATGGATGAATATCCCTTCCTTGCATTGCTTGATTTGAAGCCCTAAAGTAGTTGAGTTCTCCCATCATACTCATCTCAAATTCCCGGACATGGTCTCGTAAAAGCTGGAAACAAGAGCATGAGAAGAACCACCAAAGATAATATCATCTACATAAACTGAGCAAGCGTGAAGTCATTGCCACGCCTAAGGATGAACAGGTCTTGTCTACCTTACCCATCTCAAAATCATTCTTAAGCGTAAAGGTCTTAAGTCTATCATACCATGCTCTAGGGGCTTGCTTAAGACCATACAAGGCTTTGAATAGCTTGAAAACATGATGTGGATGCTTGGGATTCTCAAAGCACAGGGTTGTCTAACATACACTTCCTCCTCTATAAAACCATTCAAAAGGCACTCTTAACATCCATCCGATATAATCTAAAGCCCTTAGAAGCAAACAAATGCAAGCGAGAATGCGAATGGCTTCCAATCTAGCAACAGGAGCAAATGTCTCATCAAAGTCTAACCCTCAACTTGGCTAAAACCCCGAGCTACCAATCTAGCCTTGTTTCTAACCACGTAACCATCCTCATTTTGTTTATTTTTGAACACCCAACGGGTTCCTATCACATTATGACCACTAGGAGGTTCTACTAGATTCTGCACCTTATTCCTCTCAAAATTCTCTAACTCCTCATGCATGGCATTAACCCAAATAGAATCGATAACGATGTGATATATCGCAGGTTCGAAAGAAGCAACAAATGCGAGAATGAGTAGAGACTTGATCGTGATACTCGAGCGAGTGACTCGCCATTAAGATTACCAATCATCCGATCCGGAGGATGATGCCTCTGAATATGAAGTGGAGCGCTGGGAGACAATATCTCCTCAACCTCCGCAGTACTGCTGATGAAGAAGATGCGCAGAGCCTCAATTGGAGGTGAAGCGATCAGAAAGTGAGCTCGGAACTTGGACAGAGCCTCGAAGCGGCAGTGGAGGACAAATATCGACTTCGTCATCATCTTCCTCCACAAAAATGCTTTCGTCACACTGTATCACCGAAATGTCGGATCTAGCTCTGGGCTAGTCTCATCAAAAGTGACATTGCATGTCTCTGGACAATGTTAGTTTCAACATTAAAACCCGAAACCCTCGAATGTGCATGATAACCTGAAATAAACCATCAAAAGTCCTTGATTCAAATTTATCTAGGTTTCTGTCTTGAGAATGAAACACTTAGCTCCAAACACTGAAAATGAGAAGCAGAGGGTTTTCTACCAAAACGAAGCTCATATGAAGTCTTGCCCAAAGAAGGTCTCAAGTAGACACGATTTGCAATATGGCAAGTCAGAGAAATAGCTTCGCCCAAAACCTCCTCGGTGTGCTATACTCATCTAGCATTGTCCTAGCCATCTCGACTAAGGTTCTGTTCTTCCTTTCCACAACGCCATTCTGTTGAGGGACGTGTGGAGAAGAGAATCGATGCTCAATTCGCGCAAAGACAAAAAGAGGCAAACGAGGCATTCTTGAACTCCGTGCCATTGTCACTGCGGATCGCTCTCAAGGCACCGAAAATTCGAAGCCAAACGAAGAACAAGATCACGATAAAACCAAAAGCTTCATCCTTCAAGCAAGAAAGAACACCAAGTGTATCTCGAAATCATCAACTATGACAAGAATGTACCACTTGCCACCAATTGATCGAACCCTAGCGGGACCAACAAGATCCATATGAAGCAACCGTCCCGTCCGTCGGTCATGACCAAAGTCACCGAAGGGTGAGGCGGCAACTTGCTTGCCATGCCTACTGGCGCACATACAAGATCCTGACGGCTTTGAGTTTGGGCAACCCTCTCATGAGATCAAGGTTGCTAACTCGCGTCGATGATCAAAACCAATGTGCCCCAAACGTCGGTGCCAAAGCCGAACTCGAAGAAGGTGTAAACAAACATTTAAGAGAACCACCAAAGATTCGTAAAAATCAGCTCCAAAGATCCTAGCAACTCTATAAATCCCAAAACGAGCTCACCAGTGAGAATCAAGCACCCGACAAGCATTTTTCTTAAATATTGTCTCATAACCATCATCAAGAAGTTGTGAGACAGAGAGTAAGTTAAACCTAAGCTTGTCCACAAGGCGACGCCCTTAGGATGAAATTGTCATTCACCCTAATTGTTCTGTTCCTTCAATCCGCCCTTGAGTATTGTCTCCAAAGGTGATGAGGACATCACCTATCGACCGCGTGAAGGAGGTGAACCATTTTGAGTCTCCGGTCATGTGGCGTGAACAGCCGGAGTCGACGAACCATGTGTCCTTCCTTCCGCGGTGATCCTGAAAATCAAGGTACAAAAGAACGATGTGTCTCAATACTGGGGTTAGTTAAACATGACTTGGGAACCCAGTACTGAGACACACGACTGCGAGTAGTATGCAAGCGTATGCTATCCTTGACTCTATTTGAAATTCATTGTGAGCAATGGTTACTCTAACATGAGAGTTATCCTGTCTAGGAGCATGAGCATGATTAGCATGTGAAATAAATCCTAAACCAGGTTTCTTCCTTTCTAAATTACCATGTCTCACAAAAGCTCTAGGTTGATTAGATGACATTCTAGCAAGATTTTCTTAGCATTTTTCAACCTACGCCAATGTAACTCAACTAAATGCCCATTTTTCTTACAATAGGTGCAATGGTACTTGGTACCACTGGGAGAAGCACCTTTGATGAACAGATGGTTGGGCAAAGCCTGCAGATTTGAAAGTGATCTTTGCAGTTGGGTATCAAATTCAACTAAGCCATTTCTCAAAATTTGAATATCATTAGATTTATCCTGGGCAAAGTTGTATCCTAACCCTTGCTTCTTATAGGAGTTTTTGACTTGTCAAGAATCATGTTTAACTGCTTTCTTACCTTTAGAAAATCTTTCTAATGTGTCATTAAGGTAAGCAATTTCTTTTCTAAGGTTAACACATGAATCACAAGTTTTAGCATAAAACCTCTTCTTATAAGGAGCAACTTCAAGCTTAAGAACTTCACATGAAGCACAAGTAGCGAATTAATACTGTCCTTAAGCTTGGCATATTTAGCTCTAGCCGCTTCTACAACATCATGTAATTCACGCTCACGTTCTAAGCGCATGAGCAAGAGCTAGATTCAACCACATCGAAGCAACCAACGTGCTAGACTTTAAGCATTTTTCGCAAGGAGCAGATTTAACTTCAATTAACTCGGTTCTAGCATTTTCAAGTTGTTGCAAGCAAGATCATGAGCAGATTGCGGTTTAGCTAATTCGTAATGTAAAGCATAGCAGATGAACATTCATCGATTCAAGACTCTTAGCATTCACAAGTTCTAATGTGAGTTTCTTTACTTGTGACTCTAACTCCTCATTCTTAGTCATGATGAACTTTAAAGCTTTATCCTGACCTAGCATTTGCTCATAGACGCTTTCACATCTAGCAAAGAGAACATCATAAGAAGGAGATACCTCATTGTTGTCATTGATGTCGTCGGAGTCAGCCATGAAGCACATGCCGGTGAAGTCCTTGGCCTTCCCTTCTTGTCTTGAGAGAGCTCCTCCTCCTTGTCCTCCTCGCTCCCGGAGTCCACATCACTCAAGGATCGATCTCCAAGAGCGGCAAGAACCCGGTGAGCAGCCTTCCGAGCTTGGCATCATCAAACCGGACTTGCGCCTGAGGCTTCTTCCAAGTCGGCTTTTCATCCTTGTGGTTGCTCTTACCTTTGACTTAGGGCAATTTGCCGGATGTGATTAAGCTCTCCACACTCATAACAAGTCACAGGCCGCTCTCTTTTGTTTCTCATATTGTTGTAGGCCCTGTGAACTTCTTAATCAAAAGCGCCATCTCGTGCTCAGAATACTCTCAAGATCCTCTTCTTGAATTGCGATAAAGAAGCAAGTGAAAAACTGTAAGAGGACTCAAACGACCCATCGAGGCTCTCTTGAGCGGTGCGCTACCAAAGCCATGTTACCCTTCTTAGAATGGTCACTACGGATCTCATGAGTCTTGAGCTTGCTATAGAGCAGCTCCAAAGTCGATCGTAGAAGTTGACATTTTCCGAATGGCGGTAGCCTTTATCTCCCACTCCTCGGTGTTGATTGCAAACGGAGATGGATGGCATTTTGGTGTGTAAATTCAATACCAATGACTTCATCCGATTTATCACGTGTTGAAGCGATCGAAAATGTCATCGATGCTCTCACCAGACGCATCTCGAATTTGTTATATTCTCTTTATAGACTGTTGACGCACTTGTTTGATTTGGGAAGAACCTCATGATAGGTTTCAGAGTCTTCCAAATCTCATGTGCGATCTCGAGATTGCAAATCCTATCATATTCCCGTCTACCAAGCCCACCATACAGAAAATTCTTTGCCTTACGGTCATTAGCCAAAAGAGCTTGAGTGGCGTAGCAACCTCGTGCAAGATAAGCGGCCTCAACAGCTTCCCAAATACCTCGTGGTTCGCTCTCAAGAAAGACACGCATGCGTTCTTCCAAAAGGCATAGTCGTGCCCATCGAAGATATGCGGTTTGGAAGAGTACTTATCCATCGCCAAAGTTCAAGGACCGGTTAAGATCAAGATTGAACTAACCGTGCTCGATACCACTTGTTGGACCGAAAAGGCGACTAGAGGGGGTGAATAGGAGCACGAACTCTTTTTCTCCCAAATTGAATTCAATACGAATCTCACTCAATAGCTATGAAAGCTATGAAGATCAATCAATCATGCACAGCGGAAGACTTGTATTGAATCAACTCAAAACCCCAAAGTAAAATCAACACAAAAGCAAAACACGAAGACATCGGCGGTCCGACTCTCACGGGCGGTCGACCGGTCACCGGGCGGTCGACCGATCGGTCGGACCGATACCGCGGTCGACCGTTCCTCGAGCGGTCGACCGATTTCACGGAGGTCGGACTCTCGTTCGATGAACGATAAAAACAGCGGACAAACCAAACGCAAATTGATCAAACTTTTGATTCGTGCGTCCAAACTTCGTGAAACTTGACACACAACTTCCTAAGGATGTCGGGAACCTATTCCAAGCAACAATTGTGATAATTCTTGCTCAGGTTCAGACCTTTTACCGCTTGAGCGGTTAGGTCAAAACCGAGGAAACGAAAATATGATCTTAAGACTTGCACGGGTGATTGATGATCTTGATGATCCTAGATGTATTCTCACACGTCACAGCAAGCTAAATCACGTTAAGAAACTAAGCAATAACTCATGGATCAAACAAAGACTCAATTCATCAAAAGAGAGAAAGAAAGCACATGAACTCACTTTTGAAGAAACTTTCTTTGGATTGATTTGATCAGTTTTTGACCACTCCATCAATGGATGGCAAAGACTCAATACATGAGCACGAAATCAAATCCAACTCTCAAGAACCCTAACCTCCGCTCCTCCTCTCCCTAAGCAAATTAGGGTTTCAAAACAATGAAAGGGTCGAAGGGTGCTGCCACCTCCTCCTCTATTTATAGTGGAGGCTTAGGGTTTCTAATAGAGTCTCCCTAATGGGCCCCGTTAAGGCCCAAAACAACGGGTGACACACGCACGCATTTTAAAGCGCCGTGTTCATGTTGTGCGAAGCACTCGCTGTTCGCCACGTGTAGGTTGATCCAACGGCTCTCATCATGTCGGCAAGTCTCTCCCATCCGGCTCCCACCGAAACCACCATGGCACTTGCACCACCCCGTGCGCTTGATTCAACCGGCCGCACCGAATCGCCTTCGGTCACCTTTGTCCATCTTGCACCATACTTGAGTCCAATGACTTCACCCGCATCGCCGATCGCTTTGAACCTCGCGCTCCAAGCCTAGTCCCGATCATCCTCGCCGCTGACCGTCGGTGACCACCAAGCAACTGCACAACAATAGACAAGCAAATCGAACCGGAACAAGTTCTTCACAACTTGACCCACGTTAGTCAAAACATGCATCATGCAACACATATGCTATGAAATCCACGAACTTGACCTAACAGCAACCATCGCCGCCACACAAAGCGACGACTTAAATGAAAACCGGCCGATCACAAGATTGGCGGGCTCGCCGCCACCGCCGGCCCGATCGCCAATGTAAGGCGGTCGACCGCCACAAAGGACTTAGCCGAAATTTCAACGCTGAAACGCAACCTCTCTGGAAATTTAAAACGAATAGAACTTTTGACCGAAGCTCCAAAATTATGAGACCAAGTGCGCGAGAATCTCCTCACTTGCCTACACCTCTATTTTTGGCCCACCAAACTCCAAGGTCACTCAACTTGCCGTCCGACCGCTCAACGACGCCGGTCGGGCCGCTACCAAATCGGTCGATCGCCCGACCGGCCGGTCGATCGCCAAGACAATTCACGAGCATGGCGGTCCGACCGCCACCGTACGGCCCGACCGCTGAGACTCGACAGAACTCGAACTTTGCCGAAAACTCGTGTTTCCGCAAACCTTCAACGTCATTGCCAATTGACACATCATCCTAAGATCATGAGCATATCCCCATGATATCCACACTTTTGGATGCACAAGCGGCCCATGCGTGGTGTACTAAAATGCAAGAAGTTGTAGTCCATTCACGTTCGGCGTGCTATTCGGACGCTGCCGCAGATGGCGCCCCAACGGCGGCGGGGAGGAGCTGACGCCATTGACAAATGCAGACGCAGCTTCGCCAATAATCACATTATCATACCTCTTCTACACTGTATGATTTTTTTTGCCCATCCATTTTTCGTATGTTTTGCCCTAATGATCAGTCTCACCACAAACAAAGCAAGTAATATCCTTCATGTTCACTTTTTTTCTTACTATTGTTGGTCCTTTTGAAGTTGGTGGTCGAAACAACCTTGTTTTCCCTTTGTCAATGTGTTGCATGATGTTCGCTTTAGACTATCCCTCTTGCACCATTGGTGTCACATTCTTTGCCCGAGCTTTCTCTTCAATATCAAGACTAGCAACTAGATCCTGGACAAAAATATTTTTACTATTGTGTTTTAGAAATGTGGCGAAATTCCTCTAAGTTGGAGGCAGTTTGGCAATAATGCCCCAACCACAGATTTGTCAAACAATTGACAACCAAGGTGAGCGAGTTCTCTCACAACGAATTGTAATTCATGAGCCTGCTCGACTACAGAATGGTTATCAACTATTTTGTAATCATGATATTGCTCCATGACATACAATTCATTCCAACAACTAAGGCAGTGAACTTGTGTTCGATCGAGTGCATGCCACAGATATGCAACGCTCTTCATGTGCATATACACATCACAAAGTTGATCAGACAACACGCTTAGAATGCATCGACAAATATTATCATAGCCGTGTCATACTCTATTTGTTGTGCGGCAGTACGAGGTCCTACAAGACCTGGTATCGCGACCTAAAATACATTTATAGCCGAGAGCCACAATTGGACTCTTGTCTGCCATCTCTTAAAGTTCACATCGATGAACTTCTTTGGTTTCATAGCCTCAGCAAAATCAGTCATCACAAAGTGCCTATTATGTTTTTGGATTGTTAGGTATATGCGCACTTTAGTGATTATTATAATTCCTAAAACAACAATTGAATCAACAGTAGCATATATACTAGATATATTTGGAACTATGAACAATAGCATGATCATAAACTCAAATATTTCTATCTCATACATATGCGCTAACAATGCAAAGCCTAGAACAAGAACACTACTAACAGAAGTAGACATCAACATTATCATATGATTTATTTCTAGGAAGCAAGGCCTAGCCATATCAAATGATATCACTGTGACTTACAAAGAATCGCTCTGACGAAGGTCGCGACAGAGTCTGATGCGAAGAAGATGACGTGAAGCGGATGATGGAGGAAGCCATGAGCAATCGCATGAACGCTTCCTAAAAACCTGATTAGTCCCAACCCGTGCAGGATCACGAGGGACGCCGGCTTCGGAGACACTGCTCTCCCAACGTCAATGCACGCCGAAGAAGAGATGGAATAGCCGAGGTTGCACAGCACAGAGAAACAGGGTAATAATTTGGTACTAATCTCTCTCTGTTCTGTATCTGAGAGAAGACTCCTCTCCCTTATATAGAACCAGCAGCAAGCAAAACAAACTGTTGTCATTACTCTGTTTTAAACACAGTTAATGTGTGTCATAAAATCCCTATTAAAATAGTGTAATTCAAACTTTTAGTTTCTAATCCGTATGCATGGTTTGTATGGTTTTGAGGTGCAAAAAGAAACAGCACCTCCACAGCCAACCGGGCACGAAATCGCAGGACCATTCACGCGTATGTCGCGCGTAGGCGGGCGATGGCGTGGCGTAGCGAGGAACGGCATGGCGTGTGTTGTTCTTTTACTTCAACTAGGTAAGACCAACTCTACCTTATATATTGGTCTACTCCTATCTAGATTAGTAATATGGTACTAAACTTCTCATCTTTCACCTGCATGAGTAAGCTTTTAGAATTTTCCTAGAATTTATTTAAAATATTATATAGGACAAGCCTGTAAATTCCAATAGCGGTCACATCGGGGCTCCGTGCTGCCTGACCTAGCGTATCTCGAGATGCAGAACGTCGATGAGCAGCAACCGTCGAGTTGAAGTTATGGTGTGCATACATGTCTCGTTCTCGGCGGTCCATGCGCTCCCCGCTGGCCCGAACTGGGCAGACTCGCATGTCAATCTATTTTGATGAGCATGGTCACACGGTCTTCTCCGGCACCCACGGGGATATCAGAGTAGATGATGCGTACAACATCCAGGGGGATATCAGAGTAGAAGATGCGTACAAGAATGGTGGATTTGGCGTCGTCCCGACCTCGAGTGAGGCCATCGTTGGGCTAGACCTATTCAAACACCGGGCCGGGCCTACAAAAGCACGGTAACAAAGCACCAAGCCCGAGCCCAGAATAAAGCCCGACCACAATGCAATTTTCAGGCCCGAGCCCGGCCGGACACAAAACCCCGAAGCCCGGAGGTACATACAGATTACAGATGAACTGCATTACAGATTACATCGAAGGAAAAATTTTATGCATCGAAGGAAAATTAAGCAAACTGGACATGCATTACAGATTACAGATGAAATTCATAAGTCATCAGTTCACAAATTCACAATCAGTTCACAAATTCACATCTGAATCTGAAGACGCGGATGGGCCGGGCCAGCGGGCGGACGCAGAGAGGCGGGGAGGAACCGGAGGGAGGCGGCGCTGGGAGGAGCAGTCGGAGTCAGAGCCGAGCAGGTGCCAGAGCGGAGCGGCGACCACCAAGCCAGGGGAGCACCAACCGGGGTGGGGAGCGCCGCTGGGGAGGGAGCGCTGGGAGCACCGCAGGGATGGGGAGCGCCGGGGGGAGAGATGCGGGGAGCACCGAGCAGGGAGGGGTCCACCAAGCGTAGGGGAGCGCCGCTGGGGGGAGCGCCGCCGCCGGGGGGAAGCGCCGAGTGGGGATGGAGCCGTCGGGGGGGCTGGGGGGAGCCGCCGCCAGGATCGGGAGATGGGGGAGAGGCGGAGAGCTCCCTGCCTCCCTTCTAGGGTTGGGAGAATAAGGGAGATGGGGGAGAGCGGGAGACCAGGAGAGATGGGCCTGGCCTTATGGCTGGCCTGTGGCCTGTGGCTGTGCCTGTGGGTGTGTGGCTTGGGCCAGGCCAGGCTTTTCTAGGCCGAAATTTGCAGCCCGAGCCTGGCCCAAAAATTATTCTAAACTCATTTAACAGGCCCGAGCCTGGCCCGAGGTAAAGCCCGGCCCGGCCCGGCCCGAAAACGTGTCAGGCTCGGGCCGGGCCACCCATGAACAGGTCAGTTGGCCTGTCGGAGACGACCGTGGGTGCGATGAGGGAGAAGGAGTGCGCGGTGTGCCTAGAGGATTTCAAGGAGGGTGACAGGCTCAGGACGATGCCCTACCCCAACTCCCATGGCTTCCATGAGATGTAACAGCCCAAATTTTAAATTCCAGTTGAAAATAAAGTTTAAGTATTTTATTAGATTTTTGTGGAATTTTCAAAAGCTTTTCCTTAACCAAATTAAAGCTAAACAAATTTATGTGCAAAATCTATTACCGTGATAATAGTGAAATATTTTTCTTAAGTCCTAAATGCTCCAGAGAATTTCTGTGAATTTTCTCAGAATTTTTGGACTTAATTTGTTATATTCTAAAGCCTAATTGAATTATCAGTAATTATTTAAATCAGAAATCAAAAGAAAATCTTCAAATAGCCAATGGGCCGAAACCCAGCTCGGCCCACATCCTTCCCGCGCGCGCACGGCCCGCTCCATGGCGCCATCGCCGTCAGCCGTTGGATTGAAATCCAACGACAGCGCTCGATTCCCAGTTACCGTTTCGCGCAATCTAATTTCGTCTGTCCGATCAGAATCCAACAGCCACGCCCAACCTCAACTTACCGATTTGCTTGTTCTATCTCCGCCGTCCGATCAAAATCGGACTACTCTGAGTCGTCGTCTTGCTTTCCTTTCTTCCTCCTTCCCTCTTTCCTTTCTCGCGCACGCCGCCATTGATGCCGAATCGGAGACCTTCCATACTCGGCGCGATCCTGATCTAAATCCCGCAATCTCGCGCGCATTTACACCCCCGATCTTCTCCGCCCCCGACCCGACCTTTTCTTTCCATCTCCGGCCCTGAATCCCCGTAATCCCGCCAGTATCGCCGCGCAGAGTTTCGTGCCCTCCACGGCAACCCAGTGACGCCCACGCCCTATAAATAGGACCACTGGGACCGCCTCGACCTCCACAGCTCATAGCCGCCACCCCCGTAGCCCCTCCGTCACCGTAGCGCCCTGAATTCGAAGATTCCCGCCGGCGAAAACCTTAGGGTCTCCTCCGTTTCCGGCGCCGCCGTAGCCCCTTCGTCCCTGCCGTCGGCACCATCGTCATCACCTCACTTGTGCGAAGCTGCTGCCACCACTCACTTCGCCGGAGGACCTCGGGATCGTCTTCTTCGTCGACGACCGCACGCCGCCGCCGCCAAACTTCATCGCCGACGACCTTCCGGCCACGCTCCGTCGCCATTTTGGTAACCCACGAGTTCGCAAATGTCTCCTCTTCATTATGCGCATAACCATTTAGCTCACCGCGGCGTGGAACGCCGGCGAGGCCGCTCACCGGAGCACCACCGGCCTCGGGCCTACGTGGCCGGCCACGCACACGTCACCGTGGCGCCATGTCACTGCCACCTGGGCGCCACGTCGCCAGATTTGCCCGAGTGGCAAGCCACCTCAGCCGCGTCCACCCCGTCCCTCCGAACCAAAAGCCGTAGGCATGGTTCACGTGGACCGTGTCTATGACACGTGGGGCCCGCTCGTCAGAAAATTCTTTTAATTCTTTTAAATTTTCGGAAATTCATCGCTGGCGTCAGCATTGCGCAATATTTGATTTTCCAGTAGAAAATTAATTCCAGAAATTCAATTAAATTGCAGATTTAGTTTAAAACTTCAAAAATTCATATCTTTTGCATCTGAACTCCAAATTGGGTGGTTCAAGTTGCAAAATTTGTCTAAAATCATAATCTAGCTAACTAAAGCAAAATATTTCAATTTAGAGTTATGTTGATCTGAGTTTTTTTAATTTTATTTGAATTTGAAGTAATTTATCGTATTTTCACGTATAGACCTCGACGACTCCGGAGAGTTAGATCCTTCCGACGATTTAGAATTTCAAGACTTCAACGAAGGCAAGTTACACTATTGATCATGTTGTTCCCAGTATTTCAAAGTATTTAATTTCTGTCTGTAAATTACTATTGCATGCATATGTTTATATATTGTTTAAATGTCCTGTTTGTATATAGTTATCCCAATCCTCATTGTATGGCCAACTTGATTATTGAATATGAATACCATGTCACCCTTAGGCAAAATACTACTAAAATGTGTCATATGCTTAGCCATGCTTAGATCACATTTAATTGGGAGGGTTTAGTCAAATCTTTACAATTTATTTTTAAATCTGATTCGGTGATATTGTTTTACCACGAAAGGCTTATTAAGAGGTTTTCACTCCAAATAAAATAAAATGGGTTTGGACTTGGGCGAGATGGATGTATGGTGGGTGCAGGTTCATGCACGGGCCTAATCTGGTTAGGATTAAGGCCCATGGGTTTATTTAAATGGAAAGTCGCCCAAGTCAATTAAGGACCGATCTTTGAGCGTATTTTGCTACGCCTTACCGTACCACCACATGTCTGGAATGGGACAGATTTGGCTAAATAATCTGTGGTGTCTTAGTGTTATTTGTGCTATGTTGTATGTGTGGGTGTTGGTTAGACATTAGTCCCACCGGGCGCAAGAGGGGGCTTCCGGAGGATGGTTAGTCCAATGGTAGCGAAACCTTAGCGGGCATAAATACATTAAGACACTGCTTTGTAAAGGCCTCATGATAATTGCTTAGTCACACGCCTTCGGAAGCGTGCTTTGGCCGACATTAAAAGCATATTATCTCGTGTGGGTAAAGCTGTACAAACTCTGCAGAGTAGAAACTATTCGAATAGCCGCGTCCGCGGTCATGGACATGCTAGCAAAGCCACTCTAAGTTAGACTTGTTTTTGGTTTATAAAATAATTTCCCTAGATGATTTTTAGGATGGATAATCCTATGGTAAAAATTGGGCGGTTAGCCAAGTGTTAGGAGGGTATCCTTCACTATTCATTTAATGGAGGTTATCCACTATTCATTATCATCTTAATCATTGATTTCAGTTATAATATTAAAAACTGGCCTTAGAAAACTATTAATGGTATTTAATCTGAAAATGTTGTTTATGCAAAACAACCCTGCCATTACCCTTTGTTTACCTTATGCATGCATTAACTTTCAATATTGGGTGTAACTTGCAAGCACGGAAGTTGTGCTTACTCTTGCTGAATAATCTTTATTCAGGAGAAGACCTCTATCAGGACGGTGAGGATCTTGGCGAATAGGCTACGCCCCGCACGATTGCCTGTGGCAAGTCGTGTGGCCTACTACTACTTTTCCACTGTGTTATTTCTTTTCCATTTGGCCTCAGGCCCATTTGTAATAAAACTCTGAGTTATTATTAATAAAGAGCATGATATGATTTTTGCTATCGCTTTTGTTGACTGTGTACACTGGAAATCCTGGACTAGTGTATAAACACAGAGAATTTGGGATCCTTCGCTCCCGGGTTCGACATGAGAGATGCATCTTCGACTGGCTCAAGGTCAGCCGCCTCTGCCCGCTCTGCCGCTTCACACTGCTCGCCGCCGAGGAGGAGATGGACATAGAGAGTACGTGATAAAGAGATAGTGACGGGGGAGGAAGAAGCTAATGCATCTGATCAGCATGAGGGGCACAATACTCTGTCTCTATAATGTAAAGATGAAGCCGAAATTAAGTGAAGTTGGTTACATAACTGTGATGTGATCTCTTGTTCATGTACAGAGTGTATACAACCTCTCAAGTAAGCAATCAGGTCCACCATTTTTTTCGTATCACAACAATACTTGCAATCTTGCATATACAAGTAACTAGTGCCTAGTGTGCTACTCCCTGAATCACCGAGGCACATTTTGGGCCCGTGGTAAATTTAAAATTATGTCATGCACTAAATAAAGGTCAATTACCAAAATAAAATGTACTATTCTTGTAACATCCCAAAATTACCAAACTTGGTATAGTTATACTAATAATAAATGTGGAAAGCATTTTGAGCATGTTTTGGAAATTTTCTCAAATCAATAATATGTTTGCATACAAACAGTGGCTTTAAAAGAATTGTCAATAAACATTCAGAACAGGTACAATTATGGAAAAATTACACAACAAACTAAACTGTGTTAGGAGCCTCCAAAAAAATTGATAATTTTTGGAGCTCATTTTCTATGTTTATAAATTCGTCAAACTCTCAGCCTTTTCTGGAAAATTTCAAACCCAATTCATTTCCCGCCACCCCCTACGCGTGGCCCAGTCCTTTGCGCGCACCAACCCGCCTCGCACCCCCGCTCCCCTTTCTCGCTGATGATGTGGCCCCACCCGCCGTCTTCATCTTCCACCTCACCCTCATCTTCGTGCATCAGCACGCCGCGCCCGCTCCTCCTATGGGCTCCAACCGCCTCCTACCGTTTTGTGCCTTTACCTACTCCCATCGCCTCCGCTTGTGTCGTAAATTACCACACCCATGGTAGCGACTCGCCTGCTGCCGCTTTTTTCCTCATGAGCGAGATACGCCAGAGTGCGCCCGCCACGATCTCGCCGTCTTCTCTTGCCATTATCCTCTCTACATAAGCTCCCCACCGTGTCATCTTCTTCCTTAACTTGCCTCTGTTTCATTTTCGTGTGAACTTGAGTTTATCACTCCTTGGTTTCATGAGCGTGCCTCCGCACCTTTGCTGGCTCTGGTGAGCTTCCTTGCCCTTGCCTAACCGCGTCACCATGCACCTCTCACCTCACTCACTCTATCCCTTTACTTAATGCACCTCTGGAACCCCGTAGCACCATCACGCCGCCTTCATCTTCGTCTCTGGTGCACACCCCAAATCCATTTTCTTAATGCAGCCTCTAGAACCTCGTAACAAAATCGTGTCGTCTTCGTCTTCGTCTCCAGCGCACACCCCGAACCAAGCCACCGTATTCCCGCCATCCTGGTAAGCTTTGGCCTTGCTTGACCGCATCACAATGTGTTCCATCTCCTAGTGTTGCTACCCCCTACTTAACGTTCTCCATCTCGCAGAGAATCGAACCATCTCGCAATCTTCCCCAATTCCGGCCACCGCAGCCTTTCTCGTCGATTTTTCCGACTCGGTGAGTCCCCGTTTGTCATAGCAAAACAACTAGACAGTGAAGAAAAGGAGACCCCGGCCGCCACAAAGGGAATCAGGGGATCCTCAAGAGAGGGGACCGATGCCAATAGAGAAGTTAGTGTGTATTAATTATCTTAAAAAAAGTCCTCCTTGATTACATGGGCAAGGGTGGCGCTGGTGGTGAGGGGCAGCGCAGCTGGTAGGTGGCGCAAAGCTGGTGCGCTCACGGGACAGAGAGTCAGGCAAATACAGAGGAAGGCCACGAGAAAGAAGAAAGAAAGAAGGAAAAGAAAAGAGAGAGAAAAAGAAAGAAAGGAAGCAAAAAAAGAAAGAAGCGAAAGAAACAAGAAAAGGAAAAAGGAAAAGAAAAAGGTTTTTGGCCCAAGGAAAAATAATGAAATGAAATTCTGATATTTACATTTCAAAGAAAATTCAAATAGAAATTTGAATTTGAATTTTGGTTGAGGTTTGAAATTAGGAGAGATGAATTCAAGATGAGAATTTGAATTCAAAATTGGCTAAGAAAAGAATTGACTTTGGAATCAAGATTTGAATTTGAGATTTGGAATTTTGATTTTGATTTGGAATTGAATTAAGATTCAGGATTTGATTTGAATAATATTTATATAAGCAAGAACTCCAAATTAAGAGCCAACACTTTGAAAATAATTAAATTAAATTAATTTTTTTTAAGAAAGAAAAGAAATTTTGGGAAAACTAAAAGGAAATAAAATAAACTGAATCTCCAAGAAATAACAAAAGAACTTGGAGAAAATTCAAGAAAACCTAGAAAATCAAATAAACCAAATTTTGAATTAATTGAAGTTTTATTTATTCATGTTAAATTGTTTTAATTTTTAAAATTTCAATTTAAGATTTAAACAAATCAAGAAAATTCAACAGGTTCCATTTATTTTGAACATTTCAAAAGACCTGAAAATTGGGATGTTACAAATCTACCCTCTTAAATAGAATTTTGGCCCTGAGATTCAGGCTGGCTAGAGAATAAGTGCGAAACTCAGCTCACAATCTGGCGTCCAAGAAAACTTCTTCTCCCTTTTCAGTAACTGTGTTAGAGGACTTGCTATCTTGAAGAATCCTTCTATGAATCGACAATAACATCCCGCCATACCAAGGAAACTTCTTATCTGAGGCACTGTCTTAGCGACTCCTAGTTGAGCACATCCTTGACTTTGCTGGGGTTGACAGCATCTCCTTCTGTAGACACGATGTGTCCTAAGAAGGTAACTTCCTTCATCCAAAACTCATACTTACTGAATTTGGCATAGAGTTGATTATCTCTAAGCTTCTCAAGAACCAAACGAAGATGCTCCTCATGTTCTTCCTCACTCTTGGATTACACTAGGATATCATCAATGAAGATAATTACAAACTTATCCAAGTAATCCATAAATACTTTATTCATCAAGTTCATAAAGTGAGTAGGAGCGTTGGTCAATCCAAAAGACATGATCGTGTACTCATACAATCCATACCGGGTTGAGAAAGCTATCTTGGGAATATCCCCCCGAACGAATCTTCAGCTGGTGATAACCTAATCTCAAATCTATTTATAAGAACACTCCGGCTCCTTTTAATTGATCAAACAAACCATCAATCCTAGGCAAAGTGTACTTGTTTTTTTATGATGACTTCATTGAGTGAGTGATAATCCACACACATATTCACTGGGTACCATCTTTTTTTCAACAAGGATCACTAGGGCACCCCAAGGGGAAGAAATTTGTCTGACAAAATCTTTATCTTGTAACTCCTTGAATTGCTTCTTCATCTCAACTAACTCATCAACAAGCAAACAGTAAGGTCTCTTAGCGATAGGTGTAGTTCGAGGAACTAGACTGATGACGAACTCTATGTCCTTGTCTGGTGGCATTCCTGGTAAATCATGGGGAAAGACATCTAAAAAATCTCTGACCACTGGCACATCTTCCAAAGATACAGCCTTAACACTGCAGACTAGTACTCCATCACACTTCTTTAGATAGGGCTCTTGGGAGCCCTAAATTTTCGCGAGGGGGAGGCATAGCCGAGCACCATCCCCGTAATTTTTTAGATAGCGCTCTAGGGAAGCCCTAAATTTTTGTGAGGGGGAAGGCGAGGCCGAGCGTCGTCCCATATTTTTAGATAGGGCTCTGAGGAGCCCTAAATTTTTGCGAGGAGGCATGGCTGAGCGTCGTCCCCGTACTTTTTTAGATAGGGCTCGGGAGAGCCCTAAATTTTTACGAGGAAGAGGGGTTGCCGAGCGCCATCCCATATACTTTTTTAGCTAGGCCTCCAAGCGAGCCCTAATTTTTTGAGAGGGGGCATAGCCGAGCGTTGTCCCTCATACTTTTTTAGATAGGGCTCAAGGGGAGCCCTAAATATTTGTGAGGGGGAGGCGTAGCCGAGCACCGTCCCTCATATTTTTTATATAGGGCTCCAGGGGAACCCTAATTTTTTGCGAGAAGGAGGCGTAACCAAGCGCCCCCATACCTTTTTAGATAGGGCTCCGGGGGAGCCCTAAATTTTGCTAGGGGATAGGGCATAGCCGAGCGCCCCCCCCCTCAGTGTGCCTCGTGGCTCAGAGCCAGCGCGATGTCTTGTTTATACATGCGCGTGCCTGCGGAGATCATCGGTCAGCACCAGGGTTGTGAGCCATGTAGGGTGTCTTGTTTATACACGCGTGTGCCTGCAGAGGGCATTGGTGTGCATCGGGGGTTGTGAGCTATGCGCGATGTCTTGTTTATACATTCGTACCTACAGAGGGCGTCGGTGTGCACCGAGGCTATGAGCCATGCACAGTATCTTGTGTATACACGCATGACTACGAAGGGCATCGGTGTGCACCGAGGCTGCGAGCCATGCGTGGTGTCATGTTTATACACGCGTGCCTACGGAGGGCGTCGGTGTGCACCGGAGCTATGAGCCATGCGCGGTGTCTTATTTATACATGCGTTCGTGCGGAGGGCATCAGCATGCACCGGGGCTATGAACTTGCACGGTGTCTTGTTTAGTTCGCATGTTGTTTGCCTTCGTGGGGGGGGGTCTACTTCGTTAATGGGGGCGAAGCGCCCGAAGTTGTACATAGGCTTTTGTGCATGCCCTGCCGCTTTTGCGGCGTGGAAGCGGTACTCCGGGCACATATGGGTTCTTACAATGAAGCGAGCTTAGGGATAAAACTTGCGAAGGCTCTTTGCATTCCACGTGTGGTCCAGCTATTGACCCTTCGGTGTTGCGATATAGTAGGAGCCTTACCTTGTTGCACGGATGATGATGTATGCTCCTTCCCATTTGCACTCTAGTTAACCCACAGTCGTGCTGTTTGCAACGCGCTTGAGTACCATGTTGCCTGGCGCGAGGGGGCATACCCTAACCTTCTTGTTGTATGATGTTGCGACACTCGCGGTGTATCTTGCCATGGTGGTGATGGTCTGCATGCGATTTTCTTCGAGGAGGTCAAGGGTCACCTCGCGCTCCACTGGCTCGTGTTTCCCATGGCGTGGAGGGACTTCACGGTGAGCTCACCTAGGGTCATCGCTTCATCGCCCAAAAGGAGTTTGAATGATGAGAAACTCGTGGCTCGGGTGGACAAAGTGTAGAGCACCCATAGAGCCTTGACGAGCTCCTCAGGCCAGAGGCCCTCTGGCATGCCGACGAGGCACTTGGTTAGCCTTGCTAGTAAGTTTTCGTTGGCTTGTTTGACCGCCCCGTTAGACTCAGGGTGCCCTACTGATGTGAAGCATATATTTCTTCCCAAGCCTCTGCAAATGTCTTGAAGCGTGCGGAATCGAATTGGGTGCTATTGTTGGTGACGATGTCGCATGACACTCCATATTTGAAGATAATGTTTTTCCATATGAACCGTTGGGCTACCGCAGTGGTTGTTTTTTTTGCTATGGGCTCTGCTGACCCATCTCGAGAAGTACTCGATGGCGACGAACGCAAATCAGAGGTTGCCCTTGGCCGTCGGGAATGGGCCGACGGTGTTGAGCCCCTACCGGTGAAGGGCCAGATTGGGGGTAGCAGTTGCAGTGGAGTAGACAGTGCCTTTGAGCTGCACCCAATCCATTGGCATCCGTGGCAGTGTTGGATGATGTCTTGCACATCATGGAGCGCCGTTGGCCAATATAACCCTTGACGAAAGGCCCTTGCAACAAGGCCCCGAGGCGCTTGGTACGCCCCATAGTGCCCTTGGTGAATTTCCTGAAGGAGGGCTTGTCCCTCACTTTGCGATACACACCGCAAAAAGGGGTGCAAACGCCCCCTTTGTACAGTAAGTTGTCTATGATATAGTAGTTTCGAGTGCGTTGCTAGAGGCACTTCGCCTCGACAGGGTCTTCCGACTCTTCGCCTTTTAGGTAATTGGCGATAATGTCCCACCACTCGGCTTCGTTGATGAGAAGGATCGGGTTTGACCCGTGCGCAACTCCTTGTGCTTCGGACACAACCCCTTGTGCACCGGGCACAACCAAAGGTGCGTGTAGTACCTCGTAGAAGATATTTGATGGGGGGGGAATTGTGTAGAGCTGGCCAATTTTGCAAGTTCATTGGCCGTCTCATTGCTTCCCCTTGAGATGGTTTCTATTGTGATGCCGAGGAAGTGCTTTGCTACTCCTCGATATGCAGATAGGTGCCTAGCCATTTGCCTCGATACCTCTTTCAGACACGAGGAGTCACAGGAGCTTGCCCACCTTTATGCCGAAGGCGTATTTTTTGGGGTTTATCTTTAGTCCCTCCGCCCGGGAGCTGGCGAAGGTTTCCTGCAAATCCATCGTGTGGGAGCCCACAAGTGTATTATGACCACGATGTCATCACGTATGCCTCGATGTTGCGACCGAGTTGTTTGGCTAGGACTTTTGTGATGAGCCAGGTGAAGGTTGCCCTTGTATTCTTGAGGCCGAAGGGCATTCTGGTGAAGAAGTATGTGCCGATCGGGGTGATGAAGGCGGTCTTCGAGTCGTATTCCTTGGCCATCAATATCTTATGGAAGCTAGAGTAGGTGTTAAGGAAGCTCATCAGCTCGCAGCTAGAGGTATCGTCCACCAGCTAGTCAATGTGGGGTAGGGGGAAATCATCCTTTGGGGTTGCTTTGTTGAGATCAGTGAAATCAACACACATGCGCCATTTGCTAGTGTTCTTTTGCACCAGAATCGGGTTGGCCAACCATTCGGAGTGCTTGATCTCTCGAATGACCCTTGCCTTTAGCAACTTGGCTATTTCCTTTTTAGCCGCCTCGAGTCGTTCCACCAACATGCGGCGGAGTTTTTGTTTCTTAGGGGGCACCTCGCTTTTGATGGCCAGACGGTGCTCGATGGTTTTCTAGGATACCCCGGGGCCCTATGCGAAGATGTCCACATTGCTGCGGAGTACCTCGAGGATGACTTCTTGCACTTCCGGCTAGAGGTCTGCTCCGAGGGTCACCGTCTTTTCCAGAGAGGCTTCTCTCAAGAGGACCCTTCGAAGCTACCCCTCCGGTTTGGCCTTTGGCACCCATTTTGCTGAAGGGGATTCCACTAGTGTGCCTACATATGGCTCGACTATGTGGACATGGTGGGTCGAGGTGATTGCTTCGAACTCCATTTTCCTCGCTAGGTCCTAGTCCCCTTGCACCGTAATTATGCCCTCGGGTGCAGGGATTTTCACGCACAGATAGTTCTGGTGTGAAATTGCACTGAAGGCATTCAGCGTGGCATGGCCAAGGATGGTTTGTATTGGTGAGGCGTCTGGACAACGTCGAAGGTGCCGCCTCTGTCCGTGACGCGAAGTCATCACTGCATGTGATGGCTACATAAATTTGGCCTAGGGCCATTACGGGTCTTCCCCCGAAGCCTACCAGAGGTATGCCTGAAGGCGATAGGCGATCCCAGGGGATCATCATTTTGTCGAAGGCATCCACAAAGAGTAGGTCCATGGAGGTTCCCCCGTCTATGAGGACACGCCTGACCTCGAAATCCGTGATGTTGGCGAAAATGACGAGGGGGTCCTGGTGGGGGAAGTACAGGTCTCTGGCATCTCCGGGGCCAAAGGTGGTCGGTATCTCAGTGTAGCGATGTGGACTTGTGGTGGGGAACATCGCGACATGGTGTATTTGTCAGGCGTAGACACGTCGTTTCTTTTTTTATGTTATGCCAAGCAAGGGCGCTCTAGCGATCATATTGATGACCCTTTCGAGGTGCTCCTCGTGGGCCCCCTCTATGCAGGGTCTTTGCGGCCGGGCGGGCAGTTGGTTGCCGGGCCTCCACCCCTCTTCGCACTCAGCCGACTGTTGACTGTAGTTCATGTAGTCCTGCATGACCACGATGGTGCAACAGTCCTTGGTCACGTGCGACCCTTCGCCGTGGAGGTCATAGAACAGCGGGAGGCCCCCGGCTCGGCCCTGGCTTCTGGGTGGTGGCCCCCGCTGTGCCCGCAGCCTCCTCGGCCCCCTCTTCTCCCCCCTTCGAGGAATCGAGGGGCTGTCCATTTTCCACGTGGTAGACATCCCGCCCCTTTTGGCGGTAGTCGTTGGCCCATGGCTTGGTAGCCGCCTTCGCGGCGATGGTCGTGGGATCCTCCTTCTTCCCGAATAGATTGCACGGTGTTGGGGCCAGGGACAACGGTGTTAGGGTCTCAGCCCTTCGGGTGCTGTCCTCTTCCGCCTGGGCGTATTCTTCCATCTTGTCGAAGAGCTCCGCAACTGTGTAGATGGGCTTGTGGGCCAGCCTTTCAGACAAGGGGCCCTTTAGAAGTCCGCACGTTGCCGCGTTGATAACGATGGTCTCATTGACCCTCTTCACTTGGCACTTGACCTCTGCGAACTTCTTGAAGAAGCTGAGCAGGGACTCGCCCGGGTCTTATTTTATTACGAACAGGTGCCCCGCGTCTTTTGGTTCGACGTAGTTTCCATGGAAGTTGTTGCGCACGAGGTCTCGCAACTGCTCCCAAGCGTATATAGACCGGGGGGTGGTGAAGAAACAAGTTAAAGCCATGCCCCCGAGGGCAAGGGTGATGCTTTTTGCCTTGGTGGTGTCATCTCCTCCGACCGCCTCGATGGCGGTGTCGTATACCCAAAGGAATTCTGAGGGGTCCGTGCTCCCCTGATATGTCTTGAAGCCCATAAGGCAACGGGTTGCCTCCAGTCCTGCACTTAACGGGGCATTTGGGTCCCCCCGGAGCAGTGGTCCTGGTGGCGCCATTGGTAGTGCTGAGGGGACGTCCTCTCCTCCTCTGGCGGTCTGTTCTTTCGCAATGATTGTGAGCTAGGGTGGAGCAACGGGGCCGCTATTGCTGGTTGCCGGAGGCTCAACATCGCTTGGTGGAGGTCCGCCAGCTCCTTTTGGTTCTCAGGAAGAGACGCCTCGATGGGCTAGGTGTCACTCCCGACGATGTCTCCGTGTGTAGAGTTATTGGCTTCCTCCTCTACGGCTTCGGCGGCTGCTACCGCTGTGGAGGTCCTACTTCACTTGGCCCTTGGTGTGCTCAGAGCGGCTGCCGCTTCGGCTGCGGAGATCTTTGGCTCGCTCTTCTTCCAAGGGGCACATGTCACACTTCGTGGCTCTCTTGTCACTCCCCACGGACGGCGCCAACTGTCGTAGCAACAGAATCAGACAGTAAAGGAAAGGGAAACCCGGTCGCCACGAGGGGGACCAGGGGATCCGAGAGAGGGGACCGATGCCAAGAGAGAAGTTAGTGTGCATTAATTGTGTTGAAAAAAGTCCTCCTTGATTACATGGGGGAGGCGGCTATCTATAGCCTTCGACCAGGGTACACGAGATTACAGTTTTACCCCTAAAAAGACCCTATGCCCATATGGGCTGCAAGGGTTTTTCCTTCTCCTACGCGTAGCCTTTGGTCCATGGTGGACCCTCCTACCTGGTCCATTCGGTCGATACGCGTAGTCCACTAGTACCTCTTACCCTTCGCACGGCCTCCTCGCTCCTAGATACGTGGTGCTCGACAGCCTTCCTGCACCCTTTGCCCCCCTCCCGAAGGTACACATGGCACCCTTCGGGGGGGGAGGCGAAGCGTGCCTTCTGCCTGCGACCCTCGGGGGCCTTCTGGTGGCCTTCGCGCAAACTTCGAGGCTCCCCGAAGGCATACTTGATACCCTCTAGGGGCCCCTAGTCGTGCATTCGGCCCTTGGCCCTCATGAGCCTTCTGGTGGCCTTCGCGCACCCTTTGGGGCCTCCCCAAATGCATGCTTGGTACCCTCTGAGGGCCCCTAGTCACGCTTTCGGCCCGTGGCCTTCAGGGGCCTTCTTGTGGTCTTTGTCGGGTTGTTGGGGCCGGTGGACCGCTCCTATAACACCATTCGATTCTTTCCTCCTCCTCCGGCTTCAGCATGCCCGTAAGCTGATGCGCTCCTCCTAGTAGCGTCTTCGTCGCCGTGAAGCATTGTCACCATGATAGTAAATTCATGGTGACAGCGCTTATTACAAGTATTTGTGGGGGTACATATCCTTATTAGTTCCTACTCTTACCGGTACAAAGATTAGCAAATAATTGCTACTCTTATCGGTACAAAGATTAGCAAGTACAAAGCTTATTAGTTCCTACTCTTATCAGTACAAAGATTAGCAAGTAATTACTCAAGAATAGATAGAAAATGGGGGGCCAGGTACAGCTGCTCATTATGCTGCACATGCCTTCGGTACGGGCTTGTCAATCACAAACTAACGGTATTGATCACACCTAATAGTAGTTTGCTCGCTCTATTCGATTTTATTTGATGTTTTGACTTTTCACGGTGTATAAGGTATGACTTTAATGTTAATATTATAGCTTTATATTAAAATATACTAACAAATTACAATATTATGAAAGTATTTTTAATAACAAATCTAATTATATGGTTTTTATATAACCAATCTAGATAGTTTTAAACATATTACTATAGCACGAATTCTAAAACGTCAAGTAAAAAAGATCGAAGGAAGTAGTTAAAAAAAGAACGGAGGAAGAAGTACTACGTGAAAAGCTTGGCCAGGTGTTAACGGTTTGACTTTCCGGGTTAGTAACGACCTGGTGTATGTCGTTGGCTGCCAATCATAGATTTTGTGTGTGTGTTTTGAGGGTGGTATGACATTGCCTACCACCGGCTCCGATGAGGGCAATGGCCTAATGGATGTTGGAGGCCCGCGGGTGGACGAAAAAACGGGAATTGAGTCACGTTTTGGTGGCGTGGTGGGGAGGAGAAGAGGAAATCCACTAGATGTTGATCCAAGAATCATAAAATCTGACATATATTTAGGAATGAAATTGCTCAGCTGATATGTAGACAACCTTATATCTAATAACCTCACTTCCAATTAGGCAAATATAAATAATTGGTTCGATGTTTGGTTTAGACAAATAATCATGAGTCATCAGATTTGTGAAGAAGCATAGGCTGGTTGCAGCAGGTGTCATTGTTCAATTTCAGTAACAGTCTCGCAGCCTGAACTCCCAAAGCTCTTTCTGAAGTTAGCCTACACGCTCCAACCATTTTCTGAATCAGTGCTACAGCTGCTCAAATCTGAACGCACGGCACAGCTAAATCGTGGGACAGGGGTTCAGGACTCCAGCCTCCAGGCGTCCATACCTCCTCGCATGCATACAATATTTCCAAAAATAGCATGAACGTGCACGTGCAAAAGATTTGAAACGTTCCCTTTGTATCTTTTCAATCCTTTCTCCTTCAGAATTCGTCTTGTTGCACAAGCATCAATTTCGCTCGTGCTGGACCGTTGCTGTTCTATCCTCTCTTTCTGAAGGAATTAACGTGCGGGCGGGCGTGGGGCCGTAAAACTAAGGGACTGTTTGGTTCATAGACAAACGTCACACGTTGTTACACTATGAGTTAGACAAGTTTAACCAAGTTAGTCATCTATTTTGTTCGTAGCCATATTTGTAGCAAAATTCCTTTTGTCATTCTTTTTGCTAGCCAAAATGTTGCACCGATTTTCATGAACTAATCTTAGACGAGGTTCGCAAAAAAAAAAACTATAACAACTTTATCAACCTTAATATATGAACCAAACAAGCACTACCGTCTTGATGTTTCTGGTATACCATCTTGATACTTTCCCGATACCTCTCGTAAATGCCCCTTATTTCTCCTACCGTCTCAGATCCAAATCGCCGCTGCCCCTCCCCCACTCCCCCGATACCAAGTTCCCCTTCCCTCCCTCATACCGCCGCCCCCACGCCCGGCCACCACTTTAGACTTTGTAGAAAGGTAATGGTGGAATATTGGAGTGCTTGGGCTACACTTATAATGTAAGACATGGTGTATTTGTCACTATGTCATTTATATAAATTATGATATGTCTAATGTCTATTTATAATTTTATTTCTTGGCAATGGCAGCGGCCGCATGGCAGCATGGAGTATATTGGATTTAGCTTCAACCTTCTTCAATATTAAGGTATTCTCGTATCCCATAGGCCATCAGTAGTTTGAATATTTTTAAAATTTAATTATATTATATATATATAGACGTATCTCATATCGGTGTTTTTGGGAAAATGACGTATTTCCTATCCCTTGAGGTACTGGAGTATCCGGGCGACCTAACCCACGCGTGCCCGGTCGGTTCGTAGTCTCGCGCTGCTGGGTAATTAGATGGAAAACGGTGGTTACGGCAATGCTCCTCGGATGTCCGGTGAGCTGTTATTCGACGACGTTTTCCGGGCACTACTAGCTCGTGCTGGTTCGGCCATGCGCCCCACGGTGTCCGGAAATACGGATTATGAACTTGTGTTGGTGTGGACTTCGCAGGATGGTTTATTGTATCGGATTTGCTATTTCTAAATTATCTGAAATTTTCTTATATATCACCGACAACATCGACGGTGATATCCGAGTGGATGATGCGTACAGGAACGGCGGTTCGGCGCCGTCCCGGCCTTGAGCGAGGCCATCGTGTGCCTGCCGGAGACGACCATTTGCGAGGCGAGGGAGAAGGAGTGTGGGGTGTGTCTAGAGGGTTTCGACATGGACGACATCTTCGACTGGCTCCGAGTCAGCCTCGTACTGCCGCTTCGCGCTGCCTGCAGAGACAGAATCAGACACAGAGACTGAGGAGGAGGAGGAGGAGGACGACGACGACGACAACTACATAGGACGTTTACCCGACGAAATTCACGGGAGGCCGGAGCCGGCCACCGCGGAAGGACTTTTGCGGCACTTGGTTTACCGGATGTCAGAGCTCACGGCCACAGCAGAACGTTTGTCCGACGAGATTCACGGGAGGCCGGAGCCCGCCACCGCGCAAGGATTTTTGCCGCACTCGATTTACCGGAGGTCGGAGTCCGCGGCCGCGACAGGGCCTTCACCCGACGAGGCGGATGAGCAACATGCGCGCCTGCGTCCGTCGTCCGCGTGATTTCTCTAGTGGATGAGCTGCGAGAGGTAAGCATCTGGTGAATGGATGGTCCGATCACCGTGCATGACAGGTGTAATTAATTCTTTGGATTGTGCACAGCTCGCTTTGAGTCGTACAAAAATTAGTCCAGGCAAATGTAGATCGATCCCTTGAGCGTCGCCGCCACAGAGCTGACGCTTGTAACTTGGATCTTGTAACACTTTCACATGTTTTGTTCAAGTATAAATAAATCTATAACAAATGTTCTGCAGCTCATTTTTTTTACTTCTTACTGTATGATTGGCTCGAGCGAAGGCCACTACCATCGTTTCATATATGCATTAGTCATAATTAAGGTTGTCAACTTTGCTAGATTGATCATACTAGATCAAAGCGCGCGCTACGCCGCGCCGGGCCGGTGACTGCAGCGTGGTTCAAGAATCTGTTTTTTTTCACATACACAAAAGCGTGGTTCAACGACTCATAGTGCAAGCATAGAGTACAGAAAAGAGACAACAACCGAACAAGTGAGTACATAAGATCAAAATGAGGAAACATTAAATATTCTTTGCGAAAATCGTGAGGCATACCTGTTGGCGCTTCTTTTCCTTTGCGCCTAGGGTTCTTGATGGGTAGATCAGAGAGAGAGAAGAGAGGAGAGGGAGAGGGTACCGTCCGATCCATTGGAGGAGGAGGTGGCCATGGCGCCAGTGGCGGTCGTCGAAGGGGAAGGCGGTGGCGGCGGCGCAGATCGGTGAGGGAGACCGCGGTGGTGCTTCCCGTCGCTTGAGCGCCACCCTCTCAGATCGGTTAGGGTTTGTAGGTGGGGTTTGTGGCGGCACGGTGAACTTCGTCGTGTGTGCCGCCCCGGCCCCCACCTCTTTTTTATATGACGCGACAGGCCCACCACCAATTGGTGGGCGCCCGATCGTATGCTGGTCAAAGGGTGGCATTTGGCCGTTGGGCCAAATGCCTGAGATCACTCTAACATTCTCCCCCTTGATCTCAATCTATACTTTATCTTTAATTACTTTTGACTTTACTCATTCCATGACAGATTAGTGTATAGAACATATCTCATCGTCACGGTCAATCGCCGATAGATTCAACAACTACAATACACTTCTCTGTCCTGAAATAGATACTTTAATCTTTTGGGCCATCTTTTAGTTCAGGAATCATAGGCTTTCCCTTAAACCCATGCCGGCTACATGTTCTCTGAACACGTTGGGTGGTAAGCCTTTAGTAAGCGGATCCGCTAATATCTTTGCGGTACTTATATGCTCAAGACTTATGATTTGATCCCGAACTTTATCTTTCACAACATAGTACTTTATGTCAATGTGTTTGGCAGCACCACTTGACTTATTGTTGTGAGCATACATTACTGCAGGTTCATTATCGCAGTACAACTTAAGTGGTCTATTGATGTCGTCAACCACTTTTAAACCGGGTATGAACTTCTTTAGCCAATTCACCTGCCCCGTAGCCTCATAACATGCTACAAACTCGGCATACATTGTGGACGATGTAGTGACGGTTTGCTTTGAGCTTTTCCACGATATAGCTCCTCCAGCGAGAGTGAACACATATCCGGATGTTGACTTTCTATCATCTCCGCATAATCGTAGTCCAGATACCCCACTATATGGAGTGAATCGATCTTCAGATGTCATCATGAGGTCTTTTGTTCCTTGCAAATAACGCAAGACTTTCTTTATCAATTTCCAATGTTCTATTCCGTGATTGCTCGAATCGCCAAGTAACCCGGTAACAAACGCTAAGTCGTATGCGACACACTTGAGCATACCGCAAGCTTCCGACACCAAGCATATGGAACCGATTTCATTTGATCGAGCTCAGATCGGTTCCTAGGGCATTGAAAATCCCCATATCTGCCGCCTTGACTATAGGTGCGGTGAAGGACTACATTTATGCATACAAAATTTCTTTAAGACTTTCTATGTATACCTTTGTGACATCCCAATATCCCCTTGTTTTATCCCTGAATTTCGATCCCTAGAACGAACGAAGCTTCACCAAGATCTTTCATATCAAAGTTTGAGGACAAAACTTCTTAGTCTCCAAGAGTGATCGACATCACTACTAGCCAAGAGGATATCATCCACATACGTGATTAGGAAGATAAACTTCCCATCTTTAAACTTTGCATAAACACGCTTGTCCTCTACATTCTCTTTAAACCCAAATTTTCTTATTATGATCACAAACTTCAAGTACCACTGTCTTGAAGCTTGCTTTAACCCATAAATCGATTTCTTTAGGCGGCATCCCATTCTTTCATTTCCTTCCATGACAAAACCTTTCGGTTGTGCCATGTAAACATTTTCCTCCAAATCCCCATTAAGAAATGTCGTCTTTACATCCATCTGATGTAACTCTAAATCATAATGTGCTACTAATGCCATTATGATCCTGAAGGAATATTTACATGAGACTGGAGAAAAGGTCTCATTGTAATCAATCCCTTCTCTTTGCGTAAAGCCTTTTGCCACAAGTCGCGCTTTGTATCTTTCTACATTCCCTTGGGAGTCAAGTTTTGTCTTGTAGACCCATTTACACCCTACTGTTTTGGCTCCTTTAGGAATATTTTCCAAGTCCCAGACTTTATTAGCCTTCATGGACCTCATTTCCTCTTCCATGGCCTCAAGCCATTTTGAAGAATTTTCGCTTCTCATGGCTTCTTCAAATGAGATGGGATCATCCTCCATTTGAAATTCCTCTCTATGATAAATCTGATAATCATCAGAAATAGCTGATCTTCTTATTCTTTGAGACCTCCTCGGGGCCTCCTCATTTGGTACATCTTCTGTTTGAGGCTGCTTTTGCTCCCCCTCATCTGTGGCAATGGGTTCTATAGGATCCTGAAGAACAGGTTCCTCATTCTCATTCATTGTTGCCACAGGAGGAACAATAATAGGTGCTGGCACCACAGTGTCTTGCACCGTCGGTGCAGCGACAGCAGGTAGTGTTAAGAATGGCTCTTGAATCATCGGAGTGGGCACATACACCCGCTTATCCTCAAGGTCAATCTCTCGAGCTACCATGCTCCCCCTCATCATTTCATCCTCTAAGAAGACAGCGTGTCTCGTTTCTACAAACCTTGTATATCTGTCTGGACAGTAGAAACGAAAACCTTTTGACTTTTCAGTAGCCAATGAAATGACAACTTCATGCTTTGGGATCAAGCTTCCCAAGGTTTGGGTTAAATACTTTAGCCTCAAGCAGACTCCCACACACGTAAGTGGTTTAGTGAGGAACTCTTCCCATCCACAACTCGCACGGTGTTTTGGGCACCGACTTACTAGGCACTCTGTTGAGAATATGAATGGCGGTTTTCAACGCCTCCATCCATAGACTCAATGGCAGTGTGGAATAGCTCATCATGCTTCGCACCATATCCATCAGAGTACGATTGCGTCTTTCAGCTACTCCATTTTGCTGAGGTTCGCCCGGTGTAGAATACTAGGCCACTATACCATTTTCCTGTAAAAACCTTGCAAAAGGTCCAGGAACTTGTCCATATGGGGTATGTCGACCGTAGTACTCCCCCCACGGTCAGATCGGGCTATCTTAATCTTTAAATCGTGTTGATTTTCAACTTCAGCCTTAAATATCTTGAATTTATCTAAGGCTTCATTTCTTTCTTTGATTGGATAAATATATCCATAACGGGAGTAATCATCCGTGAATGTTATGAACGAGTCATATCCATCCACACTTTTTACAGGAAAAGGACCACAAATGTCTGTGTGAATAATTTGTAGAATTCCTGTGCTTCTTTTGGCGTCTTTCTTAATTTTCTTTACATATTTTCCTTTAATGCAGGCTCTGCATTGTTCTAAGTCTGAGAGCTCTAATGGAGGAAGAATATCATTCTTAACTAGTCTTTCTATTCTCCCCCTCGAAATATGGCCTAAACGACAGTGCCATAATTTCGACGACGCATCTAGAGTTCTCTTTCGTTTCTTGTTTACATTCGTAGACGAGGATTCATTCACTTTCTCGCACGCGACGTTTCCATTATCACATACGACATTCACATCATCACATAATGATAACAAATAAAGCTCATTTTGTAAGATGGCAAGACCAACACATTCTTTATTAAACATTATTTCACACTTACCATTACCAAAATGACAATCATAACCATCATTGTCCAAACATGAAACACTAATCAAATTCCTCTGTAAAGAGGGAACATAAAGAACATCTTTAAGTAAAAGAGTGAAGCCATCAGCTAGCTCTAATGAAAGATCGCCAACGGCTTCAACTTCAGCTTGGACTCCATTTGCAACTTTAATGCATCTTTCTTTTCTTTGCGTATTCCTCGTCGAACGGAATCCTCAGATATTATTGGCAACATGAACAGTTGCACCTGAATCAATCCACCAAGTAGATTTTGAATATTGTACATACATGGACTCATTTATGAAGGTAATAATGTTCTCACCTTTCTTTGCCATTATCATCTTTAAGTAATCGGGACAGTTCTTATTGTAGTGTCCCATCTTCTTGCAGTGAAGACACCGATCTTTGTCTCATCGCAAACTTATTCTCGTTGAGGCCGATGGGCGAGGCTTTTCTCTTGTTCTTTGAGGAGAAGTTATTGTTGAAGTTCTTTTTCTTGTTGTCCTTCACATAGTTGATAGAACCACCATGTGAGGATTTAAATCTTTCCTCCTCTTGCACACACATAACTATGCACTTTTCTAAGTCCCATTTCTCGGGCTGCATATTGTAGTTGACAACAAAGGTGTCAAACTTTTACGCAAGGAAGCAAAATCAAATGAATAAGGAACTCATCCTTGATCGCCAAATCCATTGGTTTAAGCTTGGATGCCAAGTTGCTCATCCTTAGTATGTGTTCTCTTATGCCACCGCCACCACGGTGTACCTTTTCTCACAAGTCGCTTAATCACCGTGTGTAGCATATGTCTTTGAAGAGCCATGAACCGACTCTTTATTTTCTCAAGGTACTCGTGATGTTGTCACACTCTGCGATTGAGCCCACAATTGCGTGCTCAATTGTGTTCTTTATCACACCAAACATTTCTTGTTGGCAAGTGACTCACTTTTTATGATCAAGATCATATGCCATTTTATGGGAGCGTAGTCCTCTCGTCTGTCCGCTAAGCAAGACGCCTCATTTTCATCTCTCACCGTGCCACAGCTCGTGGGGACACGGTGTGGTGGCTACCAGTCCACCTCACCAAGATGAAAGCGAGTCAATCTTTTTCTTCCATTCACCGTAGTTATCTCCTTTGAGAACCGGATATCCTCGATGTAGCCCATCAAGGAGTATCCTCCAAAACACAATTCATATTCAAGTGAGAACATAACAAAGAAAATTATATGCCTTATTTCCAACGTTGGTCAAAAATACGACATACAATTAAATCAATTTTATCTATACATTAAATCTACATCACCGTTGGGCAAAATAGAAATAATGCATAAAATCATCAATTAAAATTATAATATTGTTATTATCATCGCTGGTCGAAAATAACAATATCATAAATTTCTGAAATTATATCTATTTTTCCAAAATTAAATTCTCCCGCTGGTTCAATTTAATAATGAAAATCAATCAACATTAACTTTTGTAGCGAAATCGTAATTATTCTAAAATAATTCATTATACGTACATTATATCGAATACATTTAATCTCTGAAAAAATTAACACGTTGGTGCAAAAAATTTACAGAGATTTGATTCAATTTTCATTCAAATTCAATCATAATTGCTTCTGAAAAAAAACATTAAATCTCTTTTATGTTTTTACTGTTCAAAATGGCCATTTGGCCCACGGCGGCCCGCTCGGCCAGCTCCCACGCGCGCGTGGCCCAGCCCAAAAAACTCTCATGCGGCCAGCTAGAGCTACGGCCGTCCGATCAGATCGGACGGCCGAGATGGAGCGCACGGTGGGGATATCACCCCCAAAACTAACCCTAGCCCAAAACAGCCGCAGCCTCTACGCGCAAAAAACGGATCGGAAGGCGGCGGGCGGGCGGCGTGATAAAGAAGACGAAATGGTGTCTGGCGGGTGCGGCGCGCGTGCTCACGCCACCCAACCATGGCGGCGGCGCGCGCGCCACCCGCTGGAAGAAGCGCAGCGGGCTCGCGACGGAGAGGAGCGAGCGGCGCCGACCCGCGCGCAGCAAGCCGAAGCGGCGGCGGCGCCCGCGCGCCGAGGGCTCCGCGGCGCGCGCGGTGCCACGCGGCAGCCAAGGCGTCGGCGGCGCGCCGCAGAGCAAGGCGGCGTCGGCGACAGCGATGAGCGCGCGGGCTCGCGAGCGCGGCGCCAACGGGAAAAGGCCGCGATCGGCAGCCGGCGCGCGGGCTCGTAAGACCGATCCTTTTCTCGCTCGATACCATTGTTGGCGCTTCTTTTCCTTTGCGCTGGGGTTCTTGATGGGTAGATCGAGAGAGAGAAGAGAGGAGAGGAGAGGGTACCGTCCGATGCGTTGGAGGAGGAGGTGGCCATGGCGCCAGTGGCGGTCGTCGAAGGAAGCGGTGGCGGCGGCGCAGACGGTGAGGAGACCGCGGTGGTGCTTCCGCCGCTGAGCGCCACCCTCTCAGATCGGTTAGGGTTTGTAGGTGGGGTTTGTGGCGGCACGGTGAACTTCGTCGTGTGTGCCGCCCCGGCCCCCACCTCTTTTTTATATGACGCTGGCGACAGGCCCACCACCACCATTACCGGGCGCCCGATCGTAGCGCGGTTAGTCAAAGGGTGGCATTTGGCCGTTGGGCCAAATGCCTGAGATCACTCTAACATTACCTGTATTCACAACGAAACATTACACAACAAAATGTGTGGTTCAATAATCTTGAGTCATACCTGTATTCACAAGACAACACGAAACAACAAAATGCATGATAAACAAGGAATATATGCAGCTAAAGGCTATAAAAGAGAGATGTGGAATTTGTAACGTTGTAATCTTCACACAAGGAAATGAGAATAACACACAAGGACACTACATCTTTTTCAGTATTATCTAGTGTAACCGCATCAATAATATAAAAGTTAAGCGCTATCTACACAAAATTCCAACCCTTGACAACTAAAATACCAATGATAAGAACAAAGGCAAGAGTGGTAGGTATCACCTGTAATTTGTTAAGATGGGACTGCAAGCACCATGAATAGCAAAAACCTGAAAGTTTTACTCGGCGAAAAATGGGAAAGTTTGGCAGTAAGAATTTTTTACAAGATTCTTTGTTGGACCAAAACAACAACTAGAGAGGGTGAATAAGAGCACTGTCTCTTTTTCACCTTGATTAGATTCAACATGATTTTCACTTCAATAGCTATAAGAGCTATGAAAATTAATATACAAGCATAACGGAAGACTTGTATTGAATCCAATCAACTCTCTAAATAAAACATACCAAAATCATCAAAAACTCAAGACAAAATGAGTTGGGCGGTCGGACCTCTCGGATAAACAGTAAAATCAGCCAGAACGCAAGATCACAAAAAGATCTAAGATTTGATCCACAACTCTAAACTATACGAAACTTGAAACAAACCTTCTCTAAGATGTTGAAACCTATTCCAGTCAAGGATCGTGAAGATCATTACCAAAGTTCAGATCTTTTTTAGTTTGAGTGAAGATTGCTTTAAAACTGAGTCAAAAACCAAAATATGATCTAAAAACTTACTCGTAGGTAAGAGATGATCAAGATGATCCTAGATGTATTCCCACATGTTACAGCAAGCAAGATACAGACCAGAAACCAAAGGATCACAGAAAGCCTCAAAATCATAAAAGAGAGAATAAGAATAAAAGAGACTCATCTTGAAGAAACTTGCTTGGATTGATTCAAATTGATGTTGGTTTACAGCCACTCCATTCTGGAGGATAAAAGCTCAACACTTGAGCACACAATCAATCCAACTCTCTAGAACCCTAACATCTCCACTTCCCTCCGTTCTCCCTAAAACCAAACTAGGGTTTCTCGTACCGGGGTTCACCAGTGCACGGCCAGCACCCTCCCCTATTTATAGTGGAGGCTAGCTTCTAGAGGAAGACATCTTAACGGGCACCCATTAAGCACACACACAAACTGGTTTCACTAACGCACGATGGCTCCCACTGAAACCATCATGACACTTGCACTGACTCCAGCGCCGCTTGATGCGACCCAACATACCGAACTACCACGCTGCTTGATCCATCCTGTCTGTAACAGCCCTAAGTTAGGGTTTGTTTTTCAAATGTAAATTATGAGGAGAAATAAAAACTTTTGTTATCTCATGAAGTCATTTGGAAGTTTTCCAAATTTTCCCTAAGCAATTTCCAATTCTTAGATTTAATTCTTGTGGATGATTGTTGTTGTCAACAAAATTATCAACCTCAAACTTGTGATCATCCTCTAGGAATATTTTTCCTATCATCTTGATCACCCTATCTACCTCTCTGAAAAATCTCACAATTTTTAGATTTTGTTTGCTATTTCAAATGGTCAAGTCAAACCAGTTTAGAAATCTGGTCAAACCTCTGGACAGCAGCTTGTGAATTTTCTTGGGAGAAATCTAGTGCATGAAAATTCCTGGAAACATTACACAAGGTTTTCCTCTGTCCCTGTGAGCTCCCATACAAATTTCAGAATTTTTGAAGCTCTGAAGCTATCTCTAAAAATTCCCCAAACTCTATCAGCCTTTTAAGCTCAAAATCAGTAAACACTATTCATTGGGTTCGAACCCGAGCCCGACTTCAGTTCCGACCGCACCGCTCGGTTCCTTCGCACCAACTAACGGCACCGCCCGAACCCAACCGTTGTCCACCGTCCGATGCGAATCGTGCGGCCCGCATGCGCTGATGCATTTGACCAGTCCGATTGCATCGCGAGATCTCGATCGTCCATCCTCGATCCAACGGTCGGCGCGATATTGATCGAGTTAAACCAACTCGCCACGCCGCACTGCACTTGGACCCGAGCCACCCCCTTCCTCTCGCCGGCAGCGGTCCCACTGCAGTTCTTTCTCCACGCTGGCGTGGCGCGCGCGCGCCAGCTTCGCCGCGCCGCTTCTCTCTCTCGCCGCTCTTCACCGCCGGTGCATGCATGCCGCCACGCCGCCTCGCCAGAACTCGCCGAGCTACCACCTCCACCTTGCCGCCTCCGCCTCCTCTTCTTAAGCCGCCGAGGGCTCCACCGCCGTTTGCTTTCTTCTCCTCTCGCCCATTTCCGCCACCGAGCCCGAAGTCGTGAGTGCCGCCGCCGCCTCCGAGCGCTCGCCGCTCCAACGATCTCCGAGCTCGGCCGATCGCGTCACGGCGTGTTCCGCATCCCGTGAAGTGAACCTCAAGAAATTCCGGTTTCATCGCTCGTGAGCCGCGCGCACTCCTTCTTCTCCAACTCCGCCGATTCCGCCTCTCCCGCGCGCGTCTTCTCGGGCGAGTTCCACCGATTCTCTCTCTGAGCATCGCTCGACTCCATCTTTCTTCCCGATCACTCACACGCCCTCGCTCACCTCGAGTCCCTCGCTGCCGTTGACCACCCGCGCCGCGCAGCCTCTCGCCGCCGGGCCATCTCCGGCAGCCACCGCACCTCGCGTATCCGGTGAGTTCTCGTGACCCATCGATGCTCATGCGCGCGCTAGTTTTCACCCTTTTCTTCTGGTCGCGAGCCGCCTTGTCACCTCCACGGCCGCCGCCGCTTCGTCGCCCGCCGCCACAAGATGCATCTCCGGTGCCTCGAGACCACCTTCGGCTTCGTGGTCCACCAAAGAACCCATTTTGGTCGCCACCTCGGCCGCGCCGCCACTCCTTCGCCGGCGGCAACTTCAGGTCCAGCGCCGGCCCGAGCCTCTCTGTTCTTCGGCCATTGTCTGTAATAACTCTACTGTTGTTACTTTCGGCTTGTAGCGTGATGTTTGGACTCTATGTTTGGAATGGAGTTGATGCATAATTTTTGTGGTGAGGTGTGTATACTGCTTTCTGGGAAGTATACATATCTCGAGGCTCAGTTTATTTGATTTGTGATGCTAGGACCAGGCGGTTGGTTAAGCATTACAAGCCAAATAAATTGAGGTCCTCACAAAGTTGGTATCAGAGCCATTCTGACTGTAGTAACCCAAGCATAGTCGTCCTTAGAATATTTTGGAAAAGCTTAATTTCAAAGTATGAAAAGGTTTATGAAAACCTAGGCAGATTCTCAGATTTTACTCCTTATCTATCTTAGCTTTCCACTCTCATCTTACTCTAATTTGAGTTTTAAAACTTGGTTTCTCTCTTTCCTTTCAAAAGATAGTTACTTGTCCGGTGGGATTAGCTTTAGGAGAACCATAGAAGATTAGCCTGATTAAAAATTTGTGGGAATGTAAGGGTAAAATGTGTTGTAAGTCTCTAAATGTATAAATTTTGTCAGTTGGCTTTGTGACTTGAAGTTTTGCGTTTATTTCGTGCTGTTTTAAACTGTTTTGATGATTTATCGATTCTCGCTCTCAGTCTGTCACTAACCTATCTTAGTGAAACAGGATGGTCAGGAGAACGCGTGGCAGTCAGCAGGCTGGTCATGATGAGGAGCTACCCCCTCCTTCGACCATGGCTGAGGTTCTCGCTTAGATCGAGCGAAACCGCATGGACCAGACGCGCATTTTGGAGGTTATTGCTAGGAATACCTTCACTCCTGTTGGTGCCTCCGGATCTGGAGGTGGCGGGCATCAGACTCGCGGGGGATTTGCAGAGTTCCTCCGTACGCAGCCGCCGACTTTCTCCCACTCTGAGGACCCTCTCGATGCGGATGATTGGCTGCGCATGGTTGAGCGAAAGCTCAACATAGCTCAGTGTCAGGCCCAGGAGAAGGCACTCTTCGCGTCCCACCAGCTTGAGGGCCCAGCACTCTCATGGTGGGAGAACTACCTCGCCATGCAGCCCGCGGGCCATGTGGTCTCGTGGGAGGAGTTCAGGTCAGCTTTTCGTCGGGCCCACATCCCTGATGGCCTGATGAAGCTGAAGAAGAAAGAATTCCTCGCGCTCAAGCAAGGGCGCAAATCTGTGACGGAGTACCTGTACGAGTTTAATCACTTGGCTCGTTATGCTCCGGGGGAGGTGGCCTCAGATGAGGCTAAGCAGGAGAAGTTTATGGATGGCTTGTCCGAGGAGCTGCAGGACAGGCTGTCTATTGTGGACTTCCCCGACTTTTAGGCTTTGGTTGATAAGGCCATTGTTGCTGAGCACAAGGCAAAGGCGCTGGGTGAGTCCCGCAAGCGCAAATGGGAGGCCCATCGACCGCACAAAGCGGCCTCATTCGTCCCTGGCCGACCGGCACCGAGGCCCGTTCTTTTGCTCCACCAAAGACCGAGGCCATCGCGCGGTTCGCCCACCGCAGCCGTGTTTGACCACGCGCGCCGCGATCCAAGACGGGTGGCCTCGCAATCCGGCGGCCGATGTTACTTGTTTCACGCCACAACAAGGGCCACTACGCCAACGCTGCCCTCGAATGTTGCAGAGCCCTCGCCCTAATGGAGGACGCGGCAGGGAGTGGTCACCCACCGACGTAAGATGATCCGAAGACCGAGTGCGAGCGCGTCGAGTCAACCATCTTTCAGCTGAGGAGGCTCAGGAGGCGCCAGATGTCGTGATGGGTACACTTCTTGTCAATTATCGTCCGGCTGTAGTATTATTTGATTCTGGAGCATCGTATTCTTTTATTTCAAGATCATTTGCTGCTGCTAGCGGTCTTCACTGTGTTCCTTTGGGAGTTCCTTTGCTCATTCGCTCTCCGGGGTCGAAAATGAGAGCTGATTTACAATGTCGGGATGTTCCTATCGAAGTCAAAGGAGTGGGATTCTTGGCAAATCTCATCCTGCTCAACTCAGCGAGCCTGGATGTAATTCTTGGCATGGATTGGTTATCCCCACACTTGGGACAGATCGATTGTGCCAAGAAGATGGTTTTTCTCACCAACCTTTATGGCGAACAGGTTGGCTTTTCCCCGCAGCTGCAAGGGTCACACCTTTGTGCACTTGTAGCAAAGCCAGCTTTGAAGATTCAGGAGGTTCCCACCGTTTGTGATTTTGAGGATGTTTTTCCGATGATTTACAGGATGCCTCCGGTTCGAGATCCTGAGTTTGTCATTGAGTTGCTACCGGCATCGCCCCTATCTCAAGGCGCCAGACGGATGCCTCCCAATGAGCTAGAAGAATTGAAGAAGCAGCTTGGTGAGCTCCAAGCAAAGGGTTTCATCCGTCCCAGTTCATCTCCTTGGGGTTGTCCGGTGATCTTTGTGAAAAAGAAGGACAAGACTTTGCGCATGTGTGTTGATTACCGTCCGCTCAATGAGGTGACGGTGAAGAACAAATATCCTTTGTCTCGCATTGATGATCTTTTGACCGGCTTGTCCGAGCTCATGTGTTCTCTAAGATTGATCTGAGATTGGGATATCATCAAGTCCGGATCAGGGCTGAAGATATTCCGAAGACGGCTTTCACTACTCGTTACGGTCTTTACGAGTATACCGTCATGTCTTTCGGCTTAACCAATGCTCCAGCATATTTCATGAACCTCATGAACTCGGTATTCATGGAATATTTGGATAAGTTCGTGGTGGTTTTCATTGATGATATTCTTATCTATTCCAAGACTGAAGAAGAGCATGCTGAGCATCTGAAGATTGTTTTGGGCAAGTTGCGGGAGCATCAGCTATATGCGAAGTTCAGCAAATGCGAGTTCTGGTTGAAGGAAGTGGCATTCTTGGGCCATGTTCTTTCACCGAGGCGAGTCGTGGATCCCCGCAAGGTCACGATGTTCTATCTTGGGGTCACCAAGTCGATCACCGATGTGCGGAGTTTTCTCGGTTTAGCGGGCTACTACCGCCGCTTTATCGAGAACTTCTCTAAGATCGCAAAGCCGATGACTGAATTGCTCAAGAAGGACAAGAAATTTGTATGGTCCTCTGCTTGTGATGCGAGTTTTCAGGAACTCAAACAGCGATTGACTTCAGCTCCAGTTCTTACTCTTCCTGATGTCCACAAGAGCTTCGATATCTATTGCGATGCCTCTCGCCGGGACTCTACCGTGTTCTTATGCAGGAAGGCAAAGCTGTGGCCTATGCATCAAGGCAGCTGAGGCCTCATGAGCTCAACTATCCTACCCATGATTTAGAGTTGGCTGCTGTGGTGCATGCACTCAAGATTTGGCGGCATTATCTGATCGGTAATCATTCGTGAGGTGTATTCGATCACAAGAGCTTGAAATACTGCTCACCCACCGGATCTGAACCTCGTGCAAAGGAGATGGCTGGAATTGATCAAAGATTATGACATGGGTATTCAGATCACCGCAAGGCCAATGTGGTTGCCGATGCACTTAGCCGAAAGGTGTCTTGCAATACTTTGATGGTCCAAGAGCAAGAACTCGCACTTCTTGCGAATTTCAGCGCCTCAACTTGGGTTTGGTTGAGCATGGTTCCTCGCCGCCTTAGTTGTGCAACCAACCTTGGTGGATCAAATCAAGTCAAGACAAAGAATCGATGTTGGTGTGGGTAAAATCAAGCGAATATCAAGAATGGATCACCAAGTGCTTCACGTAAGATGAGCATGGTGTTGTGTGGTTTGGGGCGCCTCGTGGTTCCAAAGGTTCGGAGTGCATGGATTTGATTCTCCATGAGGCCCATGATTCGTCTTTGTCCATCCATCCCGGGGCCACCAAAATGTATCAAGATCTGCGTCAGAGATTCTGGTGGACTCGCATGAAGCGCGAGATTACCAGGTTCGTTGCCAGATGCGATGTATGTTGTCGTGTCAAGGCCGAGCATCAGCGTCCAGCGGGTCTTCTTCAGCCCTTACCTATACCAGAGTGGAAGTGGGATTCTGTGGGCATAGATTTCATCACTGGTCTGCCCCCGTGCTTCTTTGGGGAAGGATGCTATCTGGGTGGTTATTGACCGGTTGACAAAGGTAGCACACTTTTTGCCAGTCCGTACCACCCTTAGTGTTAGTAACTTGGCGGATCTCTATATCTCCCGCATTGTGAGCTTGCATGGTGTGCCACGAACGATTGTGTCAGATCGTGGCTCTCTTTTCACTTCTCGGCTTTGGCACAGTTTACAGGAGGCTATGGGGACCCGTCTTTCGTTCAGCTCAGCTTATCATCCTCAGACTGATGGTCAGACGGAGCGAGTCAACCAAGTTCTAGAAGATATGCTCCGTGCTTGTGTTCTTTCCTATGGGAAGAATTGGGAGAAGTGCCTACCTCTTGCCGAGTTCTCCTACAACAACAGCTTCCAGGCTAGTCTCGGTATGGCACCATTTGAGGCTTTGTATGGGAGACGATGCAGAACCCCATTGAACCGGTCGAATCGAGAGAGCGGTTCTTTGGCCCTGATTCCATCAATGATTTGAAAGTCAAGTGCGATTGATTCGTGAGCACTTGCGCGTAGCTCGATCGAGCAAAAGAGCTATGCAGATCGGCGTCGTCATGAGCTGAGTTTCCAGCACAATGACTTTGTGTATCTCAAAGTCTCACCTTTAAAGGGTCATCGTCGTTTGGTGTCAAGGGCAACCGCTCCTCGATATGTCGCCGTACGCATCATCAAGAAAGTGGGAGCTGTTGCATACAAGTTAGAATTGCCAGCTACACTCGAAGGAGTGCACGGTGTTTTCCATGTATCGCAATTGAATAAGTGCCTCCGTGTTCCAGTTGAGGAAACACCATTGGAAAATATCGATGTGCAGGAAGATCCGTCTTATCGTGAGCGCCCATTCGTATCCTCAAGAAGTCAACGCGAACGAGGAACCGTGTGATCAAGTTTCTTAAAGTTCGGTGGTCGAACCACTCGAGGACGAAGCCACTTGGGAGCGGGAGGATCGTCTCCGCTGCACTACCCATCCTTCTTCTCCCAGATTGATCGAATCTGGGCGAGATTCTGTAAGGGGGAGATTTGTAATGCCCTAAGTTAGGGTTTGTTTTTCAAATGTAAATTATGAGGAGAAATAAAAACTTTTGTTATCTCATGAAGTCATTTGGAAGTTTTCCAAATTTTCCCTAAGCAATTTCCAATTCTTAGATTTAATTCTTGTGGATGATTGTTGTTGTCAACAAAATTATCAACCTCAAACTTGTGATCATCCTCTAGGAATATTTTTCCTATCATCTTGATCACCCTATCTACCTCTCTGAAAAATCTCACAATTTTTAGATTTTGTTTGCTATTTCAAATGGTCAAGTCAAACCAGTTTAGAAATCTGGTCAAACCTCTGGACAGCAGCTTGTGAATTTTCTTGGGAGAAATCTAGTGCATGAAAATTCCTGGAAACATTACACAAGGTTTTAGTCTATCCCTGTGAGCTCCCATAAAAATTTCAGAATTTTTGAAGCTCTGAAGCTATCTCTAAAAATTCCCCAAACTCTATCAGCCTTTTTAAGCTCGAAATCAGTAAACACTATTCATCGGGTTCGAACCCGAGCCCGACTTCAGTTCCGACCGCACCGCTCGGTTCCGTCGCACCAACTAACGGCACCGCCCGAACCCAACCGTTGTCCACCGTCCGATGCGAATCGTGCGGCCCGCGTGCGCTGATGCATTTGACCAGTCCGATTGCATCGCGAGATCTCGACCGTCCATCCTCGATCCAACGGTCGGCGCGATATTGATCGAGTTAAACCAACTCGCCACGCCGCACTGCACTTGGACCCGAGCCACCCCTTCCTCTCGCCGACAGCGGTCCCACTGCAGTTCTTTCTCCACGCGGCGCGCGCGCGCTCGCTTCGCCGCTTCGCGCCTTCTCTCGCGCGCCGCTCTTCACCGCCCCGGTGCATGCATGCCGCCACGTCGCCTCGCCGGTAACTTCGCCGAGCTACCACCTCCACCTTGCTGCCTCCGCCCTCCTCTTCTTAAGCCGTCGAGGGCTCCACCTGCCCCGTTTTCTTTCTTCTCCTCTGTCCATTTCCGCCACCGAGCTCCAGAAGTCGTGAGTGCCGCCTCGCCACCTCCGAGCGTTCCGGCTGCTCCGACGATCTCCGAGCTCGGCCGATCGCGTCACGGCGTGTTCCGCATCCCCAGGAAGTGAACCCCTCAAGAAATTCCGGGTTTCATCGCCTGTGGAGCTACGCGCACTCCTTCTTCTCCAACTCGCCGACCCGCCTCTCCGCGCGCGTCTTCTGGCGAGTTCCACTCGATTCCTCTCGGTGAGCATTGCTCGACTCCATCTTTCTTCCCGATCACTCACACTCTCCCTCGCTCACCTCAGTCCATCGTGCCGTTGACCACCCGCGCCGCCAGAGCCTCTCGTCGCGGGCCATCTCCGCAGCGACCACCGCACCTCGCGTCATCCGGTGAGTTCTCGTGACCCACTGATGCTCATGCGCGCGCTAGTTTTCACCCTTTTCTTCTCGGTCGCAGTCGCCCCTTGTCACCTCCACGGCCGGCCGCCGCGCTTCGTCGCCCCGCCGCCACAGTGCATCTCCGGCTGCCTCGAGACCACCTTCAGCTTCAGTGGTCCACCAGCAACCCATTTTGGTCGTCACCTCGACCGCGCCGCCACTCCTTCGCCGGCGGCAACTTCAGGTCCAGCGCCGGCCCGAGCCTCTCTGTTCTTCGGCCATTGTCTGTAATAACTCTACTGTTGTTACTTTCGGCTTGTAGCGTGATGTTTGGACTCTATGTTTGAAATGGAGTTGATGCATAATTTTTGTGGTGAGGTGTGTATACTGCTTTCTGGGAAGTATACATATCTCGAGGCTCAGTTTATTTGATTTGTGATGCTAGGACCAGGCGGTTGGTTAAGCATTACAAGCCAAATAAATTGGGGTCCTCACATTGTCGTACCGAACTATCGCGCTGCTTGATGTGACCCGTCGCACAGAATTGTCACGCCACTTGATGTGACCCATCGCACAGAACGGCTACGCTCAGTCATCATTGTCCATTTTGCACCATACTTGAGTCCAACCATCTCACCCGGTATCCATGATTGTTCTAGACCTTGGTTCTCCTAACCAAGTCTCGATCCTTCTCACCGTTAACCATAGTTGACCACAAAGCCACCTTCACAAGAATAAACAAAGAAATCGATTTCAGGAATAAATTCTTCGCAACTTGACTCGCGTTAGTTAAAACATGCATCATGCAAAACATGCATCCACGACCACTGTCTACAACAACTCAGTACTCGATGAACAGTACTCAAGATGAACAGAACTCGGAGCAACAGTACTTGTAACTTTCGACCGCTCGGTACTCGACTTGTAGCTACAGTACTCGAAGATTTCAACCACTCAGCACTCGTAGCTACAGTACTCATAGCTTTCGACCACTCGATACTCGTAGCTGTAGAACTCGAAGATTTCGAGCACTCTGCACTCATAACTATAGCACTCGCAGCTTTCGACCACTCGATACTCGTAGTTGCAGTACTCGAAGATTTCGACCACTCTGCAAGCTACAGTACTCGATGAACAGTACTCAAAGATTCGATCACTCGGTATTCATATCTACAATAGTCGGCACTCGTTGCTACAGTACTCAAAAACTACAGTACCCCCCCCCCCCGAGCTATAGTACTCAAAGTTTTCGACCACTCAACACTCGGTTGCGGTCAAGCCGATATTCCTGAACTCTGCAGAAAATGAGTGATTCGATAAACCTCCATTGCCAATTGTATCATCATCCTAAGATCATGAGCATATCCCCATGATTTTCACATTCTTTTAGTAAAACATAACAAGGAAGTAAACTAAAGATGGAAACATTACCTGCACTCTCCATATATAACACTTGGAGTTTCCTGAAGTGCCGGCATACATATAGACATGACAACATTATACAGGGCACTTGGACTTCACTCATTCCTTGAATATATGTGCCACTATGTAAGCATCAGGAATGAAAAATTTAGCAAAAATCAGAGTGTTTCGTATGCAATAATTTTAGGATTACTACATGTAGTACAGGGATCGCGAATGAAGTGTTAACGTCTAATTAGCAGTATCGTCGGAGGCTAATTCTAAACAGTTAATAAGGCAGGACTTGTATAGCATAAGGATGCGACTAGAGCTCGGACGTACGGTCCGAGTGCTAGCGCCGTACGCCTGACCTCCAGGATCCAACATGGGTGTGTGCTAGATGGAACAAAAAATGAAGTCATTTGCAACATTTTTTCACTCATTGCAACATATCAAAAAAGTCATACACAACATTTCAGATATCTCAAAAAATTAAGAACATGTGCTACAAAAATGAAGAACCCGACGCATACATCGAATGCTCAAAAAGGGCACAACATGTGAGATTAGCTTCTCTCATTGCAACATTATTTTCAATTGTTGCAACAAAAAAATTCAACGGCCGCAACAAAAAAAATCAATGGTTGCAACAAAAAAAATCGATATTCGCAACATTCTCAGATGCAACATCCTGCTTCGACAAAAAGATCAGCTTCCTCAATCCCCGCAAAACCCGGGGGGTCCAGAAGGGCTGATCCCAAGCGTCCCTGATGAAGGAGGTGGAGGAGTTGGATGAGGGGTCGGAGGCGTAGAGGCCCTCGCTGCCGCCATGGAAGAAGGAGTTGGCGCGTGGGGCGAAGCCGCCGTCGGAGTACTCGTGGAAAATTGCAACATCGTCGTGAAACGTATGCAATATTTTTTTCCTATAGATGCAACATTTAATTCCTACCGATGCAACATTTCATCAAAATATGAAAATCAATAAAAGGGGAGAGGGGAACCGAGCCATAGGCTAGCCCGAGCGACCAAAGGCCGAGCCAAGCCGGGGTGGCGCCGGCAGGGGGAGGAGGCCAGAGGGAGCGGGCCAGTGCGACGGCACTAGGGGAGGAGGAGGCGCCAGGGAGGGTGGCGACACCGCCGGTCTGGGCGATGGGCCAGGTGTAGGCTACGCCGAGGGAGTCGAGATCGGCGCGCACCAGCGTGCTGGTGCGGTCCTCCTGGAAGGCGAGCTCCGGGTCCTTGTGGATGTAGCGCCGCAGGCCGCGCAGCCACCCCACGAACTCAGGCGTGCCCCAGGGTCCCTGGTCTTCTTTATTCTTTCCCTCTCTAGGCTGCACCTCCCCTACATGAGATCGAGGAGATCGAGGAGGTGTGAGAGCCAGCAGAGAGGTAGGTGGTAGCTAGGAGTGGTTTGTTTGACGGGAGAAGAGGAAGACGTGAATGAGTAGCAGGTGTAAATGGTGTGGTTGGGAGTGATGGGAAGTTAGGTGGGAGGATAAGAGCGTCGGATGTGAAGTCGGAAGGTCCATTCGCGTTGTGAGTTGTGAGCGGTAGTGTCCGATCCGCTCCCCCGCATCGGACGCACAGCTCTTATTGTTTCCCATAGCATAAACGTCTAATTAGTAGCCATGCAGTAAGAATTTTTAGTCTGTTTTGTAGGCAACCATTTCTGTTAAAGCAATCTATAGCATGCAAGGTACACGTCACTAACCTTGTTCAAGTAAGAAAACTAGGTGTAAGAAAATTAGGGTAATGTGCAGATACCTTTCCCCTGATTGGATAACGAAAACTGTGAATCTATTACCTAAAAAATTCTATGTATGTTTTAGAAAGATATATAATTGAGCTAATTCTAAAAAAAAAATTGTTGCAGGAAAAAGCAATATAATCATAAGCACTGTTGAGAGAGACATACTCAAGCAAAAGTATCACCTTCCAAAAGCAGAGATAACACAACATAGAATGCATAAAAATCTTATAATATCATCTTTCATGCCATTTTAATTCTTCTATTTAGCATCTTGCTAACTAATATGCCCTAAGGTGTAAATGTGTGATGGTCTCAAGGAAAATCCTTTTGGCAATCTTATCAGATTCAAGACATTTTCTTGGCATCTTGCTAACTAAGATCTCCTGAGGTGCAAATGTGTGATAGTTTGTAGAAGAATTTTTTTTGTTCTAGAGGAAAACAAAAGAGTCTAAGAAACCTTGAACAATATGTGCCCAAGAGATAGGGTAATTTACCTCAAACAAAAACAATTGGACAGGGGCAGTGAGGAGCACAGATGGAAGAAACCCTCAAGTACAAATGTGGCCACAAGAATGAATTGGCAGCACACTGCAAAGCATCAGGACGAAATCATTAGGAAAAAATAAGAACCACGGCAAGAAATTGACAAGCACAAATGCTAAACCTTCGCATAAAGTTCAAAGTGTTAGGCATGCAGAATGGACTGCAAACCAAATCGAAAAGAAATCAGGAGCTTCAGAAATCAGGAGCCGCAAAGATTACTGCCTTCAAGAAAACCCAAAGAAAATAAAACTACGAAACTCATAAATTAGGAGCTTCAGAGATTATTGTCCCCGGGATTTCCTTCACGCAGCGCGGAGTGTCCCCGGCCTTTCCTTCACGCAGTGCGATGCGTTCTATGCCTTCAGTTATAGCGCGTCTCGTGTTTACACCTTGCTTCGGTTCGACGCATTGGTGCTTGCTTCAGTTCTTTGGAGACAGCTCACGCGCATAACCATACAACTACGAAATGCATAAATTAGAATGCAAAATAGAAACATGTGTGGTGGGCAATCGAAAATCACATCACCTTGAGCTAGTTGATTAACAAGTCGAAGTGAAGGTGGACGCCGCGGAGCAGCTCCTGGACGGACTTGTCACTCTAGCAAGGGATGCTTGTGGCCTCAGAGATGTGGGAGCCGACCTTGGGGAGACTGCGGCGGCGACGTGACCTAGGCCGATCTAGGGTTCAACTAGGCAACCAAGCGGCAACCTGGGGACAGCAATGGTAGCAAGGAAGGCGACAGGAGGGAGTGACGGGGAGAAAATGCGGAGAGGGGAGAAGGACTGAGGGGCGGATCCACGGCAGTAGTGGCGGTCAGGCCAAGGAAGTGAATGGGAGGGAGAGAGGGCCGACGCGAGCGAAGGGGAGGAGGGCAGAGTGGGGCAGGCAGGTGGCGGGGTGGAACGGGCGAAGGCCAAGGGGAGAGAAGCCACCGTGGGGGCAGCGCAAGCAGACATCATCGGGGAGGAATCGGGGGAGGGGCAGCTGGTGTCGGAGGGGGAGATGGTGCGAAGAGGGGAGCAGACGGCAACAGGGTAGGGTAAGAGGAGAGGGCATCATGGGTGGTGGGGAGGAGGGAGCGGCGCGGTCCAAGGGGAGGAGGGGACGTCACGGGCACCGCGGAGGAGTGGTGGCACTGGGAAGAGGAGCGACAACGGGGAGGGAGCGATTGGAGGGGGGAGGGGAACGACCGAGAAGAGTCGGAAGTGCTAGACAAACCTTTTGCCTTCCATGCATGGCGCCTTGGCTTCCTACATGTATGACGCTTTCTCTTCCAAGGGATCACACGTTCACATGGATCACGCGTTCACATGATAGCTGTAATATATATATATATATATATATATATATATATATATATATATATATATGTGTGTGTGTGTGTGTGTGTGTGTGTGTGTGTGTGTGTGTGTGTGTGTGTGTAACTCATGAACTCGATTTTAATCATAAAAGATAGCGTAACTTTCCTCGCTCACATGGTATCAGAGGTATTTGCATCCTGCAACCACCGCTTCCGCTAAAACATAGCTACTGCTACACATCATCCACCCAAGATCATGGCCGACGACGACGCTACTGCATGCCGACACGAGGAGGAGGCTGCCTGTGAATGTAAGGAGGCCGATGCACGTCAGCACGCAGAGGCTGAGGCCCGTGCTCCCGATGAGGAGGCTGCCCGTTTGCACCAGGAGGGTGACGCCCATGAAGAGGAACTTCACCGCGTGATGCTCCTCCACGAGGCCACCGCCATCGCCAACCTGCATGCACAGGCCGTCGCCGTCCAGAACATCCGGGCCCTTGTGCTCGTGGTTCTCGATCTCGCCACCCCCAACTACAGAAAGTGGCACGGCCATTTTCTCACCACCCTCGACAAGTACTCACTCTCCGACCACGTCCTCACTGACACCGTTCGCGTCGACTCCGCCGACTGGTGCCGGATGGACTGTGTCGTTTGTGAGTGGCTTTACGACACCATCTCCCCCGATCTCGTCGAGATCGTCATAGCGCCCCGCACCACCGCACGGCTCGTGTGGCTCGGCCTGGAAAAGCAATTCGTCGGCAATCGAGAGACGCGGGCCCTCATCCTCGACGCCGAGTTTCGCTCCTTTGTCCAAGGAGATCTCAACATCACTGAATATTGCAGGAAGTTGAAGAGCATGGCTGATGCCCTCGGGGATCTCGATGAGCCTGTCGTTGACCGAACGCTCGTTCTCGTCGTCTTGCGCGGTTTGAACGACAAGTTCGTGTACATGGCGGCCCTCCTCAAGCGCCAGTGGCCGTTCCCCACCTTCCTCGAGGTTCGATCCGATCTCCTCCTCGAGGAGATGACCATGGCCTCGCGCCCATCGGGACCGTCCACCGCCTTCCTCGCCACTTAAGCCACGACAGGCCAATCAAGCAAGCCCCTCGGTGGCGTCACTAGCGGTGGCCCAAACAGCGCCACCCGCCCATCAACCCACAACGGGGCGGGTCCGGCAGCTCCAACCGGCGTCGCTGCCGCGGCAAGAATGGAGGCAACTACAACGGCAATGGGGGTGGCCCTGGCTGGCCCTCCAACCGGCTGCGTGATCCATGGACGGGGACCATTCAGATGTGGTCCGGTCCCCACCCTGGCGGCCAACCCGGGCGACTTCAGGGGGCACAGCAAGGGCAGCTGCAGGGCGCGCAGTACCAGCAGCAACCACGCCCCAGAATCCCCTCACAGGCGTTCTTCGCAGGACCACCTCCTGACCTCTTCTTCACGCCGCCAAAACTAGCCTACCCGCCCTGCAGGCGCCTGCAGACACTTTCTCTTCCAAGGGATTACGCGTTCACATGGATCACGCGTTCACATGATAGCTGTAACCTATATATATGTGTAACTCATGAACTCTGGTTTTAATCATAAAAAGATAGCGCAATTTTCCTCGCTCACAGGGAGGGCTCGCTACAGGTGGAGAGAGCGATAGAAGAAAGGAGGAGAGGCGCCGGCTGGCGATAACCCAACACGCGAAAGCAGCGCTGCGTGAAGGAAAACCTGAGGACAAGCGTCGGCACACGATTGGGAGAAAACACCCGTGAATCGTGGGGAGAGCGTGATTTCTAGGCACGGTAAGGAGCTTGATATATTCATTTCTATACATCGGCGAACATGCATTACATGCGTCGGTGGGAGCTGTTGCTGTAGTTGATATGCATGCGTCGGTGGGAGCTGTTGCTGTAGTTGATAGTTCCAAACATGAACACGACTGTGCGATCTGTTAGTTTGTCGATCGATCGAGGCTATGTAGATGAGCAGTACCCACAGTGCACTGCCTTGTAATTTACTGAGAATACCCATGGATTCTTGGCCGGCCCATTGCCTTCTGCGATGCTGCAATTTAATTCTTAGTTCCCTTTTGTTTTTCTTAGCTCCTTTTGGTAAGGTGCATGTATGATCCCATGTTATGGTTGCCTTTCTCAACATGACCATATGGATTTCAGTAGATAGAAGTGCCAGTCAGGTGATCGAGCTGTGCTGTTCCTCTACAGTCACAAGAAGACTGTTTGTGTGATACACAGCACAACAGTGCTCGCTGCACACTCTTGATTAGATGGCTTCAGGATTCAGGAATCATCGTCGTCTTCCCGGAAAAAGTAGATCAACAGAAGAGAAGAACATGGCGAAGAGCTCGGTTGCATGATTGCTCCGACAGGAAAGTGCCCCCCTTTTGCATGCACACTCCCTTTGACGACCGCGACAGCCTAACAGATTACAGAGATGCATGCATGAAAGGCACTGCACGCTAAGCTTGCTTCATTCATCAATCATGCCTGCGTTTCGTTTCAAGATCTGGGATCTCATCTCTCTCGCAGTCGCAGTTGGTACCACTCTGCTGTCACGTACGCATGGATAGCGGCAAGCGAGCGTGCACAATCGGTCGCAATGCAACAGCAGCTAGGGGACAAGTCATTCATGTGACCCGTCGAGAAGAGGGAAACATAAAGCAGCGTCGGCGCATGCAGTTCACTGTGTACTGGGAAGGTTGAACACTGCTCTTGATCTTCACTGCACTTGCACAGTCGATTCAGACAATTCAGTAATGTTTTGGTTGCATACTGTAGACTCATACACGTACTATTGCAGGTCTACAGTCGTGGAGGATAGGCTTTGTCGACAGATGCATCCTGTGAAGTCTGAAGCCTTGAATTTGCACTGTCCTACATGTGTCATGGACTCATGGTCGCATGGTGTGTGAAATAGCAACCGATGCGCATACAAATACTGCAACACCAAACTTGCCACAGAAGTTTTTAATGCTTATAGCAGAAGCATATTTGCGTTTTCAGACTAAGAACAACAGTTCATGATAGTGATATGTTTGATTGTTTCCAAAAACTAATTTATATGTTTGATAAGGATTGATACCTGAAGTCATGAACACAGATTAACGAGGAGATGGCATGCATCTTTTTTTCCCCATTGCTCATAGAACAGCATCTTGTCGATAATATTGTACTACATCTCATCATTTAGGATAGCCATATAAACGTACGACAAGATCTTAGGACAGCGACAAAACGTTATTTGTAACCAGTACACGCTAACAGTTTGTCATATTTTACAAGCAACACAACTTTGCTGTTGTGTACCAGGTTACAGAGGAAGGAAATAAAAAAGAACAAAAATACACTAGCTATTAGCGATTTTTTTCTCTTCCTTTATCTATGTTTAATTTTGCTTTCAAGATAAGAGCAACTGGAAACCAATGTGAGGTTAGCAAAAAGATTCCAATCGCTGCGTGATATTGATAGGGTATCCTTTGAGAGTTCGGGTGGTGGGAAAGAAGACAAGCCTATCTTCCTCAGCTGCTTCCCAGCTGCAAATTCATTGGTCAAGATGCACCATGGAATCAGAGTGGCGTCCAGTTTGGAACACGCAGATTGAATTTTCATTTGTAGATTATCTAGACCGTAACGGCTAGCAAATAGTGTAGAAACTTGAAAGACAAAGATGGCTTACCTAAAGCGCGTCACAAAATGATGGAGGAAAACAGATATGACAACCCGAGCAAGCTCATAGCCAGGGCACAACCGAGGTCCACCTCCAAAGGGAGTAAATAAATTGGTCCCTACCGCATTCTGAAGTTTATTGTTGCTCTGCACAACAACAAATTAGTACATACCATAAAACAGGTTGCTTCTGCATGCATTTACTTTACTTCTCTAAGCTGAGACATTACAGAATAAGTAGGCCAGTAGCAATCTAAAAACTAAAAGGTACCTGCCATCTCCAAGGGTCAAACGTCCGGGCATTCTCATAGTGTTCGTTACTAAGGTGCACAGCTCGGAATGAAGCAAAAATTTTGCAGCCCTTCGGAATAGTGTAGCCTAATGAGTAAAAGCAAATGTTACACATGAATGAGTGTTCCTGGTTAAAAGGTTCTGAAAACTTGAGTGTGGTTTCTATTGAAATACCTTTAAAATGAATATCAGTGTTTGCTCGCCTGAATACCCCACTAATAATGTTAGCCACACGAAGTGTCTCATTTATCACCTGCAGAAATGTTATCCCTTCAATTAATTATGAAATGCATTTTATAATACTACAAATGTTAATCTCACTGTGCTCAAATGTTCCTTTTAAGAAATGCATTTTATAATACTACAATGCGGTGCCGTGTTTTTGACATGGCATAGAAACCAACTTTAGGAACATAGGGGCTTTGGAATCATTACACATTGGGTGAATGCCATTGACTTGTAATCGCTCCACTCTAACGGTTGGTTTTTGCCTTTCATGTCTCTGATATTGTTGTGCTCTTTCTGTAAAATCAGCAAGACATCTGGATCAATTGCACTTGTAGTGAAGTAGAATATCACTTGAAGCAATGACGTAAAATCTTATGGCTTAATTTACTGAAAACAATAGTTGTAGAAGAGGTTCAGAGATACAGACCCGCTACGATGTTCCTGCTAATAATTCTTACTTTGGCTGCGTGTAGAAGAGGTTTGGTAGCTTTGGACTCATCACACAAAGAAAATGGGAAGAAAGAAGAACATTTCTATGCATACACCATGGGCAAACATGTTCTTGGAAGAAGTCAGTAGGGGTTGTGTTCTTAGGCTCGTAGCTGATTCATTCTTAAGACTACAAGCAGATATAGAATTAGTCAACATCACCTTGGTCCCAAACCAGCATGCTCGTTTAAACAGTAATCTTGCAATGAACAAACTGTTATCTGAATTGACAAGGCTGTACTCGAACTCGACCTAAAACAAGCCGGCTAATTTTTTTTTGGACAAGAGTTGATGTAAGAAAGGTTTACCTAATCTGACCCCCAATTATAACGACACATTATGAAATTGGTTGACATATCTTCCCAATGTCAGGCCTACCTGACAGTACCTACTACCACACGTGCACAAAAATTGACAATTACCAAACAAATTCCAATTATACATACCTTGAGCTGTGCCAGCGCAGCCGGCGTCTCGGTGAGGAACTTCACGGCGAGCGTCATGAGGACGGACGTCGTCTCGTACCCAGCCACCAGCAGAGACAGGCAGAAATCCACCATCTCCTCCTCGGAGAAGCACCCATCCTCCGCTTCAAGAAGCTCCTCCACCATGTCCTTCTTCTCCCTCTTCTCCTCAATCTCTCCCTTCACTCCACTTTCCTCCCCTCTTTCTTCCATCCTCTTTCTTATCACCTCCCGCAGAGCCCCAGCCACCTTCTTTCTCGCCTAAATCAAATATAATAATACAACTTTATGGGCAACAGCACACACCAATTCGCCACAAGGGAAACGCAATGTGCATAGGGAAAAAATGGAGGAAGGCAAAAGGACGAGCACCTTGAGGGCCTGGCCGTAGGTGGTGAAGGGGAGGAGGGAGGCGAAAGGGAAGGGGATGGAGAAGAAGCCGTCGATGAGCTTGACGTACTCGCGGCGGAGGCTCTCGGTCCAGGGTCCCGGTTCGATGCTGACGAGCTGCTTGACGGTGAGGTTGAAGGTGATCTTCTTGGCCTCGTCTAGGAGGCGGACGGTGGCGGTGGGCTCCCACAGGCGCATGGTAGCGAGGACGAGGCGGTCGATATGGGCGAGGAGGGGCGGCGACGCGGGGCGGCCGAGGCGAGTGAGGGTGAGGGAGTGGAGCCGCTTGTGCGCGTGGCCGCGGGTGAGGAGGAGGGAGTGCGCGCCGAGGAGAGTGGCGATGGAGGACGGGTAGCTGCAGTCGACGGCGCGGCCCTCGGCGGCGAGGAGGAGGCGGTTGAAGGCCGGGTCGGCGGAGAAGACGGTGCGCTCACCGAAGACGTGGGTGGTGAAGACGCCGCCGTGCCGCGCCACGCGCTCGTCGATGAACGGCTCAGGATTGGGCGTCTTGTACGCCGAGATCAGCCGCAGCGTCTCGCCGATAAGCGGCAAACCCGTGCTCCCCGGCGGCAGCCGCGCCCTCTGCTTCAGCCGCCCGACGGCGGAGCCCTCGAGGAGCCATTTGAGCACCACGGCGACGACGATGGCGGCGGCCAGGAGGAGCAGCGCGGCCGCGTCCATGGCCGCGGCCGAGTACGTTTTGGCTTAGTTGGGCGGGGGCTGAGATTGGTGGCGCTCCGACAGCCAGAGGATCCACTCCGAGAGGGAGGATGTTTTGGGGGGTATTTGTAGGTGGCAGATGAAATAACGGAAAACGAGAGTTTAAGAACAGTGGTTTAGACTTGGGTGGATAAAACAATGGATAATGGATAATATAACGCTCCATAGAAAGTGCTTCTAAAATTTACTTGCTAATTTTCAGTTGTCTGAATTTTTTTTATCTATCAGTCATCTAAAATTACACAGTACTAAACTTAAAATTACAATACCAAGTGATGTGCAATTTTAGCACAACTCTACTTTAACTTTTAGTTTTATTTGTTTTTGTATTTTTTTGTATTTGTAGGGTTGTAGGGTTCACCTAGATTTACTTTTGTCTAGTTTAGAAAAAAAAATTGTATTTTTCTTATAATATTTTTGTCATTTTTAGAAACAAATAATCTGGTACATAGAATATTGATCCAACGGTGAGAAAAGGTGACTGATGGATAAAAAAATTCAGTCATCTGAAGAATATACACTCCCAATTTACTCTTATAGATAAATCAATTCAGGATTCGCTATTATATAGCTTAGCCAATTAATTATTTGCCATTTCTCCCTATTTTCCCTTTATCCCCGCGTAAACGGCCATGTGAAATTACCTTCATGCCCCTTATGATCGGACAGCAAACAAACGGGTTCGCTAGCACCTTATCCCCTAGTCGGGCTCGACCACCCCGGGTGGTCGCTCGGGTGATTGTCCCGGCCGTGCGGCAGCAGCTTGAGCGGCTGGAGGAAGGTGTTCTTGAGGCGGCCGAGGTGTGGCCGCACGTTCTGCTTGTCGAGGTAGGTGGTCTTGAGCGCGTCCCACCCCTGCTTGCGGATGGCCATGGGTTCCCTCAGCATCCGGTGGTCGCACGACGTCGTGCTCGTCCAGTTACGCGGCGTACTCTAGGTGGTGGATCTCCACGCCGGCCGACGGCTCTGTTGGCCCAAACCAAAACGAAGTTCGCGACGCTCGGCAGAACGTAATCGCTGGAAGCCAATAGTCGATTGAAGCGCACGTACGCTGTCACGTGGAGAAGCAAGAACTCACGTATGCTCTGGACGCAAGACGGAGAGAAGATATTTGTGCTGCAATCAGTGCAGCGTTTTCCTTTGCTTTTGTCTTTTTATTGCTTTTCTTCTCACGTTACAACCAGAGTACAGGGCCCTTTATGTAGTCTGTAACTTTTTGAATCACGCACGTACTCAGAAACAGAGACGGACTCGACGGCTCAGATACGGCAAATACAAAACATAGAAACTAATACTAAACAAAGATTACTTTCGATATTCTCCTAATCTTTGTGCGCTTACTTATTAAGTGTACTCGGCTGCCAGTTAGATTCGATTTCAACTTAGCTCACAAACACTTGACCGGAGACGGTTGCACAACTCGAACACGTTTTGAACTCTTACTCATTGAGACAGTCAGTCTCAACTACGACTAGCCTAACTCGTACTCAATTCAGGACGGCGAACACACCTCATCTACGTCCCGGACTCAACTGCACGGACTCGCCTTAGCATCAGAGCAAGGCCGGTTCATCATCGCTGAGAGCTTCAGCAAGAAGTGTTTTCTCCTTCTTCGACTTGCGACATTCGAGGCAAGTGCCTACAATCCTGACAATTATAACATCTCACATTTATCTTGTCGAATATCCAATTCTTGCGGCCTCAGCCACCACCACCGTTAGAGCCGCCAAAGGAGTCCTCGCCTTTGCCTTTCGATGATCGGGCCTCCTACTCGGTGTGAGTTAACAGCAGGTGCTCATCTTAGCTGTTGCAAGATCCTTGGATCCGTTCCTTGTGTGCCTTCAAGCAGTCAATCATCTCCTCAACTGTTATCACCTTGAGGCCACCGAACCGCTCAATGGTGGAGGCAATTTGCAAAAACTTTCCGGAGACTGCCCGAAGGAACTTTCTCACAATATAGCTTTCTTTCATCTTGTCCCCCAAGACTCGGATCTGATTGACAATAGTCGTCAACCTCATGGCGAAGTCGTCGATCGACTCTGTCTCTTTCATGTGCATCCCCTCAAACTTACTCTTGAGGGTTTGTACTCGCCCTTTCTTGACACGATCGGCACCAAGATGCATCGTCTTCAACGTTTTGCACGCAACTTTGGCCGTCTCCTTTCGACCAGTAGAGAGATTGTTTTCTCCAAGATGCATCCATAGATCGCTGCCAAGGCCATCTGATCCTTGCATACATCGGCGTTGTCGTCCTCGATTGCGTTCCACAATCTTTGAGCGCGCATATACACCTTCATCTTGATTGCCCATACTGCATAATTGCTCTTCATGAGCATCGGATAATGCAGGGAGATAGTGGAACTCTCCTTTGCCATCACTGTCCCACCCGACATCGCCTCGTCACCGGTGACACTACACCCTAGAGAACGCGATATAATCTTAAGTACAGATCAAGAACTCAGGCTCTGATACCAATTGTTGGCCCAAATCAAAACAAAGTTCTCGACGCTCGGCAGAACGTAGTCGATTGAAGCACACGTACGCTGCCACGTGGAAGGAAACACACGCATATGCTAGAAGCAAGAAACTCACGTATGCTCTGGACGCAAGACAGAGAGAAGATACCTGTGATGCAATCAGTGCAGCATTTTCCTTTGTCTTTTTATTGCTTTTCTTCTCACGTTACAAATAGAGTACAGGACCCTTTATATAGTCTGTAACTTTCCGACTCACACACGTACTCAGAAACAGAGAGAGACTCTACGACTCGGATACGGCTAGTACTAAACAGAGAAACTAACACTAAACCACTGGCGGCGTTAGGGGTGCCCTGGTGCACAGCCACCCCAAAAAAATCTGCAAAAAAAAATTAGCTAGCTATCATTAGCCATGTTAATGCATACCCATTTTGCTTGGGCTGGCCAATCTATTGTTTTCAGCACAACTAGCAACCAGGTTAAGCCCATCCTATGATCTTTCAGCCCACCAACCGATCAAGCCCTCAAGTCCTCAACTCTCTAGTTCTAGTCTCTAATATTCCAGCTGAGCTCATAGTCACAGAGACCGAGGCACCGCACCAAGCAAGTAGGCGTCAGGACTCAGGCGACCTGTCGGGACCGCAGGTATGCAACCCCAGGACCCTTTATGCATTCGAACTAGTCCCATGATCAGTAGCTAGCTCGCACAGTTACAACATAGATGTAATCATAACTATACAACCAAATAACGATGAAGCGGACAAATTAATATTACTTGGTATCAAAAGGACCTTATGGTCAAGTCTTACAAAGTTGCCACGCAGGACTTAACAACAAAAGATAACTTGCAGCGGAACCCAAAATATCTCGTGGTGGCGATCGACATGCCCATAGGCAATCGAGTGGAGGACACGACCTAGTTCGCATAATTCTCGAAGTACTCCTCTTCATAGAACTCCGAGCCTCCTGGATCTTCTTCATTGACTGATAAACCAGAGGGTATAAAGCCGTGAGTACTTTGAATGTACTCAGCAAGCCGCAGGAAAATATATGCAATTATTATTCATGCTAGGCTTGATAAGGATAGCTTTATGTTTATTTTGTAAAAAGCAATATTTAACAGTAAATACGGTAAGTAGATTGTAAAAGCACAATTTAAAAATATTAATACATAAGTAACAAGTTTCTTGGAAAACAACAAGCGAACTTCCCAACCATTCCATCCAAACCATCATTCCCACTATTTTTGAAAAAAAAAAACTCTACCCCTTGTGTGAAATCTCCGAGCATGTTCATAACCGGGGACACGGCTATTCGAATAGTTTTACACTCTGCAGAGGTTGTACAGCTTTACCACAAGACACAACTTCTCTAGTTTGTTTGGCATCCGTCGATACCACTGCTCACTACCTTAGGTAAGCAGTCTAGAGTACGTGACAAGGTCTTTACAAAGTTCTGTTTTGACTTGGTCTTGCTCGCTAAGGGTTCGCCTTTCTGGCCCCTCTTGCACCGTTCCCAACCAAAATAGAACCGAATCAAAACATTACTAATTAGTTGGCCAGGTCCACCCCATCCTGGACATGTGGTTGCACGGTATGACCCAGATCAATGGCGTACAAGGTTAAGTCCTTAGTGATTTGTTCAGACGAGACTATCCACATCCCAATGTGCTTCCACACCCACTTTCACCACCGCCCACTCGCCCGAGCATAAATCGTTTTCGTTCAACCCGGCTAAATGACAACCCTTGCCATGGCACAACATCTTTTAATAACAGTGGCCGCGCCACAATTCCATAGTTCATTAAGTCATGTTTATTAATACAAGCATGTGATCACGAAACTACCGGATAACTAGAGTACTGGCTAAGCATGTACAATACCGATGTTGGTTCTACAATATGTTCAACTAGAATAAACCCTCCTAAGGTGTCCAAGGGTTCATGTCATTCAAGGATACATGTCATTTGCAATTTGTCAATGAGGCATAATGGCAATTAGGTAATTAACTATTTTTGAAACTATTTAATATAAAATTAGCAATGCATGTTTATAACAAATAATATAGTTTTGTAAAATGGGAATGATATGGTCAAAGGTCTACGACTTGCTTTCGTTGAAGAGTTGAGGTGCTTCGGTCGTCGGGTCCGAGAAATCTTCCGAAACGCCGGAATCTACACGTTTGAACGAAGCCAAATGAATAAAACAACTCCAAATAAAGCTCAAATAAATACCAAATTAGCACTAACAGTAAGAGGGGGATTTTAGATGAATTTAGAAATTTGAATCACTTGAATCGGAGTTCGAACGAAGAAGTTACGGCCTCCGGAAGTTTGAAAATCAAGAAAAAGGGGTTTTTTTATTTTTGGAATTATTTTCCTAAAGGAAAATGGATTTATTGCGCCAGCTGATGTCAGCGCGGGGTTTCTAATTTCCAGCCGAATTATTTTTCAACGGGGAAAATAAAGAAAAATCCACACGGGCGCTGACTGGACTGCCACGTCAACGGAGGGCTGAGGTGGCACTGATGTGGCGCCACCTGGACTGCCACGTGTGCAGCCACGTCAGACCCGAGCAGGCGGTGGTCTCGGCCCAATGGTCGTCGGCGTTTGGCCGGGAGTTGACCGGCGGCGAGGGTACCGGCGGCTAGAGGAGAACGAGGTGATCGCAATGCGCGGGATTTGGGGACCTGGCGCGAAGAGATGGCCGGCGGCGAGGAAGAAAAGCGGCAGCAGCGGCGGTTGTAGATGACAACGACGCTCCGGTGGGTTCCCGGCAAAGGGGAGGTGCGCACAAGGTAGCTGGGAACCTTGCGATGCCGAAGCCGGAGACGATGGCGGCGGAGGAGGTTTGGCGGCGACGCAAATGGCGACGGCGCTCTTCGGTGGTCGACGGCGAGGGCTCAAAATACGGCTGGAGGAGAGCAAGAGAGGGTGAGGGAGAAGGGGGAAAAGAGAGCGGGGGAGGCGGGGCACCCGGTGCGCACTTTTATAGGGCGCAGGGGAGGCCTGAGAGGGGGAGACGAGGTCGGCAGCTTTCGCGATGGCGAGGACAGGGGCGGCGTGGGAAAAAGAGGCGATGGGACGGGGAATGGTGGCGGCAACGGGCGCGGTGGAAGCGGGAGGTGACGCGGCGCACGACGGCGACACGCGGGACAGGAGCAGGCGTGGTGGCGCGAAATGCGGGTCACGCACGCACGCACGGTCGCGAGGAAGAAGACAAGGGGAGGAAGAAGACGAAGCTGACAGGTGGGTCCCACCTGTCAGCGAGAGGGGGAGAGAGAGGCGCGCGGGGGTGCGAAGGCGAGGGCCGTCCGATTTTGACCGGGCGGTTCAAAAAGGAGACGTTCGGACCTACGGACGTGAACGCGATCGAGGCCGTCCGATTTCAATTGGATGGTTCACGAGGAGGGAGGGCACGGGCACGTGCGGGAGTGGGCCGAAGCGGGCTGCGGAAGGAGAAAAAGGGAAGCGGGCCGAGAGAGATTCGCCCAAGGCCGAGGGGAGGATTTAAAATACATTTCTGATTAAAGAAATGCTAGAAAAGCAAAAAGGCTTTTAGAAAATAGCTAGTAAAGTCTAAAAATTCTAAAAAAATTCATAGAAGTCCCTTAAATTATTTAGAACTTAATAAAAATACTTTTAACTATACTTTAGCTTTCAATTTTGCAAACAAAATAGATTTTAACTTCAGATAAAAGGAAAAAACCAATTCTAAAATCCAAAAAAAGCAAGAAAAGACTTAAAATTCAAATAAAATCCAGAAAACTCAAATAAACCACTCTTTAATTTAATTGAAGTTGGATTAATTCAAATTAAATAGTTTTTATTTCTAAATTTCAAGTTAAGATTTTTGCAACTTTAAACAAAGTCAAATGGTTAGTTTTAAAATTTTGAAGATTTTCAAAAACTCTGCAAATTAGGGATGTTACACGACCTGGGCGGCTGGGCACCGCACGCCCGCACGTCTTTGGCCGTCGGCGTTGAGTGAGATGGACGTTACAACTAGTAGACGCGGAGGGGAGCTCAGTGAAGTCCCATACTCTGATGCTCACTCCCATAGTCCCATTTACATTTAACTTTGTTTTCAATGCACACTTGATGCTTGTCATACTTGGATACACAGATGAGTTGTCTCAGTCTTTGCAAAAGAGAGACCAAGATATTATTAATGCTATGACACTTTTTAATTTGGCTAAAGATATAATGCAACGAATGAGGTGTGATGGGTGTGAAGAATTCCTTCAAGAAAAGGTAATATCATTTTGCACTAAATATGGCATCAAAGTTCCTAAGTCGGATGGTAGATATGTGCCTAATGGAAGTTCATAACGTTTTTACTCAAAACAAACAAATGATGATCATTTTAGAAGAAAAGCGTATATTGGCATCATTGATAATATTCTCCAAGAGCTTGATAATCGGTTTGACAAGGTTAATATGGAGTTGCTTGTTTTTATGTCCGCTTTAAATCCTATGAATTCATTTGCTTCTTATGATAAGGACAACGTGTTTAGCCTTGCCAACTTTTATCCCAATGATTTTTCAAACACGGATTTAATGAGACTTTCTTTTCAACTTGATAACTTTATTGATGATATGCAATGCGATGATAGATTTAAGAGCTTAAAGAATCTCGGTTAGTTTTCTACTAAGCTTGTTGAAACATGGAAGCATGACATTTGCAAGTTGGTGTTCTTGCTTCTCAAATTGGTATTACTCCTACCGGTGGCAACGGCGAGCGTTGAAAGAGTATTTTCGATGATGAATCTTGTGAAGAACAAGTTAAGAAATAGTATGGACGATCAAGTATTGAATGATTGTTTAGTAACCTTTATAGAGCGAGATATCTTCTTGAAGATTCGTGATGATGATATACTCAAGTGTTTCAAGGAATAAGATCGCGTCGTGTGGTATTGTGATTTCCATTAGTTATTTAGGACTCTTTTATTCATGTAAGATTTTTTATTTAAACTATTTGTATTGTACTATTAACTAATTTCGAACACTTTTGTGTAATTATGTTGGACTTGTGAAATTACTTATGTGTTGTACAAGATTTTTTTTATCCTTGAAGTGTTCACCACCATTGCTAAATTTCTAGCTCCACCACTACACTAAACAAAGATTACTTCCAACAGGCTCCACGAACGTATTGTGGGAGAACCACTCCAGCCACCCGTACGGCACCACCTGCACCAGCACGACGCCGAGGAGAGGAACACCATGTTGGTCAGGCCCACGCCATGCATGCCCACCATCACATCGCACAAGTTTACCAGCCGCACGAACTTGGACGTGTCCGTGCTATGAGTGAGGAAAGTTACGCTATCTTTTATGATTAAAATCAAAGTACATAAGTTACACACACACACACACACACACACACACACATATATATATATATATATATATATATATATATATATATATATATATATATATATATATATTACAGCTATCATGTGAACACGTGATCCATGTGAACGCGAGATCCCTTGGAAGAGAAAGTGTCATACATGTAGGAAGCCGAGGCACCATGCATGGAAGGCGAAAGGTCTGTCTAACACACCCTCGCAGTCGGAACGTTGCCAAGGCGGACATTCAGACTGGACCTAAATTCGGTGAAGACGGAAGTCGGTAGCCTCTTAGTGAAGATGTCGACGTACTGTGATGTCATCGGGACGTGAAGGACGTGAACATCCCCAAAAGCCATGCACTCCTGGACGAAGTGAAGGTCTATCTCGATGTGTTTGGTGTGCTGATGCTACACCGGGTTTGTCGATAAATAGACGGTATTCATATTGTCGCAGTAAACCACAATGGCGCAACGAAGAGGGCTACGAGTTCATGGAGCGTTGACGGAGCCAGCAAGCCTCCGCAACGGTGTTGGCGACTGCCCTGTACTAAGCCTTAGGGTTGGCCGCCAGGATGGGGACCGGGCCACATCTGAATGGTCCTAGTCCATGGATTGTAGAAGGAGGGCCAACCGGGGCCGCCCCCATTGCCATTGTCGTTGCCGCCATTCTTGTCGCGGTGACGACGCCAGTTGGAGCTACCAGACCCGCCCCCGTTGTGGGTAGATGGGTGGGTGGTGCCGTTTGGGCCACCGCCGGTGGCACCACCAAGGGGCTTGCTTGATTGGCCTATTGTGGTTGAAGTGGCGAGGAAGGCTGTGGACAATCCCGCAGGCACGAGGCCATGGTCATCTCCTCGAGGAGAAGATTGGATCGGACCTCAAGGAAGGTAGGGAACGGCCGCTGGCGCTTGAGGAGGGCCGCCATGTACGCGAACTTGTCGTTCAAACCACGCAAGACGACGAGAACGAGCGTTCGGTCAGCGATAGGCTCGTCGAGATCCCCGAGGGCATCAGTCATGCTCTTCAACTTCCTGTAATAGTCAGTGATGTTGAGATCACCTTGGACAAAGGAGCAAAACTCGGCGTCAAGGATGAGGGCCCGCGTCTCCCGGTTGCCGATAAATTGCTGTTCGAGGCCGAGCCACAAGAGCCGTGCGGTGGTGCGGGGCGCCATGACGATCTCGACGAGATCGGGGGAGATGGTGCTATAAAGCCACTCACAAATGACATAGTCCATCTGGCACCAGTCGGCGCAAACGGTGTCGGTGAGGACGTGGTCAGAGAGTGAGTACTTGCCAAGGGTGGTGAGAAAACGGCTGTGCCACTTGCTGTAGTTGGGGGTGACAACTTCGAGAACTACGGGCACAAGGGCCCGGATGTTTTGGACGGCGACGGCCTATGCATGTAGAGTTGGCGATGGCGGTGGCCTCGTGGAGGAGCATCACGCGGTGAAGTTCCTCTTCACGGGCGTCGGCCTCCTGGCGCAAACGGGCGGCCTCGCATCGGGAGCATGGGCCTCAGCTCTGCGCGCTGACGTGCAGCGGCCTCCTCGCATTCGTGGGCAACCTCCTCCTCGTGTCGGCGTGCAGTGGTGTCATCGTCGACCATGATCTTGGGTGGATGATGTGTAGCAGCAGCTATGTTTTAGCGGAAGCGGTGGTCGCAAGATGCAAGCAGCTCTGATACCATATGAACGAGTAAAGTTACGCTATCTTTTATGATTAAAATCAGAGTACATGAGTTACACATATATATAGATTATAGCTATCATGTGAACGCGTGATCCATGTGAACGCATGATCCCTTGGAAGAGAAAGCGCCATACATGTAGGAAGCCGAGGCGCCATGAATGGAAGGCGAAGGGTCTATCTAACACGTGCTCATGTGCGGCTCACCGATGCGCACGTCGAACCTCGGGCTCGCCGCCATGTCCTCCATCGTGTGCTCGTTCATGAACGTCCGCTCTCTGGAGGGACATCGGGAGATGATCAGCAGGCGGGGCCATCGGCGGATCTCCCACAGGTTGCTGCTTGATGTGGTCGTCGCGCGCTCCAGCCTGAATGCGTTGTGGAGCATCTTGCGGAAGTCCACCACTGAGTAGCCCGACGGCGTCTTGAATTGGAGGGGTCCACGTCGAGCTCCTTGTGGAATGTCGGCCAGACCACTGCGCTTGGTAGCACCGGACCTCGTTGTCACCATCAATGTCCACCACCTCGTACAGACTCATTTGTTGGAAGATCTCGATGTACTTGTTCATCCACCACAACTTGTAGTTGCCCACCAGAAACTGGACCTCACCGGCGAAGCAGCGCGCCGTGATGAACGCCGGGAGGAGCACGTCCATGTAGTCGTGGAAGGGGTTGCCGATGAACCCGCCCGCTGAGAACACGAAGGCCGTGGCCGAGCTGTTCGGTGTACACTGTGGTGCGGCGCCTTCACCAAAGGGGAGTGGCTTGATGGTCCACTCCTTGACATGGAACAACACGAATGTGTCATGCTTTTAGTAGTACGGTTTGGTCTCCCACTCCCACTCCAGTGCATCGATGTAGATGGTCTGGCTGCTCCCCACCACGCGCACGTCGTCCGTCGTCGGCCGCCTCGCAATGTTGGAGCGGCAGCTCGTTTCATAGCATACTGGCTTGGTGGCATCACTGGCAGTAGCACCGGAGGTGTGGGCTACGGTTTGGAGTGGGGATAGTGAGGTGGACTGGGTGATTGAGGCCGACTCGGGGCGATAAGGCGCTAGTTAAAGGGCGTGAAGGTAATTTCTCGTGGTTGTTTATATGGTGTTGTAGGTACGCCCCATCGGCCCCACGACCCGGCGAAGCACGGTTGCACCGAAAGGGCCTTCCAAAGACATACTCGGAGAAGGACCCGAAGACCCCTCGGAGGCATCCCGAAGCCCCCTCGGAGAGATCCCGAAGCCCCCTCGGAGGGATCCCGAAGACCCCTCGGAGGCATCCCGAAGCCCCCGCGGAGGACCCCGAGGACCCATCGGAGATGTCCCAAAGACCCCTCGGCAAGACCGAAGAGACCTCCCAGGGAAGTTGGCAGAGGGCCGTCGGAGAATACGGGGTCCATAAGAGCGGTAGACCAGGCGCACCCCCTGAAGATAGACCATGTCCACAAGGGTGCATCGTGCACTAGAAGCTACGTGTAGGGTGCGTAAAAGACCGTGCTGCCCCTAGGGTTAATGTACTTTGTTAGGGGTATGTGTGTATTTCCATGTATCATGTTGGGAAGCTATAAATAGCCCCCTATCCTGTAACTTGGGGAGGATGAATAAAAGAAAGACCGAACCCCTGTTCGGCCTCCTCGCCTCATCTCGCCTCGATCTCATCTCGCACGAGTTGGCGAAGTCTCCACTCGCGCCAATGCACGAACCCTCTAGTCTTCCCACAACACACCGGGTAGTTGGATTTAACGCCGTCCGTGGGGTTGACCTTGAATTGCAAGAAAGTCACCTCTCAAAGCTCATGGTCTCTTGGATACCAAGGGTATTTAAGGCACCCTCCACGACTCACGCACGGCGTAAAGCCACACATGCCGAATCAAACTCTAACTCGGCTAAGACCTAAAAACACACAAAAGGAAAACCTAACTTAAGTCCGTCACATTGCATAGCGCGCGACAACACTTCTAAAACACCATTGGGTCGCCTCGCATCCGCTTTCAAACAAGTCCAAGAACACCCCAATAGGCTCTGTAAGCAAAAGCCAACAACTCTACTCATGGGGCATGGGCTGAGGCGATGCACCACCCACGAAAGCAACCTTGCGAATGCCGCGAGATGAATTTCACTCGCAATCATACGAGGCACTTGGGCTTGAATTCTTGGCAAACCTTGGCGAGATGCTCAACCTCCATTGCTTTGACTCAGAGGCCTCCTCTTGCAACCAAAGGCCGCACTGACACTCAACACCCGGCGGAGCCCAAACCATCATGAGGAACCAAACACAAACTGACAATAGAAGAGAGATCCAAACTCATCGTTGTTGATTTAGGACTTTAGGCGCTCGCCAAGGAACTTCAAGATGCGGAGGTCACGCTTGAATTATTTGTGGGTCACGTATGGCGCCCACCTCGGATGTGTATGACCACCAATAGGGAAAGATGTATAAGTGTTAGGGATGCCTCATCATCCTCCCCCTCTTGAAAAGGCGTCGTCCTCGACGCTGGATCATCACCACCAAAGAAAGGTGCGACATTGAAAGTAGAGCTCACGCCATTGTCATCGCTAAAGCTCTATCTTGTAGGCATTGTCGTTGATCTTTGCAAGCACCTTGAAAGGTCCATCACCTCGTGGCAGCAATTTAGACTTGTGGCGTTCGAAAACGATCCTTGCGGTAGTGCACCCAAACCAAATCACACGGTTGAAAAATCATCTTCTTCCGTTTCTTTTTGCCTTCTCAAGATAGGACTTGACCTTGCGTTCTATCTCCTCTTTGTTACGAGATGCAATTTCTTCACATATTCACCGCTTGGATGCCTCCATATGAACACGGTGTTGACTTGAAGTGGCGACAAATCAAGCGGCGTAAAGGGTTTGAAACCATACACCACCTCAAAGGACACAATCTGCGTAGTGGAGTGCACGCCGATCAGCGAATTCCACGTGCGCGCAAACAATCCTCCCACTCGCGCAGATTCTTCTTGATCATGGTCCGAAGTAGCATCGAAAGTGTGCGGTTCACCTCCGCTTGACCATCGGCTTGGGGATGACAAGTCGTCTTGAATAACAACCGTCCCCGTTTACCCCAAAGTGTCTTCCAAAAGTAGCTCATGAACTTGGCGTCACGATCGACACAATAGTGCGTGGCACGCCATGTAGCCTCACGATCTCCCCGAAAAACAAGTTAGCAATATGCGACGCATCGTCGCTCTTGTGGCACGGAATAAAGTGTGCCATCTTTGAAAAACGATCCACAACGACAAAAACAGAATCACTCCCCTCTTAGTTCTAGGCAATCCTAAAACAAAATCCATACTAATATCCTCCCATGGTGCATTGGGAGCAGTGAGGGGTATACAAACCGTGTGGATTCAATTTTGAGTTCGCTTTGTGGCAAGTAATGCATCGTTGCACATACCTCTCTACATCTCGCCTCATCTTAGGCCAATAAAAGTGATCGCTCAAAGATAGATAACGTCTTCTCACGTCCAAAATGTCCCATCAACCCACCGCATGTGATTCTGCAGTAATAGCAAACGCACGGAGGAGTCCGAACGCATAATTTGTTAGTGCGAAACAAAACCCATCATGGATGTGAAATTTATCCCACCTTTTCCTCTTTGCAATGTGCATAAGGAACGGAAAAATCATGGTCATGAGCATATAAATCACGCAAACTCTCTAAACCAGAACTTGCACTCCTATTTGAGTTAAAAGCACACTTTTCCTAGAGAGCATCAACTACCACATTTTCCTTTCCCTTCTTATATTTTACAATGTAAGGAAACGACTCAATGAATTCGACTCATTTGGCATGTCTACGGTTCAGTTTGCTTGGCCCTTTAAATACTTTAATGCCTCATGATCGTAATGAATAATAAACTCTTTAGGCCATAAATAGTGTTGCCAAGTTTCTAACACACGCACTAAAGCATAAAGCTCTTTGTCATAGACCGGATAATTCAATTGAGCACCATTCAATTTCTCACTAAAATAAGCTACCTGGTCTACCCTCTTGCATTAAAACACCGCCAATACCCAATCCACTAGCATCACACTCAATTTCAAAATTTTTAGTGAAATCGTAAAACAAGCAACGGTGCTTCACTCAAGCGTTTCTTAAGTTCAACAAAAGCATTGTCTTGCGCTACCCCACACAAATTCAACACCTTTTAGTAAGTTCATTCAAAGGGCAGCTATGGTGCTAAAATCCTTCACAAAGCGCCGATAAAAACCAGCGAGACCATGAAAGCTCCTAATCTGAGTTACATTCACAGGAGTTGGCCAATTTTTAATCGCTTCAATTTTAGACTCATCTACTTCAACTCCCTATGCAGAAACAACATAGCCCAAAAAGATGACACGATCTTTGCAAAAGGTACACTTCTCTAAGTTACCGAATAACCTAGCCTCACGCAAAACTTGTAGAACTTGTCTAAGATGGTCTATGTGTTCAGATTCAGTGCGACTGTAAATCAGAATATCATCAAAGTACACAACCACAAATTTACCAATCAAATGCCTTAAAACATGATTCATTAAGCGCATGAATGTACTAGGTGCATTAGTTAAACCAAAAGGCATGACTAACCACTCATACAACCCAAATTTTATTTTAAATGCTGTTTTCCACTCATCCCCTTCATGCATCCTAATTTGATGGTAACCACCGCGCAAATCTATCTTAGAGAAAATAACAGCACCACTCAATTCGTCTAGCATATCATCTAAGCGAGGTATAGGATGACGATATCGAATTGTGATATTATTAATCGCTCGACAATCTACGCATACGCCATGAACCATCTTTCTTAGGAACTAAAATAATAGGAACAGCACAAGGGCTTAAGCTTTCACGCACATACCCTTTGAGAGAAGCTCTTGTACTTGTTTCGAATTTCCTTTGTTTCCTCGGGATTGGTGCGATACGGTGGTCGGTCTCGCAATGACGCTCACGGAATCAAGTCGATCTTATGTTCTATCCCACGAATTGGTGGTAGCCCGGTGGTACCTCGTTTGGAAAGACGTCAAGTCCCGCAAAACACAAGCAACACCACTAGGAAGAGAAGACAAGTCGTTAGTCGAAGCAAGGCGTCTTTGTACAATAGTACAAAGTGCACCAAATTGGGATCTTAGCTGAATTCTCTCATTTCGATTTGGTGGCTAACATCACTAAATTCTTCTCTCGCTCTTTGGCGGTCTCAACGTGCATCTCAATTTTCGCATGGAAGAATTCACAATGCTGCTGCGGTGTAAGGGGCTTCAAGATGATATCCATATTATTCCATCGAAATGTGTAGCGATTTGTACGCCCATCGTGAGCAAGAAGCGGTCATATTGCCATGGCGTTCCAAGAGCAAGTGACACACCGTCATAGGCACAACATCGCAGTCCACGATATCGGTGTACTTCCCAATAGAAAACGTCACTCGCACCATATAGTTCACCTTCACTTCCTCTTTGTCGCTCAACCATTGCACATGATAAGGACGTGGATGCGGCAAGTACTTCAAACCCAACTTATGACACATCCTTGCTAGCCAAATTGTGACAACTTCCGCCATCAATGATCACTTTGCGGACCTTACCCTTATCAAGCTTCGCCAAATGCGAAACAAATTGCACCATTTGTTTGAGTGACGGCGATGGCATCACACTAAGCACCTTGGGCGTGCAAACAATGGAATATTGCTCGGTGTTAGGAAACTCGGGATCGCACTCACATTGTTCTATGTCATCGATGTGCAAGGCGGTTGCGAATCAGCGACTCGTCATCACTAGTGAAACATAACCGCCATCCTCGGTGATAAGCATAGTTCGACATTTGGGCGATCCCTTCGAAAATGGCCAACACCCTTGCACTTGTGGCAAATGATGTCACGTGAGCGCCCCGTTGACCCCATAGGCGAGTCGCACTAGCAATGGCGCGCCGCAGTCGACGCGCGGTGCTGGTGTACTCTCCACTTCTTACTTGAATCTGCGCATTGCCGAATTGCTTCGGCGGAGTGCTCTTGTTTGGGTTGTTGTTATATGGCTGTCCCGGGGTGGTGAAGGGCGAGCAGGCGGCGAACCGTGCATCTTCGATCACTTGTCGCTCGGCCGCGTGCTTGGTGCGACAACTCAATCATATCATTATAGGGATGGTGATTGACAATGCGCGACGGCATGATTCATGCCGCTAGAAATCTCGCCATGGTACATTCTTCATTCTCGGACATCCGCATGTATCATGATAGTTTCCATCTCCTTATGATATTCATCAATTGACCTCATACCTTGTCGCAGCCTGTCAACTTCTCAAATAGTGAGCGCTTGTAGTGGCGAGGTACAAAGCGTGCCCGCAAATGCTGCTTCATCTCGCTCCCGGTGATAATCGGCAACTCATGGCGCTCCATGCGCTACGAATGAATCGCTCCACCAATGTGTAGCATAATCATCCAAGCCATTGGAAGCAAGCAATGACTTCTTCTCATTGGAATAGTTGTTCATTCAAACAACTTATCCACCTTTAGCTCCCAAGTGAGGTATTGCTCCACATCCGTACCACTGAAAATATAGGAAGAGTAAATTTGGGCTTAGCGACAAAATCGTCGCGCCGTCGTGTCGACGCCGCACATTGTTGCGATGGTGGCGCTGCCGGTCATCGTAGTCGCCGACGGAAATCGTCATCCCATTGCTCGGCCTCATCACCATGCTACGAGGTGCACGATGCACACCTCCTCCGTGGACACCCCGTGGTGCGCCTCCACCACGGCGCGCGTTGCCTCGCCACGCCCATGTGCTCGAGGCGCGCGCGCCGCCATCCCGGCGTTTGGCGGCACCGCGGCGCGCTGCCGCCGCCGCCGCTCATCATCCACACGAATACACGCTCATCCTCGGTCTCATTGTGCGCGCCGAGGGCGCGCACACTGCGTGTCATCCATTGCGCACCATGATTGTGTTGAGCGAACATGCGCGTAGCTCGGAAGTTATTGTTGATGGCGTACGCGAATTGTGTGACCTCCTCCCGAGGGTGTTCACCGACCGAACTTCCCGAGTTCATCGCGCACGCCATTGTCACCATCTTGAAGTTGTTTCGTAGCATCGCGCAACCGAGTGTACTCGTCCACGTGAATCGCGCCTCCGGATTAGGTGGATCCTCCTCGTGACGACATAGCAACAACTCACAAACAAGAAACGAGGTTATATCCGGGTTAGTAAAACAAAAGCTCTCGCTACTACGCTGCAACTCACCGTCCGAAAACAAGACAAACTTACTGTTCCAAAGTGAATCAAGGACGGCAAAACAGCGATTGTGAAATGAACGACCTTAACCCGTAATGTAGGAGCGTAACCAAGAGCAAGGAGTACACAAACGGGTGTAGGTGGAGCTTGGACAAGTATGTGTATATCCTATGCAATCTGATATTCAAGGTATTGTAAAGCTAAGTAATGATCCAAGCTAGAGTATTTTGCCTATGTGCTTGATCCAACGAGTTTAAGCGAAGTGTATGAACGCACACACAAAGATAAATGAGACTTAATGCAAACAAAGGATCGGGCTAGCGAGAAAAAGAGATGAAACCAGCTCGTTTGCACCAAGTCTGAGGATAGACGCTAGCCAATTGCAAAGGAATATACTAGGGCACAAGATTGCTCAATCAAAATTGAAAAACACAAGCTAAAAAGATGACCCGCATCGTAGTAGCTAAAAGTATGCGCGGATCAACTCGAAAAGGGATGTCGTCTTCAAGGGTACCTTAGAATCACCGCAGAGGGGCTCTATCAATTTTGAGCGAAATCGAAAGCGGAATTTTCTCGGTTTGCGGGCCCGCTTTTGAGGCCCTAAACGACCTTTTTAGGGTCGAAGTTTTCCGCACACGTGTGCTGGTGGCTTACGCGGATGTAAAACCCTGATTTCCCTGGACTTCTTCTTTTTGGCTCTATTTTCCGTTTCCTTTCCAACGGATCAAGAAACGCCCAATCGAGGTCGTATGCAAAGTTAGCGTTTTTTTATGCCGCGGTTCTTTCTATATCGGCTGCCTTTTCCTTCTTTTCCCTCGCTTTGCTCCCCATGGGCTGCGCAACCCTCACAAAACAAAGGTTCGCCGGCTATGATGTAGTGGCAGAAACTCAAGATGGAGCAATTGGACTCGGATTGTGTTTGAGCTAGAGGTTGATGAGGACTCTAGTCCCACCAAGGAGTTGAGATAAGAAAACAACACCGTCTCGGATTGTGCCGGCAAGACGGCGCGCGGACGATCGGATGATGGTTTTGGGTGCTAATTGAGGAGTTCAATCAGCAATTTTTTTGATAAACATTAAGCTACGCAATGGAGACACAAGGATCAGCACTAAAACAAAACTCTAATGGATGAAAACTTAACTAAACGCACAAGAAATAATGATTAAACTACGGTTTTGGTACCGCAATTTTGGTTTATTATGCGATAGGAAAGAAAGCGAATCTAACTACGGGTAAAGAAGTTCTCACCGAGTAAACCTAGAATCGATCCACATGATACGGGAGGCCCGATCTGAGAAACCGTGGATAGTTATGCATCGAAGAGACATGTCGCTAAGTTGAACACTCGCGCCAATGCACGAACCCTCAACTCCGGGTAGTTGTTCGTCGCGAGACCACGAGCAGCCGAACGCCGTCCCGATTCTCAATGGAAGCAGCGGCTTGACCTTGTGCGCCAAATCCACCATGTGGCCACACAATGTTTCAATCTTATGAATAAACTGGTCCTCCTTGCCACCTCACTAGGGTCGGCCACACATGCCGAATCAAACTCTAACTCGGCCGAAAACCTAACTTAAGTCCGTCACATTGTTTGTCCATAACATTCGGGCCACACAACGACCTCCTTGCCACCTCACTATTCGAAGTGTCCATAACATTCGGGCCAGAAGTCGCGGGGTATACACTTCCCCCATCAGGACCCCCTCGTTATCTCCGCCAGCATCGCCAGCTGCGAAGTCAGGCGGGTCCTCGTGGACGGCGGAAGCTCGGCAGACCTCCTCTTCGTACAGGCCCTCAACGAAATGATGATCCCCAGAGATCGCTTATCACCACCGGGCATCCCGCTGATGGGCTTCGGGGGAAGGCCCGTCACGGCCTTGGGACAGATTTCCCTACCTATCACGTTTGGTAGCGACGGGGCAGCTCAAACGGAGACGATAACTTTCGACGTTGTCGAAATGCCATATCAATACAACGCCATCCTCGGAAGGGCCACCCTCAACACCTTCGGCGCAATAGCGCATCACAACTACCTATGCATGAAGATCCCTACGCACGAAGGCGTCATTACAATACGGGCCAATCAACATCTCGCTCGCCGGACCGAAATGGTGCCAGGCCCACATGCTCGGCGCGTTCACGCAGTCGAGACGACTGCGGGGAAACAAAGCAGGGCTCCGGTCGGCAAGTGGGCCCCGAAGGCAAAGCCAGAGGGACAACTTCAAAGGGTGCCCCTCCGGAACGATGCCCCGGAGAAGACGGTGGCCCTCGGAGCAGAGCTCACGAAGGAAGAGCACAATGGCATCCTCCGGGTGCTACGCGACAACACCGACATCTTTGCGTGGAGCCCCAAAGATATCCCGGGCGTGGCCAGGAACACGATCGAGCACCGGCTGACTATCCGACCAAACGCAACCCCAAAGAAGCAGAAGCTCCGGCGCATGACGCCCGAACGCCTTGAAGCAGCAAAGAAAGAGATAGCCAACCTCCTCACAGCCGGCGTGATTCGCGAAATCAAGCACTCCGAATGGCTCGCCAACCCCGTCCTCGTCCAAAACAGCACGGGTCAGTGGCGCATGTGCATCGATTTCACCGACCTCAACAAAGCGTGCCCTAAGGACGACTTCCCCTTACCACGCATTGACCAACTAGTAGACGTCACCTCGGGGTGCGAGCTTATGAGCTTCCTCGATGCATACTCTAGATACCACCAGATATTCATGGCCAAAGAAGATGAAGCAAAAAACCGCCTTTATCACCCCCATCGGCACCTACTGCTACCATCGCATGCCCTTCGGGTTGAAGAATGCAGGAGCAACATTCACATGCCTCATCACAAGAGTCCTCGCGGGACAGCTTGGCAGGAACGTCGAAGCATACGTCGACGACATCGTGGTAAAAAGCAAGCTCGCGAGTTCCCACCCCGGGGACCTACAAGAAACTTTCGCCAGCCTTCGAGCAGAGGGAATCAAGCTCAATCTAGAGAAATGTGCCTTCGGTGTCAGGGCAGGAAAACTGTTAGGATTCCTCGTCTCAAATAGAGGAATTGAAGCAAACCCAGAGAAAATCAGGCCAATACAAGAAATGCAACCACCACGTAGCGCCCGAGAAGTACAAAAGCTCACAGGACGCCTCGCAGCCCTTAGCCGATTCTTGTCCCGCTCGGCAGAGCGGGCCTTGCCATTCTTCAAAACCCTTCGGGGCGCGGAGCTATTCCGATGGACGGAGGAGTGCCAACACACATTCCAGGAACTCAGGGAATATCTCGCCCGGCTACCTAGCCTCACCAGCCCGAGGCCAGGAGCGCAGCTCCTGTTGTACCTCGCCGCATCCGCTTCCGCAGTTAGTGCGGTCCTCGTCCAAGAAGAAGACAGACAGCGACCAGTCTACTATGTCTCCGAAGCACTCCAGGGAGCGAAGATAAGGTACACAGAGCTGGAAAAGCTAGCATACGCCCTTCTGATGGCCTCGCGCAAGCTCCGACATTATTTCCTCGCACATGCAATCACAATACCAACTTCGTACCCCCTGGCTCTGATGTTGCGAAACAAGGATGCCTCCAGGCGCGTCGGCAGATGGGCCGCGGAGCTCGCGCCCTTCGAAATCACGTTCGCCCCACGCACCACAATCAAATCCCAATCATTGGCGACTTCGTAGCCGAATGGACCCCTCAAGCGGAGCAACCACCAATGCCATCGACACACCATAGGTCACGTACAAGCGGCTCTGAGTGCGCCACGAGGCGAGGAGCGCCGCCATTCTCATCGCACGGATGGTGGGCGTATCACACGCCGCGCGACTCAACTTCGCCACAACAAACAACGCCTCGGAATACGAGGCTCTCCTCTTAAGACTCCGCCGAGCGAAGGAACTAGGAGCCAAGCGAGTGGTCGTGAAAAGTGACTCGCGCCTCATGGCGGGACACTTTGATAAGACATTCGAAACAAGGGACCCCGAAATGGCTCGGTACCTCACGGTAGTACGAGCCATTGCCAAGGGGTTCCTTGGAATCACCGTCCAGGCGATACCCAGAAGCGCGAACGAAGCAGCCGACCGACTCGCAAAGATGGCCAGTTCCAATGACCGTCCACCACCAGAAGTCTTCTACGAGATACTCAACAAGCCTTCCGCCTCGGATGAGGTGACCGCTACCTCAATCGGAGCACTAGGGGCTCCGCCCGGAGCACTAGGGGCTCTGCCCAAAGCACTAGGGGCTCCGCCCAAAGCACTAGGGGCTCCGTTCGGAGCGCTAGGTGCCCTCAAGCCGAAGGATGCCAAACCTACCAAGGCATCGCTAGGAGAAGCCTGCCACGTGGCACACATTGACACCACAGATTGGCGCAACATCACCGTCGCTTACCTAACAAGCGGCGAACCAGATGACCCAATAGAAGCAAAACGCCTCAAATACCGAGCCAAGAATTACCACCTCGTCAACGGTGATCTATACAAAGGAGGCGTTTGCACCCCGCTCCTGCGATGCATTTCACAGAAGGAAGGCCAGCACCTCCTCACGGAAATACACGAAGGGGCTTGCGCAACACACCAGGCCCCGCGAAGCATCATTGCCAAAGCCTTCCGACAAGGTTTTTACTGGCCAACGGCGCTGCGCGATGCACAACACCTCGTCCAGCACTGCCAAGGGTGCCAATGGGCCAGCAATAACCCGAAAGCGCCTCCCACCCCACTACAGCCCTTACCGGCGGTATGGCCCTTCGCAAGATGGGGCCTCGACATCATCGGCCCCTTCACAGCGGCAAAAGGCAACCTGCGCTTCGCCTTCATCGCCATCGAATACTTCTCAAGATGGATAGAGGCGATCCGATGGCAAAAATAAAGACGAGCGCCCGACGCCGTGCGGAAGAACATCATCTGCAGGTACGGGGTACCTCGCGACTTAGTCACTGACAACGGCACATAGTTCGACTCCGCGCCCTTCAGGTCATTTTGCGAAGGATTAGGGGTCACCATATGCTTCACATCCGTCGGACACTCGAAATCCAATGGAGCAGTCGAAAGGGTGAACGACAACATATCGGCGGGTCTCAACAAGCGCCTGGTGGGCTTGCCAAAAGGATTATGGCCCGAAGAACTACAAAAAGCCTTGTGGGCACTTCGTACTTCGCCAACCAGGGCCACTGGCTTTTCCCCATTCAAGCTCGTCTTCGGCAACGAAGCCATGACCCCTGGAGAACTCGCCACCAAGTCCCTCCGGGCAAGCCAAGCCGACAATCCGAAAGGCCGCAAAATTTCCCTGGATACAGTCGAAGAACACCGCGTGCAGGCCATCTCAAATATGGCAAAATACACAGCAGGCGTCGCAAATGCATATAACAAGAAAGTTCAGGCTCGCCCACTCGCACCAGGAGACATGGTCCTAAAGCGGGTGGCAAACCCAGTAACAGTCGGCAAGTTGCAGTCTAAATGGGAAGGACCCTACATTATCACACAAAGCATAAGGGCAGGATCCTACCACATAGCTACACTCGAAGGACAGCAGCTCGATCACACATGGAACGCCAAGGGTCTCCGAAAGTTCTACCCCTGAGCACAGCGTTGTAACAATCCCGGCTGCGACCGAACAAAAACCCAACCCCATAAAAGAATCGAAGGGGGGGGGTTGTAAGATCATATGTAAATCTCTTTTGCGCATTTTGTGCCAATGTAATATATATAAAAAACAACAACGCAGTGGTCTGCACACCGAGGTCCCCAGAAGACCGGGTGTATAAGACAAGACACCGCGCATGGCCCTCGGCCCCGGTGCACACCGAGGTCTCCAGAAGACCGGGTGTATAAAACAAGACACCGCGCATGGGCCTCGGCCCCGGTGCACACCGAGGTCCCCAGAGGACCGGGTGTATAAAAAACAAGACATCGCGCATGGCCTTCGGCCCCGGTGCACACCGAGGTCCCCAGAGGACCGGTGTATAAAAAACAAGACACCGCGTATGGCCTTCGGCCCCGGTGCACACTGAGGTACCCTGACGACCCAGGCGTATGAACAGACACCGCGCAGGGCTCTCCGAGGCCCTATTTGAAGAAGGTAGGGGGACGAGCGCGGCTTCGCCCGCACCTCGCAAAAAAAAAATGTATATACATATAGGGCTCTCCGAGGCCCTATCTGAAGAAGGTAGGGGGACGAGCGCGGCTTCGCCCCCGCCTCGCAAAAAAATATATATACATATAGGGCTCTCCGAGGCCCTATCTGAAGAAGGTAGGGGGACGAGCGCCCTATCTGAAGAAGGTAGGGGGACGAGCGAGGGTTCGCCCCCGCCTCGCAAAAAATATATATATACATATAGGGCTCTCCGAGGCCCTATCTGAAGAAGGTAGGGGGACGAGCGCGGCTTCGCCCCCACCTCGCAAAAAAAGAAAAAATATATGTATATACATATAGGGCTCTCCGAGACCCTATCTGAAGAAGGTAGGGGACGAAGCGCGGCTTCGCTTCGCCCCCCACCTCGCAAAAAATATATATACATATAGGGCTCTCGAGGCCCTATCTGAAGAAGTACCCCCTCGTGGTACCTTTCCCCTCGTAATAAAATAAAAGCATATCTAAACATCTCACGAGGCACAAGTTGTAGGGATAAGTCATAGTTGATCTTTCTTCAGCATATCTCAACAACACACAACAAAGTTTATTCAACATATCTCAGCAACATACAACAAAGTTCCGCTGATAAAAATTTACAATAATAATACGCTTATGGGACAAAGTCCCTCCTCTCTGCGCGTAGCCCACTCAAGCGCCTCCTCGTCGACGCCGGATGCAGCGGCTCGCTAATTCCCTCTGCGTTGCTTCGAGCTCATCCAAGGACTCCGAGGAACTGTCACTTGAATAAACAACATGCAGAGGAGCTGACTCGGCACACGACGCAAGGGGATCAGCACCGACAATGGCAGTCGTCGCCTCGCGGCGCCTCCAGAATGCCCGAATCTCTTCGCGCGCCTCGGCCGCCTTCCTCTTACGGGCACGATGGAACTCCCTCATAGAACCAGCATGGTTCGCTAGCTTCCAACGCTGCCACTTCGCGCCGTGATAAACAGCTCCCCGATAGCACAATCGCAAGGCCAAGCGGACTGGCACTTCGCTCGTCCTTGGTGCCTCGGCGACCGGCGCCCCTCTTAATACCTCGCACCTCAGACGGGGGGGGGGGGGACCTCGTCCGGCAGCTCGCTTCATCAGCAACCTGTCACCCTGAGCATACGAAACGCAGTTCCAAACAAACAAATCACACCATTGTTCAAACATTTCATTTAAAACGAGGATCTTACACAAAAAGAGGTTTCCCTCATACAAAACGCTCCCTACGACGAAGCAAAAGTGGAGCGACATAAAAAAAACGCCACGAAGGCACTACGCTAACTAGAACCTAAGAGGCGGGGGGTCACACCTTATCGTGTGGGGTGCACCCCCGCTGGTCGACACGTGCATCGTCCGCCGAAGCTGCCGCGGGGCCCTTCCCTTTATCCCGCTGCGCTTGGGCCACCCGCAAGGACTCTGCCGCGTCGTCATGACCGTGCAAGGACCAGTAATCCTGAAGCAGGACCCTCCCGGTCTTCCTCGTACGGTTCCTCGCGGCCGCCGTTTCCTCCGGAGTTGCCACCGCAATAGCCCGGGCTGCCAGGCCATCAATATGGGCGCAACCGGCCTTGTCGAGGGAGGCAAGTGTCGCGGACCAAGCAGCCTTCGCGCAATGGTCACCATACGCGCGGGCGGCTGGGACAAACACTTCCCCAGCACGCTCAAGGCGCTGGAAGGTGATGTCCATCTCCGAGGGCCGATGGCACCTCGCCGGGGGGACGGCACCAAGTGTCAGCACGGCACCCTCGACGGCCTCCATGGCCCGCCAAGAAGCAAGCCCAACGGAACCTGACAGCTCGCGCTCGGTGCGAACTTCCTCTTCTAGCACCGCCTTCTCGCCCCGCAGATCCCTCACTTGCTCCTCCAGGGCTTGCACCCGAAGGGCCAAAGCGTCGCGCTCACCGATAAGCACCTCGGCGGCGTGCGTCCTCGACCGCTTACGGATCGGATCGGCGGCGTGCCCATCTCGACCGCCGGATGTCGCAAGCCCGATGCAATGTCACCATTAAGGGCCCTAGCCAGCATAATAGTCTGCAGGGACAAAGCGACTTAGCGAATCACCCAAAAAAAAAATAATAACAACCGGCATACCTTTACGACATTCGCCTCGATGCCTCGAAGCATGTCGGGCAAGGTCATCCGCGCAAAGAGCTCGTGAAGCAGCGGCGACAAAGCAAAATCCGCCACAGCTCCGCAAACCTGTGACGCTCCCTCGCTAACGCAAAAATCAGCGCGACACATAGGACCCACGTCCACCATGCCTGAAGGGCGAGCAGATCCATGCTCCTCGGCGCCACCCCGATCGCCCCTCCGAGGTGCAGGCGAGAACCTCCCGCCGACCCGCCCTCCGGCATGACATCATCCGCTGCAATAACGAAGCCTTTAAAAGCATCAGCATCAAGAAAAACAACTACCAACAACCCGCCGGAGTAACAACTCACCGTGCGGCACCCGAGGGGCAGGCGGCACCTCGTCCGCAACATCCTGGCCTCCGTAGGCATTCGACGGCGTGCTCGGCCCGGAGGATTCGTCGGTGTCTAACCCGACAACGTTAAACGAGCCTACCGCTCGCCGCACCTGCGAGGCGGTCCGCTCGGCCACCAAAGTCGGACTCCCTCCCGCACTCGACGCGTCGTGCGGACCGGAGGGATCAGCATTCGAAGCAGACCCAGAAAACTCCGACCGGCCCGGAGGATCCACCGCCGGCCTCTTCGAAGCATGCCGCGACCCCTCGGCCTCGAGCGGATCAGCAGCGACATCCTGGGGCGCAGCAACACGCAGAGGGGCCACAAAAACTGGCCCAGCCCCCTCCACTTCGACCGGTCGGGCACGCTTCTTCTTCTTGGCCTCCGGGTCGGGCCGATCAGCAAGGCGAACCGAGGCAGGATACGCCCGGTTCAACCGCCCCTCCCGCACAACTAGACACCGCCTCGCGTGCTCCTCGCTCATATACGGGCCGAGAAGCACCTCCGCCGCATGGCTCGCCTCGGCAATCGACACGGCTACAGCAAAGAAAACGTAAGTCACAATCCAAAACCCAAGCGAAGCATCCACCAAAAGTCATACCTTCGTGCCCCCTCACAGTAAGGGTGGGGTGCCTAGGGCCAGTGGTGCCCCGCTCAACTTCCCAGTCCCGCGCCAGCGGCCAAAGGCCGAAGGCGCAAAACTCCTCCACCAAATCTCGCATGGAGAATCGCCTCGTCACATCCAGAAGAAGGCGCGGGTGGGCCTCCTCCCTCGCCGTTAGCTCAATGTCGGGTGGCGACGGTCATGTCGGATCGCCTCGCGACGGCGAACCATCCCCGCCGCGCAGAATGGTAGAACCATCTTCGCGTCCAGGCCGTCTCCCACCTGTTCCGTGCCGCCGGGGCCGGTAGGTACATTTGGCAGCGCGACCTCGGTTGAAAATTAACACTGCCAAAATTCATCGTCTCGCCATATTTGTTCTTCTTGGTGGCAGCGTGCATCGCAAGCAAGCGAAGAGACGAGCCTCGCCGCGCCCCGCCGCCAAGCATCCACTCAAGACCCCAACTTAACAATCGAGTTGGGGTAAGTTATCTTGACTCTACACCGCACAGTGCAGAGACGCCTCTCACGGATTCGCGCACGGGATCCGCAACCCGGCGTCAAGAAAGGCAACAAAAACTACTGCCTCGTCGGCTCGGGGCAACGGCACCGTCTCCGCTCCGGGAACTCGCACTTTCCTGACGCTCTCCAGCTTGCCCTCCTCCACGAGCGTCCGGAGCACTGCCTCCGTCACCGTCGACCTCCCAAGGTCACTCGTATAACACGACTCTGCCGCAGCATCCTTGCCCCGCTTCGTCATCTCACGAAAAGAACAACGCAGCAAGGCGCGCAAACGTTCGAAAAAGTATATAGGGCAGCAGCATAAGCCCCACAAAAGGGGGGGTGGTGGCTACTTATAGCCACCCAGGGAGCTCAACCGGCGCCACACGCGTCATCGATGCAGCGGCTGACGCCCGAGCGCCGTTGTTGCTTTACGAGGCGCCGATGGGAAGCGATGCCTTTATGACGTGTCAATAACGGCGACTGCGCCCCAGCGCCATTACGGCGCATGGCGAGCCACCGCCATCAACACGGTGGCGTGCCAACACCATTAAAGCGCACGGTGATCCGGGACCCCACCCCCGCGGTAACAACGCCGAAGAGGAAGGACCGCCGCAACCAACAACGCCGCCACGGCGGAGGGGCGATGTGCCTGGACCTTACAGGAGAACGGCGCAGTTTCAGCCATGGCGAAGCAGACCTCGATCGCGAGGGGCTTGCCGTGAGGTACGCCCATCGCCCCACGACCGGTGGCACGGTTGCACCGAAAGGGCCTTCCAAAGACATACTCGGAGAAGGACCCGAAGACCCCTCGGAGGCATCCCGAAGCCCCCGCGGAGGACCCCGAGGACCCCTCGGAGACGTCCCGAAGACCCCTCGGCAAGACCGAAGAGACCTCCCAGGGAAGTTGGTAGAGGGCCGTCGGAGAATACGGGGTCCATAAGAGCGGTAGACCAGGCGCACCCCCTGAAGATAGACCATGTCCACAAGGGTGCATTGTGCACCAGAAGCTACGTGTAGGGTGCGTAAAAGACCCTGTTGCCCCTAGGGTTAATGTACTTTGTTAGGGGTATGTGTGTATTTCCATGTATCATGTTGGGAAGCTATAAATAGCCCCCTATCCTGTAACTTGGGGAGGATGAATAAAAGAAAGACCGAACCCCTGTTCAGCCCCCTCGTCTCATCTGCACGAGGGTCTCCACTTCTTACTGTCTAGTCTTCCCACTACGACATATGGTAATAAACGAAAAATGAGGAGAAATGGCCTAAATAGCAAATAATTAATTGGCTAAGCTATATAATGGTAAATCTTATAAGTGCATTCTATGGAGTGGCATATTCTCAATTGTCTCATAAAACAATGTGCTTTGGTGCAGAAGGGCCGAAAGGGGAATGTATGGGTAGCATGGCTATGTTGAGCAAAAATGATGGGGAATGTTTTTGGGAAAATTCCTTACGTGTCACTAAAGTTTACCCTAATTCTTTCTATGCCACTGAAAAAAGTTTTATTCCTTGTATGTTATTGATTTGTTTTCTTTGTTCTCTTCCATGTTATTTCCATCAGCTCTGTTAGTTGAAGTCTCCGTTAAACCCAAAAAAAATCTCTGTCTTACCCATCTTACCATCATCTCCTTTGACAACGATGTTAGCTCGCCCACCTCCCCCAATGCCATCGATGGTGTTAGACCCCCCGCCCGGCATAGCCGCTTTACCCTCATCACCATTTGTGTTGGAAATTCTTCCCGTGGACACACACTTTCACGGGGAAGACGATGAACTCAGAGAGATGGCGGCACTGCCACTGCGAAGCGGTAAGCAGACACCGATGCAACTACAACAATTATGAGTACACACGCATGCTAACACACCGAGCACTGAGAAAGAATGAGCATGCAAGAAAATTTCTTTGTGTTGCTCAACTACATCATTTTCTATTTTGCTTCTCCTCTTATTTATACTGAAAAAACTTAACTATATGCAAATAAGTGACTGGTAACTCCACCTATTAACACACTAGTAACAGCTGCATGCATAGCATTACTTCTATAGTGGGCACACTAGTAACAGCTACATGAACATATACTCAATGCTATGCATGAACACATACTCCATGTTATGCATGAACTTAACAGAAAAACACTAATGCACCATGCACTCAATCTTGATTATTCCTAACAATTTCCCCCAAATCAAGATGGCTTCACAGCAGCGCCAATTCGCCGTCGGCATTTGTCTCCACGAGATGCGCCTATTCCTCCTTCTTCTTGCGACATTCGGAAGAAAAATACCCATAGTTGTTGCAGTGTAGCATCTTACTTTAGCCTTATCGAATTTACAATTCCCGCGGCTTCAGCCACCATTGTCGTTAGAGCAGTCGGGCTCGCCATCTCTATTCTTCGCCGATTGGGCCTCCCGCTTAGCACACGTTAGGAGAAGATGTATGTCATCGTTGTTGCCGCTCATATCGCGTAGATGCGCCTCATACACCTTGAGACGGCCAATCGCTTCTTCCACCATCATTGTCTCAAGTCCCCAAATTACTCAATGGTTGAGACAATCTGCAGGTACTTGCTCGGGATGGTGCGGAGAAGCTTCTTCATGATGTAGCTCTCCTCCATCTTGTCACCAAGAGCGCGAATCTGGTTAATGAGAGTCATCAATCTCACGACGAAGTCATCCACCGACTCCATTTCCTTCATTCGCAAACCCTCAAACTCGCTCTTGAGGATCTGCATGCACGCCTCCTTGACGTAGTCGGTGCCAACGTACATCGTCTTGAGAGTGTCCCAAGCAGCTTTCACCGTCTCCTTTTTGGCGAGTAGGAGGAGGGTCTCCTTTGGGACTCCTTGGAAGATGGCCGCAAGGGCCATCTGATCTTTGCGCTCATCAACATCGTTGGTCACCACAGCTTTTCAAACACCTTAGTCCTTCATGAACACCTTCATCTTGATTCTCACGTGTCATAGTTGCTCTTGCTCAGCATAGGGTATTAAAGAGAGACACTGCTTTCTCTTCCCGGTACCCTCAACTGATCACCGTCGGTAACGATGGTGCGGCTCGACGTCGCCTCGTCATCGGTGACACCACTTCTCAGAGAGCGCGCACGATCTTGTGCATACACGGATCAAGAACTTAGACTCTAATACCAATTGTTGGAAATTCTTCCCGTGGACGCACACTTTCACAAGGAAGACGATGAACTCAGAGAGATTGTGACGCTACCGCTGCAAAGCAGTCAACAACCATCGATGGAACTACAACAATTACGAGTACACACGCATGCTAACACACTGGAGCATTGAGAGAATGAACATGCAAGATAATTTCTTTGTGCTACTCAACTACAACATTTTCTATTTTGCTTCTCCTCATATTTATACTGAAAAAAGAACTTAACTACATGCAAATAAGTGACTGGTAACCCCACCTATTAACGCACTAGTAACAACTGCATGCATAGCATTACTTCTATAGTGAGCACACTCTGCATGAACACATACTCAATGCTATGCATGAACTTAACAAAAAAACACTAATGCACCATGTACTCAATCTTGATTATTCCTAACAGTTCGTAGCCCGTCGCCAAGAAGCGATGCACATTATGAGCAGCACTAGAACCAGCAGCGTCGTCGCACTGATGCCCACGAAAATGGAGCTTGTTCCTCTTCTCGAACACTAGCACGCCTGCCCCGCCTCCTGGTGGGATGACGCCTGGGATGGGAAGAACGGCTCACAAGGTTGGTCTATGGCTTACCGCTAAGATGGATGTTGCCCTGCAGGTAGAGCGAGTGGAGTTGGGGGACGAAGAAGAGGTCGACAGGGATGGCGCCGAAGAGGCAGTTGGAGTGCAGGGAGAGGATATAGAAGCCGCGGAGGTGGGCGGGCGAGCGGGTCTTGTGGCACTTGATAGATGAGGCCAACGCCCGGGAGGCAGAGCGCAACGACGGTGGGGTTGGCCGTGTCGCAGGTGACGCCGACCCAGGCGCAGGCCAGCATGGTCGCTTTCCACCCAGCACCCACTCGTGTGGCGTGCCAGCGAGGAACGCCTGGAGCACCAACCGCTCCCGCTACGGTGGCTCTGCAACACAGCGTAGCACGACGATGGCCAGTGCCAGTAGCACCGTCATGAGCGCGACCATCTGTGCTGTTCCAACTGCCAAAAATAGGATAGAGAGACTATGGCTTGGATGGACATGTTCAATACATTTGGGTGGGAAAAAGAGCAGAGAAGAGAAGAGCATAACATAGAAGAGTTTTGTTTAGTTTACTCGGTTTTATGCTTGGGGCGAGCATGCTACACTAGACTACACAGTAGCAAAAAAAGGAAGAGAGTGGAAGGAGGAAGAAGGAGGGCAAAAGAGTCTTTCTGCGTGTCAGTTGAGAGAGAAGGTGATGAAAATGGCATGAAATAGAACAAATGAAAAACTCAGTGGCATATAAGGAATCGAACTTTTTTCAGTGACGTAGAAGATATCAGAGTAAATTTTAGTGTCATGTAGGGAATTTTCCCAATGTTTTTGTTAAAAAGAAGTAGGGAAATTACATATGTGCCCCCTTAAAACTTGGCTATTTGAGTTTGCTCCAACAAATGCACCTATAGGACACTACATCGTATTGGTATATATTTGGAAGAATCATCTTAGTAGCACCACAAAGAAAGAACTTTAGGGAATTGATATGGCTCTTACGACCGATACTAGCATCTCCAATCGTACGCTTAACACATGTATCGTTGTCAACCACTCGCTCCTTCTCCATTCCTACGACCCATCGCCCCTCTCTCTCCACTACTCCCATGACCATGTCCATGCGCCTGCCATCGCTGCCGCGTCTGGCATTGCCCCCGTGCTCGATCGGAGAGTCTCTCTTCTCCGGCACCGGTGACGCCAGCCCTGGACGTCGATCTTGGGGTACATGTTGAGCACAAGGTTGCCGAAGAACTCATCGGGCGTCGGTTAGTTCATCCGGCAATGCCCGTTGACAGAGATGCGGAGCATGGTGCACTCGTGGCCACGGAGGCCGCAAACCACAACCATGTTCTTCCACAGGTGATCGAGCAGCGTCTCGAAGGAGCTGTACTTGTTCCCCACCTCGTCTTGGTGTAGTGCAACACGACGTTGGTGATGTTGCGGCCCTATGCGTCGATGTCACAGTCGCCGCTGTGCATGGCGAGGCTGGTGGTCGGTGCGAGGAAGTCGGTGCCCCAGTGGTCGAACTCGCACTGCTGGGGCTGCGTGGTCACAGCCATGAACGGTCGTAGATCGGAAGGTGTTCGAGCGTGTCCCCCACAGCGCCCGCGCCTACACGTTGAAGAACGTGCCCATTGACCGACCGTCGACGATATGGTGGTGGTGCATGCTGTCGAGGACCGCCCCGCCGCTCACGAACCAGTTGATCTGCACCCATGAGCTTCACCCAGCTCCTTATTGGCTCCCTCGCGCCTCCCCCTCCTCCGCACCATTAGTAGCAGCATGAGGCAGAGACGGGGAGATGCGAGGTTGCAAGGGCTGGGTCAGCACTATCGATGGTGTCGCCATCGGGGGCCACCGACAGCTATGTTCATGGTGCCCTTGGGCTCAGCTCTTCGCCATCCATCCGGGTACAATTTTGTTACAGTTGTTTGCTAAATTTGTTGCAACAGTTGACTTGAAATGTTGTATAGAACATTTTTATTATTACGATGTTGTATCAGATGTTGCGGAAAGAGATGTTTTTTGTTGCAATAGTATTTTTTTATCTGTTGCACAAGAGTAAATATTTTGTTGCAGCTCCTTCACCATTTGATTGTTGCATCATTGTTCTAAAAAAAGTTGCAACAGTTATTTTCGGATGTTTCTACTGTTATTTTCAAACGTTGCATGTTACAACATCGAAATTTATTTGTTTAAGATATTTGAAGTAGTTTTTAGAAATACGACTAGGTTATATATGGATGGTTTTATGCAATTTCAGTGAGAATATGGTATTTTTTTCTAATTTTTTCTCTTGTTATTGTATTGTTATTTATGTATTTTGTTGCACATATATACTAAAATCGTTACACATATTATCAACGTATGTTACGCCGGAGCGTCCGAGTTCTGTTTGTTCCCAACTTTAACATCGCACAGTCTCGTGATGCAATGTGGTTTGCTTACACAGTCTCGTTATGCAATGTGGTTTGCTTATGTGGAGAACGGCTGCAGCGAATCCGGCTGATCCAATCAAGCCCAGGTCGATCCGCCGGTCGGCCGATCCGCGCCTTCTTCTCATCCGCGCCCGGCCGCACGACCGATGAGAGTTAGTAGAAGGTGGCCCGATCGTTCTGAAAACGCTTGGCCCATGTGGCTATGCGGCCGTTCGCCGCTACTCGACCCGCCGCGCGCGTCTCCCGACCTGCTTGACATGAGCGGCACGTACTGCAGACCTGAAGGCCGGCAGAGCACTAGAGCTAGCCGGCCGGCCCTGGGAGCCAGCCCACGCAGACACTGCGCGTTAGCTTATCACTGTATCGAATGTTGACAAGCCTAGTCTGGGGAGCAAGAACTAAAAAAAAAGGTTTCTCGAGAATCCATTAGCCGCCTGTCACTGACTCGGCATCACACATACATTCAGCGCAAGCAACTGTGTATGCCTGCCTTTGCAGCCATTCATTCAAACGTGCGTACAGTGAACGATTGAGCGCTGTCTGGTTTACATGAGCATCGTCTTCTGCACTTAGCCCACTTTGCTAGGAGAAACGGGCGGGAAAGGAGTAGAGGATGAATCTCGTATGAGATAAACCTCGTCGTTTCTCAAACAGCGTCGATTTGCCATGGGCATCATTTCTCAAAGACCACCGTATGACATGAACTCCTCTCGTGACTTGCTCGAAGGGAGCCCAAATCAGCCTCACAGTCAGTGACGACTGACGAGGTGCAGATATCCCTACACGATGATTCAGAATCTTCCACGCGTTGCTTCCAAATCCACAGGTCAGCAAACGAGCGAGCCATAAGACCGCAGCTACAAGGAAAGGGAAAGCGAGTGGCGCTAGCGGGGTGGAAATCCGCAGCGTATCGCGGCACAGGAAAACGCCACTTTCGTGGTGATCGGCAGCAGATACGCGGGGAGACCGAAGCAAGCAGGCCTGCAGAAGCAGATCTCCTCCGTCCCGTCCTCATGCGACGCAACAGCTGTTGAAGTGAGAAAACAACAGGGGCGATAGTGCCAGGCGTCACAGGATCTGAGCCCCGGATTTGGGTGGCTCCGCCAACCACTTCGCTTCGTTGCTTCCTTTCCTTCCACATCTGAAGATATGGAGTATTTTTTCCTACTCATTGCACTCGGATGACTATGGTAGCATCTCAGAGATTTGGCAGGGGAGAGTTGGTACCAACCGAGAAATCGTCAAACCTAAACAAGGGTCTCCAAATCCGAGGATTTCCAAGTAGTACAGCCAGGTGATGCTTACCTGCAGCGGCTAGCTCAGCTATGTGTGGGCTCATTAGCAGCTAAGCAAATAGGTATTGTAATTGGTGTGTGAGCCATGCCAATATACTACCGAGTATTCTTTCAGTAACTTATATGCATGAGTTACATAATGTCCCTACGTTATCATATTTTAAGTGTATCTTGGCTGTAACATCCCAAGGGTAGGTTACCAGTTTAAAAGTAATAAAGTTATTATTGTATTGGTTTTTCTGAGATTTAAAAGAGTTTTGTTGCTTGCCTTGAATTTCTAGGAGTTTAAAAGTTAAAAAGGAAATTTATGAAGTTTACTGGAGTTTTATTGGATTTAAGGTTAAAAGGAAATTTTAATTAATTTCATGAATTTTCTGGTGTTTAAAAGGCTTTCCTATTTTCCAAAAATTTAAAATAATTTATGTGCAAATATAAAAGCCAACGTTAAGTTGGAAATAATTTTATTAAGTTCAAAATAATTGAGGGAATTTCTGTGAATTTTTTTCTTAATTTTTGAACTCTTTTTGCTATTTTCTAAAATCCAATTTGATTTGTTGCATTTTCTATAAATCGAAAACCAATTGAAAAATTGAAAATTGCTTTGGGCCGAAAGCCTTAGCTCCCGGCCCGCTTCTTCCGTCGCTCAGCCTACTCCGCGTGGCCCAGCCACCTAGCCGGCCTGCTCCACCACGCCTCCTCCCCTCCCTCGCTGACAGGTGGGAGCTTCCTCTTCTTCCCCGTTCCCTTCGTCCCCGTGTGCCCATGCCGCCCTGAGCATCAGCGCCTCACCCGCCCCATCACTTTCGCCCATCCCTGCCGCCCCCATCGTGTGCATTAAATGCCCCTATCCCGCCGCTACCCACCCCCATGCCCATACTCTCTTTCTCGCCGCGAATCCCGCCGGTCGCGCCATGCCCTGCGCCGACCAGAGCTCCGCCGCACACCCATACCGATGAACTCCTCCCCGGCCTCTATAAATGGAAGCCACCGGAGCCCCTTGCCTCCCTCTTTCTTTCCCCCTCATCCATCTCTTCTCCCTCTCCGTCGTCTCGCCATATTTGAAGTTTTTCGTCACCGGCCATCGTGTGACACCGTCGCCTCTAGCGCCGCCGTCTAAGGAGCCCATCCGCCTTCGTCACCTCCTTCGGATTCGCACGGCCACGCTCTACCCGGCGCGCTCGCCCTCACCACCAGAATCACGCCGGAGCTCCGTTGCCACCTTCGCCCTCCTCTCACCGCCACTCAACTCCTCGCCGCCGGCCACCTCGTCGCGCTCCTTCGCCGCAAATCCGGGCACCATGTCCGGCGAAGCCGCCCCCCCTGCGCACACTCGTAGGGCCCGCTGTGGCGCGTAGCACCGGCGAGCCTACGCGCCCAAGCCGCCAACGTCCACCACGCCGACATGGCTGCCACATGGCCGCCATGTCACGGCCACCTCAGCCCTCCAGCCCGCGTGGTTGCCTATGAGGCTTTCCCTATTTTCCTTTACAAAATTAAATTAGCCAAAAATCATATTCTGGTGCTCACGTCATGCTAACGTAATAAACGAATTTCCTTTAGAAAAATAATTCAAAAAAAATCTGAAAATCCCCTTTTTCATCATTTCATGTGATTTTCAACTTCCGAGAGCCCGTTCTTCTTTGTTCGAGCTCTGATTTCAGTGATTCAAATTTCTAAACTCATCTAAATCCAAGTTCTAGCTATCTACACTGGAATTATTTGATTTGGAGTTCATTTGAATTTATTTGAATTTGCTTCGTTTTCGCGTGTAGATTTCGACAACTTCGGGGAACTCGAACTATTCGAAGAGTTAGATCCTCAAGCTTTTGAGCAAGGTAAGTTACAACTTTGATCATATTTAAATCACAGTATTCCAAATTATTTAAATTCTATTTTAAATTATTATTGCATGCTTATTTAAATTCAAGTAATTTAAATTCCTGTTTTAAAAGTTATAGTTATTCCCAATTCCATTGTATAGCCAATCTTGTTATTAAATTAGTCACCTTTGACACTATAAATAAAAATCTAGTTTATGTAATAGTATGAACTAAAACATGTTAAAAAAACTTGATGCTTAGACAATGCCTAGACCAAAAATGTTTGACTTGGGAATTTAGCCAAATGTTCAACTATGATTTATCATGATACCATGGTATTGCTTTCAGAGCAGTTTTTATTTTTTAATCCTTTTTAAAAATTATTTTAAAGATAGCATCTTTCTAACTTTATTTTCAATTCTAACCCCTTTGGTCACGCTATTATTCATGGCGTGACCAAACTGTGCTGTCACGCCATTGACCACGGCGTGATCAAATCTGCTAGATAGCCCCCAAGCCAACACACGTCCGTTTTTGGGTTAACTCCTGTCACGCCAAGAGGAGTGGCGTGATAACACTCATTTGTCACGCCAATATCCGTGGCGTGACAACATGTTTTTGTCACGCCACGTGTTGTGACGTGGCCAAAGGGGTTAGAATTGAAAATAAAGTTAAGAAAAGGCTATCTTTAAAATAATTTTTTAAAAAGGATTAAAAAAATAAAAACTGCTCTTGCTTTCACCATAGAATTTTTGGAAAACGATTTATCATGGAAAATAAATAAAAATTGGTTTGGACTTGGGCAAAATGGATGTTTGGATAGTGACGTTGTTGCACGGGATTGAGTCATTTCTATGATCGAGGTCCAGGGGTTATTTTGGAAAGTTGACTAAATCAGTTAAGGACCGGTCTTCGAGTCGTATCTTGCTAAGCCCCATTGTACTATCATAGATCCTGTGTGGATAGGACTAGGCTAAATAATTTACAACATTCCAATGTAATTGTGCCATGTTGATATGTGAGTGTCGGAATGACCTACTTTTTATATTCCCACATGGTGCAAAAGGGGGCTTAAGTCCGGTGGGTTTCTATCCAAAGGAAGCGAAACATTAGCGGGCATGGCTACATTGGAATGATGCATTGTAAAAGCCTTGTGATATTTGCTTAGTCGTACGTCTTCGGAAGCGTGTACTAGCCGACATGTTAAGCAAAATTCTTGCGAGTAAAGTTATACAACCTCTGTATAGTGTTAAGAACTATTCGAATAGCCGTGTCCACGGTCAAGGACATGCTAAGCAAAGCCACTCAAAGTTAGAATTTAATTTTATTTTCAAAAGATGTTATCAAATGATATTGGATAGTTTATCCAATTGGGAAATTAGACGGGTTGCCATGTGATATATGTTGGCTCAACCCAAGGATCAAACACACGCACACTGTGGACGTAAAGACGAAGATGAACTCACGAGACAAGTTTTGGTGCTGTCCAAAAACTGCTACATCTTTTCCTTTTCTTCTTTTATTTATACTAGCAAATAACAAGTAACTTACATGCAAACAAGTAACTTAAGCACTACAGCCACCTTCCCACCTTCAGGCAATTAGCGCCATCAATGTTCATGACTACCAATTCAGCCATGCAAACCAAAAACTGAAACTTAAACAACACTAGGTAATATGCCTCTAAATGCAAGCTAATAGACTTGACCACTATCTCCACTACTCTGTCAAGATTAATGCCAACAATATAGGGTATCCTTCACCACTCTTGTATAAAGGTTATCTTACTATAAAATTTGAGAATTTAGAAAATAGATTTTAGTTATGGAATAATTGCTTTGGAATTTAGTATGAATACTTAAATGGAAAATATCGCTTTATGCAAACTGAGCCATATAAGCCTTCATTTCATTAACCCTTGCATGTATTATAATATGTTATTGGGTGTAACCTACGGAGCAGGTTGTTTGTGCTCACTCTTACTTAATGCATTGTTATTTAGAGGAAGACTACTACGAGGAGATTGAGAACTTGGACGACTAGGCTACGCCCCAGACGATTGCCTGTGGCGAATCATGTGGTCTACCTTACTACTTTTGCTTTCACTGTATTTTGCTTATTGGCTTTATACCCTTTTGTAACAAACTTAAACTATTATGAATGAATGGCGTATTATGGTTGTGTTATTCACTTTTGTTTGACTGTATACACTAGCTGTTCCTGGACTAGTGTATGAGACACATAGAATCTAGGATCCTTCGCTCCTGGGTTCGACATTGGTTGTATAGAATAGTATCTCTGGACTTAGAGTATGAATTAGGCAGCGAGCATAAAAGAATAAGACTCATATCTTCATCATCATATTTTACCTCTATAGACTCCAGATCTGAGACTACTTCTTTGAACAATGTCAGGTGATTCAATAATGACCCATCTTCTGCAATCTTGTGCGAATAAAACTTCTGCTTCAAATGCATCTTACTGGTCAGATATTTGGTCATGCAGATTTGCTCCAGTTGCAACAATAATGTGGCAGCGGTCTTCTCCTTCAAAACCTTTTGCGGAATATTGTTTTATAAATGAATATGAATATAAGATAAAGCATTACAATATTTTCTTTGCTTTTCCTCAAGTGACCATGTAGTGGGCATCTTGTCGATCCTCAATAAAGTGTCATCCAAATTGAGTTGTTAAAGAACAACTCGCATGTTGACTTGTCATAGAGAAAACCTCGTGTCTCGATCCATTAGCGAAAAATCATACTTCAACGTCGCTATGCAAAAAAAACCTAAATTTGCTGATGCAAATCTGTGTGTACCTAGCAAAGAATTCCCAAAATCTTAGATACACTTCTATGTACATGAAGCAATAAAAACCGAAGTTGCTGGTACGCTTGATTGTGTGCTCTTAGCAAAGGTCTGAAGAACATATCGATACACTTGTTCGTGTACTTGTAGCAAAATCCATTGAAATCACTAAAACCCCAAACTCTAGTCGACAGCTTCTGATCTTTGCTATCATGTGCTCGGATACCACTTGTTGTAAATAATGCATATAAAAATAGGAACAGGAGACATGGTTTTTACGTTGAAAAACTCTTTAGGAAAAAACCACGGACACACGAAGGCAATATCACTATATGAAGAGATGTTTACAGCGGAGTTCTTGCTCTTTTCTACGGACTTCATGGATATATTTATAGTAGTACATGAAAGACTCTGTGTATGAGTAGAACTATGAGTTAGAGTAGGAAACGAAATTTGTATCATACTTAAACTTAACAATCTTTACCATGAGACGAATTCCTCCTGTAACCAAAATAAAACGTGATCTTCTCGAAACAAATTAGTATGAACACCTTGTGCGTCGAACACCCATAGGAGTACTAAATGGTACCAACTAAGTTTGAGCAAACTTAGCGGTAGGAACCGGTTTTGTCATCATATCAACAGGATTATCATGAGTAATTATCTTACTAACTTTAATGTCACCTTGAGCAATGACACATCGAATGTAATGATATATGATGTCAATGTGCTTCATTCTCTTATGAAATATCTGATCCTTTGTAAGGCAAATAGCGCTTTGACTGTCGTAAAATATTGTAGTGCAAGACGTACTTTTACAAAGCTCAGTAAATAAACCTCTTAGCAAAACGACTTCTTTGCAAGCTTCATAATATCCATATACTCAGCTTATATAGTGGACAATGCAACAGCAGACATCAAGCTTATTTTTCACATCCTCCAACAATGAACATATAACCACTAAGAGATCTTCTCTTATCCAAATCTCCAGTAAAATATGTGTCCACATAACCAACGATTTCATCTTTAGTCTTTTCAAACTATAAACAAGCATCAGATGTGCCCCGCAAGTACATGAAAATCCATTGAACAACTTTCTAATGCTCTTTGCCAGAATTAGCCATGTATCTACTAACAACACTTAATGATTGAGATAAATCGGGATGAGAACATACCATGACATATATAAGTGAACCAACTGTACTAGCATTTGAAACTTTAGACATGTACTCAACTTCATTATCTGATTGTGGACATGACATTGAAGAAAGTTTGAAATATGTAGCTAACGGAGTATTCAGTAGTTTGGCCTTATGTATGTTGAAATGACGAAAAACGTTATCAATATACTCTTTTCAACTTAGGTATAATTTTTCAAACTGTCTATCTTTGGTAATTTCTATATCAAGAATCTTTTTTGCTACACCGAGATCCTCCATCTCAAATTCACTGCTCAATTGTGTCTTCAACTTTGAAATTTATGCCTTGTCTAGCAATCAACATATAGGAGCAAATAAATAGCTAAGCCATTATCAGACTTCAAATAAACATTGCTATCATAATCAGATATTTTGAAATCCTGAAAGATCATAAAAGAGTCAAATCTTTTGTACCACTTGCGCTGGGTGATTGCTTCAGGCCATAAAGAGATTTTCTTCAACTTACAAACATGATTATCCTTTTCCGGAAAGATAAAACCTCCCAATGACTCCATATAAATATCTTCCTTCAATTCCCATGTAAAAGCACAGTTTTCACGTCCAATTGCTCAAACTCATAATCATGTATAGCCACTATGATGAGTAAAGTATGAATAAAACTATGCTTCACAACTGGAAAAATAACATCTGTAAAATCAATACCTGGAATTTTGTTTTATCCTTTAGCAGTGAGTCTTACTTTGTACATAACCTCTTCGGTTGGTGAAATGTTTTTTTCTTCTTGAAGATCTATTTGCAACGAATAGCCTTATTATCAATCGGTAACTTGACCAGCTCACAAGTGTCATTCTTCTGAAGAGATTGCATCCCATCATGTATAGCAGCCATTCATCTCTTTGAAACACTAGAAGAGATATCCTCTGAATAAGTGAAAGGTTCAACAATACTTCAATTTCTTCTACCACATCCAAAGTATAAGCAATAAATCAGCGTCTGCAATCAATCTCTTGGGAGCTTGAATATTCATTTTAGGTCTATTAGCTGCAATAGAATGTTGTGTTGATTGAAAGACAACATGAACATTATGTATATTTTCCTTTTCGATTTCTGTTGTAGATCTTGAATTAATAATATGCTCCACCTACACGCATGATTTATGTGGCTTCTCAACGAGAACTCAATTCGTATCACGCTCAAATACTCACTGCACTTGGATGACTATAGTAGCATCTCAGAGATTTGGCAGGGGAGAGTTGGTACCAACCGAGAAATCGTCAAACCTAAACAAGGGGTCTCCAAATCCGAGGTTTTGCACGTAGTACAGCCAGGTGATGCTTAGCTGCAGTGGGTAGCTCAGCTATGTGTGGGCTCACTCATTAGCAGCTAAGCAAATAGGTATTGTAATTGGTGTGTGAGCCATGCCAATATACTACTGAGTATTCTTTCAGTAACTTATATGCATGAGTTACATAATGTCCTTACATTAACTTCAAGAGATGGATCTGCATCGGGGTCATTTAAACGAGTCATTTGCAGATTTGCATGAAGCAATTAGTGTATCTAACGTGCGTTTTGCATACACATAGTGTTGTTATGTATGTGTGGTTACTGACGTACTGGCCTGGTAATTAGTTTGTGAACCAAGACGTGACTGGGGTAGCAAATACTGATCGATGTACTAACAAACTAGAAGATCCAATGTCAAAAAAAAAAAAACTAGAAGATCGCACTTGGAGAAGAATTTTACTCTACCAAATCGCCAAAATGATCCGTATCTTTCAGGTCAGCCAACAAGAGACAGCCCAAGAAACGAAAAACTAAAGGCAGATAGAGAAAAGAAAGGGAACAAAAGAAAATGGTGGACCATTCGCCGGCTTGCTCTAGAATACAGAGGCGCTGATGTTGCTACTGTGTCTATTCTATTCTATTCTATCGTGGAGTCAATTCCTTGCAAGATTTGGAGGAAATCTGCTCAGGATCCTGCTTTCCATGAGGTGGGATTTCCTTTAGTCATTACACTTCTTTCTTTCCCCATCAACTTTCCCTCTTTCCTCATATGTCCTGGAATCCTTTCATATGCTTATATATACAAACTCAACCACACCCTCACCGTTGAAAAGCAAAGCCCTCATGCCAAGCACACACACCAACTGCCTTTCCTATACCATTCTTGCTTTCTCCTCATAGTCTCCTACTGTCTCATCACAAACAAACGCACACCCAGAAACATACAATTCTACTCCCTCCCTTCTTCCATGGCAGTGGCAACAGAGGCTTATCAATTCCATGTCCTGGCTGTGGACGACAGCCTCCCTGACAGGAAGCTCATCGAGAGGCTTCTCAAGACCTCTTCCTTCCAAGGTATCACCGGATTCTTGTATACTTGCAGCTTCACTTCTTTTCCTTTGTTGCTATGGAACTTGGCATCTGATGCAAGGTTTGCTGTGCTTGTGCAGTTACCACTGTTGATTCTGGCAGCAAGGCTCTGGAGTTCTTGGGGCTCCATGGTCATGAGGACGGCCTAGTTTCTGTTCATGGAGACCAGCTGGTAAGAAGATGGTTACATAGTGTGTTAATCATGTGCAGTTGAATTCTTGTTCTGAAGAAGGGTTTCTGATGGATTTGGGTTTTGGTTTTGCTCCTGCGTGGATAATCAGGATGTTGAGGTGAACCTGATCATCACAGACTACTGCATGCCTGGCATGACAGGATATGATCTGCTCAAGAAGATCAAGGTATTTTACATTTTTTCCTCTTGGAACTCTTGACATGATCGATTGATTTGATCTGCTGAATACAAGAGTACCTAAAGATGTCTGTTTTGTTTGTTCAATCAGGAATCGTCGTCTCTCAGGGACATCCCGGTCGTCATCATGTCATCCGAAAACATTCCTTCAAGGATCAATAGGTGAGCACTCTTATGGATCTATAATATCGTTTAGACCATCTGAAACATTACACACATGGCAAGATATTTGGATGAACAAATCAAAGTTCGTTGTGCTGAAAAATTAGTAAACACCCGACTCAAATGAACCCAAAAAATAACATCATCGTATAAAGATGACAAAAGCTTAGATAGTTGCATATCCCCTTATTATTTGCATGAAGATATATAAATCAATAGGTTTAGGACTAGATTGGATATGGTGATCTCTCCGAATCCTTAATTGATTTGCTGTTACATGATGTATACTAAAGGAACAAGCCCCACACAGCTCACACCGTCCTAAAATTCTATCTCGACAGTTTTTGGTGCAAAATAACTAACAAAGATATGGAATGATACGCAGAGCAATCTTGTCGATCTTTCAAGTCGATGGTATCTATATAAAATGGGTTGTAGTTACGGACAACTCACTAGCATCACTTGTCTTTGCCCCTGTATTCTATTTCTATCTGCACAAATGGAGTAAAAAGAGGGGCACTAGAAGCAAAAGTAAAGAACCTCTTATGATGTCCAAAGATATGGATAGGAAGAAAATTGTAAAGAAATAGCACAAGAAGTAAGTATAAGTTGTGTTTCCTGAATGGCATATCATGCTTTATGATCTTGGAATAAGCTCTGATACATCTTTGGTTCCGATATTTTGAATCAGATGCCTGGAGGAAGGAGCAGACGAGTTTTTCCTAAAACCAGTACGGCTATCAGACATGAGCAAGCTAAAGCCCCACATTCTGAAAAGCAGATGCAAGGAGCACTACCACCAGGAACAACACCTGCAATGCAACAGTGATAGCGATAGCAACAGCAGCAGTAACCCCACGAGCAGCAGCAGCAGCGATAGCAGCAGCAGCCGCAAGAGAAAGGCAGCAGACGACGAAATTTTGCCCCAGCCAATCAGGCCAAGGCACAGTTAACAGCAGACATATTATATGACAGTGAATCTTTTTTTTTCTTGGTTCTTTGCCTTACTCGGTTTTTGACCTACTGATTTGTAAAAGGAATTATTGATGATTTGCCACTGCAAAAGATGTGCATTTCATAACGTCAAATCATGAAATGCACATCTTTGCAGTGGCAAATCATCCTATGCTGCTAACCCTTAGTTTGCAAAATACAATGGATTCCATAAACGGATACTGCTTGAATCCAATTGAGCGATTCTATATGCAACATCATTTCAATTTTCAAATACCTGCTGTGATAACAGGCCATTGAACACATCTTGTGTGAAAATTTCCAATAAAAATCTGAAAGTGACTACTGAAATAACTTACATGGGGCACAGTTTAAGTTTTCATACTACAGTCAGATGAGTCTGGCAAAGGGCACTTGCACAGAACAACATAGTAGACTAATAACATTAGCTTACTGCAACCTTCATCCATGGAAACACATGGATCCCTCAGAAAATACATCGGTATGTCACATGGTTCCCAGTAAGCTCGTTGTCATATGTAACTTTAACCACGGTTCCCTTGCCAAGGCCATAGTAGCGAGCAACAGCATCTGTCTCTAGCATGCGATTCAGCATTTCAGGCACGCCAAGGCTCCAACAACAATGTGGTATCCCCCACAAGGCCACAACGAGTAGAAAACATAACACAGACATATTTTAATTCAAGATTTCATTTACCACTTTGTAATGAGCCTGCACTATCAATGAAAACCCCACATGGATAGAAGATGAACAAAATTTTACACTGCAATTACACAATGATAACAGCACTTTCAGCGAGTGTGGAAATACTAAATGTCCCAATCAGATGTTGCGACGCCTCGTGTCATTACCCCAGGGGTAATCACACTTAGGCATACGGATTACTATTCGTTTGCCCAGTAGAACACTGCTCCAACGAATAGTAAACCTTTACCAGAGTTAGCGTAGCAGAACAATAAAATAGAAATTGTACCTTTTATTCCAGTTAGCCACGCAAGGCTATGGTTCTTACATAGTAATTTATAACGGCACAATGGGACTACGTCCCTTCGTCTGCCTTTCTTTACTCCATCGATCTTCAATTCGCCCCCAGCGCCGAGTCGGCTGCCCATCTCACCCTGGTCATCATAGTCACGCCCTCGATTCGAGTGGTTTCATCGGTACCTGCAAGTCCTTCATCCCACACGGGATAGTTCCCGGTCGGACTAGGATCTACAAAGGAGAATACTAACAAGGTTGAGTACAAATTAATGTACTCAGCAAGCATTAATAGCAAAATGCACTGTATGACTCATCTCTGTTCTTTTCTTCATTTTCTAGCTCAACTCTTTTCTGAAAATAACTCAATAAAACATTTGGTGACAAATTTTAATTCAGAAAAGACTACTAGTCATTCGGAGAGAAGAAAGACACCTAGCGGTTCCCGTAGACTCCAATCCAGGAGACTGGCATGAATTCATGATTTGATATAGCACTGCGCAGGCTTGTACCACTTTACCCATAACTATTCTGAGCTCTATATGAGCTAGGTCCATCGCATTTCCTTTTATCGACTTGAGTTCGAATACGAACGTTTCCAGTTACGTGATTAATTTCTCCACCCATTACTTTCCGTCGGTGACGACCTGGCCACCACCGAGTTCGGGTAATGTTGGTTGGGCCAGTTCATCCTCTCTGCACCCAACACTCCACCTAGCGCTATAGCGCCTGCTTCTTTCTTTACACTCACACCTATATACTTACCCATTGTGGAGAGCATAATTACGTAACCGGGTAGCATTTTCTGCCTGCCAAAACAAGAGAATGGTTGGTACTCAAATACGGCATCTGACCGAGCAAGAGTGTTGTTGGTCCTTATATTTTAACCATATGTAAAGGGGTCTCACCTCTTGCCCTCTCTCATCCTTTCCCCGGGCCCCCTTTACCAACCATAATAATACATCATCTCATCATTTCCTTTCTTTCATCTTCATAAACAATTAATGATTTGCTTTTGGAGAAATAGTTTTGATGCAATAATTATATAATATAGTAATATAAAGTTTACAGTTAAAAATAGCTAGATTCATGTTCAAGAGAATCGCTTGCCTTCACAAATGTAGAAACGATCGCCGTCGACGAATTTCTGATCAGTTGCTCCTACTGGCGCTGGTTGATTCTCTGTAGCAAAGCGGTAGAACGAATAATAATATAAATACATACATAACTAATTTTGAGTGATACAATAGATACCTACGTTAGTGACTTCTAATTGTTAGCACAACTTAATTTAAATAAAACTTTTCGATATCTCTACTAAGTTAGCACTCCCCAAAAAGGCCGCTCTACTGACTAGCGTGCTAAGGTCACAAACCCGAGGTTCGCATTTTGACAAACTAGAAATGAAATACTACTCGCACTTGACACTCACTAAGCCTATCAAATTTTAATTGTACAGGTACTCTAATTGCTTTATTCTGATATTTCCTAAAACCCTACTTAATCCTAACCCTAATCTTAACCTCCTCCTCCTAATCCCCATCTCCCCTTCTCTCCCCTCTGTTTTCGGCCGGCTCTTATCCACCCACGCACCCAACTCCACCCATTCCTTCCTCCTCCCAATTCTTCTCCTCTCTCTGCCTCTTCCTGGTAATCTCTCAACTCACCCGACGCCACCGCCGACCTCTCCTCGTCCGGTCGCGCTGCCGCCCAGTGCCGCCTACCTTCCCGCTCGCCCTGCCGTCACGGCCCGGCGCCACCAGCGGCACCGCCGCGCCTTCGCTTCCTAGCGCCCCCGGCTTGCTCCCTCTGGTGGCGCCGTCGCCTAGCGCCCTCGGCTTCGGCTCCAACTCCTGTTACGCCGTCTGACCGCCCTCCCTGGTTCTCTCTCTGAGCTCCCTCGGCGCGGCCGAAGGCCAACGCCGCCTCAGCTCGGTCCTCATTGCCGGCCGGCCTACGGCGCTCTACTCTGCGCTGCAAGGCTACCCGGCTCTCCTCTCTCTCTCTCTCTCTCTCTCTCTCTCTCTCTCTCCTACCCCCTTTTATTAAGAAACAACTTGTGCAGAGTTAACTTGCATATGATGTGATGATTTCGGTTTGCGATGCAGATGCTCAAAGAGGCCGAAAGGGGTGCTAATGGTGGCCTTGCCTTATTGCTGTCTGAGGTAAAACTCCCCCCCCCCTAAACCCTAGTCCTATCCTCTACTGCTCTGTGATGGATGATGAGGGAGGGCATGAATGGTGATACCATGGTGATGCGATGACTAAGGGTTAGATTTGCATGCTTTAAAATGACATAATGATGCTCGAGGCTTAAGTCGTGGATATCTTATTGCTAGAAACACCGATATCTAGAAGATGCAAGAACTCTATGGTACTAAAGGGGCTTGGCAAAATGGTCTGTGGTGAGTTGATGTTACCTCTTTGTGGGCTTGAGGAAGGGAAGAGGGTTGTAGCGCCGCTGGCAAGTGGTGTTCCTCTCGACTCCTTGCTGCCCTAGGGCTCAGTGGATGCTTGACCTTTATCTTGGCGGTGGTGGGGGCTTACCTTGCTTGCCTTGGTGGTCTTGCTCTGGTTGGTTAGCTTGCTCTTTGCCCCGAGGTAGAGTGGGTATGGGGAGAAGGGAAGGCTCTGGTCTTGCTTCTCCTCATCGGCTTTCTGTGGTTTGTGATGGTGATGAAATGGGGGTGATGGTGCGGTTTGTGCTCTGTGATCAAATTGGAGGTGGTGCTCGGCCAGGGGGAATGGTTTACAGAGATAATGCATGCTGGAGGCAGAGCCCTCGGTTGCTCTTATCTTTATCCTGTGCTTCCATTTTTACTAAAAGTCCTATTCAACTCTTTACCAAGGTCTTATCTCCAGAACCTCTACTATAACTTAGAGCTTGGATGCTTGGTTGTCTTTCGGCTGGAGGGGGGTGAACTTGGAGCTGGGGGAATGTGTTTCTTTGCACTGGGGTTGAGCTGGTCGCGCTGGCTTTGTTGTGCTTATCCCTTCCTGGGTAACTTTGTTTTAACCGCAATCCTGCTCCTATTTACCTTCTTGGCTGCTCTCCACTGTGGGCTTTCCTGTTGGTCGGAATAATATACCGTGGGTGTTGGATTCGGTTACCCGATGATGTCTTGAACAGAGGGTGGGGATAAACGGGAATGCACTATTGGATTCTATTGTGTGCTGAGGCAATTGACTTAAAGTGGGTGTTGGGCTTTATTTACGTCGAATGATGATACCCACGGAAGTGACAGGTATCGAAGGACCTCGGGTGGTCAGGATATCTTGGCGATTAAGGAGCCGATTAACTCCGGTTGGTCTGGGTGTCTTGATGGTCAAGGGACCGACTACTCAGGTTGCTCCGAGTATTCAGCTGCACTTCGGGAGACTGACGGCAATCTTTACTTTAATAATACTGTGGCTTGATTCTGTCTAACAATACTGGCGGAGAGTGGTTTGCGTGCAGGTTTCTTGGATGACAAGGACGACACCGGGGTTTGATGGGTCGGCGTTCGAAGAACAAGGACACAAGGAGGGCTCGGCGATATGAAATGCAGGATGTACTCTTTTTATTGCTTTGCAAACCAATCTAAGTTGTAACTATTTAAACAATACTAGATGATATGAGATGATGATGTACTTCTATTGAAATGCTTACAATTGACTTAATTATCTAATGCAAATGGAATGTGAAATCTAATTATGATTGATGCTACTGTGCAATGATGAATGCAATGATGCGCTGCTCACAAAACGAAACCCACTAAACCAACGCTGACGGCAAACTAGAAGCTTAACGACGATCGCAAAACTACCGTTAGCTTACTGCTAAGCCAAAATTAATTACCGCTAAAAACCGATTACTGGAAAAAAAAAGGTTAACTAATTACACGGGTTCTCACAAATGTCTTCTAAATTAACCTGAAGAAAGCAATCTTTAAAAATTACTCAGAAATATATGGGAAGATATCATCTGTTTCAATACCATCAAGTTCCGGTGAAGTGTAAAAACATAAGAGTAACACAGTAACCACAAAAAATTATGGCAATTCAGCAAATTAGCATGATATGTCTATGAGACACGGGTGCTCAGCATGTTAGCATGTTATCAATCATCTCCATCATCACATCCAAGCACCCTAGGGGATTGTTGTCTCCCTGATGATCACATTCATGTTGCAAACAAAATCAAGTACAGCATCATGCCGTTATAGCAAGTAACATGCAGACCAACAGGCAACAGCCAGAACTGGGCTGTGTTGTGGAGGAAATAATTGCATTCCACAGGATGTAACCAAAGCTACATAATTCACATAACACTACAGCTTTCAACTTCAGTATGATTTTTTTAAAAAGAATAGTACTTCCAGCATTAAACACTTTAATCCCACAAAATATTAGTCGATTAGTTCTATGGAATTAGTGTGTATTCCAGTACATAATTCAAATAGATGATCATACAAATCACCAAGATTAAAATTCGCCCTACTCATAATATAGATAAACCATATTAACCCAACAAGAAGATAGAGAAGCAAGGAAAGATGAAACTTGACCATCTAGACAGCTCAAAACACCAAATCAGTTACTCAATATTATTGTATCATTTTTCTGCAATACCAGAGCAAGCGCTCCCTCCCACCCTACCTCTCTCTCTTTATTTTTTCAATTAAGAAAAAATTGTCTGCAATACCAAAACAAGTGTTCTCCCTCTGTCCCTACCAAAGCAAGCTGGTGATATTTCTCATCCGGCTAAACAAGAAACTAGAAATTATATAAGTTGGAGCTAAAGATTTCATCCAAGATAAGAATATATATTGACTTTGGTTCCACTTGAAGTGTGCTTGTTTAATTTAATTATAGTAAATAATTCACACACTCCCCACAAGAAACTGCCTGTATAGTTACCACAATTTATAATTATTATGTTTTTTACTGCAGTATCACATAATTCAAATTCTAAAAATACCTTCAGTAAATTGTAGAAAAACATACCTGTGAATCCTCCACACTGTACTCCTTCAGGAGCTTCGCTTTTTCCTCTGCAGTCAACACTTCATGCCTGGGCTTCAGGACATGCTTAGTAATGTTTACCAGTAATTCTGTTATCTACCATTGGGAGAGCACATCAATTTGACTATGTAAACTGTTGAATATTAACATAAGTTAAAACCGTAAAACATAAACTGTACATGATTAAAGTCATGATACTGCGAATAAAAATTTTAGATTAAGAGTATAACTTGCAGAAACATAAAAAATGATTTCCGATGGTAACCAATACTGCATTATAGCCAGTACCAATACTGAACGTACAAAAAGTAAAAAGAAGTTATTTGCCGTTCTTTACTTAATGGAATGCCATTTACTTACAACACAAAGTCATTGCTGTTATTTACTTGCAGGATTCCATTTTAGAATAGGCCATTAACAAGTTAAACAAAACTCACCTGGAATATTTCTACTTTAAATGTGAAGATCTCCTTGATAGATTCTCTAGCTCTAGACATGATTTTGCACTGCAATATCAGAATCAGTCTAGACAAGTTCTGTTCTTTCGTTCGACCATATATCTCCTGGATAGTTGCGATTTTGACAGGCTCAGGTGGACAGAATACAATTTGCACCTAAGTTAAGACATTGTTAGAGTGTATCTGTTACTCCTTTACAAAAAGAGGGAAAAATATATACTCCGAGAAATAACATTATGCATGAAATAACATTGGTGTCACTTGATCCGGACCCACACTGTAGATCCGCCCTGGTTACGGCAAAGAAGAGTGCAAGAATAATTGGATGTTTGTGTTTTGGATGGACATTGAGTCGTGGAGTATTTGGACTTCGAGGCTGACACAGTGAGCATGTGAAAGGTGGTTCGTTGTATGTGCGTTGTACATGGAGTAACGATGTGAATAGTTTCTCATATGTTATATAAGCATTAAACCTCACTATATACATAAAAATTGAGCCATCCATTTGCAGAATGATGCTAACCATAAACAATCGGAACCACAAGAACAATAATTTTGCTAAACCATAATATACAGCCCTATTAACATCGACATGCACCGGACATGGATTAATATAAATGGTAACAAAAGACTGATATCCCGTCCTCTTTTAAATTCCTTGATATTTCAATTTCACAATGCTTCTTCTACCATGCGTATGATCCTTAATCATGAGCGTAAATCAAGGATATCACGGGGAAGGAATATGAAAGTCACCTTCTTGGAGAGGTCGGAGTCGAGGGTGGTGGAGAAGCCGAGGCGTTCGATCTCGGGCTTCTCGTCCCACCACGCGCGGAACTCCGGGAGGGTGCGGGCGAGCTCCGACGCCGGCACGCAGTAGCCGCGGTCGCGCAGGATCTCCAGCGCCGTGCGGCGCGCCAGGAACAGGCGGTGGCTCTCCACGCTGCCGCCGTGGTCGACCATCGACGATATGCAGCCGACGACCTCGGGAACGTCGTCGACCGCGCGGTCCACCGCGGGGACGGGGGCGGGGGCGGCACCGTTGGGCGCGGTGGAGGCGGCCGTGCTCTCCGCAGAGTCCATCGTGATTGACGACGATTGCTGGGAGGGGATGAACGGATTCATCTCCCCCCTTCCCTTCTGTGCTCTACAGTACAGGGAAGGGGGTTTTAGGTTTAAGGTGAGAGGGAAAACGGCAACGGGAGTCCCAGCATTAGGGTCATACCCAGGCTGAAAACATATCATTTGATTTCATGTTGCAATGTTATGGTGATGCTATAGTATTATAACATTGTACAGTAACTGTCGAATCGAAAATAAGGGTATAAAATTGTGGTGCGCAACCGCAGCATAAATAATGAAACATCAACACAATTCACAAACACTGTAGCTGTACTGCCTTAGCAATGGAACGGCAGATGCATTCCCCATCAGCAGTAATCGTCTGAAATTGGGGCGAGTGTCACAGTAGCATATCTGCAGTATTGACCATGAGCGCTACATTAACAGTGTTTGTACAGTACCAACGACGTCCGCAGCCTTTGATTTTTTGATCCAATGCATATTACTATGCAGTGTGAAATTCTTCTCAACTACATAGGATTCCTTCGCGGGAAAACTGTCTCACACACTCATGTCGCACACTCATACTCCACACTTTTTTGTTGCTTCTCTCCTCCTATCACGTATCAAGAGTAGAATTAGATCTGCAAAAATGCTGAATACTTAGAACTAGAATTGACTTTAGTTGCAGAGTTCAGTAGCTCTCTGCATCACAAATGTAATTATCGGATCAAAAGCTGGTCATATGTTAGTTTCTCCAGCTGCAGATTGAAGAATCAATTTTTTTTGGTACAACACTGGATGATAGCATCATTATCGGCAACAAACGCGCACCTCAAGTACTGGCCCAGGAGGGGGAGCACTATAACCTAACCCAACCAACGAAACACGTTCTACAAAGAAATTAAATCTGCATGACTAATTATGCAAACCACCACCAGCGCAGAATGGTAAATTTGGCTTTTGATCAAGTATCAACAACAGAACCGAATTTGGCTGAGTATCTTGATTATCTTCCCCCAAAGAAAGAATACACATTACATTACGACAAGTACTGTGTCTCCATTACTGAACTTTGCATTGGAGAGAACCTTATTAGGATCCAGCTCCATGCGTGCCTTGTTATATGCATCAACGGGGAAACGCTTCCTCAACCTGGCCTGTAGTTCAGCAAGCTCATGCTTGTCCTTTGGAACCTAAGGAGGAATGGAGAAACAATAATCAGTAGGTATACAACTGTGAAAACAGAGCAGCTGGGCCACTGCAATGCATCCAAGAGAAGATGTCATTCTCTCCAAACTAACAAGCATGATGTTAATTTCGCCCATATCTGCAGCAAAGAACTGCTAACAAACAGAAAATAATAGATGCATAGATCTTTCATCCAGCAGTAAAAGTTGGCACCTCAATTTTGGCCCAGTGTTCATACGCAGAATAATCATCCGATAGACTCGTTTGGGTCAGACTTCTGTAATTAAAGAACTCCGTGATCTCCTTCCTTTGGCGAGCATCCGATCTTGGTAAGTACATTATTATACCAACCTGCTTTGCATAAATCACAGTAAGTCGGTCACTAAGGTTAAGTACTGCATAATACTTTGTGACTTTTTTTTTGCAACAAATGAACAGAAGGGGAAAGGCAACTACAGAATCTCAAAAAGCGGACCAGGTTTTACAGGATCGACATGGTTAAAGATCTCAAAAATAAGTTTCGCAGAAGTTGTAGAACTCTCCAAAGAAGTTAAAATTATTTCAGTGTTGTATCATGTATTCATTTCATACTGTTTCATTGTAGTTTATATCTCAGAAATTTGGGAATGGATTAGAAAACACTGCAGGACATGTCGACAGATCACTGAAGAAAAGATTTCCCCATAAATTTGACAAAGTAGCACGAAGCAAGAAAGCTCTTCCCAATTCCCATGACTCTATTATAGCGGAAATTATCAGAAAGACTACCTGATAGATTACAAGAAATTGTGATTGCTCTAGGTACAGGTGCTATCTATCAGCTTGTAAACTAATTATCCAACACCACAGTTTGAACCAAGTTATGCAGTACAGCAGCGAACAAATTAGTATGAGATATTAACAAGCTTAAGGTTGATGGTGGCAACAGCAAGTCAGCAACATCGATTAATACATCGAAAAAGGTATTGTGCAAGAACAAATTACGCATGAAAATATATCATCTTCTTCAGAGCTGGATGCTGGGCTCATGGGACTCTTTACTGCGGGCAGTCCAACGCTGCTCAATAGGAGCAGGTGCGGGTATGACTGTGACGCCCCGTGTCATTACCCCAGGGGTAATAACACTTAGGCACACGGATTACTATTCGTTTGCTCAGTAGAACACTGCTCCAACGAATAGTAAGCCTTCACCAGAGTTACGCAACAGAACAATAAGATAGAAATTGTCCTTTATTACAACAGTTAGCCACGCAGAGCTAAGGTCTTAATACAATATTTATACACATACCCAAGGGAACTTCCCCGCTTCTCTTGTATGCCCTGAAGTACCGGCAGTCTATCCGTCCCACAAGCCAAAATAGCTCCCAACTCGCCCTGGGTCCTCTTAGTCCAAGCCTTCTCCTCCAGTTGTTGCTTCTGTACCTGCAAGTCCTTCGTCCCAATCGGGATAGTTCCCGGTCGGGCTAAGATCTACAAAGGAGAATACTAACAAGGTTGAGTACACGAATGTACTCAGCAAGCATTAATAGCAAAGATGCACCGGATGCACTATCTCTACTCTTTATCACAAATTCTAAATCATCTCACTTTAGAAAATAGATCTCGGCAAAAATGTGGCAAGTTTTAATACTGAAAAACTCTACTAGTCACTCGGAGAGACGAAAGACCCCCTGTGGTTCCCGTAGACTCCAATCCTGGAGACTGGCATGAATTCATGATTTGTTTAGCACTGCGCAGGCTTTGTACCACTTTACCCATAGCTATTCGAACTCTCAAGGAAGCGAGGTCCACCGCATTGCCTTAGATGCGGTTCGAGATCGAATACGTAACGTTTTCCGTGTTACGTGATTAATTTCTCCACCCATCACCTTCCGCCGGTGCAGATTAAGTGACGCTGCTGACCTCATCATCCACCGAGTTCCGGTGAGGTTGGTTGAGGCAGCTTCTATCCTGCACTCAACACTCCACCTTAGCGCATATAGCGCCTTGGATCCCCACTTCCGACTATCCCCACCGGTCCCGGGTTCCTCCATATCACACACACACCTATTACTTACCCGATGTGGAGAGCATAGTCACGTAACAAGGTAGCATTTTCTGCCCGCCAAAACGGGAAAATGGTTGGCACTGAATTACGGCATCTGACCGAGCAAAAGTTGGTTGGTCCTTATATTATAACCATATGTAAAAAGGGGCCCACCTCTTACTTCAACATCATCATCGCGTTTCCCCAGCCAGGGCCCCCTTTTACCCTCCTAGTACGTCTCATTCTTTCTTAATCGTCTTATCTTATCTCAATCATTTTCTTTAGGTTTTGGAAAACTATTTTGATGCAATACATATAATAGTGCAAGATAGGTATATTTTTAAAGTAACTATATTAATGTTCAAGAGGATCGCTTGCCTTCGCAGTAGGAAAGGTTGGTGTCGACGAATTTCGTCAATCGCTTCCCGCTTGCTTGGTTCGCTCTCTGTAGCAAATCGGCAACACGAATAATAAGTAAATACATAGTTGAGTTTTGAGTGATAATATGGATATATATAAGCTAGTGATTCTACAAGTTAGCACCAGTTAATTTAATTAAAGCTTTTGAGACCTGAGCTAAGTTAGCACTCCCATTAAAGCCGCTCTACGGTCTACTCAAAAGATTTTAGCAACTAAACCACGATTCACCCTAAGTTGGATTAACTCGACATGGCTCAAGCTAAAACATTCATTCGCGAGGCTAGGGTGTAACCACAACTTGATCGAAGACTAAAGCCATGAAACAAACCTTAATCACAACTATTATCTAGAATCTATTCGCCTAGTAAAATTTTCCTAAACCCAACTTCTATCCTAAACTCAACCCTAATTCTAACCTAACCCTAGACACCCACCCACACACACACACACTACACTCATCTCTCCTTCTAACCCCTTGGACGCCTCCTTAACCCACACACGCACGCACGCACACACACCCTCACACTCTCCTCTCCCGATCCCCTTCTTCCTCCACCCCTCCAAGTCACCGCCGCCCCGCCTCCTCCTCCTCGCCTCCGGACGCCGCTGCGCCGCACCCTACTCGGGTCCCCTCGGTTGGCCCTCCGCGCCACACTCTGGCTTGGCCTGGCCTCGCTCGCTTCCTTCGCCTCGGCGCGCGCAGGCTCTCCTAAACCGGCCGCCGCCAACCTCCCGGCTCTCGCCTCCTCCTCCGCTGCCGCCTCCTCGGCTCGGCCCACGCCGACCCGAGGCGCCTCGCTCTCCTCTCGCTCTCCCGACGCCGCGCCTTCAACTCCCTTCGCTTCTTAGGTCTTTGCGCCGCGCGGCGAGGCCAGAGGCTGCGCCGCGCCTCGCCTTCCCTCGGCTCGGCCCCGTCGACCCGACGCCGCTCCTCCCCGCTCGGCGTCTTCACCCCGCCGATCCGCCCCGCATCGCTTCCCTAGGTCTAGCCGGCCTCTTGGCTTCCTCCTCCCGGCGCGGTCAGATCTGTTGGTCCAAGGGCTTCAGCCCGGCCCGCTCGGCCTCACGGCCGCCGGCATCAAGCACTGAAGCTCTCCCCTCCCTACTAAGCTCACTCGGGTTAAACTAGGAGCTCCACTAATCGCTTGCTAAATGCATGAATGCAGGTAAACCAAAATGGTGGATCTGAGGTGGAGGTGGGTGGATCTGAGGTGGAGGTGCTACTGGAGGAAGAAGAGTGTTGTAGAGGTATGAGTACTCACCTAAAGCTTCAAGAGTGCCAATGCCTTTACCTGAGGATTAGAACTAAAATGGGTTGGGATCGATGTAGGGATTGGGGGTCGGCGTCGGAGGTGGGGCTGCCGTCGAGGAGCAGAACGGGTGGCCGGCCGTGGCGATGCTGGCCGTCTGGAGCTTCCTCCTCCTGCCTTCGGTTGGGTTGCTGGTTCTGGGGCACGAATGGCTCCTGTGGTCTCTCTCTCAGGGGCTTGCTCCAATGCCTGGACTGGGGAGAATGGGGGGTGACTGAGGGGCTGGGGAAATGGGGGGAATGAATCGGCTGGGAATGGATAGGATCGCACCGCTTATCGGTAATGTCTTTGCCACTGGTGCTCATTGTAGGCTGAGAAAGAAAAAGAGGGTGGGGGGCTTTTTGAGACTGCAGTGGAAGGATGGGGGAATGAATGGGGTTGCCTAGACATAGATGTTGTGTAATAGAATGATATGGAATGCTTCTAGATTGATTGATGCAAAATGTACTCTTACAAACAATGCAATTGCTGATTTAACTTTCTAATGCAAATGACAGTGATAATGCATGATGCTGTACCGACTTGATTCTACTATGGTGCTGAATGAATGATATTTGATGAATGATGCCATGATGTCATGATGCTTGTGAGCAGCAGGAAGAAGGGGCTAGGCACTTGTGCTACCAATTTGCTATAAGGCTAAATGATGCAAGCTGCACTAATATAAATAATGCATTTGTTGATTTGTTGTCTAATGCAATTGATAATGCATTCTATTTAATTACTGATCAAAATGTTGTGCTGAATGACGAATGCATGAATGATGCGAGTGGATGAATGATCGACACGATACGCTCTAGCTAATTAGGAGCGATCTAATACTATCGTTAACTCACCACTAAGAAAAGCTTAAACGCTGCTAAACCCTGATTACTGCTACGAGGTTAGGGCTGAAAACGCGGGTCCTCACATCCTACCACACTTGAAAACAAACTTCGCCCCCGAAGTTTAGAATCTTGCTGGAACAGGTTGGGGTGGACTCCGCGCAGTTCTTCCTCCTTCTCCCCGTAGCTTCGCACGCAGTGATTCTTGAATAGCACCTTGCAGAAGCGGATCATCCTGTTCCTTAACTGACGGTCTTCTGTCGCTGGAGTTTTCACTGAGCGCCCTTCGTAGGTCAAATCATCTTGTAGGGTTATGTCGAGACTAGTAACACGCTGCGAGGGTTCTCTTAGATATCTTCGAAGTTGAGAGACATAAAATACGTCATGAATCCGCGACAGCTGGGTTGGTAATTCCAGTTTATAAGTTAGGGTGCCTTTACGCTCCAGAATCTGAAAGGGTCTCACATAACGCGGAATTAGTTTCCTTTTTAGCCGAATCGGCGTACTCCACGCATAGGTGATATCTTTATGTATACATAATCTCCAACTTCGAACTGGAGGTCTTTCCTATGCTTATCAGCATAGTTCTTTTGCCTGCTCTGGGAAATCTCGAGGCGTTCTCAAATTAGTTGAATCTTCTCGTCGTTCTCCTGTACCAGTTCAGGTCCTAGTAGCATTCTTTCTCTGACTTTATACCAACAGATTGGTGATCCCCACTTTCTGCCGTAGAGAGCTTCGTACGGGGCAATTTGAAGGCTAGACTGATAGTTGTTATTGTATGCGAACTCTGCCAGCGTTAAACATTTTTCCCATGATTCTCCAAAGTTTAGCACCCATATTCTTAGCATACCTTCTAGGATTTAATTCACCCGTTTAGTCTGCCCATCAGTTTGTGGAGGATAGGCCGTGCTGAAATTGACGGTGGTGCCCAAGGCAGTATGTAATCTTTTTCCATCAACCAGATACAAACACTGATCCTCTATCTGAGGTGATGGTCTTCGGTGCCCCAGGTAGAGTAACTTTCCTTTCGATATAATTCTCAGCAGGTTTATTGGTGTATTTCTGATTTGTGGCAATGAAGTGAGCTGGTTTTGTAAGACGATCCACGATAATCCCAAATGACATCCTTCTTTTTGGATAGTGAGAGAAAAATTTGTTATGAAGTCCGTACAGATATCCTCCCATTTCTATTCAAGTATTTCCAGTGCTTTTAGCAGTCCCGCTGGATGTTGGTGTTCGGCTTTGATCTTTTGGCAGGTGTAGCATTGGCCTACATATTCTATTATGGCCCGCTTCATGTTTGGTTCCCAAAAATTTCCTTCAAGTCTCGATAAGTTTTCGTGCTGCCTGAATGTATAGTGTACTGAGTATCATGAGCTTCACGTAGGACGGTCTCCTTTAACTTTGGGTTGGTCGGGAATGCAGATTCTAGTTTGTCGCCATAAGATTCCGGAGTCACCTGTCTGGAACTTAGAGGGTTGATCTGACTTGATGTGTTGGATTTCTTCGGCGATGAAGGGATCTGAAAGTTGATGTTCCTGGATTTGACCACAGAGAATGGGATGGAATACCATAGCGGTAATGTATGGGTAACGGTATAAGGGTGACTTGAAGGTAAGTCACAAACTTATTAGGAGGTCAATCTGCAGACTGGGAGTGTTACTTAGTGGCAGACTATGGCATGGCCCGTGCTACCTTGGATGTTTTGTGGCTGCTCAAAGCAAGATGTCGCTTGAAGCCCGCTTTCTAATTGACTTGTGCTGCTTCCAACAAAACTTGATCTTAATCATAGCAACAAATTGATCGTATGTATCGACCCTCATTATTCACATATTCATTTAAAAGTCTACACCAACTTTTACTTGTCTTCCGAGTTAAATCATGGCTACGATTTATATGGTCAAAACAATACCATAGCCTCATTTAAATTGTAATTGCACCTTTGGCTAACTTCCCCAATTCCAATATTGGTGTCACTGCTAAGATCAGTAGGCCAAGCTTCTATATTAGAATCGTACTTTCCAAGTCAATCTATTCTGCCAATTTATCTACCGCATCATTGCTTACATTAGTCCACCGATAACTATGACTCACTCAAGCACTACTATTCAATTCACTCTACTGATTTCTTCAATTCTTTATTATCCAAGCTATGCACCCAAATTCCAATCACAACTTACTATACTCTTCCAATCCTCCTTTATTCATTTTCTAATCCCGATCAGATTATTAATACTAGATCTCCCACGATCACTAGTAATATATCTAAATCCCATTTCATTACCCAATTAAATCTAACAAATCCGACATAACCAAATTATCCAATTAATTCCATAGAGTTTACTCATATATTAAGATTACACTAATTCACCAAAAATTAACCTCAGGTATTGGTATGAAGATCCAACCGTTTCGCCTTTCAATTACTGCCCTTACTGGATCAATTTCTCAGTACTAACTCTCCAATAGTTACCAAAATCCATTTGAATCTGCCAAGATATGTTTACATATTTAGATCAAGATTTATGCCTGTATTCCAACAAAATATACTGCTATAATCCAACCTTAACATATTCTAGTATCCAACAAGAGTATTTCTATAACCCAGCGATATTATATTTCTAATAATCCAATTATGATATAATCCTATGATCCGATAATTAATGAACTCCAGTAAGCCAACTCCAACGATTATGTAATCCCGCAATCCAATCTTCAACAATAATCTACCCCATAATCCAATATCCCTAACTCCCGTAGTCCAACAAATTCATTCATATGATCCAATAATGATGAAATCCGATAATCCCACTTCAATAATTTTGAAATCCCGCAATCCAATTTTCCACAATAATCTATCCCATCATCCAATACTCCTAACTTCAATAATTCAATAAATACATTCCTATAATCCAATAGCTAGCGTTTATTTATATATCAACAATAATCCAATTATTCCATAATCATGTATCATTACTAATCCCATGTCCATCGATCCAAGCTCCACAACCATTTACTTATTTAATTCAACGTCATTTGTCCAATATCCAATAATCCAATAGTAACATATGGCTATGACCCAACATCCAGTATTCAATCATGATCTATTTCTATGATTCCACATCCAGCAATTCATTTATCTAGTATCCAACAATAATTTATTTCTATGATCAATATCCCACCACGATGTATTTCTAATCATCCAATATCCGCAATCGTGTCATCCTTTAATTCGCTATTCAACAATCAAGCTATCCTTTGCCAGGTGGCGACTTCTATACTTTGCACGATTAGGAGCTATGCGCGACAGTTGGATTATGGATATCTGGAAGGACGGGTTGAAAATTCTTGGCCCGAGTGGTCTATATCAAGGTAGTGGTTGTTGTGGCATGCTTGAACAAGGTCCACAGGTAGGGGGTGGATGAGGATGGCTGACTGCTGGTGTTGTGGTTGTTCTGGATTGGCCAGGCGCTGTCTTGTTAAGGTCTGCTGGTAGTTTTGCCGCTAGTGTGTCCTGTGGCAATCGTCCAAATTTTTATTTCAGGATCTTGATCGCCGTGTCTCCGTCCCTCCATTCTTCTGCATGGAGATAGATGGTCCAGTACTTCTTGGGGTGCTTGAGTTATATTTTGAAACTCTTGATCGTGCTGCTAGAAAAGGTAATAAACTGCAGTCCACGTCCCGGAGAGATGCGAGATTTGACCCCACTAGGTCATTGTGAAATTGAATGGCTTGCAATGAGCTTGACAGGTGGAGGGAGTGGGTGTTTGGGGTGTTTCCTGGTGGGACCTCCATTGCACTTGGCTAACACTGGTTTGAATAAGAATGACTCAAGACTGATGACAGGCTGTACTTGTAACCCAAGGAATCATCGAGTACCCCCTGTCTCAAAATGTCAGGATGTGAAACATGAGGTACATCAAGACGCTCCACACAAGTTCCCATGGTGGTCTCACAGTTCTCAGTGGTTGATGAATTCACTGCATTACGGTCAAAGAAATCTTGACCCCTCATAGGTATTGGATCAAAAGGTACCGATTCTTCAACAATAGGCAACTCCACACTGCTATCGGTGCTCTTTTAGTGGGAAGCCCAGAATTGCACTGGATCTTAAAGCTGCTAAAGCTCAATTTGGTCCACCGGGTGTTGGAAATTTGCAGATGATCATGAATTATAATTGTTGTGTTATCCTCGGCTAACTTGATGGCCATTAACTCTTCATTACGTACACTTAGTTCCTGGAGGTTTCCTGCGGGTGACGATACATCCACCTTAGACTCATCAGCTTTATCCTCTGTGTGAGAATGCTGCTGAGCCAGCTAGGTACTCGGGTTCCGCAAAGACCCACCTTTGTATTCAAAATTACCTTCATGATGCTCCAGGTGTCTCTCGGGAGTATTTACTGATCTTAATTATAGTTAAGCTGTTTCCATCTGAATTGAGAGTTTCATGTGAGTTAGCCATATCAACAACGTACGTAGATGACTGTGGTACTCGACTGCAATCGGATTGGTGCTTGGCAAGGGTGGGTATTGTCCAACATATCTTTTCTGCATACAACCATATACAGGCTAGAAGGTTTTCACTAAAGTTCGCCAGTCTGCCCAGTCTTATAATGTCAGTCATTGACAACTGATCTGGCGTCCTGAGGGAAAAGTGTTGAGAGGCTGGTTGCGTTGGCTCCGCAGTTGCAGTACCTTACTTAGACGAGATCTTATGCGGGTTGCACGAATTTCCTTGCTTCTTCAGCAATGATTTGAAGTAGAGAAGAGGGTACCATGTTTAGCTGACAGAGTTAACCCGCGGGTGAGTTGTATTACACCACACACAGATAATCAAATAACACCAAGAAACATAGAGATGCAAAAAGATCCCTATACTATACTACCTGAGTCTCTCGTGCTCAGTCACGCTTGAGATCCCGTTCTCAAGACCGCCCAAACCACGTGTTTGGGACCGCCGAGCTTGCCTCGAGTGCGACCTAAACTACCCGGATCCACGTGCCTGTGCACGCTTGAGATCCCGCTCAAGACCGCCCAAACCACGTGTTTGGGACCGCCGCAGCTTGCCTCGAGTGCGACCTAAACTACCCTGGATCCACGTGCCTAGGTACGCTTGAGATCCCGTTCTCAAGACCGCCCAAACCACGTATTTGGGACCGCTCAGAGCTTGCCTCTGAGTGCGACCTAAACTACCCTGGATCCACGTGCCCAGGTACGCTTGAGATCCCGTTCTCAAGACGGCCCAAACCACGTGTTTGGGACCGCTCAGGGCTCATTCCTGAGTACGCCCAGGATTTCGTTCCTGGGTACGCCAGAGCTACACGCTCGGAGTGCCACGGACCACTCGTCCGGGAAAACTGAAATGCAGAAAGGGGATAAGACCTCTTTTTACTCCGTCAGCCATTCGTTCTCTTTTCCTTAAGTAGTTACTGAATTGCTGAGGAGGCTGACATGTCACTTTGGTTATAAGAATGAAAAGATAAGGAAGCTAATGGGTATGGTCTAGACTTATCCAGAGGCTGGAAAAGTAGGTCCATACTGAATTCACCGCAAGCCTCTAACCCCGGCTTGCACTTATGATCTTATATTGATGCTTCACCACCTATAGTCTCAAGCCTTCTACCCTAGATCGAATTGCTAGCCTAACAGATTATCTAGCAGGCATCAACAACACGAGTCCAATGATGAAGCACACGCTTTTCCCCCGTACTCTATCGGATGGAAGATTTAATCTAAACCTCCTACGAGGGGATGGTTCTATGTTAGCAGGCTGTCACTTTAAAGGAGTTGAGGTTTTTAACATAATAATTTTGAAACGGGACGGAAATAGAAATTGATATGGGGATGAGGGTTAATAAGCTAATTATTGCAATATAGCAGGCGAGAAAAGTACACCTAAGTTCTTCCTACAGTTTCTATGTTATTAGCGTGGCCCGAACCTATTGCTCTGATACCATCTCAGACGCCGTGTCATTACCCTGTGGGTAATAACACTTAGGCACACGGATTACTATTCGCTTGCTCAAGAGAACACCGCCCAACGAATAGTAAGCCTTCACCGAGTTACGCAGCAGAACAATAAGATAGAAACTGTCCTTTATTACAATAGTTAGCCACGCAGGGCTAAGGTCTTAATACAATATTTATACACATACCCAAGGGAACTTCCCCGCTTCTCTTGTATGCCCCTGGCACCTGCGCCTATCCGTCCCACAAGCCAAAATAGCTCCCAACTCGCCGGGTCCTCTTAGTCCAAGCCTTCTCCTCCGCTTGTTGCTTCAGACTGCAAGTCCTTCGTCCCAATCGGGATAGTTCCTGTCGGGCTAGGATCTACAAAGGAGAATACTAACAAGGTTGAGTACACGAATGTACTCAAGAAGCATTAATAGCAAAGATGCACCGGATGCACTATCTCTACTCTTTATCACAAATTCTAAATCATCTCACTTTAGAAAATAGATCTCGACAAAAATGTGGCAAGTTTTAATATGAAAAACTCTACTAGTCACTCTGAGAGACGAAAGACCCCTGTGGTTCCGTGAGACTCCAACTCGAGACGGCATGAATTCATGATTTGTTTAGCATCTGCAGCTTTGTACCACTTTACCCATAGCTATTCTCGAACTCTCGGTGAACGTGGTCCACCGCATTGCCTTAGAGGCGGGTTCGAGATCGTAATACGTAACGTTTTCCGTGTTACGTGATTAATTTCTCCACCCATCACCTTCGCGGTGCAGATTAAGTCACGCCGACCTCATCATCCACCGAGTTCGGTGAGGTTGGTTGAGGCAGCTTCTATCCTGCACTCAACACTCCACCTTAGCGCATATAGCGCCTTGGATCCCCCACTTCCGGACTATCCCCCACCGGTCCTGGGTTCCTCCATATCACTCACACACACCTATTACTTACCCGATGTGGAGAGCATAGTCACGTAACAAGGTAGCATTTTCTGCCCGCCAAAACGGGAAAATGGTTGGCACTGAATTACAGCATCTGACCGAGCAAAAGTTGGTTGGTCCTTATATTATAACCATATGTAAAAAGGGGCCCACCTCTTACTTCAACATCATCATCGCGTTTCCCCAGCCAGGGCCCCCTTTTACCCTCCTAGTACGTCTCATTCTTTCTTAATCGTCTTATCTTATCTCAATCATTTTCTTTAGGTTTTGGAAAACCATTTTGATGCAATACATATAATAGTGCAAGATAGGGTATATTTTTAAAGTAACTATATTAATGTTCAAGAGGATCGCTTGCCTTCGCAGAAGTAGGAAAGGTTGGTGTCGATTTAAATTTCGTCAATCGCTCCCGTTTGCTTTGGTTCGATCTTCGAGCAAATCGGCAACACGAATAATAAGTAAATACATAGTTGAGTTTTGAGTGATAATATGGATATATATAAGCTAGTGATTCTACAAGTTAGCACCAGTTAATTTAATTAAAGCTTTTGAGACCTGAGCTAAGTTAGCACTCCCCATTAAAGCCGCTCTACGGTCTACTCAAAAGATTTTAGCAACTAAACCACAGATTCACCCTAAGTTGGATTAACTCGACATGGCCCAAGCTAAAACATTCATTCGCGAGGCTAGGCAGGTAACCACAACTTGATCGAAGACTAAAGCTACTGAAACAAACCTTAATCACAACTATTATCTAGAATCTATTCGCCTAGTAAAATTTTCCTAAACCCAACTTCTATCCTAAACTCAACCCTAATTCTAACCTAACCCTAGACACCCACCCGCACACACACACACACACTACACTCATCTCTCCCTTCTAACCCCCTTCGGACGCCTCCCCTTAACCCACACACGCACGCACGCACACACAGCCCTCACACTCTCCTCTCCCGATCCCCTTCTTCCTCCACCTCTCCAAGTCACCGCCGCTTGGCTCGCTCCTCCTGCTCCTCGGACGCCGCTGCGCCGCACCCTACTCGGGTCCCCTCCGCTTGGCCCTCCACGCCACACCTTGGCCTGGCCCGCTCGCTTCGCTTCGCTTCTCGGCGCGCGCCGCAGGCTCTCCTAAACCGTCGCCGCCAACCTCCCGGCCTCGCTTCCTCCTCCTCCGCGCTGCCCTCGGCTCGGTCACGCCGACCAGGGCGCCTCGCTCTCCTCTCGGCTCTCCCGACGCGCTGGCCTTCAACTCCCTTCGCCGCTTCTTCCGGCTGCTCTGCGCGCGGCAGAGGCCGGGCCGCGCGCTCGCCGCTTCCCTCGGCTCGGCCCCGCCGACCCGGACGCTCCCCCGCCGGCGTCTTCACCTCGCTCGATCGCCCCGCACCGCTTCCCTAGGTTCAGCCCGTTCTCTTCGCTTCCTCCTCCCCGCGTCGATCTGTTGGTCCAAGGGCTTCAGCCCGGCCCGCTCGGCCTCACGGCCGCCGGCATCAAGCACTGAAGCTCTCCCCTCCCTACTAAGCTCACTCGGGTTAAACTAGGAGCTCCACTAATCGCTTGCTAAATGCATGAATGCAGGTAAACCAAAATGGTGGATCTGAGGTGGAGGTGGGTGGATCTGAGGTGGAGGTGCTACTGGAGGAAGAAGAGTGTTGTAGAGGTATGAGTACTCACCTAAAGCTTCAAGAGTGCCAATGCCTTTACCTGAGGATTAGAACTAAAATGGGTTGGGATCGATGTAGGGATTGGGGGTCGGCGTCGGAGGTGGGGCTGCCGTCGAGGAGCAGAACGGGTGGCCGGCCGTGGCGATGCTGGCCGTTTGGAGCTTCCTCCTCTTGCCTTCGGTTGGGTTGCTGGTTCTGGGGGGCGAATGGCTCATGTGGTCTCTCTCTCAGGGGCTTGCTCCAATGCGTGGACCGGGAGAATGGGGGTGACCGAGAAATTTGGGAAATGGGGGAATGAATCGGCTGCGAATGGATAGGATCGCATCGCTTGGTCGGTAATGTCGCACTCGCTGGTGCTCTTTGTGTAGGCTGAGAAAGAAAAAGAGGGTGGGGGCTTTTGAGACTGCAGTGGAAGGATGGGGGAATGAATGGGGTTGCCTAGACATAGATGTTGTGTAATAGAATGATATGGAATGCTTCTAGATTGATTGATGCAAAATGTACTCTTGCAAACAATGCAATTGCTGATTTAACTATCTAATGCAAATGACAGTGATAATGCATGATGCTGTACCGACTTGATTCTACTATGGTGCTGAATGAATGATATTTGATGAATGATGCCATGATGCGATGATGCTTGTGAGCAGCGGGAAGAAGGGGCTAGGCACTTGTGCTACCAATTTGCTATAAGGCTAAATGATGCAAGCTGCACTAATATAAATAATGCATTTGTTGATTTGTTGTCTAATGCAATTGATAATGCATTCTATTTACATACTGATCAAAATGTTGTGCTGAATGACGAATGCATGAATGATGCGAGTGGATGAATGATCGACACGATACGCTCTAGCTAATTAGGAGCGATCTAATACTATCGTTAACTCACCACTAAGAAAAGCTTAAACGCTGCTAAACCCTGATTACTGCTACGAGGTTAGGGCTGAAAACGCGGGTCCTCACAATGACTTCCTTCTCAATCAACTGCAGCAACTCCTCTATATAGTCCAAATCCTTCATACTTGGCTTTGCTAGGGTTCCTGCAGGGAAGCAGGTTTCAGAAACCCACTGCTGCCCACCACAATCAAAGCCTAATATTTCATCACTCCAACCCATGCGATATCCCTCTCTGCCAATACTCACCTTCTGCTTTATTAATTCTGATCACATGATCTTTATCCAGAGGATCAAGGGTAAGCAACCGATCCCTCAATTCAGTAAACGAAAGTTGATCTATTTCTGGGTCATCACTTTCTGCATTGGTTCTGAAAAGCATCTATGTCATGGCCTGACAGGGAAGGGACGAAGTAGACAGGGAAAATAGATAAACTTTTGCTTCCCCTTTATTTATAATTCTGACCTCCTTAAATAGAGGAATCCCTAACAATTCAACTAGGACTCGGACTCACTAACCGACTAGGACTTCTGCCATCTACCTCCACACGACACAACTCAAAACTTCCTAATCTACTCATCCGACTTGCCGGCCAAGGCACAGGCCATGTCCATTTCTGCTGGGCGTGTGCGCTAGCTTCATCGGCTGCTGGAATCCTTCTACGGCACTGATACGGAATCCCGTACATGACAATCTATAATGTGGCATAAGCTAGAAACCAAAGAAATGCTATTGCGGAGGAAAGCTAGAAAATTTACTGCAAATAAATTCAAAATTAGTTCCTTTCACTATAATCTACAAGTGATTCTTGTTGTAAAATTAGCGGTTTTAACAAACATTCAGAAATAATTCCAGCATATATTAAGATAATTAAAGCATGTTTCCAGCAGCACATAAATGACATAAATTGTTATGAATATTGTGTATGTATTCAGAGGTCTAATGGGCAATATATATAGTGTATACAAGATGTGTATACCATATACAGATAAGGCAATACAAAAACAGATAAGAAAATATAAAAGAGTCCATATTCTAATACTTAACTCTAACACCCCTCAAATGCAAGGTGCATGCAATAGCGTTGCATTTGGAAAGAGTTGGCACTAAAATATAGAAAATCCAAATTTCGAGTCTTGATAATGTCGTAGCATGCAACTCTTAGAAAATATGTCAGATATCAAAAGATCTCCCATCCGTGTCATACGACAGCCCATAAAACACAATGTGTAGGGGCTAAAAAAGTTGACCGTGGCAACACGACGAAAAAGATAATGAAACCGACATGAATAGAGAGAGCTATCAAATCAAGTCGAATAGGAATAGGTGGAAGCACGACAGTGCAGATCAAAGCCCAAGACGACGGCAGCGCAGAAGAAGCGCGACGGCCTTAGAAGCTCGGGGCGACGGCTAAGAAAGTGGTGGTATCATAACGACTTTTACGATCTGCACGCGGCTCAGAAAGAAGAGTATGAGCGGCGGTTGCTGCCATGTATAAGACAATTCCTATACTTCTATGACTGATAATAAATTTGTGAACTCGCGTGGCTTAGACGAATTCAAAGATTAAGTGGTACGGATTTGGATGGATGCAGCGGAAGAAACGACACAAAGAGAGAAAAAAAAAACCTCAAATATAACTAGCGGCAGATACTAGCAGTACCAAAGACCCATCTTCTCGTCCAATCAGCTCGTAGCAACACCATCATCATCAGCCCAAAACAAAGTGATCCACCAAGGGATTCCAACTAGCCAGCAGCACATAAGTGCAGCCCACACGACGTGATGGCAGCCCATAAGTGCAGCACCATGAACACCTGCAAGCAACCAATCGATCCCCCTTTGGTTCTCTCGATCCAATCAGGCAGCAGCACATGGACAGAAAACTCCACGGACAGTAGAGTAAAACTAACATTGAAGGGCGACGCTGGAAGAAAACCCCGCACACGACGCGCATCCGCAATGGTGACGTCCCGGAAGCCGACCCCGCTAGAACAGCGTGGGCGGGAGAAGTCCCTGAAGCGCGCCTACCACACGCGCGTGGCAGAGCTCAAGAAGGAGATCCAGTCCAAGAAGTGCAAGCAGCTCAAGGTCGTCCCCGACGAGCTCCTCGACGGCAAGAAGTCCGAGGTGGCGGCCCAATCCAGGGGAGCCGAGGTGGCCAGGCCTGGAGCGGCGATGCAGATCCAGAGACGGCTTGAAGCACGGGAGTCCAGAGCTCCCGAGGAGACGGCGGCGGTGTACATGCTCGACATCGACGAGGGCGCCGACCTTGGCGCACCGGAGCACTGAATCCAGGGGAGCCGAGGTGGCCAGGTCTGGAGCGGCAGCGCAGATCTAGAGACAGCTTGAAGCATGGGAGTCCATAGCTCTCGAGGAGACGGCGGCGACGTACATGCTCAACATCGACGAGGGCACCAATCTTGGCCCACCGGAGGACCAAATTGGCTGCTGCTTCTACCACGAAAACCTACAACTAATCTGGTCGCCCCCGGAGCGAAGATTGCTCCTCCCAGGGGCGACGGGCAGCGAAAGCAAAGGCAAGTAGAGGCTATGAGGTGGAGGTGATGGCTACAGTAACCCTAACCTCTGCTCTGATATTATGTTATGAATATTGTGTATGTATTTAGAGGCCCAATAGGTAATATATATAGTGTGTATAAGAGGTGTATGTCATATACAGATAAGACAATACAAAAACAGATAAAGAAATATAAAAGAGTCATTATTCTAATACCTTACTCTAACATAAATAACATATAAATATGTAATCTCTTCATGTCAATTAAACATGATAATATGCTCAAAAGATAGGACTTGAAAACAAGTAAAATCAGTATAATGCTCAGATTTAAATGTTTGTTTATTTGCTCTCAGATGTCTGGCTACTTAAGATGAAATCTTGGCTTTCTCGTCACTTTTGTTAATATTCTTCACTAATTAGATGACACAAAAATAAACTAGACTTCGGGATACAATGCCAATCCACAATTCGGGACACACCAAAATTGCGAAGTCAAGGTCCGAGAAATGCCGCACAAGAGCCAACCAAGATACATCGGCCGAATACACCCACGGAGCACCAATTTACCAAAATCAAATCCTCCTTCTGATGGAGGCGAGGTTCCCGATCTTTCGATGAGATTGATAAATATCGATTTTTTTGGTGGAGGTGACTCTCGCGATTCGACTACAACCGTACGATGACGCTTGCGTCTTAGCAATCGTTGAACCAACTCCGTGACGTTATTGACCGTGCTGGAAACGCGATCAACCTGACCACGAAGGCCTATTCCTGCATGCAATCGAAGAACACGCAAGAACAAGATAAAACGCAATATGAAATTGCAAATATGGATTGAAATATTTATAAATTGGGATTCTGAAAGCTGTCTTGACAGGTGGTCATCCGACATAACTGAAGAACAGAAGTTTGCACAATGGCTAAACCTTAACTCAACGAAATCCAAGAAAACTAGAGGGGGTGTGGCCTCCTTATATAGGGGAGGAAGAGCCACAAATCTAAAAGAAAAAGCGGGGAGGGACTAAACTTGTGGGTTACTGTTCACGTGAACAGTAACCACACCTCTAGGTGGACCGCCGGCATATGGGCCAAGTTGAGTTCGATTACAAAGCCCAGATTGGCCCAAACAGGTGATATGACGCCTTCTTTAGATGATTGCGATCAGTCCAGAAGGAATTTGAAGGTGAGGCTGGATCCGTTTGAAAGAGGACGAAATAGGCTTTCAATCAAGTACTCGTGGACCTCCAACGGACTCCGTATGTGAAAGTTATGCCTGTTTTAAGTTGGTATTGTCAGGCTGATTCCGGAGGCCGAACTGGATTCCAAAACAGGTCCAACTCGAATTGCTTGCTTGTCTTAGACCAAAAGTGACATGGTGTTGATAATTTAAGTGAAGTGTACGAGCTCTTATACTTGGAATAGTAAGTATAGTAAATATGGTTATATCCATAGGGGTCATGTCCTCATCACCTTCCACACCAAGATCAAGCTATAGCCGACTGGAACTCAAGCACCAATTGCACAGGCGACAAGTCCTCTCACAACACACCCAACAGAGGAGAGGGCGCAAGAAAGGAATCAGTTAGATGTGCATGGAGGAAGGTCCGGACTTCACCAGCGACGGCGCCAGGTTAACCACGGCGGCGCAGGAGCTCCAAAGCCTCAAAACCGAAGCCAAATCCGGAGGAGAAAAAGAACTACAAAAGGGGGGAAAAGCTCACTATATTTCGAGGTGAAGAAAGAAGAGGAGGCCAGCTGCCTTAAGAAGAGGAGGAAAAGGAGGTGGAGGCCAAGCTACTGCTCCAACGGCCGACGCGCATCATGCCTAAGCTGCCCACCCGAGTCGCCTGCGCCGCTTCCAGGCCGAAGCCCCAAAGCCAAACACCTCGCTCGGTTAGGGTTGGAGACTATCTCCAACCTTATCCCTCCCCTTAGTTCAATGACGGTGGGTCCTACAGTCTCTTTTCTTTTCTATTTTATTTCTTCTTTTCGCAAATTGAGAAATTACCAAATAGCCCTCAAAATACAACAATTCCAACAGCTTTTCAATATTCCAGTTGACTGCATCTACAGTTTTGACTTGCTTTGCGTATTATTTCAACTTAGTAACTGAACGCTTGAATGCTGCCTTGTTCTAAATCAATTAATCGACAAGCAGACACAAAAGTCCCAACTAAGAGTTGTATCAATTGTGACCTACTCACACTACTACAGAGAGGGTCATCATAGACGGTTCGAAACCGTCATCACAAACGGTTTTTGAACCGTCTGAATAAGTTGGTCTCTGATAACAGGCGGTTATCACAGACGGTTCGAAAACCGTAATCTGATACTCTATGACGATTTTGTATTAAACCCGTCTATGAAGGCTAGTATCACAGACGGTTCTATACACGAACCGTCTGTGAAGGCATAGTATCACAGATGGTTCTATGGACAAACCGTCTGTGACACGCAGAGTATCACAGACGGTTTATCACTGACGGTTTGTCCATAGAACCGTCTGTGATACTATGCCTTCACATACGGTTCGTGTATAGAACTGTCTGTGATACTAGCCTTCACAGACGGGTTTAATACAAAAACTGTCTGTGATAGTTCATTACACTAATTATATTTTTACTGATTTTTGGTTAGCCTCACGAATTGCTAGCCATGCTCTCTGAAAACAAGCATGCAGAAAAATATATACATTTATAAATACATCACAGATAATCAATTGTTGACAAACTCAAACTGATCATTACTCAGAATAAATTACAAAAGATCGTATTTGTTCAAGTATTGTTACCAAAATAAATTGGATTACAATTGAGTCAATTGTTTGTAGGTGGTTGAGAGGTGTCGACGGGGTGATGCTCTGGGTCGGCGATGGAGTGAAATTCTCCGGTGTCCTTTATTATCTCTGATATGATAAAGTCGTAGAGCTTCCCTCGAATGTCCTTGATCTCATTCGCAAAGAGTCCATCTAATTCTATAATCAAGGCCTGTCGCTAGCAAGAGTAAAGTGGTAAGCATATATATTTAAATTTATAATTAGAAAATAATTATTTCAAGATTCACAAACCTCGGGATCCTTCTTCCTAGCTCTAATGATTTGCTCCATATGATAGCAAACGTAGATTGCACATAACTCATCATTTTTTTTGTCAAGGACTTGCAAAATAAAATTACATATATCAGTTCGAGACGCGTTATTATGAAGTATGATATAGGATTATCGTGTTGTAGCGCATACCGGAAATTTCATCCTATGTGTTAGTTCGGCACTCTTTTCAACGTATATTCCTTTGTTGGCAATATAGTCGATGAACGACCTACATGATTCCAAAAAGTTATCCTCGGCTATTTCAAACTAATGAAGACTACAATAGAGTTATGTATGGAGGAAATGAGCATACCTGTCGAGTATTCCTCTCAGAATGCTGAACTTATGGTCGTGGCGAATTAGGGAATCAAGGTATATCACATGGTTCCTCCTTCGTATAATAACTAAAAGGATCCAGTGGTACCTACTCATGTATATCGCTATAGTCATCAAACCTAAGTTCGTGCTGCGTATAAAGTACAAATGAAATTTGTAGAGCAAGTAGTGACACTTACCCCTCGTTGTAGGGCACCACTATGTACTTCATGTTCTACTGACGAAGCAATGCCTCCATTATGTATTTCTCCACGAAGGACGAGTCTGCTTGGATGGTTTGCACCGATACCACATGTGGGTCGAGGAAACCCACCGGTTCTTTCTATTCTCGGATATTTTTCATCATGTATCTATACATAAGCAATGAATTGTGATATTTATCGGTATTACGTGAATATAGAACTTGATTGTACACACTTACAGTGTCCAACATCATAGAAGCGAGGCATCGAGGCCAACGAGGTTGAATAGGTCATATAAGTCATTGAAGCTCACGACGAAGTGGTTCGTCCCATTGAAGAAATGCTTATGCTCGTATCTGACGGTGATTCCAGTATCGCACCCCTCTTTTTGGGTCTTCTCGAAGTACTAGGCATGCAAAGCCTCACAAGTATATCCAGCGCGCCCTAATACTGCGTCGGAGCATAATGGTTTTCCGATGATGCACTTCCCGGATATCCCGGACTTCTCGGACTTGGGAGGCGCCTTAACGTTCGTCGATTTCGATTTGGCCTTAAGGATTGGCAACGTCTTCCTGCGAGATGACTCGGGACCCGATACGATGGCACGCTTTTCTTGTTCCTTCGGCGTCTTCTCCACAGGAACCGATAAGGTGGCCTTTTGAGGCGAAATATGAGGTGGAGTCATCGAGGGTCCCATTGGAGAGGAATGGTCGTGTTGAGATCGCGGCACTGCTGGGTCCAAGACGATGTCCTTCTTGGTCCACTGGATAAAATTGTGCACGACATCCCCTAGTATTGTGATCTCTTCGTTCAGGCGAATCTCCACCGGGACGACCATGAAATGTTCATGTACCATGTCCACCTCCACCCTGGCGTAACCCTGCATCACTTGGACACTGTGCTGCACTGCCCCTTTGTGAGGACCCCTATTTATTCGACTTGTAATGCTTAGCCTTCCATTGACTCTAGCATCACAAATCAAATAAACCAAGCCTCGAGATATGTATACTTCCCAGAAATACAGTATACACACCCCATTACAAAATCATGCATCAGTTCCATACATCACATTATAACAAGTCTACCAAAAGACATACATGATATAAAGTTATTACAAAAGATGAGCCGACCAGCCAAATGACAAAAAAAGTAACATAAGACAACAGAAGCAAAAGTGCCATAAGATGGCTATGAACAAAAGCCAATTAGTGTGCCTTAACCTACAAGGCAACCAACCAGACCGCCAAACTAGTCGCCCAAACGCGCACAAAGACAACTCACGTAGTGAGGCCCTTGGGGCTCACCTTCTTCCTCTACACACAACAAGCAATGCAGATGAGTACAATAATGTACTCGCAAGACTTACGAGTAACAAGCATATACATAGCTACATGAAAGCTGTAACAAAGGAATTGGTTATATGGTTAATTGGACGCATAAAACAATTTTCATTTGTAATAATGTAATAGATTGAAGGCAGTTGATAAAATCTGTTTTTAAGCATTGAAATAATAGCGAGTAACAATAAATAACAAGTAACCACCTAGAGGTGACTAACCCAACAGCCACCACAACATAGCATAAATCCCCGATTCGTACCACCCTTCAAGTTTTAATTAAAATGTTGTAGTCTAACTCTTGAAAAGCTTACCCAAGCGTGTCCATAACCTAGGACGAGGCTATTCGAATAGTTTTAACCCTGCAGGGGTGTACCAATGTACCTACACTTCAGACCGTCTTTACGCCACAATAAGCACACTACCGAAGGTATGCCGGCACGACTAAGTCCTACGAGACATTTCCAATATTGTGCATTAACTATGAGCCGCTCGTATGGATAGAAACCCATACGCTTACATGGTAAAGCCAAAAGACAACTACCCACCCGGGGTAAAGCTTCCGGACAACTACCATGCTCCCAAACACCATCCCTCCTGCGACCCCCGGCGCACTACACCACAACCCCCTTTTCCCTACAATTATGTGTTGGTAAATCAAGGGTTTTGGCAACACATAATGTGTTGGCAATTCTTTACCTTTTAGAGTCACTTAAACTGCTTCGGCAATAGTAATGTAAGGCTACAACTTATATGTGGCGTCTCTCCTTCCAACACATAAAGTGTCACAAAGTTTTTAGACAAAAGAAGTGTCGTTGTATCCTACCTAAACCTTTGCCCAAGTGTTGGCGAAGGGTAGGCCTCAAGCAAAATAGAGATGCCTGTGTGGGCGGGAGACAGTAGCCAAAACAAAACCGTCTTGCAGAGCTAAATGGCTAAATATTCTTTTTATAGGAAAAGGCTAAGCCACTAAAGCAGTCGCCAACCCTTCGTTCCTTGCTCCCTTTCCGAAAAAAGAAAACCTCGCTCTTGCGGCGCAGCCGCCGGTGCCGCCAAGACAGCCCGACGCGGGTGCCACCACCACGGCTCCGCGTCGGGCTCCGCCGCGGCGCGCGCGCAGTGGCTCCACCGCCGGGCGCCGCCAGAGCGGTGCCGAGGCTAGCACCGGCGCGCCGCGCCCCCGACGCCGCCCAAATCGCCGCCTCCCAATCCCGCCGCGCCGAAGTCGCCCTCGCCGAGCCCGCAGCCTCTGCCTAGCCCCCGCCGCCGAATCCAACGGACGCCGCCGCCCAAGCCTGTCGCCCCCAAGCCCGCCGTCGCCCTAGCCCACCGCCGGCCACCAAGAGCGGTGCCGCCACGCGCATCCCCATTCCTCTCCATATCCAGGTCATCTCTGCATGCCCTTCCTGTCATCCATTCCCCTGAGTGCTAGGTTTTTGGCACAACTTAATTTCTTGTATTTTTTTCTTGGTTGCAGAAAGGAGTAGACGAAGGTGAGAAAGGCTAGAAAGATTCAAGGTTTGGGTTACTTCTCTTGCCAAACTTTCAATCGCCTAGATCCGCCTCTCTTCCCCTCTTTGGAGAAGGCTCGATTTAGATGTGATGTTTATCGCCTTAGTTGATTTTGCAGAGGAATCAGCAGATTCAAGATCTTGTACACAACACAATCAATCGGGTTGCATGTAAGTTTTCTTATGCTCGATCTGCAACTTATTTGTAGTATATGAAGGCAAAGTTCACACCTGATGGGAATTCATAGTCTTTTACTTTTGGTCCTTTATGCAAAAAAAAAACACATCGTGGATCGTTCTATATAAAAAGACAGAGAAAGGAATCAATTGAACTTTAAGCGAGAAGTGGAATTATAAGTTAGTCTTCAAACTATTGAAATGCATACATGTCTCCATGTTGTAAAAATATCAGATCTGAGTATTTCTTTCTTTCTTGTGCATGTTGCAAAATATCCAATAAGGAAGCACTAAAGGATTCAACTATTCGATTTTTCTTCCTACACAAGTCTTCACCAACTGTAGCTTGGAAGTAAGTTTGCTTGTGCTCAGGTTTTCGACTTATTTGTATTGTCTTGTGTGATTAATTAGCGTTGGTAATATTATCTACACAGGGAGCACGAACAAGTTGGCCTTCTAGTCTTCATCTGCTCTTCTACTGTCATTGCTTGATTGGTATATTTTTCATTTCTTCTAAACTTTGTCTCTGCATTTGGCATAGAATTGTAGGTTGTGTGTGATCTGCGATGTGATGATTTTAGATTCTAAAAACGGGACTAAATTTCCCCAATAGTTCCTGTTGATGGTTTGTGGTGAGACGATTTTTTTAGCATCAAGTGTGGTGAAATTGATTTAATTTGGACAATTGTTTGGCAAGATCTTTATTTTTTGTTGAACAACCCAATCAATCGAATGATTTTTATTTTGGGAGTAATGTTTCACTATTTTGACATCGCATTTTGTAAAAGGTGCGTCATGGATAAAACATGGATGGATCAGCCTAGGTACATTATAAACCTATGTCCATATACTAGAAACTGCATGCATAGGGTGTTTGGTCTGATATCTTGATAATCATATGTAGGCAAACCCTTGTGTATAGAGAAGGAGTGGATATGTTTTTAGAGTTTGCCTTTAGTAATTCAGCAAAAGGAAATCAGATTTTGTGTCCCTGCAAGGCATGCAAGAACTCTTGTTGGAGGGTCCGTAGTATTGTACTTGAGCACTTGATATGTGAGGGATTTACGGATGGATATATAACATGGGTGAATCATGGTGAACCTAGTTCCAGTATTTTCACAAATAGCAGCCAACATGAAAGGGTAGAAGTAGGGGACCCAAATGAAGAGGATGATATTTCTGGTTTACTTCAAGACATAGCAGGGGGTTTTAGATGTCCAGGGGGACTTAGAAGTAAACAACACGAAGCAGCACGATGAGGATATGGAAGCTTTTACAAAATGGTAGAAGATTTGGCAAGGAACTATATCCAGTTGCAAGTACTGAAGCTACGTTTCATTGTAAGATTACTCCATATCAAATTCGTTGGCGATGGAGTAACAAAAGCTTTGACATGCTATTAGAGTTACTTAAGGATGTCTTACGAAGAGTCATCACTTCCTAAAAACTTTAATCTTTGCTAAAAAATGGCAAAGGTGTAGGACTTGGGTACGTGAAAATTCATGCATGTGAGAATGATCAGATCTTTGTTTTGGAAGGAGCATGCAAAGAAAGATGTTGGTCCACAATGTGGTACTTCAAGATGGAAATCGAAAGCAGTAGTCCTAGTGCAAAACGTGTGCATAGGGTTCCTAGGAAAGTTCTCGTTACTTTCCTATAAAGAAAAGGTCAGAATGGTATTTTATGTGCTCAAAAACAGCAAGTGACACAAGGTGGCATGATGAAGGACGACACAAGATGGTTTCTTTGAGGCATCCTCGCTGATGCTCCTTTCGGAAAGATTTTGACTCTAAGCATCCAAGATTTTCCTCGAGAGTCGAAATCTTAGACTAGTCAGTAGCTAGCGATGGCTTTAATCCTTTTAGGACCATGAAATCAACTTATAGCATTTGGCCTGTTATTCTGATCCCATACAACCTTCCACCTTGGAAGTGTATGAAGCAATCAAATTTCATCCTATCCTTGTTGATCCCTGGACCTAAGGCACCTTGTGGTGATATGGATGTCTTTCTTGAGCCGCTGGTGGATGATATGGTAGAAATGTTTGTTCATGGTGTAAGAACATATGATGCTTCTAAGCGTGAACCCTTCCAACTGCGTGCTGCCATAGTTTGCACCACATCTGATTTTCCAGGTCTAGGTTATTTGGTGGCATGCGTCACTTCTCGCAAAGTTGCTTGTCCTGAATGCCACTTAGATACATGTTCTTTCCAATTGAAAAAGGGAGGCAAGTGTGTCTACATGGGCCATCGTAGATTCTTAGATGCCGAACACAAATTTCGGTTTGATGCAGATTCATTTGATGGTACCACAAAAGTTAGGCCAGCACCTAGATCTCTTAGTGGAGAGGAAATATTGGAGCTGACAGCCAATATATGCACAACCTTTGGAAAGGACCCAGTAACCAAGAAGCCAGCCAAGCGTCACTGCAGTCCAACTACAGAGGAGCCATCCAAGCGCAAACGCAAGAAAGTTAATGAGCCACCAACTGTTTGGAAAAGAAAATCCATTTGGTTTAAGTTGCCTTATTGGAAAGACCTACTTCTACGGCATAATTTTGATGTTATGCACATAGAAAAGAACGTGTGTCAGAATATTATTGACACACTTTTGGACACCGATGGAAAATCCAAGGATAACTTAAATGCTTGCTTGGACATCCAGAAACTTGGCATTAGAAGTGATCTTCATCTGTTAGTGTAGAAGATAACTTCTATTTACCTCAACCTGATTTACAATGAGTCCCGATGATAGGGAAGCATTTTGCCAAGTATTGAAGGATGTGAAGTTTCGGATGGTTATGCATCTGATATGCGTCGTAATGTGCAAGTTAAGGAGAAGAAGATAATTGGATTAAAGAGCCATGACAACCACATATTGTTGCAGCACTTACTTCCCATTGCTGTTCGGAATATATTGCCAGAAAGAGTAAGTGCAGCACTAATTCGTGTGAGCAATTTCTTCAAGAAGATCTACTCACCCACTATTCGTATCAGTGATATGCAAAAACTAGAGGCTGAAATAGCTGAGACACTAAGTGTCCTTGAGACTATATTTCTGCCATCTTTTTTTGATATCATGGTACATTTGATGGTGCATCTGCCTACTCAAGCAAGACTTGCTGGTCCTGTACACTATCGTAGCATGTGGGCGATGAGAGGTACCAAACTATTTTCAATTGCTATTGAACATATTTGTAGTTAGATTCCATGCTAAAACTGATACTTCATAGGTATTTGATGAAGTTGAAGGGCTCTGTTCGTACTAGAAGTCATCCAGAGGGATCAATTTGTGAGGCCTACAAATTTGATGAGAGTCTTACTTTCTGCTCCAAATTTTTGAAAGGCTGTGAGACTGGACAAGTAGGAAATGGTGAAAGTATGGACTGTGAAATTTGTACTACACCATTCTTCCAAAGCACAGGGCAAGCTTTGAGTGGCAAGTGCACTGTATCCTTAGAATACAAGACTTGGGTTCAAGCACATAGATATGTATTGTTCAACTATGATAAGATAGAACCATACTTGAAGTAAGCAATCCACACAACTTGACAAATTGCATTTCTCGTGTTCTTATCTATACATTTCTCAATGGGTACCACACCTTTGCAAAGAAACATGTGGAGTACCTTTCCTCGATTGGTCGCCACAATCGACGACAATGACTCGTATCCATCATGAAATGTTTCATGATTGGTTTAGAAAGCATGTAAGTAAAGGCGTGATTAACATGTTCTATTCAGATCTAATACACTTAAATTAACTAGACATAATGTGATATTTACAGTGGAAGGGTTAGTTGAAAGTGGTGTAGAAGTACTGAAGAGATACACATTTTGGCAAATGAACCTTTCATGATTGCAACAACATACAATAGCTATGCAATTAATGGATTTAAATTTCATACATCCTCCTATGATGAGGGTAGACCAGTTCAAGGCGATGGAGTAGCTTTGGTTGCCTGCACCTCTTGCTTCAAAATGGAAACAATGTGGACCCATTATGAGAAACAAGATATACTATGGCATCATCAAAGAAATCATTGAGTTAAACTATCGCAACAAAGGAAATATAGTTTTGTTTAAATGTGATTGGGTGGACAATCGCATTCAAGATAAATGGGTAAAAAGATCAATTTGGGGTTACAAGTGTTAATTTAAAACATTTATTCAATCTTTGGAGAAAATATGTTAGATGAACCTTTTATCTTGGCATCACAAGTCGCATAAAGTTTACTATGTTAAGGAAGGTCCTAAATCGATTGGTATGTTGTTGCCTATCAAAACCACGTGATCTTTATGATATGGCGGTTGAACAAGATATTCGTAACCCAATGCCCGATTTGGATACAAATGTTGATCTCAGTGGTCTTTTTGGAGATGTTGTACATGTAAGGACTGATATAGATGGGGTCATTGTTGCTGAAAGAAAGAAGTAAGTCTCAAATGCCACCAATTGTTGCTGGTGCTATGCAGATTTTTCTTTGACATAATTGATTTGTTGGTCTAAACTAATTGTTGATTGCTTACATACTTGCACTACTGTTTTATGAGAATCCTATACTAATTCATTTTTGTTTTTTTAGGATAAACAATGTCAAAAGCAGGGGGGAAAAGAAAATCCGTGGAGCCAACTGATTATGAAAATGCTAGGGAGCCAACTGAGTATGAAGCTGAAAGGGGTGAAAACATCAGGCTAAGGATGCAGAAAATGCAAGAACTGAATATGCTGCCTACTGTACAACAACTTAACTCAATGCAAGAAGGACACTGAAATTAGCAAACCTCGTTAGCCTCCGCTCTTGTATCTGAGGATAGTGAAAAACAGCATAGGCACATCAGGAAACTAATTTGAACTTTTGAAGCCCTTGAGAGGTTATATGTCAATGGCAAGCATGATCTTTTCATTGTCACAGAGAGAAATTTCCAAATAGGTACAGGAAAGTACAAATGCCTGACATGTTATGAACTCCTAGTCTTTAGGAAAATAATAGCAATGACATGTTCAGGCATGATTTACTCCGGTCCAATAAGGAAGCACTAATCGCAAAGAATAGATTTTTGAGAATCAGTTTTTATGGTGTTCAAATATATTTTATGCTGAGGTGGTGGAGAGATGTGATACTATATAATATAGTAAGGCCCTATGATGTCGCAGATGGCAAAGGCTACTGTTCAAACAAAGAACCCAAGGGCTATTGTTGGGGTCTTGCTCTTGGCGTGCGATTACGTGAAGTGGTTGTTAACCATGTGTTTATGAGGAACGCTGTACTGCCTCGTCCATATGAAGGGGTCACCACCATTCTAGAGGCTCTTGGGAGATGCATTGCATGGCCACATGACAGAGTAATGGGTCTAACCTCTCTATGTTCTTGAAAAAATGATCATTATATTTTGCTGATTAGTAATATATATTTTTTCTACTAGATAAGGGATGACAAGAAGTCACTGCAGCACTCAAAAGGTGGTGGCACAGCTTGAAGGTATTTCACTTGAACATTTTGATGTATATATTTAGCTAGCAGTAACACTTATATGTATTGCAGGCTTGATTTAGCAATATTCACTTTGATTATTTTTCACAGTTTCTATTGTATAGCAATTAGTTCACGAGCTAGCAAAGAACACTTATACGTAATGCATATAATTAGAATTGTATATGGTACATCAGAGAACATCTTACTGAGCTCTAATTATCCAAATAGTACACAATCTCATGGTCATTATATCTTAGTCCCTTGAGCTCTGCATGAATTGGCCATCATATTATCTCATAAACCGAGAAAAAGATAAACACATTTGTTATGATGACTAGATCCATCAATGCAATTTGGTCAAAAAAAGATCCATCAATGCAATCCAATGAAGCAGAGGAAGCAAGAACTATTTAGATATTTGTTTGTTGTAAAGTTTAATATATTGGTATTTCCATCTCTAGTTTCTTCTGTGAAACCTTTGTGAAAAAGAAATGTGAAGCTTACAAGAAATAAATTGACAACATATGGAGTATTTGTAGATAATCGAATCTGTTGTTATATCACTGTATCAGTCTCAACATATAATTAAGAATTGTTAAATGTAGAATAAAAGGCATATATTATTGCAAGATAGCATACCTTGGCCATGCTAGGATGCGGTGAGTTCTATTATTTAAACCTTTTTCTCGCAATCCGGTGACTTTGGAAAATCTCCACACACTACAAATTTCAAGATCGACGAACTATAGGATCACTTAAGGACATATGTTAGCCAATTGCACAAGAATAATGTTTCACTATTTGCACCCAATAACAAAGCAAGAGTTAATGATACAGAGGACATTTCACCGATGTTTCGCATTTTTTCCATGTTAGGTATTATGTGGTGTTGCAAGTATTTTGGATTGGCAACCTTTTGAGGTTCGATCAAAGAGGCATTACATGTTCTATGGAGTGGCAAGCAACCATATGTGCACCAAGTTGGTGTTCAAGTATTTTGGAGTGGCAACAAGTGTCCAGAATTGCTACTGGAAGACATGAATTGCGATTATGTTCTTTTGTTTGCACCTACTATCATGTAGGCGGAAGACATGGGCGCGTTGAATGCCACTTTGTGCCCACGACATGATCCGTTGATCTCTTAGCTAGTGACTAATCTATATCTATATCTATTGCACCTACTATTGTGTAGGCGGAAGACTTGTAGTATATGTCTATATATGTGTGCTAGTGACTAATCTATATCTTGGACCGGATATGTAAGGTCATGTAAGGCTATGTTCTATGATCATCAACACTTGACCTGCTATATATATATATATATATCCAGTTGATGTATGTAGGGAAGATCTAATATATTGTTTCTATAAAATCAACTGAATTTGCTTAATGTCATGCCTTCTATATGAACAACGATGGATTTGTCAAATTAATCAAATTGTATTTATATCTATATCTGCAATACGGTTTCTTAAAACGTTTACTTTTTGACAAATGCATGATTCACAAAACACCTTGAAACGATTTCGCCAACACACAAACCGTCGGGAAAGGTTCTAAGCTTCAGCGTAGGTATTAAGCGTCGGCAAAGGTTTTATCTGCTTCGCGTAGGTGCACCATTTGGCTACAACAAAGTGTCGGGATTCCATTAATCGTCGGCAAAGTTTCGCTTAACGGCTTCTACCGCGATCGTTTTTAAACCGCCGGCAAAACTTTTCGCGGGAGGTTATCTGTAAAGCAAGGTGCCCTTTGCCGACGAAGAAAAGTGTCGGCAAATGTATGCCATGGTATAGTGGCGACTCGGAGCCAACACACGCCAAAGTACTAAGTCAAGAGAGGTCCCATACCCTCTAGTGTGGTTAGCACGCACAAATTGCCTGGATAACGGGGACTCACAAGATGTTCGGTCCTTAATTGACCCGAGCACCATTCTAGTCACACCCAAAAACACACCATCTTACCATTGTGCCCAAGTCGAAATTATTTTGTTTTCAGTTTTCAGTTTTTCGCAAGTAAACATAGTACAAAGGCTAAACCATAAAGATCATAATAAGTTGGTATGATTAAGGTTATCGACGAGTCGATAACCGCCCATTTCTACCGATAGCTAAGCATAACTAAGCATTTTAACTCGTAGTACTAAGTGACAGGGGCTCATCCAACAAACCCAAAATCACAGCAAGTATTTCTAGGCTCAGTAGTAGAGGACAAACATTTCTCTACAGATTATGCATCTAATAGGTTAACTAATCGACAATAATTTAAAACAAGATAGCAATGCATACGTAGAATTTGCAAACAACATATTAGAATTTGAAAATAATAGGAACAACGTGATCAAATGAATGCTACATCTGCTTGCCTTGCTGGAGGGTAGGGTCTTGCTGCTGAGGATCAGATTCAAGAGCAATAATATCTTCGGAACCTAGCGCGAAAAGACGGTAAAACCAATAATAACGAAGAACACCAAAAAGCTCAACAGCAAAAGTCATCCAAATCTTATGAAATTCATACAGCAGCAAGGGTATGATTTTAGACAAATTTAGGAACAAGAATTATTCAATTTGGGCTAAGCATGCAAAAGTTATAGCTAAAACAAATTCTCTCAGCCTCGAAATTCAACTAAATTAATTATTGGTACTATTCATGGCATAAATTCTAGAATGATCTAAGGTCTAAAATTTTTATGCTAGGTAGATAATGGCATCCTATGGTCAGCAAAGTTGAGTTTACTCAATTTGGAGTTAAAATGATTTACTTATGATTTTTCTAAGTTGTAAAACTAGTACATATCACTTTTCAGAAATGAAATCATAATCAAAACCTATTTCATATTAAAATATGCTAACAGAGGAATTTAACAAGATTGAGTTTGCACATTTTGGAGTTATACAGAAAAACATATGCAATTTACAAGTTTCAAATCAATCTCTGGAATATTCTAAAATGGCTAAAATCAAGTTAATATTATTTACAAAATTTTATGGCACAGAACAATGTCTAAATGCATTTTTATATTAAACTTTAGTTAAACATGAATTTAACCCCACTGGAATCATCTAAAAATGATTTAAAATGAATTAGTTATGAGTTTTCAAAGTTTAATACAATTTTTAGTTGATAAATAAGGGCTTACCGAAATATAACAGACTTAGATCCATATAAAAGGATGTGGATAAACGTGGGCCTTTGATTCAGGATCCAACGGCCCACGCGCATGGAGAATAGCGCACGCGCGACCTAAAGAGGCTCACCGTTGGATCTAGATCCAACGGTCCACGTGGATGGAGACGTTCGGGTGACCCGAACGCTCCGATCAACCACGACCACAGATCTAGAGATGGAGGGCTCAGAGCGCGGAGCTCTTTGGGTGACCCGAACAGCACACTCATCTTAGCCGCTCATCGCGAGATGGACGATCTAGAGCTGTTGGGAGCTCAGGTGGTCCGAACGGCCACTCAGATCTAGATCGTTGATCTAGATCAGACGGTCCCTAATGACTTGGACGTCGGGGACCCGAAAGTTCCCGAAGATCTGGGCCGTTGATCTCCAAATCGACGGTCCACGATACGCGCACATAACACATGTGGGTTTTAATCGCGCGGAGAGAGTTTAAATGCGCGGGCCCACATGTAAGTCACACACAGGCTATTTAGGACATTATTAAATACTAAATCCAATGATTATTGATGATTAGCATTAATTGTGTCCTAAATATATCGCACAGAGAGGGTTTTAAGTGGCGGGGCCCACTTTGTGATGCTGTCAGCGCTTTAGGACATCAATTAATTACTACAATGATTAGCAATTAATAACCCCAATCTCTGTCCTAAAGACTTTGTCACTGCGGTTTTAGGCCTACGGGCCCTCATGGCAGTGACCGCAAATGTCGGTTAGGACAATCATTTATTGCTAAACAATGATTACTAATGATTAGCTAATGATTAGCATTAATGATGTCTTAACGACATGACAAAGTGCCAGCGGGGGGTTTTTAAGTGGCTGGGCCCACTGGCAGTGGCACAGAGGGTCAATTAAGACAACCATTTATTACTCACCCATGATTAACAATGATTAGGCCATTAATGATGTCATAATGACAACGGCTCAGAGAGGCTCTCGTCCGGCAAAAACCGAGCGGCAAAGAATGGCTTGTCGCCGGCGGCTCCGGCCACGGCGGCGCCCACAAAGTGCCAAAATGGGTTCGCAATAACGATGCGCACCCAGTGGAGGTGACCTCGATGGCAGCGACGGCCCACAACGCCGGCAAGCCGGAAAAAGGCATGGTGACAACAAAGGCCGAAAACGAAAATGGCTCAAAAAGCTCCGCATTGTCCACAGAAGCGTGTGCCACAGCGTCTAGGGACTAATAAGAAGCTACCTTAACCAAGAAGAGCTTCAAAGGTGGCCGGAGAAGCTCTGACAGCGGAAAAGCTTACCAGAGTTAATGAAGATGAAGTGGAAATAGAGGCCTGAGCAAAAATGAACACCACTGGTGGTCAAAATAGCTGCATAAAGGACCACAGAAGGTCCATGAGCAATTAATTGCCAAAAGAACCACTTATCGGAGCTGAGGAAGAAAGGGGACGATTTCAGCCGAAAATGTGAAAACTTAAAATTGAGTGATTCCTGTGAATACAACCCAAAATTAAGTTAGGGGAATGCATAGGAGGTTAATGAGCTCAAAAGGGTACAAGAAGAATTGAAGATGAACCACTGGAGCACCAAAGTCCACAATGGAGCTTCACGGTCTCTAATGACGATTTTGGGGTTTCAATGGTTATGAGCTCCAAAAACAGAGAAAGAGCTAGGGGTGGTGTAAAGGAACACCAGGAGGGGTTTTGGGGGGCTTTATATAGAGGGAGGATTAGGGTTTGAGCCAGGACCTAGCTCAATGGTGAGCTCAGTTCATGTGATGCCATGGACCAAGAAATTGACAGGAGCAGCTGAGAAAGGGGACTTTGAGTGCGAGGAGGTCGACCGCAATTAATGCAAGGTCAAAGAGTGGTTGGGGGTGACACATAGGACATGACAGAGCACAACAGCTCTCTACCATGGCTCGCACGCGGTACAGGAGCAAGGAGGAAGAAGAAGAACAGAAAAAGAACGCTGTGATCGTTGGATTTAAAATGGACGACCATGATTGAAGGTGACAACCGGGTGACCTGAACGGTTCAAAGAATCCAGACGGTTGGATCTTAATCCAACGGTCCAAATGAATTGGCGCTACCGCGAGGTCCGAACGTTCTCACGAACATGGACCGTGCGATCGTGATCTAACGGCTGAAAAGAGGCGCACCAACTGAAACGGGCCCAGGTGCGATTAGTTGGTTGTGTTCAACCAAGAAGTGAGGTTGGGCTCGAGTCTGACTCGAGTCCAACACAAGTTTGACTAAGGGTTTTAATTTAAAATGAAACTTTGGGGGATTTTTAGATGCAGCAAAATAACTCTAAAAATTCTGAAATCTTTACAGTACCTTGCTATCTCTAAGAATGACCTTGTATAAAATTATCAGAGGTTTTCATGCCTTGCATTTTTCTCCAAAATTTCGACAAGGTTCTGAACTAGGGTTTGACCATGGTCAAACAGGTTTGACTGGCCTCTTAAAATTATCAAACAATTCTTAAAAATTGTGAAATTTTTCAGAGGGGTCACACATCAACCCTAGAATTTAGGAAAAACATTTACAAAGGATGATCTCAAGATTTGACAGGATTGTTTTTTAAGGATCAAGATTTGGATCAAAAGACTTGTGACTTTGTATTTCCGTATTTTCTTTACAAGAATTGTTTAGAACATACAGGAAATACAAGATGTAAGAATTTTTTTTAATTTCTACATATTTTCTTACATTTGAAACACAAATCTAAACTTGGGATGTTACACCCTTCCTGGTATGGATGCACCATCCTGACGAACCACGAAGGTCTTGATTTTGGCTCGATCTTCCGATGAGAAGGATACGTTCGATCGTAGTCGCTGAACTCTCACGATCCTGGCTATGAACTTGCAAGGCTCGAAACTACGCAATCGCTGAACTGCTCGACAAGTCGTTATCAACCGTGCACGAATGCCCGGTTGACCTGACCACGAAGATCGATTCCTGCATACACCGAAGAAGCACGCAAGAACAAGATAAAGCAATCTGAAATTGCAAATAGGAATTGGAATATTTGAATTGAGTTGGGATTCTGAATAAGGATCTTAATTGGGTGGTCTAGTCGACATACGCAAAAGATACAAGTTGCAACGAAAGCAAACTAAACATAAACAAAATCCAAGAAAAACTAGAGGGTGTGGCCTCCTTATATAGGAGAGGGGGAGCCGCACATATCCAAGAGCTAAGGGGGTGGTACTATTCATGGGGTACGGTTCATATAAACAGTATGCTGTGAATAGTGTGGCCCAAGGAGGTGGCCGACCCAAATAGGTTACAAGGACCAATTTGGCCCAAACAGGTGACGTAGCGCCTTCTTTTGATGATTGCAGTGCGCATAGAAAGAATTTGGAGGTGAGGCTAGATCCGTTTGAAAGAGGATAAGATAAGATTTCAATCAAGTACTCGTGGACCTCAAACGGAGTTCGTATGCGAAAGTTATGCCTGTTTGAAGTCAAAGCTGTCTCAGGAGGCCGAACTGGATTCCAGAACGTGTCCAACTTGAACTCTTGCTTGGCTTAGACACAAAGTGATATGAAAACCTTCCTTGTACCATGCCGTGGAGTAGTGCTTGTATCCGAAGAGTTGATGTCATCATCACATCCCCCGCCCAGCCTCAATAGAAATGGACCCAACTAACCTCACTTGGAGCTTGCAAGCCGCCGACTCCTACAAAACGATACGCAATTAGCTAAGACGTTCTATAGGTCTATCTTTGGTGCATTCCATAGATGTACATTACCTTGATGTCGTTTATCGGTAATTGGACGTCGTCATGTTTAGAATTATGCGTGAACGCGACGCTACTCCGATGTCGAGCAGGACTGGCTCCCAAATTAATAGGGGCGGCTTGCGACTGCGACTGACTGGCTCATGAGTTGATTCATTTGATCCTACAATGCTGCTAGCTTTCCTTCAAATTTTTCAGTAATCATCTGTACCAACCGGTCCTCGCGCTCGACCTTGGATCTCTTCCTACTCCTATACGTGCAGTAGTCGTCGCGAATCCATGACTCCAAGGTACGTTAACCCCAAGGCCTCGCGTGCGACCCGGGTGCTCCTTGTTTCCTAGGGCCGTAGATAGTATATCCTTATCCCTATCTGCTTGGAAAGAGCCTTGAGAAGTTTGGGCAGACAATTCACGCTGCAAGAGGTTATCATGTTATTATAGACACTATGAAGTTATGGACTTATTAACAACTAGGTAGTTTGACATATTTACGACACGTTGGGACACTTCCTAGTTTGCCGGGTTTGTGAAAGAGATGTTGCCCGAAGACAAGACTTTTGCCCTCGCTTTTAACCAGGCTAGAGAACGCGGGTCTGTGACATCAGGAAACACGTTCTCCTCCTCCGTTGCTCATTCCTCGTATTTACCCGTGTACCCAGCGGTGCCGAGTCTATGCGGGTGAGTGTTTCGTGCTTACAGAGCTTTGAGCGCCGCATTTTCCTCATTAAATTCGACCATCGTCTTCATAGCCACAAAGGCGTCCCATGTTTCCTATGTCAAGAATCCATACTTCACGAAGGGCGTCTGACCCGTGTTCACGTACTTCGTGACAAGAATGCTCTTGAAGGTCTTCCACGATTTATCGATCGTGAGCATCGCCGTCCGTTCCACGCGTGCCATGTCTGCTTCTGGGATAGTGAAGTTTTTTTGAAAGTTCTGTCCACAGCGCGCCTCTCGCTTCTTTCGTCAGATCCTTCCACCTTGGTGTGGTGATGGGGACCTGTTTCCTTGCAAGTATCCTGCACATGGTCCGGAATCTCGCCGCTGAGCTCTTGAGACGCAGAGGGACCCCAAACTGACTGGCCTCCGTGATGACCAGTCGGCCCACAGGCATCTTCGATTCTCCTCTGCCATCTCGTTTCGTGTCATTATCGTCGACGGATTAGGCGGTGAAGATGGCGCCTCTATCATCTGCGGCGTCGGCGACAGCGGCGAAGATGGTGCCTCTGCCATCTACGACGGCGAAGACGGTGCCTCTGTCATCTCGCTTACTTGCTATCTATATAATTTATATATGCATAAATATGAAACAATAATTAATTCCAGCATAGATAATTATGAATAGAGCATAGTTCCCTAACCAATTAAATGACACAATAGTCATAAGACTAAGAAAATCAATTAAGTCATTTAAAAGGAACAATATGCACATATGCAAAGAGACAGTGCACGATATGTTGAAATACTCACAACGGCGATGGTACTCAAAACCACTGAGAAGATCAACAGACAAGGCACGAGGGAGGACCAAATTAACATAATCAAATGTAAATCATTCAAGACATTTATTGAAATGCAAAACATGTACCACATGTATATGAATGAAATTAGCATAGAGCGCAAAAATTTGAAATTAATGTGAGCTCTCATATGGCGAGTTGCACAAGAAACAAACTTGGCTATGTCAGCACTAAGGTCTATTCTCTTCATAAATTGGATAAGAACACTAAAATTCAAATTTTGAGCTCTATCCAAAGCTTAACTAGACTGATATAACAATCACATGTATAACAATCTTTTGTGATCTTTGTATAAATACAAACTAGTGATACGAATCTTTTGCATAGATAGAACCCGAGCCCATCTTTGCCCGAGCCTACTTCATCGAGCCCAACACACTGGAGTGTACCATTTGCTTCATGCCGTGGAGGATTGTCATGAAGCAAAGGTACACTCAAGTGTGTCAGGATCGATGAAGAAATACTAAGCAAAGGTTTAATGCTTCATGTACAAAAGACTAGCCTTTAATGAAGACATAGAAACAAAATAGAATCAAGTAATATTGTAGAGCTCAAAATTGAAATGGTAATTCCACCAATTTCAGAATTAGACTATTCTAATCACAGAGCAATATTAAGCCCACAAAATTCACCCTAACCATCAGAACACCCACAATGTCCAGGATAATAATCAATTTCAGTGTATGAATAACTTCAACATATTCGTTATAAGAACAACTAAAAACAACATGAAGCTAAGCAAATAAGATTGCTCAATTGCTCTCAGTTGACTAATTGCATAAGACATAGTCTTTGCAATATCAGTCCTCTGTCAAAATCTCTTCACCAATCAATTTTGATAATTACAAAACAGATCTTGAGTTCAAACTACAACTTTCTCATATGTCAAGTTATCTCAGAGTAGCAGTTAAACTTAGTGAAATTAAATCACAAAAACAGCACATAAAGCATTCTGTAAACATAATATCTAATCATATGCCTTCAAAATAATTCACAAATGTATATCAACAATAAGCCTAATTGACAGATTGAGAATAAAAATGCAAATATCTCACAGAAGATCAATCAGATCACAGAACATACAAGTGTAATCTTAATTCAGCTATAACTGAAAACAAAGAGTATAAAGGCTACTAATTAGAACTGACCATATAAAGCAATATGCTTAAGCTCAAGTCTGTTTCTAATTATCTATTTGATTTTAGATTTCGACTATCATCACAGAGCATCAACAGATTTCGACAATCATCACAGAGCAAGGGAGGCGCAAGGAGTACCGAGGGAGGCGCTGGAGACGGCGCGAGGAGGGAAGAAGCGATGTCGGGGGTGGCGGCGCCGAGGTCGGAGGCGGTGGTGTCAGAGGCACCGAGGTCGGAGGCGCCGAGGTCGGGGGCGGCGGTGTCGAGGTCAGGGGCGCCGAGGTCATAGGCGGTGGTGAACGGGCGAGCCCTAGAGGAGGCGAAAGAGCACGCGAGAGCCTAAGGGGTGCGGGAGAGGAAGTGATGAGTAAGAGCAAAACCCTAGCGGTTCCTTCCTTATAAAAAGGCTATCACAGACGGTTGTTTAATAGAACCGTCTATGATAAGGAATCATAGATGGTTCCCTAAAAGAACCGTCTATGATACGTTCCATATCCGTCTGTGATATGGAACATATTACAGACGTGATAAACTCATATCACAGACGGTTGTAGTAAGAAACCGTCTGTGACATATTACAAACGGTTCTTTAATAGAACCGTCTGTGATAAGCTTACAATCTGTGATATCCTGACAAAACCTATTGACAAGTATGATGACAAGCTCATAACACATTTGACTTCAAAAATTCATATCTAATTCAACTCAACTCCAAATCAAGTTAAACCAATTTTGATACTCCACATTACAATGAACGTCCACATTGACATCAATATCAAGGATGACAGGTTCATAACACATTAACACATGACAATTCCACATTGACATCAAAATATATGAGAGATTACAAGTCCATAACACATGATGTTATGAAATAAATTAATTACAATGGAGTACATTCTTAATTAAAATATAACCCTTCATGATGATCAGCGCGCATATAGCTAGCTTCCTCACTGGGTTCTTCCTCGAGCCTGATACCGTCTCTGAAAGGAGGCAACTCGTCAAATTGATTGTATTCTTCCTCGTCCACTACATTCTCAACTCTGACAATCCTCCTTTTTCCATAAAGAACTACGTGACGCTTCTTATTTATCAGGTCGGTTACATAGAAGACTTGAACAACTTAGTTAGCCAGTACAAATAGTTCATCTTTGTATCCGACACATTCAAGGTCCACGATAGTGACACCGTACTTGTCGACCTTCACCTGTGGGAGATGGACCCAATGACACCGAAATAGAGGAATCTTGAAAAGCACATAGTCGAGCTCCCATATCTCCTCTATTTGCCCATAGTAGGAGCTCCTCAGCCCATCGGTACTGAATGCATCTATGCGAACACCGCTATTCTGGACTGTGCACTTCCTATCCTGAGCTGTCGTATAAAATGTGTACCCATTTATATTGTATCCTTGCCATGTGACAATTGTAAATTGTGGCCCTTGTGCCAACCATAGCAGCGTATCATCACTTGATGACCTCCCAATGATTCGCACATTTAACCATTCGTTGAACCGACGGTTGTGCTCTCTCATGATCCAAACCTTCGACTTATTTAGATTCTGTTGGCGTACCATGTCTTTGTGCTCGTCGATGTACGGGGACACTTCGGTCATATGTTGCAAGACCGTGAAATGGGCTTGAGCGAACGTATCCAGATCGGGAGTGATTGATTTCCTTCCGATGGTCCCGATACCATCCAGTCCCCCCTCATGATGAGATAGAGGCACATCTATCGGATCCACCTGTGCCATGTAGTCGATGCAGAACTCAATGACCTCTTCCGTTGCATAACCTTTGATGATGCTGCCCTCCGGTTGAGATCGATTTTGTACGTAGGACTTAAGAATTCCCATGTACCTCTCGAACGGGTACATATGATGTAAGAACACAGGGCCGCATATCTTTATCTCTTTCACAAGGTGAATAATGAGATGGACTATGATATTGAAAAATGACAAAGGGAAATACATCTCAAGATGACATAGAGTCGTCACCACCTCGGCCTGCAGAGCATCTAGTCCTTGGGGATCGATGACCTTCTGAGCAATTGAGTTGAAGAAATAACACAGCCTCAAGATTGCCACTCGGATCTTGTTCGGTAAGATACTTCAAATTGTAACAGGAGGCATTTGTGTCATCAGCACATGGCAATCATGTGACTTCATACCAATTAATTTTAAATCTTGCATAGAAATAAGTTTCTTAATGTTAGCGGAGTAACCAGACTGGACTTTCACACCATGCAAGCTCTGGTACAGTTCATTTCTCTCGACTTTGGACAGAGTGTAGCAAGCTGGGGGAAGGTATGTTCGTCCTGTATCGGTCTCTTTCGGTGCTAACTCGGTCCTTATGTTCATATCGACCAAGTCACGCGCACGTTAAAACCATCCTTTGTTTTGCCACTAATGTTCAGTAAAAGATCAATCAAGCTATCATATACATTCTACTCCACGTGCATGACGTCGATGCAATGGTGAACTTCTAAGTGCTCCCAATAAGACAAGTCTCAAAAAATTGACCGCTTCTTCCAGATGTTCTTCTGATGGGTTCTTAATTGACATCCCTTCCCAAGCACAATATCGATATCCTTAACTATATCATAGACCTCTTTCCCTCTAAAAGCCCTTGGAGCTGAACCGCCCTCCTTATTTTCGTCTAATTGTTTCTTCATCTTGCGGTATGGGTGACTCCTGGGAAGGAACCTACGGTGATGCATATACATAGTTTTACATGAGTTGTTCAGTTATACACTTTCCGTAGCATCTAAGCAGTGTGGATAGGCTTTGGCTCCTTTTGTACTGAAACCCGACAGGTTACCAAGGGCAGAAAATTTATTGATAGTGCAGAACAACATGGCACGTAAAGTGAAGTTCTCTCATTTGTACGCATTCCATACCTGTACCCCTTCATTCCACAGTATCATAAGATCTTCCAGCAATGGTGCTAGGTACACATCAATATCACTCCCAGGTTGCTTTGGCCCTTGGATAAGTAGTGACATCAAAATGTACTTCCACTTCATACACAACCAAGGATGAAGGTTGTACATGCATAGATTCACGGGCCAGGTGCTATGTCGGCTGCTCATGTTACTGAAAGGATTCATTCCATATGTACTCAAACCTAACCTTATGTTCCTCGGTTCTGCACCGAACTCTTCGAAGCTCCGATCAAAGTTTCTCCACTAGATAGAATCAGTAGGGTGTCTTAGCTTTTCATCTTTCTTATGCTCCTCCGAGTGCCAACGCACCAATCTTGCCTCCTTTGGGTTCGCAAATAAACACTTCAAACATGGGATCACAGGCAGATACCACAACATCTTAGCAGGAGGTCCTTACTTCACCTTAGCAGTATTCTGACGCTTGTATCGCGATGCTTTGCACACGGGATATACATGCATGTCTGCATACTCTTTATGGTAGATGATACAATCGTTCAGACATGCATGTATTCTTTCTACTTCTATTCCCAATAGACAAAGAACCTTCTTTGCTTGGTAGGTGGTGCTGGGCAACACGTTTCCCTCCGGAAGGATGTCCGCTAGGAGATCTAACAACGCCGTGAAACTCTTGTCGGACCAACCATTGCTTTCCTTCAATTTAAGCAGTTCAATCACGGTTGACAATCTTGTGTATTCCGACTTGCAGCTAGGGAGCAAAGGTCTCATCGAGTCCTCCCTTAAGCCCTCGAATTTACAAAACTCTTTCTCACTGTCGTTCTCTTCTACATTGCGTAGCATCTGATTCAGATTGTCATCGTGTGACCTATCCTCATCAAAAACACAGTCCACATCCGGCATATCATTGACTTTCTTGGCAATGTCGTCATTATTAATTTTCGGTATAATCTGCTCTTTACTGTGACTAGTCCAACATGTATACCCTTTTTTGAAACCCATTCGAATCAAGTGCGCTTCAATCTGTGCCACGTTGTTAAATATTTTCAAATTACCGCAATTAATGCATAGACAGTACATAAAATTTATCCCCTTCTTCAATATATCCTGCTCGACGGCTCTTCTAAAAGCAACCGCGCCATTAATGTACTCTTGACTCACACGGTTCACATCGTACATCCAGTTTCGGTCCATCTACACTACGCATGTAACAAATTAGTGTTAAATTAGACTAATAAACCGTAAGTACGTACTTTTCCTATTTACCAAACATACTTAAATTTATTAGCGATTAATTTGTAGCAAACATAAAGGGTTATAGATCGTTACCCTCGGAGCTCATGAAGAAAATACGATTCCTCTACTTTCCTTCTCCTCTCTAAGGTGGCGCAATGGGGGTAGAGGCACAGCAAGGTGCAGGTGGTGCAATAGGAGAGGAGGCAGCGGAGTGGAGGAGGCGCTAGGGGTAGGGGTCCAACCTTCTCCTCTCTAAGCTGGTGCAACGGGGGAGGAGCAGCAGATCTAAGTGGAGCCGCGGCAGAGTTGCGACAGAGGCAGGTTTGCTCCAGAGCGGTCGAGGCAGCGACAGTGCGGTAGTGGACACAGCGCCTCCAGAGCGGCAGTGCGGCAGAGAATGTGTCGGGCGCAATTTATATAATGCTAGGATATCACAGATGGTTCTAATTAAGAACCATCTGTGATAACTAATTATCACATATGGTTTTTGAATAGAACTGTCTATGTCTGTGAATTATCACTGACGGTTCCTTATAAGAATCGTCTGTGATTAACTGAATTATCACAGACGGTTTATGAATAGAACCTTCTGTGAATTATCACAGATAGAACCGTCTGTAATAGGCTGGTAGTGCAAATACCGCATCCGGACAGACCCAACACAGACGATTCCAAAGGAACTGTCTGTGATGGGGCGTCTACTGTAGCCTGTTTTGTAGTAGTGTCAATTCTTCCTACTGACATTACCTCTTCCTTTTGCACAATGCTCTCAACAAAGGGTCAAAATTTCAGGGAGGAGACAAGCTCAGCCTAAAATAGTGTAGGCGCAAGCTGTAGTCTAAATGAACACAATGGTCAGTTAGTCACGAGCGTAAAAAAATTGTATAGCTATCAGTTCAATTTCTAAGCAAGGGCATTTTTAGCTGATTCATTCAGTACAAAAAAATAGCTGTATAAGTGTAAGATATCTTAGTAAAGTTTGCTGGTAGCCAAGTACGATACAGCAAGAGTACAAGTATGTATCTCTTAATGCACTTAGCCGTTTACCCAACAAAAACTATGATGCAATTTGTATACAGCAAACCATGGCAAGTATTCGTAGTTCGTACCTATATTTTTTTCAGTGATTCACCATGAAGGTCACGAACCTGTTGTACAGCCTCATCCTTTCCATATTTTGATGTCAACTTTGGGGTGGGGTTTTCCACCTTGAAGGAGGATTGCATTGGACAACAACAACTGTATCAGTGCATGGAATTCACAGGTACTTATTGGATATTTTGAGGGCTATTTGGAAATTTCTCATTTTGAGAAAAAGAAGAAATAGAAATAGGAAAAGAAAATGGAGGGCTCCACTTGTCATTGAGATGATGAGGGGGATAAGGTCAAGAGACCTTATCTCCAACCGAAGGAGGGAGGCTCTCGGGTGGCTTGGCCTTCGGCCTAGTGGCAGCGCGGGCGACTGGGGACAAGCAGGCCCGCCGGCTCGGGCGAGATGTGCGCCGGCCGTTGGTGGCGGCAGCCGCTCCTTCTCCTCCTCCTCTTCAAATGCCGGCTCTCCTCTCTTCTTTCTCCTAACCCGAAAAAAAATAGTGAGTTTCCCCTCTTTTGAACTGCTTCTCCTCCTCCGGATTTGGTTTTGGCTTTGGGGCTTTGGGGCTCCTGTGCTGCTGTGGTTATCCTAGCGCCATTGGTGGTGAGCTCCGAACCTTCTCCTTACGCATCTCGCTGGTTTCTTTCTTGCGCCCTCTCCTCTATTGGGTGTGCTGTGAAGAGGATTTGGCACCTGTGCAATTGGAGCTTGAGTTCCAGTCAGTACTGGCTTGATCTTGGTGTGGTGGTTGATTTGGTTGTTGGTGATTGGTGTTCTTGGGTGCACTCGGTTGGTGCACTTCTGTTGGTCTTGTGTGGCATTTCATTGTACCTCAACTTCACAATTTTGGTGCGTCCCGAATTGTGGATTGATATTGTTTCTCCGAGGACCATGTCTGTTCAAACGCGGCACGGTGGGGTGATTGATTTTCTGAGATAGCGCGATTCGTGTGCCTTACCTGGTTCTACTTGGTGGCTTTGAGTACCATCCGCATCGTGAGTATCGTTGATTTCAATTTTTTTGGATTACTGAGCATTGTGTGTTGTGCTAGTTAAATTACATTCTGTAGTTTGTCTAGTACTGGGAGACTTAGCAAGTAATGATTGTGGGCTCGGTTATTGCTCGATGAGGATAATATCTTATGTTGAAAATGGAATGATAGCTAGATCAGACTTGTGCTAATTGTTTGCTTATTAGTGTTGTTTGATCTTTAGCAATTTGGTTCTATATCTTTCAGTAGTTCGATTGCCTGTGTGCATTCTGAACATGATTAATTTGTGCTTCTTGATGTTTCTGTTTCTCTGTTAGTCGATAACAGTTAAGGTTGTGATCTCTTTTTGCATTGAGAGATATTTTATCTTATGTTAGCCAAAAGGTTTAAGTGATGTTAAAAGTGATCTCATTTTTCCACAGTGACATAATTGATCCTTGATTGGCTGAAAGTATAAATTACTATTTATTGCGTCTAAGATAATTACTGATATATTAGTAAAGCATTCCTTTGAACTCGAAGTCTGATTAATAGTTGTCATATCTAATTAGTGAAGAGGATAGACATTAGTGGCGAGTAGGCTAAGATTTTATCTTGAACAGCCCAACATCTGAGAGCAAATAAACAAACATTTAAATCTGAGCATTATGCTGATTTTGTATGTTTTCGAGTCCTATCTTTTGAGTATATTATCTTGTTTATTTGACATGAAGAAATTACATGTTTATATATCATTTTTGTCATTTATATGTTGCTGAAAATATGCTTTAATTATGTTAATTGCTGCTAGAATTATATTTGAGTATTTGCTAAAACCGTCAATTTTACAACACTTAATATGTTTGTTTTCAGAGAGCCATTTCCTGCTAAAGGAGGAAAAGGAAAAAAAAAACATTAGAATTTAGAAGCTCCTCCAGTAAAGGATGCTAAAACTGCATAGAGAAACCAATTCAGACATCTACGTAAAGATTGACTTGACATAACATTGCTTGTGGTTTTTCTTGACTTCATCTGCATTGGAAACAAAAGTATGTTCAACAAGCTGGTGTCTTTCTACACATTGAAGAGTAACTTCTGCAATGACCCCTACGCCACCAAGTCCACAGCGGGCAAGATAAAATAAGTCAGGATCCTTCTCCCTTGATAACTCTATTGCCCCCTTGGCAGGGCTAACCAGTTTCATGCTGATAACTTGCTCGTCAATTGGAGGCAATCTTGCACCAGTGCCATGGGCACCAACCTGCATTCGATCAGGAAATTAACATTTTAAATTAGCTGCACAGAAACACAGCTGGAGCCCTCAATGTTAGGCTTAAATGAGTTGCGGCGGGTGTTACCTAGACACGTGAATCCCATGTCGATGCACGTCGGATACCCGCCGACACGCATCAAACATCCTTAGCAGTGTCCCAGGTGTAGGAGGATGAGACTAGATGAGGGAAAGCCGCGCTAGCTCGACATCCCCTCTTTGTGACCGTGGCTAGGCACAAGAAAGCTAGAGGAAGACTAGAAGAAAGAAAGAATGGCTGATCGTCTTGGCTGCCATGGTCTGCCATGGTTTTGGAGGAAGAAGAAGAACAGAAGAAGAGAAGGCTTCAAAGGGAAGAAATAATGGGGAGGAAGAGATGTCAGGGATGGGGACATGCCCACGTGAGTTTGGAAGAGGAAAGTGCTACCTTTGTTTTATTTACTGCTTTTCCACCTCACATGTGACAGCAAGCAGCCATATCAGGGCAAGAGGTGGATCTTCTGTGTTGAATATGGATCTTTTGCGCATCTGACCCTCCAACTTCAGTGATGAGAGGCTATTTGAGCATTTATAAGTATCATTTACAATAGAAAATAAAGATATTCATTTTTATAGTATTATATTAATATATAGTAGTCGAATCCCCAAATCCTATTTTATCGAGTCCCTCGAATCGGACACCCAAATCCGTATTGGATTCCGATTCTCGTGTCCGTGTCAAGGTACCGCTTGTGCATACATATTCAGATAATGAACATACAGAGAAGCTAGTCTAAGCACAATGGAAACAAATGGCAGTACATAGCTATTATGTCCACAGAGCAGTAACTGAATGCGCGAGAGGGCTATTTGTTAGCATGGTGTTGGTTTATGTATCTGTTATTTTCATGCCACGAGAGCTGTGCATGATTAACACCCTTATTTAATGCTGCTTTGCGTAATACTTATCTCTCTCAAAATTAAAGGGGTAATACTTATAAAAGCAGTTTTCAGTAGATACACACGAAATGACATGCTAAACAAGAATGCTGAAGACATTTCTAGTTGGAAACATTTGAGTAACAGTGTCATTAAATAGAGAATACAGTTCAAGCTTAGCAAAATCCCCCTCAAGAAGAAAACCAAACTAAGCTATCTTCTCAAGCATTAGAGATGACCACCTTTCTGTACCAGAAAATACTAGTGAAGGGCAAACATTGAGCTAGCAAATACAAATTGAGGATTGTATGATCAAGCATGCCTATTTTTCATTTAGAGAACATGAAAAAAAAAATCATCTTCCCCAAACATATGTTAACATTTGAGCAAGAAATCCAAAAACAGAAGTTCAAGAAGGTGATAAGGCTCCACAGTAGAGATAGTCATAACTCTTTTTTTGATTAGCCATTTTCTGCCGATTGAATAGTCTGCTAACTAGAACGGTTCATCTATGTCACCAAGCTACTACATTATGTGAAACATTAGTCAGTCCCTGTAGCCTGTAACACTCATTTGTAGGTACAGTAAGTCATGTTTCAACCTCTGCAGACATGTGGTAATATGTTATTGCTATTATGCGAAAATTACTGCAACTGTTGCTAATGTGGAGCATACCATTGAACATCTTCAACCAATTTGTGCCAAGTGCTCTTGCCAATTCTCATTCTATTATTTTTTTCCAAGAGCACATTCTCTTTCTAAAATCAAAATTACCAGGGCAATTCCTTGCATTTAACGAGAGAGCGATTATTTTTCAAATAGAACAGACCTGAATGATGCCGCCGACCTACTGCTCCCGAATGGAAGCGAAGTTCTGCAGCGTGAGGCCATGCTCGCGGAGCGCATCCACAAGCTCGGAAATACGTATCCCAGCCTGCACCGTGACAGTCTTTTACTTCACGTCGACGTCGAGCACCTTGTCCATGAGGGCGAGGTTGACCATGCCGGAGCGGGAGAGCACGAAGCCGTTGGGGGACAGGCCCGAGCCGAGGGGCCGCCTGAGCTTGCGGCGCTCCTTGTGGGCGGTAGTGAGGGTGTCCTGGAGGTGTTGGAGTGGCGGAGCCAAGATTTTACAGAGCCTCGGACCTAAAACTAAAGGGCTATAAGTCTATAATAACATCAAATACTATTAACACTGAGGCCCAAAATTGAATTCCATGTTTAAAGATATGACAAACAGTTTTGCTAGTTTTAAGTTGCCTGAAATTTTTTTAAGTTTAAATCACTTGTTATGATCATTAGATTTGTGTAGAGATTGGTGTGTCATATGATTGTCATATGATTAGATATTGATCCAATGGATGTCATATGATTGGATATTGATCCAATGGTCACAACAAGTGACTTAAACTTAAGAAAATTTCATACAACTTATGAATAGACAGTCCCTATGACAAAATAGTTAAAACATGGCAAAAAATAAGAATGTAACATACCACTAGCACAATGTATTTTTTGCTTAATTAACAAAGATTTAGTTTATTTGAGCCTATCATATCTTCTGGATATCAACTCTCTTAATAGACATTTGTACCAATGAACAAGGTAAAATTTCTAGAAACCAAAACGATATGAACTATGTTAACTATCATGAATCTATAATCAGCAGCGACCTTTAGGTCAAAGAATAGAGTTAACACTTAACAAATTCACCAAAATAATAAAAAGAAGGAATGCAATGTCATTCATACTCCCATTCCATCACACTATACTAGAGGAAAGCCACAGAATTATAGCATAGTAGTGTTTCGTTTCATTGAACAACTTATAGATCATTGCAACTCTATCGTAGCCTGTAAATTAAAAACTCCTATTCGGCATCAACTTTACGGCCTTACGGGTTCATTTCTCATTCAAAGAATGGCTGATTAAAAAAGCCTGCCATCCATTCCTTTATAGATTAATTTTTCTTTCGCCAGTTGGTGTTTAGCCCCACAGGAATGTGACCTCAAGCAATGCGATCCAAGATAATCAGAAAGAAATCTGGACCCTACAACTACTAGGAGGCAAGGCAAGCAACCAGAGGGCTCCCCAATTCTATGCACCTAATCCTCGAAACCTAGATAGGTAGGTAGATCGATCGACCGCGACTGAAGCAGCAAGAATCGAAAACGTTGACATAGGGAAGGGGAGGGACTGACTGACTTGGAGACGGAGCAGTCCTCGAGCTACTTCTCGCCGTCGCCGACTCGCTCCATTGCTTATCTCCGACGACGGGGGCGTGGCTGGAGGCAACGCCGGGAGGTTAGGACACGGAGGTGGCCACTACAGCCTGCAAGAATACATGCCATGGCTGGCATTGCTCCAGGTGCCGGCGGCAACGAGGCCAAGGTCCCATGCTCAGTTGCTCCTGTTCCTCCTTTCTCCTCTTCGGTGGCGTGGGTTAGAGACGGTGAGGAGAGGAGCTAAGCCTTCTGAGGAGGTGCTGGGGGTGGTGGAGCGAGGGGCTGCGCTGGGCGGCGGTGAGGAGGCGGGGGGGCTGGCGACGGAGAGGAGCGCTAGGCAAAGGGTCGCAGACCTGGCCAAACGGGCGGCCCGGCACTGGCCCAGCTAGGCATGGGCCGTTTAGGCACGGCCCATTCCGGCCTGGCTACTATTCATGCTGGGCCGGGGTGGCAGCCTAGGCACGGCTCATCGGGCATTCATGCCGTGCTGAGTCGGGCCAAGCCCGTTTAACCCGTCGGGCCAAGTGTGGACCGTTTTGCTCGTTTGGCCTGTTAGAATGAAAAAAAATCCAAAAAAATTAGAAAAATATGTAGAATTCAAAAGTAGACATGAAAATTGAAAAAAAAATAAGATAATCATATTGAAAATGTAATAAAGAGCTTTATTAATGTCCAACGGCGCCTCTTCCCCCACACCGGCATGGGCGCGTGGCGCCGCTGGCTCTCTGGGCCGTGTCGTGCCTGCCTGGGTCATGCCGTGCCTGGCATAGCCCGACACAGGCATGGCCCAGGCTCTCGTGCTGGGCCGGCACGGCCCATGAACAGTGCGGGTCGTGCCGTGCTTGGGCCGAGCCTACAGTGTCGTGACTCATGCCAGCCTGTTAGGCCCAGCCCATTTGGCCAGCTCTAAAGGGCCAAAGGTGGCTAGGGCTACGCGCTAGGGGATAATTGATTATTTGCCACTCCAAAGAACAGCCTTCTAGGATTTGCCACTCCTAACAATGCAATCTTTAATTTGCCACTGACAAATCCCAATGGCCTCAAGTGGATCCTGGCTTCAAGATGATGCCACCTCTCAAGAAGAGGTCACTTGGAAGACCAAGGAAACTTAGGTTTAAAAATTGTTTCGAGAAAGGGGGTGGTGCAGCTAAGAAACAACAAAAGTGCAAGAAGTGTGGAGAGCTAGGACACCGTTAGGCAGGTTGTCCACTAAATGGACCAAAGAAAAGGTATTACATAGCATCACTAAGTTCTTTCACTGTTTTCATTCAAATTTGCCTCCCTTCAATTTCAATTTCACTGTTTTCAGGACGAGAAAGAGCCAGAAGAAGGCTCAAAGCAAAGAGATACACACACCCAAGAAAATGAGGACAAGCTTGGCTGCAACCACAACAGAGAGTCCTAGGCCCATGACTAGAAGGTATGCTGCAAATATATCAATTCCTATTTTCATATGCCTTTTGGATTGCGTGCTTATGGCTATATTTATTGCAGGCAACTAGACTTGTCGATAGGAGAAGGAGCTTTACAAAGTATAGTCACAACATCGATCATGAATGACAACAAAGTCACCAGCAAAGGCCATTGCCAACAAAAAAATTAACTCCAAAGAGAAAGAGAAACTGACTTAGGTCGTAATGTAATGTGATGGAATGACTTGTGTGAAACTGATAGATTCACCATGATTTTGGGGACAGGCCGTGTGTTGCAAAGACTGATAGATTCTTTAGTGACATTTTGTACCACGGGAGAGAAGGAAGTACATCATGACTGTTTCTTTTGTTCAATTGAAGTAGCTCTTATCAACATTCAGTTTCTCTCTGTACCTTATGTTACCGCTATGCATGTTCTTTTTTGTATGGTGGTGCATACTCTGAGCAGCTCTGGTATAAAACATGTTTTTGCCATGATGTGATGAAGTACATTATCATGTTGTGCAATTATAAGACATTATGTTATGGGATCCCTTATGTTATTGAATTAGATCGATGCATAGAATGGACATTTGAGCTCATGAATACGTACATGATAAATTCTAGTTCATTGCTACATATGCATGATGAATAGAACGGACATTTGAGCAGGAAAATCTGTAATATGAGCTGCAACTGACAGCAAGAGTATAGCAAGCAGTCTAGTCTATTCTGGTGGTCAACTATTCAAGATTCATAGAACTATCCTTCAAAAAACTTATTCAAAATGGAACTGCATATTGGCTTATTGGGCACGATGTTTAGACCTGATCACATGCAGCTGCTCACATTCCGATGGTCACATGCACGAAGAAGGGGATCCCAGAGGAAGAGGATGCGTTGAGCCAGCTGCCAGATAGAGTGCCGGGCTGTGTACATTAGAGAGGGGCAGTAAGGTCATTTCACGTGGGAAAAAAAGGGAGAAAACATAAGAAGTGTTATTAAAAAACCAAAATGGCAAATTATTAAGCAACCAACTTTTAGAGTGGTAAATCCTAGAATGTTGTTCTTTGGAGTGGCAAATAATCAATTATCCCCTAGGGCTAGTGCTGTTGCATGCTTGCGATTGTGATTTGCGAATGTGTGTGATGCATGAGCCGTGAGGTGAGGGAGACAGAGGATCAGAGATTCAGAGGAGGTGCTGGGGGCTAGGGCGCTGGGCTCTCGACTGGGCCGACTGGCCGACTGGGGAGCTGGACGCTTGGGCCTAGGGGATGTATGCCTCGGGCGGGGCCACTGTGAAATGAAAAATGGGCTTTTATACACAGTATGAGATTCTATTACTATTCCCTCCAGACCTCGAACCGTTGTCCAACTGGTCTAAGGCCCATCTCCGGCCCGGGGGGGTCGGGTTGGAGGAGGACGCGGGTGTGAACCTCGTGGGTAGCGCTCCAGTTGGAGACGGCGTGGAGGTCATCGGGGAGGGGCGCGTACTTGAAGGGGACGGCCTTCTTGTGGAACGCGTCGGGCGGGAGCGGGAAGGAGTAGTAGGTGTTGAAAATTGGCTCATATGACTGAGACCCATTTTATATAATTCCAAAGTATTTATGGTTTAGTACCATATTGCTAAGGCAAGGTGGAGGTGACCAACATATAAGATGGAGTCCTTACCACTCCTTGAAATATATGACATATGGATGAGGGTGGCACGGGAGGGCTTTGGCTAAACACACACGTGCGCACGCACGTGCGCGTTCGCGTAAAAAATCGCGTGACTTGTGACTTACGACCGTACGGTGGTAGAGACGTACGGTTCGACTCCATCCTAATCATTAGGCACTCTAATGATTAGGATGGAGTCGAACCGTACGTCTCTACCACCGGGGCAACAGACTCTGCAATAGGTATCCTCAAATGAACACTTGCTCAGTTCGCACGGGCTTACATTACATGCATGTCCGTAAACTAACATTGAGATCACAAGGAATAAAAGCTTTTTGACTCCGGTGCCAGAGACCACCGTGTGGATTAATTTGGGTCAAGTAACCAAAGTTCTGTTCATAGGCCGCGAGTGTACAGAACTTTCTTGCTTTACGAAAAACCTCAGAAGTACCGCCTAAAGCAATGTTCGGTTGTCACAATTCCAATGAGTCATGAGACAATTTTTTGTGATAGTATGGCTGCTTTAGCATACTCAAAAGACCCCAAGGATCATGGAAAACCCAAACACAAAAAGATGCGATATCATTTTTTTATAGACATGATTGCACAGAGGGACGTGATCGCCCAGTCCATTCCTACAGGGAATATGGTGGCGGATCCGTTTACTAAACCGATCTCTCGAGATCTATTTCCATAATATTTGCGTCCATTTCTTCTTGTCTCAGAATTTCGTATTTTTTTTTTCAGAATATCATACTTTTTGAGTATTTACTTCATTCAGTTTCAAAAGCAATTTATCTATCTCTAGATACGCTCTTGGTAAAGAAGAATAAGGTTCTTTTCTCGGTTGCGGTGTACTTGGAGTGAAAAGAGGGAAGCGAGGTGACAGTGGGTAGCCCTGCTTGAGTACTCTTCTACATCTTGAGTACTTCCCACTCCAATGGATCTAATTTTGAGAATAGCTTTGATCCGGCCATTTTTGTTTGGTTCTGCAATTCATTCGCATAAATGAAAAAAAGGACACCAACTAATGTAGTAGATTGCGTTCCCGGAGGACACTTTCTCCATTTCGTCGGTACTGGTAACCACAGATCTTGACCTCGTTCTTTTTCTTGTTATTTGACTTCTTGGAATGGAATTCTTCTCATGATAGTCACACAAGCGAAGGAGAAGAGGATGGGTCCCGAGGGAACTCTTTTCTTCTATTCTAAGTTTTGATTGCACGAGCAGCATAACAACATAACAGTTTTGTGTAAGGAAGTAAGGAAAGACTCCTTTCTGAAATTGAAGGGCTTAATTAGCCTGTCGTATATAACAGATAATGAGTCTCAAAGAGAGTTTCCAATGGCTTACAACAAGTTCCATTCCCAGTATGCGAAATCAGTAAACACGAATATCTGTATATAAGAAACTTCTATTCCCATCCACAATCGGTCCAATAATTCGATGAGGACATCTTGATTGGACCTATTACACGAGCACGAGCTAAAAAGATTAATAAACAGGTGAACTCGCTCTTAGTTAAATTTGGTTTAAATTTACATGAGAACTGGTTACTACTTAATGCTAGTATTTTAATTGTTCTCAGGTTTGTGCGTAAAGAGACTTTAGAACCCGAGAAGAATATTTTGTGCGCACCAAATATACGCCAGGGACCAAGAAGAGGCAGCAGAGACTTTAGAAGCCACCAGGAAGGAAAGGAATAAAATATTGAGATAAAGAAAGAAGAATATTTGGGAGAAGAACAACATGCATGGAGAGAATTAAGAGAATCGGAGATACTTGCGCGTGGTCTGGTTGGAGTCAAAAAGTGTTTGAGTTTTTTCAATCCCGATTAATTAGCATGGAGGTTCCTAGCCGATTTGGACTTTGAGTCCGTGTGGGTCTGGGAGCCTTGGGTAGGGGTGAAAACAGATCGGAAACGGACGGATAATGGTTTTGTCATATTTGCTTTCATATTATTTTTTCGGATCCGAATACGAATACTCAGATCAGAATACGAATAGTATCGAATACGAATCGAAACGAATACGGTCACAGATATTTTTCGAAACATGAAAACCCCTTAAATTGTATGTCAGAAATTAACGAAAACATATAACTAATTTATTTGATGTAAACATTCATGAATTGTTCATATTTTCAGTAACCACACATAACATTGGCACTAGCAAGTTACATTAATTAGTTCATCACAAATATAACACTTAGTTTAACATATTTAGCTCATAAGTCATAACTCACAAAGTCATCACGCATTCACACTTAGTTCATCATATACATAAAATTTAGTTCACACTAACATCGATTAGACTGGATGGTTAATCTATACGCAAATGACTGTAACATCCCAAAGTATGTTGCAAATTTTTTTTTTAATAAAGTTATTATTTTATTGGATTTTCTAAGATTTAAAAGAGTTTTCCTGGTTAAAAAGGAAAACAATAATAAAATAAACTCAATTATTTAATTTCCTAGTTTTTAATGTAAAAAATAAAATTTATTGAGTTGTCTGGGATTTTATTGGATTTAAAGTGAAAAAGAAAGTTTTAATTAATTTATTGAATTTTTTGGATTTTAAAAAGGTTTTTCCTTTTTAGAAATTTAAAATAATTTATATACAAAAATAAAAATCAATTTTAAGTTGGAATTAATTTTATTAAGTTAAAAATAATTCAACGAATTTCTGTGATTTTTTCTAGGATTTTTGAACTCTATTTGCTATTTTTTAAAAGACTATTTGATTTGTTGCATTTTCTGAAATTCAAAAATCAATTAAAATCCCCTTTTCTCTTTTAGGCTGAAATCCTCTTTTGGGCCAAAATCCGGATATCCGGACTCCGTCTTATCCGGATAATCCGTATTCGTTCGTATCCACGGATAGCATGCCTCTATTCGTTTCGTTTCCAAAAAAAAATATGAATTCGTTTCCGATCCGAAAATTACCCGAGAAAAATCCGATCCGAAAATTATCCGAGAAAAATCCGATCAGAGACATTCCAAATCCGTTTTTGTCCGGATCAGTCGGAAACTATCCGATCCGTTTTCACCCCTAGCCTCGGGTGCATGTGTAGCACTATAAATAGCTACGGCCGATGACCACGTAAAAGGGACGCCATTTTTTTACAGATCAATATACTCTTGATTTTAGGGTTTGAGCAATATTGCCTCCACTAGAATAGGGAGTTCCAATCTGGTGTGTCGTCCATCGTTCTTGTGATTCCTTGTGTTTTGCAAGAGCTGCGACACGTTTACTTGGTGTGATCAGGTAGACGGGATCACGAGCGTGTGGTTGGGCGAATTCTTTTGTTGCGAGTTCTTGTTTTGCAGATGGTTGGCGCCATCGGTTCGTGAGGTTGCACGGATCCAAAGTTATCATTGATCCTACGTCGTGAAGATCGGGCATCCCCCGTATCATCTTGGTATCAGAGCACGGTTCCACGGTAGGATCAATTTACCTGTAATTAGATTTATTTCTATCCTATACACAAAAAGCCACAAAAAAATCCTTTAACCCGTAGTTCAATCTGATTTTTTTTAGTGAGTTTCGTTATGTTTCAATCCATTAGCAACTATGTTTAGTAGCTGTTCTTTGTTTCCTTTGCATAGCTTAAGTTGCTTGTTTCCAATCTGTTAGTAAAAAAAACCCGCAAATAGTGCTTTGGTTTGCAATTACAGCAGTCCGCCGAGCGTAGATTGCTGTTCCACCACTAGTGCGCAAGGTTTGGGCCGTCAACCGCGCGAGGAAAAAAAATCCAGTGCTACAGTGCGCGCCAACCACTGTTCTGTTGCTACAGGAATCAGGCTACAGTATGGTGCTTTAAAAAAACTGCCGCGTGCTGATCCGTGCGCTGCAGTGCTGAAAAAACTGCCTTTGCGCATGCGCTGCAGTTGCCACAGGAAGCCCGGCTGCTACAGTACCCGGTCGAATGCTACAGTACCCAGTAGCTACAGTAGCTACAGTATCAAAGCGCGAAAAAAAACCTTATTCCTTTTGTGAGCCAATTCAATTCTTTACGAATATCTTTGCTCCTATTTGAGACTAGCTTGTTGATATTACTCTAGAGCTATTCATTTTCATCTCATTGCACCATCTGGCTTGTAAGTTTTTGGTGTACCTAATAGGCTTGTGCTGCTATATGTGAATAATTTTTGTTGGCCAAAGTACAAAAAAAGAGAGGAGAAAGACAAAAGACAAAAAAAAAACAGAGACAAAAAAAATAAAAAAAGTGCTTGGGCGGCATTGTTTGTGAGCACACCTAGAATGTATCTATTTTCAGCTTGTGCTATCTCATTGTTTTTAGCAATCTTGTGCCCTATTTTATATCTTTTAGCAATTAGCTAGCGTCTCTCTATAACTTGTGCAATACGAGCTAGTTGTTCATCACTTATTTTTTATATATATTAGCTCATTCCTTTGATTGCACTAAGTTCCATCATCTTTGCGTGTGAGTTGCTTCGGTCTTTGCTTATATCTTTTGGATCAGCAACTAGGCATTGAATTCTAGTTTGAATTGTTACCTAGCTTTACAATATCTAGAAATTTCAGATTGCATAGGTAAATACTTTTCCCTCCAAGCTCCACAAATAAGCCATTGTCTAACAGTGCTTGTGCAATTGAATTCGCTTAATCCATCACCTTGTGTTGTCTATCGTCACCAAAGTGCGTGCAGCTCTTCAATTCCATCAAGGACGCATAAGAACTTCAGTCGGTAAGAGAGAGTGAGGTTGAGTGATTTCCACAAATAAAAACTTCCACTTCTACATATATAGTTTTTCTTTGTTGTTTGCACTAACCATGTCAGGGAAAGAAGGAGAACAAGCATATGTTACACAAGCTGACCTTGAGAAGCTCACAAATGATTTCAACACTCAGTTAAATGACAACATGAGCGTCTTGAGGAGAGAGATACTAGAGGAGCTTCGCAAAGAGCGGGGTCCAACTATCGTCCATGACGAAGGCGTTGAGCATGATGAGACCGATGAGGAGAGGGCTGCACGATTCGCTAGAGAAGCTCAAGCGGGTCGAATCGCTGCCAACGCGGGGGATGTGTTTTGGGTGCTGACCATGGCCAAGGGAGAGGCCGTGGGCATGGGCGTGGGCGTGGCCATGGACGCGACGGTGCTGCCCACCTTGAGGACTTCGGCGACGACGTTTGGTTACACCGCGATGATAACTATCAACATCATGGTCGTCGTCATGATGAGCAGCATGTGGAGAAAAAATTTGGGAAGCTCAAGTTCAATATTCCCAAATTTGAAGGCGCTTCTGATCCACATGCATATCTCACATGGGAGCTCAAGGTAGAGAAGATATTCCGGATGCACAATTATTCGGAAGAGAAGAAGCTACACATGGCGTCACTTGAGTTTGATGGGTATGCATTGATTTGGTGGGAGCAAGTATTGAACCAAAGAGAAGACAATGGGGAACCTCCAATTGCATCATGGGCTGAAATGAAGCAAGAGTTAAGAGCACGTTTTGTTCCTACCACTTATAAACGTGATCTTTTTGATAAATTGCAGAATTTGAGGCAGGGAGGCCGTTCGGTGGAGGAATACTATAAGGAGATGGAGCAAGCTATGATTAGAGCACATGTACACGAAGATGAAGAACAAACACTTGCGCGTTTTCTATTTGGCCTAAATAAAAATATTAAACGCGTAGTGCAATATCAGCCCTACAATACTGTTGTTGACTTGGTGCATCAAGCTATAAAGACATAGAAGCAGTTGCTAGAAGATATGAAACCAACACCAAGGACAGCATCATTCAACCTGAAAGCTCCATCAGCTTCATCTAATGCCACCAAAGCACGCTTCAGTTTGGGACGAGGTACATCTTCAGCTAGTACTAGTTCAAACACTAATACTCATTCTTCCTCGATTGCAAAATTAACACCTGCATCAAGTGAGAAGAAGGTGATTCCATCCCCTACATCTTCAATTAATGCTACAACAAAGAGTAGAGAACTTCAATGCTTCAAGTGTTTGGGGCGTGGGCACATAGCTAGGGAGTGTCCCAACAACCGAGTCATGCTTGTGACAGAAGATGGAGAGTTTGCATCCGCAAGTGAAGATGAGGTTGAGCCCAGTCATGAAAATGCATCCGATGACGATGATGAGATTGATGTGTTGAGTTATGAAACGGGAGAGGCACTAGTAGTCACTAAAAATTTGAGCATGCTTGCACAAGAAGGAGATGCACATCCGCAGCGATTCAACTTGTTTCAAACACAAGCCAAGGTAAACAACAAGGTAATCAAACTTATTATTGATGGAGGTAGTTGTCATAACTTGGCTAGCGTTGAATTGTGTGAGAAGCTTGGGTTAAAGAAGCTAAAACATCTGCGTCCATATCATGTGCAATGGTTTAGTGAATGTGGGGATGTGAAGGTTCAGTTCGTGGTGCATGTTACTTTTAAGATTGGTGATTATGAGGACACCGTTGAGTGTGATGTGGTGCCTATGACTATGTGTCATCTGCTGTTGGGAAGGCCATGGCAATATGATAGAAGTGTGCAACATGATGGACGCTCCAATAGATATGCTTTTAAGTGGAAGGGGAAGACAAAAGAGCTTAATCCAATGACTCCTAGTCAAATACATGCTGAATTTCAGCAAAAGAAGCTTGCTGAAAATGAGAGTAAAAAGAAAGAAAAGAGTGATTTTCACACATCGGTGAGTGAGAGCCACAAGCCAAATATGAGAGGAAAAAGTAAGAGTGAGGGAGGGTTGGTTATGTTAGCCACAAAATCAGATTTGAGAGATGTGAGCAATGACCCATCAAAGATGCACTTTGTGCTTGTGTACAAAGATGCAACTGTTTTGCTTTCAACTAACGACTTAACCTCTCTTCCTAGTGGTGTTTCCTCTCTTTTGCAGGCATTTGAGGATGTGTTTCCGGAGGAGATACCAGCGGGACTTCCACCATTGCGCGGAATAGAGCATCAAATTGATCTAGTTCTCGGCGCATCACTTCCAAACCGTCCACCATATCGTACCAATCCAGAGGAGACCAAAGAAATTCAGCGCCAAGTGCAAGAGCTACTTGAGAAAGGGTATGTATGCGAAAGTCTTAGTCCTTGTGTTGTTCCTGTAATTCTTGTTCCTAAGAAAGATGGTACATGGAGAATGTGTGTTGATTGTCGTGCCATTAACAATATCACTGTTAGATATCGTCATCCTATTCCTAGGTTAGATGATATGCTAGATGAACTTAGTGGGGCTGTTATATTCTCTAAAATTGATTTGATGAGTGGATACCATCAGATTAGGATGAAACTTGGTGATGAATGGAAGACTGCCTTTAAGACTAAATTTGGATTGTATGAGTGGTTAGTTATGCCTTTTGGATTATCTAATGCACCTAGTACATTCATGCGAGTGATGAATCATGTTTTAAGAATATTCATTGGTAAATTTGTTGTGGTATATTTTGATGATATTTTGATCTATAGCAAAACGATGGATGAACACATTGATCATACTAGACAAGTGTTAGAAGTGCTTAGGAATGAGAAACTGTATGCTAATCTTGATAAATACACTTTTTGTGCTGATAAAGTGGTGTTCTTAGGCTATGTTGTTTCTGGACAAGGTATTGAGGTAGATGAATCTAAAACTGAAGCAATTAAGAATTGGCCTACCCCTGTGAATGTTAGTCAAATCCGAAGCTTTCATGGTCTTGCTAGTTTTTATCGACGTTTTGTTAAATATTTTAGTACCATTGTTGTCCCATTAAATGAGTTAACTAAAAAGGGTGTTGTGTTTGAATGGGGTGAACCACAAGAAAAAGCTTTTCAAGAGCTAAAGAAACATTTAATAGAAGCGCCATTGCTTGTTTTGCCTGATTTCACTAAGACTTTTGAAATTGAATGTGATACTAGTGGAATAGGTATTGGTGGTGTTTTGATGCAAGAAGGAAAACCCGTAGCATACTTTAGTGAGAAACTATGAGGTGCTCAATTGAACTACCCTGTGTATGATAAAGAATTGTATGCTTTAGTACGTGTGCTTGAGACTTGACAACATTATCTTTGGCATAAAGAATTTGTTATTCACTCTGATCATGAAGCTTTGAAATATTTGAAAAGCCAAGCTAAACTGAACCGTAGACATGCCAAATGGGTAGAATTCATTGAAACTTTTTCATATGTTGTTAAGTATAAGAAAGGAAAAGAGAATATGGTAGCTGATGCTTTATCTAGAAAGAATATGCTTTTGAATCAATTGGAAGTAAATGTACCCGGATTAGAGAGTTTGAAAGATTTGTATGCTTCCAACCATGAATTTTCATAACCATATTCTAAATGCAAAGATGGGAAAGGATGGGACAAGTTTCATGTACATGATGGGTTCTTGTTTCGTGCTAACAAATTATGTATTCAGATTTGTCCGTGCGTCTGCTTTTATTGGAGGAATCTCATGCAGGTGGATTAATGGGACACTTTGGAAGAGAGAATGACCTTCATGATGCTGAGCGATCACTTTTATTGGCCTAAAATGAGGTGTGATGTTGAAAGATTTGTACAGCGATGTGTGACATGCCACAAAGCGAAATCTAAACTTAATCCACATAGTTTATATACTCTACTTCCTGTTCCTAGTGTACCTTGGGAGGATATTAGTATGGACTTTGTTTTAGGATTACCTAGGACTAAGAGGGGGAGGGATTCAGTTTTTGTAGTTGTGGATAGGTTCTAAAAAATGGCATATTTTATTCCCTGTCATAAAAAGCGATGATGCGTCGCATGTAGCTGACTTGTTTTTCAGGAAAATTGTAAGATTACATAGCATGTCAAGGACGATTGTTTTAGATCGTGATTTCAAGTTCATGAGCTACTTTTGGAAGACTTTGTGGGCCAAGCTCGGGACAAAGTTGTTGTTCTCAACAACTTGTCACCCATAAACGGATGGACAAACGGAGGTGGTGAATAGAACACTTTCAATGCTACTACGAACGATGGTCAAGAAGAATCTAAAAGAGTGGGAAGATTGTTTGCCGCATGTGGAGTTTGCGTACAATAGGGCGGTACATTCTACTACCCAATTGTGCCCGTTTGAGGTGGTGTATGGGTTTAAACCGATCACACCACTTGATTTGTTGCCACTTCGGCTACAAGAACGTGCTAATATGGAGGCGTCAAAGCGTGCTGAATATGTGAAGCAAATTCATGTCAAGACTAAAGAAGAAATTGAAAAGAAGACGCGTTACTATGTTGAGAAGGCGAACAAGTCAAGAAAGAAGATACTATTTGAACCGGGTGACTTAGTTTGGGTGCATCTACACAAAGAACGTTTTCGGACAAGCGTAAGTCCAAGTTGATGCCTCGAGGAGATGATCCATTCAGAGTACTTGAGAAGATCAATGTCAACTATTATTTCTCATTCACAAATCCATCCTTGTCTATGCTGCTCACTCTCGGTTTGGTCCTATTTCTTCTTTTGTTGTTACGAAAAAGGGAGGGGGAAAGTCAGTGCCAAATGCATGGCAATTCTTGGTAGAGCTTATTTATGATTTCGTGCTGAACCTGGTAAACGAACAAATAGGTGGTCTTTCCAGAAATGTTAAACAAAAGTTTTTCCCTCGCATCTCGGTCACTTTTACTTTTTCGTTATTTCGTAATCCCCAGGGTACGTACGATACCCTTTAGCTTCACAGTGACAAGTCATTTTCTCATTACTTTGGCTCTTTCATTTTCCACATTACTACTACTAAGTAAACAGATCAACCTTGCGAGAGGGACTAGCTTAAGCTTACTTCCTAAAAAAAGCCCTCACCACATGACACGAAACAACTCGCCTAACTGGCAAGCAAGACAGTCCTATAGACCAAGGTTTGAATTCGATTTCCGGTGGTTCGACTCGTTCATCCTCCCTAGCCCGAGCTAAGGGATACGGGTGATAGAGACGCACGAGCAGATCGGTGGAAGCCTAAAAAGTGTCATGAAACCCGCTTAAGGATGATTACGGGTAATTTACTGCTCCAGCGTTCACATGATTTCACACTCCAAGGCTCTGCCTCTCTACCTGCCTAGTTTTTTGACTCGAAGTTTCACATCGTCCCACCAAAATGAAAGTTACGATGCCCCGTGAGGCTTTCAGATGAGGATTAGGAAGCTGTCTGCCTCCTCAAGTACATATATCAGGTAACTTAAGCTGTCTCCTTTGACAGTTATATACTCTACGTACATGGCAATGAACGCTACTTTTCAGTATGTTGACTTGGAGTCAAGCCATCGTGTTCTCTAGGCAGCCAAATGAACGCTACTTTTTCTGTATGTTGACTTGGAGTCAAGCCATCGTTTTCTCTAGGCAGCCAATTCGCAGAAGTTTCAGAGCTACTTCTGTTCATTCTTTTGTGATATAAAAAACACGAGCAAACAACGATCGAAGACCAGGCAATATACATTCGAGCGTAACGCGAAACTAGCTCATAGTGTGCTGTGTGCAGTGTTAGTAGCATTTGCCATTTGGTAACATTCTTCTTAATCTTCTTCTTCTGGTTTTGGCACAGCCATGTTTACCGGTAGTATTCTCTGCATTGTAACGAAGGTGTTCTCGCCTCTGTTCCGACATTTGAATTTTCCTCTCGGCGGCGACAAGCATCATGTACGCTGCCTGCGCCTACGCGAGCCTTCTGCCATGAACGGGAAAGCAGAGCTCACACATGACGATGTAGCTGTGGTCATGAGCGCGCTCGGGATCGGTGGTTGGAGCGGCAATGGCAAGAGCAACGGGAGTTGCTTGGAAGAAGGCGTTCGTGTGCTACTGGAGGGCAAGCAGGCGACCTGGGAAGAACTAGAGGAGGCTTTCCGTGTGTTCGACTGCGATGGTGATGGGTTCATAAGTCCCGTGGAGCTGCACGGTGTGATGAGAAGCCTAGGGTTGCAGGACACCAGCCGCGATGACTGTGAAAGGATGGTCCAAGCTTTCGACATAGACGACGATGGAATGATAAGCTTTGGTGAATTTAAAGCCATGATGCAAGGAGCCGCCTGACTCGAAGTCAGCTGATCACCTGATCGTTTGGTTCGTAGCTCAAACATCTTCTTTTGTGCTGGCATGCGTGATGCATGTAATTGGAAAAACATTCAGAATAGCAAGATGTGATCACTTCGATCCCCATTTGAATTCTCTGGCCAAATGTTATTCTTTTTTTCTTTTTTTGAGATAGAGAGAGGAGTTGTTTTGCTCGGTGAGAGTGTTGACAATAGATCGCAGGACAGACGAGGCCCATGATGCTTCACCAGACAGAGCCGACCCATTCTGATTTATACCTTTCATGGGGATCGATCCTGCGGGCTTAATCGGCCGGCCCACCTGCATTTGGATGTGCACGGCGCACCTGCAGTCTGCCGTTCGGTGAGGACGCGGTAGGCGGTTGCCACTACATAGGAGCCTATAATGTGGTCTACCGTGTGATAGATCTGTTGCTATGTATTTTGAGAGTGACACATGTGTTATATTTTATAATTCATTTGTAATAAGATTATTTTAGTTATTTCAATTTAAAACATGTTAAATAACCCAAAACTCACTTCTTGTACTAGTGATGTGTAACAAGGCAAATGATTTAGTGCTCTCACAAATGGAAAGCACAAAAATTTAAGCACGTTAATCTCGTACTAGCGATGTGCTCTCACAATTCCGCTGCTATTTTATGAGACGAAAGGTGTGTGCACCATACTCCCTCCGTCCTAAAATGTAGGTCACTGTGGAATCTTTGTGGTTAACATTTTGAAACTTTGATCATTAATATATGTACATAGCTTGAATACATAAAAATAATTTTATTGGATTTGTCTTGCAAAATTCTTTCATAATATATAACCTTTGTAATTTTCGATAGTATATCATGATTAATTCATATTCGAAGTCTTGTTGAAGACCGTGACAAGTAAAAATGAACGTTTTGGGACAGGGAGTACTAAAATAATAGTCTTTTGTACGGGATTAGCGCTCTATTTAGTGACTACTAGCTATTGCTGAGCGCTTGATCCATGAACTCCGTTGCCACGTCACACAATAAAGCAAGCTCTCGGAGTATTGATGGATGAGCATGAACTGGAAGCACCATGGATCAAAAAACCGACCAAAAATTGGCCAAACTGGATTTACCAATGGGACCGGTAGGATTACAAATCGGTCCTAAAAAACCAGCTTTGATGAATTTTGTCAAAAAAAAACTGAATTTACTTGAATTTTGTTCGAATTTGATTTTTTAAATTTAAAATCCGAAAATTTGAAGAAAAAAAAATTAAAAATTTTGACCAAAATTAACCGGAATTTTCCGATTTTCAGCCTCACCGGCCCGGTAAAAATAATAAACCGGTTAAAAAATCCCTAGGAAACACAACCGGCGGTAAATAACGTGGAAAAATTCAAAGGGAAACTTCTTTCTGAATTAAGGCATGCCTGTTGATCTGGAAAACACGCCTAATGCGGTCTGTGGGTAAAGGTAGAAGATATGGTCGAGATTGCCATGCTGACATGGTTAGCCGAATGGACAGCTGCGAAAACAGAAATGCTTCGCGTACGACTCCGACCAGCTGGCCGCGTCGGCCACCCCTCCCTCCTCCCGCGCCTCCGCTAGTATCGGCCGCCGTATCCTCCTCCCGCACCTCCGCCTATCCCACCCGTGTCTCCTCCGAGTGCCCGCCGACTCCGATTGGCCTGCGTGCCAACCCCAGCCCCAACCGCAGCCGGACGCGTGGCGCCTGCCTGCGCCCCAGCGGCCGTCCAGCCGCCACGTGTACCATACGTGTACGACGATAGTACAGCATTCCTGCGAAAAACACTCGCACCTGGATGCGCAGGCCCAAGACTGTCTAAGGTAAACAATTGAGTCAACGAGGTCAACACCAAACGCCACTATACTGTACTAGTCGTCGTCCTCAAGTCCGCCTGGTCGGGACGAAATCGGTAGGGACGGAGAGGCACTCCTGCTCCGTTGCTCCCCTTACCGCACTCTTCTGGGAATTTGACATGAAGTCTACAGCGACGCCGACGCGCTCATGAATTTTTCCACACGCACGCCGGAACAATCGCTCTTGAATCGCCGCCACCATTTTCTACTGAAGTGCTCGGAGCTACCCAAGAAAACACTCCTCCACTTGCACCATTAGCAGAGTACGTGTTCACAAATCACAACCCCCCCAAATTTAGACGCGGAAGCAATGGCCGTTGACGTTGACCCCGAGCGGCGAGCTACCCAATTGCCCAACGTCGACAACGCCAGCACGGAGGCGGACTTCCTCTGGGAGCTCCGCAAGTACGTGCTGCTGCTGGCCACCCTCGCGGCCACCGTCACCTACTCGGCGGGGCTGGACCCACCGAGCGGCTTCTGCCCGGACAACGGCGGCCTACACCTCGCCGGCGACCCAGTGCTACAGGTCATCTACGCTCGCCGCTACCAGGTCTTCTACTCCAACGCCACCGCCTTCGTCGCCTCCCTCATCATGTCAACCTCCTCCTCGTCTGCTCCCTCTGCCGCCACAGATGATGGCTCCGCGGGCTCTAGGCTGCTATTAGCGACGGACTTAGGATTTTCAGACCAGTATTCGGATTTAATAAAATATAGTTTAATATTAAAAGTCAAGTTCCGTAATAGTATAAATTGTTCCTACTACAAACAACAAATCAAAGTAATTTAGTGACATTATAAAATAATTAAGAAAAACTACGATTTAACTCGACGATTCTTCGTGGATTGGACGCATATAAGGTTGTGTAACTCAAATGCATATATTGCTCAGAAATTATGAAGTGACTAAATTTAAAGTTGGTGCCAAAATCATGATCCAAGAAACAACAAAATCTATGTGAACAATCTCTACCTAAAAAATATTCAAGGAACTTAAGACATTATTTGACAAATTTGGAATATTAGTGCTTCATCAACATAAGATGGTACTAAGAACTTCCTCATACATACAAACTAAGGTAGCATGCAGAAGGGAATGGTGTATTGGTTTGCTTAGATGCTATGTCACAGTCAATGGTGTTGTTCTTGACACAACAGGCTAATGCAATTTCAAATGTACAAACTTGTTCTTAATTTTTAAGGCTCTCAGTCTATATTTCACATTGAAAAAAATACAATCAACTATTTTGATTTTATATTTTACAAATCAACAAAAAAAAAATTGGAATTTAGGATCAAGATGCGTCTACTGGCTTCTGCAAATGCCTACTACTGCTACTTGCTGCTGGGAATGAGATCCACCAATGCATCGCTGCCCCACGCCCCGCCCTCGCCACGGCCGTCCGAGCCGCCCTGCTCGCGTGGAGTGCCCTGACCTACTCATTGATGCCACGCCGTGGCGCCCGCCGCCGCCCGCAGTCGTGAACACCACCACCCAGAGCCAACTTTGCCCTCGCCGGCTTGCCCCTTGCTAGTTCGCCACCTTGCCCCTTCCTTGCGCCGACACCGTCCGTGGTACCATGCTCATGCCGTGTGTGTGTGTGAGAGAGAGAGAGAAAGAGAGAGAGACAGACAGAGAGAGGTTTAGGTTCGACTTGAGATGGACAGTGATTGGGCTGAGCACGTCGGGAGGGTTCTTGCTGGGCAACCAGGACAACGACCACCTCATCGGCGACCTCATGCTCCTCGGCCACCACCCGTACCACTTCATGGTGGTGTTCTACTTCAACACCACGGCGTTCGTCGCGTCGCTCGTCGTCAGGATGCTGCTCGTGAGAAAGACCGTGTCGCGGCATAGGATCCAGTTGTGCACGCTCTAGGTGTGCTCGGGGGGCGGAACCATGATTGGGCTCATGGGCGCCTTTGCCGCCAGGAGTTGCCAGAGTGTTAAGACCTCCATCTACGTATTCGCATTGGTGGCTGCGGTTCCTCATACATTGCCATTCATATTCTGGTGTTCTTGTGCAAGCCTGTGGAGAATTGGCTCTGCAATATGCAAGAAACGTTGGAAAATGACATGAAATTGGACAAAGATTATCTATTCGTAAGGTGACTGAAATTTTATTAAGCATAAATCACATGTTTTATCCATTGTATCAATATCCAATCATATGACACATCAATCTCTACACAAATCCAATGGTCACGACAATTGACTTAAACTTAAGAAAATCTCAAGCAATTTAGAAATAGCAAATCCATTGGACAAATTGCAAAATCCCGAGCACGATACAGGATCCGAGCAATGCAATGGTGAGGACACGCATGTACCTATCAGCTTCTCAATAAGTCACGCATGTATCTGCTTCTGCTCGAGATCCTTGCGGCGAGTGTCAAATACCAAGCAGGATTGAACCTGCCCGATGGCTTTTGGCAGGACAATGCTACTGATGGTTACCATCACTACCTCACCGGTGACCCTGTCCTTCACATTACCTATCCTCAGCGATATCTGGTGTCCTTCTACTACAACACCACCGCCATCGCTAGTCATCCTCATCCTGAGCAACTGTAACAGCCCAAATTTGGCTCCAATTTAAAAGTGCATGATTTTCATGAATTTCAAAAACTTTGGTTAAGTTTTAATTTTCCAAAATCCTTGCCTTGCAATTTAAAATTTAAAACAATTTCCTTGTCTCAAAAACCAGATTTTCAAAAACCTAAAATTTATTTGTGTGCAAACCAAAAATAATTAAAACATGGTTATTGCAAAATCATTTCAAAATTTAAATCCAAATCAAAGTTTGCAATGCGAATAAAATTTCCAAATTCTTTCTTTCCCTCTCTCTCCCCCTCAGGCCGAAACCCATCGCCGACCTGCTTCATTTCCTCTCCTTTCTCTACCCATGTGGCCTAGCAGCCATCCCAGTCGTCACCCTCTATTTTCTCCTCCTTTCTTCCCTTGCGGCCTATGAGCGATGCCGGCCCAGGCGCCCAGCTATAACTCCCTTCCTTGTCTCCATCCTCACTGTTGTGCGGCCTGACCCTACCCGCCAGCCCTAGCAATGTTCTTCTTCTCCCTTTCTCTATCACATGCTCTCTCTCCATGCGCTCTCTCCCGTTCTCTCTTCGAGTGTGCCCGGCCATGTGCCACAACAGGGAGACCACAATGCCCTGCTCCTTGAGCGCAACACAGTCGCGACCTCGTCACATCACCACGCCAGCCACACCACTCTGCTCGTGCTCCTACTCGAGATATCTCGTTCCTGAGCTCGCCCCCATGTCCCCGTCTCCTCCCTCCTCTTCTCCCTCTTGCCTCCCGCAACACCCCCATTCCATCTTCTTCCTCCCCAAGCTCAAATCGAGCTCGAAGGCACACTGTGCCCACATCGGCCGCCACATCCGCCTCGCATTCCGACCAACTCGGTGAGTCTATTCCCAAACCATTCACATCACAAGGCATTCCTCATCCTTATGCTTCATCCCCTCAATCAATTTCAGTACATAGCCTATGGGGTCGTTGAATCAAAGCTTCTTCTCCCCGCGTTCAGTCGTGCCATCATCAAAGCACACCCCGCCCAGATTCTACTATGGTGAGTCTTCCCCTCAACTCTTCATGTCATCTCGTGTTCCTAGTTCATGTGGACTTGCTAGGCTAGCCATGTTGCCCTGGGATGTACCATAGTTACGCCATCGTATGACCGTTCCTGCATCGGCATAAGTCATCGTCACTAGAGCTCCCTGGTGCACCATCTCCCATGTTGTCCGCACCCCTAACATCCTCATGCCTCGTAGATGCTCGTGTTGCGCTTAGGTTTCGCCAGTGGTCGTTGTTTAGCCGTTGCCGCTGCAGCCCCGTCACCACACAAACCCTCCTTCCTCGCTGTTGTTCACCATGAATAGAGCCCTCCCAAGCACCTTTGTCAACACAACCACCATGAATAGCACCCCTATAACTCCCTCATGCTCGAGTTGTGCTTGGTTCTTGGGCAAACTTGTTGCTTCCTCATCATCGTCGTAATCGTGTGATCACATCCACCCGTCACCACCACCAACTTGTGCCCAACTCACCACACCGCATCGTTGTGTGCACTATGGGCACCAAAAGGACCGCCTATTCGTGTAGATGCTTCAGCCGCACCGTATTGTAGAGATTAAATAGCGAGTTGTCATTGTGCACAATGTCGTCGCCGCCACCCATGCCATAGCGTCACCACCTCAGGACATCTCCTGCCGCGCCGTCGCCGCCTTCATGGTCGTCTTGGACCCCACAACCCATTTTTTGGTCGTTGTCGGCGCCGAGCCGGCCTAAGTCACCCACGACTTCCCTCCCCGTTCCTCTATTTTGACCAGAGGAAGAACACGACGGACGCCGACATGTAGTCCCCACCTAGAAGATTAGGATTAAATTAACCGATAATTAATTTGTGCTTATTCAGCATATTAGTGTTAGTATGACATGTGGGCCCGATACAATTAGAAAATCTAATTAAAGGCTAGATTAAAGTCTAAGAGTATGACATGTGGGGCCCACCACTTAAAACTCTCTGTATAGACCTAGTCCGTAGACCGAAGCCACTGATGTGTGGGCGAGGGGCCTTGTGAACCGTCGAGTGGATCGAGTCCATGTGGACCACGGTGGCACCTATCAGTCTCTCGGATTTTGCTTAATAAAAATAATTAGAAAAGAAATTAAAACCCTGACTGGACTGACCTGTCAGCCACAAATGCTTTTCCTTAAGAAACAAATTAGTAAAGAAAATAAAAACCTGGCTAGACCCTACCTGTGAGCCGCAGATGATTTTCTTAAGAAAATTAATTGAAAAAGAAAATAAAAATCTGACCGGGCCCACCTGTCGGGGATTTCTAATTTTCTAGAATTTCCTCTCAGGTCAAACTTTGGAAAGCCCATTCCCCATCGTTTTAAATCCAAACGACTTGTGTTTTATTTCTAAATTCATCTAAATTTAAAACCTTTCCAACAGTACCAAAATAATAATGTTTAGAGTTTATTGAAATTTTATTTGAATTTATTTGAGTTCATGTGCACTTATTCAAAATTGTTATTTTATGCTTAAATAGATTCCAACGTCGTCGAAGACTTCGGTACTGCTTCAGGACAAGATCAAGACCAAGTAATATCAACTGTTGAGCAAGACAAGTCCTTACAGTTGATTATGTTGAACCTACTTTTCAAATACAAATTATTTTGCTTTAAAGTTTTACTTGTATGCTTATTATTATTTATGAAATACTATGTTAAATGTTGATACCTAGTTATGCCATATGTTGTTATTTACTATTCCCATCATTGATTGTTGATATTATGAATACCTTGTCACCCTATGCTAATTATCGTAATAAACTTGTCATTGTTAATTAGAAATGGATAACGATCATGCCTAGAAATGGATAAATGGTGGAGACTTGGGCAAATGGATGTGTGAGACTGGTGCAGGGGTTGCACGAGGGTCGAGTTTGTGGATTGTCTCGCCTGAGTCGATTAAGGACTGAATCATGTGTTGTATTTTCTGAACTAACAATCGTGCAACCAGAAGTTTAGTATAGGGATAGACCTGGCTAAATAATTTACTGGGTCATGGTGCTATCATCATATTGTGGGCAATTTGGGTTAGGTTGTTGGATTTGGGGTGTAGGTGGATGTATCTATGTATACACACCCATTGATGGTTGTAGTAGTATTAAGTCGGGATACGTCTACTCCTCCAACGATGGTATTCCTCAGAGTTAATATGTTCAAACGCCCGAGGATCGAACCCATTGGATGGTGTAGTATAATGACAAGTTATTGTAAAGGCCTTGTTATGACCATCTCAGTCACACGCCTAAGAAAACATGGCACTGTCCGACATTATGAGTTGATCATATCTTGTGGGTAAAGTCGTACAATCTCTGCAGAGTGTATAATATATTCGAATAACCTTGCCTCCGATCATGGGTGTGGTCCAGAAGACCACACTGGCTAGTTTTGATAAATTGGGATGGGAACTTGTTAGCTTAAAAATGGTTGTAATAACGACATAATTGTAGGTGGATGGAACCTTGTGATCTAGAGTCAAGTGGATGGAACCTGATGTCTAGAGTCTGGCAGATGGAACATTGTTATCTAGAGTCAGGTGGATAGAACTTAATATCTAGAGTTGAGTGGATGGAACCTGATATCTGAAGATAGTTGGATAGAACCTCATGAGTTGTAATAGGTGGATGGAACCTTGTTTTATGATAAAACCTTGCTTATACAAATGATACTTTGGTTTTAAGTTAAAATGCTAGATCATAGACTTGGATAATAATTACGGTATTTAGGCTAAACTTGCTTTGTACTAAAATAATTATAAGACCCCTCTTTTGGCTAGCTAAATATCTATATATTTGCATTTGATGTAAGAGCTTGCTGATTACTTTGTACTTGCTGTTGCTCGTATATGTGGATTTAGTATGCATCGCGTTCCAAGTTGCATTGGTTGTGTCGGAATCGGTGCGACGTCTCGTGCAGAGACTCCTCTCCAAGCTCGGTGCACTTGAGGAGGAAGCCGGTGACATGCTGCCGCACACGGCCGGCGCCGGAGAGGCGCGTGGTCTCTGGGACGAGAAGTTGCCCAAACACTTGCTGCTGCTCGCTGCGCTTGCGGCGACCGTCACGTCCCAAGCCGCGATGAGCCCGCCGGGTGGCCTCTGGGGTGATGGCCTAACCAACCACATCGCCGTTGACCCGGTTCTTCGGAGCAGCTATCCGCGCCAGTACAAGGCCTTCTTCTACTGCAATGCGACTTCTTTCATGGCTTCTCTGGTCATAATGGTCCTGCTCCTGATCAAGCGAGTAGGGGACACTAAGCTGTCGCTTCTCGCGCTGCACGCCGCCATGATACTGGACTTGTTTGGCGTCATGGACTCATGGGTGCGTACGCCGCGGGGAGCTGCAGGAGAGTGAGGACATCTGCTTACATCTTGGCACTAGTCGTTGGGGTTTCTGCGTACAATGTTGTTCTTGTCGTCGTGTCCATTGGCGTCGCAAAGTGGCTGAAAAGAGTCATGGACGAGCTGGTGGAACGAGTGACGCGGTGCTTCTCCCTGCAAGATTCGTAGAGCCTGGCGCCATGCCACAGATGTGGTAGGATTTGTAACATACATGCTAGGAGTATTTATCTCTATATATCCATTGTTTCTGAACTTCTGGTGGGCTTCCCAATTCAGTTTACGAATTTTTCTGTACCATTTTGTAATTTGATTGATGAATTCACTATTGTTTTGGGGAACTGTTTGATATGTCATGTTTACAAAAGCAATACAGGCAAATGGATAGTTAAATTAATTATGCATTGACAAGAAAATAAACATGAACATAATAACTCTTTATATCAAGAGAGAACAATTAAGAAGTGAAAGAATGGATACAAAAACAACAATCTCTGTTCTACATCATTTTCATGCCAATTGGCATGAATACAGTTACACAACATCTAATTAAACAAGAAAAGATTTTGAAATATACAAAATCTATAAACACATACCAGAATAAGAAATTGTTGCGCTATTGACGTGTTGCCATCTACATCAGAAAGAATCGATAATGTTGCCTACAAAAAAATACTGGAGGGTGGGCAAAGAGCATCCACCAGCCAACTGTTAAGCCCTGCTCTCCAGTTAAGTTTGTGTTCCTTTTGTCAACGCAGTAATTACTCTACATCTTCTGAGAAAGCCCTGTAGATGAAGTCCCTGAATCTCTTGCAGTATTGCTTTGGGTCAACAGCCGATATGGAGTTGGGATCATACTGCATGGATTTGTAGGCATGCTCGAGCTTCTTGCTGATATCATAATCTTGTAGGATGTCAATGATTCCAAAGAACAAGATAACCTCACGGAATTCGCCTGTGGGCTCGCCAATGAGCTGCGATTCACTATCAGGATTTCTCACTATGTTCTCCACCCTTGAGTCCTCACAGGTCAATATGCTAATTCTAGAGATATAACTGGTGCTTTTCTGCAGAAATCACAAGTAGTGTAGTGTGTTAGTCCTCACAGGTCAATATTTGTCAATGTCAACTGTCAAGGTGCATGCAACACAGAAGTTGCTAGTATGATGTAAGTAGCCTAAGCAGAAGAGAGGGAAACTGCTATGTACTGCATCTGGTGTAGTATATTACTTCTTGTTTTTTTACTATATAATTTATTCGAGAATAAAGGCTATATGTTCAAATGAAGAAGTTAATCACATTTGTCTGTCTTTTTGAAGCATGCCTAATTGTATTTGACTGAAACTAGCCCACGACAACCATTGTCTTTAGATGCAAATGCATTGTGAATATACCTTTTTTGCTCAGAATCTTCAGCAGCAGTTTGAGGTGTCTCGTTGTCAGTGTCGCTGCTGTCTGTAACCAGAAAAAAATATATTTTCAGGGTCATCACTTCAAATACATGTCTTATAGTTTTACAACTGCAAGTATTCAAACCAATCATTGATGGGTGAACATATCTTTGCATCGGTCTTTGAAGTGAACGCCAACCAGAAGACTGTAATCCATGATCCTCTCTTGTTCCAGAAACTCGCAATCTTTGTCCACTTGCCTGGTAAGAAACACAACATATGTGCACAGTAGATTCATTAGGTCTCCTTAAATACAGATGTGATTCTTATGACATGTTTAAGAGCTTCTTGTGTGACAGATTTACTTTGGGACATCAAATATGCTTCAGTGAGCTTTAGTACAGATGAAATTACTAGTATAACCTAAAAAATGGAGAAGGGGGAACATCCTATGCAATTTGCAGATGACAAAAGTACCTGCAGAAGTCCTTAAACCAAGATCCTTCTAACCGGAAAATGAAATTCAGATCAAGATCCTTCAATGTGGTGGTCTCATCAATTTGATCAATGGGTTTGTCTGTCATGCGACCGTGTGAAGATCCTTTCAAATCAAAGCGCCTATGTATTGCATAGTTGGAGCAGAAAAGATTCCCCATTATAACAAACCGAACCTGTATTTAATAGTGATAAAAGTCGAGCAATTCTCAGGCAATGATTTCTCTTTTTACGAACTGACCAATTGCTCATAGCATGCTAACCTTTTTCTGAATAGCTCCTGTGATTTTAACACAGTGCAAACCAAAAAATTTAGTTACTAGAGTATTGTCGAAAGCACGGACATGTTTATAATAGGCTGGAAGCATCCTAAGAAGTACCTGTTCATAGCAAAATCATAAATCAGTCGTATAAGGGCATGTTGAATCATTTTTTTAACGATATGTTGAATCTATTGTAAGCTAGCTAAGGTGAGGAGGGAAGAATAGAACTTACTTTAACTTCTGATTTCTTCATTGTTTTTATCATGTACTTGTCATCATTGGTGAGGTAAAAGAAACTTCCACTTTTACCAGGTGATGAAAGTTCCCTGAGTGCATCATCTCCGCAGATGGAGATCATGTAATCTGCAGGGTCAACGTCAAAGAGCTTGCGTAAAGTCCTGAAGCGAATTACAGAAGAGCAAATTAGCATCGTTGTGGGGACTTGAAACATCAAACTATAGCAACATGAACTCAACCAATGTAACAACAAAACTAAGAAGAAATCAACAATGATCATAGATCACAGCAACTTGATATGCTGACCTGAAAACCAATGGGCAGTAGTCCTTCCACCGGAAATCACATGATTGGTGAGGAGGCGTATGCTTTGATCCTTCAGGAGGAAATCTTGTCCACACCTTCTCTTTTGGATCAAAAGCTGATGCTTTGAGATCCAGCGAATTAGGTGCTGACTGTCTTCCAACAGCATGCCTGTGCTCCAAAAGAACAAGAAGGGATATGTCAAATGAATCAGATTTAAAAGATGAGAAATGGCAATGCACAGTGACAGTAACAACCAAGAAGCAAAGCAACACACCTGATGCCGAGCTGCAAGTTGAGCATGAGCTCATAGTTCTTGTGCCCCTTCGATATCGTCTCCCCCTGTTTCTTCCCTGGCCTCGGTGGACCGCGCATATAACTGGGCGTCCGCAACCATGCCCTGTCTGTCCGAGTCTCCTCGCCCTCCTCCCACCCAGCCAGACTGTCCAGGTCCGACGACACGCTGCTCCTCCTACGTGCGCTCGACATCCTCCCTTGGTCAGCGCTAACCTCCGGCGGCCGCCACACCGGCTTCTTGAGCACGGCCTCCACCCCGGGCCATGTCAGTATCTTCTGCGACGGCAGCAGCGACACTGTCTTCCCCTCGCACAGCTCAAGCTCCTCGAGCAGCTTCGTGATCGCCTCACCGGGCTCTCGAGGCGCCGGCACCGCAGGGCCACCGGACGGCGGGTAGTACACGCCCCTGGCATGCGTGGCGCCGGACTCCTGGCACCAGAGGCCAATGTACATGGCCCCGTCGGCCCACCGGAACGTCCCCTGGCCCTTGGGCTTCGCGTCCTCCCACGCGCCGTCGTACCGGTCGCCGTCCGCCCATATCACCGTCCCGCATCCGTGCGTCTCACCGGCCTTCCAAGTGCCGATGTACTCGTGCCCTTTGCGCCAGATGTACCGGCCGTGTCCGTCCTGCAGGCCGTCGCGCCAGTGGCCGTCGTACACGTCGCCGTTGACGTACGCCTGCGTGCCGCGGCCGTGGCGGAGGTTGTTCGCCCACAGCCCGGCGAACGTGTCCCCAAACTCGCCAATGTAGGTGCCGTGCCCGTGCATGTACCCCCCGGCGAGGTCGCCCTCGTAGGTGGCGCCCGACGGCCAGGAGAACTTGCCGCGCCCGGACGCGCGTCCGCGGCGCCAGGCGCCCTCGTACATGCTCCCGTCCGTCCAGAGGAATTTGCCCGCGCCGTGCGGGAGGTCCCCGCGCAGGTCGCCCTGGTAGAAGTCCCCGCTGGGCAGCAGCTGCTCGGCGTGGCTGGGCTCCCCGAGCGAGGCCTCGTCGTCGTCGTCGTCGGTGTCATTGTCCTCGGTGGTGCTGTCCGTGTCGTCGTCGTCGTTGTACTCGTAGATGGTGTTTGAGGTGGAGGAGCTGACGGAGAGGCCGCTGGGGGTGATGGGGTCGCAGGTCGCGACGCCGTCGACGGTAACGGCGGCGGGGAAGACGGGGCTGCCCCGGCGGATGGTGGAGTTGAGCTTGCGGATGCTCGCCTCCCACAGCCGGCTGGCCGGGGCCGGGAGCTGGCTCATCTTTCTCCCCGACGCCGTTGTGACGTGAGCCTAGTTAGCACAAAGATTAACGCGACAGGGTCAAGAAGACGGAGCTGGAGCGAGGCGGTGCATGGTGGTGGAGCAAGGCAACAAAGTGTTTCGGATTTTGGGTGGTTGTCTTTCTGCATTGCATTGCGAGTTTTGGATGGGGAGGGAGGTGAGTTGAAGTGTCGGAGGCTGGGAGGATTTGTCGGGAGGATGGTGCCGAGGAGAGCTCGGGAGCGCAACATTTGGAGGGAGGCAGCGCCTCGGCCGTTGAGGCAGTCGGCTCTGCTCCGCTTTGCTGCTGAAGAATAGGAGGGGGAGCAGAGACACACGAGGCGTGCACCACACCGCCACATTTTCCCGGTGAAATGCATGTCATTGCCCGATGGCTACGTGCTTATCAGGAAAAGGCAGAAAGGGTAAGCAGGCAGTAGCAATGTCTGCTCGGGTCTCCGGGATGGATCCGGATTATCCGCGTCACCGCAGAAATATTTACTGTAGTAAAACATTTAATGTAGCAAAACAATGTATCAAAACCACTGTAGCAGTTGATGTCGACTTTTGTTCGATCCTCTGGATTTAGCTCGATGGAAAAAGCATAGTTTGTTTTCCCAAGACCAGCTCGTCGCACTGTGCATTGGGTTTCGCACTGTGCAAGACGCAAGTCAAACAGTGTGGCTGCTTGTTTCTTGCATTTCGATTTCTTTCGTCTAACGGTTTCTTTCGTCTAATGAAATATTGTGCAAAGATTTGGCACATCCTTGAAAAAAAACAGTGTAGCTGCTCCTTTCCGATAGGCTACCTGTGTGCATTTGTCTACTTGTGGAGATTTGCCGTAATTAGTACAAGCTTAGACTAATTAACAATCACTTGGTCTATCATGAGTCCAATTGTGATGCTACCAGGAACTACAGAATTGAAATTCCTGACCAGATTATAAGATATTCAGTTCCGTATTTCACCTACAGTCTGACGAGCAGTAGCTCCTTACTGACCGAAATAACAGATCTCTCACCGGGGCCACAATGTTCATGTTCATAATATCTATCAGAAACCAATGGGCAAAATAAATGTAGCAAAACGATTTGAGCATCTTGCAAGAAGTTTGACTGCCTAATGTTCATTGCAAGTGGCAAAAAATGAAAAAAAAGCAGCCTCTTCTCTGTATATAGTGTCCTGATGGGCGACATAGCATGCATCTAGCAATCTAACAGCAGAAAGAGAGTATTGTTTACAGATCTAGTACATCATATAGAACGCCCCAAGCAATCTAACATCAGATTAACTGGATGCAACTCACACTCGGATAAGCCTACAATTGTCAGCTTTCAGCCTTTCATTACAGAAATCAAACATTTGTGTCCAAGCAGAAGCGTCTGCGTCTCCACCTTTCAACTTTGCGACTTAAGAATGGTTCAAAGTTTTGACTGCTGCAGAAGTTCTTTATAACCTTCTTGCTACATATCTACCCAAGAAATCAAGGCGCCTTACTAATCAAATCATCGAACTTGATTCGACTTATTCTTGAATTTTTTCACATTTATCTTCAACCAAAACACTTTGAACATTGCCAAAAAAACCACATAAAGAACTTGAGATAGTACTCTTAAAAATATTTCCAACTTCAGGAGAAAAAATAAACGAAAAATGTTACCTCACGTGACATAGTAATTGGGTACCGTGCCTAAATTAATTAACCCATCATTCTCACTTGAACTATTGCTTTACATGCATGGTATAACTGGTGCATGTAAGCAGTCGTTGATACTGTTAAGTACAGCCCCATCAAGTTGAGACTAGGAAGAAAACTGACACTATGATCAATCTACAATCTTGATGTAACCTTTGGAGATCGAGCAATAAGGGAGTAACCCAATTTATCCACCAAGAGATTGCTAGAAATAACCAATTTATCAGTAAGTCAAAATTCACTAAAAAACATACACATTACAAACAACAGTTCACATCCTGTTTTGTAAATCCTCCCTTGATTTATTAGTGATCGCATCACATCACTTCATAAGTACACTTGAAAATAACAGCAATCGGCTCCTCCTATGAAATAAAAAAAGACAAATGGGACTAGTAGGAATAGTAAGTTAATCAATTGCCTATTTCATAGCCTTAGCTCTTCATAATTCACCTCCATTGCACCACAGATATGACTAACGCATCCTTATTTCTTAGCTTGGCAGAACTTCCTTGGATTGCATCAAGCAAGCTACTGACCAGCTAGGTTGAAATTTGAACTGTATCTAAAACAGTGCATCTATAGCTGAATGCCATAAAATGCAGAGATGAAGTCAATGAACTCAGAGAAGCAATGAGGTCAGGATAAAGGACAGCTTATTAACCCCTTGGAGATATCTGGCATGTTTATTCAGGTTTCTCTTTTCAATCCCAGCTCTGCACAGTGGAACCACAGACGTTCCAGAGTGCCTAGGATAACTCGTACTCTTGAGCCTAGAAGGTTCTCATTTCTCATTGCTCTTGGGAAGTGCCTTTGTGGTTGATACCGTTTCGTGGGGGATCCTTAGACATCATGCCTTCTTGTATATCTTCACATCAAATTCTTTCTTATCGAGGATGTAAAAGAAAATTTAGTGTGATGGAGATGTATATTTAGACGAAGCTGTGGCATATAAAGATCCAGCATGAAAGGACGTACTCCCAATGAAGAATAAGGATCTTCCAAATAGTACGTAATCACCAAGATAGTCCTAGGAGAAAGTTTAAGGACTGCAAGAACTACAGGGTGGAGCCTAGATGCAAAAGGAGATTGAATGAAGACAAAAGATCTAGTAGTGAGAAAAGCTCACGGAGCTTGATGATTTGTACTCCTGAGTCATGACCTGACTGCAAAGGAACACTTAAGCATATGATGGTCACGGGAATACATACTCAAGAGGACCTTCAAGTGCATCCATGATGGTTAATCTACTTGTTTAGGGATCTGGATCCTCTGCTGTAACGCAGAGGATCACTGTTGATTTGTGGCTGCATGAACAGTAGCAACAACGGCACGGTAGAAAGTGCTGTAGAAAAACACTGCAGCAATTGCCATTTCCTTGGGTCACTATTAATCTGGACCTTTGCTTTTTTATGGAACAGTGGAGAACATTTTCTAATGCACAGTACTATAGATCCTCTGCATTGAGACCTTCAACGCAGAGGATCCATTTCCCTTATTTAGATGCTAAGGTCAACAAACACATCTTCTCTCAGTTGAAGATGACAAAGCATCAAATGAACAAAAGCACGCTTGCTGAATTCATGAACAGACTAGACATTGTGGTACAGGGGAAGGTCCCCATTTTGGTATTGTCAAGCTTAGTATTGACCAAGTTTATAGCTGCCAGCTCTTTAGGTACCATCCATTGCTCAGGCCAAACCTATATACCGATCGTGCAGTGTCATCAACGTTGTGTAGTTTACTCAGTAGAAATGAGAATTCAATGGGTTTTATTCCTTTAGAAAATTTTCTATAATTCTCTTAACGAGGAAATTCCAACCATAGAAGGGTTGAAACTCCCTGGTTTACAGGGAACACACAAAAGGATCCTCATCTAATCTAGTATACACAATGTTACACATCTTAGTGTATCCCTCATAGTTATACCTCAGAACCTTAAAAATGTCCCAAACATAGGCGTTGCATCAAAAATTTGTGCCAAAACTATCAAAATCAAGTACTCAACTCACTTCAGTTTGCTCACATCTAGTCAGTTTTCTTACATCTGATGATTATTCAAAACAACCAGCAATGTTAAACTAACTAAAGAACAACCAGCTATCTGCTAGCGAAAAAAACAAACCTTGGCCATTGATAATGGGGATACTGTGATAGACTCCGAGCGATTCTCCGCAGCAGCAGCAGCACCAATTCATCGATGAACAACCGTAAATCCACAAGAACTTCAGTCACACCATTCCGGCCTTCCTCTTGATCTCCTCCTCCCTCTTGATATCCTTCTTCTTCCTCATCTTCAATCTCGGCTTCATCGCCCGGTGCTGCAAATGCTCGGCCTGGAAGGCGACCATCGACCTGAGCACCACCACCATCGTTTCCTCGATCTCCGCGCCCCTCCCCTCCGGTTCCAGCAGCCGCAGCGCCCTTGCAACGGCCTCCATTGTGCTCATGCACCCCTTATGCGGCTCCTTCTTCACCACGAGCTCCGACTCGAACATGCTGTCCCCGTCCACGCCGCCGTCGACGGGCAGGGAGACGGGGACGGCGAATGAGGACAGGAACGGGAGACTGGCCGCGTACATCTCCTTGGCCTGCTTCCAGGTGCCATCGAGGAGGAGGAGGGTGGGGTTGGCGCGCGCGGAGGGAGGCGTGGATCGGCACCAGGAGGCGAGGTCGGAGGCTGCGGGCGAGGGGAAGAGGAGGAGGACGGGGTTTGGGGAGGGCGGGGAGGATCGGGGTGGAGGAGGGGAGGAGGCGGCGACCGGGGAGGAGGTGGAGGTTGGCCAGGGAGCGGGCGAGGAGGGGGAGCGTGGAGAGGGGGTTGCGGCGGAGGGCGTGGGGTGGTGGAGGATGATGACGGTGGTGGAGGTGGAGAGCGGGGAGGGGGGAAGGTCCGGGCAGAGACAGACGCGGGACGGGCGGCCGCAGCCGGCGTGGCAGATGGCGCGGCCGGGAGGCGTCGGGGTGGGGATGGTGGCGTCCTCGACGGAGGCGGAGGAGGAGAGAAGTGGATTGAAGTCCATCCTGACCACAGTTAGTTGCTGGATGCTTTGTCTCCTTGAAAGGGGAAAGCCCATGGCTTGGCCCAGTTGGCCCGCCTAAACTTGACCAATTTAGTGCGGCTCGGCCCTATATTTAACGGTAGTGTCAGTCTTTTGGGGGTGAAAACGGCGCGGATGATTTCTATCCGATCCGATCCAATGTCGTATCCAGGAAAATTCGTTCGGGGTATTATTTTTAGTTTTGATCTGTATTCGTATCCGAAAAATCTCGTAGAATTTTGATTAGGATATGGGAAAAGCAATATCCGACATGTATCCGTATTTTATAGGATATCCGAAAGATATCTGATAAACATCAATATCCTTTAATATCCTCTATGGTTTTCTAGTCATTGACTAATATATAATATAAATTTACATTTGATTGTGTTTATGTTGTTAAGTAGGATAAATAATTCTCGAATAGGTATTATAATCTGATACTTTCGTTGGTGAAGTTATATCTTTTCTTTACGTGTACACTATCCGTCAAGTTATCCGTGATCAATTTAAATCCGATCCGCCCCGTGATCATATTAAAAAAACCGTATTTGTATCCATATCTGGGATATCCGTATCTGACTCCGAGGTAAAAATATGGGTTAGAATATAGAAAGAGCAATATCTGCTCGTATCCGACCCATTTTCACCCCTACTTGTCTTTGTCAGTAATGGACATTTTTTTTGGTTAGTACTAAAATGAGTGTATGATTTTTATCCATGCATTGGAAGTGTTTTTTTTCATCATTTCAATTTTAATATTACAATAGTTTGATTGAAAATTTGTTTTAGTTTGCGGTACAAAAAAGAAACTACTATCGGCATCACATCTAATTTAAACGCACTTGACAACCAAACCATCGGACTTCAAATGCTAATGTATTGGTGACCACCTGTATTCCTTGGGAACATTTTTTTTTAACAAAATACAACATATATATTCTTTTTTGTTATGCCTTGCTTAGATGTTAAAATAGAAAATCCAAAAGATGGTCCTGTTTGTTAGATTTGTGGTCGTGTTGCCAACAAACAATACGATCACACAAAAAGTAGAAGACGTGAGAAGTAGTCTCGATAGACCTCTCGCTTTATTGATGGGTGGATACGAGATCTGCAGGTGTGTATACAATGAGAGCCTCCTTGCCCTCTTTATATAGGCGGAGGGGGTCTTCCCTCATGAATCAATAAGCAATATGAGACTAAACTAGACAGTCATGCCTCATAAACATTAACAACTAATTAGTCTCGTTTAGGTAAAGTGCCCATATGGTTAGGCCTAACGGGCCAATATTACAACATTCCTCCTTGAACACTTTGCTAACGTCATGTTCATGCCTCATCAAAAACTCCTTTTGGAAAACCTAGTGGAAAAAATCAGTAAGAAGGGAAAAAAAAATGCATAGTTCCGCGTCCTTGCTATTGCATGTGTAGCCTCATTAAAAACCTTCAATTGAGAAAACCCATTGGACAAAACTTAATTAAGGAAAAATGAGTATAACACTTCATAGATGAATGTATATACGAGGATTTTAATCTCCCCCTAAAGACAACAAGTCTTTGAGCCTTTTCATGCCAATGCTATGAACATGCTTTGCAAAGGTAGAAGCTGGCAAGGCCTTAGTGAACAAATCTGTAGGATTTTCCGTGTTTAGATTTTATGTATTTCTATATTCCCTTTCTCTTGCTACTCATGGGAATAGAAATTCTTAGAGAATATATGCTTTGTCATCAAAGTCTTAACATAATCATTCTTCATTTGTGCAATGCAAGCAACATTATCATCATAAAGGACCGTGAGGTTTTATCCACCTCTACACCACATGACTCTTGGATATGATGAATCAGTCTTCTAAGCCATATGCACTTATGAGTTGTCTCAAATAGTGCAATTACCTCTGAATGGTTAGTTGATGTAGCAACTATTGACTGTTTAATAGATTTCCAAGAGATAGTTGTTTTTTCGCTTAGAAAGACATATAGTATGTGATCTGGCATTACAGGGATTAGAAAGATAGCCAACATATGAATATCCAATAATTTTAGTGCCTTGGTTCTTGGGATAAAAGAGTCCAAGATCACTAATACCTTGTAGGTACCTGCAAATGCCATTAATTCCATTCTGATGCCTCTTAGTAGACTGGGAACTATATCTTGCCAAACAATTCACTGTGAATGCAATATTAGGCCTGATAAAATTTACAAGATATAAAAGTGCTCCAATTGCACTGAAGTATAGGATTTTAGATTCCAATACTTCTTCATTCTCACGCTTAGGTCCATATAGATCTTTCTCCATTTCAAACGACCTAACGATCATTGGAGTACCCAGTGGATGAGATCTATCTAGATAAAATATATGTAGTACTTTCTTGGTGTTGGTGGCTTGATGCAAGAATATGCCACCAGACAGATGTTCGATCTGCAAACCGAGACAATATTTGGTTTCGCCTAAATTTTTCATCTCGAATTTCGTCTATAAATATGAGCTTGCTTCGGGATCATCAACATATACATATATAATGCAGAATCAATGAGTGGATTTCTTGATGAATACACATGGGCATACCTCATTGTTAGTATAACCCTTCTGTAAAAGGAACTCACTCAGTCGGTTGTATCACATACGATTTGACTGTTTTAACTTGTATAGTGACCTTTGAAGTGTCACACTAGAAATGTTGCTATTCTCATTCACGCTCATATGTGGAACCTTCAGTCCCTCTGGAATCTTCACAAAGATTTCAGAATGAAGTGACTCATACAAATATGTAGTCACAACATCCATGAGTTTCATATTTAGATTCATGCTTGTTGCCATTGATATCAAGTAATAGAACGTAATGCCATCCATAACAGGAGAGTAGGTCCCATTGTAATTGATGTTGGGTCTCTACGTAAACTCTTGTGCTACTAATCTCGCTTTGTATCTCACCACTTCATTACGTTCATTCCGCTTCTTATGAACACCCACTTGTGTCCAACAAGAATGACATCTGGAGGTGTCTTGACCACTTGTCCGAAGACTTTTCTCTTATTTAGTGAGTTTAGTTCGGCTTCAATTGCGTCCTTCCATTTATCCTAGTTGAGGCACTATGACTGACAATGCAGATGTCGGGTACCTGTCGGACCCGCATACAGCCAAGTCACAAACATGCTATGTATTTCTATGTGGTGGAACTGCAATTTCATAAAAGTCGTCTAAGCAAAGTCCTGTATCAACTTCGACGAACCACTCGAAAATCATAGCACTGTACGAGACCTCACGATAATGTGCTTGGCTTAGGCGGATGATTCACCACATCCAGCAGTCGTGTAGATTGAATACCGTACAAATCCCCACTATTATCTATGAAAATAATGCAGCTTGTGTTACACAAGTGCAGATGGATTATCTAAAGAGTCATCTCACAAAGCATATTAACCCTAAGTTTTTCTATGCTCATGAATTGCAAAAGATAGACAAAATTAAATTATTGCATACTAAGTCATGTGAAAATCTTACAGATTTATTCACTAAATCACTTTCAGCGTCTAGCTTTGAAATATGCATGTGGAATTGGAATGATGAGACTTAGAGAAGTGTAGAATTCAGGGAGAAAATCTTCACGAACTCATTATTGAAACTTGATCACGAAGATCGAGTACCCAAAGAATAAATTTTGGAGATTAAATAAAATTGGGTGGATTGTACTGAAGTTTTCCTGAAGTTTCTCAGCTAAGGTTTTCAATAAGGCAATTTGTGCAACGCAGCAGAACGTGTTTCACATATTTTTTCTCTAAATTTTTCTCACTGGGTTTTGTGGAGTTTTGATGAGACATGAATATGTCGGATTAGTGCCTAAGGGGGAGTGTTAGAAAACCTAGGCCCAGGCCTTGCAGGCCTGGCCTATGGTGGACTCCTCATCCACATATAGACTATATATAGGAGGGGACCCCAACTATTTTACGTGCTTTTGAGAAGAGAAATAAAGAGAAGAAAGAAGTCTCCCATATCTCTATGTTCAATCTACTATTGTTCTTGCATTGTTATGTGCGATTCTACTTCGTTTACGAGATGATCAATCAGACTAGACTCACCAGCGACGGTTTCTCAACACATATTAATCGGTGGTACCATAAAAGAGCTCCTCAAAGATAGGTTGTGGTCTCTGTTCGATTTTTTATATTAATTAACCCTTTTATTAATTTATTTTTATTGTTAACCCCCCGTAAACTTTATTTCTAATTCTGACCCCTTTGGTCACGTCACCACCTGTGATGTGATAAAACAACACTGTCACGTCAGTCCGTATCTTATCAAGCTCTTGTTAGGCCACCACTAGTGATATGACAGTGTTGTCTGGACACGCTACCACCAGTGGCGTGATAAAAAGTGTTATTTAGCGGACTTATCCTATGACGTGGCAATGTTGTTTTGTCACGCCACAGGCGGCGGCGTGACCAAAAGGGTCAGAATTAGAAATAATATTTGCGGGGGTTAACAATAAAAATAAATTAAAAAGGGTTCATTAATATATAAAAAAGTTCTCTGCATTCTCAGGAATCAGGATAGTAGGATATGTTGAATTCCTAACTGGTTACCGGCGAGGAAATAAGTTCCTCGTCCTTCTATGCACCTGATAGGATAACTTTCGTTGTATTCATAAGAATTTCAAATTGGGCATCTCTGATATGTGTCCACTGTTTGGTCTCTCCACTGTTTGGAAAATACCATGATATCCAATTTGAGTTTCTGTGCACACTTGAATTCTTGAGTGATGAGCCTATGTGGAGCTGAAGTTCAATCAACTAGAGATTGAGGACTGTGTTTTAATGCTGGGATCCTATCGAACTCTTGCTTCCTCATTGAAAAGGAATAATATTATTGTAGTTACAAGATAGTACTGCTTGTTTTAGGATATCTGTAATGCCATGTTGATTTCCTTCGCAATTATGGTGCCCTGAACTTGCCATTGTTAAGTCAGCAAGGTTTAACTTGTTAACTTTCTTCCCAATTCTTAAGAATGTGGGCAAGAACCCAGAGGGTTAAGTATATTGTGAACTTTTTCTCACTGGTATTGCATTCAGTATTCGAGAATTCAATCGATTTAAAAATACACGGGAATTGTTTTACCATTCAGTCTGTTTATTTATTGGGGATAACCTTGGTCTGATTGTATTCCCTACTAAAACATCACAAATATTTTGACCATGTTATGCTTTAGGAATTTAGTTTTTGATCGTTTAGTGGACTGAGGTACAGAAACTTTCACTTATTCAGGGTAGAATCTCGACTCGGTTTTTATGATTGCTACATTAGGAGTTAGGACCTGATGTCTTCGCCTGAATTTACTAGAAAAGCAAGATTACCTTCTTATGAATTAGAGCTTAATTTGAGAGTTTCTCTTGGGCTTGAGTTAGGGCCTTTTAGGGTGGTTGTGGTCTGTCGTTAGTTGACATTTTTATTGATTAAATGGCTTTTCGTCACAGATCACACTAACATTTCAATTTTCCAAACATGGTATGTATGTGTCAGACTGTGGAATGGGCTTGGTACATTTAGTTTCCAATATGTGTTTTCTCTGATGCTTATGGTTTGGAATTGCAAAATACCATTGGACAAGCAGACTGACCAATCAAAGACATCTCCTGCATTGATAATTTAGAGCATGGCATGTAATGATTTTCACGAATGAACGTAGAAGCTTGTGTGCCAAATCTAGTATTCAGAAAAAAAAAGAGAGAAGGTTATCCTAGCATCCTGTCCCACAATGACGTTTTTAACAAGCTTGTTTGTTAACTGCTGTTTGATCATTGTACTTTCTGAGCTGACATAACCGTCTCTTTTGTATTGCATAAGATGTAAGAGGTTAGCAACATGAAAGATTCTATTGTAAAAGCATCTACTCTATACAGTTCTGTTATGTCCTGATAGTCTTGAATAGTTTCACATGTGTTTTGAGTTATGACTGACCACTCAATGCATTAGGACCTGTTCAATGGCCGTTCAGGCAGTAAAAAGTGTCTACTTGGCTAGAGTTGGAAGCTATACCTAAACGAAGTGCAGAACTGTAGATTATCATCATTTGATAGCACGGTGCGGGCCATATGGCATCGATTTGTCATCTTGTGTTCCTTCTGTTTCTGTCCATGCTGATTTACCTTATGCTATGTCCATTTCTTTTAGTATTTACTGGGTTAGCATTCTACATGTCCAAGTAAATTACCTAGATTGCTGGCCTTTGGAACAAAAGAAAAGGGCATATTTGGCAATTAGCATCAATCTTGCATTTAGATCTTGTAGCATCCCAATTGTAGCCGCCGCGGACTCCGCCACCGCTTGCCCTCGGCTTCCGTGCCATCCACGCCATCCGAGGCTATTTGATCCTCGTGACCCGCCACACCCAATGCCCTAGCCAACATCGCCGTTCACCGCTGCCAAAGTTGTCTTCCTCGCATCCAACTGCACTCTGCCACCCCCGAAAGCTCGTAATCACGTTCCCCATCGTCGTCTCGTGCCCTTGCCCTTCCTCTCTCCCTTTCTCACTCTCCCGCCGACGGCGGCCATGGCTCTGATGGTCCTCCCCTACCAACCTCGCCCTGCACCTCTCGGCCTCTCCCTCCCCCACGGTGGCATCTCAAGCCTGGCCGCTGCCTCCGCTGTCTCCCCAGTCTCCACTAGCCACCTCTCGACCTCTCTGGCTCCCCCCCACCCCCACGGCCCCACCCCACTCAGCCACTATGCCACTCCACTGCACCCACCAGCCACCGCTCGGCATAGATATCTTCCTCTCTGCAGCCATGGCTAAGAGGGTGTAGCGGATCTGGTGGTGCGCGGTGGCCAAGGCACGATAGGTGGTCCCGATTTGGGGCCGGGAACCCGGATTTGGGGCGACGCGGCGGATCGGGCGGCGTGCGGTGGCCTCTGCGAGGCAGGGCATGGCGAGGAGGCCGGAGGCGACAACGACCACGGCGAGGGTGGCACCGTGACGACGGGCAACAGCCACGAACCCACGGCCACATTGTGACATGGACAACAACGACAGCGTTCGATTTTCGGCAAGGTACCAGTATGCTCCCCATCCCCCTCTCCGGTTATTCCCACGGTCCACCATCCGTCGGCGTCCATAGGCCCCAGGCAGAATCGGAGATGGGGACGAGTGAAGGCGGCGGTCGGCGACGTCCATGGCAGCGGTCTCCCTCTCCTCTCCTCGACAGACATGACGAGCACAGCGAAGTGCAGCACCGGCAGACTGCTCCGGACTTTTCGGGCTGTCAGAAATAATGCCCGAATCAAAAGAGATGAGAGACACGAATTTTACGTGAAAAACCCTTGCGGAAAAAAAACCACGAGCGCTAACCGGCAATGATCACTATATGAGGAGTGTTTACAAAACGTCGGGGATTACAATGAGGCGTCTAGCATCAACTCTCCCCGTGCAGCTTACAAGAGGTATATAAAGGGGGTAAAAGAACTTAGAGTCCAAGTAAGAAACTAATCTGCTAATATGGCAACTAATCCGGATACTTCCATATTAGAAATTCAGATCACAATTCAACAATCTCCACATTGAGACGAATTTCCTCTTGTAGCATAATAAAGAATCATCAATCACCAAATAACTCCACAGTAAGATAAAAATCACCGTGCACCAACTAGTCTCTTAGACTAGACTGTAACACCAACTAAGCTTGAGCAAAGCTCAAACTTAGTAGCAGGGATTGGCTTTATCATCATATCAGCTGAATTATCATGAGTACTTATCTTGCATACTTTGACATCACCTTGAGCAATAACACCTCGAATAAAATGATATCTCACATTAATGTGCTTTGTTCTCTCATGAAACATCTGATCCTTTGTAAGGCATATAGCACTCTGACTATCACAAAATATAGTAGTGCAAGAATTATCTCCACAAAGTTCAGTGTACAAACCTCTCAACCAAATAGCTTCTTTACAAGCTTCAGAAATAGTCATATATTCTGCTTCAGTAGTAGATAAGACAACAGTACCTTGCAGACTTTCTTTCCAACTAACAGCATAACCACCAATGGTGAAAATATAACCTGTGAGAGACATCCTCTTGTCCAAATCACCAGCATAATCAGAATCAACATAACCAACAAGTCCATCTCTTGAATTCCCAAACTGCAAACAAGCATTAGAAGTGTCACGTAAATATCTGAATATCCACTGAACTGCTTTCCAATACTCTTTTTCAGGATTAGCCATGTATCTACTAACAACACTTAGTGCATGAGATAAATCAGGACGAAAAAAATCATAGCATACATAAGAGAACCAACTGCACTGAAATATGGAACTCTAGACATGTAGTCAATATCATAATCTGACTTAGGACATAAGGCTGAAGATAATCTAAAATGCGAAGCTAATGGAGTACTCACGGTTTTTGCATCATGCATATTAAAATGACGAAGGACCTTCTCAATATAACATTTTTGAGTAAAGTATAACTTGCCAGATTGCCTCTCTCTAATAATCTACATGCCAAGAATTTTCTTTGGTGCACCTAAGTCTTTCATCTCAAATTCATTACTCAATTGTGCTTTCAGTTTTGCTATTTCTGACTTATCTTTTGCAGCAATCAACATATCATCAACATAGAGAAGCAAATAAATGGTTGAACCATTAACAGTCTTTAAATAAACACAGCTGTCATAATCAGACTGCTTAAAATTATGAGAGAGCATAAAGGAGTCAAATCTCTTGTACCATTGCCTAGGAGATTGCTTCAAATCATAAAGAGATTTGTTTAATCTACAAACAAGATGTTCTTTTTTAAGAATAACAAAACCCTCAGGTTGGTTTATATAAATGTCTTCTTCCAACTCCCTATGTAAGAATGCAGTTTTAACATCTAATTGTTCAAGTTCATAATCATGCATAGCAATAATACTGAGTAAAATACGAATAGAATTATGCTTCACAACTGGGGAAAAACATCATTGAAATCAATACCTGGAATCTAACTATAACCTTTAGCAACCAATCTTGTTTTATACATTGCTGGTTCAGTAGGAGAAATACATTCTTTTCTTTCGAAAATCCACTTGCAATGAACATGCTTCTTCTCCTTTAGCAATTTCACTAATTCCCAAGTGCCATTCTTTTCAAGTGACTCCATCTCATCATTCATAGCAGTTATCTACTTATTACAATCAGTGGAGCTAATAGCCTCAGAGTATGATGAAGGTTCTGTATTACCTTTAATTTCTTCTGCCACACTCAAAGCATAAGACTTGTTGGGTGGATTAATCTTCCTCCTAGGCCTGTTAACTGCAATAGACCGTTATGGTGGCTGCTCAACAATGAGAGTATCCTCAACAGTAGGTGCATCATGAACAATGGTATTTTCCTTATCTGATGTGTCACCTGAACCAACAGAGTGCTCCACCTGAACACTTGAATTCCGCTCACTCTCAACAGGAACGTTAGTAGGCAGTTTATCAAGAAGCATAGCAGATTAATTAAAGACAACGTTTCTGCTAATCACAACCTTCCTTATTTTAGGATTCCATAACTTATATCCTTTAACACCAGATTTATAACCAAGAAAGATGCACTTAACAGCTCTAGACTCTAATTTTTCATTATCAACATGAGCATAAGCAGTACAACCAAAAACTCTCAATTCTGAATAATTTGTTGGGGAACCAGACCATACCTCAATTGGAGTCTTTTTTCAATTGCAATATTGGGTGATAGATTAATAAGATAGCAAGCAGTGGAAGTGGTTTCAGCCCAAAAATGCCTATGCAAACCTGCATTAGACAACATGCAATGGGCCTTGAAAATGATGGTCCTGTTCATACGCTCAGCTACACCGTTTTGTTGAGGAGTACCGGGAACGGTGTAATTCCTAACAATGCCTTCAGTCTTGCAATATAATTCAAATTCATCATAACAGAATTCCATCCCATTATCAGTGCCAAGTTTCTTTACCTTTTTTCAGTTTGCCTTTCAATCATAGTTGACGAGGATCTGACAATCCTCATTTTATTATTCCTTAATCATGTAATATGACGTCACATGGTATACCCCTTACTGTTGTAAGGGAGAAGTAAGTCAAGTGGTCGTAAGTATTTCTACGACTACCCCCATAGTCGTAAGTATTTCTACGACTACCACATAATTGTAAGTTCTCCTACGATTACCTTTGGTCGTAAGTTTTTCTACGACTAGTATTCAGTCGTAAGCTTTTCTACGACTACCCCCTGGTCGTAAGTCCTACTACAACCAGTCCTGCCACAACTTCTCCATGGATAACTGGGTCCACTCGCCAGTAAGCCCTATTAACTGTGGAATCTAAGCAGTTAACATATGTAGTTATACCTGGAATAACTACAGATAACTCACCATTATCTCTGATTGATAACCGTCAGGCAACGTGGGGAGGTTACTACTCCGGTTATTACTCTCATTATTGCATAATGATGAACACCTATTGACCTGGACCAAAACCGCCACCGCAACATACTATAAATAGGTGTCTTTTAGAGGTAATGAGGGCTTTTGGGAGGCAATCAGTAGCAGTATTAGCGCAAGTCTTTCCACTGATTGTAATCAGGATACCCAATACAATACACACAGGAGTAGGGTTGTTATTCTCACTGGAGAAGGCCCGAACCTATATAAAAATCCCCGTGTCTCCTTTGTCTGCGTGATCAATTGTGGAGACCCCCCGAATCAAATAATCTTTACGTAAGATCGGTTCTAAAACACCGATAGTTGGCGCCGACCGTGGGGATCTTCTGGTAATTCCTTGTCAACAGTTCTTTCTTTTCTCTTTGATACTACCATGGTAGGAGAATGGAACGAGGAGAATTGGTTCGACTTGGCCGATTACGCAGACATCGACATGGATGCCGGCTTCGATTACGAGCCGAGTATCGAATCATCTGACGGTATTGCCGCCTCTGGAGATCTCCTATCAGATCTCGGAGATTGCATCACCGCCGAAGTTCAGGAGGGATCCTCATACCCCACAACAATACGCCCAGCTAAGGATCCAGCTTCCTCAGGGGGCAAGGGTCAACATGACCATAAACAGGGCTGCCCCAGGACAGATTCGCAACACGACGAGAGTCTTTCCTCTAAGTGTTCGAGTCCCCCTAAGGCAGTACGACTTGGCGAAACAAGTTCTGGAAGCCATCATTCCAGAGATCCATCGACACCTGATGGTCCTCTTTCTCCAGATAATTCCGCAGAGAAGAGGATCGAGCACGCTGTTCCTCCAAGTCCAACCATCCCGTCGCAGGACACACCTGCAGACGAAGACAGTTATAACCCGGAGTTCCCCTACGGAGGGTTTACTCCAAGTCACCAGATGGTGTCACTCGACTACTCCTCAAGCGAGGAGGTCTCGAGCACAAGTGGAGGTCATCCACGGGAGGTCTTCGTCATTCCCCAAGATAAGAATCATTCTTTCAGAGGAAGGATTGACGATGCTCCCCTACGGGCACACTCTACATCCCCTCGTGGCAATAGCAAGGACACCACCACTCACGAACGTGACGAACACTTTTATAAACGTGCGGGACATCCTCAACATTCTCGCACTTCATTAAAACCAACTCAAGGGTCTGATATAGGCAATTCTGAGACAAATCGACGAAGAAAAATATCGGCTCAGAAAAATCTCCCCGAGCGCGCTTATTTCCAGTCGGAGGAAGCTCAGGAGCTCCAGCATATCAACGACTTGCTGGAAAATCCGACCCAAGAGCTCACTCGAGCACCAGGGTATGATCTCTTTGCAGAAGAGATCGCACGAAGGCTTCGCAACACGATGCAAAAACTTGAGCATCCTCATCAACAGCAACCCGGAAGTCGTAGCAGTACAACTCCATCTTCTGCCAGCCGTTCGGATAACTCGTTACATGGGAGACGACATGATCCTCGCTCGCGTCGCTCTCCCGATATGAGGAAGGCTCGTTGGACATCTGGAGACTGACAAGCCCCCAGGAGAGGTGATCTTTCACCACTTCAGGGAAGGAATGTGCAGCAGCAAGCGGAATACGATGAGTATTTCCCTCTTAAAACTGAGGCTTATCACAGGTCCAGCCCACCTGTGACTGGGTATCGTCGAGTACGATCACCCGGTGACGTCAACCCTTCTTTTCTACAAAGGAGGCAAGAAGTTATCTCAGGATGTCGGCGTTTTCACCCGATCTTCGAGCAGTTCGCTGGCCACCTCGCTTTCAACCAGGAAACATGGAGAAATTCGATGGAACCCAAAATCCCATTGAATTCCTCTAGATCTACACTACAACTATTTGAGCAGCAAGAGGAGGAGAGCACGTAATGACAAATTACCTCCCGACTGTGCTCGAAGGATCGACTCGATCATGGCTTTTAAACCAACCATTCGAATCAATCTACTCGTGGCAACTCCTCTGCACCTTTTGCTGGTGAACTTCCAGGGCACCTTCAACCACCTTGGAAAGGAGGACGACCTGCACCGGATAAGACAGAACGATCATGAAACCCTGCGTCAATTCATCAGGCGCTTCAGTCAGGTTCGAAATTCTATTCCGGAAGTTTCTAACTCATCCGTGATCAGGGCTTTCAAGCAGGGAGTCCACAACAGAAGAATAACAGAGGACATCGCTTTACATCCTCCCGTCACCATCGCCGAACTCTTTGAGATGGCTGGTAGATACGCGACTGCTGCTGAAGCAGTCGAATGGAACAACACTATCGATAGAGAAGATAATATCCCTCAAGAGGCAAGCGAAAGTGGTAAGAAAAAGGATAAAAAGGATAAGAAATCCAAGAACAAGGCGAAGAGACACAAATCTCCAACTGCCGGTTCTAAGGAGGTCCTTGCCGTAAGCGACAAAGAGCCACACAACCCCAAGCAGAATCCTGATCGAGATAAAGGTAAGCGCCAAGATCGGAAGAATGACAAACCCAGGTAGTGTCCTTTTCACAAAAAAGGGCATGACCTTCGTAACTGCCAAGTTTTTCTAAGAAAACTCGAAGAGTGTTACTCTGGCAAGGGGCCACTTCCTACTCTTGAATAGATAGACCAAACAAGTGGTCGGAAGGAGTCGGATGACGAGGAGGAGATGCTGTTCCAGGATCCACAACACACCATCGATCACATCTATGGAGGATCATCGGTATATGAGTCACGAAGACAGCTAAAAGCTGTCGAACGCGAGGTAAACACAATCGACTCCTCTCATCAATAAATTACCGAAGTGGTCGGAAGTCACCATTACTTTCGAGAAAGTGATTGCCCAATCCCTTCGACTAGACCAGGTCGGTCCCCGATCTGGTCGAACCCACCATCAACAATTGTCGAGTAAATCGAGTTTTAGTTGATGGTGGAAGCTCGTTAAACACACTGTTTACGAGTACCCTGGATGAGATGCAAGTACCCAGGACAAAGGTAAGGTCGGTATGATATTCTTTCCACGGAATCGTACCGGGGTCTTCGGCCAAACCAATTGGCCAAGTTTCTCTTCCCTTAACGTTTGGCTCACCAAGCAATTTCAGGACAGAGAAGATCTCCTTTGATGTGGTCGATTTCGATACGACATATAATGCCATACTCGGACGACCAACTTTGGCAAAGTTCTTAATAGCTACTCATTATGGGTATCAATGTCTTAAGATGCCAGGTCCCAAAGGAGTGATCACAATATATTGCGACAAGAAGATGGCTCACTCCTGCGGCCGTCATTCCCTCGAGATGGTTGGACAAATACCAACTCGAGACGAAAGTCGGCCTTCGACTAGCAAGTCGAAGCCTAAAGCTGCACCAAAGCCGAACGACCAAGTCAAAGAGGTTCCTCTGGACGCGAAGGAGCCCTCAAAGACTGTTCGCATTGGGGATTCTTCCGACCCCAAATAGGAAGACGCCCTCATCAATTTCTTTCGAGCAAATGCAGATGTCTTCGCATGGCAAGCATCCGACATGCCCGGAGTCCCCAGGGAAGTGATCGAGCACTGGCTAGCCTTACGGCCTGATAAAGTACCGTAAAGCGAAGTTCGATATTTGCCCCTGATCGACGAGATGCTATTAGGTCAGAATTGGACAAGTTGCTTAAAACAGGCTTCATAAGAGAAGTCAACCACCCAGAGTGGTTGGCCAACCCTGTAATGGTTAAAAAGTCGAACGACAAATGGCGTATGTGCGTAGACTTTACTAATCTTAATAAAACTTGTCCAAAAGATGATTTCCCTTTACCTCGCATCGATCAGTTGGTTGACTCTATTGCAGGATTTGAAATGTTAAGTTTTCTGGATGCATACTCTGGTTACCACCAGATCAATATATGTCGAGAAGATGAAGAGAAGACCGCATTCATTACAACGTTTAGAATGTTTTGCTATGTCAAAATGCCATTCGGTTTAAAGAATATTGGGACTTCTTTTCAGCGTTTGATGCAAATGACTTTTGCTCCTCAACTAGGCCGAAACCTGGAGGCCTATGTTGATGATCTAGTCGTAAAAAGCAGCAAATGGCTCAATCACATCACAGACTTGCAGGAAACATTCGACAACCTTAGAAAATACACTTGAAGCTTAATCCCGAGAAGTGTGTGTTCGGGGTCTCTTCAGAAAAATTGCTTGGATTCTTGGTCTGCCGAGGAATCGAAGTAAATCTTGAAAAGATAAAGGCCATCATCTAGATGCGCCCCCGACCACGAAAAAAGAGGTCCAGAAACTCATAGGATGCATGGTGGCATTAAGTCGTTTCATCGCACGTCTGGGAGAGAAATGACTGCCTTTCTTCAAACTTCTAAGGAAACATGAAGGCTTCGAGTGGTCGGAAGAGGCTAACACATCCTTTGAGGAGGTCAAGAGGTATCTTACGAGTGCTCCTATTCTGGTTTCTCCGAAACCAGGAGAGACGCTCTTAATTTACCTAGTTGCCACGCCACAGGCAGTAAGCGCAGTACTGGTCGTAGAACGGGACAACGTACAATGACCAGTTTACTACGTTAGCGAAGTTTTACACGGGCCTAAGGAGCGTTACCCTCAGGTTCAAAAACTTTTGTATGCCCTCCTTATATCTTTGAGGAAACTGCGGCATTATTTTCAAGCGCACAAACTAGCTGTGTCGTCTGAGTTTCCCTTGGGAACGATCCTCCAGAATAGGGAAACTGCGGGACGCATGGCAAATTGGTCAGTCGAACTTGGGGAGTTCGACATCCATTTTGTGTCCCGAACGGCTATTAAATCCCAGATCTTGGCAGACTTTGTCGCCGAATGGATAAATCCTGAACCTATTCAGGATCCCCAGTACGATTCCCACGACCAGTGGACGATGTACTTTGATGGGTCACTTACTATAAGTGGCTCGAGGGCTGGGGTGGTCCTGGAATCTCCTACCGGAGATACCTTAAAGTATGCCATACAATTAAACTTTCAGGCCACTAATAACGTGGCAGAATACGAAGGTTTGCTAGCTGGCATATGAGCTGCGAAAGCGCTCTCGATTCGACGATTACTCGTGAGAGGAGACTCTCAACTAGTCGTGAATTAAGTCGGAAAAGAGTACTAGTGCTCTAATCCAACTATGTCTCGGTACTTATCGGAAGTTCGAAAGTTAGAAAAGCATTTTTTGGGCTTTGAGGTACAATTTATCCCTCAAAAGGATAATTTCTTTGCAGACCAACTGGCTCGTCTAGCTTCTTCCCGATCCTCAGTACCAAAAGGGGTTTTCTGAAGCAACTTAAGAAGCCGTCTTTAGTTGAAGAACTAGAGATGCCTCCTATAGAAACAGCCTCTCTAGAGTACGAAGATACCTGGATGACTCCCATCTACAAGTATCTTCAGACGAGTTCCGTACCCGACGATGATCTCGAAGCAGATCGACTATCTCGAAAGGCCAAAATGTATACTTTGGTCGATGGTGTCCTTTATAAAAGAGGAACTCAAGGGGTGCTCATGCGATGTATTTCGCAGAGCGAAAGATTAAAACTCCTTCACGACATACACGGAGGCATCTGTGGGACTCATGCTTCTCACAGAACACTGGTCGGTAAAGCCTTTCGATAAGGTTTTTATTAGCCAACGGTCCTCTACGATGCTAGGGAGCTGGTTAAAAAATATGTGTAATGTCCATTTCATAGCAGGCAAATACACCAACCAGCTCAGGCGTTACAAATAATCTCTCTGTCTTGGCCTTTTGCGACCTGGGGTCTCGATATCCTAGGATCGTTACCCAGAGCTCCAAGTCGATTTGAATTCCTTTTTGTGGCTATTGACACATTCACAAAATGGATAGAAGCCGAACCTGTGACTGGGATAACAACGGAAGTAGTGAAAAGGTTTATGATGAGGTGCGTAATAACTCGATTTAGAGTACCAAGTCGAATCATCACAGATAATGGCAAACAATTTTCGAGCGCAAAATTTCAGGAATTTTGCGACGAGTTGGGAACTCGATTGTGTTACGCTTCTGTTGCCCACCCCGAAAGCAACGGGGCGGTCGAAAGAGCGAATGACCAAATAATGAAGGGAATTAAGACCCGAGTCTTCGATCAGCTTGTCAAACACTCGGGGGCTTGGGTACAAGAATTACCTTCAGTATTATGGGCAATTCGTATGACAGCTAGCCGAGCTACAGGCGAAACACCTTTCTTTCTAGTCTTTGGTGCAGGAGCCATGCTTCCGCCAGAACTAAAGATCAGGTCAGCACGAGTCGGAAATTTTAACAACTCCATCCAAGAGCAACTTCGAGCAGACGACATCAACCTGCTCAAGGAAAAAAGGGACCGGGCTCTAATCCGTTCAGCAGTCTACCAACAAGCCTTGCGCAGATACTACGATCTTAAGGTCCAACCTCGCAGCCTTGCTGTAGGGACTTGGTATTGAGGCTCATCCAATCCCAATCTAATCGGAATAAACTTTTCCCCAAGTGGGAAGGTCCTTACACTGTGGTCGAAGTTACGCGTCCAGGATCGGTACGACTTGCAATGGAGGATGGCCGCGTTCTCTCAAACTCTTGGAACATTGATCAGTTACGCAAATTTTACGTGTAACAAACCTCTACGACAATAAAGTATCAGGTTATTTCTATCTTTATTGTCTTTCTTTGAATTTTGCTTTTATACTTTTTTGACCATTCTTCATACGCTCATTTTCTCTTTACACTGGTCGAAGAAAGGACATAACAACTAGTCGAAGTCTCTCCTCTCTGCATGTGGTCCTGCTCGCTAGAAGGAGCTTCCTAGTGTCATTTTGTTCCTACTTTGCTACCAATACAAAGTTTTTTGGGCTTAGAAGCATGGTCGAATTTTTTTAAAGCAAATTCATGACACCTTAGTTTATTTATTCATTTTGAAAAATACTCTAAGAAGAGCGCACTTTTGAGATTCGTTCGACCACTTCTGGTAAACTTGATCAGTTTTAACTGGTCGGAGGAAGAAACACACCTAGTTGAAGCTTCTCCTTTCTGCACGTGGTCCTGCCCACTAGAAGGAACTTCCTAGCGTCGTCCCGTTTCCTACTCTTGCTACCAGGACAAATTTATCGGGTACATCGACAAAGGTCGAATGAATTTTTTAGGGTACTCTAGATGTTTGTTTTACTCAAGTTGTCGCAATTGATTTGGTTAATCTAGTTGGAGATGGTAACATTGCCTAGTCGAAGCCTTTTCTTTCTGCACGTGGTCCTGCCGACTAGAGAGAACTTCCTAGCATCGATCCGTTTCCACTCTTTCGACTAGTGTAAGATAATCGATACTCGAGAACTATAAGTCGAACAAACCTCTCTGTTTTCAGAAACCCTTTCTTTACTATTTTCTTTGTTTATCAAAATAAACTAAGTAAATAGTCAGGGGCTAGGATAAAGTTATAAACTTAACTTCATTTCTTAGTCTTAGTCTCTTTTTTCGAGTTATCATCTTACGAGTTACTAACTACTCTACAAGATAATTCACAGGGAAAAGGAAGAAGGAAGGAGGAATCGCACATATCTGGTCTGATTATTTCTTCCCTTTTAATTATCTTACGAGTTACTAACTACTCTACAAGATAATTTGTAGGAAAAAAGAAAAGATTATATATTTATGCATCACCAAAAAAGGCTTGTCTTTACAGATCCCTATTACACACTACTCTGACAAAGGAGACTCTATTTGCATCTCCTCCGCGACCTTCTCACCGACTGACTACATCTCCTCGATTAACCGTTCTGCTTCAGACAAGACCTTGTTCATTCTTAGGCGTGGCAATGACTTCCTGCTTGCTCAGATTTATGTAGATGATATTATCTTTGGTGGTTCTTCTCATGCTCTTGTTTTTAGTTTTTCTGAGACCATGTCAAGGGAATTTGAGATGAGTATGATGGGAGAACTCAACTACTTTCTGGGGCTTCAAATCAAGCAATGCAAGGAAGGGATCTTCATCCATCAGACGAAGTACACCAAGCATTTGCTCAAACGCTTCGACATGGGTGGCTGCAAGCCGATCGTCACTCCCATGGCGACTTCGACTGTTTTGGATCCAGATGAGGAAGGAGAAGCCGTGGATCAACACGAGTACCGCAGCATGATTGGCTCCCTTCTGTACCTGACGGCCTCAAGACCGAACATCCACTTCACGGTTGTCTCTGTGCGAGGTTTCAAGCGTCTCCGAGGACTTCCCATCGCCAAGCCGTTAAGCGCATCTTCAGGTATTTACATTCTACCCTTCAGTATGACATTTGGTATTCCTGTTATTCATCGTTGTCCATTTGGGGGTTTTCTGATTCCGATTTTGCGGGCTGTCGGCTAGATAGGAAGAGTACCTCAGGCACTTGTCACTTCTTAGGCACTTCTCTTGTCTCTTGGTCTTCTAGGAAGCAATCTTCTGTTGCACAATCCACTGCTAGTTGCTGTAGTCAGATTTTGTGGATGGTGCCCACTCTTAAGGACTTTGGGTTGTCTTTTGATAGTGTTCATCTTTTCTGTGATAACACTTTTTCTATTAACATTGCTAAAAACCCGGTGCAACACTCTAGGACCAAGCATATAGACATTCGCTATCACTTCCTTAGAGACCATATCGAGAAGGGTGATATTATGCTGCATTTCGTGGAGTCCGAGGCACAGTTGGCTGATATCCTCACCAAGCCTTTAGATCCAACTAGGTTTGCCACCTTGAGAAGTGAGTTAGGGGTAATTTATCCCTATGTGTTGGTTTGAGGGGGAGTTTGATCTTTTCTAATCTTACCTTGTTCATCTGATCTTTTCTTGATCTTCTTTTGAACTTTTTGATCTTGTTAGGCTTTTTCAGTTTTTCTCGCATCTCATTGTATCATATTGCATTCATATGAAAATCCAAAAAGATGCATTGTAATATAAGCTTTTTTGCTTATCTTTTAAAATTGATGAATCTTGCTAGAATTATCATGCTTTCACATGTGTAGCTAAGTCTTTGCTGAAAGAGCTAGAACTTTAAGACAACTTGAACTAAAAAAACTGTAATTTGTGGATCTTTTAGCTAGTTGCACAATTAGTGATCATTTTGTGACATTGGCCCCGTCAAAATTACTTTGTTAGCTCTTGAATCTAGTATTGATCACTGCTTGAGCTTCTTGTTCTTTTAAGAATCTAAATCTACTCTTGTGAAAAATTAAAAAAAAAACCAAATTTAAAAATTGTCTTGTGCTTGAATTGTGTCAAACTACTCTCACGAGACTGCATATCATAGACATGGACTTGAAGTTAGTTTGATGATCCAGACGATCTCATGGGGACTACTTATCAAATTTGACAAGAACCTCAAGATTTGTCGCCCTGGTAGAAGCTTAGGAAGAGTTTGTGGATGGCTCCTAGTTCAGGATCTTCTTCACTAAGATATACCTTTAATCAACTTCTGGTCGAAGCATAGAAAGAGTTTGTGGATGGCTCCTAGTCTAGGATCTTCTTCACTAAGTTAGACCATTAGTCAACTTCAATATTCGTTGCAAATGAAAAACTGTTGAAAAATGGGTGTTTGAGAAAAATTGAGCAAAATGATTCAATTCAGGACCTGTTTGTCTCTTAATGTGGTCATTGTTAGCTTTTTGATCTCACATTGACATTTTGACATGGCTCGTATCATCTTAGGATCTTTGTTGATGAATTTGCTAGATTTGAAGCTTTGCTTAAAATGTTAAAATTCATTGCTTTATATTGAGCCTTCTAGCTTTAGCTTTGTTATATATGTCTTATCATGATCTTGCTAGCGCTTTCAGGCTGATATGTTGTTTGTGCAATATTAGAAATGCTAGCTTATTCTTTTGGGTAATCTCCAAAGCTTCTTGCAATATTAAAAATGATGAAGCCACTCTATTGCATTTCATGCATGCTCCTTCTTATGTTTTTTCCTCATTCTGCATTTGTTATCTCTGGACGAGAGGAAGGCGTGATTCCTTGATGACTCCATTGTCAAAGGGGGAGAAGATATTTCGAGATGTATAAAGGGGAGAAGATATAACAGTGTTAAAAGGGGGAGAAAATTGGAGAATTTGAAATTTTCTGAAATCTGATGATCATAGTGAGGGGGAGTTTCTTATTTGCATTCTTATGGTCTTATTGCCCTTTCTGAACTTGAATTGCAATTCTTGATCCTCACGATGATCAAAGGTCATATCGAACAATTGTTCTTTCATATGGACCTTAAGTGAGATTTTGACTCTTTCTGGAAAATGAAGCTTTCTCGCGTTCTTTTGCCTTATCTCACTTGTCTATGCTATTATGAAGCCAACCTGGTCATTTCCTTTGCTTTTTCTTGCATTTGGACCAAGTTGCGCCTTTGTGCGAAAACGTCGAGTTTTTACGTTTCAAACCTCAAAATTTGCTTTTGTTGGAGATTGTCGATGTGTTCATCAAGGGGGATATTGTGGATATCATGGGGATATGCTCATGATCTTAGGATGATGTGACAATTGGCAATGACGTTGAAGGTTTGTGGAAACACGCGTTTTCGATAAAGTTCTGGTTCTGTCCGACCTCAGGCGGTCAGATCGGTCATGGTGGCGGTCAGACCGGCCTTGCCTCGGGTGGTTTATCGGTGAACTAGCTGGCGGTCCGACCGGTCAGGGCGGCGGTTAGACCGGCCAGTGTGGCGATCTGACCGGCTACTGCTGAGTAGTCAGACCGGCCATGAAAGTGGTTTTGGAGTTTGCGGCTGGGCCAAAAATAGAGGGTGTAGGCAAGAGAGGAGATTATACTGCTCTTGGTCCTATAATTTTTGGAGCCTCCAGGCAAAAGTTCTATTCGTTTGAAATTTCCAAAGAGGTTGCGGATTTCAGAGTTGGGATTTTGGCTAAGTCCCTTGGTGGCGGTCAGACCGGCCATCTGTTGGCGGTCAGACTGGTCAGGGGCGGTCCGACCGGCCATGGTGGCGGTCTGACCGGTTTTAACTTAAGTCGTTGGCCTTCTTGGCAGCGATGTGTTGGTTGTTAGGTCAATCTCATGGGTTTCAGTGCATATGTGTTGCATGATGCATGTTTTGACTAACGGGTCAAGTTGTGAAGAACTTATTCTGGATTCGATTTGCTTGTCTATTGTTATGCAGGTTGCTTGGTGGTCAACGACGGTCAACGGCGAGGATGATCGGGACTAGGCTTGGAGAGCTGAGGTTCAGAACGATCGACGATGCCGAGTGAGGTCAATGGACTCAAGCATGGTGCAGAATGGACAAGGGTGACCGAACGAGCGGTTCGGTGCGACTGGTTGGATCAAGCGACGCGGGGGTTGGTGCAAGTGCCATGGTGGTTTCGGTGAGAGCCGGATGAGAGAGACTTGCCGACATGATGAGAGCCGTTGGATCAACCTACACCTCTGTCGGGACCCAAAAATGCAATTCGGGACCCTCTGTGTATACTGCACTAGTCCAGGATCACGCTAGTGCACACAGTGGTAACATCGATGAAATATCATTTCCATATACAAGATGACTGATAAATAGGCAAATAACAATAAATTTCAGAGTAAAGACCTTAAGGTCAAAGCTTACAATTAATGCCTCAGAAGCGAATAGCTCAATGAAGCTGCAGCGGAATGAAACGGAATAACTTCAGTGAAGCCCATCCATATGCCCACAGGCAATCGGCTGGGGTGCGCAACCTAGTTCTTCTCGATCCTTGAAGTAGACCTTGTTGACCGACGATTCCTCCATTTCTGTAGGTTTGGGCGCAAGTTTTACAACAAGCATGAGTACACAACCGTACTCGCAAGTCATACCACAGAATGCAATGTATAGATGCAGGCTTATTCCAAAGGAAATGACTTCTGTGGTTATTTTGCAGAAATGCAACATTTGCAATTGAATACAAATAATAGATTGAAAGCATAATTCAAAACAAATAGACAATATTAATTTAACAGTTGTTTTCACAAAGACACATAGCCTAAACACATTCTTTCACACAGCCATATGACTTAAATCACACAGCTGTCCCTTCCCAATAGTTTTATGAAAATCTACCCCTCGTGTGAAATCCCCGAGCATTGTCCATGACCGCGGACGTGGCTATTCGAATAGATTGTTTAAAACTCTGCAGAGGTTGTACACTTTACCCACAAGATGCAATCAACTGGATCAGAGCTGATCACAACAAAACCTTTCAGAAATTTCATCTCAAACATTGACATTCCCAGTGTGCTTACAAACCGCTATGCCAACCCAAACGAAGCGCTTTGGCATAACACACACCGCTGGACAGGGAAGCGGCGAACCGTCCCACGATGCAACCACTAAGTAGTCACACCACCACCCTGTCACACAGCCTAACCTATCCACCTGAACATCAATGCCGAGAATCCATAACTTACTAAGTTAGGCACGTCCCATACCAGGCATGTGGTCGTACAGTAAGGCTTAGTTCAATGGCGCACGAAGTTAAGTCCTTAATTGACCAAGGCAAGACTTCCAATTTCTAACTAAATCACTCAGATTATCAAACCCAAGCACACAGCTTCCACCATATCACACAACTTCCACCACTTGGCTCAGTCTAAATCCTTTACCACCCAGTTGGTTTTAGTGCAACACATGCCATCACGAAGTAATAACACATAGCACACAGTTTTACACATAGTTACATCGTCACTTAGTCAAATATATAATTGCAACTCAGGTGATGATGATGACTCGTTGCATGGCTAAGCAATCTACTCGTACTAACCAACCCACGTTGGTAATACCATAGCACCAACTAAATATGAACCAATCTAGGGTGACAAAATATTATGACATACAATAGACAAAGTGGATATAACAAATTGGATTAATAGCTAAACCCAAAAGCATTTAAATAATTACTTAAAGTAAATGCAATAATTTAAATCAAAGTAATTTTAAAAATTGGGATTCAATATGATCAAAGGTATAACTTGCCTTGCTATAGCAATGATGATCTTAATTTATCTTCAATCTTCTACTTGCTTGATCTTCAGCTCCTTCGGACGATTCCGGGACTTCGACGTTTAACGAGAAAGAAAGCGCAAAACAAACTAAATTCAAAAGGCAAATAAAATAAACTCCAAATTGAAATTGAATGGTACTGGAAGATAGATATTGAATTTAGATGAATTTAGAAATTTGAATGGGTTCAATCGGAATTCGGATGAAGAAGATATGACTCTCGGAAGATTGGAATTCACATGAAATGATGAAAAAGCTCTACGGAATATTCTCAGAATATTCTATTCCGAAAATATTAGAAAAAGAATGAGTGTATGATAGGTGGGACCGACTGATATTTATGAATTTCTAGAATTAAAATAATTCCAGAAATAAGGTAGAGAGAGTGACAAGTGGGACCAATAAGATAAAAGGATTTTTTTAGGAATTAAATTAATTCCCGAAAATAGGATTAGGGGTTGACATGTGGGCCACTGGTCTTTGGACCAGGTCCACAGAGATATGCTAGTCCACGGTGGACCAAGCTCATAGACAAGGGTTTGACCAAGAGTTGACTGACATGCAGGACCCGCATATAAGAGAAATAATTAGAGTTTTAATGTGGGTGAATGACATGTGGGGTCAACATGTACGTGAGATAGATATTTTAGATGTGTGGCTTGGATTGATTGAATGGCAAGAATATCATACATCTGAGAGAGGAATTATGTTGACCAAGTCAACCAAATATAAGAACAGATGCGTACGCTTGGACTCAGGCATGAATAGTAAATAGAGAGTTAGCCTGTTCTTGCTAATGGAGATGTCGATGAACGGAGGCGCACCAGTGTTGGCGAAGGGGCAAAATGGAAAGGAAACAACGAGCCGGAGATGATGACGCGGTCCGGACATCAAGATTTTGCTCCATGCGACGGCAGCGACGCGAAGAACGCGGACGACGGCGGCCTCACGGGCGCGTAACACTTCCGGTGATGCTCTGCGAAAAGGGAGGTGAGCACGGCGTAGAACGAGGCGACGCGAACTCAACGATGGTGGAGTTGAAGGCAGGGGATCAACAGTTGCGGAGTAATTGGCCGGAGAAGGATGACGAACAAGAGGTGAGAGAACACTCGATTCTCGGCGCACGGTGGATGAAACTTGAATCTACAAGAGGGGAAAAATAGGTATTGACGAGGGGCACAAGATGACGCGATCGGATTTTGGAAAAACTCACCGAGGAAGCAAGGAACGCGATGAACACGTTTCGGCTTTAGGGCTTGATATGGCCGACGGTGCTCCGGTGATCTTCGGGCGAAGAGGAAGGAACCATGACGAAGAACGCGACGATGCGGCCAACGCCGCACAGTTGGCCGGGGACGTCGGACGAAGGCGCGATTCACGAGAAAAAACGGTTGGAGCTCGTTTTACGAGATTGCGACGAAAATAGATCGGTTTGGAGGAAACCAATTCAGTGGATTGGAAGAGGAGATCAAGACGGACGCATGAGCGCAAACCGTTCGCTTTTATATGCACCGTAGAGAAAGATATGGAATTTTGTAGGTTTGAGTTAGAAACGGATACGTTCTGGAGACAGACAGACAGCGCTCGGGAGGAACACGATGAACAGTAAATCGTGGGTTATTGTAGCACGTGGGCAGGAGAGAGAAAAGGCTGCTTTTCGGAATTAAAATAAAAGACCGAAAATCAAGGAGATCAAATAAATAGCAAATAAATCAGAAAATACCCAAAAATTTCTTGAAACACAAGGAAGCCAAATAACACAAGTTTTTATTTATTTAACATTTATATTAGTCAAATTAAATATTTTTAATTTAAAAAATTCCCAATTAAGCTTTATTAATTCAAATAAAATTGGTGAAATTTTCCAGGGACCTAAACTACTCTAAAGATTTTTGAAAAGCCAAATTTTGGGATGTTACAGATCAATGGACTCAAGCATGGTGCAGAATGGACAAGGGTGACCGAACGGGCGGTTCGGTGCGACTGGTTGGATCAAGCGGCGCGGGGGTTGGTGCAAGTGCCATGGTGGTTTCGGTGGGAGCCGGATGGGAGAGACTTGCCGACATGATGAGAGCCGTGGATCAACCTACACGTGGTGAAGCATGGAAGTGCTTCACGAAATAGGACTCGGTCTTTGCAAAAAGATCATAAGGGGTATTTTGGTAATTTTACCAAATACCGCCTTGGTGGCCTTTTGCCAACCCACGGCGCAAGATGGTACGTGGAGAAGCGCATTAGGTCAAGAGGAGATGAAGACGGCGTTTTAAAATACGTGCGTGTGTGACCCGTTTGTGTTAGGTCTTAACGGGAGCCCATTAGGGAAACTCTTCTAAAAGGTCTAACCTCAACTATAAATAGAGGAGGGAGGTTAGGGTTCTAGAGAGTTGGATTTGATTTTGTGCTCATGTATTGAGTCTTTGTCCTCCATTGATAGAGTGGGTGTAAACCAATACCATATCAAATCAATCCAAAGAAAGTTCTCTCAAAGATAGGTCTATTTGCTTTCTTTCTCTCTATTTGGTGATTTGAGGTTTTTCTTTGATCCGCGAGTTTTTGCTTGGTTTCTAGATGTGATCTAGCTTGTTGTGACATGTGGGAATACATCTAGGATCTTCAAGATCATCAATCACCCACAAGCAAGTCTCTAGAACATATTTTTGTTTTGACTCATTTTTTGAACCACCTTCACTCAAATAGAGAAAGGTCTGAACTTTGGCAAGAATCTTCACGATCGTTGCTTGGAATAGGTTCCTAACATCCTTGAGAAGGTGTGTGTCAAGTTTCATAAGGTTTGGACGCACGAATCAAAAGTTAGCTCAATTTACGTTTTGGTTTTTCGGGCTAATTTCACTGTTCATTGAACTAGAGGTCTGACCGCCCGTGTGAGAGGTCCGACCGCTAGGCCAACCGGTCTGACCGCCCCCGTGAGATGTCAGACCGCCCGAGACTTTGTGTTTTGAGATTTTGTTGTTTTTTTGCTTCGGGGTTTTGATTGGATTCAATACAAGTCTTCCGCTGTGCTTGATTGATTGATCTTCATAGCTTTCATAGCGATTGGAGTGAGATTCGTATTGAATCTGATTTGGGAGAAAAAGAGATCGTGCTCCTATTCACCCCCCTCTAGTCTCCTTTTCAGTCCCACAATCCTGCTACGTCCAGTCCTGCCACAACTTCTCCATGGATAACTGGGTCCACTCGCTAGTAGGTCCTATTAACGGTGGAATCTGAGCAGTTAACATATGTAGTTATACCTGGAATAACTACAGATAACTCACCATTATCTCTGATTGATAACCGTCAGGCAACGTGGGGAGGTTACTACTCCGGTAATTACTCTCATTATTGCATAATGATGAACGCCTATTGACCTGGAACGACAACTGCCACCGCAACATACTATAAATAGGTGTCTTTTAGAGGTAATGGGGGGCTTTTTGGGAGGTAATCAATAGCAGTATTAGCGCAAGTCTTTCCGCTAATTGTAATCAGGATACCCAATACAATACACACAGGAGTAGGGTTGTTATTCTCACTGGAGAAGGCCCGAACCTGTATAAAAATCCCCGTATCTCCTTTGTCTGCGTGATCAATTGTGGAGACCCCTCGAATCAAATAATCTTTACGTAAGATCGGTTCTAAAACACCGACAATAGTCTTCCACTCTTTAAATGCTGAAAATGCTTCTGACTTATGCTTCAAGAAATAAGGCCACACTCTTCTAGAGTAATCATCAATAATTGTTAACATATAACGAGCACCTCCTAGAGATGTCTTTCGAGATGGCCCCCATAAATCAGAATGCACATAATCCAAATTACCTTCTGTAGTATGAACTGAGTTATTAAATCTCACCCTCTTGTGTTTGCCAAACACGCAATGCTCACAAAATTTCAGCTTGCCGATGCTATATCCATCAAGAAGTCCTCTCTTACTTAGTTCTGCCAAACCAAGTTTACTGATATGCCCAAGACGCATATGCCAAAGATTAGTAGCATCGAAATCAGATAATGAACTTAAAATTATAGCAACATTACCTGATATTGTAGTACCTCACAGATGGTATAGATTGGCATATTTAATATTTAGCTTTCATCACAATAAGAGAGCTTTTTGATACCTTTAAGACTCCACCTTCACCAGAATACATGTATCATTTAGCATCAAGAGTACTAAAAAAGATGTGGTTCCTTTTCAAATCTGGAATGTGCCTCACATCTGTCAAAGTTCTGACACTGCCATTAAACATCTTGATCTGAATTGAACCAATTCCTGCAAACTTACAAGATAAGTTATCACCTATCAACACAGTACCACCTTCAACAGGTTCATAAGTGGCAAACTAATCCTTATTAGGACACATATAAAAGGTACTAGCAGAGTCAAGAATTCATTCATGATTGATCTTAGCACATCCACCAAAGGCAACAAGGATTTCTCCATCAGGACTATCATCAGCAGCAAGAGAGGTTTTACCTTTATCACCTGGTTTACCTTTTGGCTTATAATAGCCAGTTCTCTTTTCTTTATTCTACAACTTTCAGCATTCAGAGATGTCGTGCCCATTTTTCTTGTAATATTTGTACGACTTGTACTTACGTCTAGATTTCGACCGGTTCTTGTAGCCGTTCAAACTTTTGCCTCGAGGTCCGTTATTTGAGTTCTTCTCCTTTTGTCTGTCACGAACAAACAAGCCTTCTCCTTTCGAGCTTGAATTTTCAGAAGGTACCATCTAATTCATCTTCTCCTTAGCATGCAAAGCTTCATAAACTTCATTAAGAGTGAGAGTATCTCTACTATATAATATGGTATTTCTGAAATTGAAAAAACAACTAGGCAAGGAACACAAAAGAATAAGACCCAAATCCTCATCCTCATATTTTACCTCCATCGACTCTAGGTCGGCTACGATCTCCTTAAACACCGAAATATAATCAAGCACGGATTCTCTTTCTTGCAATTTGTGGGAGTACAACTTCTGCTTGAGATGCATCTTACTGGTAAGATCTTTTGTCATGCAAATTTCTTCTAGTTTCAGCCATAATGCAGCAGATATCTTCTCCTTCAAAATATCCTGTAAAATATTATTTGATAGATGAAGGTGAATTTGAGATAAAACCTTACGGTCTTTACGCTTCTCATCTGCGGTCCATGTGCTAGGTTGTTTTGCAAATCCTTTCAATGCATCATCCAAATCCATCTATGCCAACACAACCCTCATCTTTACTTGCCACAGTGAAAGTTTTGTGTCTCGATTCAGGAGTGGAAGTTCATACTTTAAAGTCGTCATGAGGAATAAAACATGAAAATTACTGGTTCTGACCTGTGTAAATCTAGCAAAAATCACGATCTTTTTGGTATACCTTCTGTGTACACGAATCAAAGACTTCGAAACCCTAGTACAAATCTTGTATGGATTAAAGAAAGAATTTTTCGTGGAACCTGTGCTGTTACTAATTGCTTTCAGTTTTGGACTGCTGCGTTTGATTGCTTGCGCGCTGGACCGAAAAACCTTGTTGGCGGCTGCTGCTTGGTTGGGGACGAGGCGAAAAAGGTGCGCTGGTCTGCTGCTTCCGTGCACACGGACCGAGGCTGGCGAGGAGGCGCGCAATGGGATCAACGTGTTGGGAAACTATGGGCGTGACCCTGCAGTCGGCCCATTAGTGGGCGCCCCATCCCAAACCCTAGCAGGGTCGTAGCCTATAAATAGGGGGTGCTATACATTGTAAAGGATTGATCGATGGATGAAGGAATAAAGAGAAGCAAGAAGTCCCCCTACATCTCTGTGTTCTATCTCTTATTCTGTTCTTGTTGTTCATGCATTGTTCTTACGATTCTACGCTTGTCACGAGGTAATCGCTGATCGACTCGCCAAATGACGGTTCCTCAACACGTTATCAGCACGATCGACTCTTCTCGCATCGAAAAAGTAACCGTCGATGAACGACACTCGTAAATTGAATCGTATTTTCTAGATTGCTTTCAATTCTGCAAATTTGGCTTTCTAGATTGTTTTTTACGGTGCAAATTTGTTCTAATCTACCGCGAGCAGACTTGAAGTCGCCGACACAATGTCGATCGGTAGATTGCATGAAAGAACGGATGTTGATTGTACTATAGATCGTTGCATGAATAATAAATCACATAGTATGAACAGTAAAAAAACGACGACGCAGTCCCGTACGGCTGCGTTGCCGTCGGTTTGTCGCACGGCCACACCACCCGTTCGTCGGCCCTGCACAGCCGGTGCGTTGCTCGTATGCCGCGTCGGCCTGAAGCCGTGCCACCGCTCGGTCTGCAGCCGCCCTCTGGCCGCCGTACGCCCGTAGCGTAGAAGGCCACCGCTCCACGCGTGCGTCCCACAGACGCGCCGCCGAAGCCAACTCCACGTCCATGCACGCCGGCTTGCACGCCGGCCGACGACATGGCGCCGCGCCTTACCAGCCCGCATGACTGGCCAAGCCACACCGCATGGTTTGAAAGAGTCTTCATTACGTGAAAAACTTGAGGAATAAAATAATAAAACAAAAAACAAAAAGGAGAGGACTTCATGACGTGAAGATTCTCCACATCATGACGTGAAGGTATTTGACGTTGTGACATTGGAACGGATTTGGGATTAGGTGACTGCGGCTTGATATTTCGGATGGAGGAGCATATTGGGGCTGCACATGGGCTATGCATATTAAATGCATGTGGTGAGGTGCTTGTACTGGCTTGTTTTGGCCAGACGTGAGATGGGATTAGGCGATTGCGGCTGAACAGGAGATATGTAGGACGTGAGGTTATTGATTCAACGAGAGGTCGGTGCATGGGGTGAGAAGCTTGGGCGCACCGCGCCCCGCAAGCACCCGACGCCGCCGGCTCGCTCGCAGCGCCGCCAACCCTCCTCATGTACGCCCGCAGCGCGGCCGCCGCCTCCCCGGCCCGCATGCGCCAGTAGCGCACCGCCTCCTTGCGCCGCCGGTTCTTGTAGCCGTCCCGCGCCACGCCCGTCTTCCCGTCCTGCAGCCGCCTCACGCTGTGCCTGCATGCGGCCACCTCGCACCGCACCAGCCTGGCCGGTGGCCCTCGCGCCCGATGCGTAGCTCCCGCGCGCACTTGCGGTGCCGAATGTTGCCGCTCCCATGGCCGACGCCACTGCACGCGGTCGGCGCCGCCGCTCCCCGCCTATGGCCACCTCCCCGGTCGCTAGTAGCCGGCCGCGCCCCCACAAGCTCCAAAGGGGCCGCTGCCACCTAAAGGCATGGGGGTAGGGAAACCCTACCCCGCCCCCTTTTGACAGGCCGAGAAAGGCCCAAATAGGCCAAAGCAAGAAGGCTGACCATGACAAGATGACATTATTGATAGAAAGAGTGAGAGAACGGCATCGGCCTAAGCTCTGCAATGGTTACCTTTGGCCAAGGAGAAGGGACCATGCAGAAGCGAGCAAAGCCGCGGCCAAGGCACGTCGGGGGGGAAAGGCGAAATCGAGGAGAAGGCGCGGCCTAGGGGAGGAGGCGTGCTGTGCTCGAAAGAGGCGACGAAAATGCTCAAGGGAGTCGCACTGGCTCGAGGAGGAGAAACTTAATCATTTGAGTGGGGGCGTGGGCAAACCCTAGAGTCTGAATATAAATAGAGATGGAGGTCCGACCTGAAAAGAAATCCTAAAATTTGCGCAAAGGACCCTCGTGATTCTGAAAATTACGAGGATATTTATGCGGGTGAGAAATTTGACAAAAAGGGGTCTCGTAGTTCTGAAAATTACGAGAATTCTTCGTGGATCTGAAAATTTTGCGAAAAACTCCCTAGAATTAGGAAATTTACAGAATTATGTATATTCTTGCAGAATAACCCCTCAGAAATTTAAAAATTACGCGTAAATTTTTCTCTATACTGAAATTTTGTGTGTTAACCCCTGAAAGTTGCAGAATTGGTTGAAAGTCATTTTTCCAGCAGAAAATGGCCTCGGGAACCCAAATTTTTGCATTTTAAGCATGTTTAACTTTGTTATTGTTATTTCTATGCAATTTATTTACCGTATTTACTGTTTTCGATTATCTGTGATTGTTTATATTGATTTTAATCACTGAAAATAGCAGTAAATCATGAAAAATGTATAGAAAAATACGGGATCACGAACTAGGAGTTCGAAGAGTATTATGAGAATCTTGCAACTATTTTATGTAAATTACTAGCAGTAATATTTTGAACTCTTTGCATGAATATGAAAATGACTGGCATCACGAACTAGGAGTTTGAAGAACTGACCCATCATGGCCAGAATTTGTGCAAAATTTGCACAAGTCTTCAATTCTGTGATAATATGATCACGAATAAGCAGAAGATTAAGAAGACCCTCGCTACCTTTCACCCGAATGCGGTACAATCCGCACGCAACTATCGTCAAGACGGCTACATGGAGTATGCCGAATTAATTGACATCATGCAAGTTGCGAAAGCTCATAGACAAGGCAAATGACAGCATGAGGCATACCTCGCCAGTGTAGGCATAGAGGATTCACATCCATTAGTTGCACTTATGGATGTGGATAGCCCAGTAGTAGCCCCCATCACCACTCCTCCAGACATTTCTACGCCCGCAACCGTAGTTGCCCAAGAGGAGAAAATCGCCATGAAGCAGATTAAGGCAGAAGTTTCTGAATACTTCGTCGATTCGATCTAGTGCACGCATTGCACTTGGATCTTTAATAAAAACTTGCAGTTTATAATTGAAGCAGAAATTTGAATTATTGAATAATGGTTGCAAGCTCTAGGAGAGCAAAGCATTAAATTCTTATTATGAGTCCTGCAAGGCTCATTTTTTCGTCTTTATAGTAGCAAGTTACGTTCTGATATCTGAAGTATTTTATTTATGTGTTGCTTGCTTTCTGCTACATATTAATAAAGTACATTATATTAGAACACGTGTGGCGCCCTATGGAGGAAGTGTGCTTAGCATGTAGCGGCACAACGAATACCATCCTGAGAGAAACGAAAATTTTTCAGTCAATCAGCAAGAATGCTGGTAGTTTTACGACAATAGCAGGCAGCGATACTTGTATAATAGGCTCAGGAAGGGCCATATTTATACTCCCAATGGGCACAATTTTGGTCATTGAAGAAGACTTGTTGTACCCAGAATCGACTAGACCTCTCAAGGATATTCGCGCTAACGGTTTCCACGCAGAGACTGAAGAAGAGTATGGTACAGAATACCTGCTCATTACAAAGCGTGAAGAAAATGTAACAATGGCATTAGAATGCCTTCCTTCGTATGAAACTGGGCTATACTACACTAATATTAAGGCACATGCAGCTTGTACTACCCTGAAAACCGTATTTAGAAGTTCTGAACTTTTCTATCTCTCGCATGATAGATTATGCCGCCCAGGTCTCAGGATGATGAGAAATATAATTAATAATTCACAGGGACATAATATGAATGCAAAGAATTTTCTGAATCAGAAAGATTTTGTGTGCCCTGCATGTGCCACCGGGAAATTAATTACTAGACCTTTTACCCTGAAAGCGATGGATGAAGTCCCTGCATTCCTGGAACGTATCCAGGGAGATATTTGCGGTCCTATACAGCCCCTGTATGGGTCATTTAGGTATTTTATAGTGCTCATCAATGCTTCTTCGGAATGGTCGCACGTATGTTTATTGTCTACGAGAAACCATACTTTTGCAAAGCCAATCTCGCAGATAATTAAATTAGAAATATTTTCCCTGATCATCATATGAAGTCCACCTGAATGGACAACACCGGAGAATTTACTTTGAAAGCATTTGATGATTATTGCATGAAAATGGGAATTAAAAGTTGAGCATTCTGTACCGCATATCCACACCTAGAATGGACTAGCAGAACTTTGAAGAATTGTAATTTACCAACTACATGTTGGGGACACGCTGATCGCCGCAGTTAGCTTCATCAATTTTAGACCGTCGGCCTATAACATCCATCCACCTATGCAACTAGTGTAAGGGTCAGCACCAAAAACTTCTCATCTTCGCAGATTTGGCTGCAAGGGTATATACCTATACCACCACCGCAGCGAACTGCATTGGGTCTTCTCCGAAAGTCTGGAATATACGTTGGTATGAGACAACATCCATAATCAAGTATTTGGACCCTATGACTGGAGATTTGCATAATGCCCGATTCGCTGATAGTACAATAGATGAGGTTAGTTTCCCATCATTAGGGGGAGGAAATCAACCCTTGATAATAATATCGGGAAATAATTGAAGTCTAGAAGACATTTGAAGTCCAGAAGATAATTGAAATCTATGCATATGACCCGAACACTAGTGAAGCAAATAAAGAAGTCTAGAAGATAATTGTAGTCCAGAAGATAATTGAATCGAAGTCTAGAAGACAATTGAAGTCCAGAAGATAATTGATTTGCAAGTATTAGCGAATCAACTGTTAGACTACTTTAGTGATTTGAAGAGCGTGAATAAGTAGCATTTGCCTGCAAGCAATGCACCGGAGAGGGTTGAAATACTATTGAAGGTATCCCTAATCCCGCCCGAGGCCTCGTAATAAAGGACGAGAACTCCGGTCCTCGAATCCGGCAACCGGGACGCCGTGAAAAAGGATAAGAAGGACTTGATACACCGGTCACCGAAGTGCCCTGAACTAGAAGGGAGCCGTTGAGACTGTATCGGTATGGAACCTTCGTAAAAGGCATACTGTAATTGAACATCCCTATGAAGGAGACATCGTATAGATGTGTGCACACATCAAGTGAAAAAAACTAAAGGGAATTGCCCCGCAATTGGAAGCAGCGGTGAGCAAGTAGAAGCATTAGAAGAATCGCCCTTTGAAGAAATAGCTATAAACTTTATTACCTCGGGAGAATCTTTGAATATGACAACAACCAATGTCGACATTTGCTTTGCAAAGAAACTTGCCACAATCATCAATCTTGATTCAGAGCCTGCATCGCTCGCTAAATGAAAGAAAAGATCATATTGAGAAGATTGGAAGAAGGCAATAGAAACTGAATTATTCTCTCCGAATAAAAGAAAGACGTTTGGGCCTGTAAGCCGCACGTCTCCCCTTGTGCACCCCGTAAGGTATAAGTGGGTATTTGTTCGAAAGAGAAATGAAAAGAAGCAAGGCTCGTTGTACAAGTTTTCACTGGACATCCAGAAGATGATTATGAAGAAACCTATTCCCCGGTCATGGGCGGAACTCCCTTTTAAATATTTATCTCAATGGCAGTGAACTTGAAGTTAGAAGTGAAACTGATGGATGAGGTACCAGCATACCTTTATGAAATGTTGTATTCGGACATTTATATAAAGATACCAGAATGTATCCCTGTCCAAAACCAAAACAAAGCAAATAGAAATATGTACAGTGTGAAACTCAGAAAGTCATTGTACGAACTTAAACAATCAGGCAGAATGTGGTATAATCGCTTGAAGCGACTTTCTATACAAGAAAGACTACACGAACAATGAGAATAATCTCTGTGTATTTATACGACGATCCCAGAATAGATTTTGTATAATCTCAGTGTATGAAGTTGATCTGAATATCATCGGAACCCTGAAGGATATTAAGAAAGCAAGCTCTTACCTGGAGTTGGAGTTCGAAATGAAAGATTTGGGTGAAAACCAAATATTGTCTAGGCTTGCAGCTGGGGCATGCCCCTGAAGAGATATTAGTGCATTAATCAGCCTACACTCAGAAGGTGTTAGAAAGGTTCGACTTTGCAAAAGCATACCCTTTGAAAGTGCCAATGGTCAGGAGATCTTTGCAGTAAGACAAAGACTCGTATAGACCTAAAGAAGAGGGGGAGGAAGTCCTGGGACCGGAATTCCCACACTTAAGTGCAATAGAAGCACTAATGTATTTAGCAAACTGTACTAGAACGGACGTTGTATTTACCAGGAACCTACTAGCAAGGAATAGTGCAGAACCTACCAAAGGCATTGGCAGGGAATAAAGGACATCTTCCGATACCTCTAAAGAAGCAAAGATCTTGGTCTGTTCTACAGAAAGAACAAAGACTTAACTATGAATGGCAATGCAGATAACGGGTACTTGTAGGACCCGCATACAGTCAAATAGCAAACAGACTATGTATTCCTATGTGGTGGAACCGTAATTCCATAAAATCGTCTAAGCAGAGTCTTGTACCGATTTCGACGAACCACTCGGAAACAATAGCACTACACGAGGCCTCACGAGAATGTGCTTGGCCGACGGATGATTCACCACATCCAAGAATCATGTGGATTGAATGCGCGACTAACCCCACTATTATATATGAAGATAAATGCAGCTTGTGTTGCACAAGTACAGATGGGTTATGTGAAGAATCCTCTCACAAAGCATATCAACCTCAAGTTCTTCTATGCTCATGAATTGCAAAAGATGAACGTGTTTAAAGTACTGCATACTAAGTCATATGAGAATCTTGCAGATTTATTCAATAAGTCACTTCCAGCGTCTAACTTTGAAAGATGCATATGTGAATTGGAATGATGAGACTTAGAGAAGTGCAGAATTCAGGGGGAGAACCTTCACGAACTCATTATTAAAGCTTGATCATGAATATCGAGTACCCAAAGAATAAATTCGGGAGATTAAATGAAATTGGGTGGATTGTACTCTTTTTCCCTTCACGAGTTTTCCTAAAGTTTCTCGGCTAAGGTTTTTAATGAGGCAATTCGTGCATCACAGCAGAACGTGTATGATGTACTCTTTCTCTAAATTTTTCCCACTGGGTTTTTATGAAGTTTTGACGAGACATGGACATGAAGGATGGGTGCCCAAGGGGGAGTGTTGGGAAACCATGGGCCTGACCCTGCAGTCAGCCCATTAGTGGACGCCTCATCCCAAACCCTAGCAGGGTCGTAGCCTATAAATAGGGGGTGCTATACATTGTAAAGGATTGATCGATGGATGAAGGAATAAAGAGAAGCAAGAAGTCCCCCTACATCTCTGTGTTCTATCTCTTATTCTGTTCTTGTTGTTCATGCATTGTTCTTACGATTCTAGGCTTGTCTACGAGGTAATCGCTCAGACTGAACTCGCCAGCGACGGTTCCTCAACACAACGATCGAGGCGACGAAGGACGATGGCGTTGCTTGCTTGGACCTTTCCGCGTGCACGCGACGGGCCGAAGACGATGCGCGACGAAGACTCGCGGACGAAGATGCGCTGCGTGACGGCGGCGCGGATCCAGGCGAAGGCGCGCCGAAATAGATCTGGTATTTTTTTCTTAGTCTCTCTCAAACTCTAATCTCTTGTGCTCGATACCACTTGTTAGAAATAATGCACGGATCAAAAGAGACGAGAGATACGAATTTTACGTGGAAAACCCTTGTGAGAAAAAAACAACGGTGCTAACCGACGATGATCACTATATGAGGAGTGTTTACAAAACGTGAGGGATTACAATAAGACGTCTAGCGTCAACTCTCTTTGTGCGGTTTACAAGAGGTATATAAAGGGGTAAAATGACTTAGAGTCTAAGTAAAAAACTAATTCACTAATAAAAAAACTAATCCAAATACTTATATATTAAAAATTCAGATCACAAATCAACACGAATGTGCCGGGCAGAGCATGGCCCATGCCCGATCCTCAGGCACGTAGGACTGGCCTAAAGCCGGGCGTATTGTCTGATGTCATGAGTCTGCTTGAAGTCGAAGCTCACCCGTTAGTGTGTGATCTGTTTTGCTCGAAGATTCGCTGTGAGAACCCATACATGTGACGTTAGCACTGACGTATATCATCTTCCAATTAGTCCCGGTAGGATGGCACATTAACTAGCCAGCAACCAAACCAATCACAGCATAGAAGCACAAGCACCAGATAACAATGTTGGGACTTTGTGTATATGGTGCCACCTTGGGCAGGAAAAACAACGAGAAAAGGACAATATGTCCGAATGTGATTGTATCCACCATTCACTGACCGTGTCAATCAGCCAAACATACATATGCATATGCAAAACTCAAATGAGTGTTCAATCGAATTTTTGGCCGAGTTAGCCTCTTTTTCAAACGTAATTACAAAAATAACCTCTACACGAACGAAATAGCACCCCCTACCACGGCAGGTCACTTGCCCTGCCTGCCGTGATCTGGGAATGCGGCAGAACGCACGATGAGCGTACAGCCGGCGACAAGCAGCCTGCTGTGCACCAAGACCACGGCAAGTCCCTTGCCGCTAACCCAGTCCGTGGCAGATGGCGTGCGCAGACGACCTACCGTGGTCTGGGTGTGCCGCAGGTCGTCTTCCGCAGGGTTTTCGTGCGGTATAAATGCCATTTTTGCCATTCCGTTCGTTGGAGAGGCTATTTTTGCTATTTTACTTAAAAACGTACTAAATGAGCCAAAAACTCATGTTAAATCAACGTCCATGTTACCCCAATCATCTCAACATAGTACATGGTTGAATCAGACCAACTTGAAAGTAGATATATCAAATATGGACTTTTTCCAACCTAAAATTTGCTACTTCCACCACACTGGTATTGCCATGTTGAGTGGAATGCTTTTGATGGATCTTATCTCAAATTTGCATTGCCTTGATGAAATTTTGGAGGCTTAACTCTGCAACCCCACCTTCAATCACTACCTCTTGCACCTTCTCTTTCAAAGTCTTGGCTCTCTCTCTTATCTCCACTGCTTTGTCACCGTCTCCCATCACTATCTCGATGCACCTTCCCAACTCTGCTCCGACGAGAACCTCCCCGTCATTACGCTCGGCTCTGACTCCAACCCCCCACTCGTCCTCTACCAAGTGAGCGTTCAGCGCTTGGTCTGACCAATTCGGCACACAGACCATAGGCACGCTAGATGTTACGGCTTCTAACGTTGAGTTCCACCCGCAGTGCGTGACGAAACACCCCACGGAGGCGTGCTCCAGCACCTCCAGTTGGTCGCACCACTCCAGCACCATCCCCTGTTCCTGATCACCGCTGCTCGCCAGACAACGCTCAACGTCTTCTTCGCGCCCGTCCTTGCGCACCACCCACAGGAACGGCCGCCCGGACTCCCGCAAGCCCAGCAGTATCTCCTTCACCTGCTGCTTGCTGTATGCCAGCATGCTCCCGAACGAGATGTACACCACTGATCTCTCCGGCCGCGCGTCGAGCCACTCCATGTAGCTCTTGTCGTCGTCCTTGTACAGATGGATTCGCTCCTCGTTTGCATCCGTTTTTTGGAGGCGAGGAGGAACCATTGGCCCAACCGCGACGACATCGAGATGCTGCCGCATTGCTTCGAGCGCGGCGGCTTCCAGCACGTCGGACGTGTTCACAAGAACCTTGGGCTTCTCACGGCCCATGTGCTCGAGCAGTGCCCGCATCCACTGGACTCTGGCCATGGATTCCTCACTGCCCGTGGCGTCCACGAGGAAGGACGGGAAGTCGCCGATCCGGAGTGGCAACGGTCCGGGCAGGCTCACTTCGTACGCCGGGTCCGCGATGTGCGAGGCGACGAGCTGCTCGTAGCCGTGGAAGTAGTGGTAGTAGGCGGCAAGCGCGGTGGCCGGCTGGATCCAGCAGATGGCGAGGGGGATCCCGTGCTCAAGTGCCACGTCCGCCGCAGGCAACGAGAGAGCGGACACGATGCACGTGACGGGCCGGCCGGTGGCGGCGAGGCGCCGAACGACGGCCGAAAGGCTCTCGATGCTCACACGGCGGCTGCGCGCCCTCTCGTCGGCGCTCCTCGATAAAGTCCAGAACTTATTGAAGCCGTCGTTGTAGGGGACGTAGGAGATGAGCCCGTCGGAGGCCTCCTCCGCGGGGGAGCCGAGCGAGGGGAACATGCGGCTGTGGCCGGACTCTGTCACGGAGAGCGTGACGTCCGCGGAGCCGTGGACGCGCGCGAGACGGCGGGCGAGGGCGCGAGCCGGGTTGAGGTGGCCTTGGAGAACAATAGCGACCACGAGGAAGTGGCTGCGACCATGGTGGCCGCAGCGGCCGCTGTTGAGCTGTTGTTGGGTCTCCGCGTCGGCCATGGAGTCGAGGACAGAAGTTGATCGCTGGAAGTGGTGTTTGGTGCGGAGGGGTGTGTCCATATAAGCGTCCCGTGGGAAATAGATGTGATGTCCAACTATGCCCGTTTGTTTGTGGCTAATATCAGCCAAGGCTCGTGACATTATCACTGACGTGTTCTGTAAGAAGAAGAAAAAAGGCACTGGCACTGGCACTGGCGCTGCCGTGTTCTAACCTGCCATCGTGGCGATGCGAAGAATTCTTTGAGGGGCAAGCTTCAAGCGGTGACATATTTGGCCAGGTTGTTTCGGCGGATGGTGTGGCGGTTGATAATGCCAAAATCAGTGCCATCTCTACATGGCCAAGTCCCTCCTCCGTAAGGGCGCTCCGTGGTTTTCTTGGGTTGACCGGGTATTATCGAAAGTTCATTTGTAATTTTGGTATTATTGCGGCTCCCCTTACTAAGTTGCTTAAAAAGGAGGCTTTTCTTTGGACATCAGAAGCTCAAGATGCCTTTCTGTGCCTCAAATCAGCATTAACACAGGCTCCCGTATTACAATTACCAAACTTTCTTGGAGATTTTATTGTTGAGTGTGACGCCTCCAGTTCTGGCCTCGACGCTGTCTTACATCAAGGTACCAGAGCTGTGGCCTTCTTCAGTCGTTCCATTGCACCAAGTATGTGCCTCCCTAGCAGCCTATGAACGGGAGCTAATCGGTCTCGTTCAAGCGGTTCATCATTGGAGACCTTATTTGTGGGGGCATCGCTTTGTGGTACGTACTGACCATTATAGTTTGAAGTTTTTGCTTGATCAACGTCTCTCAACAATTCCTCAACATCAATGGGTCAGTAAACTCTTGGGTTATGATTTCTCTGTTCAATATAAACCGGGCAGCACCAATGTCGTAGCCGATTCTTTGTCCAGACGGGATGCTGCACTCTAGCCGAGTTCTTTTGCTCTGTCATCACCACACTTTTCCTTGTTTGAAGACTTACGCCTCAGCTTCCAGGCGGCGGATAAGGCCATGCAAACGCTCCAGTCGGCCGTAGCAACCGGTCAACGGAACGCTTCCTGGGCTATCATCGACGGCTTAGTCACGTTTAACAATAGAGTATATGTGCCGGTTACGGCTGCTTTGTTGCCCTCTATTATTCAGCTAGCTCATGGTATAGGCCACGAGGGTATTCAGAAAACCCTTCATCGTCTCCGAGCACATTTTCATGTACCGAATGCTTGGGCTATTGTTCAAGATTACATACGCACTTGTGATATTTGTCAATGCAATAAAGGTGAACAATTGCATCTGGCCGGATTGCTTCAACCAATGGAGGTACCTTCTACTATTTGGTCCGACATATCAATGGATTTAATCGAAGGACTTTCTCGGATTCATGGTAAAACAGTCATTCTTACGGTTGTGGATCGTTTTTTAAATATGCCCATTTTCTGCCTTTGGCTCATCCCTATACAGTATCTTCGGTGGCTCAAATGTTTTATAGTGAGATTGTTCGTCTCCATGGTATTCCAACATCTATTGTCAATGACCGCGATACAGTTTTCACAAGCTCTTTTTGGTCGGAACTTTTTCATTTCGTCGGTGTTAAGCTTAATCTCAGTTCTGCTTTTCATCCGCAATCAGATGGACAGTCAGAAGTGGTTAACAAGATCATTGTTATGTATCTCTGTTGCCTTACGGGAGATCGGCCTAAACAATGGCTCCATTGGTTACCTTGGGCTGAGTATTGTTATAATACATCTTTTCATACATCGCTTCGTACTTCACTATTTAAAGTGGTTTATGGCTGGGAACCACCGACTTTGCGTTCCTATCAACCAAGTTCCACACGATTGCCGGCAGTGGATCAACTTCTTCAGGAGCGGGATGATGTTTTGGTTGAAATTCGTGACTGTTTACTTCTCGCCCAACAAATTTATAAACGGCATTATGACAAGGGTCATTGTGAGCTTGACTTTTCGGAAGGCCAGTGGGTTTGGCTTCGTCTACATAATCGACCTACTGCATCTTTGTCCATGTCTAGCAAAGGAAAATTGGGACCTCGTTATTTTAGGCCATATCAAATTCTTCAGAAAATGGGTTCCATGGCCTATCGTTTGCAATTACCACCTTGCGCAAAGATTCATGATGTATTTCATATTAGTTTATTGAAACCGTTTATTGGTCCATCACCTTCATCACCGCCGCCACTGCCAACACTTCTGCATGGGCAGGTTTGTCCTTTGCCAGCCAAAGTCCTCAAATCTCGTCGAGCTCGTGACCGCCTTCAGATTTTAGTTCAATGGGAGAATGCACCAGAAACTAGTGCTTCGTGGGGAAGACTTGGAGCAATTTTAGAAGTTATACCCTTTATTTAAGCTCAAGGATGAGCTGTTTTCAAAGGAGGGGAGAGATGTCATGTAGGGCATCCCATATACACGAAGGAAGAAGCAACCGCTGGTTATTGCGCCTGAGAGTTTGGATCCGATAGCTTCGGCAAGTATTGCATCTGTGCCGGATTTGGAACAGTCTGCTCGTTAGTTTCCTTTTCAAACAGAGTTAATTACGGAAGTTGTAATAGCTTAGCTTTCCAATACGAATTCGTATCTTAGTCTATTTTGTTAGGAGCTCTTTATTTAAAGGAGAGAATCACTTTTATTTACATCATGCAAGAAATATCATAAAACTGCCTCAAACCCCTTCTGCTCCTCTACTCTGTTCTGCATTGCTTCCTTCTGTTGTTCAACAACGGTTCCAGAGCTCGGTCGTGCGACTGCGATCAACACGGCGCCACCACCGCGACGCCGGGGCTCTGGAATCCGTCCACCTCCAGTGCATAAATACAACCTACGATCCAAAGCTTCCTCACCAACGCAAGATCCTGACACTTGGTTCATGCACTCTTTTCATGATGCAAATGCACATGTCCATTGTCATTAACATGCTTCATCATTGTCACCATTAACAGGGTAGCCTCATTGCTCACCTGGTCCCATCATTATTGCTATTACCATAAGCATCATCAGATTTCATAGCACTTACAGGCTACCGCTTTACCATACACTTGCCTGTTAACCAAGCGAAGCGGAGTAGCATGTGGATAACACCGATCCAGAACCTCCACCTGAACAAGCAATCAACCAGACTCAATACATTATAGCAATTCATGCACATAACCGGACGGCATTGTTCATACATGCAATCCGACACGAACAAACCCCTCTCACCGGGTACTAATCTGCTGGTCCGGTGCCCAAAATATTAATACGTTAGGGTTCGCGTTGTCTAACCTTGCGAATAAAAATTTATGTGCACACCCCTAAATTTCTTTCCACCCCTTTCATTTCTTTCTTTCCTCTCCTTTTTTCTTTCCTCCTCCCCTTTTCCTTTAGGCCGAAGCCATCCGCGCCTTCGGCCTTATCTCCCCACCTCCCTCTCCTCACCCACTCGCTCTCTCTCTTTCTTGGGGGAGGGGGGGTCTCTCCAACTCCTCTACCTCTCCTCCGGCCGAGCCACCCCGCTAGAGCCGCCACCTCCCGCCGGTCACGCCCAGCACCTGTGCCCGCTGGTGCTGCTCCCACGCCGCCTCGCCTGGCCACCAGCGCTCGGTCCCCGCTCCTCCTCTAGCTCCTTGCCTCTCCCCCTACGCGCGTGCGGCAAGGCGCTTGGCAACATGCTAGCGAAAAAGAAAAAGATAGTAGTACTGATGGGAAGCAAGTTCTCCAGTACCAGCAGAATCATGTGGCTGGAAAGTTTGAAGAGTAGCACTGACACTAGGTCTAACAATTAACAGACTACAAAAGCAAACAAGCATCTATATGTGATTTGTGATAGAATTTGCAAGCTGGAGAAGCACTGATAGGACCTAATATTATGTTACTGCTAACATGGATGTAGAGACGCCTATGTTATTTGAAGCTGTCGTATAAGTTGCAATGCATGTCTAAGCAAGAGCACACTAATCTATGTACATTGGTAAGCAAAGGTAATAATTTATCATGAATGAAACTAAAGTGCATCAAGGAAAAAATGATCCCATGCTAATGGAGTACTTACTAAGAGATTTCCACTGCTGTCAAGAATAAACAGGTTACAACCCATGGCAGGTGTCCTAAATGCAAACAATGCTTGAGGTTGCAGCAAGGATTCAATAATAAAGCCGCCACCAATTTCTGTGCCACCACAGTACTCACTTACTGGCTTGCAGCAAGCTCTTCCCATCAGCCATAAATAATCATCCACACTTGATGCCTTCCCATTTGAGCTAAAGCATCTTTATAAATGAACAACACCATCAGTGACAAACTATATGACATATTGACATCTGAGGATTTCCAAATGAACCGTTGAAAGTTTCCACTTTGAAATGTGGATTAGGATTTTATTTTATTTCATTTTTACCTTTGGCTGAACTCAAGTGATGATCATTATAAACATAAAAAAAATAGTTGCAACCACCCGACTCAACTCAAGACTACATTGTGCAGAACACTTCAATCGCCACAACCAAGAAAAAAAGCTATCTTCGTAGTATTTTACCATACAAGTCAACTCAAATGCAGATATACCTTCGCTTTAGCATGCAACTTCTCAGTGAAAGCAAGGTACTGCTTCAGAGGAATTTTTGCCGATACGGCCAGTTTTCAACCGATATTTGCAGTTTTGATCAGGCCCGACGCGTATTTGCAAAAATGGCAGCGCTGGCGCGCGACCACCATGCACCAGCGCTGCCGTGCCGACACGCAGCTGCAGGCGCGGGGCAGTCGTGCACCAACAACCGGCCCCGCCACGTCAGCGCCCCATCCCCGCCACCTCACAACCGAACCGACTAGGCCCCGCCACGTCAGCGCCCCGGTGCGCGCCCACCCCGCGCCCGCCCCTACTCCCCAGCGCGTTGCCACCCCGCGCCCGCACCTGTAGAGTTAGTGATAATTAGGTTAGGTTAGGTTAATTAGATAATTAGTTAGAGTCTGAAATTTGAAAGAATTTAAAAGTATAGCAAATGAGTTCAAAAAATTATAAATTTTTTTGTGTAGCCTCCTGACACCGTGTACTTGCTTGTGTAAATTTTCCATAATTTTATTCTTTCAGATTTGTTTATCGCTAATTGGTATAACTGTGTCGTTCGTACCAATCAATAAATGTTAGTGCCATGTGTCGATTGTCGAAATATTTGAACTAGGCCCTCCCATAACACGCGATACTATATGGCTCACTCGTCTGAGCCACTACTATCTGCCTGCTACGGCTGCGTCCGCGTGCGCGGCCTTGTTTTGCGCCGAGCATGACCCGTGGAATACGTCCACCGGTCCGGAGAACGCGTGTCGCCGGAGAATACGAGATCGTTGAGGTGGAGGTGGACGATGGATCGACTGCGGAGCGAGCCTGGTAGGCATACATTGCGTCGTGATCAGCCAAGCCGACCTGGGGGACACCTCCGAAGAATTCATCCTCGACGGAGGCTATAAAACCACTCTGGGGGTGCGATGCCCGCAACTCCGGTGGGGCAGCGAACCCGGAGGAGCTCTGCCCTACGTACGCTAGAAACCCTGGCTGCCATTGTTTGTGCCCTGGCGTCGTGTACTGCTCCCTAGCAGGAGTTGGGAAGCATGTATCCTCATCATCAGCCGACGTGAACTAGCCGTCACCCCCACGGGCAACTGAAGGCTGTAAGATGGAACGATATTAGTACAAATAAACACTCTAGACGTAAACTAAGAACCTCGTACCTCCTGGATGTGCAGTGCAGATAACCAAGGGGGAGTGCCAGTCTGTGTACCGGGTTCGAACGACATAAGTGATTCATCCCGACGGACCTACGGCGAGAGAACGATATGATGTTAGCGGCGCGTAAGGCATAACCAAAAAAACTGAACGAAAATTTGTACATAGCGACTTACCTGCATGGCGACCAGGCCCGCAGATGACCGACGGGAAACTCTACGATGCCTACCGGACACGCTAGGTCGTGGTTACCTAGCGGGTAAGCACGCCCCCCCGTGCCCGATACGCAGGACGTCGTCCCTCGAACGACCGCAGCTCAAGTTCTTTATTATTTTCTTCATCTCCGCCGAGATGTGCTTCAAAACTTTTTTATATCCCACTGAAGTTCTATCTGGGCTGCGGAGGGTGTCGTCCGATGCGCTCTGGACGCGCAGTGCCCGCTCCAACTTCAGTGGCATACGTAACAGGTTCATTAACAAAAGGTACGAATGTCGTCAATGAAACTGCGAACCAGAGGTTGTAAGTGTTGTACGACGTCATCACTTCGCGAAGCGTTGTGACGGTCATACGTGCGGCGGAGGCTCTCATGGTGCATCTCCTCTATCACCTCCTCTAGGCGCTTCAGAAGAGGAATGGTCAGTCTTGAGCACGTTCGTGGCACGTACCACTCCATGTATGCACCGTGCGACTGAAGGTCGTACAGACGCTGCTCATGCCAGACATCCACGTGCGTCGTGTTCATCCATGTCGTAGTCCACTTCTACTGCTCCATTCGCCAGTCCTGAATATGCCCACCCGCCCTCGATTGCCTGCATTTCCGAAAATATTAATGTTAGAAAAGAAGACGTAGTGACTGCGAACATTACTCGGATGAAGTTTGACTCACAGGTGTACGGCTCGCTCCAGGAGCCTGTCGTCCGGGGGGCACGAACTGGTATAGACCAAACTGTCGCATTATGCGCTGCGGCGCGTGAGGCTCCACCATATGTGAGAACACCAGGTGGCAGATCGTCGTCCACAGTAGTACGTCCTGGATGCATTGCACGAACAGCCCGTGCGGCACTACCGCGAGTAGGAAATTAGGATACCATCGACATCAGATGATGTCGCTCTCGTGCAACGACTCGAACTCATTGTGGTACAACGAGTATCACCTTGCCGATCTTCCGCTGGCCCAGCGCAGACGGGCAGCAGTCCACCGTAAGCCCATGGTGGGCGTGTCTACAGCGTCATGTGGGCCGGGTCCGTCTATAGGGTACGGGTGCGCCGCTATCTCGATGGTCGGCCGCCCAACAGAGAAGTGCTCCCAACTCCACAGCTGCAGGAGCACGTAGCAGACGGCCAGGTTGGTACCAGTGGTACCGCGCCGCGAAGCATCACACAACCCCCGGTATGTGGCATAAAGGACGGCTGATCCCAGCTGTACTGAGGCATCGGTCCAACCCCCGCGTCAACCAAAGACTCGACGATGCGGATGAAGCTGGGGTTCAAAACATCCCCCTTTGAGGTTGGAAACATGACCCAACCAAAGAGCTGGAAAAGGTGAGCAACGAGGTATGTCCTAATGACCTCGTGAGGTGCACCCTGCGGGCATTCGCTGAACTGCCTCAGCCAAGGCCGGGGGACGCCACGTGCACCCTCTGGGAGAGGTTGGCCAAACCGCTGCTCTAGCCTGGCCTTCCAGTCCACACTCAAAGGGCTTGGAACAAGAGGCACACCACGGATCAGGAGACCAGTCAAGAACGACACGTCCTGTAGGATGACCGTCATCTCACCCCACCGAAAGTGGAAGCAGTGCATCTCGGGCCTCCACCTGTCGACAAGTGCGGACAACAGGCTGCCGTCTAGGGTGAACCCGCGTTCGACGGAGACCATCCTCGCAAGGGGCAACAAGCCCATCTCCCGGAGGATCAGGACGTAACGATTATCCTGCGCCCACCAGTCCCTCCCCACCCGAAGCGCCAGGGGCAGAGGACCATCCGCGTCAGCGGTAAGCCACAGCTTGCACCGGTGGTCCTCATCGTAGAATTGTTCTAGTAGCTCCGGTAGAGACATGGTTAGCAACACATAGATAGAGAACATTAGTGAGAATATGGCTAATGAACATAAAAGATTGTAAATTAATTGCAGAGTAGTTTTCGTGGGGTGATAAGCTCTTCTGTTCTTCGGTGAATGCATTTCTTATTATTAATTAAGAAATTAATGTACACTACTTAATTAATTAATTAGTACTAATTAATTAATAACTAATAAACACTGCAAATTAATAGCGTTGTGATTTCAAACTACCTGCGAACAACGACGGTGAAGAATGTTGAATGTCCCCAACTATATAATCGACAGAGCAGGAGAGCGAGTGAGCACGAATAGAAATGAATGAGCGGAAGAGCGAGCGAGTGACTGCGATATGAAATGAACTAGCGGAAGAACGAGCGAGCGACTGCGAAATGAAATCGCGCTAGCTCTCTCCAATTAATAGCCACTGCTCTCAAAGAGAATCCTTATCTCGCACGCTAATTAAGCCATAAATGTAGGGAGGTGACGGATCGATGCTTTGAGACAGGAAGGTGACGGATCGATGCTTTCGGTGGAAAATTTAGGCAAAGGCAGGGAGGGCCTGCTTCACATCTTTGGACAATCAACACATGGCTCAAATGGAGGGAGGTCCTCGTTCAAATCTTCGCACAATCAACACATGCTGCAAATGGACATGGGGCCTGGTTCAAATCTTTCGACAATCGACATATTATACGGACATTTATTGATTAGTACGAACGACACAGTTATACCAATTAACGATAAAAAATCTAAACGAATAAAATTATAAAAAATTTACACAAGCAAGTACACAGTGTCAGGAGGCTACACAAAAAATGTCATAATTTTTTGAACTCATTTGCTATATTTTAAAATTCCTTCAAATTTCAGACTCTAACTAATTAACCTAACCTAACCTAATTATCACTAACCCTAACCCTAACTACAGGTGTGGGCGCGGGGTGGCAACGCGCCGGGGAGCAGGGGCGGGCGCGGGGTGGGCGCGCGTTGGGGCGCTGATGTGGCGGGGCCCGGCCGGTTAGGTCGTGAGGTGGCAGGGACGGGGCGCTGAGATGGCGGGGCCAGCTGCTAGCGTACGGCTGCCCCACGCCCGCTGCTGTGTGTTGGCACGACAGCGCTGGCACACGGTGGTCACACGCCAGCGTTGCCATTTATGCAAATACGCGTTTGGTCTAATCAAAACTACAAATACCGGTTGAAAACTGGCCGTATCGGCCAAAGATTCTGCTTCAGAGTGTACTCCTTTGCATTGCCCAAGGCTGAGACCATCGCCTAAACACATCCCATCGAAGCTTACAGCATCAAGAATGCAATCATCTCGTCCATAAAGGCATAAATGCAAAAAATATTTGAACAGACTCACTTCATCCGACATGAACGGGGCAACATCAGGTGCATAGGCAGCGAGCGAGCACGGCGGACGGTGAGCTCGCCGATGGCTCTGCTGAGTTTGGGTAGCGCCGCGAATGCCTTGCGTGATGCTGATTCTACTGCTGCATCATCCAAGCTCTGGACAAAATCGGATTTCCAGAGCTGATCGGATTGGAGGTGCATCGGTCCAGACCTGATGGAGTCGGTGTGGCTCGAGGTGATACATCGGGCAGCGAGGAGGCGAGACATTGGGGATGAAGACGGCTGTGGATCTGGATGGAGGAGATGGGCTGAGGGAAGCGCTTGTGAGTGGTGAGAACAGGAAGGGAGAGTAGAACCTAAAGAGGTGGAAAAGAGGAAGGGAGAGGATTACCTGGTTGGAGGGAACGACCTTGGTGTGACACACGGTGGAGTAGGCGACGGGATGCGTTAGAATATAGTGATCTCGCTGGACTACGGGCGGCAGCTAGGGATCCAACGGTGCCGGAAACGACTCACCATTGGAGTGGGATGCAGATCTGGTTAGATAAGGCAGTCCAAAAGGAGGATGTGGCTGGAGGCGATGGAAAGGAGCGGCGGCAAGATCAAGGACGAGGCAGCCGGAGCCAGTGGGGAAAAGTGAAGGTGACGGTGGGGGGTTGGGAGTTGCGCATGAGAGGGAAGGAGAGGGGGTTTGGCGGGGGTGTTGACGGTTTCAATGAAAAGAGATGGGAGACGGGAGTGATGGTAGACTGGGAATGCACGTGAGAAAGATCCTATGACTCACGGATGGATTCAACGACTCACGTCACATGAAGGAGGACGGATCACCACCACCGATTGTTTCTTTTAAGGGCATCTTCAATAGTTTATTTTACTTGTCTCTAAGAGATGCCACATAATTTTCTGATGACGTGGTGGAGAGTAAAAGAAGAGAGAGAATCAAATTGTTGTCTCTTGAAACGACCGTCGTGTAACACGAAACGAGGCAAAAGCGACGAATGGTTTCTCTGTTGGAGAGGCGTCGTCGTTTGCTCACGCATTTTTGTTCTTCTCGGTGGATCCAGCGCGCACGAGCCTTTCCTTCCCGCGCCCGCGAGACTTTTCCTTCCCCGTGCCTTCCCCGCGCCAAACAAGAACAAGAACTGAAGAAGCAACCGAGAAGCCGGCGCATGGTCGGAGCAGAGCGGTAGGGGCCGGTGGCGCCAGTACGCGGGCTAGGCCGTAGGCAAGGGTGCGGGCACCGATGGTGCCATGGGGAGCGTCGCCAGGAGCAAGCTCGGGCCAGGAAGAAGCACCAGAGAGAGAGAGAAGTGAGAAATAAGGAGTAGAGAGAAAAGCAAGGAGAAGAAGCCCCATGGGCAAGGCTCGGCCAAAGCCAAAAACTCCAAGAGAAAAAGAATGAAGAAAGAGGATTGAGGAAATGAAGCAAGGCAATAAGGAAGAAGAAATGGCTTGAGGAGAGAGAGTAGAATAGGATAAAGAAGGAAAGGAATGTGTGTCCACGGTTGTTTCGGCCAAAAAGGAGAAGAAAAATATAAATAATTTTATTATAAAATTACAGATAAAAAGAGAGAACACATTTAGTTCTATAGTTAGAATCATGCAAAGCTTAAATGCTTATGAGGCTTGGTGTTAAAATTATTGCTTGTTCATATATGTAAATGTAACCAAACAACACATGTAAGTCACAAAGATTGAAGTTAGTGTTGATCAGTATGGATATTTGATTCATGCAAAGCTTAAATGCTTATGAAGGTGTTAGAGACAACCTAAGAGACAAACTATTGGAGTGGTTGTCTTTAATATTGTCTCAAGATGACATGGAAGGTGTTAGAGACAACCTAAGAGACAAGCTATTGGAGATGCCCTTAGTAGTAGAGAAATCACTGTGACATGACATTTCTAGACATAGTTGTCAATAAATGCATTATGTGCATGTTAGTCAATTGATTTTTTTCTTAAAAGTATGTCAAATTCTAGTATTTGGTAAACATGTTGTGGATTTCACTCTCCCCCTCTCACTAATACCCTAGCCGACGCTTCTTCAGTAAAAAAAAAGCCTCACTGGCACCACCTTAGTGCCAATGGGACTCAATGGCAAGTAGTTGCCGCCATCGCTGCTACCTCTTAGTGCAACAAACACCAACTCCACTCACCTCCTTGGTTGCCATTGTTGCTACCTCTAATAACTCCAACCGCACCACCAGCTCCATCATCTATCTGCACTCTGCACAGCCCACCACCTTAGTTTGATCAACCCACAACCAACCGTGGTCTTACAATTTTGTCTAGTTGCACCGGTGATCACATTGTTGTAGTAGCATGAGTCTCATAGCAAATCTAAAATGAATCGAAATTATTTTTTCAAAAATACTATATTTATACAACTTCAACTTATTATAAAGTATAAACTAAACTGGAATTTGAATGTTCAAAAAGTTAGACCTTGTTGGAACGGGGAAATTTCCTGGTTATACGGGAATTATATTGTTTCATATGAAATTCCAAACAAGCCCTTAAATTGAAATATGTTTCTCATCTGTATTCAACGACAGTTTCATCTAAAACTACGACTTATCTCTTGATAAATTGAAAAAAAAAATTCACTCTGACTTGTATTAGACCGTTAAGTTACACGAATGGCTTGCAAGATCCACTGAAAATATTTGGCTTGCAGTACATAAACGTGCCAACTGTTGAGGAACCGTCGCATGGCGAGTCTAGTCCGAGCGATTACCTCGTAGACAAACTCAGAATAGTAAGAAAATGCAAGAACACAAGAATAGAATAGTAGATTGAACACAGAGATATGAGGGGACTTCTGGCTTCTCTTTATTGCTCTTTTGTAAACGGTAGTACAATAGTTGGGGTTACCCCTCCCTTACATAGGCTACTGGATGGATGAAGAGGCCATCGTGGGCCAGGACTACCAGCATGGGCCCGGTTTCTTAACACTCCCCCTTGGGCACTCATCCATCATTTTTATGTCTCGTCAAAACTCCATAAAAACACATTGGAAAAAATTTGGAGAAAGAGTACATGAAACACGTTCTGCTGTGCTGCATAAATTGCCTTGTTAAAAACCTTAGCCTAGAAACTTAAAAAAAACTCGACAAGTTAAAAAGAGTACAATCCACCTAATTTCATTTAATCTCCCGGATTTATTCTTTGGGTACTCGATCTTCGTGATCAAGCTTCAATAATGAGTTCGTGAAGATTCTCCCCTGAATTTTGCACTTCTCTAAGTCTCATCATTCCAATTCCACGTATGCATCTTTCAAAGCTATACGCTAGAAGTGAATTACTGAATAAATCTACAAGATTTTCACATGACTTAGTATGTAGTACTTTAATTTCGTTCATCTTTTGCAATTCATGAGTATAGAAGAACTTAAGGTTGATATGCTTTGTGAGACGACTCTTCACATAACCCATCTGCACTTGTGCAACACAAGTTGCATTATCTTCATATATAATAGTGGGGGTTTACGTGGTATTCAATCCACACTACTGCTGGATGTGATGAATCATCCGCCGAAGCCAAGTACATTCTCGTGAGGTCTCATACACTGCTATTATTTTTGAGTTGTTCATCAAAGTCGATACAAGACTCTGCTTAGACGATTTTCATGAAATTGCAGCTCCACCACATACGAAAACATACCATGTTTGCGACTTAGTTGTATGCGGGTCAAACAAGTACCCGGCATCTGCATATCCATTCATAGTTAGGTCTTGGTTCTTTCTGTAGAACAGACCAAGGTCTTTGCTTCCTTGGAGGTATCAAAAGATGTTCTTTATTCCCTGCCAATGCCTTTTGGTAAGCTCTGCATTATACCTTACTAATAGGTTCACGGCAAATGCAATATCTGGTTTAGTACAGTTTGGTAAATACATGAGTGCTCCTTTTGCGCTCAAGTATGGGAATTCCGGTTCAAGGACTTTCTCCCCCTCTTCTTTAAGTTTGTACGGATCCCTGTCATGCTATAAAGATCTCCCGACCATTGGTACTTTCGAAGGGTATGCCTTTTCAAAACCGAACTTTTCTAATACTTTTTGAGTGTAGGTTGATTGATGTACTAAAATCCCATCAGGGGTATGCTTAAGCTACAAGCCTAGGCAATATTTAGTTTTACCCTAATCTTTCATTTCGAACTTTAACTCCAGATAAGAGCTTGCTTTCGTAATATCTTTTAGGGTCCCGATGATAGTAAAATCATGAAAATCATCTATATATACTGAGATTATACAAAATCCATGCTGGGATCGTCGTATAAATACACAGAGACAATCTTCATTGTTCGTATAGCCTTTCTTGCAGAGAAAGTCGCTTAAGCGATTATACCATATTCTACTTGATTGCTTCAGTCCATATAGTGACTTTCTGAGTTGCATACTGTACAGATTTCTATTTGCTCTGTCTTGGTTTGGGACAGGGATACATCCAGGTATCTTCATATAAATGTCTGAATCCAATTTTTCATAAAGGTATGCAGTTACCACATCCATCAATTTTATTTCTAAATTCAAGTTAGCCATCATTGAGATTAAATATATGAAGGGTGGTTCGCCCATAACCAGGGAATAGGTTTCTTTATAATCATCTCCTGAACGTTGAGTGGAACCTTGGCAACGAGCTTTGCTTATTTTTATTTCTCTTTCGAATAAATACATACTTATACCCTACGGGGTGCACATAGGGAGGCGTGCGACTTACAGGCCCAAACATCTCTCTTTTATTCAGAGAGAATAATTCAGTTTCTATTGCCCTCTTCCAATCTTCACAATCTAATCTTTTCTTACATTCAATTAGCGATATAGGCTCTGGATCAAAATCGATGATTGTGGCAATTTTCTTTGAAAAATAAATATCGACATTGGCTGTTGTCTTATTCATAGATTCCCTCATGGTCACATAATTTATAGCTATTTCTTCATAGGGTGATTCTTATAATGCTTCTACTCGTTCACCACTACCTCCAATTGCGGGGGCAAGTCTCTTTAGTTTTTCAGCTCTGATGTGTGCGCACACATTCATGCTGATGTCTCCCTCCGTGGGAATATTCAAATCTGGTATGCCTTTCTAAAGGTTCCATACTAGTGTCAGGTCTCAACTGGCTCCCCTTCTAGTTCTGGGGAATTTCGGTGATCGGCTGTGTCAAGGCCTTCTTATCCTTTTTCACCAGGCGTTTCCGGTTACTTCGGATTCGAGGGGCCAGAGTTCTCGTCCTTTCTGAGGTCTTAGGACAGGATTAGGGATACCTTCATCGGTATTTCAACCCTGTCCGATGCATTGCATGCAGGCACATGCGGTTTGGTCACGCTCTTCAAATCACTAAAGTGGCCAAGTAGTTGATTCACTAATGCTTGCAAATCAATTATCTTCTGGACGACAATTGTCTTCTAAACTCCAATTATCTTCTGGACTTCTCTATTTGCTTCACTAGTACATGGGTCATGTGCATGGATTTCAATTATCTTCTAGACTTAAATTATCTTCTGAACTACTCTATTTCCCGATATTTTTCATCAAGGGGTTGATTTCCTCCCCCTTATGACGGGAAACAATCATCATCAAATATGCTATCAATGAAGCGGGCTGCATGCATATCTCTAGTCATGGGGTCCAAATACCTGATTATGGATGTTGTCACGTAACCAACGTGTATCCTAGACTTTTGGAGAGGACCCATTGTAGTTCGTTGTGATGGTGATATAGGTATATAAACCTTGCAACCAAATCTTCAAAGCTGAGAAATTTTTGGTGCTGACCCTTGCGCTAGTTACATAGGTGAATGGATGTTATATGCCGACGGTCTAAAATTGATGAGAGTTACTGCGAGTAAGACTGCGTGTCCCGAACATATAGTTGGTAAATTACAATTCTGCAAAAGCGATCGGGTAATAAATTTAATTTTTTGAATTAATGCCTTTGCTACACCATTCTGGGTGTGGACATGCGGTACGAAATGCTCAACGGTAATTCCCATTGCCATACAATAATCATCAAATGTCTTCGAAGTAAATTCTCCAGCGTTGTCCATTTTGGTGGACTTCTGATGGACCCGAAGGTCCGATTGTTGGCCCGATCTTTCGATCAGAATGATAAGTTTGGTAGGCGTCGCTCAACTCTCACGATCCTGGCTACGAACACGCAAGGCTCGAAACCACGCAATCGCTGAACTGCTCGATAAGTCGTAATCAACCGTGCACGAATACCCGGATGACCTGACCACGAAGGTCGATTCCTGCATACACCGAAGAAGCACGCAAGAACAAGATAAATAAGCAATCTGAAATTGCGAATATGAATAAAATATTTGATAAATTGGGATTCCGAAGCGGTATTATGGTTGGTCTAGTCGACACAAGCCAATACACGAAGTTGCATAGAAGCTAACTTTTAACTAAACAAAATCCAAGAAAACTGGAGGGGGTGCGGCCTCCTTAAATAGGGAACGAGGAGCCACAAATCTAAAGGAACTAGCGGGGTGGGACTAATCTCGTGGCTTACTGTTCACGTGAACAGTAACTGCCCCTCTAGGTGGGCCATCGGCATATGGGCCAAGTTGAGTTCGATTACAAAGCCCAGATTGGTCCAAACAGGTGATATGACGCCTTCTTTAGATGATTGTGATCAGTCCAGAAGGAATTTGAAGGTGAGGCCGGATCCGTTGGAAAAAAGATGAAATAAGCTTTGAATCACGTACTCGTGGACCTCCAACGGACTCTGTATGTGAAAGTTATGCCCGTTTGAAGTTGGTGTTGTCGGTGATTCGAATCGGTCGACCAAAGCGTATCGGCTTGGCACATGCAGTAGCACCATAGCTTGTAGACATAGTACCATGGCATGTAGACGTAGCACCATGGCATGTAGACGTAGCTCGATCCAATTGGGTAATATGGTCTTACATTAGCCGAAAGTCCTATTGGCGAAGATGTTGGTGAAGTAGAGGATGCAGTACAGCAGGTCGAAGCAGTGGTTGCATCCTTAGGTTTGATGTCCTCATCAACTTCACATGATGATCAGATAAATTATTTTTAATTTTAATTATTTGTAATATTAGCTTTGCAAAAGCGTGGTTTCTCGTAGACAATAAACATGCATACGATCATTTCGAGGAAGCATCAATGAGCAACATAAAATACCTAAATGGCCCTGATAGGGGCTGTATAGGACCGCAAATGTCTCCCTAGATATGGTTCAGGAATGCAGGGACTTCATCCTTCATTTTCACAGCAAAAGGTCTAGTAATTAATTTTCTGATGGCACATGCGGGTCACACTAAATATTCCTAATTTGGGAAATTCTTTATATTGATATTATGTCCATGAGAATTGTTAATTATCATCCTAAGACCGGGTGGCCTAATCTATCATGCCAGAAACAGAAAAGTTCAGAACTTCTAAATGTAGTTTTTAGGACAGTATAGGCTGCAGATGCCTAAATGTTAGTGTAGTATGGCCCAAATTCATATGAAGGAAGTCGTTCTAATACCCTTTTTCTATTTTCTTTATGCTTTGTAGTGAACAAGTATTCTTTACTATACTCTTCTTCGGTCTCTATATGGAGACCGTTAGCACAAATATCTTTAAAGCTTAAAAGAGTTTTAGTCGATTCTGAGTACAACAAGACTACTTCAATGACCAATGTTATTCCCATTGGGAGTATGATTGTGGCTCTTCCTGAGCCTATTATACAAGTATCACTGCCTGCAATTATCATAAGACTACCAGCATTCTTGTTGATCAGCTAAAAAAACTTCGTCTCTCAAGATGGTATTCGTTGTGCCGCTATCTGCTAAGCACACTTCCTCCATAGGGCGCTACACGCGTTCTGATACTTCAAATATTAGAACATAACTTATTATTATAAATACAGGAAAATAAGACTTGCATGACTCATAATAAGAATTTAATGATTTGCTCTCCTAGAGCTTACAACCGTTATTCAAAGAATAAATCAATTCAATGTTCCATCACAATCACAAACTCCAAGTGACTGTAAAAAGATCTAAGTGCAATACATGCACTAGATCGAATCAGCGAAGTATACAAAAACTTCTGCCTGAATTTGCTCCATGGCGATCTTCTCCTCTTGGGCAACTACGACTGCGGGTGATGTGATGTCCAAAAGAGCGGTGTTGGGGGCTGCTACTGGGCTGTCCACATCCATGAGTGCAACTAATGGATGTGGATCCTACGTACCTGCAATGGCGAGGTGTGCCTCATGCTGTCTTTTGCCATTGTTCTTAGACTGGAAAGCATCAATAACATGCGGCCCACGATCTTACCCTTCTTGCCCCTTTCCTTTGCGAGAGGCTTCCTCCCCTTGTAGCTACTAGCACTGGCTTCATGGCCAATATTGCTACTAGACAGCTGTGAGATGTAGTTCTTCCTTAGAACATCATCTTAAGCTTCGGCAACTTGCATAATATCAATCAATGTGGCATACTTCTTGTAGCCATCTTGACGATAGTTACGTGCGGATTGCATCGCATTCGGGTGAAAGGCAGAGAGAGTCTTCTCAATCATCTACTCATCTGTGGTTACCTTACCACAGAATTGAAGACTGATACGAATTTTGACCATGCTAGGTCAGTTCTTCGAGCACCTCGTTCGTCGTGCTAGTCATCTTCAAATTTATGCAAATAACTCATAAGATTAATGCTGATAATTTGTGTAAAATGGTTGTAAAATTCTCATAATACTATTCGAACTACCGGTTCATGACCCCATATTTTTCTATGTATTTTTCATGATTTACTGCTATTTTAAGTGATTAAAAGCTATATAAACAATCACAGACAATCAAAATAGTAAATACAATAAATAAATTACATAGAAATAATAAGAAGAAAAATTAAACTTGCTTTAGATGCAAAAATTGATTCAAAATTTGAATTCTCAAGGCCCTTTTCTGCTGGAACATGAATTTTTGGCGAGTTCTGCTATTTCTAGGGGTTAAACTGCTAAATTTTAATTTTGAGAAATTTTTTGTGTAGTTTTCGGAGAGTCCGAGGGCCTTCTTGCAAAAATTCCTTATTTACATGAGGATCCCCAAAATTTTTAGAATCCCGAAGGACCTTTTTGCAAAATCTCCTTTTTGGTTTTCTTCTTCTTTTTTTCTTTTCGAAAACGTTCAGCAGTCGAAAGTTTCTTTCAAAAAACGTTAGGATCGGCCAAAAGTTTCTTTCTGATTTTTTCTTTCTTCGGTTGTGGCTGGGCCGACCCATTCGGCCTGCTAGGCTGGGCAGAAAAGGGGTAAGGGGGTTTCTAGGGTTCCCCTTTGCCTTGCTCACAAAAGGGCAGCAGCAGCGCGAAATGCGTGCGGTGTGGAGAACTCGCACATGGTCGGCGTTGAGCATGCACGGATGCGCGGCGGTTGGATGCGGCGCTCTTCGTGCGGAGCCACAGCGGCGCACTTCGTGCAGACCCACAGTGGTGCGGCGGCGCCTATGCGAGACGGCGACCGGGGAGGCGTGTTGCGGCAACGCCGCCCGTGCGGACACGACGCTCATGCGGCCGGTGCGAGGCGGTCGGTGTGGTGTAGTGAACGCAGGTTCAACACTGGTGGAGCAGAGGCGCAGCACGAGCGGTTTCGTGCGGCGCGATGGTGCGCGATGGCGGTACGTCGGCTCAGCGACACTCGTGGGTGTGCGGTCGGCGAGAGCTAGTGGCGCGGTGGCGCTTCAAGCGCGGGCAGCCGGTGTACGCGGGAGTGGCGGATAGTGCGCTTGCAGTCGCATACGTTCGTCGTGATGGCTCGACCGGGGATGCCGGCAGCGCGCGTGGTGCGCCTGTGCGAAGGCGGGGCCGGCGATGGCGTGCAAGGCCATGGTGGTGCACGGCGCGATGCACTCGTGTGGCGCCGGTGGCACCCCTTTCCTTCTTCCTTTTTTTCCTGTGATGCTTTGGGCGACCGACGGCGCGCGCGGCACTGTTCGGGTGTGCCAGGAGCCGGCGGCTATGCGGCCCGACGGCCATGTGGGGCCCTCACTGGAGGCGGGTGGCTACACGCCGAGCGGTGGCACGGCTCTAGGTCGGCGCAACATCCCGGCGACGCGTGGCCGTGCAGGGCTGACGAGCGGGTGGTGTGGCCGTGTGACGGACCGGCGGCGGCACGGACGTACGGGGCTGCGTCATTGTTTTTTTTTCTCTGTTCATTATTCATGCAATGAGATGTTCAATCTAATGCGCAATCGTCATATATTCTTTTCTGCAACCACCGATTGGCTTGGCCGGTGACTTCAAGTCGGCTCGCGGTAGGTTAGAACATATTTACAATTTCCAATCTACGGTACAATCGACATCCACTTTTTCATGCAATCTACCGATCGGTATTGTGCTGGCGACTTCAAGTCGGCTCGCGGTATATTAGAGTGGATTTGTACCATAAATACAATCTAGAAAGCCAAATTTGCAGAATTGAAAGCAATCTATAAAAATGATTCGATCTACGAGCGTCGTGCTACAACGGTTACCTTTCGATCCGAGGAGAGTCGATCGTGCTGATAACGTGTTGAGGAACCGTCGTTGGCGAGTTCAGTCCGAGCGATTATCTCGTAGACAAACTCAGAATCGTAAGAACAATGCAATAACACAAGAACAATATAGTAGATTGAACACAGAGATATTAGGGGACTTCTGACTTCTCTTTATTGCTCTTCTGTAAACGGTAGTACAATGATTGAAGTCCTCCTTTATATAGGCTACTGGATGGATGAGGAGTCTATCATAGGCTAGGACTGCCGGCCTGGGCTCGGTTGCTTAACACCAACCATGCAGAATGCAACAGCAAACTAATACTCCTACCTTGTATGTATTCCGATGCAACCTTCTTAACACAAACATGCTTATTTTTGCTTCTGAAGAGCGAAGACCAGTCCAAAGAGTGGAGCATTTGGGAGGTTGGGCAGTTAACTTTTGAGTTCAGGGAGGTACGCATAACCGAACTCAAATACGAGGATGGAAAACAATAACACATTACATTATCCAAAAGCCGAAATATAGCAAGCAGAACGCGCTACTACGAAAGGCACGCCGCCTACCAACTTCTCGCCGTTTTCAAATCGCAAGAAGCGGCTGTGAAGTTCCCTCCATTTTCGTACTAGCTCCCTCCATTTTCGTACTAGTTCCCTCAATTTTCGTAGAAAGACTTACGACTGGGTACTAGTCGTAGAAGGACTTACGACCAGAGGTGATCGTAGAAGAACTTACGATCATGAGGTAGTCGTAGGAGAACTTACGATCATGGGGTGATCGTAGAAGAACTTACGACCACCTGGTTGGCTTCTCCCTTATAGTTACAGGGGGCATACCTAAGAATCGTATGACGTCATATTTACCCATAATAAGAATTATAGATAAATGATAAAATAAGGATTATTAGATCTTCGTCACCTCCATTGGCTCAGCGCTACTGGAAAAGGTCGGTGGACACGTCCTCATGAACTTTGAGATGTTGGCCCTTGGAGGAGGTGGAACGTAAGCTTGAGGTTGAGCTACCGCTGCTACTTGCAGGGTCTGCGTGTTGTTGATCGACTGGGCAAGCAGGTTGATCAACTGAGCTTGGTTGGTCATCATCTGGTTCCAGTCGGGTCCTTCAGCTGGAGGGGGTGGTCGCGGTGGAATTGGATTCCCTTGATCAACCATATTTTCTCTGTCCTGACTGCTGGTGCTGCCACTGCCGTTGCGAGTAGTCACCATCTGCTAGATCTCTAAAGACTTAGGAGAGAGAAGAGAAACTAAGGGAGATAAATCGAAACAAATAACCCAAACAAAACAACCAACTCAAAAGCTTTTTCAAATAACTTTAATAGTTTAACCAACGTCCTACTCGATACTCACGGTCTTTAGTGCTTCTTGCATGATAGGGTTCTCTCGACAGCTTCGGTGTTGCGGTCTTGGACACTAAGGTTATAGAAATTTTCAAGAAAAGAGGATCCATTTAATATTGTAAAATGGTGAAGAGAGAGATAGGCGAGAAAGAATTGCTAAGAGAAGCTAAGGCTAGATAGATGACCCAGATGAGAGGAGAACAATTTACTTTTCTTGTTATATAAAATAAGTTTTGAAGTTTTAGACTAACGGCCATTCTAACTAGGTTACAACTTACAGTCGAGATGGCTCTGATACCACTTCTTGTCGCAATCCCGAGAGCGAAGGATCTCAGGTCCGCTCTGTATTCCACACTAGTCCCAGATCAGTAGCTAGTGTACAGTCAAACAAGAAATGATAACACAATCATACAACGTCTTTCATTTAAATAATTAGAGTTGATACAAAAGGGGCATAAAGCCAACAAGCAGATTACAGTAGAAGCAAAAAACAGCAAGGTAGACCACACGATTCGCCACAAGCAACCGTCTGGAGGGCGTAGCCTAGTCGTCTAAGGTCTCTGACTCCTCGTAGCATTCCTCTCCTGCTCAATAATTAAATTAAGCAAGAGTGAGTACAACAACCGTGCTCACAAGTCACACCCGTCAAGTAACAGATTATAATGCATGCAAGGATATTTCAACAGAAGGCTTATAGAGTTGATTAGCATAAAGACATGTTTCTTTCCAAATACTTGTACTAAGTTCCACAGCGGTTATTCTGTACTAAAATTCATTTTCTAAAACTTAAGTTTTATAGTCAGATAACATTCATCAACAAGTGGTGAAGAATATCCTCCTATCATAAGGCTACCCGCCCAAAATCCATTTGGATAGAGATCCAAAACCATTTAATAAAGTCTTTTAAAAACAAAACCAGAAATCTAACTTGGAGTGACTTTTTAGCATGTCCATAACCGTGAATACGGCTATTCGAATAGTTCTTAACACTCTGCAGAGGTTGTACAATTTTACCCACACGACACGACCTCTCTAGTTTGTTTGGCATCTGTCGATACCACCTCTCACTACCTTAGGTGAGCAGTCTAGAACTCATGACAAGGCCTTTACAAAGCGTCATTCCACCGCAGTCCCTCCTCGCTAAGGTTTCACCCCCTTTGAATAGAAACTCGCAGGGTTTAGGCCCCCTCTTGCGCCAAGTGAGAATATATAAAAGTAGGTCGTACCAACACCCACACAACCGGATGGAACGACCACGGTGAAATATTGCAAATTAGTTAGCCATGTCCTGCCCATTCAGGACATGTGGTAGTACGATGTGGCATAGCAAAGGAACGCTCGAAGACCAGTTCTTAACTGACTTGGGCGACTACCAAAAGAACCCTGGGTCTCGACCATAGAAATAAATCGATCCCGTGTATGAACATGCACCCAGCCAAACATCCATTTTGCTCAAGTTCAAACCACTTTTTATTTTGTTTACCACATTAAAATATTTTGTAAAACTCCATGGTACAGACTATACCATAGCAGCAATTTAAATCATAGCTGAGCTTTTGACTAACTTCTCTAAATTAACTTCATACTAATATACCAACTAGTTTTTACTAGGGTATCAAGGGTGGTCCAAACGACATTCAAGTTTGAGTATACAAAGGAATTATGAATAATTATCAAGTTAAAACAGAGATTTAAAGTACTTGAATTGAAATACGTATGTAGTAATAATTTAAAATGGAATTTAAATAATTTGAAGTATTGGAATTCAATATGATCAAATGTATGACTTGCCTTGTTTGAATGCCTGAGGATCTACTTCTTTGAGATACTCGGGTTCTCCGGAGTAGTCAAAATCTACACGTGAGAATGCAACCAACTCAAATAAAGTCCAAATAACGTCCAAATGAACTCCAGAAATTACCAAACTAGAACCCACAGAAAGGTACAAACCTTAGAAGAAGATAGAAATTTGAACCACTCGAGTCGGAGCTTGAGCGAGGGAGATCGAGCCCTCGGAAGGAGGTCAAAAGAAGGCTTCGACTACAAGGTCTAAAGAAGGATACAACTACTCGACGTGGTCGTAGGAAGGATACGACTACTCAAAATGGTCGTAGAAAAGGATACAACTACACGACGTGGTCGTAGAAAAGGATACAACCTTTCAAAGTGGTCATAGGAAAGGTAGTCTAAACCAAGAGGGGTCTAAACTCAGAGGGAACAGAGCACGGAAACTCACCAGAGCGAGAGAGAGGTTGGAGGGGAGATCGGAGGCGAGGGAGAATGGAGGTGGCGAGATGCGGCTTGTGGCGGTGCTTCGGAGGTGAGGAGGTGTGCACTGTGAAGAGCATGGTGAGGCGACGCCGAAGGTAGAGGTGTCAACAGCAGAGGACCTTCAACGACGGCGCACTCCCTGGCGGCGCGAGCTTCGACCGAAGCACTTGGAGCTTGAAAACTCGGCAAACGAAGGAGAGTGAGGGAGAAAGAGAAAATTGAGGGAAAACAAAAGGAGTAAAAGAGGGCAAAAGGGCTCCCTGGTACGTTATTTAGAGCGGAAGGATGGGGACGGGGCAACAGGATGGAGTGGCGAGATTTGCAGCAACACGGCAGAGGCGCACGAGCGGAGCTCTGGCCTGCGCAGAGCGACGGGATGGGCGAAGGTGAGTCGAGGTGACAGGACGGAGTAGAGGCATGGTGCAGAGCGACGGGACAAACACATTTAATGCGCGTGACGGGAGCAGGTGAGTCGACGCTAAACGCGACGCATGACATTGACCTGAGCGAAGGTGGAAGATAACCAGGGCGAGGCTGATTAAAACAGAGAGGCTGATCGTAACCACAAGAGTGATCGTAACTGCAAGGTTGTCGTGACCAAAAAGGTGATCGTAACCACAAAAGTGGTCGTAAGAGGTCCTGGAGGAGAAGGCCGAGGGAAGAACGGAGCGAACAGAGAAAGGAAATTTTAAACACCAGAGAACTCCAGTAAACTCCAAACCAAAATTTTGAATTAGTTGAAGTTAGATTTAGTCATTTAAATTATTTTTAATTTTCAAAATCTCAAATTTAACTTTAGAACTTCAACAAAACCAAACCGTTATTTTTATTTTAAATTTAAAAAAAAAACTCAGAAAAACAGGTGTTACATGAATTTTCCTCGGCACCTCAGGGAGTCCCTTTGCCGTTTTGGAGGCCGTTCGGCGCCCCAGGAAAAGCTCATATCAGCCGTTGGGCACTACGGAACGGCCACAGCTTTCTTATAAAACCTTTCTTTCTTTCTTTCTTTCTTTAACACACCAGTTGTGACAAAGCAAATTACTGATCCGATATTACGAATATAGAGAGCGCTACAGATTTCCATTGTTTCAGCTCAACAGCATTGACCATTATTTGTACGCCCAACTTAAACCAATGCGATCGTTCACGCAAAGAAGATAAGACTTAATTCAGCAAACGCAGGAGAATACAACTGCGAGCTGAACATGGCACTGTAACTCTCACTACATCATGCTACTTTACAGCTCTCACAGGTTAGCAAGACCAATAACATCAAGCACGTTGTTTCTTCGCACCAGGCAAATCGTCATCATAATGTCCGCCGTCCTCTGTTCCATCTTTCTCACCCTTCTTTCTAGCCAGGATCTTGTTTATTTTGTGCAGATCATTCGTGAGCTTCTGGTCCTTGTTCTGCTTCCTGGTCTTCCTACCATCCTGCATCTTCACCCCAAACTGGAATGCAGCCTTTGGCATGGCTTCTTTCTGCTCGTTGTATTTGGCCCACTCCTCTTCCGTCTCAAAGTCCCACCTATGAAGACGGCCCTTCGCCTGCTCACAAATCATACATCAGAATGGAGTACGGACAAACAGTGCAAAAGCATCAAATAAGAATTGTCTATTGGCAGAAATGATTCAACAAAAGATGAAAAGCTACGTGAACATGGGCTCCATTTATCGGCTCAAAAGCTACATTTGCAGCAGGATGCAGTGGCTGCTAACATACAAAAGTTAAACATCCAGAAATAACACTATCAGGATAGCAATTTTGGATCATGTTTAACGTCACAAGGAATAGTACATAAAAAATAAGAATATCACAAGAGCTACTAAAAAAACTACGTCCTAGAATATTCAAATCTAGAAGGAACACAACAGATGCAGCAATCAGTTAAGTAGAAAGTTGCAACTTAAAAGTAACCAAGGTTCTATAATCCAATATATTTTAACTTAATGTTCATCCATTGCGATTTTCCAGGAAACCATGTTTCAAACATAGGCTTGTAACTGCAAGGGAGCTTTTGTGCATATGAATATATGATATTTAGAAACAATTTCACTTACCCGTCCACCCATATCCATCTTCGACAAATCATCTTCATCGTCACTCCCTGCAATCTCATGATTGTACACCTGATAACCAGGATAACACTCAGAATAACTATCTGAAATAAAATTTGGATCTTTCTCTCGTGTATCTTTTTCCCTCAGCTGCTTAAGCCTTTGATCGTCGCGTTTGAATACAGAACCTAGACCCCGATCCTTATCTGCTTGAGTCATGAACCCTGGATCCTGGGATATACTTGGGTCAGCTAATACATCATATTCCTGGGTACTTTGTTGCAAGTATTGTTCTGGATAGGTCAACTGCTGTTCTGCATACTGATAGCCTGACCAGTCGCCATGATATCCAGCAGCTACTATTTGGGCTTGAAGAGCATCATACCCATCCTAACATCAGAAGAGAAATTAACTATTAGGACATTAAACAGGTTATTACAGGCTACAGCTACTTTTTGTAGCGGGTTATGAATGTGGATAGATAATAAATATTTAGTTAGCATCTTAACATTCAATATACATCATTCAAATTTTACAGGTGTTCACTGGAACTGAATATACTGAACATTAATAGGCTTACCGATTGTTGCCAAGCTTGAGCAGGTTCAGATGGTTGGACAGGGCCATACACAGGTTCAGTGAAATTAGATTGCTTCTGATGATTATGTGGGGATTCATCCATATCCTCAGAGACAGGGCTCTGGCTCATTTCCTTGTTAGGAACAGTATAATCAACACCATCTCCAACGAAAATGTCATCGTCGTCTGCTCTAGCAATAGGGACAGACTGTTTCTCATTCCCATTGAAATTATTCTTTCGAGGGGGTGGGGGTGGTGGCGGCATATCCTTTTCTAATTGATGTTTCAGAGCAGAACCATTAGTTTGGGCAGGTCTCACCGCCTCATCATAGTTATCACTTGCCAAATTGGTCTTCCCTGCAATATAGTAAACAGAACAAGAAAACATATCTAAATTCACCAAGCAAAGCTAGTGCAGACACGGATATTACAAGTACTTCAAGCCAATTGATTAACTTGCGCTGGCTGTAATAATAAGACAAGTATAAAAGATATGACCACCACCAATTCACTATTATCACTAATAGAACTTGCTATCCCTGAATCAGAATTGAACAAAGCCAATAGCAGTACACACAACACAAGCGCCTGAAGTTAATTCTTGAAAGAAGACTAGAAAAACAATTGAAACAAAATTCAACCATCCAGGCAAAAGTTGGTTACTTTTCCATATCTCTAGGGCTATCAAACACTCTTAGTGTCTTAGTTCTTCCAAAGAAATCACTTCAGCATATTTTCACATGTCCCAACCAAGAAGGTTTTCCTGTTCTCAGTTTCTCACTCAACAACTTATACTATGCTACAACATCCATTTTCATTTTCATTTTCGAGTAGCATACCTTTTGTATCCCTCTCTTTTTTCTTTTTCTTCAAAACCTTTCCTGATGATCCAAGTCGAAGGTATGACATGATTTTAGCAATCCTGTCAAGCACAGAACCATCCACACTGACAGTAACCATCTCCTGCAGAAGCAAGAAGAATGTTGAAAAAGACAAGGAAAAATTATAAGAAACTTCAACATCGTATATGTCATATTGTCATAACTCATAATACCTCTGGAATAGGGCAATCAGCTTTGCTCCTGTGAAGAGTTGTCGGAATATCATTGGTAAGTCCATCCTCCTGGTTGGATTAAATGAAATTTATTACTCCACCCACTAAAATCAATAGTTCAGACCAAAACAGGAAATGATGAAACAAAGGAGTAAGGACTGAATGCAAATAAACTTGACAATATTGGACATGTCATGAGAATAGGCTATGCAAACACCTCTACACTTTGAATGCAAATAACAAAACTTGACCACTGGACATGTAATGACTCATGAGAATAGGCTATGCGAACACCTCTATTCTTATTATCTGAAAATCTTTGGGAAGGATAAATCTAGCAAACGAAAACATCATGCACCCAAACAAGAGCTACTGATGATTTCTGACTTGTGAGTTGTGATTGCCCTAATGAAACATGGAATCATGGATATAGAGAAGGTACTGTATATAGCATTAGCAATCCTTGAGGCCATGATGCATTGCAATCACAATTTAAATTGGCATTAAATGTATAATAGTAAATTAATAGTATACTTGCATATAAAGGAAACTTATAAAATTGGAAGGATTTGACTTTGTTAGTGTTGTAATGAGACTTGTATGCATTCCCATGGGCCAAGAGGCCAATATATAACATGTACAGGGTTTACACTTATGCAAAGAACACCCTACACTATGTACATATCTAACAACCCCCCCCCCCTCAAACTCATGGTGGATCAACAACACTAAGTTTGAAAAAGTAGAATCTATGTTGAACTCTAGTCTGTGCCTTGGTGAAGAAATCTGCTAACTGAAACTCCGAAAACACATACTGAATATCAATAACTTGGTCTTGCACCTGCGATCGCATGTGCGAGGCATCCACTCTAATGTACTTGGTGAGATCATGTTTCACAGGATCTCGAGCAATGCTGATCGCATCAATACTATCTGATAAGATAGGAGTCCGTGCAGAAGCAGAAACACCGAAATCCTCAAGTAGCCACCGAAGCCAGGTGATCTCAGCTGTCAACAGCGCCATGACTTTCAACTCAGTCTCAGCGCTCAATGGGAAACTGCAATCTGTTTCTTGGTCTTCCAGGCAATCAAAGAGTAACCAACAAAAACACAATAGGTAGAAAAAGACCGGCGATCAGAATAATCACTAGCCCAGGTCGCATCAGAGTATACCTGAAGCAGCAGAAGAACTAGAGCGTGGAAAGAAGAGGCGACGAGTGATGGTCCCGCGAAGATATCGCAGAACACGAAGAAGATGTGTAGTGAAGCTGAGTGGGAGCAGAGACGAATTGACTCAGGATGTGAACTGGGTGAGAGATATCAGGGCGAGTGATCCCAAGGTAGACAAGGCTCCCGACAAGATGGCGTTGGCGAGTGGGATCCTCAAGAGACTCACCATCAGTCGGCCAAAGGTGAACACCAAGCTCCATCGGAGTATCCACCACACACTGATCAATGAGACAAGCACGAGTAAGGATATCCTGAATGTACTTCTCCTGGGAGAGATAGTAGCCTGCAGGCATAGAAGTGATCTCAATCCCAAAGAAGTAACAAAGAGGACCCAAATCAGACATCAAGAACTGCTCATTGAGACGCTCCTTCACAAAAGCAATGTACCAAGAGTCATCTCTAGTAATGATCATATCATCCACATAGAGAAGGAGGAGCGTCCGACCCCGAGGAGAGGTGTGAACAAAGAGGGAAGGGTCGTGATCACTGTCGAAGAAACCAGCAGCAGTGACAACTGAGGAGAAGCGGTCAACCCAAGCGTGAAGAGCTTGTTTGCGCCCATAGAGAGCGACGAAGGCGACAAATCATATCATCAAGAACAGAATACCCAAAGGGCAGCTGCATGTAGACCTCCTCACGCAGCTCGCCATTGAGAAAGGCATTCTTAACATCCAACTGAGAGATGGGCAACTATCGAACAGAGGCCACAACAAGGAGTGTGTGAATAGTGGTCATGTGAGCAACAAGAGCGAAGGTCTCATCGAAGTCACGACCATGCTCCTGCTGAAAACCACACGCCACAAGACGAGCTTTGTAGCGTTCAAGGGAACCATCCGAGCAGGTCTTAATCTTGTACACCCACTTGTACGTGATGGGAGTGACATGCAGGTAGGGGCACAAGATCCCAAGTGCTAGTACGCTCCAAAACAGCAATCTCCTCAGACATCGCGAGCTGCCACTCGGGGTGGCAAGCGACCTCACCAGAGGTCGTAGGCTCGAAGAGAGCGGCGGTGCAAAGTCGAAGGCGCTCGTGGCCTAACAGTGTGATGATCACGAAGATCGTATCTGGGAGAAGGCGAAGCTGGACCCAACAAGGACGGAGAAGAAAATCTACAAACAGGACCAAGCAAAGACAGAGGCTCAACAGAGGAAGGAGTAAGCCAAGGGCGGTGAGAGTAGTGTAGAGGAAAAAGTGGAACCTCAACAAAAGAGCAGGAAGAAAACTCCGACGGAGGTGGAATAGGTGCAGCCAAAGGAGAGGAAGGCGAAGAAGGTGGAGAAAACAAGACAGTAGGGGAAAGCGGAGAGTCAGGAAAAGTGAGAAAGGAGATCGACTCAACAGGAGAATCTGACCTAACTGTGGGGGAACGAGGGTAGTAAGGTCGGGACTTGTCAAAAGTGACATCCCGAGAGATCCTCATCCAGCGAGCAACAGGGTCGTAGCAACGATAACCCTTATGCTCAAGACTGTAGTCAAGGAAAACACGCTCAACTGATTGAGCAGTCAGCTTGGTGTGCTCACGAGGTGGAAGAACGAAACAGACATAGCCGAAACTACGAAGGTGACTGTACTTTGGGGCTCGACCATGGAGACGCTCGACAGAAGTAGAACCCTGAAGAGCAGTGGAAGGCTGCAAGTTGATGAGAAAATAGCAGTGAAAACAGCCTCAGCCCAGAAGTAAGGGGGATAGAAGAGGCAAGCATGAGAGCACGAGTGGTCTCCAACAGGTGACGATGCTTATGCTCAGATACACCGTTCTGAGCATGAGCACCAGGACACGAGTACTGGGGAAGAGTACCCTGCTCAGCGAGAAAGCAACGCAAAACAATAGATAGATACTCACCAGCAGAGTCGACACGAAACACACGAATGGTGGAATCAAACTGAGTGCAAACTATGGTGGCGAACATCTGGTAAATAGAGAGAACCTGACTGCGAGAGAACATGAAGTAGATCCAAGTATGACGAGAATAATCATCAATAAAGATCACATAGTATCGATGACCCCCTTTCGAAACGAAGGGGGTCGGACCCCAAACATCAGAGTGAACAAGATCAAAAGGACGAGTAGAAATAGAATCACTTGAGGAATATGGGAGCTGCAACTGCTTGTCAAGCTTGCAACCCATACAATGTAACGAGGTGTCCCCAGAAACAGACCCAAGAACACCACGACCGACTAAAGACGAGAGACACGAGCCACAGAGATGACCGAGACGATGGTGCCACTGAGCGAAGGAGGTAGTGGACGCTGCAAGGCCAGAGGTAGTGGTAGTGGCTGACTGGCTGGTGGAGACAGCGAAAGGAAGATGAAGCCAGTCGAGCTCCCAAAGACGTTGCAAATCACAGCGCCGAGGGCCAGTACCAAGTAGAGTCCCGTGTGGCGGTCCTGAACACAACAAGAGTCAGACTCAAGAATAACACGACAGTCGTGATCAGTGATCTGACCAGACGACATAAGTTGCATAGTAAGCTGAGGAACATGAGACTGTAGGAACATGAAAAGAAGAAGTGGAAAGGGTGCCACTGCCTGCAACAGGAAGAGAGGTACCATCTGCAGTCCAAACAGTGGAAGGAAAAACTGTTGAACGAACGGAGGTGATGTGGGTAGAATCTGATGTCATGTGAAAAAAGCATCAGAATCCAAGATCCACGGAGACAAGATACCTAACGCGGGAGGAGGCGGAGGCGAGGAAGACTGCTGAGAAGCAAGAGCCATACCAGCAGAACCCTAGGAGTCTAAGGACGAGCCGACACCGAGGTGTTAGAGCAGTGTGAGGAGCTGCTGAGTGGCGTCAGCAGAAGAGCTCTGGCGAGAGGCGCCAGCTCCTGAGTGGGAGGAACCTCCAGATCCCTTCGGGGGACGTCCACCCCGACGACCCTGGTCCCTCCTCCGCTTGTAGCAGTCCTGATACCTGTGGCCGTCATGCTGGCAATAGGTGCAATGGAGACCCGTAGTAGAGGCAGCAACCACTAGTGCGCTAGGAGCTGGAGGAGGCACCACAGTCGGTGTTGAAGAAACAGGCAAGGGAGCCTGCATCTGAGCCACGCCACGGTGACGAGCCTCCTCAGCACGCATACCCGTGAGAGCCTCCACCAAGTTCGGGCGCGGGTGGTGAGTCAGGAGCTGAGCACGCACAGTCTCGAACTCAGGCCAGAGACGCGTCAGGAAGTCGTAGAGACGATGAGTCTCTTGGTGAGCGCGGAGCTGCACACAGCAGGGACAGGTCCGGCATACATCCGGTCCCAGAGAGTCCAGCTGGCGCCACACCTCATACAGCTGCTGGTAGAAGTCATCCACGGTGACATCGAGTTGTTGAAGAGAATGCGCCTGGTGCACGACTAGAAGGTACATAGCATCACTCGTCGGCTGGTAGTGCGCTCAATGGCGCTCCCACATAAGCTATGTCGTCGGCAGCTCTGCCACATCCATAGAGATGGCCACAGACATGCTACCCACCAGGATGGCGGTAGCACAAGCCTCAGCATCATGCCATCGCTCGTAGGCATGCAGCTCAGACTGGTAGATCTCCAGGGCCTCAAGTGCAACATTGGCGGCCTCCTGAGCCGCCAGTCCGTATCAGTAGGAAGAGCGGGCAGAACGGGCGGTGTGGGCGAGGCGGATAGGGGTGCTCGCCAGTGAGATGACCCCAGATAAGCTGGTTGTTGAGGTGGATCCTCAGTTGAACGGCCCACTCCCAGAAGTTCGTTCGATCGAACCGAACTGAGGAGGGCGGGATGGCGAAGGAGCCGCTGGTAGAAGCCATTAGGATGACCCGACTGGATCAAACCAGAGAAGCCGGAGCTTGAGCAGTGGCTTCAAAGCAAGGCATCGGGCTTCAAAGCGGTCTCAGGGGCGATAGGACAGAGCAAAGCGTCAGTAGCTTCACTGCTCTGCCTTGACAGCAAAGGTGGCTTCAAAGCTTCAAGACCGGTGGCTTCAAAGCTTCAAGGCAGTGCTTCAAAGCTTCAAAAGGAGATGTCTAGACTTCAAAGCTTCAAGGCAGTGCTTCAAAGCGGCAGTTGGCTAGGCCATGGTTATTGAGGCGCTAAGGCGAGGTGAGGCGCCAAGGCACTGCCTGGACGCTGCAACGACCTTGGACGCTGCAGCGACGCCTTGGCCGACAGTGAGGCGACACAAAGAGGAAAGAAAAAGAAAAAAGAAAAGGAGAGGAGAAGAGAAGAAAGGCCTGGCGGCCTGGCCCAATAGCCCATCTTAGGCCAGCCTAGCTCGCCCGGTCGCCCGACTCGCCCCCAAATGCATCGCCGCATCTCCTTCTCTCGCCCCAACTGCATCGCCGCATCTCCTTCTCTCGCCCCAACTGCATCGCCGCATCTCCTCTCCCGCATCTCAATCGCCACCTCTCCTCTCCCCATCTCGCACAGGGCTCGCTCGGCTAGATCCACCTCGCCGCCGGCCTCCACCTTCCCGACGCCGGATCCACGTCGTCGCCGGCCACATCACCACAGCTCCCCAACACCGCCGCCTCCCAATTCCTCTCCATCCACCACCTCCTGCTCCTCGCTACTCCCGGCCCGCGCTCCTCGCTTCCTCGACGCGCGCGGGCCTCCTCGCTCCCCTTCTCGCCTAGCTCCGGCTCCCGACGTCGCCGAGCTCTCCCGCCGGATCGGCGCATGGGGCCTCTCTCGCTCGCTCCCGCCCAGATCTGGCGCTCCAACGCCGCACGGCAAGGCGACGGGCGACGGCAAGGCGGGGGCGACGCCTTGACTCCTCACTACGCCTTACCGCTTAGGCGTCGCCTCGGTGGCTTCAAAGCTAGCGACCGGTGACGACGGGGATAGCGCCACGCTCGGGCGAGAGGCACAGAGGTCGGCGCGCGCGCGAGCAGCGGCCGGTTGAGCGAGAGCGGCGGCCGGCCAGCGAGGCTCGGATCCGGCGAGAGCGAGGATTCGGCGCGGGGAGCGGAGATCCGACGCGGGGAGGACCGATCCGGAGCGGGGACGAAGGATCCGGCGTGGTCTGCTCGGTGCAGCGGAGAAGACCGAAGAAGGGGCGGTGAAGAAGCCGGCTCGGGCGTAGGGGAATCAGGGGAGAGGTCTCAGGCGTAGGGGAACAACGGCAGCGGCCGGCGGCGGCGGCGGTAAGGAAACTCTAACCCTAACTTTGCTCTGATACCATGTTGGAATGAGACTTGTATGCATTCCCATGGGCCAAGAGGCCAATATATAACATGTACAGGTTTACACTTATGCAAAGAACACCCTACACTATGTCCATATCTAACAGTTAGAACTTGGGAAATTGATTGAATTGCACTTCAGGTGATGAGCGGAGGGAAGAAAACAAATAGTACCTATCATCAAATGAAACATAATCATGCATTACAAATAAACAAAATGATAACATAAGTGTGATATCATTTACTGATTTACATGCTAGCATAGAATAAAAAGGCTAAAAGCTGAAATAGCAATATCTTTTTTTTAACAATATAGCAACATCATGTTTACTGCAGATGGACGCAGATGAGTGATGAATATAGAATATTATATGCATTGATCATTTCTATGAAGGAAAATGGGGAAGAGCTAATGCCTATAATTTACACTTTACACTACATGGCTATTCTGTCTACAAGTAAAATGTGTTATAATCACCCCCCATAATGTAACTAAAGCACAAGAAAGCACTAAACATGGGAAATTTTGAAAGGCAATACCATATTGTAAATAAATGCCATCCGACCAGGAAGAAACATTTCGTTCGCCTTTATTGTGCTCTGTGGCTTTATGATCCATTGGTAGACAGACTGCAATCAACGAATAATGACAATTAATGTCCATATTATATTACATAATCCTAAACGTACAAAGCAAAAATCAATTCATTGATAAACTTTAAAAAGTATGTATACCTTTGCAGTTGCAGTGCGGAATGAGACTGCTTGGTCTTCTTTTGTTGCCCTGTACAACAAAAGTGAAAGATTTGTAGTACGCTCCTAAAATAAGTGCATCCAGAGTAAGGACTAAGGACAAGGTCATACTTTCATATTGCTACAGCTCAAATCAAAAGATGCAAAACTATACCATATATTGTTTCATTCTAACACAAGGTGGTGCTAATGATGGTGCTGACAATGATTTACCGGAAATAATGTTTGGCTGAGAAATGATTTTACAGCCACTCTAAAGCAAATGTTCCATCCTTGATCATCCAAAATAGAAAAAAGAAGACGTTAAAAAAAACAGCACTAGCATACCCAACAACTCAGTTCGCATAACAGCTTCAGGAAAATAGGTTGGTAAAATGTGAAGAACTACAAGAGAGATAACGGCAAAATATTACTGGATGCAGAACCATTTTATTGTACATTATTCATTTCTAAGTTCTAACTGAAACAGGATATTGTCCACCATAAGAAACTCCTATTGAAACTTCAAACAGGAGGGAATTGGATCTCTCTTAAAATCACCTCAGATGAGACAGAGAGAGAGAGAGAGAGAACTAGGCCTAAAAGAGGTTGACTAATTTTTTCTGTCATAATGGAATCAATTTGCGTACTGTTGGTTTGCTTTCTGTACTAGTGAAAATTATGCAAGTGACACAGGCATATTATAGCATTTGAAACGCCCATTGCATCTGACAACCTTTTTAAAACCCTAGTCAGTTTTACAATAGAACCTAAAACTACACTATGGTGGCAAGTACCTTGACTTTGCATCCTTCCCATCCTCTGCATCAGGCTTCTTTTCAATTTCACTTCGTACTTTGTGAAGTAGAGCATAGTCCAAGCCTTTGACCAAATGTGTATGCTCCAAATCACCTTAAAAATTATAAAGTGAAAATAGAATGTCAATCAAAATGGTAGTTCAGAAGACAGACAGAAAAAGTAAATGTGTCAAGCTATTTATCGGTTTTGTAAAGTCATGTATCCTATCTTTAGCGTTCGTAATTCTAATCTGTTAGGATCGGTTAGTACATTCTGTTAGGGACTCCTCTCTATAAAACAAAGGACATCTCTCTATAAAACAAAGGGCATCAATCTCTTTGTATTCAAGCAAGAGATAATCTAATACCATAAGCCTATCTCTACTCCTCCCTGTACGTCTCTCTGCCCCACATTCCCTCTCCCTTGCAGTTTGTCTCCTCCCTGCCCTCTGTTCTTCTCCCCCAAACAAGTCTACATGTTTATCCCAAGCACCCAATAATACAAGCCAACTGCCAAAGAGACCTTATTTTTCGAAAGGATGGTAACCATTTTCTGCAGGAAAAAAAAGAAGATACAAAGCTGTCACACTCGCCCTACCAACCTCCAAGATATTTGCTTTTCTCAATTGAAATCTTCTGCGCATCAGCAAGCCTATAATGCAAACAATTGCAGAAGTTAGAATTCCAGAAGAACTTATGATAAACTAACCACAGAATGAAAGTGTCAGACTGAAGCACTCTGTTACCTCAAATCTGTTCCAGGAGGTGCCACAGCATGAAATGAACCAAGCTCTGTCGGTTCATAGTCTGGGTTTTGATCTTCACGACGCTCCTTAGCACGATCTCGATATTGGGGTGTCTCTGGTTCTTCTTTTTTCTCCTCTCTGCAAGGGAAAACCAGAGAGAATTAGGTTTGCCCAAAGGACTTAATAGCTAACAGGAGAGGTATGTAGGAGGTAGTTGTAGTTTGCATCTGATTTCTCAGGGATGTCACGATGTGTTCCCATCCTAGTGGGGAGTGCAAGTAACGGGAGTACATAAAGTACTCAACAAGTCGTAGAGAACAGTGTGTAATTAATATTCATGTAAGGCTTGAATAAAGGAATAGTTATATAGTTTTTTTTTCAGAAAGCAGCATTGACGGTAAATACAGTAAATAGATTGAAATGCGTAATTCAAAAGAATAATAAATAAATAAATAATTGCTTTGAAACAACCAGTGAACCACCAAGCGAATATGTCATCCACCGAGCGAACATTATATTCCCCAATTGAACTCCTCATTCACCTTCCGACACATTCTTATAAAAAACTCTACCTCTAGTGTGAAATCCCTGAGCATTGTCCATAACCGGAGACACGGCTGTTTAAACAGTTTTAACTCTGCAGAAGTTGTACAGCTTTTACCCACAAGAGATAAATCAACTCAAAGTGTCTGACTACACTTCCGTAAGTATGCGACTAAGTGATCACCATAAGGCCTTTACAAAGCTTCTTCTTAACCCAGTTCTACCCGCTAAAGTTTCTACACTGAATGTCTTTCCAACCAGATAGGCCCCCCCTCCACGCCATTGTGAGTATACATCCATCCCGTAACTCACGCTTCTAAGATAGAATCAAAATTAAGACATTGCTAATTCGTTAGCCAAATCCATCCCATACTGGACAATTGGTTGTACGATATGGCCTAGTTTAATGGCGCACACGATTAAGTCCTTGACAATTACTCAGGCGAGTCTACCACAACCCACAATGTGCGCATGACCACTCGCCTAAGCGGAAATCATTTTGTTCAACCAAGACCAATAACATACCCTACCATGGTACACAAATTTTAACAACAACGGCTACCCGTCACAATTCCAAATCTCATTAAGTCAAATTTGACATTATTGAACAAGTGACATGAACTCATCATAAACTAAGCATGACTAAGCATCTCTACGATACCCATGTTGGTGATACAAATATGTCCAACTAGTAATGGTCATCATATAGTGACGAATGAGTCATGGTATTTATATAATCAATGGTGGTATAATGAAAAATAGGTGATTAACTATTCCCAAAATAGTTGCCATAAAGATAGCATGCATTTGATATAAAACAATATAATTTTGAAATCATAGGTTCAATATGATCAAACAACTAAGACTTGTCTTGACTTTGCTCGGTTACCACACTTTGATTTTCAAAGCTTGTTTATGCTCCTACTCCTTGAAACAGGCCGTCTAACGAGAGAGAAAACAACAGGCGAAGCACAAATAAATCCAAAAGAAAAAAAATCCAAAAATAGCAAAACCAACTCTAAAAGAAAGAGCTCAATTTTAGATGAATTTAGGAATTTGAACGGACTGAATCAGAGTTCAGGCGAAGGAGAACAGACTCTCGGAAGATTTGCCGAAGAGGAAAAAGAGAGAGAATAAAGAATATTCTCGGGAATATTCTCTCGACTGAAAAGAAAAAGAAAAAGGCATTGACAAGTGGGGTCCACTGTAAGTGAAAGAGAGGAAGAAAGAGGTTGACATGTGGGGCCAGGTTGACAGAGAGAAAGAGAGGAGCTGACACGTGGGACCCACATGTGTGTGAGAGAGAGAGAGAGCAAGGCAAAACAAAGGAAGAAGGTGGCGGCGCTGGCATGCGCGCGACGGCGAAAGGCGGCGAGGTAGGCGGCGACAATGGGCAAAACGGATTCCCAACGCTCTGGGGATCCTAATGGAGGTGGCGGCGCGGCAAGATCGCAACGAGGCGGCAGCGGCGACGGTAGCGGAAGGGAGCTTCGGGCTTGCGGCGGCTACGACGACTCGGCGTCGCCCTGGGAAGACGGAGAGGAACACGGGGTTGGCGGCGGCACAAGAAACACGACGGGCAACTTGGGACGGCCGGAGGACGATGGGCAGCGACGCATCGATGGCCAGAGGCGGGGAAGAAGGCGCGGTGGCGGCGAGGTGCTAGGGTGGCGAAGAGAGGACAAGGAGAGGGGATCAGAGGAGGATGGCGTGGAACACGCGATGACGGGCTCGGGGGGTCGAGGGACTCACCGAGGAGAGAGATCGGGAACAGGCGGCTCGGACGGACTTGGAGACGACGAAGGCAAAGGTGACGGTGACTTGGGGACGTAAGGGCGAAAGGAAGGCGAGCACCACGTAGAACACGGCGAGGCGAATTCAACGGTGGTGGAGGCACGACCGTAGGACAACGGACGGCAGCGGAACAGGCGATGGAGTCCTTCGGTGGTTCGATGGCTTCTTCAGCGAGATTTTTTACTCAAGCGGTGCAGCTTATAAAGGCCGGAAGGGAGTATCCGGGTTCGGGACGGCGGCACTGCGTGTTCGGCTCGAACACGAGCTGAGAACGGAGGAAAGAGACCAGGGCGACACGTTGACAGGCGGGGACCACCCGGCAGAGAAAGGAGGAAGAGAGAGAAGGTAGGCTGGCGCGTGGGAGAAAAGAAGAAAACGGGCCAAGGCCGGAAAAGAAATGGGCTAGGCACGGAAAGAAAAGAAAAAGGCCAAAAGAAAAGGAATTCAGCCCAAAAGGAAAATCCGGAAAAAGAAGGATTTTTTAATATCAGAAATTGAGATTAGAGCAAACCGAGCTTAAAGAAATAGCAAATAAACTCCAAAAATTCCTAAAAAAACCCAGAAAACACTCTAGAACTCAAGGAACCCAAATAAAACAGCTTTGAACTTAATTGAAGTTTAAATTAATCACATTAAAAAAATTATTTCTGAAAATTCATATTAAGCTTTTACTTAACCAAGAAAATTCAAATGATTACTTTTATTTTTAAATGCTTCAAATGAACTCCAAAGTTGGGATGTTACAACCATCAACCACATTACCCCAAAGTGTGGGGAGAGCTACATGATTCCTAGAGATTTGAAGAATTCACTTGGTTTAGCACTTTAGCTATTTAAATCGGAGGAATATCAGGTGAAAATGCGAATTTGACGAAAAATTAGCATTTTTCACGAAACATGGAAGTTCCTAAAAATTCTAAAGAAAAAAATGACACATTGGGGAGGGTATGTTCTATGTCTCCGCCAAATTTCAAGATCAAACTCGATTGCATTTACGAGATACGAAAAAGACAAATACTTAGCCAAAACAATGAAAACACTATTTTAGCAAGTATTTATCTTTTCGTGTCTCGCAAATGCGATTGAGTTTGATTTAATTTTACAGATATGTAGATCATACCCAAGGTTATTAAGTTAGCAAGTCGACACTACCCTCCTAGTGACCGACTTAGACTAATCGACAGGTATTGTTCATATGATAGTGATATGTATGTAGTATGTACACATGTAGCAGCTAGCAAACTCCTCTGCCCAAGCTCCCACTCCTCTACCCGAGCACACATGTAGCAGCTAGCCCACTCCTCTGCCCGAGCTCCCACTCCTCTACCCGAGGCCCACTCCTCTGCTCGAGCAAACTAATCGACAGCTGCTAGTCGCCTCCACTCCTCTGGCCGAGCTCCCCCTTCTCCCCACCTCCCCCTCCTCGCCCCTCCTCCCAATCTCCAGCGGCGGACCGAGCTCCGCCTCCTGCATCCGGCGACCAGCTCCCTCCGGCCTCGGCCTCCCTCCCTTCTCCCACCACGGAGGAGGGGCATCGGATCTGGCGCCACGGCCGCGATAGGGATGGTGGCTGAGGGGCGAGGACGAAGGGCGACGGAGCTGCGGCGACTGGATCTGCCTCCGAGGGGCGAGGACGAAATCCGGCGGCGTGGCGGGAGCTGCCTCCGAGGGCGGGGCAGCTACTGGATCTGGAGCTCTGGAGTCGTGCATGAGCGGTGAGCCCCGACTGCCCTCCCTCCCTCCCTCACTGCCGGCGCAAGTCGAGTCGCCACCTCTAGTCGGCACTTCTCCGACGACTTGTCGACAACTTGATAAGCATGATCATACCCTCCCCTATATCTCATTTTTTTGAGAATTTTTGGAAACTTCTATGTTTGATTTTCACGGAGTTTTCACCGGATACGCTGCCATTTAAATGTGGTTCTGCTGCATCAACAGCTTGTGATATGCATATACGAGAGAATATCATAACGAAGATTAGGAGATTACAGATACACACATAATGACAGCCATGCTGTTATTTTTCCAAATGAGTACAGGAATCAACACTAAAGCCAAATCATGTATTGCAGTCTGCCAGTCTGACTAGGTAACTACGCTGAGGGGAAAATATGACCCAATCGCTCATTTTAATTCCAAAACTTCATGTAACCATGTTACAAACAATAGTAACTATACCATAAAGAGTTGCAGTTTTACTCAATAATTTTTCCGCATTATATGTATCAGAAATCTTAAACATACAAAAAAATATTCCCTTGTTAAGTTCTGTTTCGAATGTTCGTTCCAGAAGAAAAAACAGCTAGAAGTGGGGGAATGGTTAAACAAGAACGGACTAGCTCACTTTATTCCAAAACACACAGCTTTTATTTCCCCCTCAAATCAACGCAAATAAGCCAAAAAAAATGCCTATATATCTTTCAAGAGAAATGTACTGGTTATCCAATCCCAAAATGGCAAGGTACTAAAAACTGTGTAGAACAAATCGAAAAAAATGACAGTATTGCTAGGTACTTACTTCCGCCGCATCATCTTCTCCTTGTAGTAGTTCTTCTTCGACGACATCTCCGATTAGACTGTATCCCTAGAAACCCAAGACAACGGATTAATAGACCATATCCCTAATAAAATGAAGGGAATTGTGGGATGGGATGATGAGATGTGAGCTGACTTATGAATGGCTAAAATTACAATCATGCAATTGAATTAAACCAGAGCAAAAGCACACATAATTGATGTGATACTTGAGACTCATGCTAATGATATGGCAAAATAGACAAAGGCATCAACATAATGTAATAAGATTGCAACTAACTTGAGTGATTGAACAGTCTAGGTTCATCAGCTTTTGGAACAGCCTTATACGATCTCTCAATTTAACAAAAAGGCAAAAACTAAATATTACGCGCTCTGGATTTGGTCTTAACGCACGCTCACCTCCCCGCGGTGTGCTTCTTCTCCGGCGACAGCAAGCGGCTAGCGGGGGTTAGCGTTAGGGTTCACCTTGCCCCCCGGCTGTAGAGGGAGGGGTGGGAGGCGGCGGCCCGGTGGTGCAGCGGTGGGACCGCCGGCCGTGGGTTTGGAGGAGGGCGGTGGGTGGTGTCGGTGGGCGGCACGACGATTTAGGTCGGGCGGGGCCTGCGGCGGCGGCGGCGGGCGGGAAGAGAAGGCGAGGCGGCGCTGGAGGCTGGAGGCTGCGGGAGGCGGGCCGACGTGGCGGGGGCGGTGGTCGAGTGGGAGACGACGGCGTACGCGGGGCGGGGGCAGAGGTCGAGGTCTCGAGGAGGAGGCAATTACCATTACAAACTAAAGTCTAGAAATTTGAAAACGAAGTTACAAACCTAGCTCTCGGGCTCAGGGTCACTATCACCGGTCAGACCGTCAGAGGCGCTACAGAGGTAGACGGCCGGAGGGAGACAACGAAGGCGGTGTAAGACGGCGGCGGACGGGCGCAGGTTGCTCTCCGGCTGATGCTAGGGCCTGAGCGGTGGGAGGAGGGGTCGGGTCAGGAGGCTGCGGGCCGTGGGAGTGATGATACTGCTAATAACTAGTATTGAAATTTTTAATGGGCTAATAATATTGGGCCAGCGTGCTGAGGCCCGTATCCCCGGCCCTAAATCCTCCTTGTGGCCGAGCAGATTGGCATTCGGCAGTGGCGTGAACATTTCACATTTGTCTCTTGCTTAACAAGTGTTTGTGTCTTGCTACGGAATATATCATATCTCATGAATATAATTATTTATCAATTAAGTAAATATAATATATCTCAATTCGTTAAGGCGCACGGAGCAAGAGCAGAAGAGGGACGAAGAGGAGGAAGTGAGGCTCGTCCAGATCCAACCAATGGAAGCGGTGACGGGTGACGGGGCGGAGGTGCGTGGAGCAGAGCAAAAGAGCGGGGGTAGAGGTGAGAGCGGAGAGGAGGAGGAAGTGTAGGCAGCGTCGCAAGCGATGCCGGGAGAGGAGGAGCAGGGAGCGCACGATGCAAGGAGATAGTTTGCTGATAACGTGATCCGCATGTCAGTAGAGAGGGACAGAGGTGGGAGGGTGGGGAGGATGGACGACCACCAACTCTAATTTTTAAGTAGTAGAGATCAACAAATCATCCGGGAGAAACCTGGAGTCATGCGTTTATGTGAAGTAAGTCAGTCACTACCTCAGGGAAAGTCAGGTGTCGCACGGGGATTAGGATCCTCGAAGGAGTCAATACAGAGGATCCACGGTGCTAGGGTATTAGAAGCAATCTCCACTATCCGATCAAAAAATCACCGGTCGAGATCAATTGCCACAGCGTTTTGCTACAGTAAAATTGATGCTATGTTTTCCCTGTTGTTGTTGCTACATTACTACGATGGAGCACTGTTCACTACCTCACGAAAACATTGTTCACATGATGAACCTAAGACGTTGCTTGCCTACTCTCTCGCCAGTCACTGAAACAAAGGTGTAATACTAGCATCGTAGTACTTTGTTTGATGTGCATACAACATATACTACGACCTGTACTAAAAGAAACCTGAACAATTTGAGACAGGGAGGCCCTGAACGAGCAGTCGGTCTTTCGCATCCATCGCCCGATGATGTAACCTGGAGAAGGTGTTGCTAATCAAGGCAAACAACATCTTCACATACACCGGCCTCGCCAGCAACCCGCCTCCTTGCCGCGTCCAACCGACGCGGCACTGTGATGATATAGGTGCATCCGAGCCCGAGTGGGAATCCCATACCATCCGTAAGGAACTCGGAGACGGATTTTGCTCCATCCATTAATCTAGGGTAACGATAGTACGCGTACTTCTAATGCAGACCCAATCCATGGACGCTATCTTTGTTTCGTCTTCCCATCTTAGTGTACAGTTGGACCTCGGTAGGTGTTTTTCCCACTCGATGCTTTGTCCTCCTAGTTTCCACTCTTGCTTCGATTTCTTTCCCCCCAAACCCCATTTGTTCTCCTCACTCTAAAGCCACAGCAAAATCGAAGTGGACCAAGTGTCTTCAGGGTATCATACTTATTGTCGTCTCTTAGATATATCACGTCAATAAAATCCTCCATAGAGGAGAGAGCGGGAAGAGAGAGAGCACATGTCATTTCTTCATGAAGAGACTGTCGTGCACGCGAAACAAGATATAATACATTAATCTACTCTAGTTAACATGTAGGTCCGTGTCAAAGAAAAATTATAAAATATTAATGTTGGAGAGTGTGCTAGAGACTATCTATTGGAGATGTTGTCTCTAAAAATGATGTAACATGTGTTAGATACAAATTTATCTCTAACTATTGAAAATACCCTCGGAGAAAGAATCTAGAGAGAGTGAAGGAATCTCACACGCTCTCTCCTTCTATCTCCATCTCCCCCGTGTCTCTGTAATCCCCCTCTAGGTAGCCACGCCATAGAGATCTCCCCCCTTCACTGACGAAGGACCCCCGACGAGCTCGGCGTCGAGGGCAACCATCCCGCATGTCGTCGAGGGCATCGTCAACTCTGCTACTGCCCCTCAAGCCTCCGCTGTGATGGATGTGGAGGTGTTACTGGCATAGCAACGCTATGGTGCTTCGCCTTGTGTAGACACGGATCATGTCCTCCTCCTCCAGTATCCTTGTTGTAAGTATTTTATGGATTTGTTGCAACAACTTTCTCAAATTGTTGTGTGGCAAGAGGAATTTTGTAGCAGTTAGGTTGCAGATTTGTTACATAAGATTTTTTTTTTGTTGCAAATTTGTTGCACAAAAAAAAAATCGCTGTTATAGTGGGTTTGCTACATGGTGCATCGTTGTTGTTTTGTATCGCATTGGATGAGGATTTGTTGCAGGTTTACTAAATGATTGTTACGTCTTACCGATTTTTGTTGCGCCAAATCGATCATTTTAAGTCAGATCCGATGGTGGAGAGGAGCGTACGAAGGGAGGATGATGGAGAGGAGGCTTCTCATCGTTCGTCCGGGTTCTGATTTCACTAGCTCGGGGACTTTTGGGTCTGAATCCACCTAAGAAAGCGTTATCACTCTCTTCAAATGGAGAGATTCATCTCAGTTCAAATTAGTAAATTACGCGTATGACAATATTGCCAGAAGGCTCTGCTTAACATTAGTATTACAGTATCCAATTATCCATGCAGCTTTTATAGGCTCCGACAGGCTTTGTGTGACCTTGATCACTTAACTTGCTAATTGAATGCCTTCAGTGTAATACTAGAAGCAGAGTGCCATATCGATCTGTTTCAATTGTCGTACTATGGAAGAGTATTTATCTTCTCTTCAATCTAAAACAAGAAGCACATGCATATTGATATGTTTCAATAGAAGAATATTTATCTTCTCCTCAATGTAAAACTGGAAGCACGATGCAATGTTTATTTTAGCTCCCATCGTTGTTGCCCATGGGCCATGTCACTGATGCTAACACAGTCCTTGTTCTGTCACATTTAGTTGCTTCTACAGTATTGACTTTTAGATGACGAAGTTTATGCTAAAAGATTTTGAAAGCGACTAACAAGAAGATCTTTGTCAGCCATTCAACTCTCTAACAAGTTTTTTCGCGAACACGTGAAAGATTTGGGCGTAATTCCATTAAGAAAGAAACACGGAAGTTAACGGTACGAACGCCCAAGAAGGCAGAACAGGCAGAACGACCACAACACAAACAAAAGAAAGAAAAGAAAAACAAACAAGGACTTAGAATAAGATTTTTTTTTTCAAAATAATCTATTTTTTAATCGGAATTACAGAAATAATACCACTTATTTTTAAAATAAATGACCTCAAGTCGTCGTACGGTTGGGCGACGTAGTATAGTCGCCCAACCACGGGTGCTAATCGGTCAACCAAACGACGATTGCACTTACCGAGTCATTGTCGCTGTACGGTTTGGCGACAATTAACCGCCTGGGCCGTAGTCGCCCAACAGTATGGCGACTATTGTCCACGCCGGCTCTAGTCGCCAAACCGTATGGCGACTTTGAGTCACTATAAAAACCGCGTGCGGTCGAAGAGTCACCATTCGGGTGGGCGAGCCGAAACCAGAGGAGAAAAGAGGAGGGGAGAAAGGAGAAGGAGAGGAGAAAAAGGGGAGAAAGGAGAAGGGGAGGACGGGGCGGCTTTATGCAGTGACAAGACTTGACGATGCAGCTTTACGCAATGACAAGACCAGACGGGCGGCTTTACACAGTGACAAGACCAGACGGGGCAGTGACAAACCTGACGGGACAGCCTTACGCAGTGATAGACCAGACGGGGCAAGGAGAATGAATGACTCCCACTATAAATACAATGCTGCTCGGCCGGACAGCAACTCCACAACACTACCTGCATAAGATGGACAATGAGAAGGAATGGGAGAAAATCCGCAAACTCTTGAAGAACTGGGTGTCTCCCCACGAGACCAGTGCTCGCCATCATGCATTTAGTCAGCAGCCTTACACACACCAAACTTTTCCGTAGCTTGTGGATCTAAGGAGGCTTCCTCGCAATACTCCCAACGATTCTGGGTCGAGTCGCGCCCCCCTCCTATGCCAGCTGAACGCCCTCTGGAAGGGCCCCCCATGGGGGTGATGCCACCCCTTTGCTTGTGTAGGAACGCCTGCAAGTGCGCCAAGTCAACTGACGAGTGGGCCATTGGGCAGCGCTATTGGTGCTGCGCAAACTACGGCGCGGACTACCCCAACCGCAAATTTGACACGGAAAGCTACAAGTAGCCGGTAATGAAATTGTATTTCAGTGCATACTACTATTTTTCTTCCCATTACGTCGTACCCACGTCTCTCTTCCCACCGCAGTCTCCGCCGCGCATATACGACTTCAGCTAGTGGATCGACGACAAGATTCACCCATACGACATGTTGATGCTTCTGACACGGAAGGGTTGGGCTAGGGAGGACTACGAGAACCGTGAAAGGCGTCTCGCAGACCTGCAGGCTGAGAAAGACGAGAAGGATAGGCGGGACAGGTTGCACGAGGAGCAGGAGCTTGAGCATACCAAGCGACGAGAGGCCGAGAGGGAGCGGAAGAGGGCCATTGCGGCGAGAGCTAAGGCGCAAGGTGATGAGTATAACGCCGAGCTAGGCCGCAAGGGCAAATGGCCACGTTCCACGCAGTAGTTTGACCCTCTTCGTCCACATGTCCTATGTATTTCTATTTCCCTAAAGGCATGTGAGTACCGTCCTTGCTTCATTAACTTGCGTGCCATGTAACCCCCCCTGTTGGATCAACTGTCATGTTGTTATCGTTGCGTCATTTCCCAAAAGCCCTCCCCCGTGTATGAATTTCCTAGCACATCGTAATACCACTTACCTTCGTACTGGCGACTCAATACTATCTCAACTGTCCTCATAAAATTCATTAGAAAATTAGCGCACTACAACGATATACGACGATTATATAATGTTGTTGCGAGGCTGACAAATTTGGTATCCTTGATATTCTACAAAAATAACAAACTGATCAAACAACCTTAACACTACTTTTTTTTCCAAAAAAAACATCAATATACCATAAGATTTGCTAAATGTAATATATGTGAAATGTGATACGTATTACAACACATTTGTTCCAATCGGATCTGGAGAAACTACAGTTAGGAACTCCAAATCGCCCTCGGGTTGGGCGACTTACCATTGTCGCTCGGTGGTTGGGCGATAAGGATAAAATCGCCCAACCAATGAGCAACTTACCATTGTCGCCATGATGTTAGGCGATTAAGATTGCTGTCGCACTCCGGTTGGGCGAACCGTACGACGACTTGAGGTCATTTATGTTTAAAAAAACAAGTGGTATTATTTCTGTAATTCTGATTAAAAAATGGATTATTTCGAGAAAAAAAATTCCTTAGAATAAGCTACACAACCGTACGAGACTATCCCTAGATGAGCTCCTGCAAGCACCTCGCTCCGGCCATTTGCCATTGCCCGCATTCCTCTGGATGGCCGGGTGGGAAAAAGCTTGTTAGTGAGGCTCGTTGGTTCGATTCAAAATTGCTCTAATTACGCTCGCTAATTGGTTAAATATTGAAATGAATCGATTTCGAATGAAATTGGATTTTGCTGTGGCTCGGTACGTTAGCTCGGTTCTAAAAATACCTCCAAACTATAAATAAAATGATATTAAATTAAATTGTGTTAATTTCGGAAAAAGCTCGGTAAGACGAGTACCTAGCTCGATATCCCCTGACTAGGTGGTCTAATGTTGCTTGATCATTGTTGAAGGCCCTGTTAACTCTCTAAAAAGTGCTGGGCTTCTTTTGTGGTTTAACTATTGGCTTCGGACTCCCTGAAGATTGGAGACTGACAGACGAACTGGAGGAGCTTAAAGTGTTATACTAAGGCCTTAAAATATACCTGGTGACCAGCCCCCAAAATTTTGTTTGGAGTTCCATGCAGGATAAATAGGGTTCTTTTTTCTTACTGATACAGCTATAGAGCCATGGAAGATCAAGTGTATAAATGGGCACGAGCAAGTACAAAAAACATCATATGATTATTGGGTAAAGTTGCTTATGCAAGAATTTAGCCAGAACCTACTTCATTTTCATATCCTTCAGCTTGGTTGCTCCGATGCTTACATAGCCTTCCTTTCGTTAGGTCTCTCCCGAGTTTTGGGGGAAGCCAAGAACATGTTAAGCTCTTATATATTCACTTAGCACGATAACATTTGTTTTTAGTACAATTGGTCCATCCTACGAGCATACAAAATACCCAATAGGAGGTATAAGCAGTGGATAGAGGTTGCCTACTTTCTCGGCAGTGGCAAAAACAGAGTAACAATACAGTAGCTTTTGTCAATACCTAATTACCTAGATATGCTGTGAATTTTACTGATAGAAACCTGGACAGCTCAAGACAGGAAGCACCCTGAACCCTGAATGAACAGTCAGTCTTTCGCATCCATCACTCCGCCTGATGTAATCTGGAAAACGTGTTGCTGGTCAAGGGAAGCAACTTCTTGACATCAGATCATTGCTAATTTGTGTTGGGTGAAGCTTTCGGTCATCTAGGTAAGCAGCTAGAGTTAAATCACAAGAATTTGCTGTGCAAATCTGAGCAAAGCAATTTATCCAGATTTTAGCAACCTACCAAATTAAAGCAATCAACATCACAAGCAGTAAACATGTATAAAGCAAAAGGATATAGCTTCTCCCTCGGGAAGGTTAGGGGCGTCAAAGATCTTGCAAACACGCTGCTCGCCTTTGCCTTTCCTCAGCATCAACCGGATGGTGGCTGCATGCGCCAACACGTGGCCCCCCGCCGGTTTCTTTGGGTCAGTTATGAACATACCGCCACCTGGATCCGCAATCACTGGAACAAGAAGGAAAGGCTTATAATTTGACATCCCTTAATCTAAAAAATAGACAGGATTAGATCGGAAAGGACACCTTGGTTGGTGATGTACACTGCAACATTGAACTCCTCAGCAATCTTAGTAAGGCGCGACAGCATCTGTGCCAATTTTTGCTACAATTTCATAGCACATACCCTTAAGCAAGTATATAAAATGGTAGTATTCAACTACTTTATGGGTTGTCTGGTTTCAACACAATTAGCTAACAAGAATACCTGGCGCTCTGCAAGTTCACCCCTGCCACTGAAATCAACACGGAATAGTGCAATCACAGAATCCACAATCTATTTCCAGGTTAAAAAAAATACCACATGAGCACAATTGATATCTATCAACTTATAAATGTACTTTATGTTATAAGGTCATGCCTACCAGAAGCCTGAAAGGCTCTTCAGCCATCTTGGCAGCAAGGCCCAGGAGCAAGTTGTACTGGTGCTCATAAGTGTACGCACGGGCATATATGATCTAAACCAGAAATAGATGTAAAATTGAACAAATAGGTTGATCTATTAGCCATGAAATGTGTTAAGAGAAATGCAAAGTGAGCCATACGTTGTCAAGAACAGCATTGGCATCCATCCCAAATCTCTCAGCAATCGGCACAATGCGTTCAGGCCGGCTGAAAACTCCATTAAGGAAACAATTTGGAGAGAAACATGAATGTAAATAAATTCACTGAGCGAATCAGCTAAAGCCTAGAGGTATTACTCAGGCAATTCAAAAGATACAAAGTTCCCTCAGTGTCAATGTAGGCAACCTTCCCGTTCCCCCCATGCATGTGGATTGGAAGCTGCAGTTCATTAAATTAAAATAAGAAAGCTGTCCATTGCTTCTATGGTAGTAAGGTGCCATTGACAAAATTTGACATGGGAAACGAACCTGAGTGGAGACACATAGGGTGTGAGCCAATTGGGTCTTCCCTGACCTGCAAGCCCACGTAAATGATATGGATTTTAAAATTAGAAAGCTGGAACTGAATTGAGAAATGGGAAGACGTAGACATAAGTGCATCAAGAGTCAACATTACGACTGTTCTCATTAAATAGTAAGAGGTTGTGTGTGTTACACAAAGCCAAATTGTTCCCAGCGATACAATACTAGGAAGCTACTATTACCTTTGTTGCGGCTATGTTTCATGAGTTAGTATAAGAATCAGTGCAGTATAGCATCAGGAAAATAGTGAAAATAATATTGATGCGGATATGTTTATAGTTTGGCTGGTAATAAGTACTGAGTGTGCTCAATGTTAACAGCACAGAAAGCATGTTTAGGAATTGTTGTATGCACTACCACCAATACCTCTATAACATTAGACATTTAGACGATAGAAAAGGAGGTGCAAGAGGCTTGGAAAGGCTTTATATCAGATTATTATCAACCTGAATACTACTAACATGACTAAGCTAGGTCTAACTACATCTATTGATAGATATGGCCACACATCATAAATTTCAATGATACAAGTATACAACCAATAGGTGCTCCCTGGCTCCCTGCAGCAATCAACTCCAGACAAACAAAAAAAAACAGGAACAGGAACATCTACTCACCGGAACTCTCCAAATGCCTCGGTGATACAGAGTGTTTCAATTCCTCCTTCAAAATTTGAAAAATGTCAATAGATTAGAACAACAAAACAGCACGGCTGATCAGAACAGAATCAACGTCAAGAGATATGTTACCGCCAAGCAGCTCATCAAGCGCCTGGCTCCCAGTGGTAATTCGAACAACAGACTTCCGCTTCAAATAAGCCAAAATAAATCAAACAGCCTAAAGAACAGTACACAGGTGGAGTAATTGAAAGCACTAAAGCAGATTCATGAAGCAAACGATCATTTTCAGTTAGTTTAGCATAGAGCCGTTATTGGTAATCAAACAGCACTAGATTGTATGCTAATGAGTAGCTTAGCTCCTACTTTCTTACCTTAAGAAGGAGCTCACTTCCAGTCATGAAGCCCTGACTCTGTGGCAAACAAATATGATGGCAATTTCAGAAGAACATATCACACAGAACTAATGGCACGAAAATTTCAAACTAAAATCAATGCAAAGAGAATTATACCAGAAGTTTTTCGGCAGCCTCACAGATCTTATCAACCTTTGCTTCAGATAAGCCCTTGATTCCTGTAAGGCTCTGCGAGACGAATCCATATATTGAAACAATATCAGCCATGTGTTCAGAACATAGAACAAGTGAAAGCAAACAGGTGTCATAAACCAGAAATCAACTTTAGCTTGCAACCAAAATTTCTAGGGAGATGGCATGAAGATTTGGGGTGCCGAGTTTAGAACCTTCTTGGTATGCATCATAAGGCCATTGCAAGTGTAGATCCCCGCATCCTGCAGCTTCTTCACATCTCCTGCGTTTATTCCTTGCGAGATCACTGTATGGCATGGATAAATGCACGAGTGAGTGGAGGAATCATGCTCGGGATTCAAATTTATGGAAGAACCGAATGGAGCAGGAAGGTTCCAAAGTAGAAATGAATAAAGTGCAGGGAGAACAAATTGGGGCACGGAACCAAACGAGAAGACCGGATCACACCAAAACAACAGGTTAAGATCAAACTTGTTAAAATTAGCCGAAGCCACCAGTAATTGTGAAACACAAGAGGAACTAAGCTTAAACCCTACAGCTCGGAGTGCACCAAAACACTTCCGTATAATTTGTTCAAATATGTACAAAAATCATACAGGATTGGACTATTTAGTTGCGAATTCCAAATTAGAGTAGTGATCGCTACGACGGATTAAACGCAGAACAACTCAAAATGGGGGTAAATTCGGATCAATCCACCCAGAAAAAGCGACCCGTTAGCACGAATTTGCCTTAGAACACAGATCAAATTGTGGGGGAAGAGCAAAACCGCACCAAATTAGGCGACGAAGCAGCACTAATTTAGCCCCAGAACGCACGAAATTGGGGAGGAAACCGAACGCAACGCAACACAACCACGCGCTGCGAGCAACAAAAGCAAACAAATGTCGAGACTAGGCCAAAATCGCATCGAATCCACCTCGAAGCAGCACCAAGCTGGGATCGAAACGCGAGAAATTAGAGGGGAAAGTATCCGAAAGGCAAGGCGGAACGGACACACCAACACACGCGCGAGGGAGCACACATACACACACGAACAAGTAATGTGATGTCGGAGATGAGACGAGAGGGGGTGGAGGGGAGGGGAGAGGGCCGGAGGCGGCGTACACTTGTCGATGGACTCGAAGCACTCCTCCTCGTCGTCGACCCTGTCGGCCTCCATGAGCTGGAGCTGCCCGCTCGCCATCTGCACGGACCCGCGCGCGCGCCTGCGGTGAGATGCATCGATCGGAGGAGGAGATGTTAAGCGCAAGCGCACTAGAAAACCCAAGCGACGACGGCGAGTGGAAGCGGGGGAGTAGAAGGAGACCTGTACGAGAGGCGGAGGTGGCGAGCTCGGGTTGGGACTTGGCGGAGAAGAAAGCGGGGGCGAGACTGGGGGGAAGAGAGGGAGGTGGTTGTGCTGTGTCTCGTCGCGTGTTCCGGTGCGTGGATCGCTGCGGCCTCGAGGTGGGGGTTTTGAAGGCCTCCTGATTCTGGGAGCAGCTTGGGCTGGCTCGTCTTACCGTTGGGCAGCCACCCAGCCCAACACTAATTGCTGCCTAGGCCGTGTGCGGCCCAACCAACTTCAAAATTTGTACGGGAAACACCACGAGAATCGGAGTGCCGAGCAAGTAATTCACAGCCCAAGCTTCTAGAAACAAAAACTAATTACAACTAGTAGCAATAGTGTTACAAGTGGCGAACCATGACTAAAATTTAAGGGTGCTAATAGGACTTACTCATCTGATTGCGGCTTGCCGAATGCCAAGTTGCTGGCTAGCGGTGAGTCTTCCTGTCGCGACTATGCTAGAGGGTACACCATGAGTCGGCCATCGGTAGAGGGACGCCAGCCCTGACTGCCCCTGGGTCCACCCCTGAGTGTTACCAGCATTACAACTCTCTCTTAAGGATATTGTTACCGCTCGTGCGTCCGATCCGAGAGTAGCCCTTCGGACGGTGCAAGTGAAATCCACTAATCGACTTGGATCCAACGACTCACAACACACACCAAGCGTTCATCCCCCAATAACCGGACCCAAATCATTTCATTATGCCTACACACAACAAAATTAGCTCACGTTTGTGGATAGGGATGTCGTCGGTAATCCATTCCCAACACACTTCCTCTTTGTGCTCCTCCTAACGTTCCCATCCCCATCCTCCTCATGGTCACCTAAGCCTCGACGCTACGACCAATGACGACCACCGCGAGTTGCCACGGCATCACGAGCTCTGCCATCAATAAAAGCATCCACAAACGCCACTCGAGTTCCGACGCGGGCACCTTGCCGTAAAAGCATCGGGTCGGCCACACCCGGATAGATCCAAGCTCACCAAGGGAATAGGTATGGGGCCAGCCGTCTCCTCCCCAAAGCTCACCTCCTGGCCGCCTTCCGCAAGCATCCTCCCTCTAGTTTGTTGCATGTATTTCTCGATTTTGTTGTGGTTCGTTGCATTCTCCGTTGTTGCATGATCTACCCTGTTTTGCTGTAGCCACTTCACCATTTGTTGTAGATTTAACTTGATTGTTACATCATTGTTCAAAAAATATTGCAATAATTATTTTCGGATGTTGTCATTATTATTTTAAAATATTGTAATGTTGTAACATCGAAATTTGTTTGATTTGGATATTTGGACTAGTTTTAAAGCGTAGCTAGGTTCTATAGTGATGGTTTTATGCAATTTCGGTGAGACTATGATATTTTTCTTAATTTTTTTCTCGTCATGGTATTGTTATTTGTGCATTTTGTTGCACATATAGATTAAAATTATTACACACATTGTCTACAATGGAATGGAAGCTTCTCCTAATCATATTCAACTGCCACGGCATTACCAGCATGCCATATATATATAGAGAGAGAGAGAACGAGAGAGAGAGAGAGAGAGAGAGAGGAGCTCATCGGCGTCTACCTCCGCGCCAAGATCGAGGGCCGGAACCTGCCTCTACACGTGGTCAACCTTCTCCATCGGGAGCCCGGCAAAGTCGTCGGTAAGTGCCATCCGCCTCTACACATCTATCGCGTTCACTGAGATCCTTGGGTCTCCTTGTGGAGAGCAGCACGCTGGAATGGTTGGAGATGTTGGTGCTTGCTCTTGGTTCCTCTGCAGGTTGATTGCTGCCGACCGATTGAGTTGGAGGGCGGGCGGCGTTGATCGCCGACACGACTCGTCGTGCAGCCTCCAGTAGCCTCCCATGGCAGCGTTGAAGCGATTCCTTCTTGCCAATGCCGGCGTGTGGCGTTGGCCTCCTGAAGACCGCCGGTTGACTTGGGGGCCTCCCTGGCTCCATTAGAGCTGGAGGGTGAAGGGTTCCACGGCCGTAGGTGGACTGCATCAGCGAGCACAAATCGCTGCAAAAGCTGACGGCCATGGATGACACCGGTGAGGAGGTACTTTGAGGTGGTGGATCTGCTTCTTGCTCACCGGATTAGAGCTGTAGCTGCTTGTGTCGCCAACGAGAAGGATTCGACTATAGCACTGGGATCTCGACGGCGGCGAAGTGGACTGCTTAAGAAGAGAAGCGAATCCAAAGGGGACAAAAAGGGCTTACCTTTTCCGGCGGCGACCACCAGATCCGCCGAGCGGATGGCAAGTCGACAGCGAACGCAAGGAAACCCAACCGGAACAGGCATCTAGCCTACTTGATCTACTGGTAGGCACCTAACAGGAACACAAGGCATATGTACAGCAAGGAGACCGAGGTGGGTCCCCCTACCCCCTCACCGGCGGCGAGCCGACGTCGGGGAGGGGGGCCAAGGAGAATTTTTTGGGATTTCAGTGGGGATGAACAGTAGGGAGCTCGGGGAGAGGAAAGGGGAGAGTTCAGAGAAGTTGGGAACATGAGCTTCGATTGGTCAAAAGTTTTGTTTCCTGATCATGGAAGGAACGGTTCAAGAATTACCGCCGCTATTGCTTGACGTGTCAGTAAAAAGAAGCCACTTATTTTATGATGTGGAATGAACAGTTGACGAGGTACAATCTCCTGTCTTGATTTGACTCTTTATTCTGATCATTACTCGAGTAATTACAACTTCTGCCTAGCTGACTCTGCCTCACGCAGTTGTGCATACATATCTGCGATTTCTTTTGCAAAGTATGCTTTAGCCTGCTGTCTTTTGACCTACAAAAGGATTGAGACAGAGTTAGCGTGTCAGTATTGGAATCTCCTCCAACAGAATTAACGGGCCTACCTTGAATGTGGGGGTGAGTAGACCATTTTCTAATGTGAATGGTTCAGCAACAAGAGTAACCGCTTTGGCAAATTCAAAACCTCTTAGCTGGTACAATAAGCATAGAGATATCAATAAGGGATCACATCCACCATAACAGAGAATTTTACTAACGGAGAGAACATGTAAGGCCAGAAGTGAAGAGAGAAACCTGCGCTTCCTTTCCAATAGAATCCATGTCAGCCAGGACAGCAGCTCTTGCTCTCGGATCAGCACAGAGCTGTCTTAAATCCTCGTACTGCAGGTTAGAAAGGACAAATTAGAACGTAAACTGTTGCTTGTATGGTGAACTGCTGAAGACATGTCATACAGAAGGGAAATAGGCTGTATGCAAGAATCCTTGGAGGATATATGAAACGACAAGAACACAAGAAAGTAGAAACCAAGTGTGTTATTTCGCAGCACCACTAAGCATGACTGAAGAGCACGTCTTGTACAACAGTACCAAGGTTAATCAAAAGAAGGGCAGAACGGCAAGTAGCGTGTCTCATTTCCAAGTTTTCCTGAAATTCAACAGTATGAGATACGAATTTGGCCACACTCCAACTTTTCTATCTAGTATCTACTATCCAGTTTTCCGGTTCAAGATGGAATCCATTAAGGATGCCCAAAGTTCTCTGATTAATGTTCATTTGTCTAATACAATTTCCGAGACTAACTTTAAATTAATCATTCAATTATAAACCTCACTTACTCCAATAATTGGCCTCATTCAGCCCCAACAACTGCCCAGCCATCACCCCACTGTTCGCTTGAAACCGTCCACAAAAACCATTTGGTTCTGTGCAGTTTCAGGAAAAATACCCTTGCCACCACAAAGATCTTGCAGCAAATTTGTGAACACCTCAACCCTCTGGCTGACACGAATGCAGCAAGAAACAGACCGTTCACCGGTGAGAAGTTGCCCCCATCCCCCCTTCTCTTTTGTATCCCCAACCCCAAGGCTCTTGTGTTGAGGCAACGCCACTGTTACAGACAGTTTCATTGGGATTCAGTTTCAGCGCCGATCCAAACAAAAGCGTCCAGTTCCTTCGGCTGCATGGTTATTAAGGCGGTAAGGCGAGGCGAGGCGACCCACCCCCCTCACACCTTTGAAGCGGTAAGGCGTAAGGAGAGGCGACGCCTTAGTCACGTCCTAAGGCGACAGTGCAGAGCGGCTGCAGAAGATCCCGGCAACAGCACAGCTCTGATTCTCTGGCCACAGAAGATCCCGCCTGGCCGCAGAAGATCCCACCTGCCCGCTGCCCGTTGCCCGCTGCCCCGCCTGCCCGTTGCCCGCTGCCCGCCTGCCCCTTTTCCCTCAGCTGCCCCCTTCGCCGTCCGCAAGACGCCCTGCCGCCGCCTCGCCGCGCCTCCTCGTGGCCAGGCGCCGCGCCGCCTCTCGGTCCTCCTCCGGCGCGGCGCCGGCCGTGTCGCGCCGCCTCCCCTCCCCCTCTTTCTCTCTAGCTCTCCCTCTCCCTCCCCCTCCGCGCCCCTTCGCCCGCGCCGCCTCCTCGCTCAGCGCCGGGGAGGGCGACGCCGAGATGGAGGCGCCGACGCCTAGGGTTCAAGGTGAGTCTTCAGCTCTTCGGTCTTCGCCCTCTCCTCTTTCCCCTTCTCTCTCGCGGGCCAGCAGTCCAAGGCGCCGCCTTAGGCCTTCCTTACTCCTTTCTCCGCCTGAGCGACGCCTAAGAGACGCCTTGCACCTGAGGCGGACGCCATACGCACGCGCGGTAAGGCGGCGCGACGCCTTGACCTCCCGCGGCGCCTTACCGCCTAGGCGACGCCTAGGCGTCGCCTTATGGACGCCTTGATAACCATGTTCGGCTGTGTCTCCTGAGGCTGAACAACAGAAAGCCTGATGCGTTGCGAGATCAGTTCGGAAACCCTTTTTGGTTATGGTAGGTTCGGCTATTAGCTGTCCCTTCAGGACGTTGCATAGGTAAGTTATTGTATTAGGAAAGGAGAAGTAGGCTCCGTATCCCTTCAGGATACTTCAGCCGTCTCTATATAAGACGATGCCCTGTAATCGTTTGAAAGCATTATGAATCAATATACAAGTATTTCTTCCTCCAAAGTTCTTCTGCTTCTATCTCGTGCTGGCTTCACATCAATACAGCTTGCGATCTTTGAGTAGTTCTTCGGAACCTATCAGCCACCCCCTGGGGCTTGTAACATCTATTTGAGCTGAATAAATTTCATGTGGGTCCGCCCACCATCAATTCCCTTAAAAAATGTTTCCTGCGAAACTTTGTAGACTTTGCAAGTCCATATTTTATTGGAACATGTGGACATACCGACATAGCGTGTTTATATGCATATTATGCAATGATCATGTCCATGTGAAACCCTGCATTAGTCTATCAAGTAATCCATCAAAATGAGAAAAAAAAAATCTATCTAGAATGTAAGCAAACTCATTTGCAGAAAACCAAACCAGTCCAGATTACCAGTTATTAGTGGCAAGGTTTGTGAGCAAGTACTGGACAGTTTCCACCTGTGGTCTAGTACCAGTTTCCAGCTACAATGCTGGCATGCTAATAGCATAATTCAAAATTTCAGACACAACCTTTGTAAACAAACTCTTGAAATCCTTCGAAGGATGGTGCTTGATGATGGGATAATAGTAAGAATCTAAGCTTGTATATGGAACATCCTAAGAGATCACTACCAGGGAAGAAAAAACCGGCCGGTAACCGGATTTCCCAGCACCAACCGGGATGAACAGTACCGGCCGAAAAATTTCAAATTTGAATTTGAATTTTTGATTGTATAATGCACTTCCTAGGTTGGTTTAGCATTTTTTGTGCTAGATTACGTATTGTATGAGCTAACTATGCTTGAATTATTGTATGAGCAAGTCTCGGGCAGTTTTTTCAACTAACTATATGAAATAACCTAATCTAGAGAGTCTAGCGTGATCTGTTTCATCAAATCTCTATTATTTATGACCTCTTAAACCTCAAAAGATTGATGTTTGTTTCTAAAACAAAAGTCTCTAGTCTTTTACAAATTTGTATGTATGACATAAATACTCTATATATTTTGTTTTCTTTGAATTTGGCATTATGCTTAACAAAATAGTTCAGATTAACAGACACATATGATCAAATATGTTCTTGATTGGTTTTGTTTTGTTGCACCACCCATGTTTCAAATAGACACCTTAGCTTATAACCAATTACTCGGTTACCTTTTTTGCACTCAAAGTAATCTAATCAAATCATTGATGATCATGCCAGTAGATACTACCTACTTCTTTCTAACCTAATCATTCATTAGGGTTTTCCGGTTTTTGTCCGGTTTTTTGACCGGTTTTTCCGGTTACCAGTCTCTAGAAAATTGAATTCAAATTTTGGTTTACGAATTTCTTCTGGTTTTCCACCGGTATTTCCGGTTACCGGCTGGGAACCGTTACCGGGCTCTGAACGGGATTTTGCCCGGTAACGATTCTTTGATCCTTGATCACTACCAGTTGGCTCATGAGTCATGACCAAGGTCCAAGTCTCATCCCCCATTGCCTCCACCACTGTCCGCTGACAATAGAGTTCAAGTGTTCAACAGCCGCACTAAGCCACTAAGAAGAAATGAAAGGGACTGTCCATAATTCCATTCATGACCCAAACATAAGATGAAAAAGTTCATGCTCGGTGTACATTCCTAAATTGGATCAGTATGAAAACAATGAGTATCTCTCACTATTTGTTTCCACGGCACTGAAATAAATAGGTTATAAATGCGACGGTCAAAGTATTTACCTGGATTCCTTCTGATGCAGCCAAAGCCTTCAAAATCTCTGGTTCAACTGCAACAATGGCAACTAGAGAGGAGTTTAAACTATCACCTGTATCCAAATCAATAGCTTTAGAATATACATGGCTATAATTGATGGTTGCAGGTTTACAGCTAATATAAAATCATGAATATTACCATATATAAAGCATTGCACAATGAACTTGCACTTAGCATAGACATTCTCAATCTTCTCTGGAGCTATGTATTCTCCTTGAGCTAACTTGAAAATGTTCTTTTTCCTTGAGTCCAGAAAAAATGTAAAACAATTAGTAATTTAGGAAGAAAACTAGTCAGACCAAACTGAGTCTGGGGGAAATACGTTAAATGAAAGGGAAAATGTGCAGAAAGAGAATCGGCAATTATCCAAATAAAACAGTGTTACTAGGACATGCGAGTCCAAATTTTTTTTGCCACGTCGACATGCATCCCTGTGTCGACGCGTGTCATACTCCTCACGACACGTATCGGACACCCCATGGAGAGTCCTTGTGAGGAGCAAAAGGGAAGAACTAGCTCAATGTCGGTGTTTGGATAGATCTGTTGCAGAAGGAAGAGAGGAAAGAGATGCCGACGCTCTGGCATGATTTAGAGAACCGTTAGAGGAAAGAGAGTTGGAGGTGGAGTAGTAGTGCTCGGTCAAAGGAGCATTCTTTATTCATTTTTACATCTAACGAGGCATTGGACTGCTTTTGCTACCATTTTTAAAAAGGTGAGTGGCGTGTAGCTAGTTTTTCTTGTGTTTAGGTGATGTCAACATTGTATAGGATCTTTTGTAGCAATTATATAGTGTTGTGGTAGTGTACTTAAATTAAATATTTCATTGCATAAATAATTTTAATTTAATTTTAAAGATAAAAGAATATATTAGACGAATCCTCGAAGCCTATTTTCTAGAGTTTGCCGAATCAAACACCCGAATCCGAGTCGGATGTCCAAGTAACACTAAAATAAAAGGATGTCGAAATTGAGAGCTACGGTGCTTTCTCAAAATCCTCCATGCATTACAATATTTCATAGAACTTGAAAGGCTAGGTACGGAGGTACCAGGTTTTACCAGGTTTGATGCTACAATAACAGTGAGCAAAGTTTGAATACTGTTTATGCATCATCAGTTCTGGTTTGCTCTTTGATCAGTAGCTGAGAAGGTTGATATTCTGCTTCCACTTTAAGTCTGTAACACACTAGTTTTAAACATTGTAGACTTGTTATTGTCAGGAGCAGGGATTAAAATCCCAGTGGGGACCGGGATGAACAGTAACCAACCGAAATTTTTCAAATTCAAATTTAAGTTTATGACTACAGAATGCACTTTCTAGGTTGGTTTAGGCCTTTTTGTGCTAAATTACCTATTGTATGAGCTAAATATGCTTGAATTATTGTTCCGGCCGATTTGCACTTCATATGAGCTAAATATGCTAGATTACGTACTGTATGAGCTAAATATGCACTTCATTAAACACTTTCTAATTAATATTTGCATTATTCCAATTGCTAATTACCCATAACTGGTTTTCTTTGTTTTTTTGGTTTTTTAACCTTCTTTCTGGTTTTTGGGCGGTTACCGGACCGGTAACCGGTTTTTCCAATTGTATTATTCAAAATTCAGTTTTCGAAATTCCTCCGAGTTTTTTTCCAGTATTCCCGGTAACCGGCCGGTTACCATTATCGCCCTCCGATCGGTTTTTCCGCCGGTAGTGGGATTTGGAACCTTGGTCAGGAGTATATGATATGTTTGTATTAGTCCATTGTATATGGGGTTTTCTGGTATTTGCTCATGCCTTCTACAGTTCTACATGACTATATTGTGGCCTTTTGGCCCATGGGATACAATTGAGGTCCATCCAACAGTTATTAGATATTCCCTACCATCATAGAAACTATATTTATTCATAGAATAACTAAGAGGCAGCAAATTCTATATTTAGAAAGAAGTTATACATTACTTAAAATAGTAAAAAGCTTTAACATATTAGAGTTTTATCAGATAAATTATACTAGTGAGAAAATTGGAAAATAGTAGGTGATAATTCAAGTATGCATTAACAATTTTATTTGGTAAATGACAAATTTAAGTATCAGGAATCTGCAAAAAAGCTAAAAGTGCAGTTTGGTCGGATACAATTTTTTGTCAATGAAATGGAATCAAAGGGACTAGATGACATGGATTGCATCCCATGCATCATATCTATTTGTTACACCCCAAACAACTAAATCATAAAAAGAAACAGAATAATTTAGAAGCTAGATACTAGGATGACCCAAACATGCTACAAAATTTCAAGTCCTAAGATGAACATGAAAACAAAAGGATAATTTTTAGCAAATAGTATTTTCCTTACTGTCTTTCCTAACTTCATTTTTTTCAGAGGAACTTGTATCGTATATTTTTCTTCTGAAGAAGAACTAGTTTGACTTGGAACTTCACTAGATTGGGTCAATTCTATTCCTACCTTGATAAATCTATTGCGATTGTTTTGTGATAATTTTAATGAATGTCATGTGTTGATAAATCTATTGCGATTGTTTTGTGATAATTTTAATGAATGTCATGTGGAAACTGGAGAGTATAAGAGCACCAAATAGATAGACTATACTAGACAAGTAGACATACCAATCTAAGTGAAAGCACAAGCCACCATAATTGTCATCTCAATTCCAAAAGAAAAGCTGAAATATAAAACAGTATAACATTCAGTTTACCTATCTATAATTTTTAGACGCCCTCCAGGCAGCCACAAACCTATGTCGCCAGTGTGCAACCAACCATCCTCACCAATGACCTTTCTTCTGCGGGTTTTCAAATGAATTTACTGAGGCTCATCAATATATTTGAAACTTTAAATAGGAGTGAGAGGATAGCAAGTTACGTTTGGACTTCGTCTTTATAGTAACCACGGAATATTGTAGGTCCCCTAACACAAATTTCTCCACGAGGATATGGTTGATCCTCAGAAGTGTAATTCATTTCTGGGACATCCACAAGTTTAACCTCTGAAAATGAAAACAGGATTTGCATGATGAAAGATGTGAGAACAGTGCACAAGAACAAATTTCATGTAATCTTGAAGATGAAACCTAATTTAATTTTTGGCAAGAAAGAATGAATATTGGCATCTTTATCAAGAAACAACATAATTTCCGAAGAAGATGATCCAATCAACATTTGACCTTGCTGAATGCGCAACCTCAAATAAGTTTCTTCAATGCAACTATTTTCAATGGCCATTTATTTGAGGTTGAAAGTACCACCATCATCCAATATGAAGGTAAGAGACATTCCAAAGTAAATCAAACCCACATCAACACATCATTAGATTCATTACTTTAGGATGGATTCTCTATGTACTATAAATATATAAAGTTGATTTCATGAGAAATTACAGTCAACATAAGCACAAATTTTAGCCAAGCAAATCTAATTCTATCCTAGAAAATCCAAACACAGAGCTTACCACAAGAAGGGTTTGGAGATCCAACGTGGCCGATTAATTTGTCACCAATATCCATTGTAGTGATGACACAAGATGTCTCTGTCATTCCATAACCTTCAAGAATTTCACCACCAAAGCATCTATAAAAATAAAAACAGTATTTACTATTAGCAAAGCCAAGTTCTAAATAACCATCATGCTGCACCAAAGGAGCGCATAAGAAGTCAGCTTACATCCTTAGGAATTCCATGACATCTGCTGACAAGGGAGAAGCACCTGAAGTCATAAGTCTCACTCGTCCACCAAGGCTGGCTTTTATTTTGTTAAATACCAACTTGTCCCACATTGGGGATGGATTTCGTCCTAATAACACAAAGTATAAAAGTAACATTTCATTACAAATGTAGGGGATAAAAATGGGATCAAATGACGGAACATAAACGAGAAATCTGTTGTTATTCAAAAAAAAATGAAAGAACCTTGGTCACACAAAGTATAAAAGTAGCATTTCATTACAAAGGAGAAATATGTTGTTATTCAAATGACAGAACCTTGGTCACACCTATGTCACCTAGGCATTAATTTGGACAGAGAGGAAAGAGAAATCCTGACTTAAATTGTGACTTGAAGCAGGAAATGGCCATTTAACCCAGGTATTTTTCATAGGCAAAATGTCGAATTTAATAAGAAAAACGAAATTTTTGTATGCATCAATCAGTTGACAAAAGTCGAAATTAATGATAGATGATGGAAAGCGCACATTTAAACTTTTAAGTGATATATTTAAGGAATAAAAAAACCATAAATGTAGATTGTGGAAGCATAAGTTAAAATACATGGAAAAATCTTTTCAACCTTTCGGCAAATTCATTGTTTCACAAAAGAAATATAGGGTATATTCTTTCTTGTAGACAACTTTTAAACTTCTAGGAAGACAGCCTTCGATAAAATCCAATCAATCTAAGGAGTAGAGGTGTTACGGTCGAAGTAACGCATAACTGTATAAGCTGAATTATGTAACAACTAATTGGGTGCATCCATGCCACTCCTATAGAATAGATCATGTAGATCTACCAATTTACAGGAGCAGTAGTGCGATTTACCATGGACCTAATAGGCTGTACAAGTATCCCTGCGTTGCTTTTATGCTTCACTAGTGATTATTACCTTCAGATGAAATTCTGTTAGTTGGTTTCTAAACGACAAAAAGGAAGGGGCACTTAACTTCAATGAACATCATGCTATTCTTACCATTAATAACTGCTTGCCTCTTGGCACTGTATGCAGCACGAAACAATCTTTCTTTCAACCCACCAGACTCCTTCACAGCATTTGTAATTCTATGGAATAAATAAGCAACTAGTCAGTTAACTGTAGCCAAAAGGAAGAAACGATAACCTCACAAAATATATGACTAGCAATAGTCGCACCAAACATGAAAATATCTAAATTACTGGTATAGATGTATTACGCAGCATAAATTATGTTATATAACCGGGGAACACTTGCGAATACTGTTGGTCTCAAAGCAGCCAGGTCATCCATCAGCTTCAAATTATCCTGGAAACAAAGGCAATATACTCATAAAAAAGATGACAAAGAATTCATAAGTAAAGGTAATACATTATTATGCATGTAGTAAGTAAGATGCATATTAGATAAATTCTGCACAAGGTGTTTGCTTCTTACAGACCGACAAACAAAAGGGAGATAACCTTATATGGATGGAGTTGATTGTTGTGCACAAGCGAAGTCAGCAATAGGATAGCGATGTGATGGTGCATTGGGATGTGATGGTGCATTGGTGAGGGAAGGGTTAGGGTGAGCAATATAGAGGTGTAGTGAACAAATTAGCATGAGCCAATAAAATGGATCCATTCTATACCATAACAAACACTATAATTGGATGGTTACAATACTATCTTGAAGATGAAAGATCCTGCATAAGATGTATCTGTGGTCTTCAATTAATCTTTGAATGGCCCACAGCTTTGATAAGAAGTTATCCAAACTAGAAACAACTCAAGTGTGAAATACTTCATTAGATGATCCAATTCTTCTCCTATGTCTACCAGTAACTTATAGAACTTATATTTGTTAGATATGTATATAGCTTAGGGTGTTCTTTGCATGTTCACCAACCCTGTACATGTTATATTGGTCTTTTGGCCAAAGAACACCCTAAGCTATATACATATCTAACAATATTATCAGTTAGTTTTCTGAATGTGTGTCAAAATTGTTCTATAGATTACATAGTTTTTCTAACAATAAATGCAAAGTACTATAAAATTATCATCCCAAATAGTTTAGGATCTGCATACCCCTTGGTAGAATCCAATGGCAACACCATGGTGAAGCAATGCAACCTGGTTAGCCCTCTCATAGATGTGAGCTAAAGGTAGATATGAGATATACCTGAGGAGAGAGATCCACACCACTATTGTAAAAAATATTAAGAGCTGGTAAATTGAATAAGCTATGACAAAAGGAAACAATTCTAGATTGAATGTAAAATCCTCACACATCAGAGGGGTAAAACTTAATCCCCAGGCTTGATCCTGCTACATTTGAGATTAAGTTCTCATGAGAAAGAACAGCTCCCTGGGAAAAGATTGGTGTCAACATCACAGGTTTGAAAGATAGAAGATAAGAGCTTTGCTTTTTCTTTTTTTTCTTTTTTTGAGGAAGTGCAAAAGCTTTGCACATCATTTCATTAAGTCGAAGGAAAAAAACAAAGACAAACCGAAAAGGATACAGCAAAGAAAAACCAAAACGAAACGTCGACCTGAGGCCAACCAAACAAAAAGGACAACCGAAAACTACTACTCCTCAGCTTGCGCTTCCAGACTCGTCGACGACGCCAGGCACCAGATGCGGTGCTCGCTAATAGTGAGCAGAAACAGTTGGTCGATAGAAGAGGGTTTATTATCAATGATAAGAGCTTTGTTGACGAAGCAAAGAATAATCAGAAGGGTGGATAATTTACCTTTGGTGTGCCAGTAGTGCCACTAGTGTAGCAGATAGTGGCAACATCTTCAGGTTTTGGAGGACGAAAAGGTTGAGGACTCATCTTTCCCTGAGTTAAAGGTTGAAAGGAGTTCAGCAAAAAGAGGGACACAATAAATAGAATGAGCAGAAAACTAGAGGTGCATATGCAGGAAGTCAATGCAAAACTAGAATAGAGGCAATATATCCAGCATGCACCTACTACGTATGCTTATAAGAAGCATTGAACACATGTACATACTGTTAACACATACAGAACTGTGACTTCAACAAAGAAAAAAATTTAATCCATGCGGTAGCCCTACCGTTTGTTGCTGTGTAAGATTGTCTCTAAGCTCTCATGTGTATTGCACACGAAAATGAAGTAAAGACTATTGTACTTGCAGACACATACACACATTACACCATGTCAATTTACTCCCAACCGGAAATTCAAATCAATAGGGATGGCAATTTCCTCCGTGGAGACGGGGGTGGAACTCCCCCTGCAGGGGGAACGGGGACGGGAGCTCCGCTATACCACCCCCTCACCACCCCCGCGGGCCTGCAGACCCGGTGAAAAGATAAAAATAGTATTCTGTTTATGTATCATAGTATTTTAATATGAGATGTGCATTATTTTTTTATATATTTGGACTAAAACTCGAATCTATATATTAAGATATAAATTTGAAGCTATATATTACAAAAATATACGTAAGTATTTTCTAAATTAATAGACAAAGTCATATTACAAGTAAAAAATAATATTTAGACAATAATTTTCATCCCCTCCCGGCGGGGCAGGACCCGTGCACACACGCGAAGCCTAACGGGGTGGGGTGCCCCCCGGTCATCCCCCGCCCCGTTGCCACCCCTTGACATGAAGGAGTGCAGCTGAGTAGTTCATACCTCGAGAATTTTCGTGTAAATAACGCAACATATGCCGAATAGAACTAGTGAACTATAGAACTATGTGTGCAGTGCAGCTAGCAGCTTTTGTTTCTAAACAATAGCAGATCGCATTCAAGGGAAAAGAAGAGTTGATAACTTGGTTGGTATACATGGAATCTTTTCAAGTATATTACTGAACCATTTGTAGAAGATGCACAAGGAATAAGAACAAAAAGGAGGCAAGTAAGAAGCCAAACGGAAACAAAAACCTATTAGTGATGTACTTCCACAGAAGCTGACTTAGCCCATTCCAGATTAATGACAGTAACAATATCCATCGTGTAGTTGATATCTATCAACATTTCTTTAATTAAGGTACACATAAAAAACGTTTTACCAACTAGTTTAAATGGCATTCAGTTGACTGACATTAGAGAATGAATACCATACTATTACTATGTGCAGCCTATGAGAAGCGACTTGTACAGAACTACAGATAAGCTTCTATGTATTGTTAAGAACAGTTCACCATAAACAGGGTATTTTAAGAGCAAAGCTGAAGGAGCATTTAGCAAGCCCACCTCACTGTATAGCCTGGAGTACGTTATAATTTCCACTCCAGTAGTTGCCGGTGCAGGTGGCATTTTCGCGTCGTCTCCACCAACCACCTGTACAAAACAAGTTGGTAAAGAGACAGAAGAGAGATTCTTAAACAATCATGACTTTTACATTGCATATATTAATTATAAATGGTCCACACTTACCACTATAAGGCGAACACATGGCATTTGAGTTATAAAGCTTAACAGCTGCAATCAATAGATAAATATAAGTAAAACTATAGGTTGGATATTAAATATACTTCTTTTTCAAAGTATATATCATGATGCAATGCAAAGTTGAATGCTAGGTGGCGTCTATAAATTGATGCAGTGTTTTAAACCAGAATAAAATTTGGATCAGAGTCCATGAAAAACCTATTTCAAGATTGGGCGCCAATACCCACAACATTAATCATGTGTATATGTGGATATGATCCAGAACAAAGAGTATTTGACATGCATGCAATATGCACTATGTGATCTTTTGACATTATGAGGCACCCGTAAGTCCGTAACCGAGTCATATTAAAAATAAATTAAGGCTCTAGCTGGATGAGATTAGCACCTGAAAGCATAGATCAGTTTCCTGGAAATAACTGCCCAGTTGCTAGCCTTACTAGTTAGGACTGGTATGACCAGCGACATGAGTGTGCAATTTTTAGTGGATTGTAGAAACTAATAATTATCTAAGGTTGACGTAAGGGATTAAAACTCACGGTGCTTAGTGTTTGAGGCACACAGAAAATAGCTTCTACTGTTGCATGGTTCACAATGAACTGAACTGCATCTGGACCTGCAGAAAGTATAATAAGCAAAAGTGCAAACCAAAAGGTTACTAGATGACCAAAAAAGAGATCGATGATCATTCTGCAATGTGGACATACCGAGAGTATCATAAAGTGGCACAGATACATATGAATATGCAGCACAAGCATGGTCAACTATGATCCACTCAGGTCTGTTTATAAAATACAAACCAATGCGTGCACCCTGATTCAGATTAAAATATATATATTTGAAGTAAGTTCGCATAAATTAACCCTAGGACACTAGAAGTGCTATATCAAGATAAAAATATGTGGCGAGATATCTGCATGTTGATAGTCAAAAACAAAAGGACAAGTGCTTGTTGATATCATGAAGACTCACTTTGGGTACTCCATGATAAATAAGACCAGAACCTATTGCAGTCCTGCTCGTACTAGCTTCTCCATATGTCATCCATTTGTAGCTGCAGCATTATATGTCATTTAAAAGAGTTAAACAAGGCTAGATAAGGCTACAAAAGGCAATAATAAGGAATAGTCAGATAACCAATCCTTACTCTCCAACTGTTCCATCTGCGCATACTCTTGTACCCAGGTATCTACAATCTCTAAAAGTCTCAACTGCATACCTGTGCAATTTGGGATATCATAGAACATTGTGCCTGAGAGATGATTACAGTACTAACATTTAAATATTAATAGTTTTCTTATCAAGCATGTAGTCTGCAAAAGACATAAATTTACCAGCTTTCACAAAACTATCAGATAAAAACTTCTGCATTCAAGTTCTTTTCAGCTCTTAATTACAATTAGATAAAAGGTTAAAAACTCACTTTGGCCAGCTAAGGCCCTCACATTTGACCTAGATACATTTTTCCAGCCCCAAGGCTTCCATAAAAGAACAAGTAAAACAGTTACCTTTGAAAATTATCTTTTTTAATTAGGTTTTGCCAGGAATCCATCCTGGCCACAATTCAGAGGCAAAATTAATGAGAGCTTCCTAAGGAAACAAAGAATTAGCATTGGTTTTGCCTAACTCTACCGGCTTAGCATATCTTTCAGAAATAATTTAAAGGACTATTGCAGCATGATGTTACACTCACAGATTGCTGATAATTCAAAATGATAATCTGATAACATCAGTAATAATTCAAGTATTTAACTAAGTTGAGATGAATATTAAGAAATATAGGTTAAATGTTCAAGAGAGATCGTGAGGGTTCTCACACAAAATTCTTGTGCAGCGTTCCAATGTCTGGATTACCAGGAAATCTGCTTATTAACCTTACAGGTGACTTTGCAGATCTGCAAGACAGGAACAGCAATTTTGAGCAACAAGATAAGCAAAATGCAGCTTAATATATAAATAACCTACCGGTACACATTCCACTTTCCAGTTTGCAACTTCTCTGGGAGAACAGCACTGTAGCCCTGCGCTGAAGAAGCTATGCACAGTGAATTAAAAATGATAGTCCATTTTAAATAAGTTATTTCTCAAACTAAAAAATGCACTGTTGTGTCCGAGGAAAGTGCCAAGTTAACTCAAACATGCACAGTTGAAATTGAGAAGCCATAGGTTGTGCGCTGGAGAATATGTAAAGTGAATTATTAGTGATAGTTTGTTTCAATAAGCTATTTCTGAAACAAAGAAATACCACATGTGTTGTTGTCTATCAGGAGTGTGCCAATTAAACTCAAACATCAACTGCTGTAATTGAGAAACCATAGGATGAGCAATGGGTCCTCAATTTGACAATGGCTGCTTGGATCTTAGGGTGGAAATGGATAAGGTATAAAATTGGTAACAAAACGATACCCATACCCATATTTTAGATCAGGATATGGATACAAATTTAGACAGATACCGGGGTGGGCTTGGATATAAAGTAGAACAGCATCAAGAAATACATTGTTCTGGAAAAACTTTTGAAACATGAAAGGTCCAAGTTTGGTTGGTTAAGAGTTCTTGTAAACCCCAGTGTACACACCATTGATTGTAAAAGGAAACACATTTACTTGTACAAAGTAAATGCAGAAGAAAGGCCTATAATCACCAAGAGGCCCAAAACGAGAAACGAAATTTAACCAATTTTTATTCGGTTACTTTCTGAGTTTCTGTGTCCCGGACTCCCGGTGTAAAGCCATAGATTTCTAAACAACAAGGCACCAATTCAGCCCCTACTGCCCAGGTGACAAATTACTATCATTCTACTGTTCGTACAGGTATACTTAAACCTGGATGCGAATCAACAAGCGTCCCCAGATCAGCACAACAGGAAGTGGTATCCCGATCAAGTCGCAGCAAGCAATTCAAACATCAAACATCATATGCTCGTAGTATCCCCGTTGTTGCTGAATAATACTTCTCCAGAATCTCACACTCTCACTCACAAGTCACAACTGCCAGGTGCCGACACACTGAAAAAGGAAGCCATGGACTAGAAAGAGATGTGCCGTACAACAAAGCACCATCCCCAATTGAGTGCAAAAGCAATGATTCTATTCTATATTTCTTTTCCAGATTCAGAAGGTACCCAACCTCTATCTCTATGCCCCCTAAAATCCCAAACACAATTGTGACCACCACCGCTTGGGAATTGCCATTGGTCGTTCTCCGCCATAAAGGAGGGGGCACGCGGGCCCTGTGGAATCGAACGTGAAATCCAAATCGCAGCATCGCACACTGGATAGGTTGGATATACCAGCAAGCAGGGGCGGACCCTCCATCCGGGCCAGCTCGGGCAGCCACCCGAGTTCCCAACTGGCGCGACCCCCCCCCACCCCCACCACCACGCAGGCGCGCACACGGCCCAGCGCCCCAGGGACAAAAGGCCGCACGAGCTTCCTGTTGCTGAGTTGCTCCCTCCCGGCGCTAACCCTAGCGGCTAGACCACGACGCGTGCGGCGAGCGGCGAGTCGCGAGGGTGCGGCGGTGAGCAGCACCGCGGCGGAAGCCGGCAAGGGCGCAACCGCGCAAGGCGGCAAGGGGCGAGGCCGCGAGCGCGACGCGCGCGCGCGCGCTGCGGCCGGCGCTCGCAGCCGTCAAGCGGGCAAGGGACAAGGAGGAATGGAGGTTGGAGGATGCCGAGCGGCCGAGCCCCTTCGGTCCTTCTGGGACGGGACTGCTCCTCGCCGCTCCGCGCTAACCCTAGTGGCGCGCGCGCGCGGCGAGGGCAGAGGCGAGGCCGCGAGGCGGCGAGGGAGCGCAGCGCGGTGGCGGCGGCGAGGGCGCGCGCGCGCGGCGGCGGCGGCGAGGCGCAGCGCGACCGCGGCGGCGAGGGCACGACCGCACGAGGCGTGGCGGTCGGGGCGGCGAGGCCGCGACGGCGAGACCGCGAGGGCACGACCACACGAGGCGTGGCGGCAAGCGGCGCACGGCAAAGCGGGGCGAGGCGCGAGGCGCGCGCGCGCGCGGCGCTGGCCGAGCCCGCCGGCCCGGCAAGGCCTCCCTCTCCGCTCCGGCTCTCCCACTCCCAGTCTCCCTCTCCGCTCCAGCCTCCGGCTCTCCCACTCGGCGGCTCCGGCAGTCACGCGCCCTCGCTGCTATTAAGGTGAGTTTGCGCTCCACTTGTTTGATACAATGCCTCAATGAACCACATTCTTACATACGTGAAAAAATTCTTTAATCGATATATCGTCATCCACCTTCCCCTGCTTGCCGAGGACAGTGCTATAATATATTGTAGTAATGTGGTTTACTGGTTGTAGTATTGTAGATCTCATGTAGGAGAACCTCACCACTAGGCACCAGTGACCCGTCCAAGATGAAACAAACAGTCCCAAGTGCACTCAATATGGCATCCAATGGATTACATACGATTTATTGTAGATTTATAAAAGAAACACGATACGTACAGCCTCGCTGGCCCCTCGCCGGAGAGCGGGGAGCGCGGCCACGTCGCGGCCGCGACTCTCGACTCGCCCTACCTAATATTTTGCCCTGGGTCCGCCCCTGCCAGCAAGTCAAAAGGCAGCGGAAGAGAGACGTACCGTGGGCGTACTCGCCGGCGGTGGGGTTGGCGGCGAGGTCAACGCCGCCGCCGCCGCAGGCAGCGGGCGGCTGTAGGTGGGCGGAGATGGCGTTGAGGCGGCGCTGGGCCGCGTACATTGGGGAGTGCTCTCCTGCCATGGCCCCCGTGTCCTCGCTGTCTCCGTCTCCGCTGCTTCTATCGCTGGCGTTGCGCCGCGGAGGTGGGGAGATCGCAGGCTGAGACGTGGGGGCACGATGTGCTTCAAGTTTGCGATTTGGACAGGCTGTCTGGTCCGGTTGTTGGCTAGGGACAAGGAAGGGTGGATTCTAGTGATTCTTGTTGAGGAACCGTCGCTGGCGAGTCCAGTCCGAGCGATTACCTCGTAGACAAGCGTAGAATCGTAAGAACAATGCATGAACAACAAGAACATAATAAGAGATTGAACACAGAGATGTAGGGGGACGTCTTGCTTCTCTTTATTCCTTCATCCATCGATCAAATCCTTTACAATGAATAGCACCCCCTATTTATAGGCTACGACCCTGCTAGGGTTTGGGATGAGGAGCCCACCTTGGGCGGAGACTCTGGCCTGGGCCCGGTTTCCTAACACCCCCTGGGCACTCATCCTTCATGCCCATGTCTCGTCAAAACTCCATAAAACCCGATGGGAAAAATTTGGAGAAAGAGTACATGAATCATGTTCCGTTATGCTGCACGAATTGCCTCATTAAAAACCTTAGCCGAGAAACTTCAGGAAAACTCGTCAAGGGAAAAGAGTACAATCCACCCAATTTCATTTAATCTCCAGGATTTGCTCTTTGGGTACTCGATCTTCGTGATCAAGCTTTAGTAATGAGTTTGTGAAGGTTCTCCCCCTGAATTCTGCACTTCTCTAGGTCTCATCATTCCAATTCCACGTACGCACCTTTCAAAGCTAGATGCTGGAAGTGACTTAGTGAATAGATCTGCAAGATTTTCACATGACTTAGTATGCAGTACCTTAATTTCGTCCATCTTTTGCATTTCATGACCATAGAAGAAATTGGGGTTGATATGCTTTGTGAGAGGACTCTTCACATAACTCATTTGCACTTGTGCAACACAAGCTGTATTATCTTCATAGATAATAGTAGGGGTTGATGCGGTATTCAATCCACATAACTGCTGGATGTAGTGAATCATCCGTCGGGCCAAGTACATTCTCGTGAGGCCTCGTATAATGCTATTATTTCCGGGTGGTTCGTCAAGTCGATACAAGACTCGCTAGACGATTTTCATGGAATTGCGTTCCACCACATATGAATTCATAGCATGTTTGCAATTTGATCAGATACGGGTCCTACAGTGCCGTCATCCGCATTGTCATTCATAGTTAGGTCTTGGTTCTTTCTATAGAACAGGCCAAGTTCTTTGCTTCCTTAGAGGTATCGGAAGATGTCCTTCATTCCGCCAATGCTTTTGGTAGGTTCGCACTATACCTTGCTAGTAGGTTCCCTGCAAATACAATGTCCGGTCTAGTACAGATTTGTTCAATACATGAGTGTTTCTATCACACTTAAGTATGGGAATTCGGTCCCGGACTTCCTCCCCTCTTTTCTAGGTGCAGACGAGTCCTTGTCTTGCCGCAAAGATCTCCGACCATTGGCATTTTCAAAGGGTATGCCTTTGCAAAGTCGAACATTTCTAACACCTTCCGAGTGTAGGTGACTAATGCACTAATACCTCTTGAGGGGCATGCCCAAGTCGCAAGCCTCGGCAATATTTGGTTTTCACCCAAATCTTTCATTTCAACTCCGACTCTGTAAGAGCTTGCTTTCTTAATATCCTTTAGGTTCGATGATATTCGGATCAACTTCATACATTGCGATTATACAAAATCCATTCCGGATCGTCGTATAAATACAGAGATTATTCTCATTGTTCGTGTAGCCTTTCTTGCATAGAAAGTCGCCTAGCGATTATAGCACATTCGCACGATTGCTTAAGTTCGCATAATGACTTTCTCGAAGTTTCACACTGTACATATTTCTATTTGCTCTGTTTTGGTTGGGACAGTGATACATTCAGGTATCTTCATATAAATGTCCGAATCTAATATTTCATAAAGGTATGCTGGTACCCCATCCATCAATTTCACTTTTAACTTCAAGTTCACCGCCATTGAGATAAATATTTAAAAGGAGTTCCGCCATGACCGGGGAATATGTTTCTTCATAATCATCTCCTGGATGTTCAGTGAAACCTTATGCAACGAGCCTTGCTTCTTTTCATTTATCTTTCGAACAAATACCCACTTATGCCCTACTGTGGTGTACAAGGAGACGTATGCGACTTACACGCCCAAACGTCTTTCTTTATTCGGATAGAATAATTCGTTTCTATTGCCTTCTCCCAATCTTCTCAATCTGATTTTTCTTTCATTCAATGAGCGATGAGCTCGAATCAAGATTGATGATTGTGACAAGTTTCTTTGCAAAGTATATGTCGACATTGGCTGTTGTCATATTCAAAGATTCTCCCGAGGTCATAAATTTTATAGCTATTTCTTCAAGGGGCGATTCTTCTAATGCTTCTACTTGCTCACTGCTGCTTCCAATTGCAGGGCAAGTCCCTTTAGTTTTTCAGCTCCGATGTGTGCGCACACATCCATGCTGATGTCTCCCTTCATGGGGATGTTCAATTCTGGTATGCCTTTTTTTTTTGAAGGTTCCATACTGCTGCCAGGTCTCAACTGGCTCCCCTTCTAGTTCTGAGGCACTTCGGTGATCGGCTGTGTCAAGTCCTTCTTATCCTTTTTCAACAGGCGTCCCCGGTTACTTCGGATTCGAGGGGCCGGAGTTCTCGTCCTTTCAGAGGCCTTAGGACGGGATTAGGGATACCTTCGTCGGTATTTCAACCCTTCTCCGGTGCATTGCTTGCAGGCAAATGCTACTTATTCACGCTCTTCAAATCACTAAAGTAGTCTGGCAGTTGATTCGCTAATACTTACAAATCAATTATCTTCTGGACTTCAATTGTCTTCTAGACTTCAATTCAATTATCTTTTGGACTTTAATTGTCTTCTAGACTTCAATTATTTCCCGACATTATTATCAAGGGTTGATTTTGTAACAGCCCAAATTTCAATTTCAGTAAAATTTAAAAGTTTATTTATGTTTGTGGTTTTTCCTGAATTTTCAAAAGCTTTTTATAAATATTTTAAAGCTAAAACAAATTTATTTGCAAAATTTAAAAACCAACATAAAGTTGGAAATAATTTTATTAAAGTCCAGAATGAGTATGGGAATTTCTGTGAATTTTTCCATAATTTTTTGGAAGTATTTTGCTATTTTCTAAAGCCTAAATGAATTAACAGAATTAAAACAATTGAGAAATCAAAAAGAAAATCAAAATTCAGTTTGGGCCGAAACCCACCGGCCCGCCCAAACTTCGCAAGACGCGCCCTCTTCACCACACTCCCGCGCCGCTCACTCCTCTCCACCGTCCGATTTCAATCTGACGATCGCCATCACCCCACGCACCATCTCTCTCGCCATTCACTCACGCCGTTGGATCGCGATCAAACGCCAAACCTCGCCCATACCCTTCGCACACAACTAACTATTGAGACCGTTGGATTAAAATCCAACGCCCGCACTCATCGCTTACCTCACACCACCCCTTCTTCTTCGCGCGCGCGAAACCGCCGCCATGACCAAGTCTTGAGCTCCGTGTTCCTCGCGATGCTCGCTCGCTCTTTCGTCGGACAATCGTGCGCAACGGCCGCCATGTCACACCGCACCCACTTCCTCAACCCTTTATCCTCGTGCACGCGTTTTGTCGAAACCGCCGCACCAAAACCGCCGCGCACGACCTCCACCACCCCACGCCGCCTCGAACCTCCCGGCGCCTATAAAAGGGAGCCCTTGAGCCCCTTCTCCTCCTCAACCATTCCCTCACTCTCTCTCTCCTTCCGCCGCGAGCTTGTCGTGATTCGAGGTTTCGTCGCCGCCAGCTGCACGCTGCCGCCGCCAATTCCGCCGACGCCGCTCACGCCGCCCTCACCGCCGTCACCATCGGGTCGCCTCACTCGCGGGCCCGGCGCACCTTCATTCACCGTGGGGACCAGCAGCGCTTTTCTTCACCGACGACCGGCCGCATCGCCGCCGAGCTCGCCGCCACGACCTTTCCGCCGCATTTTCTCGCAACCTCGGTGAGCACCACGCTCAAGATCGCCCACTCTTCCTTTGGTATCAATCACACCTCTCCGAGACCTCTAGCGCGGCGAGGTGATTGCCGAGCCGCCGCCGGCTGCCGCGATCGACGTGGCCGCCACCGCGGCGACGTGTACGCCACCGGCGCCATCTCAAGAACACGGCCGCGTGGCGCGTGTCGCCACGCACACACACCACGTGGCCGGCCCACCCGCCGTTTTTTCCAAAGTTCGGTGGGCTAGGTCCACTTGAACCGCCCATGACAAGTGGGCCCGCATGTTAGAAATCATTTTAATTCTTTTAATTTCCGAAAATCCTCACAAGCGCCAAGATTACGCAATAAATGGATTTTCAGTAGGAAAATAATTCTAGAAATTCAATAAAATTTCAGATTTAGTTATAAACTTCAAAAATTCATAACTTTTGCATATGAACTCCAAATTGGGTGATTCAAATTGCAAAATTTATATAAAATTATAATCTAGCTAACTAAACCAAAATATTTCAGTTTGGAGTTAATTTAAACTATGTTTTTGATTTTATTTGAATTTGAATATTGAATTTGTCGTATTTTCGCGTATAGAATTCGACGACTCCGGAGAGTTCGATCAATCTGAAGATTTAGAATTCCAAGACATCGATCAAGGCAAGTTACACCATTGACCATATTGCCCTATTATTTTAAGTTATTTTCGCTTTTAAATTTCTTATTGCATGCATATGTTGTTATAAATATTTTAATATCCTGCTTTACATATAGTTAATTCCATATGTTATTGTATGGCCAAATTTGAATGTTGTATCCGACTACCTTGATACCATAGGCAAGATATTACCAAAATTCAAATATATGCTTAGCCAAGCTTAGTCCACATTTACTGAATTTGGGAGGTTTACACCGCATTTCTATAAATTGTTTTCAAACTTGATATTGTGGTATTGTTTTACCACATGAGTTTATAAATGAAGTTTTTATTCAAAATAAAACCAAAATGGGTTTGGACTTGGGCGAAATGGTCGGAAAGGTGGGTGCAGTTTATGCACGGTTTGATCCGTTAAGATCAAGGCCCATGGGTTGTAGGAATGACGCCCAAGTCAATTGAGGACCGGTCTTTGAGCCGCTTATTGCTATGCCATAACGTACCACCACATGTCCTGTATGGGCAGGATTTGGCTAACTAATTTGTGATGTTCTAGTATATTTATGTCATGTGATTTTGTGGGTGTCGGTTAGACGCTTTATTCCCACTTGGCGCAAGAGGGCTTCCGAGGACATCATCCAAAGGGGCGAAACCTTAGCGGGCATGAATGTACTAGGATAAAACATTGTAAAGGCCTCATGGTAATTGCTCACCACACGCCTACGGAGCGTGAATTGGCGACATAACGAGCATGTCACCTCGTGTGGGTAAAGTTGTACCAACTCGCAGAGTAGAAACTATTCGAATAGCGCGTCATGGTCATGGACATGCTAGCAGGCCACTTAAAGTTAGTATTGTTTTTGGTTTTAAAATGCTTTAATAAATGTTGAGGATGGTTAATCCTTATGAAAAATTAGGCGGAAGCCAAGTGTTAGAGAGGATCCTTCACTTTATCATTGGAGGTTATCCACATTATATCATTGTCATTTCAAAGTATGATTTTATCCATAGTATAAAATTGCCTTAGAAACTACTATGTTTTTTCAAACCGAAATGTCGTTTATGCAAAACAACCCCGCCACACTCACTTGTTTCCTTATGCATGCATTTAACTTCAATATTGGGTGTGACTTGCGAGCACGGTAGTAGTGCTCACTCTTGTTGAATAAATCTTATTCAGAGAAGATCGCTATCTTGTGGTGAGGACCTGACGAGTAGGCCTTCTTACCTGCACGATTGCTCGTGGCGCATCGTGTGGCTCCCACTATTATGTTATTTCATTGTGTTTATCATTTGACATTTGATATTATTATTCGACTCATTTGTATTAAACAGCTATTTATTTAATGCCATTTACGTTTTCGTGATATGAATGTGATATTCATTTTTGTGAAACTGTGTACACCGGAAATCTGGACCGGTGTTTGAACACGAGAATTCGGGATCCTTCGCTCCGGGTTCGACAAAAGTGGTATTAGAGCCATATCGATCAGAGGTCATGGCCTACTGTAGAATTGGTAAAACCATTAAGGACTATTTTTCAAAAATTTACAAACTATTTACCCGCCTTCCGTAGTCTTACTCTTCCTTTCTATTAAAAGATTTCTAAACTCTTGTCCTTTCTAAAATTGTAGATGGCGAGAGATCGACCCGCATCTCCCATGGAGTCTACGCCGAGAATGGGCGGATATCCTATGGAAGATGATGCAAGATTCGAGTTTCATGAAGAGACCCACATACCAAGGATACAAGTATATCGTGGGACGCAGAGCGCTGGAGAGTGGAGGTTATCCTCACTCTAACTTAGCGCGGATACATCCTTCCACATCTTCGACGCCCAATGCGTCTGGGAGACTTTCGAGGACGGCATCCAAGATGCGGCAAGAGAAGTCGTCCACGACTTCGCTACACCTACGACGCCCATTTTCGGGATACTGCATTCCAGTACTATCCCATGCACATCCCCACTCGACTAGGCAGTGCCTTCAGCTCAGTCGAGAATGAGGATATGCCGGAGATCACCCACCAGGTGGAGTTAGCCAAGGCGATGGATTACGCCTATGGCAACACCACGACGAGTCAGATCTCGCTCGGGAGGCTAGAGGCCGCAGAGAGAGGTCAAGGCGCAGGTCGAATTGGCTCTGTACAAAAAGGGCCAAGGAAGCACCTGCAACTCCCCCGACTACACCCCATCCACCCCATAGATGTTTTACTTCCACCATTTTAGATGATTTGCTTTCCCCTAGTTATTCGATTAGCTGCGAATTATGAGCTACTAACCTTTTGTGGTAGCCATAATCAGATGAATAAAATAAAGAATTACTTGCAAAAGAAAAATTTGTTTCTTTGCCTTGTTTTTGTGTGCTTTTTGGGCTAATATAAATTTACTCCCCCTTAGTGCAACCTTTCTTCCCTTTCCTAAGTCTTTGGAAATTCAAGCAGATGGTGAACACCCGCACAGGAAATGGCAGATCCAGGTCGAACAACGGAAATACTGACCAGCCAGGAGCAAAGATGTTCAAGAACCTCCCCACCACCACCAGCAGGACCGGATTGGCAATGATGATGGCCAATCAAACTCACCTTATTGAATTGTTGGCTCGGCCGCTCAACAACGCCGAACAACCAGTAATGCGAGCCACCGCCGCAACTCGAGCACCGCACACCCTCCTCAACGGGTGACCATGTCGGAGTTCATGCGTATGCGCCCTCCAACCTTCTCCAAAGAAAGACCGAGCCGATGGATGCCGACGATTGGCTTCGTGCCATCGGAAAGAAATCGGACATTGCGCAATGCACGATCGCGAGAAGGTCCTGCTCGCAACTCATCACCAACGGACCACCTCGTAATGGTGGGACAATTTACGCATCTCCCACGCCAATGCCGTGCCATCTCGTGGGACGAGTTTGTGAGCCTTCCGTCATGCCCACATCCTCGCCGGCATGATGACATCAAGAAGAAGGAGTTTCATGCACTCGCCAAGGCAATCGCCGGTGAGCGAGTATCTCCACCGTTTCAACCAAACTAGCTCGCTATGCCCGGTGATGTGGCGAGAGATGAAGAACGGCAAGAAAGGTTCTGGAGGGACTCAATGACGATATCTCCGCCCAACTCATCTCTCGTAACTTCACCGACTTCCAACGGTTGGTGGACAAGGCGATCCGCCAGAAGCCAAACATCACGATATGGAGAACCGCAAGCGGAGGATGGCCGCCCAGAAGATCAACGCAGGAGGCTTTCCCAAGCCTCGTTTCATTCAGCCACAACCACCGCAGCGTGGGAAGTTCCAGTCTTCCACATCCAAAGCCCTGCAGTAATCGCCCAACACCTCCAACTTCGCAGCGCACCAACCGAGGACAATTTCAGCAGAAGAGCTCCGCCCCTCGGTGCAGGAGTGACTGTTTCCACCGCAATGAAACAGCCACTATGCCAACAGATGCCCCAGAAGCAAGCAATGGCGTCTTCCAAGCCAAGACCAGAGCCACGACCATCGGCGGCATTGCAAAACCGTCGAGCGATTCGTCAAGGGGCGTGTGAACCACGTCACGGCCGAGGAAGCCCAGGCAAAGACGGATGTTTGTGCTTGGTATGTTTCTTGTCAATTCAATACCAGCTTCAGTACTATTTGATTCCGGAGCTTCGCATTCTTTCGTGTCAAATAAATTTGTGGGCAAAAATGGGTTACCAATATCTTCCTTAGCAAATCCCATGATAATCCATTCCCCGGGTTCAGAAATGAGAACTAGTTCTCTATGCCCGAACCTCACCCTTGAAATATCCGGAGTATCCTTCCTAGCAGACTTGATAGTCTTGCATTCCCAAGGTCTAGACGTTATTCTTGGAATGGACTGGTTAGCCAAGAATCATGGACAAATAGACTGTGCCAATAGGTCTATCACTCTCACAAATGGAGAAGGAATTTCAGTTGAGTTCAAACCCAAGACCTGCACCAATGGAAGTTCTATCCTCACCAGCATGAAGGAAGTGAAACTTGAAGACATACCTGTAGTCCGAGAATATGCTGATGTCTTTCCTGATGAATTACCTGGCATGCCACCGGATCGGGACGTCATGTTCTTAATTGACTTAGTCCCAGGGACAGCTCCAATATCGAAGCGACCCTATAGAATGCCAGCTAATGAGTTAGCGGAATTGAAGAAACAGATTGAAGAATCTGCGGCGAGGTTACATCCGACCAGCCATCACCTTGGGAGCACCGGTCTTTTTCACAAGAAAAAGGACAATAGCATGAGAATGTGTGTTGATTACGATCACTCAATGAGGTGACGATCAAGAACAAATATCCTTTACCTGTGATAGATGATCTGCTCGATCAACCGAAAGGAGCAAGTGTCTTTTCAAAGATTGATTTGAGATCCGCTATCACCAATCAAGATCGATCTAAGATATTCCAAGCGATTTTCACCACGGATATGGATATGCGAGTTTACAGTGATGTCATTTGGTTTGACGAACGCCTCGCTATTTCATGAATATGATGAACAAAGTGTTCATGGAATTCTTGGATAAGTTTGTGGTTGTTTTCATCGATGACATTCTCATCTACTCGAAGGATGAAGAAGAACACGAGAAGCATATCGAATGATATCGACAAGCTCCGAGCATCGACTTTATGCTAAATTCAGCAAAAGTGAATTTTGGCTAAGTCAAGTGGCATTCCTTGACATATCGTGTCGTGGGAGGAATTGCGATGAGATCCCGCCAAGGTTGAAGTCAGACGATTGGAGGCAACCCAGACGGCCACCAAGTGAGAAGTTTCTTGGACTAGCGGGTTATTACCGCAGTTCATTGAAAATTTCTAAGATTGCAAGACCCATGACTCAACTTCAAGAAGGAGAAGAAATTTGATTGGACAGATGCTCGTGAAGAAAGTTTTCAAGACCAAGAGGAGATTGGTCTCAAGACTGTGTTAGTTTTACGATATCCATAAAGATTTCGAGATCTTCTCGCGACGCCCCGTCAAGGTCTCTGATGCGTATTGATGCAGGAGGGCAAGGTAGTAGCATATGCATCCAGCGCTTGAGGCCACATGAAGGGAATTATCCAACCCATGATCCGAGTTAGCAATGCGATTGTGCATGCCTTGAAGATCTCGCGCATTATCTCATTGGTAACCACGTGAGATTTTCACGGATCACAAGAGTTTGAAGTATATATTCACACAGCATAATTAAACCTTCTGGCAGAGAAGATGGTTAGAGTTAATAAAAGATTACGATCTTGGAATCCATTATCACCTGTGCAAAGCAAATGTAGTTGCGGATGCCCGAGCGTAAAGGCTTATTGCAATACCATGATGGTGCGTATGAACAATTGAACTACATGTAGAATTGAAGCGCCTAAACTTGGAGATTGTCGGTCAAGGTTGTGTGAATGCTTTGAAGTACAACCGACTCTTCAAAGTCGATCGAGAAAAACAACTAGAAGATAATGACATCAAGGAGATCAAGAAGAATATGCGAAGAGGCAAGGCTCCGTGATTCGCCAAGATGAACAAGGAACAAGATGGTTTGGGAATCGCATTTGTGTACCTAACCAACAGGAGTTAAAATAGTCAATTCTTAAGGAGGCTCATGAAACGCCTTACTCCATTCACCCCGGAAGCACCAAGATGTACCAGGATTTGAAGGAGAAATACTGGTGGGTCAGCATGAAGCGAGAAATTGCTGAGTTCGTCGCCCGCTGTGATGTGTGTCGGCGAGTTAAGGCGTAACATCGAGACCACCGATCATTATGCCACTACCAATTCGAATGGAAGTGGGAAGAGATTGGCATGGACTTCATCACCGGACTTCCTAGGACCCAATCAGGATATGATTCTATCTGGGTGATAGTTGATCGGTTGACCAAAGTAGCTCACTTCATTCCCGTTAAGACTACATACGTAGTACCAATTGGCGAGTTATATGTGGCTAGGATTGTTTGTCTACACGGGTACCCAAGAAGATCGTGTCCGATGAGGTTCTCGCTTACATCAAGATTCGCGAGTCTACATGAAGCCTTAGGCACGGACTCAACTTCAAGCATGACCTATCATCCTCGAGACAGATGGTCGACGGAACGCACCAATCAAGTCCTTGAAGATATGCTCCGAGCCCGTGCCTTGGAATTTGGACAAAGTTGGGACAAGAATTTGCCGTATGCGCATTCTCAGATAACAATAGCCATCAAGCTAGTTTGCAAATGGCTCCTTTTGAAGCATTGTATGGCGTAAAATGCGAACTCCACTTCGTGGGATGAAGTAGGAGAGCATCGCTCTTGGACCCGAGATAATCAAAGAGGCGTAAAGTAAGGTCAAAGCTATAAGGGAACATCCAAAGTGGCACAAACCCGACAAAAGAGTTATGCCGATAACCGCCGAAGGGACCTAAACTTTGAGGTAGGAGACTTGGTCTATCTCGTGGTCACCCACTCAGAGGAGTAAGAAGATTCTGACAAAAGGAAAACTCGCACCTGCATTTGTGGGGCCATACAAAATTCTAGCCAAAAGAGGTCAAGTGGCATATCGCCTGAGCTACCGTAAGCCTTGTCACCGTGGCACGATGTCTTCCATGTATCCCGATTGAGGAAATGCTTGCAAGCGCCAGAAGACCATACCTTCTTGGAAAGTTTCGATCTTCGAGAAGATCTCACCTACGTGGAGCGACCAATCAAGATTCTGGATGTCGCAGAGCGAGTCACCGTAAGCGTAATCATCAGATCATACAAGGTGCAAGTGGAGTCACCACCCGAAAGTGAAGCCACATGGGAAAAGAAGAAGACCTCAAGACTAACTATCCCGATCTCTTTGCTGACCAATCCTGAATCTCGGGTCGAGATTCCCTTAAGGGGGGTAGGTTTTTAACAGCCCAAATTTCAATTTCAGTAAAATTTAAAAGTTTATTTATGTTTGTGGTTTTTCCTGAATTTTCAAAAGATTTTTATAAATATTTTAAAGCTAAAACAAATTTATTTGCAAAATTTAAAAACCAACATAAAGTTGGAAATAATTTTATTAAAGTCCAGAATGAGTATGGGAATTTCTGTGAATTTTTCCATAATTTTTGGAAGTATTTTGCTATTTTCTAAAGCCTAAATGAATTAATGTAATTAAAACAATTGAGAAATCAAAAGAAAATCAAAATTCAGTTTGGGCCGAAACCCACCGGCCCGCCCAAACCTCAGCAAGACGCTGCCCACTTCATTTCACACTCCGCGCCGCCGCTCACTCCCTCCACCGTCCGATTTCAATCGGACGATCGCCATCACCCCACGCACCATCCTCTCTCGCCATTCACTCACGCCGTTGATCGCGATCAAACGGCCAAACCTCGCCATACCCTTCGCACACAACTAACTATTGAGACCGTTGGATTAAAATCCAACGGCCCGCACTCATCGTTTACCTCACACCACCCCCCCTTCTTCTTCGCAGCGCCGCGCGAAACCGCCGCCATGACCAAGTCTTGGAGCTCCGTGTTCCTCGCGGTCTGTTCGCTCTTTCGTCGGACAATCGGCGCAACGGCCGCCATGTCACACCGCACCCACTTCCTCAACCCTTTATCCTCGCGCACGTTTTGCCGAAACCGCCGCCGCACCAAAACCGCCGCGCACGACCTCCACCACCCCCACGCCGCCTCGAACCTCCCCGGCGCCTATAAAAGGGAGCCCCTTGAGCCCCTTCTCCTCCTCAACCATTCCCCCTCACTCACTTCTCCCTTCCGCCGCGAGCTTGTCGATTCGAGGTTTCGCGCGCCAGCCGCACGCTGCCGCCGCCACCTCCGCCGACGCCGTCACGCCGCCCTCACCGCCGTCACCATCGCCGCCTCGACCTCGCGGCCCGGCGCACCTTCATTCACCGTGGGGACCGGCGCAGCGCTTTCTTCACCGACGACCCGGCCGCACCGCCGCCGAGCTCGCCGCCGACGACCTTTCCGCCGCATTTTCGCAACCTCGTGAGCACCACGCTCAAGATCGCCCACTCTTCCTTTTGGTATCAATCACACCTCTCCGAGACCTCTAGCACCGCGAGGTGATTGCCGAAAGCCGCCGGCTGCCGCGATCGACGTGGCCGCCACCGGCGCACGCGGTACGCCACACTGGCGCCATCTCAAAGAACACGGCCGCGTGGCGCCGTGTCAGCGCCCACGCACACACCCACGTGGCCGGTCCACCGTGCCGTTTCTTCCAAAGTTCGGTGGGCTAGGTCCACCTTGAACCGGCCCACTGACAAGTGGGGCCCGCATGTTAGAAATCATTTTAATTCTTTTAATTTCCGAAAATCCTCACAAGGCCAAGATTACGCAATAAATGGATTTTCAGTAGGAAAATAATTCTAGAAATTCAATAAAATTTCAGATTTAGTTATAAACTTCAAAAATTCATAACTTTTGCATATGAACTCCAAATTGGGTGATTCAAATTGCAAAATTTATATAAAATTATAATCTAGCTAACTAAACCAAAATATTTCAGTTTGGAGTTAATTTAAACTATGTTTTTGATTTTATTTGAATTTGAATATTGAATTTGTCGATTTTACAGATAGAATTCGACGACTCGAGACTTCGATCAATCAAGATTTAGAATTCCAAGACATCGATCAAGGCAAGTTACACCATTGACCATATTGCCCCTATTATTTTAAGTTATTTTCAGTTTTTAAATTCCTTATTGCATGCATATGTTGTTATAAATATTTTAATATCCTGTTTTACATATAGTTAATTCCATATGTTATTGTATGGCCAAATTTGAATGTTGTATCTGACTACCTTGATACCATAGGCAAGATATTACCAAAATTCAAATATATGCTTAGCCAAGCTTAGTCCACATTTACATAATTTGGGAGGGTTTACACCAGATTTCTATAAATTGTTTTCAAACTTGATATTGTGGTATTGTTTTACCACATGAGTTTATAAATGAAGTTTTTATTCAAAATAAAACCAAAATGGGTTTGGACTTGGGCGAAATGGTCGGAAAGGTGGGTGCAGGTTTATGCACGGGTTTGATCTGGTTAAGATCAAGGCCCATGGGTTGTAGAAATGACGCCCAAGTCAATTGAGGACCGGTCTTTGAGCCGCTTATTGCTATGCCATAACGCACCACCACATGTCCCGTATGGGCGTGGATTTGGCTAACTAATTTGTGATGTTCTAGTATATTTATGTCATGTGATTTTGTGGGTGTCGGTTAGACGTTTTATTCCCACTTAGCGCAAGAGGGGGCTTCCGGAGGACAGTCAGTCCAAAGGGGCGAAACCTTAGCGGGCATGAATGTACTAGGATAAAACATTGTAAAGGCCTCATGGTAATTGCTCACCACACGCCTACGAAGCGTGAATTGGCCGACATAACGAGCATGTCACCGTGTGGGTAAAGTTGTACCAACTCGCAGAGTAGAAACTATTCGAATAGCGCGTCATGGTCATGGACATGCTAGCAGGCCACTTAAAGTTAGTATTGTTTTGGTTTTAAAATGCTTTAATAAATGTTGAGGATGGTTAATCCTTATGAAAATTGGGCGGAAGCCAAGTGTTAGGAGGATCCTTCACTTTATCATTGGAGGTTATCCACATTATATCATTGTCATTTCAAAGTATGATTTTATCCATAGTATAAAATTGCCTTAGAAACTACTATGCTTTTTCAAACCGAAAATGTCGTTTATGCAAAACAACCCCGCCACACTCACTTGTTTCCTTATGCATGCATTTAACTTCAATATTGGTGTGACTTGCGAGCACGGTAGTAGTGCTCACTCTTGCTGAATAAATCTTATTCGTGAGAAGACGCTATCTTGACGGTGAGGACCCTGACGAGTAGGCCTTCGACCTGCATTTATTGCCTCGTGGCGCATCGTGGCTCCCACTATTATGTTATTTCATTGTGTTTATCATTTGACATTTGATATTATTATTCGACTCATTTGTATTAAACAGCTTATTTATTTAATGCCATTTACGCGTGATATGAATGTGATATTCATTTTTGTGAAACCGTACACTGGAAATCTCGGATCGTGTTTGAACACGAGAATTCGGATCCTTCGCTCCGGGTTCGATGATTTCTCCCCTAATGACGGAAACTAATCTCATCCGATATACTATCGAATCGGGCATTATACAAATCTCCAATCATAGGGTCCAAATACTTGATTATGGATGCCGCCTCATAACCAACGATATCCTGCACTTTCTGAGAAGACCCATTGCGGTTCGCTGCGGTGATGGTATAGGTACATAAACCTTACGACCAAACCTGCGAAGATGAGTAGTTTTCGGTGCTGACCCTTACGCTAATTGCATAGGTGGATGGATGTTATAGGCCGACTGTCTAAAATTGATGAGAGCTGCTGCTAGCAGGACTGCGTGTCCCCATGATGTAGTTGGCAAATTACAATTCTTCAAAGTTCTGCTAGTCCATTCTGGGTGTGGACATGCGGTACAAAATGCTCAACTTTAATTCCCATTTTCATGCAATAATCATCAAATGCCTTCGAAGTAAATTCTCCGGCGTTGTCCATTCAGGTGGACTTCTCATGATGATCAGGGAAAACATTTCTAATTTTAATTATCTGCGAGATTGGCTTTGTAAAAGCATGGTTTCTCGTAGACAATAAACATACGTGCGACCATTCTGAGGAAGCATCGATGAGCACCATAAAATACCTAAATGACCCTTACAGGGGATGTATAGGACCGCAAAAAGTTCTCCCTAGATACGGTCCAGGGATGCAGGGACTTCATTCTTCGCTTTCAGAGCGAAAAGTCTAGTAATTAATTTTCTGGTGGCACATGCGGGGCACACAAAATCTTCCTGATTCGGGAAATTCTTTATATTCATATTATGTCCCTGTGAATTGTTAATAATATCTCTCATTATCCTAAGACCTAGTCGGCATAATCTATCATGCCAGAGATAGAAAAGTTCAGAGCTTCTAAATACGGTTTTCAGGGCAGTATAGGCTGCAGGTGCCTTAATATTAGTGTAGTATAGCCAATTTTCATATGAAGGAAGATATTTTAATGCTATTTTTCACTTTCTTCACGCTTTATAATGAGCAGGTATTCTGTACCATACTCTTCTTCAGTTTCTACGTGAAAACTGTTAGCGCAAATATCCTTGAGAGTTCTAGTCGATTCTGGGTACAACAAGTCTTCTTCAATGACCAAAGTTGTGCCCATTGGGAGTATAATTATGGCCCTTCCTGAGCTTATTATACAAGTATCGCGCTATGCATTGTCGAAGACTACCAAAGATTCTTGCCGATTGACCGAAAATTTCCATTTCTCTCAGATGGTATTCGCCGTGCCGCCACCGCTAAGCACACTTCCTCCATAGGCGCCACACGCGTTCTAAAATAATGTACTTTATTAATATGTAGCAGAAAGCAAGCAACACATAAATAAAATACTTCAAATATCAGAACATAACTTGCTATTATAAAGACGGGAAAATAAGCCTTGCAGGACTCATAATAAGAATTTAATGCTTTGCTCTGCTAGAGCTTGCAACCATTATTTAATAATTCAAAATTCTGCTTCAATTACAAACTGCAGGTTACTATAAAAGATTCGAGTGCAATGCGTGCACTAGATCTAATAGACGAAGTATTCAGGAACTTCTGCCTCAATCGGCTCCATGCGCGATCTTCTCCTTTTGGGCAGCTACGGCTGCGACCGCTGCAATATCCAAAGGAGGGATGATGGAGGCTGCTACAGGGTTGTCCACATTCATAAGTGCAAATAATGGATGTGAATCCTCTGTGCCTGCAATGGCGAGTTGTGCCTCATGCTACCATTTGTCCTTCTTCTTAGACTGAAAAGCATCAATAATATGCGACTCACTACCTTGCCCTTCTTGCTCCTCTCATTCGTGAGGGGCTTCATCACCTTGTAACTGCTAGCAGTGGCTTCATGGCCAACATTACAACTAGGTGGCTGCAAGATGAAGTTCTTTCTTAGAACATCATCTTGAGTTTCTGCAACTTGCATGATGTCAATTAATTAGGCATACTGCATGTAGCCATCTTGACGATAGTTGCGTGCGGATTGCACCGCATTCAGGTGAAAGGTAGAGAGTATTCTCCATCTTCTGCTCATCCGTGATTACATTACCACATAATTGAAGACTGATATAAATTTTATACAAAATCTGGCCATGCTGGGTCAGTTCTTCGAACTACTGGTTCGTGATGCCAGTCATATTCATATTCATGCAAAAGTTCAAAGGATTACTGCTAGTAATCTGCATAAAATGGTTGCTAAAATCTCACAATGCTCTTCGAACTCCAGGTTCGTGTTCCCGTATTTTTCTATGCATTTTTCATGATTTACTGCTATTTACAGTGATTAAAAGCAATATAAACGATCACAGATAATCAAAACAGTAAATACAATAAATAAATTGCATAGAAATAACAATAACAAGAATAAACATGCTTCAAATGCGAAAATTGATTCAAAATTCGGATTCCCGAGACCCTTTTCTTCTGGAAAATGATTTTTCGGCGAAAACTGCAAGTTTCTAGGGGTTAAAACGCGAAATTTCAGTTCAGAGAAAATTTTCGCGTAATTTTCAGTAATTCCGAGGGTTTTCTCGCAAAAATCCTTATTCGCGAAAAACTTCCCGTAATTTTTCAGAATCCCGTGGGCCTTTTTGCAAAACTGTATTTTCCACCATTTTTTTTTCACGGCTGGTTCTTTCTTTGGGCTGACCTGCATGGGCCGCCCCTTTTTTTTTCGTTTCTCCACTCGGGCCGACCCGTTTTTTCGTTTCTCGCCGGCCGCCTTTTTCGTTTCTACCCACGCCCTTTTGTTCTGGTGCTAGGGTTTCCCCTAGCACTTTGCTCCCAGGGCGGCGCCTTCATGGGGCCAAGGTCGGTGGCGCCCGTGAGCCATCGGTGGCGGCGCGACCGGCTTCGTGCGGAGACGGCCGGTGCATGCGACAGCGGCGGGGTGCGGCGCCGTGCCGCGGCGCAGAGGCGGAGGCGAGGCGGCCGGATTCGCGGTGGCGCGTTCAAGGCGGCCGAGCGGGATGTGGAACAGCCGCGGCCGTGGGTGGCGCCGCAAGGCGACGGCACTGGCCGGCGGAAGCCGCTGCGGAGGTGGCGCGGCGGAAGCCGCCGCGGCGGCACAACGGGAAGCCGCCAGCGCGGAGGCGCGCGGCGCTCCAAACGCGGCGCAGGCGCGTGAGTGGGGCCGGCGCCAAAAGCGGTGCCGTGCGGGGAGGTGGCCGCCGAGGCTTGCGCGCGGCGACCGGCCCCTTCCCTTCACCGGTTTTGCCGAGCGAGTGGCGGCCGGCCGTGCGGGCGACGTCTTCGAGTGGGACCAAGCGGCGGCGGCCCTATGCGCGTGCCGCCATGGGCGCGACCACGAAGCGCGCGCGCTCCTCCATGGGAGCGGTGAGGAGGTGGCCGGCCGTGCCTCTGTGGCCGAGGCGGTGGGCGCGGCGACCCCCGTCCCTCCTTTTTTTTCCTTTCTCCTTTGTTGCCGCGATCGAGCGGCATCGAGCGGGGCGGTGCCGGCATTGGCCGTGCAGGGCCGGAGGAGGCTGCCGTGCGGGACTCAGGCCGATGCGACGACTTTGTGCGTGGGAGGCGCAGATACCAATGTTAGTCGGGTGCTGCAGGCACGGTGTGCGACGGCGTCGCGATGCGGCTTCGGTCACCCTCGCACGACGCATGCGGGCGCTGTTCATGTATGCAATGCAATGCGATACTGTACATGCAATTTCTGTTCATGCGATGATCTACGGTGCAATCAACATCCGCTCTTTCAAGCAATCTATCGATCAGCATTGTGCCGGCGACTCCAAGTCGGCTCGCGACAGATTAGAGCAAATTTGCACCGTAGAAAACCAATCTAGAAAGCAAATTTGCAGAATTGAATGCGATCTAGAAAAACGATTCAATCTACGAGAGTCGTTCATCGACGGTTACCTTTTCGATGCGAGGAGAGTCGATCGTGCTGATAACGTGTTGAGGAACCGTCGCTGGCGAGTCCAGTCCGAGCGATTACCTCGTAGACAAGCGTAGAATCGTAAGAATAATGCATGAACAACAAGAACATAATAAGAGATTGAACACAGAGATGTAGGGGGACGTCTTGCTTCTCTTTATTCCTTCATCCATCGATCAAATCCTTTACAATGAATAGCACCCCCTATTTATAGGCTACGACCCTGCTAGGGTTTGGGATGAGGAGCCCACCTTGGGCCAGGACTCCCGGTCCTGGGCCCGGTTTCCTAACAATTCTATCGATCTTTCCGATGCTTTTTGGAGCCGTTTGCTTTGCCCGCGCGGCGGCATCGCACGGCAAAAACTTCGGAGGGTGTGGGTGGGTGCGTGGTGAGGGCGCTTACCAGACGAGTTTTCGGCGTATCTGTCACAGCTAGCGTACGTATGGAACAGCGAAAGTAGTTTTCTTTTTAAATTAATTATAAAAATAACACCACAGACAAGTCAAGACGTGATACATAGCTTATCCGTGATGATTTGCCTTCACCGTGCCACTGAGGCCAAACATGCCTCAATCATGCCCCTAGAACATGGACAAGGCAAAGCCCCGCCCCCAGTGGCACGGACAAGGCAGCGTTATGCCTCTGGGACACGGTGAAGGATCGACCAGTGGTTAAATGAGTTTAAAAATGATTTTTTTACACTATTTGAGTAATATTTGAACACTATTTAAAATATTATTCGAGCACTATTTAATACTATTTGAAACAATATGTACAACACTATTTAACACTTTAAAATTTTAGCCAATAGCACTTTTTTCTTTGAACATTTTTCTTTTTATTTTTTTTACCTCGCACACGTAGCTTCAGATGTATTATCACATTTACTTAAAAATATTTCATAAATTTTTTCACATGAAATCACTGTGCAACATGCATAATCTCTATGAGACAGCAACGATTCGTCGTACGAGGCGGCGGTGGCGGGCAGTAGTACACCATCACCGCCCGTGATGGTGGACAGTAGTACACTGTCACCGGACGCAGCGATGGGGGTGCATGTGCACTCATGCTTGACACTATTTAACACTATGGATAATGGTGATCTGGTGCCCTTGCTGCTAAGGTTAGAGTCGTCGTCGCGGTCTCGCTCTCGCACATTCGCACATGAGTCGAAAGTTATGGCTACAGTATTATATGATCTACACGCCCAGCATTTCCCTCAGTTAATTCGTAGACAAGCTTATCTAGCTTGTTGATGCGGCGCGGGGTTGGTCCGGTCTTCACAGCATGGGATTGTAGATAACGGGATCCGTGCAACCTGATGAATGACACTGTCAACCATCGTCTCTGTTACGGTAACCCACGGCACTCGATTAACCCAACCACACGTTTCGATCCTTTTGTCTATTTGCTCATGTGGAGTAAACGTGTTCTTGCAATTGAGGAGATAAATGCAAGAACGACGGAGACAAGAATCTCAAATATTTTCCAATTCTAAGGGGTGGAAATGGCTCACTCAAACCCTAGAACAAGAATTTTATTTCTAAAAATGTCAACTATAATTTACATGGGAAGGGTACCCCCTCCTTATATAGCATTTTGAGTCAATGCTACAGTGCGCCGATTACTACATTGTTCTGTTAGGATGCAATGTATTCTTTTTGTAGCAAGCAAGCTAGTTGGTTGCACGCCTTTCAACGGCAATTAAATTAGGATTTATTTTCTCTCCGTCAGGCCGGTGTTTGCTTCTTCCTGTGCTGATTTTCGTCTATCTTCTTCGTTTTGGTTCATTTGTTCTTGAAGCTGTAGTTGCATATTTTCCTTTGCCTCCAAATCTTTTTCTTCATGAAACCTTATAATAAGTGAAGTAGAGGTATTAGGTAGTAATCCATTCTTGTAGAAATCAATGCATAGCTTATTGAGGAAAATATTCACCTCTTAATTAATTTGATGTGTATTCTAGGAATGTCCACATAATAGGTTATTTGCAACTAGACTTATAACTCAATTAAAGTTGTAAAGTCAACTTTACAACTCATTACTTGATATCGAAAAAAGACAATGACCTAACCATTTACATCATATATTTACTGATATAAGCGATGACATCATATACTTCTTGACTAAGTATACTGACACGTGCAATGACATCATATACTTCTTGGCTAAGTACGCTGACACGTGCGATGACCTCACCATAATGTTGACATGTGTGATGATATTTTATATTTGCTCGCATAAGCGATGACATCTGTCGATATCATGTTGATGTAGAGTTGTTCATCTTATCTTTTATGTGACAGTTGAGGCTACATGCACTAGAGAATGCACACAACTTTAATGCAGCAACTTGATATGGATAAGATGTACATGTGCTAGGTGTGTCCTTATCACTTGTGGTACAATATAGCATTAAAGAATGCCATTTACGTTAAACCGACAAATTAAAAAAGAATATCATCCTTGGCAGTGTCTACATGATACGCGGGCAGTAGAGCAATGGACACCTTCTCCGTCTGTAGCCTTAACCTCGCAATGTCATAGCTTGGCCGAGCTCCACTATGATCGGTGTGGTGCCTTCGTTGTCGTGCTCGGCCTGCGCAACAGAAGTAGACGATCAGGCTCCACGGTCGACAGTGTTGTGTGCACCATCGTTGCCAGGAGCACCACATTCACCACGATCAGCACCAGCAGCGACATGATGAGCACCGGGATCTTCCACGACAACATGTTTCATTCGGCAAACACGTCTGTGAGGCGCACAACGACCCGATACAGGGGAGCATGAGCAGTGTGGTGAGGCTACTGATGAGGATGGATGTCGAGTCGGCGCTCAGGCTAGGAGCACGCGCATGCTGGCCTCTGTCCAGGATATACCGCTGGTAATATGACATGTTGTTGATGCCGAAGAACTACATATTCCATTCCATTCCATTCCATGCACGTGCCCACGGTGGCGCCGCCACAACTATCTGTTCATCACGACACATGGCACGTGACGCGTCACCTTCCCCGCCAGTTGCTTCTGCTCTACAAGTAGTCGTCACCATCTCTCGTCTGTGCAGATCGTCCCCTCTAATCCTCCTCTACGATAATGAACCGAGAGGAAGTTATGATGTTTGCTTGTAAGATGCTAAATATAATTTTCCACTCAAAATGTACATGTATGGAGTTAGTTTACAAACTTTGCAAGAGAATAGGGGCACACCTGTGCATGACTCAAACCTAGTGGGAGAGGTGTTGTTAGTGTTTATTAATGTGATCAGCAGATCGTTTGAATATGTTTGTTGAAAGAATCATATACTTGGCGTGATCCACCTGTCGCCGCACAGATTTTAGAGAAGAGAGAGGGGGAAGAACGCTTCCCTTGCCACTGCTACATTCTTTTTCTTTTTAAGTAGCAAATACAAAGATAAAGATGAATGGTACGGTAAGCTCTCGTCCTTGCCAAGTCCCAGTCACCACTCGATTAATCGATTTGATGGTCCTGATTGAAGAGGGCCCATGAAAAGTACGAACTGGGCCCAAAGTAGACGTGGGAAGCATCTTCGGGCCATGCATCGGATGTAAATTGGGTTGATGGCCCTGATTGTTTGAACATGGGCCCACGCAAGCTGGGTTAGGCCCATTGCCTATTCCGGCTCTTCGTCTCTACGCAAGCAGAGGATCAAACAGAAAACCGAAACGTATGCTAACTTACTACATAGTTTTGAAGTGCAAAATTATTTTATTATTTACCATTACTTTATGAAAAATTGGAAACAAAAATGACTAGACTATTTGTGGTCATTTTTGGTGTTGTTGTCTTGTGTTGTGTGGAGCTTATTTTCAAAGTTGTTGCGGAAAAGAAGTTGCGAAAAATTTAATACCTTTGTTTGGAAAACTTGAATTAAATATACCACTTATGTTATCCAATTTTTCCCCTGATATTTTCTCTCATGGGTTTTGTTATTTGCAACGTATTAATATCTCCATTTGATTTGATTTGGAGAGAGAAAACAGCTAACCAAACACCAAAATAGCTGAAGATAGACAAAGTATCCATAATTCATCGCAACGCCAGCCTTATTAGTTGATTACCTAAAGCACATAATTTTCACTTCTAGAAATTTCAAAACTAATTTAGGTTGTGTGTAAGTCCACACAAAAGCATGAAGATGACCAACATGAGTAGGGTGCAAACGGATAGGATAATTCCCGATCGACCGAAAGTTTGCGGAGTGAATATGGGATGGAGAAATCACTGTCCGTGTTCAACTCTGACTCCGAGGAAAAAATATAGAATAAGATAAAGGATAAGCGATATCCGTCCGTATATCAAGTAGTATGAGAAAAATTTGTTGTGACTTCACTTAGAAACAAGATAATAGATATGTAGGTTGCTGCATCCGAGTAGGCAAGTGGTACTGGGTGTTTTTCCTTCAACATCTCAACGATTATTCTTTTCGTGTTTGTTCTGATTGCACTCCTACTGTCCAATGTCTTTGTGCAGAGGTGCAAAGAAAGCAGATAATTTTCGACCGACTGTCTGGAACAAATATGGGATGAAGAAATGGGTATCCGACACTATCCGTATCTGACTTCGACTTAAAAAATACGAAATATGATACAATACTAAGACGAGCCTTTTTTATTTTCTAATCTTTTTAAAAAATTATTTTAAAGATAGCATCTTCTTAACTTTATTTTCAATTCTGACCCCTTTAGTCACACCTTATCCGTGGTGTGATCAAACTGTCCTGTCATGCCATCGATCACGACGTGATCAAACTGTGTTGTCATGTCACCGATCCCTTTGGACGCGTTCGTTTTTAGGCTAACTCCTGTTACACCAAGAGTAGTGGTGTGACAGCACAGTTTAGTCACGTCGATGTCTGTGACGTGACAACGTGTTTTTACCACATCACGCGTCGTAGCTTGACCAAAAGAGTCAGAATTAAAAATAAAGTTAGGAAAAATACTGTCTTTGAATTTTTTTAAAAAAAAAAGATTAAAAAATAAAAAGGGCAGGACACTGGATGCCCGAGGAGTTGCGAAACCAAGCACCGCATCACGTTGTGCGGGCAAACAAAGGAAACCTCAAACCGTATATGCTATCTTTCGTTCACCTCAATCTACCTCTGGCCGTCAAGGAAGTCTGACTGACTTACACGTGGGACTCGCATACGTTTGGTCCCACTTTCATTCAGAAACCCACACGCCACACGCGCTTAACGTGCCGTACGCCACCCGTCTGCCCTTCCTGGAAGACGGATCCCGAACACAATTCCCCAATCTAACCCTAGAACACGACGGGTGCCGCAATCGAAACGAAGTGGATGCCAACCTTGTCTCAAATCTCAATCGCCGCAACAAGTTCGAGGCCGAAGAGGGAGTGTGAGGAGTTCGTGGGAAGGAATCGAGCATGGCGAACGCAGATCTGCTGCGGAGGGAGGAGGAGTTCTACGCCTCCTTGTTCGATTCCGCCGAAGGTAACTTCTTTACCGCAAAAACTGTTAATTCCAGAATGCCCTACTGTAGTGATCCCCCCCCCCCCCTAAAGTTTCCACTTCTGTGAGCAGGCGATGCCGTCAAGTCGCGCGGACAGATGATTGAGAGGAAGATTGAAGCCCTTGAGGACATGGCCACCAGGGTGAGAAGCCTCATTCTAAATAATTTCCCCTTGTGCCTTTAACAACTAAATTTGTGTGTGATTAAATCAAACTATGGTGCGATTCTTGTGATAAAAATAGAGCGCGATTTTATGGAAAAGTAACGAGAACATGGAAGAACCAGTCATAATTTTTTTTTGGAAACCCCCAATTGGGAACAAAAGTTAGAATTTGGGCTTGATATTGGCACCTTTGTGCATATGATATGAGGTTCAATGCAAGTATTTCTCATGTTACCTTGTGTATTAGGAATCTGCAGGTTGATGGTTTACAATGTTACACAGGTTAGTAATCGGAGATCTCGTAAATGGTTGAATGACCGCTTGCTCATTGAACTCGTCCCTCGTCTTCATGTTGAAGAAATCAAAGGCCTCTTTGCTCCTCCACCATGGGGTAAACTCCGATGCTGCTCAATTTTGTTAACATGATCTTGTAACCTGCCCTTAGAGTTTGCTGTTCCATGTATACTTATAGTAAGTGCTTTAAATTGTTTTATACTTTTATTGAGGCACCATGTATACTTATAATAAGCGCTTTAGATTATTTTGACATCAAGAAACCATTTTTCTTCCTGACATCACAGCACTCTCATGTTAACTTTCACAAGTATCGTGGCATTATCTGAAAATTATGGATTCAAGCGTATATTCTATACTTCCATGTTTCTGAATCTACCATATGTTTTGCTTCAATTATTTGCTTGTGTGGAGCTGCTCATTTTAATTGTTCTGTCCTTTGGAATGGGCACCATAGATACATGATCTGTTTTGTCTATGCATTATTATATTTGGAAAATCTGTATTTATGCCATACTGATCCTTTTTTTCCTGTATGTAGGTGACGAAATACCCCTATCAGCATTTTGCAGGACAAGCGTTGGTGAATGGGATGTCTTCAGGAGCATTGACATGGATGTTGAGGTATGTTAGTGTCCCTTTCTGCCATTTGTTGCCCATCATTTAGTTCACAATATATTAAAGCCAAATGACAAGGATAAATAAGATGTATGTATCATTACATGCATTTGTTTGTAGATCCATTATACTTGATGTGATTTTCATTTGTAGGCAAGATTGATGCAACACATGAAACAATCATCGGCAAAACAGAAGAATCATGTGGACGAAGATGAATTGATTGCACTGAATGCTTGGCATCGTATAGATCGCCAAACAAGAGAAGCTATAAGGAAAAAATTTCTACCTGATCTGCTTGCAATATATGAAGTACAAACTTCTTTCTTTCGATTTTATTTTTTCTAAACCAAGTCCATTCTATTTTACTTCTGTTTGCAGAAATGCTTAATATATTTGTTCTATTGAGTTTCATTATTTTAGTTCTTGATTCGGCAGACCACATCTATTTGGTTTGTAGTTTCAAAAGATCAAATTTAAAAAAAATATCAAAGAAATGCATTGTGATGGTTGTTTGCTATCTTTGGAGTTTTTTATGACCCAAAACGAACAACATAATCTTGTTATGGTATGTACTAATTTGATACTAGTAAATAATTACATACTGTTGGTGGACTTGGACCTTGGAGTATGAGTAATGATTAGAACAATAGCAGTTCAAGCAATTTGGTGCTGTTTAGGAATTCTTAAATTTTTTTGGTTGGAATGGGAAATTGCATTGTGTTTCTTTTATGTGGAGACCACTGACTGCTTATTGGAAAGCTTCGTATTGGAGAAGTTTAGCAAAATCTGAATTCGGATTTGCTTACTTAAACACATTTTCTCCTACCATTTCCTCTACTGAATTTTCTTCTTTCAACACTCTTAAACTCCAAAGATTTTTTAGTAAGCAGTAGAACTCATGTTAAGAACTATCTGAACACAAATCAAATCGTGACGAAGCAGCGTCATACAAATATACTATGGCTGCCAATACAAAACGAGTCCTTGGTAATTAATTAGAACGTAGTTTCTGTTTGATACCTTGATACATGCCTAGAACATTCCTATACAACATAGTTGACACTTCGAGGGCCTACACTCAGTTTCTTACTTTTGCTAGACATAATGACCTGGTTTACTATAACAAGCTGAAGCTGGGGTGGCAATGTGGCATAGGACCTTTTGGGGATGTCTTGTATGTTGTTGTATCCCTCTCTATATAATCAGGGATTGTAACTTAGTAAAATGGAAGCAGTCCTGCTGTCACTTCATTCAAAAATAAAACAAGGCTGACAGTTCTATTGTATCTTTCTGTTACCATCTATTGAAATTTAATTAAATTACCATTCATAAAAATGACATATGGTCGAATGCTAATTTGTTACTATGTAGCAACGCTCGGAAACTTTTAATATGTACATTCACTGGTTCACATGCTTTGCGAATACAAGTGCTAGTAAACCAATTAGAGTTCAATTGCATTTGGTTTGTACTACGTACTTAAGATGTAATACTGTGCCACACTTGCCTATATGGCATAATTTGATGGTTGCTTGACATTGCAGCGTCTGCTTTTCACTTTTGCAGGAACGAGTTAGGGACTTCATTGAAGATACTAGTGGTAAAGGTGTGCTTGTGCTTAATGTCCAGGACCCATTTCAGAGGTTGCTTCTGCATGGTGTGTGCGAGGTAAATATTTTCTCAAGCTACGTAAATTTCATCGGTTCTTCTCGGGAAGAACTTAATCTATCGTCGAAATATTTGTAGCTTTGATCACCACTTGTCTGTATTCAGTTCTATAACGTAGCATCTACAACGATGACCACCGTAAGAGATGGAAAGCAGTGGAAGACAACAACAATTAAGAAGAGATCGGGCACAGGTGCTCCCTCAAGAATCACATTAGTTAGCTTCCTGAGGATGAAGAAGAATGGGTCCCAGTAACATATCGTTGCCTGAGGACCAGAAGTCCCTGCGCTCAGATTTGTTGGGATGTGTTCTATACTACTATTCAGTATTGATGATGGTCATAATGTTTCCTCAAGAAGGCAAACCTGTTGCTTTAGGTCCTGTTGAGGAGGATGTACGTACACAAATGTAAATTATCCATCTTTTCATTCAAACAAATTTCAAGGAAAATGACCGATCACTGTCTGCGTCTCTGATGTCAAATCCCGCACCTATTCTGGTTATACCACACCTTAGCTTTCTCTTGGTCTACTAATAACCAAGTTCTCTGCTTGGAAAACAAGAAGTTGCCAAATTTGATTCCTTGATCATCTACCAGTATTTGGGAGTCAGCAGCCTAGCAAACAGTGGTGTATCGACCGGTGCGTGATGTATCATGCATGCTTAACATCAGGAAACAATCACTGGGGAAATGAAGCTACTCCTACTACTATAACTCTAAAAGGATCGTGATGGTAGCTGGTTGGCATCTATTCAGGCCTTCAGGGTAGAGACCGCCGAAGTAATCCAACTCTCTCTCTCTCTCATCCGATTTGGCATACTCTAGAGCACGCAGGATAGTGTTGGTGTTGGTCCTGAGCTAGCAGGCAGGAATGACAAGTTGTTGGTCGGCACAGAGGGGGTAGAAAGAAAACAAACCGCGCTGCGACTTGACGAAGAAAGTGGCTAGGGACAGCAGGACAATTGGGCACAGGTGGCTGGATCACTACTCACTAGTGCATGGCTACCATGCATTGCCACGCACAGGCACAGGCACAGGCGCACAGCACCGGATCCCACTGCCGCACTCCGTCCAGATACCGTAGCGTCGTCAGCGAGCAAGCCGGCGGCCTGCCCCCCCCCCCCCCACCGCTTCTCCTCCCTCGCTGGTTCATGCGGCCGGCCGCACCCGACCGTTGGCTGGTTCGCCGCGCGCGTACCATTGACCATTCTATCACTAGTCTACTACAGGACTACTACTGCATCCATCCCTCGCGCTAATAAGAAAGCCTGCGTACACTGCGTAGCGCATTTCATCTACGATGCGTACAGCCGCTCAAGTCAGTCAGTCGTGCATAGCAGCATCTATAGGCGTGGCCTTCCGCGCCGGCGCCGCACCTTTTTAGATTCCTCACAGCCAACGCCTGCGGTTACTGTTGGCCTGCTGCTGCTGCCTACTAGCCAAGACTCGGGCATCGTGCAGTTGCAACGATGGACGCACTGCACGCAAGAGGGAAAGAGTACTACTACATGTGCTAGTCCTGGGAGATGGGCTGTGTCGGGCACGACGGGCCTTGGGCCGTGGCGGCACGGCATGGATAGCGGCCTGTGAGGCCTAGCAAGACACGATAGTACATCGGGTCATGCCGGCACAGGCACAGCACATGATGCTTATCTATCGCTGCCGCTGCGGTTCCTCGTCTCCGGCAGCCTCAGCCGTCGTCACGCACTTCCTCGCCTCCGCTCACCTCGACAGCTGCCACCGCGGTTCCCCGCCTCAGCCATTGTCGTGCATTTGCCCGCTTTCGCCCGGATTGGTCGCCGGTTCCCCGCCTTGATGAGCGCCGCAGACACCTTGACAGTGAGCACGACGACCTCCTTGCGGTGGAGGTGCGGAGCCCATCCTGGTGGACCTCAGCGGGGAGCACGAAGTAGATCTGCCCTGGGGGAGCTCCTCGGTGCCACCCATGGCCGCAACGGCCCCTCGAACCCCATGGTGTCGGCGTCATAGAGGAACCACTCGGGCACCCGGCCTCCCCGGCCACGGAGTTCTCGAGCACCCGTGCCGCTGTCGCGGGGCGCGGTTACTCCTGCATCTCCCCTGTGGGCAGTAGCGCCATCGCCGTAGACACAAGCAACCCCTCGCCCGCAATGCTCTGCAAACCTAGCAGCCACTTGGGGGTTATTTGGGATGAAACAAATAACGTTGTGGATATTATTCAAATATCTACCAATTACCTCCATACATCTTGGACAACGAGGTTGATAATGTGACATACACATTTCTAGTGGAGAACACATCCACGTATATACGACTGAAGTTGGGGCGGCGGGGGTTGAGGAATTGCATGACTATCGTATCCGCTGAAATATTATCAAGAGTGATAGAAGAATCTTATTATCTAGTTTAAAATTCCGAATTACCTCAAGTATGCGTTCGACGATGGTCTCTTTGATGTGTGTGTCGTCCATTAACCTAAACCCTACAACTTCTTGTCTAGGTTGTATTTTTCATCTAAGTAACGTGCAACAACACTAAGATAGCAAGTTCTTTGATGAGGGGAAGTCTAAATATCGGAAGTTATAGCAAAATAAAACTAACTTTTAGGAAATTTTCTTCTAGTGCATCTAGCTTTCTATTGTAGATCGCTAATATCATATTTGATGTTTCTTCTACTCACATGTTGGTATTGTGGACTAAAGCCGTGTTGGACCATTTTTTTCAAAATTATGACTCTCGCCCATCGTAATAGGTAGATCTTCCAAAACTATAAATCGTGATATTTCATCTCATGCTACTTGGGGTTGTATGTCCACATACTTACAGTGTCATCGGCTGAAAAGTTTAGCTGCGTCTGCACACCTCCTCCTTGGGCCTACCCTAGCTTTTGCAGGCATGCTCTGCAGTGTCGGTTCAGATGTCCCATCTTTGCAATAATTAATTACATACTGTAATTACCCGCCTTTGACCGTCTACAATGTCGATCCTCTTGGTCATGTGCTTCCAGCACTCCGCCCTTTCGCCGGTGGACGATGGGGTTGATGATGATCCTCCGATCCCGCCGTATGACTCCGAGACTCGAGGCGAGAAGGCCATGTCCTCGTAGCCCTCTGTACCATCCATACGACGGTCATCCATGTCGTAGTCTCCCATGGCTGGGGAGAGTTGACAAGGATCGATGTAAGAATCGTCCTGCCTGGGAGGAGAACCAGGGGGCTGTGGGGGCATGCTTGCTTGCGCCTTGCCCCCCTGCCTTGAGAGAATGAGCGGTAGAGAGCTAGATAGAGTAGGAAATTGTTGCTTGAGTTGTGTGGTGAAGTAATGAGGAGAGGAGGGGATTTTATAGCCATGGAGAGAAGAACTTTGCATTTGCCCGTTGCTACTTTTACTCCTCTCCGCCGGTGGACGGTGGGGTTGATTATGATCCTCTGATCCCGCTATGTGACTTTGGGATTGGGGGCTAGAAGGTCGCGTCCTCGTAGCCCTCTGTACCATCCATATGATAGTCATCCATGCTGTAGTCTTTGTGAGACCCCGGTTTATTAAGCTTGTAATACTTAGCCTTCTATTGGCCCTAGCATCACAAACAAAATAACCCGTGCCTCGATGGACATGTGCTTCCCAGAAATGCAGCACATATACATCTTTACAAAAGCATGCATCAATTCCATACATCATATCATAACAAGTCTAGCAAATGCCATACATAAAATAGAGTTATTATAAGACAGCCGACCGGCCAAATGACATAAATAGTAAATAACAGCGGAAGCAAAAAGGTGTCATAAGATGGCTTAAACCAAAAGACGATCGGTTAGCCACATAACCACAGGGCAACCGACCGGGCCGCCAAGCTAGTCGTCCCACACACTGCCACAGCACAACTCACAAAGTGAGGCCCTTCTGCTCACCTTCTTCCTCTGCACACAACAAGCAATGCAGATGAGTACAATAATGTACTCGCAAGACTTACGAGTAACAAGCCTATACATAGCTACATGAGAGCTGAATCCAAAGGAAATGGTTATATGGTTATTTGGACGCATAAAGCAAGTTTCATTTGCAATAATGTAATAGATTGAAGGCAAATTGCAAAATCTATTTTTCAGCATTGAAATAACAGCGAGGTAACCATAATAACATAAGTAACAACTTGGAGGTGACTAACCCAATAGCCACCACAACCTAGCACGAATCCCCGATTCGTACTACCCATCAAGTTTTAATTTAAAAAGTTGTAGTTTAATGCTTGCGGGAAATAACCAAGCGTGTCCATAACCTAGGACGAGGCTATTCGAATAGTTTTAACCCTGCAGGGGTGTACCAATGTACCCACACTTCAGACCGCCTTTTCGCCAAGCTATTTAGCACACTTCCTTTGGTATACCGGCACGACTAAGTCCTACGAGACATTTCCAATTAATGATGCTAGTTAAGAATCGCACAACCCAGAGAGTAGGAGACACCGGCCCAGCCGAAGAACTGCGGGAGCTCTTCCTCTATAAAAACAGTTTTACTCACCAGCGACCCCTAACTAACACCTCCCAAAGTACTTAGCCAAGAGGGGTTCCATATACCCCTAGTGTGGTTAGCACGCAATAATGCTTGGATCAATGGCGTAAGTATTCGGTCATTGCTAACTCGAGCACCATTCCAGTCATACCCAAAAGCACACCAACATACCGTTGTGCCCAAGTCCAAATTATTTGTTTTCAGTTTTCAGTTTTTAGTTTTCACAAGTAAACACAGCACAAAGGCTGCAACATAAAGATCATAGTAACTTTTGTGTGATCAAGGTTATCGACAAGTCGATAACCGCCCATTTCTACCGATAGCTAAGCATGACTAAGCATTTTAACTCGTGCTACTAAGTGACAAGGGTTCATCTAACGAACCCAAAATCACAACAAGTATTCTTAGACTCAGTAGTAGAGGATAAACTTTTACTTACAGATTATGCATGTAATAGGTCAACTAATCGACAATAGTTTAAAACAAGATAGCAATGCATACATAGAATTTGCAAAAAACATAATAGAATTTGAAAATAGTAGGAGCAACATGATCAAATGAATGCTACATATGCTTGCCTTGCTGTAGGACAGGGTCTGGCTGCTGTGGATCAGATTCAAGATCAATATTATCTTCAGAACCTAACGCGAAAAGGCGATAAAACCAATAAAAACGAAGAACACCAAATAAAACTCAACAGCAAAAGTCATCCAAATCCTATAAAATTCATACAACAGCTAGGGTGTGATTTTAGACAAATTTAGGAACAAGAAACATGCAATTTGGACTAAGTATGCAAAAGTTATAAACAAAACATGTTCTCTTAGCCTGAAATTCACTAAATTAATTACTGGTACTGTTCATGGCATAAATTTCCAGAATGATCTAGAGTCTGAAATTTTTATGGTGGGTTGGTAATAGTATCCTAACAACAGCAAAACTGAGTTTGCACATTTTGGAGTTAAAATGAATTAGTTATGATTTTCCTAAGTTATGAAACTAGCATATTTCACTTTTCAGATATATAAACATGAGCAAAGCCTATTTCATGTTATAGCATACTAACAGAGGAATTTTACAAGCTTGAGTTTGCTCAGTTTGGAATTATATAGAAAAAGTTATGCATTTTACATATTTTTGAAGTGATTTTCTAATTCCCATTTCTTTTAAACATTCATCACAACTTATACAAGTTTCTAGTATAGAACAGAGCCCTAAATCATTCTCAAATTAAAGTTTATTCTATCCCAGAGCTAATGCAATTTGAATCATTCAAAAAGGAGCTAAAATGACAAAGTTATGCACTTTTGAAATTGGAAGCAACAAAATACTTAGAAAATCAGAGCTCTCGGAAGATCTAACTGAACTAACAAAATTGGGGAGGTTGTGGCCGTCGATTTTTCATCGCACGGCTACGGAGCACGGGGCACAGTGCACCCACACGATCGCGCACTGAGGAGGTCCAAGCCGTAGATAATGGATCAAACGGCCCTGACCAGGACATGCACAACGCACGCGGAGGAGCTCCTCGCGCCTAACGGAGGTCGTGACCGTCAGATCTAGATCTGGCGGTGCAGAGCTCCACGAGGAGGTCTTAAGGTTAAAGATTTAACAGAAGGAGATCTGGACGGTCAAGATCTAACCAGAGGAGGTCCTGGACGACCCAGATTTAATCGGGGGAGGTCCTGGACGGCCCAGATTTAATCGGGGGAGGTCCTGGACGGTCCAGATTAAAGCGGAGGGAGGTCCTGGGGTGGTTTTCACATAATGACCTTGGTGGTCCTTTGCGGAAACACTGAGGTGATCCCAACGGCCAAGATTAAGCCTAAGGAGGTCTTAACGATCAAGATTTACACTAGGGGGAGGTCATGCGACTAAGGTTTTACAAAGGTAAAATCTAATAGTTATGAGCTAATCCACAGAGGTCTTTAACGGCTGAGATTAAGTCTAGGAGGTCCTGTGACTTAGAGTTTTTACCCAAAAAGACTCTACGGCTAGGATTTAACCAGGGTGGTCCTAGACGGCTATGATCTAAACAAGAGGGAGGTCCTGGCACTTAAGGTTTCGCAACAGAGGATCTAACGGTTGAGAGCTAACCTCAAGAGATCGTGGACGGCTAGGATAGAACCTAGGAGGTCTTATGACTTGACAAAAATACGACAAAGGTACAGACCACCGTAGTTTGCTCACCGGCTCGTCGCCGACGACCACAGCTACGGCGGCGCGCAACTAAGGTACCAAAACGTTCCTAATATTATTGCGAACCTAAAGGTAGCCCCCTCGACGGCGGAGCAGGCCTAATTCGCCGGCGAGCCGGAGAAGGGCGGAGGAGTGTTTTCGGCACAATCCGAAAACGGCTAAGAGGACCGCTACGAGCTAATCCAGCTAGGGCTTGAGCTACAGGAGGATAAAACGAACTTACCAGGGCACAGTAGAGGATCGAGGGAAGTCGGAGGAGTCCCAGCGGTGGAGCAGTTCACCGGAGCTCGAGAAGATGACGACGACAAGGTGCTCGGAGCTACCAGAGGTAAAAATAAAGGTCAGGAAATTTTGCAAGGACCTACAGGTGATCCAGAACCACGGAATTGGACGGAGGATACTTACTGGAGTTGGGAACGATGAAGTCCCTTTTTCGGCCGCAACCCGCGAAATCTTCGATTCGAGTTGTTCCTGAGAAGGCAACCCAAAAAGGAGTTAGAGGATGGCCCTGCGATGTCTAGAGGTGCCAAGGAAGAGCGAAAGCAGAGCAAGAGGACCCCAGGAACACTGTTGTCCGCGAAGAGCTTGCGAGGTCGATAATGGCAGAGATGGTGTTCGTGGTGATACGCTCAAAACCACAAAGAGTGGGCTGGGGGGTGACTAGAGGTGTGGAAGGGAACTAGAGTAGGAGCTCGGAGGCCTTAAGGAACCAGCGAGCAACGGGATCAAGGAAGGGCCCCCCGCGTTGAGCTGCGGGCGTGCGCAACCCCGCGACAGGACTGGAACGAGGGGGGGCAGCGTGGAGCACGGCTTTGGGCCGAAAGCTCTGATGTGCCGCAACTGCCCCGACAGCACGCGAGGATGCAAGCGCGGGATGGGACAGGACCACGTCGCGCACAATGTTGTGCACGGCGCGAGGAAGACGATGACCAGAGGACAGTGAAGGCGGGGAGGTCTGGAGTCTTAGGATCAAAATTTAACGGCTCACACCATGCGCCCAAGTGCGGCTCAAGGACTTGGTCCAACCGAGTCATATGGCTTTGGGCTCGGGTTTGACTTGAGCCCAAGTCTGACTCAGACCAGGTTTTGAATTTTAGGTTTTATATAGAGCTGGACTTTGAGGAATTGTTTGAGGTAGCAAAACATCTCCAAAATTTCTGAAATCTTTACAGAAGCTTGCTAACTTGAAGGTTGACCTTGTATAGAATTTTCAGAGGTTTCCATGGTGTACATTTTCCTCTAGAAATTCAACAAGGTACTGGACTAGGGTTTGACCACTTTTCAAGTTGGTTTGACTTAACTCCAAAAGTATTCAAACAATTTCTAAAAATCGTGAGATTTTTCAGAGAGGTCACACATCTACCCTAGAACTTAGGAAAAAATATTTCCAAGGGATGATTATAAGGTTTTACATGAATGTTTTTGGAAGACACGATTTTGGATCAAAAGACTTGTGACTTTGTATTTCCATAATTCTTGTACAGGAATTGTTTAGAACATACAGGAAATACATGATGTGAGAAAAAGTTTTAATTTCTACTCATTTTCTTACATTTTAAACACAAGTCCAAAATTGGGATGTCACAAGTCTCCCATGTCCGAGAAGAGTTGACAAGGATCGATGTGAGCATTGTCCTGTGTGGGAGGAGAACCAGGGGGCTGTGGGGGCATGCTTGTTTGCACCTTAGCCCCCTATTGTCTTCTTATTGTTCTTCTTGTTAAACATACTGAGAGAATGATCAATAGAGAGTTAGAGAGAGTAGGAAATTGTTGCTTGAGTGTGTGTGGTGAAGAAACGATGAGAGGAGGGGATTTTATAGCCATGGAGAGAAGAACTTTGCATTTGCACATTGCTACTTTTACTCCTCTCTGCTTCATAGTCATCGTCAATTTGTCACCACTCCTGTCTGCCCTCGCGACTGTTGCCTTGCATGCCTCACTGATTGTTATCGCGCTACTGTTGCTAGGCAACCGTTCTTGGCTTCCTACGATTCACCCCGCGCGCAACGATTGTCTCGTGAAGTCTTGGCTTCCTGTGTTTCTCCTCTCCCTCTTGCAAAGTCGTGCGGACGGCTCACTCTCGTCGTCTCGCACCCTCCGTCGGCTCTCACCGACTCTCCCACTCACTCTCGCGGTCTCACCGTCTCGCGCCCTCCCCAGTCCCTATCGGCCACCGCTCGGTCTCTCTGCCTCTGGCCTTCCCACCGCCCACCCCTACTCGACCTCTGCGCCTCTTGCCTCCCCACCGCACCCGTCAACCACTGCTTGTCGCCTCGGCATAGATCTCGATCGGCCTCTCCACCTCCCCGCTGCACCCACCGGCCACCGCTCAACACCTCGGCATAGATCTCATCGCCGCGGAGAGGGGCATGGAGTATCCGGCTGAAGGGATATGGGTAGGCTACACTAGCGGATAATTCAAAAATTCTACCACGTAAAACAGGAAGCAATGCAAGCAAAAGATTATAGATCGTTACCACTAGACACGTAGTGCAACGGAAGAAGAGTTGGAGTAGCTTGATCCAACGTCGAGCGCATTGATGTAATTGTCGTAATCAATCATCCAGCATCCTCGATGCCTATCCTCTCTTCTAGCAACCAATCGCGTTCCTTGTGAAGATCGTGCATCGTCCTCGTTCAGCACAGCAGCAATCGCTACAATGCCTCTATGGTATCCACATATCTCGGGATGGAACACTGTACGCCAGTGTGCTAGCACCAACTCGCACGGCAAGACCCTTGAGAAGATGATGGCTAGGGTTTCGGTGATACAACTCACGTCTCAGTGACGCAACTCACGTCGTCTATCACACAACCTCATTCATCCCCTTATAAAGAGCTTATGATGGATATCCTATCCGAACTCATTTGTTCTAACCTGTTAAGTGTGTGACCCGGTAGGTTCATGTGTAATCGGTTGTGACTCAGAAACTCTTTTTCGACCACGAGTCGTTAGCGGTTCTTAGCAGAATATAGCGATTCTTGAATACAAATAAATTATATTGAACGAACCTTAACGCAATATGATCTACGACTAGGTACTTATCATTTGCGACCTGCTTGTATCTCTATACGACCAATTCATATTTAGTCATGACCAGTTCGTTACTCTTTACAACCAGTTTACGACCAGTTAGTGATTATGTTCGACCAGTCTATGACCAGCTCGTATCTCCATATGACCAGTTCATATCTGGTCGAACTGAATGACCTACTTGTATAGCCTCACGATATCTGGTTGAACTAGAGGTGAGATATTTTGTCATCCATATCTAGTTGAACTACAGGTGAGATATTTTGTCATCTATGGACTGTTCAATACTTTCTCGATCAAGTGACGGATAATTTCATATGGTCGACTCTTTGACCGCTAGTGGCTTGACTATGCACTTTCTTTATCCGACCACATTGAGGGGCCCAGATATATCTCTCCTGTTATATTAGGAATGACGAATCTCATATCTGATCAACCGCAACCCTCCGTATGTTTCATACCATACCCGAAAGCTACCTTTATTACTACTCAGTTACGGGGTAGCGTTTAGCAACCCCCAAGTGTACTATTACACTTGTAAGAAACCATACTGATCTCATGTCTAAAGATCATACATCATCATTGGTTGAGACCAACTGATGATACATAAAAAACATAATGTGTTATAACATGTGTCTCAAGGTGGGTCAATCTAATACTATGTTTTCTAACATGTGTTCACATTATTGATTCGATATTCCTATATCTATGACCGGTGAAATATGGTCATCAATTAATACATGTGTTGGTCGATAAGTCACTAGTGTTCCGACGAGTGACATCCGGCCATAGATACATTTAGAATGACATCATATAAGTTAAAGAGTTTCACTAACTAGTCACATACTTGTTAATCTTTATAATTGATTATTCATTCAAGGAACATAATAAAATTTATTCTATAACTCATAAACATAGACGTGATACAATCATCTCAATGATTGCCTCTAGGGTATATCACCAGCACCGGCGGCACGGGGTGGCCATGGCATGATAGTCGGTCCCGATTTGGGGCCAGGAACCTAGATTCGGGGCGACGTGTGGTGACCTTGGTGCTATAGGGGATAGCGGTGCGCGGTTGCCTCGGCGCCGAAGGGCATGGCGGGAAGGCCAGAGGCGACGACGGCCATAGTGAGGCGGCACCGTCAACGATAGGTGACAGCCACGAACCCACGGCCACATGGTGACATGGACAACAATGACGACGTCCGACAAGGTACGGTACACTCTCCCTCCCCCTCTCTAACTATTCCCGCGGTCTACCGTCCCTCGGCGTCCACAGGTCCAACCACGTGTCGCCCAGTCCGCTGTGACACGTTCATAACATGCCAGCTCAAGCACAACCCAACGAGTGGAGACGTGCCGTGCCACCCAATGTGACTGATCGTCAGGTCCAGCACACACTGTTTTGTATTGTGCCATGCCATGAGCGGGCCATGCCGGCCACGGAAAAGCCGGGCCCAACTCCCAGTATTAACATGTACGACGATAATAGCTACCACTCTTGACTGAAATGGAGAAACAAGAGCATCATCTAGCACTGTGCACACCTTGTCACCAGACTACTGATCAGAATTCAGTAGATAGTGAGACACCTTGCCCGCCCAGACCAAACTTTCTTTCAAGCTTTGCTAGGAAAAAGGAGCTTTTCTCGAAGCTGATCGATCCAGAGCAAGCAAGTTCTAGTCGCTACACAAGTATGTAGAGTGAAGATGAGTTGTTCTGATGTCAAGTTTGGAGTTTGGACATGGCAGGCATATCTCCTCCCTACACATGTACGCACCGCACTAATCGACCACCACCACTACTACAAAAGGGGTAATACTGGATACCTCATCACAGACGGTTGACCAAAACCGTCTGTATTACTTGCAATCACAGACGGTTTTGGTTTAGAGACTGTCTGTGTTATTGACTGCGCAAAAAATCGTCTGTGAAGAGCTAACATCACAGACGGTTGATGATGAAAACCGTCTGTGAAATATCACAAACGGTTCTTAACAATAACCGTCTATGATATTTAGAAAAATCATAGACGGTTCTAAACATGAACCGTCTATGATAATTATAGACTTCACAGATGGTTTTTAATTATAACCGTCTGTGATAATATCCCTTCAGCTCCCCGGTGAGTTTCTTCATCGCCTGATGAGTTTCTTCGTCGCCGTCGTTGCCGATACGTCTCTTCGTTGCATCAATGCCGCTTCAGCTCCCAGATACGTCTCTTTGTCTCACGCGCCGAATTTATTCCTTATTTTATAAAAAGAATCATCCGCCATCGAAGAGGATCATCATCCTATCCCCTCATATAACTCTACTCTTTTAAAGCTAGCAGAAATGGCTCCCTCTTCTATTTCCTTGTAGTCGGCATTGATCGCCCACCTGGCCATATTGTACGAGCACCTCTCCGGCCGTACGTTGGCTAATGTGGTGGAAGGACACTGTTTGATCAACAGTGTCCTTACTCCTCTATCCGAGGATTTGCCAGAGCAGGTGGTGGCCACCTTTCGCTATCTTGACATCCTCCTCCGCCACGTGTTTCGAGTGATCTCCCACTTCCGACGAGTTTATCGTGTCATCGACGTGGTCCTTCACAACGACGTTGTACGTCTCCAGGAGGCTCACCGTCACTTGGACTGCTTAATCGAGGCGGCGAGCGACCAAGTCGACCATGCCAAGACTCCTCAAGCAAGGGAAGAGAGCCTATATGCTCAATTCTTCTTGATTCAGCAGTCCGAGGGTCTTTGGGAGACACTCGAATGAGCGTGTCAGCGGGTGGATATATTTCGGGCTTCGTTCGCTCACGAACCGTCTGATGCCGCCGCCACCTATAAAGTTTTGAAGACGGAGATAGCAGTCTACCTCCGCCACTAGAAAAACGTTGTTTATTTAGGTTTCTACCTTTTCTAAACTTTGTAAGAAGTGAGTGACCACGCTATTTGGCCATATGTAAATTCCAAATGAAAAAAAATCTAGTTTGGAGGTGATCAAATTACTATATATTATATGTTGAACTATATATATATATATATATATATATATATATATATATATGTGTGTGTGTGTGTGTGTGTGTGTGTGTATCATAGTTAAAGCAAATTTTCAGCAGTTCACAGACGGTTCCATAATAAAATCGTCAGTTGGTTCATGCACAACCTTATCTAGCCTGTCGTACAATACAATATTAAAGAACATCATCCACATTTTGTATTCATATTTTGTTTGCTATATTTATACGCGTATTTTGGTTGTTATGTGTATACTCCTGCGCCATATTGTATATCGACATCTCGAATGGAGTTGCAATGCAGTGTGTTTTCTATACATTCCAAGTCACATAAAATCATGAAACCCTAATTTCCGAAACCTAAAATCGAAATTTTCGCGACCTAAATCCTTTTCGAGACAATACCGTAACACATATAAAATTGCCAAAAAATTATACAATCAAGTCCAATACCAGAACACATGTAAAATTGCCGAAACATTACATAATCAAGTTCACCGCGTGAGGAGCCTTCAAAATAAAATTCATAATTTTTGGAGCTCATTTTCTATATTTACAAATTCGTACAAACACGACACTTATACGGTGTTGCAAGAAAAATTCTGAATGAATAAAATTATGGCAAATTTACACCGTGTAGTACACTGTGTCGGGAGGCTCCACATAGAATTTTATAATTTTTTGAACTCATTTGCTATATATTTGAAAATTCTTACCGATTTTAGCCTAACCCTAACCCTAATTAACCCTAACCCTAACCCTAACTAACCCTAACCCTAACCTAACCTAGGACACGTGGTGGGCCGAGGGTTGTTGGTGCATGGTGAGCATGCACCAACGGTTGGTGAGCATGGTTGGCGCACGGTCACCATGTGCCAACAGCTGACGTGGCTGGGAGGGAGCAATGTGGCGCGGCGGGACAGGCGTTGGCGCACGGTGATCGTGCGCCAACGCCACATGGCAGCACGGGAGTTGTTGGCACGTGGTGACCGTGTGAATTCGGTTGCTGTATCTGCCAAAAATTCCATGACCACAAAGGTAGTACTGGACGATGGTGCATTGTGCACTATTACAGAAAAGGTCTTCACAGATGGTTCAAAAACCTCATCACAGACGGTTTCATGAGCCGTCTGAGTTTATGAGTCAGTGATGACATGAGGTCATCACAGACGGATTTCAAACCGTCTGTGATGCATACTGTCACAGACGGTTATTAACTCGTAATCGCTCGTGATAGGATTTATCACGCACGGTTTGTAGCCGAAACCGCTCGTGATGACTTTTCTATAAAGTCTCCAAAGAGTGGTCGCTTGTGTCTTTAAAACCGCATCATATATATATATATATATATATATATATATATATATATATATATATTGTTCTTAGTCCTCACCACTTTGGGGGTCGCCCACGCGCATGGGGGACAAAGAACACATGCATAACTTCATCGAGTCCCTGCAAATTCAAAAAGTATGGCTGCTAGGAGAGCGTCAGGACATGCAATTACCTGGATATCGTCGATAGATAATTGGACGTCGCTATGTTCAGAAAGTGACATGGACGCGCAGGTAATCCAACTGGGAAGTGGCTTCGTGTATCAGCAACCGACCATTTCTTGATGTCAAGTCACGTGGTGGCAATACGCGAATTTGGTGGTCATGTATTTGCCAAAAAATCTGTGGTCTAGATGCATTTTTGACCTCATGCATATATACCGATACTGGGAAAACCCGTGATTCTGGGCAGAATCGCCATCAAGGGGGTCGGAAATTAAATCCCGGCGGTTTTTTCAAATTCAAAATCAAATTTTCAGATTGGGGGGGTCCCTCAGTCACTTTCGGGGGGTCGTCCACGCAGCATGGTTGGAGGGGGAGGACAACAGCCATGAGCAACTTCATCGAGTCCCTGAAAATTCAAAAGGCATGGCTGCCAGGAGAGCGTCAGGACATGCAATTACCTGAATATCGTCGATAGGTAATTGGACGTCATTATGTTCAGAAAGTGACATAGACGCGCAAGTAATCCGACTGGGAAGTGGCTTCATGTATCAGCAACTAACCATTTCCTGATGTCAAGTCACGTGGCGGCAATACGCGAATTCGGTGGTCATGTATCTGCCAAAAATTCTATGGTCCAGAAGCAATTTTGACCTCATTCATATATACCTGATACGCTATACCTACGTGGGTGAGAATTAATTCTAGGAACAATTCAGATTTTGCCATTATGAGATAGATGGATTTCAGGATTTACCTCTATATATATCTATAACATATGAGCCTTAAACCCACATGTCATAAATACATAAATGACAAATACTGCAAAATATGAAATCCATTTGCAGCTATAGCTGTACCTGTACGTACCTTCCATCCTCACAAAGTCATCGTGCATCGAGATTCTTTCCAACTGTATAATCCTATGATTACCCTTATCGTTTCGTGCATTAATCGGTTGGCAGGCACAGCAACAGTAGTACGTCCACTGCAACGTTCCCTCACACCCACACTGCATTGTATGCAGGCGTGCCACTGGGCACACGAGATTTCCGAGACGAGCGTACTAGCGCTGTACGAGGCCCACGTATCGTGTGCGCATTCGAGACCAGAGACCCATGATTTGGTGTGCCGCGTGAGAGCGTACGTACGCCTACATGCATCGTGGTCCCGGAGGCCCATGACGACGACAAGACCACTCGCACGCACAGTTCGCGGCCATGGCCCAAGCTAGGTAGGCGATCCAGAACAGCAGTGCGCGTCCAGGCCACCTGGTCCAGCCACGGACGATACGGAGCTCCAAGTACCGGTTCATTCGCCCAACGCATCGAATCAAATCGCTCATGGACGTTGCGACGAAGAAAAGGAGAGAAACCTATATAATATATATATTTTTTTCGAATCATCCGGTACAACACAAAGACGCACGCACTCGCACACACAACGCTTACGGAAGGTTGGACGAGCGGAACTTGATGAAGAAACGATAAAGTGACGTCATCACTGACGCCTCGCTTGCGAGGGGCACGTCGCCTTCCACTTAAAGAAAATCCTTCTAAATGAGACATGCAGAGCCAAATCTAGGGTTTGAACCCTAATAGGTTGAGAGTACAACCACCTCTACTAGACAACCAAACAAGGTTTGGTTCTCAAAAACATATATAATAATTGAACCGAATTGAATAAAAAAAACAAACGTTTGCTGTCGAGCGCCGACTGCAGGGGCGGAAGCAAATGGAAGGACCCGGTGTCACAGGACACTGGGTCAAAAAAAAAAATTTAGCAAAGATTAGTCCAATTTTACTACGTGTGCACCTCCTGACTCAAAAGTTGTGCACCCCGGTTCAGCACAACCTCTGTCTGGATGATGCATTTTGCCAATGTTTGCTACATAAATTACTATTTAGTACATTATTGCTTGAAGTAGTGAACCCCGATCATTTTCGTTCTAGTTCCGCACCTGCCCGACTGCAAAACTAGAACCGTCCTCATTTTATGTTTTCGGATTGTACCTGGATTAACAGGGCTCGTGGTTTTCTTTCTAAATGCATTCTCCATGAATGTACTGATCCATTGATAGTTAAATAAAAAGAAAGGGAATGCCTGATTCAAAAAAACAAAAACAAAAAAAACGTCCTCGTTTTACCGGCGCATGCCTTCTCAAGCCAAATTCACGCCAGCACTGTAGAATTTCTCTGCTCACATTTGGCCGTTGAGTACAGTAGATTCATATATAGCACGCGTCAATTTGGAACTCTGTGTTGTCTAGTACTCCGCGTCAATTTGGAACTCCGCGTTGTCTACTCCTCCGCGCTAGTCCGGTACGTACGAGGCTCCGGCAATAGCACGGACTCGCGATTTACGATCTGCAGCAAATACGTAAAGCGACTTCCCTCCGCCTTCCGCCGCACATGCTGGCCGGGATGGAGATGGGATCCTCCACGCTAGAACACTACATACAGAGGATGTTCATCCCTGCATTAGAATAATCTCCTAACCAGTAGATCGGAATCTAATGGTTCAGATTTATCACTACAGTACCATACAGTTCTTGCTGTAATAAACTTATTTTACTGTTTATGCGGTTTGTAATGCAGAGGATTCGGTTCCTGCTGCCCGGCGTTACGTCATCGCTGAATCTCCGCCATGTGTGCTGTGCCATGTGAGTTCGTGTGTTTTTAAAAAAAGTATAACTCCTGTCTCTGCACCAACTAGAGATGCACACAGCCAAATAGACACCCAAATTCGCCTAGAAGAGGACTAAAACCTGGATGATAGGGGTACACCCACACCCAAATCAGTTCCTATGTGAGTTTGTGTGTGTGTGTGTATATATATATATATATATTGTATGATATTCGTACTCTTACTTCTTATATACGATATATCTCTTTATCAATTTAAGCATACTCCAATAATGATTATAAGATACCTCAAAGTGACTTTTACGAAAAAAATCGTTAAAGTCCACCTTTTATAGCAAAATTTGTGTATATACTTTTTTTTATATATGAAAAATAGTATATAGTAAAAATAAAGAGCTCCAATGAATTTTTTTTAATCGAGTTGCATTGAAGTATTTTATAATTGGTATTTAAGTATACTGAAAGTGATAAAGAAATATAATGTGTTTGTTTAAGTAGTATATTAGAAATGGTAGTACATACTTCTAAGAGTATAAAAATATTATATATATATATATATATATATATATATATATATATATATATATATATATATATATATATTCCTGTAGTAGCCTAGTATAGGAGCATCTCAGTATTTCCTTGCCGAATCACGTGTGCTGAAAACCGAGAGAAAAAAAGAAGCATCGTACTCGTTTCTTTATTAACTAGTCTTAGGCCGGAAAGGAATGCTTACAAGGAATTGCTACCGCTCCGATCGACGTCATTAACGACATCACCGATTTGTTTTGCTTGTACAACGAAACCTTAATCATACAGTACTTATTTAGCAATGCACGTATTTGTTATCATTGGATTTTTTTAAATATGGTTCATCACATTGAGTGCAAGGTAACCCTACGTCCCTACCTAGGATTTGCGATCTTTTGCGGCGTTTCTTTTTCTTTTTCTAGTGGGCCAGCAGCCAATCACGAGGATTTTTTTTTTTGTGACGGATGTCTCAGCACGAAAACCGTCAGGAAACTATATTTCGTGTTGTTCTCTTTCTGTCGGTTTCAAGGTAACCGCGAGGAAAATAATTATTTTTGTGTAGGTAACTGTGAGGAAAATAATTATTCATGTGTCGGTTCTAGGGTAACCGTGAGTAAAATAATATTTTTGTGTCGGTTCAAAATTCACCGCCACGAAAAACAATTTCTGTGACGGCTCGAAACCGTATCGAACGCTGAAATCCTCGGCGATGCGAACACCGATGCCAACATCGGCGGCAAGGCCAATTGCACCAGCGGCATGGTTGGGGCCAACAACGATGCAGCTGAGGATGATGCATTCACGGACCAAGATAACAAATTAACGATAACATTTCCTAACAATCATGCCTCTAGTAGAAGCGACTTCGACTTGTCTTTTGGCGTTGTCTCTTCGACTAATCTTATGGTATTTTTATGGCAACTTGGTACATTAGAGACTTCAAGTTGGCTCATGACCAAGTTGCATGTGTTCATTCTGAGTTATGCCTGACAGCCTGGGGGTGGTGACTTAATTGGGCTGTCAAATCCACTGGGAGCGGTAACATAGGCTGTAGACTTTTAGCTATTATGCAACTTAGTATAGTTACTGAAGGTGACTTATGGACCCCTGATGCTAATATGCTAATCAACCCTACTGGGAGCATTAATTAGTACTACTAGTGGATGGATGCATGTATTGATTCTAAGTTAACGTGTGGTTTCTATTGCAGGAGTGATGTCTTCGGATCTTGAATTGTGAATGTGCAGTGTTATGAACCTTAATTCATAATGGGGTAAACATCCGTCGGAGGGAGGTCGGACGGCGACGACTTGAGGTAGAACGGCGCTAGGTGAAGGAGGGCACCGATTGGGGAGGAATAGATCTAGAATAGCCGGTCAAGAGAACGACCATAGCTGAACTTTAGAGACTAAGAACTTGTCTATTCATCTTTGCTTGCTTGATAATAGATACACGCTATCCCTTTTATAGGGACGACCCGACTTGACCCCTAAGAAATAATCTATAAGTAAATTTATTTCTAACAATCCAATTTAATAATATTTAACTAACTAATAGATACTACCAAACACCAAATAGGTGTGTCAGATTAAATGTCATTTAATCCGAATGTGGTCGGGCCACTACATAAACATGATGCCTGTTTACTGGCGGATAAACCAACGTAAGGTTTTTCTTGACAGTTCCCTGATAGGGAATAGGCTCTCCAAAACCGGTCATTGAGCCATTTTACCAATCAGAAAATAAATATTTGACGGTATTTCCTGTTGGCCGTCCGACAGGCAGTAGCAAAGTCAGGATGAAAAAATAGAGGGTGGACTTAAAGTACTATGCGATTTACTATACGATTTACACTGTAGGATATGAAGTGGATTTGCAGCATCGTGACTCATGAGATGAAGGGGTGCAGCGGTTGCCTATTTCATCAAATCGTAGTGCCGTCGGAGAGGAGGGGGTTCCGGCACCGGTGAAGGGTGGGCTCAAGCCCACCCAAACGCACCCGATGGTTTCACCCCCTGCATATAGGGAATAAGGCCTCCAAAACCTGGAAAAGAAGCATCATTCACAATAAACCAATGTAAGTTTTTTGCTGATAGGCTCTCCAAAACTGGTCATCGAGCCATTTTCATACTTGATGGTATTTCCTGTCGGCCGTCGTCCGACAGGGAATAAGGCCTCCAAAACCTGACGTCGATGGAGTTTTCCTGTCGGTGGCCATGAGGGAAAACTATCGGGAAATATAACCGTGATTCAAATTTAATTTTCATCTGCTCATTCTTCCCATGGGTATTTACTGACGGTTCCCCGACAGGAAAACATTTCCCGACGGTAATCGATATTTTCTGACGATTTTTAACCATTGCGAAAGATCGCCATCCTGGTGACAGTGGTTGTGCTAGCTTGTTCAGTTTTGATGCCATCGTCGAGTCTGTCTGCCATGCGCGCTAGACAACCTAGCAGGAGCACAATGATGGTGAATCTGACAACATCAGATGCGCACACAAGTAGCCAAGATTACGATGGGCTGGAAGAATTCTTACACGCCATCGCTACAAAAATGATGAGCCAAGGCTTGCCAAATGATGCAAAAGGAACGTGAGATACCGGGTCGGGGTCGGGGTCGGGGTCGGGGTCGTGGTCGTGGTCGTAGAGCCAAGGCTTGCAATCTATTTTGAGTTGGATTCTTCCAAAAATATCTAACGACTATCGATCTAATCCATATGAGGAATTCTAGCTGGGTCAGAGCAACCGCAGGTTAGCCTTATCACGGACAAAACGGGTCATAGTAGACGTCTTATCACAGACGGTTTCTTTTGAAATCGTATGTGATACGTTATTATCACAGACAGTTCATATTAAGAACTGAACCGTGTGTGATACTTTACAGACGGTTCTTAATATGAACCGTCTGTGATAATGACCTCATCACAGACGGTTGGTATTATGAACCGTCTGTGACTTGGATTTTACCATAGTTTGAAATCACAGAGTAAGAAAATTTTCAAGCTATAGTAAAATCAAAGAGTAAGAAAATTTTTAAGCCATTGTAAAATCCAAGTCACAGGCGGTTCTTAATACCAACCATCTGTGATGATGTATTTATCACAGACGGTTCGTATTAAGAACCGTCTGTGATGAGGTACTTATCACAGACGGTTCGTGATATGAACCGTCTGTGATTTGTCGTCACATACGGTTTTTGTATGAAACCGTCTGTGATTCGCAACGTGGGAGTTCAAAAATTTTGAACGCGTGCGCGAGAGGCAAAATATTTTGGTGTTGTCCTTATATATTATAGCTGAGTCAAGGTGGGACGCGCTCGGTCTCGCACTCCCGGTCCTCCTTTGGGCTCAGTCCTCCCTTGCTCCCACAGTCCTCCTCCAAGCTCCGGCCGGTCGCTACTCCTCCGGTCCTCCCGCAGCTCCCGGCCCCCGCTACTCCTTTGGGCTCCGGTCCTACCTTACTCTCGCAGTCCCCAACCTCCGACGCGGTCTTACTCCCTAACAGCTGAGAATCGACACCGACGCCGACCTCCTCTAGTCCTCCTCCGACGCCGACGTCTTTGGTATATGAGGTTCTGTTGGTACTTTTGTATATGAGCTTCTGTTAGATTCAGATCCAGATTTGTATATATGAGCTTGTGGTACTTGTGTCAGATTCATATTCAGATTTCTGTTAGATTCTCCTTCAGATTCTACTTCTGTTGGTACTTATATATATGATAAAGTGTATAAGTGTATCCATGGCTTGAGAAATTTATTGGGAGGTTTGGGAGTTGGGAATCCATGTATGTGTATCCATGAATCCATACTTGGGAGGCTTGGGAAATGGCAGTGTATGAAATGGCAGTATTTTTTTGCAATAGAAAAAACTATCACAGACGATTCTGAACAAGAACTGTCTGTGATAATTACTATCATAGATAGTTCTTGTTCAGAACCGTCGTGATAGTCTGTTTTCACAGACGGTCGCTTGTTATCACAGACGCATAAATACAGACGGTTCACAAAACGTCTGTGATGACGGTTTAGAACCATCTGTGATAACATTTTTTTATAGTAGTGTCGACTAATTGTTGTGGTGACCAGGTAAGCAACAACACTAAAATGCATGTAACGTTGCTTTCAACATATCAATATATCACATTTGGTGGCATCTTTTCCCTACACCAACCTGCTACAGACCCGGCCCATGCATGCATCGCCTTCAAACTTCTCCGGTAAAATTACTAGCCAGTGTAGGCCGGCCGAGGTGGCCCAGGTTTGTCCAAACCCACACACACATGCCCCACACATCGATCGGGTTCCCAACCAGCAGCACATCTCTTTCCCCCCAACTCTTGAGAAGTTACGTCTAACAAATCTTCCAAATCCTCACTCACAAGGCACGTCAAAACCTGGACCTGCATTGGATTTGCATGAACATCTAGATAATCCTAATCTTAATGTGATTAAACAATTGACAATGATGTCGATGTGTTAGGGAAAGCATTGTTGGATTTAATATGGGCTAGGCCCAACTTTAATTCTAATTAAATCCTGGAAAATCCCAAAGGCCCATGTGCATGTGCTAAACCTTTTTAGTCCCATATGGAGAGTTAAAGGAGTTACACCAATTTATAAGGTGGAACGTGGGAGTCCTCTTGTGGAATTGAGAGAGTCAATACACGCGCTCGCCGCCGCTCGCCGAAGCGGTGCGGATGGTGCTGGCGATGCGTGCGCATACGCAGCGTGTCGGTGCGCGCGGCGTTTTCTTTATCTATTCAAAACCGACTGCAATAAACGGTGGCAATAATTGCGTCTGTTTACGGTCTCTTCATTTTTGCAAATTAAAAGAACGGCACCGATTCAAATAATGGCCGGCAAGAATTCGCTGTCGTTACTAGTGAGTAATGGCGACCGCTTCGCCTCTTGACTAGGCAAGAACGCGCCGTTACTAGTGAGTAATGGCGACCGCTTTTCGCCTCTTGACTAGGCGAATTGCCGCCGTTACTAGTGAGTAATGGTGACTGTTTCTGGTCGGTTGTTATATATAGTCATTATCTGGAACAGAGTGAGGTTCTCCAATTCTCTCCACGAAAGACACCACAGTTCTTTGTTGCTGTCTCCGGCGATCTCCATCCCGGCAAGGCGCGTGTACGATCGCACCGGGAGAGCAGCCTCGGAACCTCGTCCTGAAGGCTTGCACGAGCAAGGGCGAATAAGGTTTTTGGGGAGCGTCGCGCGATCGCCGCCGCTTCCTCTCCATTCAACTTTCGCTACGCCTACAACCGCACGACTACTACCACGACGCCCATCGCACGACTACTTACCACTACGCCATGACAAACGATTCATCTCACAAAGACTCACCGCCGCTTCTTCCACTCATCGCTTCCTTCCATCGATCGGGTATGTCTATTTCATATGTATTTCTTGGTTAGTAATATTACTAGTTGTTACCTTGAACACCGTGATAGATATGCTAGTTTCGTCATTCGATATTAGTATGTCTATAGTGTTCTTGCTTACTTGCTTTGTGAAAGTGGCTAGAATATTCATCATGTTTTATCTACTATATTTCGGATTAAAGTAATTGAAAAATGCTCTTATTCTCAACAATCCAAAACCTTATTGTAATAGACATTTTTCATCAATCGCTTTGTTGCTGCGCTTAAGCCTCTCAATTCGATGGTGCGAATTATAAGAGGTGGCGCACCAAGATGGTGCTTTGGCTAACCGCCATGAACGTTTTCATGTGGCAAAAGGCAGCTGAAGGAACACTTACTCCGAACAGAGCAAGCGCTCGAGGTCGCGATAACCTTTTAAAGGTGCCGTGATCGCTTCTTGGTGAGAAGAAGTTGATGCATACATGGTGATTACAAATGGGAAAGATATGTGGGATGCACTCGAGGCCAAGTTTGGGGTTTTGATGCGTGCAGTGAATCAGATCTCATGGAGCAATACCATGACTATAGAATGGTTGATGGTCGCTCAGTAGTTGAGCAGCTCATGAGATACAATCCATGGCCAAAGAACTTGAGCATTTCAAGTGTGTGTTACCGACAAGTTTGTCGCGGGAGGCATTATTGCCAAGCTTCCTCCTTCGTGGAGGAATTTTGCTACTTCTCGAAACACAAGAGACAAGAGTTTTCTCGTTGAAAATCTCATTGGGTCTCTTGATGTTGAAGAAAAGGCAAGGGCAAAAGATACACACTAGAGGAAATGAGGGACATTCTAGTGCCAATGTGGTGCGTAAAAGAATGGCCAAGCTCAAAAGTTCAAATGCAAAAACAAGACTGCACAAACAACAAGCTTTAAAAGAAGAAGAAGAACACAAAGGATGGCCTTTGCTTGTGTGTGGCGAATCCGGTCATTGGGCCAAGGATTGCGATCCAACGCAAGGGTGTGAAGAATCGGCAAGGCGTAATTCCAAGTCCGCCAATGTTGTTGTTGGTACTATCGAGACGGAACTTCGTGGTATGGTAATTTACTCATGCTTTTTCCGTATGTCAATCTACCGATTGGTGGATAGACACCGTGCTAATATACATGTGTGTGCCGATATTTCATTGTTTTCTTCTTACTGTGTCACTCGATTCACCGTTCTAATGGGGAACGGGTCACATGCCATCGCTCATGGTGTTGGCACGGTCGATCCAAGTTTACTTCGGGAAAGATTGTGCAACCAAGAACGTGCATCATGTGCCATCCATCAATAAGAATCTCGTGAGCGGATCTCTTCGTGTAGAGATGGCTTTAGATCGTATTTGAGTCCAATAAATTTGTAATGTCCAAATGTGGACAATTTGTTGGTAAAGGCTATGTAAAGGAGGCTTGTTCCGCCTATCTCTTCAGATTTGTGTAATAATGTTGTGAATCATATTTTCAGTGGTAATGAGACTACTATTTGGCATTCACGACTTTGTCACATAAATTTTGTTGCATGACGCAGTTAGCCGCTTTAGAGTTAATCCCGAAATTCACCCTTGCCAAAGGTTCTAAATGTCAAGTTTGTGTGCAATCAAAGCACCTCGTAAGCCTCACAAGGCCGCGGAGATAAGAAACTTGGCACCATTAGAACTCATACATTCAGATCTGTGTGAGATGAATGGTGTGTTGACAAAAGGTGGTAAGAGATATTTCATGACTTTGATTGATGATTCCACTAGGTTCTCGCTATGTGTATCTTTTAAAACTAAAGATGAAGCTTTTCACTACTTTAAAATCTATAAGGCGTGTTGAGAACCAACTTGAAAAGAAAATCAAAAGGGTTAGGTCTGATCGTGGCGGCGAGTACTTTTCTAATGAGTTCAATTTATTCTGTGAGGAACATGGTATAATCCATGAGAGGACGCCTCCCTATTCACCCAACCAAATGGGATTGCCGAAAGAAAGAACCGTACTTAATCGATTTGGTTAACGCCATGTTAGACACATCGGGTCTTTCCAAGGCATGGTGGGGAGGCTATATTGACTTCATGTCATGTCCTAAATAGGTTCCCACAAAGAATAAAGAGATAACTCCATTTGAACAATGGGAGAAGAAAAGACTATCACTTTCATACTTATGCACTTGGGGTTGTTTGGCAAAGTCAACGTGCCAATTTCCAAAAGCGTAAGCTTGGACCAAAACCGTGGATGCGTCTTTTTAGGCTATGCTCACCATAGCGTTGGATATAGATTTTTAGTGGTGAAATGGAGTACCGACGTGCATGTCGGCATAATTATGGAGTCCAGAGATGCTACTTTCTTTGAGGATATTTTTCCGATGAAAGATATGCCTAGTTTATCGAGTCGAGCCCGATACAACTCTCGAACCTGCCATTCCAATGGAATATTTTGAGCAAACCCTGATCAAATTCTCGAGGAGGAAGACAATGAAACTCGAGGAAGAGTAAAAGACAAAGGACTGCAAAGTCTTTTGGTTACGATTTCATTGTGTACCTTGTGGATGATACTCCAAGTACCATTTCAAGCATATGCTTCTCCGTATGCGAATATCTGGAAGGAAGCAGTTAAGAGTGAAATGGATTCCATTATCTCTAATGGAACTTGGGAGATCACCGAGCGCCTTATGGTTGTAAACCAGTAGGATGTAAGTGGGAGTTCAAAAGAAGCTTAGGCCGATGGTACTATCGAGAAGTATAAGGCACGGCTTGTGGCCAAGGGTTATACCCAAAGGAAGGCGAAGATTTCTTTGATACTTATTCACTGTGGCTAGATTGACCACTATTCGAGTACTACTATCTCCATTTGCCTCACACGGTCTTCTCATTCATCGATGGATGTTAAGACGGCTTTTCTAAATGGAGAGTTGGACGAGGAAATTTACATGGAATGACCAGATGGATTTGTAGTAAATGGTCAAGAAGGAAAGGTGTGCAAGTTGTTGAAATCTTTGTATGGTCTTAAACAAGCACCTAGCAAAGTGGCATGAAAAATTGACAGACCTAACATCCGCAGCTTTATTGTAAATGAAGGTTGTGATGTGTGTATTATCGCCATGGTGGGGCGAGGAGTCATTCTATGTCCGTATGTTGATGACATATCGATCTTTGGGACCAACCTTAATGTGATTAAGGAGGTCAAGGATTTCTTGTCTCGAATTTTGAGATGAAAGATCCGGGAGTAGTTGATGTTATCTTGAACATCAAGCCGTTGAGAGGTGATGATGGTGGGATTACATTGTTGCAATCTCATTATGTGGAAAAGGTTACAGTCGTTTTGGTTATAGCGATCGCAAACCTTCTCCAACACCTTATGATCCTAGCGTGTTGCTTAGGAAGAATCTGAGAATAGCCGAGACCAATTGAGATATTCTCGATAATTGGTTCACTTATGTATTTAGCTAGCGGTACGTGCTCGACATCTCGCTTCTCGTGAGCAAACTAAGCCGGTTTGTTTCTAATCCGAGATGATCATTGGCATGCTCTTGAGAGGGTAATGCGCTATCTAAAGGGTAATATGAGTTATGGCATTCACTATACCGGTACCCTAGGGTACTAGAGGGTTATAGTGATTCAAACCGGATATCGATGTCGATGAGATTAAGGCCACAAGTGGATATGTCTTCACACTTGGAGGTGGCGCTGCTTTCATGGAAGTCTGCAAGCGCACCATCTTAACGAGGTCAACAATGGAAGCGTAACTCACAAAGATTAGATATCGCACATCGTTGAAGCCGAATGGCTTCGTGAGCTCTTGATGGACTGCGGTGGTTGATAAACCTGCATCGCTATTCTCGATGAATCGTGACAATCGATCGTGATCGCTAAGGTGAATAGATTCTAAGGATAATATGAAATCATCAAGACATGTGAAGAGAAGATCAAGTCTCACAGAAAATGAGAAACTCCGAGTAATAGCTTTGGATTATATCCAAACAAACTAAGAATCGCGATCCTTCACAAAGGGTTTATCACGAATGTGATAGACAATGCATCAAGGGAGATGGGTTTGAGACCCACGTGAGTTATACCATAGTGGTAACCCATCCTATATGATAGGAGATCCCGTGAAGTAGGATTGGCGAAACAAGCTTTTGGTTAATCGAGGAGAGTACCTTTATAGACCCACCCATTGGAGATGCAATTCTCTCCTAAATCTGTATGGTAGGTTGATTTTATCATAATGTGTTCTGTGGCTTATTTAAGCAAAGATGCCGCCCTACTGAGCGCCTTGAAAGAACACACCTATATGAGCCCGATCGCTAGTCACATCTATGAGATAGGGTAATCTCTAGGAAGCTCATGAATAGGCCAGAGTATGACTTATATGCTCCAACTCACGGGGATGCTGGCAACTTAGTATCGCTTAAGGACTTAAGTGAAACTTATTCACACAAAATCACAATTCAAGGCTTAGTCCATTGTGCGATTGTGGATAAGTGTAGCTTCGTTTCTAGATGGATGTTCAACCTTAACCTGCCTCCATCGAAACACCGATATATTAAAACAATACCGTGGATCAAGGAATTTGACATGTGCCCTTGGGATCCGTGGGGATTGTTGGATTTAATATGGGTTAGGCCCAACTTTAATTCTAATTAAATCTGGAAAATCCCAAAGGCCCATGTGCATGTGCTAAACCTTTTAGTCCCATATGGAGAGTTAAAGGGAGTTACACCAATTTATAAGGTGGAACGGGAGTCATCTTGTGGAATTGAGAGAGCCAATACACGCGCGCTCGCCTCGCCTCCGAGCCGAGCCGAGCCGAGCCGAGCCGAGCCGAGCCGTGCCGTGCGGTCGTGCGGTGCGGTGCGTGGCGTGTGCGCGCGCGCGCATACAGCGTGTCGCGCGTGCGCGCGCTTCTTTATCTATTCGAAAATCGAACGCACCGACTCGCAATAAACTACGGCAATAATTGCGCTCTGTTTCGGTCTCTTCATTTTTGCAAATTAAAAGAACAAAGCACCGATTCAAATAATGGCCGCGAGAACGGTTGTCATTATTAGTGAGTAATGGCGACCGCCGCCTCTTGACTAGGCAAGAATCACGCGTTATTAGTGAGTAATGGCGACCATTTCTCGCCTCTTGACTAGGCGAGAATTACCGCCGTTACTAGTGAGTAATGGTGACTGTTTCTGGTCTCGTTGTTATATATAGTCATTATCTGGAACAGAGTGAGGTTCTCCAATTCTCTCCACGAAAGACACCACAGTTCTTTGTTGTCGCTCCGCGATCTCCATCCCGGCAAAGCGCGTGTACTGATCGCACGGGAGAGCAGCCTCGGAACCCTCGCCCTGAAGGCTTGCACGAGCAAGGGCGAATAAGGTTTTTGGGGAGCGTTCGCGCGACTGCTCGCTGCTTCCTCTCCATTCAACTTTCTGCTACGCCTACAACCGTACGACTACTACCGCGACGTCCACTGCACGACTACTTACCACTACGCCATGACAAACGACGATCTCACAAAGACTCCAGCTGCCGCTTCTTCCACTATCGCCGCTTCCTTCCACTGGATCCGGTATGTCTATTTCATATGTATTTCTTGGTTAGTAATATTACTAGTTGTTACCTTTGAACACCGTGATAGATATGCTAGTTTCGTCATTCGATATTAGTATGTCTATAGTGTTCTTGCTTACTTGCTTTGTGAAAGTGGCTAGAATATTCATCATGTTTTATCTACTATATTTCTGTATTAAAGTAATTCGAAAAATGCTCTTATTCTCAACAAGCATCATTTCAGCAAAGTTCGGTTGCTATCAGGCTAGTGGCGGTTTCATTGGCCCGGTGGGCTGTCGGACCGGCCAGTGGCCGATGGTTGGACCGGTGGGGCTCTGATTAGCCAGGCAGCGGTCAAACCAGTGGACTAACGGCCAGACCGATGACCGTGAGCGGCGATCTAACTGGCTAGATGTGTTTCATGCGCTAGGAAACGATGAATTTTGTGGGATTGGCCAAAGTAATGGGATTCATTGCATAGATGTTGCATGATGCTTGTTTTGGCTAATGTGGGTTAAGCTACGAAGAACTTGTGTTCGAAATCGATTTCTTGATCTATTGTTGTGCAAATGACTTGGAGTCAACGACAATGATGATCAGGAGGACTAGGTTAGGAGGGCTGAGGTTCAGAACGACCGAGGATACCAGGTGAAGTGGTTGGACTCAAGCATGGCGTAAGATGGATAAGAATGTCTGAACGAGAAGTTCGGTGCAACGGATTGCATCAAGTGGTTTGGGGTCAGTGCAAGTGCCATGATAGTTCGGTAGGAGGCGGATGTGAGAGAATTTTCAACATGAAGAGAGTCATTGATGAACATACACATGGTGAAATATGAGATTGCTTCACGCTGATTAGACTCAGTCTTTGGAGAAGGATCAGGAATGCGTATTTTGGTATCTTCGCCAAAATACCGGATTGGTAACCTTAGAGAAACTACGGCCAAAGAGAGATGGTTTAGGTCAAAAGAAGATGGAGATCATGGAGAGATGGATTCGAGAGACCTATTTTGTCATCCACTTTGAGAAGCGTACCTGAGTGTAAACCCGTTTGTGTGTAGGTTTAACGGTGCCCGATAAAATTTTCTTTCTAGACCTAGCCTCCACTATAAAAGAGAAGAGTGCAAGATTTGTACTCGATCATGAAACTCTAATTTGTGTTTTGGGGAAGGTGGAGATAGAAGAGACTTGGGTTTGAGGAAGATTGATTGATTGAGTGCTCAAGTGTCGAGTTTTTATCCTTTATGGTATAGTGCTTGTAAACTAACAATCTCTTGAATCAATACAAGCAAAGTTTAGTCAAAGATGAGTTCTATCTTATTCTTGTTCCCTCTTTGATGTCTTTTGGGATTTTTGTGCTCTCAGGGTTTTGATTTGGGTCTTTTACTATGATCTAGCTTTCTAGGACTGGTAAGAATTGAACTAGGGTCATCTTAATCATCTTTCACCCAGGAGCAAGTTTTTGGATCAAAGTTTGATTTTTCTCTGTTTTTGTGCCTCCTTGTACTTGATAAAGAAATTTGTGAAACATTGGCTTCTATCGAACCGATCGTCGATTGGAATAGGTTTTTGACCTTCTTAATAAGCTATAGTTGAAATATCAGATGATTTAGAGCTCGAAATCAAAAGTTGTGTCGTTTGAGATCATCTAGGGCTGCTAACCCTGTAGTCGGCGGTCAGACCGGCCATAAGGATTTTGCCTCGGGGTTTTCCGTTTTCAACATAAGACTTCCGTTGTGTTTTTGTGTCTTTAATCTTCGTAACTCTCGTAGCTATTGGAGTAGAGAAAAAGTTGAGCACCATGGAGATTGAAAAAGAGTAGGTACTCCTATTCTCATGAGAGGTTAGCCTACCAAATCTTCCAAGTCTTCACTCACAAGGCACGCCAAAACCTGGACCTGCATTGGATTTGCATGGAGATAAATTAAACGCGAGCACATCTGCAAATCCGTCGAACCGATTTATTGCAAGTAGCAATGATCGACTAGATGTTCATAAAGCTGATTTGTTTTCATGTGGAAGAAAGGGTCGAGTCACACGGATTCAGTGCAGCGTACACGTTCGCGCGCGCATGCGGTTACTAGAAACCGATCTCCATCGTCTGAGCGAAAAAAAAATGTTCAGACAATTGTTACAGTGGTTTGCTGCAGCACTGTCGATCCCGGCGTTTCTACATTACTTGCCATGGCATCACTGCCGTGTGCTGTTCACTCCCTCAGGGAAGGGATCCGGATCGAAATGGAGCAAGTCGCACCGATCGATCGGTTCAAATCAGTCGAGACTTGTCATATATGCCTGCAGTTACCAGATGCATGCAAAGAAACTCAATGGCATGCATCGCATACATGGATGCAATACATTCAATGCGTAGGTAAAGTAACTGAAGTTGAAAAATTAGAACGACTTGTAGATTGTCCTCTAGCTTGTTGATGCGCCGGAGAAGACACGATGGCATGATCAGTCTATCTCTAGCAGCGCATGCATGACCGGCCGGGTCCTCTTCGTCAGAGACTCAAACAAAATCCATATCCTCGATTTGGTCGAGATCGTCATGCATGTATGTCTCTAGCGGAAGTAATAAATTGCAGCCAGAAATACATCTAGCTAGTTTGGTTTGTGAACACCTTCCAGCTTTTCTTTTTTTTTCATGAATGGCGAGATCTGCGTAGATCGATACGCTACTTTCTGGCTAATTATAAGCACTAATTTCTGAATTATACGAATCGATGCTGTCCACGGTTTATCTTTGCTAGTACTACGACGAGCAAAAAAGGGAAGCAATGCCTAGATGGCACTGTTTCGAGGCGTAATTACGAGAGTGATTCTTCTCGTCCTCGTGCGGTATTTGCAAATTTGACATGCCGACACGTGACACCAAAACTGCACGATGGCGTGCGAACAAGCCTCATGCCGACATGTGGCACCAAAACCGTACGGTGGCCGTGCGGGCGATGCAAAACCGTACAGTGGTGTGCAGACGAGGCTCCTCCGCACGGTGATCGCGTGGAATTCATAAGTGTCAGCCTCTCAGTTCGTTCAGACGATCATTTTTACAAATACGACGGAAGAGAGTCATTTCCGCAAATATGTTCGGAACCATGCTATTACGGGAAATTTTTTCCCAAAAAAGGAACTATGGTAATCGGCAGATTTATAGTGATCTTTTCGCGCATTGAACCATCAAACTGTGGTGGTGCTTCCGGCATGTGATTGGATGGATCTCTGTTTAATGGTGATGGCGAGAGTGAAGTCCACCTTGCACGGCATCCGGCCGTCAGCGACGTCACTGAAAACACTACATCGGCTACAGCCGCACTACATGCATGGTACATCCATCACCGCGCCCACGGTGCGATCGAGTCAGCTTGGCCGCCCCTTTTTTTTTTCCATTCCATTTTTGGAGCGGCGAGACGAGAACGTGAATACACAAAGAGACAGTAACGGAAAATGGTCCAAGCTTTTTTTTTTCTCCGGAGAACACGTAAGGATATGTACAACAGTTTATCTCTTAGGGTTGTCTATAAAGATTTTAACTCATCTACAGACATCCTTAGAGACAACATCTCTAACAATTTATCTATAAAATCACTCATTTTCAACACAACTTCTATCATTACTTACTCACCATTTGCGATGGTTTGTGTGTTCAGCTTGTTTGTTATATAAGAGAGAACATACTCCCTCCCTCTTCACATCACCTCTCATCAAACTAGAATTTTAAGCGACATAACAAGTAAGAGACTACTGAGGTAAGACTTGCCCACCGTTGTATGGATAGAATAAAAGAAAATACTGCCGTTCTACTGAAAGAGACGAACTAAAAGAGAGCAAACATGAGGAGGTGGGAGGGAAGGCAGCGGCAGCGGCAGCAGAGGTCATAAATAAGTGGGTTAATGTGCTCACCACCCTCCTCTGACACACACGGAGAGCGAGCGAGCGACCGCGCGGCTGGCGCTACGCTAGGAAGGATGCCGTGAGGTGTGTGTGCTCGTATACCTCACTGCCCGGCCGCATGCACAGGGAAGGAGACGACGATGGATGGTTGGGGTGGGGCGCGAGAGGAGATAGATGATGATTAAAGGCGCACTGGCTAACTGTACCGGCGTCACGTGCATCGTGCTGTGCATCCCTTCTCCCACTTTTTTTACACATTGGCCCCTGCCAATAGGGCTAGTTTTGGTCGGGGTCCTTGGCTAACGGTCGGAGACCATGACAGCGGCGTTTGCTACGTTGCCCCTCTCGATGTTAAGGCCCTAGCTAGGGATGCAGCAATTTTCCCTGCAATAAAAAAAAATGGAATGTTTTAATCATGTGTTCTACCTAATAATCGATTTTAATTTCGACAAACTAACTAGTGCTTTTGGCGTATTCGACTACCTTTTGTCGTATATAGTAAAAAGATATTGTCCAATGATTGTATATAACGTATATGAGGACAGTTGATGTACCTCGACAAAGAGCTGACTTGTCTACATTTTCATACTGACGTTGCATGAAGTGACGGAGCTTGAGCAAATTCTTAGGGGTGGGAGGAGGAGCTGCCGGTGGCGTCGGGGCAGTGCTGACGGCGGGAGGGCAAGTCGTACCGTAGAACTTAGATCAAGGAATGGTTGGTTACTGATACATGAAGCCACTTCCTAGTCAGAGTACCTGCACGTTCACATCACTTTCTGAACATAGCGACGTCCAATTACCTATCGACGACATCCAGATAATTGGATGTTCTGACACTCTCCTGACAGACATGCTTCTTAAACTTGTATGGGCTCGATGAAGTTGCCCGTGGCTGCTGTCTCATCCTTCTTATGTTGCGTGGACGACCCTCCGAAAGTGGGAGCATGCAGGTTGTTTAATGAAGGTGCATTAATGAAGACGCATTGGAGGTGGGAGCATGCAAGGTGATTAAATGGTTTGGAGGTGGGAGCCTGCATTAATCTTGGTTGTTTAATCCAGATCCAGCAGTCAAAATTGACATTAGTACTTTAGCACTGAATTATCCATTAGCACTAGATACGTCCCTATATATATATATGTATGCCGATTTTAAAGGCACATGCAGCCACTGCTTAGGGACTTTATACAGAAGAGACCAGGAATGGAATGGTAGGACGTACCTGGCAAAGGTGAAATGAATGTGTAACATCCCAATTCTCAACTTGTGTTTCAAATGTAAGAAAATGTGTAGAAATTAAAAATTTTCTTGCATCTTGAAGTTTTTGAGCTTTTATGCAATCCTGGTAAAGGAATTATGGGAAATCAAAAATCCAAACCTCCAAATTGACTAAAGTCATGACCTTTCTTTTTCAACCCTTGTCAAATCTGGGGATCATCCACTGGAAATAATTTTTCTGGGTTCTAAAGATGTGGTGTGACCCATCTGAAAAATTTCATAATTTTTAGAAATTATTTGAATATTTTAAGAGGCAGTCAAACCAGTTGGACCTTTGGTCAAGCCCTAACTCAGAACCTTGAGAAATTTTTGGAGAAAAATGCTCAGCATAAAAACCTCTGGAAATTTTACATAAGGCCCATCTCAAAGTCAGCAAGCTACTGTCAAAATTTCAGAAATTTTGGAGTTAGTTTGCTACCTCTAAAAATTTCTCAAAGATTTCAGCTCAAATGAAACCCCAAGTCAAACCTTTGGTTTGGGTTCGAGTTAGACTCGAGATCTGGGTTGAACCCAATCTCTTGGAGCACCTCGGGCTCGTCCTTGAGGCGCGATCAATTTCAGCCGTTAGATTTCAGGCCTACCGCTGCGATATCGGGAGCCCTCAGACCTCCCACTCATGCAGACCACCCCTGGTCCAGATCACCCCGTGTCCTTTTTGCAAAGAACACCCTCCCGGACCTCCCTGTATCTTTGCAAAGACCACCCTTGGTCGTTTCTAATGACCTCCTCAAAAGACCTCCTTAAAGACCCCCTCATACCACCTTTGGTGTTTTGCAAAGATCACCCCGTTGGTCTTTTGCAAAGACAACCCTCCAAACCACCCTTGGTCGTGTGTGCGTTGCGGCTTAGTGATCGTGGGCCGTTCTTAATAAGATCTGTGGCTCAGACCACCTTGAGTGTTAAGACCTCTGGGCACCTCTTCAAATCGGGGCCCTTCGTTCCAAATCCAACCGTCGGGACCTCCCCAATTCGATCTCAACACTTAACATAATCGTTATGTTCTTTGACCAGTCCACACAGGCTCTTTCACTGACTGGTGGGACCTCTTTGAGCCTGGTCATCATCGTTTTCATGCGCATGCGGGTGTGCCAGAGCCATGGCAGTAGGGAGCAGTGCCTTGTCATTTCATGCCCTTGTCAACGGCTCTTTGCTGCCAACCTTAAATGCATGTCAGTACTTTTACCCTAAAAGTCCTCATTCCACCTGCCTCCATCTTTTCAAGTGCGTCCATGGCAGGACCTTGGTTCAGTGAACCCGTGGGTTACTGCCCTTGCTCCCCTTTGCTCTACAACTAGTTAAGTCCCTTGAGCTCCTCCTTAGCTTCTTTTAGACACCACTTTGCAAACCCTAGCTTCTCGGTGCTTAGTTGAGCTCATTTCACCAACTCCTCAAAACCACCATTGTTGGCCGACAAGAAAGCTTGGTCGGCACAGCGCTCCAGTGGTTCAATTGCAACTCTTGGTGTGCCAATTTGTTATTTTGACCACCTAGAGCACTTCCCTTAACTTATTTTGTTTGACTTCACAAAGGTTGTCAAATTGGGAACTTGCTCTTTGTGGCCGGATTTGCCTTCTTCCTCAGCACCGGCCAGCACCTTCGTCGCCGGAACTTCTTCGACCGCCTCTGGACTCCTCCATCCTCGGGTAATCCATTCTTCAGTGCCTTAGTATTTGAACTCCTGCTCTGTTGGACCACTTTAGTTTTTGAGTTTTGCCGTTTTTTTATCTCCGACGGTCATCTCCGGCTAACCGCCGGTAGGAGGTGTTCTAGCTTGGGTGTTTAGCACCTTTAGGTTCCTCTCGCTATTTGGAACCCATCCCTGTCCTTAGTTCCCACCGCCGTGACCGGAGTCGTCGAGGGTGAGCTCAAACTCGAACTCGGGATTTTTTGTCGTGCCTTACTCGGACAAACCCTGTAGCTTAATGATTAGCATTTAATTTTTTCTAGTCTAATCATCAGCTTTAAATACAAATCTGGTCGGTAAAGCATGCGCGCTGTTAAGTTTGGGACCGCTTAGATTAGATCTGGCCGTTAAAGCCCTTTGTGGGTTGAATTTTAACCGTAAGATCTTTTTCTGTAAAACCATAGTTGCCAGGATCTTCCCCAGCTTGATCCTAACCCTTAAGACCTCTTTAGGTTCAATCTGGACCGTTAGGATCACCCTCTGGGTTTTCGCATAAGACCTCCCGTAGTCATTTTACAAAAACCACCCTCGGGACCACCCTTGGGGTCCTCCTTGCAAAAGACCACCCTTTCGTCTTTTGTAAAGAAAACCTCAGGACCTCCCTCTCCGCAGATCTGAACCTTTAATACCACTCCCGGGTAGATCTTGACCGTTGAAGACCTCCCATGGAGATCTTGACCGTCCAAGGCCCCCTATGGTAGATCTTGGCCGTTAGGGACCTCCCCTCCTTTGGATCTTATCACCTAGGACCTCCCTCGATGAAATCTTAGCCGTTCAGGACCTCTCCCTGGAGATCTTGATCGTCTAGGACCTCCCCTTGTCAATCTAGCCTTTAGGACCTCTCGTGTTGACCTGGACCGTCAGATCTAGATCTAACGGGCTAGACCTCCTCAGCGCGGTTGGAGCTCTAATGTTCCGGTCCTCGTGGACCGTCCGTTTTTAGATCTACATCTCCGATCTCGTGAACCTTCGGACCTCCGGAGATATCGTCGATCTGAGCCATCCATCTTTGGATCTACGGCCCAAAATCCTCAGAGACGTTCGAAAGTCCGAATGCCACTTCCGCCGTGAACCGTTGATCTTGATCCAACGGTGGCCACGGTAAGGCTTGCGTGGGCTGCGCGCGCTGCGCGCGCGGCTGTGGTCCTGTGTGCATGAGCCGTAGGATTCAGCATCAACGACCCACGGTGTTCCATGTCTTTTCCTTTTTGTTAAGTTTAATAGTTTCCCCGTAAGCTTTTATTTATCAACTGAAAATGGTATTAAAACTGAAAAAATTCATAACTAATTCATTTTAATTCCTTTTTAGATGATTCCAACTCTGTTACATTCCTGTTTAACTAAAGTTTAATATAAAAATATATTTAGACATTGCCCTGTGCCAGAAAATTTTGTAAATAATATTAACTTGTTTCAGCCATTATTTGATATTCCAGAAATTCAATTAAAACTTATAAAATGCATAACTTTTTCTGTATAACTCCAAATTTGGCAAACTCAAGTTTGTAAAATTCCTCTTTTAGTATACTTTAATCTGGAATAGGTTTTGTTCATGCATGTACCTCTGAAAAATGATATGTTCTAGTTTTACAACTTAAAAAAATCATAATAAATTCATTTCAACTCCAAATGAAGTAAAATCAATTTTGCTAACCTTAGGATGACAATATCTACCTACCATAAAAATTTCAGGTTCTAGATCTTTCTAGAAATTTGTGTCATAAACAGTAACTAAAATTAATTTAATTTATAATTTTCAGTTGAGAAAAATGGTTTAGGCTATAACTTTTGCATAATTAATCCAAATTGAATGATTCTTGTTGCTAAATTTGTCTAAAATCATTTTCATCCTGCTGTATAAATTTCATGGATTTTGGAGTACTTTGGTTTTTGAGTTTCTGTCGGTGTTCTTCGTTTTTATTAGATTTTCCCCGTTCTTTCGATAGGTTCCGACGATTGTGTTGATTGCGTGAGTGAACCTCTGCAGCAAGAAAGTGATCTCCAACAAGGCAAGAAGATGTAGCATCATTTGATCATATTGCTTCCATTACTTTTAAATTCTAATATCTTGTTTGCAAAAAAACTAAGTATGCATGCTTCTTTGTGTCAAAGTTAACTTTTTTCGATTAGAGGTAGCTAATCCTATTGCATAGTTTCCCTGAAATTGTTCACCCCTGCCACCGCCCTAAGTTATTATCCTCACTAGTGAATTAGAGCCCGGTGAATGAATTAAGGTCTTTTTATTGTATTTACGATATAATGCTTAGCAATGCTTAGTTACCGGTAGAATTGGGCGGTTATCGACTTAGTTGATGACCTTGATCACACAAACTTATTATTATTTATATTCAGCATCTTGTGCCTTGTTTATTTGTGAAAACTAAAACTGAAAACAAAATAATTTCGACTTGGGCACAATGGTAAGATGGTGTGCTTTTGGGTATGACTGGAATGATGCCCGAGTCATCAAGGACCGAGTTACTTTCGCCATTGATCTAAGCAATTTTGCGTGCTAACCACACTAGAGGGATATGAGACCTCTCTTTACTTAGTACTTTGGCGTGTGTTGGCTCCGAGTCGCAGGGGGTCGTAGGAGGGATGGTGTTGGGAGCATGGTAGTTGTCCGAAAGCTTTACCCCGGGTGGGTAGTTGTCTTTCGGCTTTATCATGTAAGCGTATGGGTTTCTATCCATACGAGCGGCTCGTAGTTGATACACAATATTGAAAATATCTCATAGGATTTAGCCGTGCCGGCATACCTTTGGAGGTGTGCTTCATCTAGTGGCAAAAAGGCGGTCTGAAGTGTGGGTACATTGGTACACCCCTGCAGGGTTCAAACTATTTGAATAGCCTCGTCCTAGGTTATGGACACGTTTGGTTATTTCCCGTAAGAAATAGACTACAACCTTTTTAATTAAAACTTGATGTGGGTTGTACGAATGGGTAATTCGTGCTTTTGTTGTGATGGCTATTGGGTTGGCCATCTCCAGAATGTCTTTATGATTATTACTTATTGTCTCGCTGTTTTTACGCAAATAAAATTCAGATTGTTAAAACGGCTTTCAACATATTATCTATTGCAAATAAAATCTGCTTTATGCTGAAAATGAACCTTGAGCCTTCTCCTTTGATTAAAGCCTGCATGTAGTAGTATCTAGGTTTGTTACTCGTAAGTCTTGCGAGTACATTTTTGTACTCATTTGCTTTGCTTAATTGTTGCAGAGGAGGTTGATCCCCAAGGGATCGACTTTTGTGAGTTTCGCTGCGGTGTGGACGACTAGCTTGGCGGCCCGGTCGGATTGCCTTGTGGGTGTATGGCAAACCAGTTGGCTTTTGTTTATAGCCATCTTATGGCATTTTACTTCCGCTGTTGATTAACTCCTTTAGCTTGTTCTTGGCCGGTCGGCTTCTCTTTTGTAATAACTATTATGTATGTCTTTTGCTTGTAAAGCTTTAGTTTTTGTTTGTGTGGTATAGAATTGATGCAATATTTTGTAAAAGGGTGTGTATACTGCAATTCTGGGAAGTATACATTTTTCTGAGGCACGGTATATTTTGTTTGTGATGCTAGAGTTAATGGAAGGCTAAGCATTACAAGCTAAATAAACCGGGGTCTCACAGAATGACGAGAGGCTAGTTGAATGGCAAGAGGGTAGTTGATTACACAGACAAATGTAAGATTAAGAAGATTAATTATTGTTCTCAGAAGGCTAATTGCACAAGATTAAAACTTGCTAATATATCCAGACTAGTTCAAGCAAATCATCCAAAACTAACTTATTTGCTGTACACAGGAACAAAATCTATCAAGATACTATCAACTGTGATGTATGACAACAAGTATATCAGAATGTATAAATTGCATACTCGAAACAATACATAACAATAGGTAATCTAACAGCTCAAAACACAATCTACACACAATATCACATCCAATTGCATTTGTGACATCAATTCATCATAGAGCAATTCACGAGCCCACAAAAAATCACTTTGAGTGGGGCTCAAGGGCATGCGCGCCACACTAGCAGTATCATCCATATCATCACCAACACCATCACAGAGCAAATGGGAGGGAACGGGATAGAGGATAAAGAGGAGTAGTTTACCTCAGTGCGACGCGGCAACGGCGGCAAACACCACCACCAGCACAACTAACATCCATCTCCCCACTATGCATAAATCAACCAAACATTAGAACACCACTCAATGCTGAAGCATAAAAATCAAACCGTAGAAGAGGCAAGCGAGCGGCGTCAGCAGCCAAGCAAGGGACGAGCCACCGGTGCACGGGTGAGCCCGAGCTGAGCCGCCCGGAGGCGAGCCGCCGGAGGGAGAGCCCCATGCGTAAACCTAGCAGATCTGGCCGAGGGGGTAGCCAAGGGAGATCGGTGGAGAGGTAGCCGGGAGAGTGTCTTGTGCGACCGTGGTGTCAAAACCGACGGCGACGGGGTCGGGGAGGAGGCTTCAGGCGACGACATCGAGGTTGGGGGCGACGGGAACGGGCGAGAGTAAGGGCGGTGGGGACTGACGAGTACAGGGCGCAAACCCTAGCAAAGCTCTTACTAATAAATAGTGATATGTATCACTGACGGTTCCATAATAGAATCGTCTGTGATATAAGACCATATCACGAACGGTTCTATAATAGAACCGCCTGTGATATATTCTCAAGTTCTATGTATTGAACATATATATGACACATTTTCACATATTAGTAATATATATTTGCTAAAACCGCTAATTTTATGGCAAGTAGTTCAACACCTATACAAAAAAATTGACATACTCGTGCCTAATCCTACAGTCATCGCTGCAGAAGATGGCGTAGTCGTCCCACCCTTCCACGCTGTAGTCGGAGCTCGTGCACCAGTGGCCGTCCTCCAACAGCGCCCACACCCGGCCCAGCGGTCTGACCATCTTCTTCCACGCCGCCACCTGGATCATGTCCGCGGTGAGCCTCTCGCACCCCTACACTCCCGGTTGGTCTTCTTGGCCATCTCGCACTAGTCGCCGGCCGGCTCGTCCTCAACCTGCCTGATGTAGTGCTTCCCAACGCCGCGTGTCTCGTCGGCCGTGTAGAGGATGAGGCCGAGCATGTAGGCAGCGCTGCATGTCTTGGGGCGCGAAGACAAGCGCGAGGCTGACGATGAAGCAGGCTTTTAGGTTGCCGGTGCCAACCAGGTGGTTGACGACGGTGAGGTAGCGCTCGTTGTCCCGCCACTTCATCGCTTCCTCCCGCTCCAGCGCCACGCGCCTCCCCACGGCGCGTTTTTGGACGCCTTGTACATAGCCTTGCAACTAAAATTCAAGATGCACGACAGAATCTTAATAAAAGAATTAATTACTTTATAAGAGAAAATTAAAATACCAAATTAAGGTCATTGTTGCTAGTCAAATATATATATATATATATATATATATTGGACACAAAACGAAATGATCATCACGTACGTGGCTCGTAGGCTGCAGAGGTCAGCCATGGGCGAGGAGAGCTCACGGCCATGAGGCCAACGATGTGGACGACGACATTGTCAGGAAGAGTTAGGATGGTGATCGCCGACCTCCTCACTTGCTTCATCCTAGCAATCATGCTCCGCGTGTTCACCATGGTGTACGTATTTAATACCATACGTGTTCACCATGATGCGCGATGATCATTCTTATAAAACGTCGAAGAGACGCATCGTACGTAACATTGGCGCGCGAGACGAAGAGACACATCATATCACCCGTCGGCGCAGGAGACGAAGAGACGCGTCACGCGGGAGCCAAAACATTTAATTATCAGAGATGGTTCGTGTTAAGAACTGTCTGGGAAGTATCACAGACGGTTGTTTGTTGAAAACCGTCTATGATAGTTCTAAATATCATAGACGGTTATTTTTACGAATCGTCTGTGATACTTTACAGACGGTTTTCATCATGAACCACAAACGGTTGTTAGCGCAGAAAGTAACAAAGACGGTCGCTACAAAAAAACCGTCTGTGATTTTGTTTAATACAGACGGTTTCGATGAACCGTCTGTGATCAGACGTTCAGTATTAGTATTTTTATAGTAATATATGGTCGTCACTCAGGACCATATATAACGTAATACATGGAAAGCGTTACAACCAGACAAAAACAAGCTAACTTGTCTATTGATCGTACAGACGTTTGCATTGCATTGCATGGTTTTGTCGTAAAGAATCTTAACGTCCTGCACGAAATTATATGTTACAATACGATAGAATATTCACCGGAATAACTTATTCAACTGTATTATTACTTTGTTACGTGCTAGTTTATAATCATAATGCGCTTGGGGAACTCACCCAGCGCCTTCACCTTGTGCTCGGCGATCACGACCTTGTCAACCAAGGCCTGGAAGTCGGGGAAGTCAACAATAGAGAGCTTGTCCTGCAGCTCCTCAGACAAGCCCTCCATGAACTTCTCCTACTTGGCCTCATCAGTGGCCACCTCACCCGGAGCATAACGAGCCAAATGATTAAACTCGTATAAGTACTCTGTCACAGACTTGCGCCCCTGTTTAATCGCGAGAAACTCTTTCTTCTTAAGCTTCATCAGGCCATCGGGGATGTGGGCCCGACGGAAGGCAGACCTGAACTCCTCCCACGAGACCACATGGCCCGCGGGCTGCATGGCGAGAAAGTTCTCCCACCATGAGAGTGCTGCACCCTCCAGCTGATGGGATGCAAAGAGTGCCCGATCCTGCCCTTGGCACTGAGCAATGTTGAGCTTCCGCTCAACCAGACGCAGCCAATCATCTGCGTCCAGGGGGTCCTCAGATCGGGAGAAGGTAGGTGGCTGCGTGCGAAGAAACTCCGCGAGTCCCCCACAAGGCTGATGCCCACCACCTCCAGATCCCGAGGCTCCAGAGGGACTGGAGGTGTTCCTCACGATGACCTCCAGGATCCGAGTCTGATCCATACGGTTCCGCTCGATTTGCGCAAGAACCTCAACCATGGTCGGAGGGGGCGGGAGCTGCTCATCATGACCCAAACGGTGACCACTGCGGGTTCTTCCAGCCATCCTGTTCCACAAAGTAAGTTAGCAACAAATCTGGAACAGAAGGCATGGAAAAACAACTAACAATTCTACAAAATGAACTCCAAGGGCTTAAAAACTTGCATAAACTTACAGCAAGATCTCGGTTTACAAAATCAACTTTCCAATATGGCTAACTCGTATGGAAGAACGAGCAATCAATTTTGGGAAGGTAATTTCAGCACCTAGTCCTTGGTTCAACATAGCCAAAAAGCAAGGTAAAACCACCTAAAGAAGGGTTAGATGCTTAGCTAATTCATATCACTTCTTACCCTTGTATCCCCACACGTTTTAGTTAAATTTACCTCTCATTTTCAGCACTACTTACTAATTAAAAGCTAACTGTCCAGAAATTGTGCTTGTTGTCCAGATTTTATCTTCCAAGTTCCTGGTCGAATTCTTTATCTCCAGGAGCTCCTAATCTTCACTCCAAACAGCCAATACTTCAATTTAAAGCTCTCATGGTTTTCCCAAAACCAATTTAACCGATAAACACTATCTTTAGAAGAAGATGAGAGGAAAACAATTTTTCGAATTTAATCAGGAGTAAGGTGAGATGAGCAAGCTAAGATAAATAAGAAGTAAAATATGAGAATCTACTTAAGATTTTCAAGAATCCTTTGATATTTAGAAACTAAGTTTTCAAAATACTCTAAGGACGACCAAGCTAGGGGTTTCTACGGTTAGTATGGCTCTGATACCAACTTTGTGAGACCTCGGTTTATTTAGCTTGTAATACTTAGTCTTTCATTGGCCCTAGCATTACAAACAAAATACCCCGTGCCTCGATGGACATGTGCTTCCCAGAAATGCAGCACACATACATTTTTACAAAAGCATGCATCAATTCCATACATCATATTATAACAAGTCTAGCAAAAGACATACATAATATTAAGTTATTACAAGACAGCCGACCGACCAAATGACATAAGTATCAAGTAACAGCGGAAGCAAAAGGTGCTATAACATGGCTTTAACCAAAAGACGACTGGTTAATCACATAACCACAGGGCATCCGACCGGGCCGCCAAGCTAGTCGCCCCACACACTGTCACAGCACAACTCACAAAAGTGAGGCCTTTCGGGCTCACCTTCTTCCTCTGTACACAACAAGCAATGCATATGAGTACAATAATGTACTCGCAAGACTTACGACTAACAAGCCTATACATAACTACATGAGAGCTGAATTCAAAGGAAATGGTCATAAGGTTATTTGGACGCATAAAGCAAGTTTCATTTGCAATATCGTAATAGATTGAAGTCAATTTACAAATCAGTTTTTAATCATTGAAATAACAGCGGGTAACAATAAATACAAATAACCACCTAGAGGTGACTAACCCAATAGCCACCACAACATAGCATGAATCCCTGATTCATACCACCCATCAAGTTTTAATTAGAATGTGGTAGTCTAGTTCTCACGGGGCGTATCCGAGCGTGTCCATAACCTAGGACTAGGCTATTCGAATAGTTCAAAACCTTGCAGGGGTGTACCAATGTACCCACACTTTAGACCGCTTTTTTGGCACTAGATGAAGCACACTTCCGAAGGTATGCCGGCACGGCTAAGTCCTACGAGACGTTTCCAATATTGTGTATCAACTACGAGCCGCTCGTATGGACCGCAGTCCATATGCTTACATTGTAAAGCCGAAAAGACAACTACCCCTCGGGGTAAAGCTTTTCGGACAACTACAATGCTCCCACACATATCCCACCTCATTTTACCACAACACAACACACACGCCCTCCTGCGACTCGTAGCCAACACATGCCAAAGTACTAAGTCAAGAGAGGTCTCATACCCTCTAGTGTGGTTAACACGCAAGAATGCTCAGAACGGTGGTGCAAGTAACTCGGTCCTTAAATGACTAGGGCACCATTCCAATCACACCCAAAGACCACACCATCTTACCATTGTGCCCAAGTCCAAATCATTTTATTTTCAGTTTTAGTTTTTGCAATTAAACATAGCACAAAGCTGAACCATAAAGATCATAATAAATTTGTGTGATCAAGGTTATCGACAAGTCGACAACCGCCCATTTCTACCGATAGCTAAGCTTGGCTAAGCAACATACTCGAAAACTACTAAGTGACAAGGGTTCATCAAACGAACCCAAAATCACAGCAAGTACTCATAGGCTTAGTAGTAGAGGATAAACATTTGCCTACTGATAATGCATCTAATGGGTCAACTATCGACAATAGTTAAAACAAGATAGCAATGCATACGTAGAATTTGCAAACAACATATTAGGATTTGAAAATAATAGGAACAATATGATCAAATGATGTTACACTGCTTGCCTTCTTTGGAGGCGAGTCCGCTGCTGTGGATCAGATTCAATATCAATAATCTCTTCGGAACCTAACGCGAAAAGGCGATAAAACCAATAAGAACGAAGAACACCAAACAAAACTCAACAGCAAAACTCATCCAAATCTCATGAAATTTATACAGCAGCAAGGGCATGATTTTAGACAAATTTAGGAACAAGAATCAAGTAGTTTGGATTTAGTATGGAAAAGTTATGGCTAAAATAATTTCTCTCAGCCTGTTAATTCACTAAATTAATTACCAGTACTGTTCATGGCAAAAATTTCTAGAAAGATCTGGAACCTGAAATTTTTATGGTAGGTGGATACTGGTATTCTAAGGTTAGCAAAATTGAGTTTACTTCATTTGGAGTTAAATTGAATTTGTTATGATTTTTCTAAGTTGTAAAACTAGTGTATCATTGATTTCAGTGGCAAGGATCACGTTAAAACCTATTCTACACTAAAGTGCATCACTAGAGGATTTTAACAAAGTTCAGTTTGCTCAGTTTGGAAATGCAGAGAAAAAGTTATGTAATTTGCAAGTTTAATGAATTCCTAGACAAAATTTAATGTTGAAACAAGTTAATACAGTTCCAACCATTTTCTGCTACACAACAGCACCTAAACATATTTTTGGATTAAAGTCTAAGTAAACAGGAATCTAACACAATTGGAATTACCCAAAAAGGAGCTAAAATGAAATAGTTATGTATTTTTGAAATTTAACATAATTAAAAAAAATATGCAAATAAAAGCTTTCAGAACTTAAACTGGAAACCCACTAAAACTGGGGAGGTCGTGGGCCGTTGATCTTTCATCGCACGGCTACGGAGCACGGGGCACAATGCACCCGCACGGCGCGCACTAGGGAGGTCCAAGCCGTTAAGATTGGATCTAACGGCCCCGACGAGTTGATGAACAGCACACGCGCAGCGAGCTCCTTGCGCCTAACGGAGGCCGTGACCGTCAGATCCAGATCTGACGGTCCAGAGCTGATGGGGAGATCCTAAGCTTAAAGCTCTTACGGGGGAGGTCTGGACGGCTAAGATCTCACCGAGGAGGTCTTGGACGGCCCAGATTTACTCGGAGGAGGTCCTACGCGACAGATCTAAATGAGGGAGATCCCGACGGCTAAGATCTCGCGGGGGAGGTTTTAAACGGTCGAGATTTAACGAGGAGATCCGCAAGGACAAGGTTTTAACAGAAAGAGATCTGGACGACTCAAATCATCCTAGGGAGGTCCTGAACGATCCAGATCAAGCGGAGGGAGGTCCTGCGGCTAAAGACTTTACAAGGGGAGGATCTAACGGCTACGAGCTACACCACGGAGGTCCTTTGACGGCCAAGATTGCTCTAAAGAGGTCCTGAGGCTTAGCGTTTCCGTACAAAGGACTCTACGGTCCAAATCTAATCTCGAAGAGGTCCTGAACGGCTGAGATTGAAACGGAGGGTGGTCTTAAGACTTAAAGCTTTACAAAAATAAATCTAAGGCTCAGATCTAAACCTGGGGAGGTCGTGAACGGCTAGGATGAAATCGAGGAGGTCTAATGACTTGACAAAATCGCGACAAAGTACAGAGCACCGCACAGAGCTCGCCAGCACGTCGCCGACGACCAAGACCACGGCGGCGCCTACCAACTGTACCAAAACGATCCTAATACTATTGCGAACATAATGGAACCACTCTCGGCGGCGGAGCTGGCCTGTAACACCGGCGAGCCGGAGAGGGGCGGAGGATGCTTTTCGGTAAAAACCAAAAATACGAAAAAAGGGCCCACTACAGCTAAACCATCTAGTCCTAGAGCACTAAGGGACTAAAGTGAACTCACCAAGGTGTAGGGGAGGTCCGAGGGAAGTCGGAGGAGACCTGGCGGCGGAGCAGTTCACCGGAGATGAGGAAGACAACGCAGACAAGATCCTCTGGACAAGGAGAAACACAAAAGATGGTCAGGATAACTTTGCGATGGCCTGGAGGTGGTCCAGGAGCAAGGGATTGAACTGAGAAGGCCTTACCGGAGATGGGGACGAAGGAGGTGCTCACGACCGCAAAGCCCTAGAACTTGAATTCAGATCGCCCCTCAAGAGATAATCCAAAATCAAGTTAGGGCAAGGTTCGTGATGACCAGGGGTCTAAAAGGAAACAAGTCGCTGGGTAGGAGGACCACTGGAGCTCCAATACCACCACCGAGCTTCACGCCCGAAAATGGCGGAAGAGGAGCTCTTGGTGATTTTGCGCTCAACCGCACAGAGAAAGGACTGGGAGGGTGACTGGAGGTGTGGAAGGGAACTAGAGAAGGAGCTCGGGGACTTTTGAAACTAACGAGCACGACATAAAGAAAAGGGGGCCCCCGCGGTGAGCTACGACGAACTCAAAACCGCGACAGAGCTGGGAGCGGCAGGAGCAGCGCGAGACACAGCTTTGAGCCGAAAGCACTGCCACGCCGCTACTGCCCCGATAGTAAGCGTTGACGAGGGAGTGAGACGTGACAGGGTCACGCCGCGCACTGTTGCTGCGCACGGCGCGAGGAAGAAGACGACCTAGGGTGGTCGTGAGCCTTACGATCAAAGATGGACGGTCCAGAGCATGCCAGTTCTTCGGATGTCCGAGAGTGGTAGGGGAGGTCGGGGGGCGTTGGATTCTAATCCAACGGCCGAAACATTCGCACCCAAACCAGACTTAAGGACTTGGCTTGACCGAGTCAGTTGAGTTGGGCTCGGGCTCGAGCCCGAGTCTGACTCGAACTAGAGTTGACTTTAATATTTTTAGAAGAACTGAACTTTGGGGAATTGTTTGAGGTAGCAAAACATCTCCAAAAATTCAGAACTTTTTACAGTAGCTTGCTAACTTAGATATTGCCCTTGTGTAAAATTTTCAGAGGTTTTGGTGCTGTGCATTTTCCTCTAAAAATTCAACAAGATACTGGACTAGGGTTTTACCACTTTTCCAATTGGTTTGACTAACCTCCAAAAGTATTCATAATTTTCTAAAAATTGTGAAGTTTTTCAGAGGGGTCATACATCAACCTTAGAACTTAGGAAAAGTATTTTCAAGGGATGACCATAAGTTTTTGATAGGATTGTTTTTGAAGGACTTGTGACTTGTATTTCCATAATTCCTTTTACAAGAATTGCTTAGAACATACAGGAGATACAAGATGTAAGAATTTTTTTTAAATTTCTACTCATTTTCTTACATTTGAAATACAAGTCTAAACTTGGGATGTTACAACGGTGTACCTACATCATACAATCACAGGACATGGACGACTTCGACATACCAGCCCGAGGTGGACAGTCCCGCGACATAGGCAAGGGAAAGGCTCATGAGACTGAGCCCGCCCACCACAGCTTATTCGGTCGCCCAAGTGTATTCCGTATCCACGACGTGAGTTATGAAGAATTTACATCCTTCTTACGTATTTCACTATACAGTGCACTTATATCATGGAATCGCAGGATATGGACGACTTCGACATACCAGTCCGAGGTCGACAGTCCCGCGACAAGGGCAAGGGAAAGGCTCATCCGGCTGAGCCCGACTACCACAACATCTCCGGTCGCCCGGGCCTAATCCGTATCGACGACGTGAGTTATGAAGAATTAATATTCTTCTTAAGATTTTCACTATACAGTGCACTTACATCATGAAATCGTAGGACATGGACGACTTCGACATACCAGCCCGACGTGGACAGTCCCGCGACAAGGCGAAGGGGAAGGCCAGCCAGGAGTTCAACACCGTGCTAGCAAGGAAGGGAAAATGGCCACGGTCCACGCGGTAGGTCGTGTCATTACGTAGTAGTCCCCAGTCCTACCACGCATGTTTTGTACTGTCCCCTAAAGGCATGTACAGTTATATGGTCCGGATGCTTGTGTCGCAATGTACCGTAGTAGTAGCAGTGAGGATGACTAAAGCAATTTGCCGAACCATCATGCCATGTAACATGCTTTTGTCCGCGGACACTAATGTAGTTCTGGTTCTGTGTCTCCGCTAAGCCTATATTGCAAGTATGCCTCTTCTAGTGGAGTCCTAGAAAGAACCAACCGACATCGAATCCTCCATATTTTAGGGCATCTTCGTAATCACAACGAGCGTTCTTAACCCTTCCAATCATATTCTCTACAAGCTTCATAAACTATTGCACCGACTCTCTGCCTATATACGTTCAAACGACTTCATCGAGGAGGGACTTCAATAGTTTGGACAAGAAGACAGTTATATGTGTTGTCATATTGTATATCGACATCTCCAATGGAGTTGCAATGCAGCGTTTTTTCTATACATTCAAGTCACATGAAATCATGAAACCCTATTTACAATATACTTAAATGAATTTTTGAGAAAAATTCATAACAGATAAAATTTTAAAAATAGTACACAAGCAAGTACACTGTGTCAGAAGGCTCCACAAAAAGTTTCATAATTTTTGGACCTTATTTACTATATTTAAAAATTCTTACTAAAAATATGTGTAAATTATTTTTTTAAAAAAACAAATAACAAAAAAAATGCTACAGTGGCAGGCGCGCCGGCCACTGTAACAATTTTTTTTTTAAAAAAATGCAGCTATTAAAAAATTCTTACTTTTTTTGAAAAAACAAAAAACAGAAAAAATGCTACTGTGACGGGCGTGAGGTGAGCGCGCGCCGGCCACTGTAGCAAATATTTTTTAATTTTTTTTTCTACATCTAAAAAACAGTATGCTGAGCTACCGCATCAGTCAGCTGGCAGCTACTGCCGCGCCGGGCGGCAGTGGCTACCGCCCTTGGTTCCCGCGGTATCGCTACTGTATAGAAGCCATATTTATAAATTACGGTGGACGAAGGCTAATTTTGAAATTCAAGAGAGCTACAAGACCATAAATGCAAAAAAATTCAGGGAGTCACATGAGGGTCTGATAGGAAATTGGCAGGAGAACAAGACTTCCATGTATACCTTTACAAAAAGGAAAAAAAAAAGGATAAAACCGACATTGGTAAGCGTAGTATAACACCCGAGTACTTCACATGTCCTGTACTTACTGACAAGTGACAAAGGGTATTTAATTCCTTCTTTGGCTAGTCTTTCCTGAGAGTCGGATTTCACAATCTGTTGAGGGCAAAGGGAAAGGCTTCCAGGGGCAAAGGCGAAAGGAAATAAAAGGGTGAGGAGATGGTGCCTGTGTTTATTAGCTTTGCTGCAGAGAGAGGAGGCTCTCTTCTTCCTCACATCTTCTCTTCTCTCTCTGGACCACAGGCTTAATAGCACATCCCTTGGTTTTCTGCAAACACACAAACTCTAATAAGCTTATGTTTCTCTGTCTCTCTTTAACACTTACTCTTTGTGTGTGTGTGTGTGAAGAGATATTATATTGCAGACCATTAAGTTATCTTCAGCAAGAAGGCATTGTTTCCCTCTCCTTTGCTCATACGCTCCCCTGTTTTTTTGAGAGAGCAATGTTTCCTGGTTGCTGCATTCTTCTTGTTGTTCTTCCCCTGATTTGAGGCTTGTGTGTACTAGGTCTGTGAAGCCTCTTGTGCTTTTGGTGGTGGGGGGTGCGGCATTTGAGGTGTTCAGGGATGAGTAAGGAGGAAGCCCTCAAGATACAGGTGAGCTTTTGCTTCTTCTCAACTCAAGCGCTAGTGCAGACATTCCGTGTTTCTTCTTGTTTTTGCTGCCATTTTTATCAGGCAGCCTGCTTGCTTTTGTTTTCTCCTGTGTTTCCTTGCATGTCTCCTGCTATGTTTTCCTGAAACCTCTTTGTTTTACTATTTTGGTAAACCTGTGTTATCTTTATCTCCCAAATTCCCAGACTTGTGTGCTGAAAGTGAACATCCACTGTGATGGGTGCCATAAGAAGGTCAAGAAGATCCTCCACAAGATTGAAGGTAGAAAAGAATGTTTTTTAAGAGCAAATTGCTTGAGTATTCTTGTTTTTTTTTTTGGGCACATTTTGTTGTTGTTTTTTTCTAAGGGAAATACGTTGACTTCATTTACAGGTGTGTACCAAACCAGCATAGACCCGGAGCAGGGGAAGGTGACGGTGTCCGGCGTGGTGGATCCGGCTACCATCATAAAGAAGCTGAACAAGGCTGGCAAGCCGGCAGAACTGTGGGGCTCCAAGGTTGGCGTGGCCAACCAGTTTCAAAAGCTCCAACTTGACCGCGGTGGCAAGGGCCAGCCCAAGGACGCCGGTGGCAAGGGCCAGCCCAAGGACGCCGGCGGCAAAGGCCAGAAGGGCGGAGGGGGCGGCGGCGGCAGCAAAGACGCGAAGATGGTAATGCCGCAGCTGACGCCACAGCAGCTTCAGCAGTTGCAACAGCAGATGCAGATGAAGGGGCTGCCCCTTCATCTGCCACCTTTCATGGACGCGAAAATGCCGTTCGCGGCGGCCGCGCCTATGAAGGACCCTAAGTCCGTCAAGTTCAGCCTCCCCGAGGATGACTTCGGGGACGACGGTGGCAGCGAGTTCGACGACGAGCTCGACGACTTCGATGACGAAGATTTCGACGATGAAGACTTCGAGGACGACTATTATGACGATCCCAAGATGATGAAGCCCATGGCCATGCCACTAAATGCTGGCGGGGGCGACAAGAAGGGTGGAAATGGCGGCGGCGGCAACAAGATCCCTGTGCAGATCAAGGGGAACGCCAACAACGGCGGAGGCGGCAAGAAAGACGCAGGTGGTAAGCAGAACCAAGGTGGCGGAGGCGGTAACGGCAACGGCAACGGCGGAGGTAAAAACGGAGGCGGTGGGCAGCCGAACAACGTCAAGGGAGGAGGAGCTCCGAGCGGCGGGAACCACCCGGGCCAGGCGAAGAAGCGGCGGCGGCGGCGGCGGCGGCGGTGTCAGTGGCCCGATGGGCGGCATGCCGCTGCAGCAGGCCATGGTGAGGCCTAACATGATGGGCGGCATGCCGCCGCCGCAGGCCATGATGAGGCCTAACATGATGGGCGGCATGCCGCCGCACCAGGCCATGGTGAGGCCTAACATGATGGGCGGTGCCGGTTTCCCTGGTATGGGCCAGATGGGCGGGCCCATGGGCCACCCCCACATGGGGAACGCGCAGGGTGGCGGCGGTGCCGTGCAGGGCATGCCCGCCGGTGGCATGCCGGCGGCGGGGTTCTACCAGGGCGGCGGCGGCGTGCCGTCTGGGCCTGAGATGTTGCAGGCTGCCGCGGCGGCCGGGAACCCGATGGCGCAGCAGCAGTACATGGCACTGATGCAGCAACAGCAACAGCAGCAGCAGCAGATGATGATGAATGGCCACGGGCACGGCCACGGTGGTGCGGGGTACCCGCCGATGGGCTACGGGTACGGGCGGCCGCCGATGCCGTATCCTATGTCGTACCCGATGCCGCCGCACCCGCATGCCGAGCCTTACAACTACTTCAGCGACGAGAACCCCAACAGCTGCTCGGTGATGTGAGGGGAGATGCCGCCTGCCAACAGCTTCTCTCCTGCTGCTTTGTTCAAAGTAAAACCAACCGGAAGGAAGGAAGGAACTCAGGTCACCGGTGATGATCATCATCATGGTGAAAAGACCCTGGATCAGTATACATGGGAAACGAGTCCCATCTTAGATCGCTCCTTTTCTTTTCTCTTCTTTTTTACTTTGCTTATTTTCATCTTTCTTTTAAAAAAGAACTGTAACTTCCTTGAAGGCGAAGGTTGGTATAGTAATTATCTATAGTTATCATAAGGGATGATGCTTTTATAATTCAGGAAGTGTGGTGGTGGTGCTTCCCTTTTTGCTCCATAATTAAGGTGATGGTAGAAGAACAATGTGCAATGTGCAAAACAATGTGTCAATGTGTTGTGCTGTGTGCATGACTGGCAGTGTAGCTTAGCTAGCTCTCCTTTTGCATACTAGTGGAATGTTGTCAACTCAGTGCAAGCCTTCATCTTTCTGCCTTCCTTGGTGTGAGAGAAGAAAGATATAATACTTCATCCCATGGTGAAGAAGATGATGGTCGATGTAGTTATGGTGGTGGTGGTCCATGTGAGAAGGGGGGTGCTGCTTCAGTTTTGGCTATGGTTCCTTTTTCCTGCACCCTGCACTTACATTATTGATGGAGTAAAATGGGGCTGTCCCCTAGCAGCTGCATTCAGGTTGGCTTACACCAGAATTGCACATTTCAATCCTATGACCACAGTAACACCTCTGCCTGCCTGGTCCCTCCCGTCGATTGATTCCACCCCAACTACCGCGGTAGAATCCATGCACAAATCAGAGTAACAAAAGCTCTGGAGTTGGGCACATCCAGCACTGCAAAGCCTTGACTTACTGTGTAATCCTGATCCACCACCACCTCTTTATGTGTGTCGATCGATCCTAGCTAGTAGTAATGTATCTTAAGAGTACATTCGTGTTTGTACAACGCGTGGTGTTTGTATATTCGATGCTTGGGATTCGATGTTTGCTGTCGCGAATGGTGGATCCGTCTCCTCTGGATTTCGCGCAGAAACCTCACGCTTTGCCCCAAATATAATCAGGGCGCCTGATGGTTGGGACCAGCACGGGCAACAGCGATCACTGCTCGGATTAGATTATTCCAACGGCACGAACAGAATCTAAAACATGCCGTGCCGTGGATTACTATCATTAACCACGCCTCCGATTGGTACTCTCGGCGCGCTTTAAAATAGGGCTCGCCATGATGATCGAGCTTGGAGATAAGCAGGCTGCTGCTTTTACAATCCTTCACCTGCGCCTGTCCAAGTAGGCAAGAACTTTCTCCAAAGCCATTCAGTACAGTCTAAAGTGGGGCAAGTGATGGAACCGAATGGAATGCTGCAATTATGCTACTCCTATGTCACAAGTCAGAAAAGTAAGCGTAGGTCAAAAAATATGCAAGTTCCGGGCCATGTTTTGGGGCGGTGCACTGCACTGAATCATTGCAGGGAGTTGCTGCTTTCTTGCTTGCTTCAACGCGATCTATAGCTTAGTGTGTTTGGATGGCTGTGTCTACATAGAGCTGAATAGCTTTATTGCGGCAGGAAGACGGTGTGGTGTGCCGCAATTATAGCGGCTTTAAACGTAGGGCCCGGTCGCACCACGCACTGTAATAATCCTGCCGTGCCTTAACCTGAACAATCAACAATGTGTTCTTGTTTCTCTCGGCAGAGAAGTACATGAGGACACCGAAATAGTCTTGTAAATAGTTCTTGAACGGATTGTTAAGTGAATGGGGAGAAGATAGGCTGGTAGGTTGGGGTCTGTTGATTGAAAGAAGCAGAGTCCAAGAGAGCTCGCCGAAAAAGCAGCTTTGTCTGTGCTGCTACGAATTTAGATGTTTTTCTTCTAATCCTTGTAGAGTGCTTGCCTCGTGGTGCCCAAACTGACAGAGGTGATCATTCTGCTACTGAAGTTATCAACTGAGGTTGCCGAGTGGAGGAAGCTTCGAAAGCCAAAAGGAATTAAGTTAAATTCATTTTTGTTCAACTCTATATATGCACCTTCTTTTAGCGCCCCTACAGCGTTGTGATTTTACCCATCTCAGACTTGTGACTTGTCTTGACTAAGTTTGACGAAAAGGAATACATGACAAGCTGCAAATGAAAGCTCAACTCAGTTGCCATGCATCTGCCATCACTTCAGTCCATGCATCTGCCATCACTTGAGCGAGCGGCGCCGCGACCTGGTCATGGGAATCCCTGGATCGACGGATCACCAGCAGCAGCAGGCGCACACGAGAAGAGAAGCCGCACCGACACAGGCCACTATCTCCATCCGTTAAGAACCAACAAGGCTGCTAAGGCCAGCGCAAAGGTGCAGATACTTCAGAGCTGGAAATGCATGCCGTGAAACGATCTGAAATCAAAAGATCGCAGGCTATCACTCACCATCATGTCTTTTTTTTTCCCCAGAAAAAACAAGGAACAGCCGGGGTTCCTTTGCGATTTTGGCTTTGCTGAACAACGTTTGACTGTTTTCTTTTGTTAAAATAGTCGAATTTGCGTCCATCCGTTATACTTTGAATTTGCATTTCTGCTCATCAAATGAATTAGGTCTGAATTTACTATGATTTTTTCTTCGGGGTATAACCGGTTCACCATATTGCCGTATTTTGTTAGTATAGAATTTCACTTTTTTTGTCTTTGTTTTTGCCAAATCTCTCAAAATATATGTTAGATTTTGAATCATGTGAAGGAAATATGAGTGATTAAGACTTGCGAGAATATTTACAGTGATTAAGAACAAAAATTACATAATTAAATTACTATAATTTATGTATAATAAAGTTATAAATAAACTAGAATTTAACCATTTTAAATTTAAAAACAGTCAAATTTTGTATAGACTAACCTGCCCGACTTTTGAAAAGTGCGCGATGAAAATGCTCAGCGAGAAGTAAAAGTGCTGAGCAGGAAACGCACGCAGCAGCTAGCCAAAGTCCTTGTCACTTGATTTGAGAACAGGGTAGCTAGTACGAAATGCTTGGCGTTGAGCAGCTGAGCACTCGAGGGCCGTACACACCGTCGTCAGTTTTGGTCGAGGCGCATCGGAATGCTGGCCGTTCCAGGACAATCAAGGGGAGGCCTGAACACGCAAGATTTATTTATATGCATGGACAGCAGCATCGGCGCCAGCCAGCCAGTCCAAGTCCCAGCAGCAGCCGGGGCAGCATGTGACTCGCTCGAGAAGACGCCAGTGCCCGTGCGTACCCGCGCGTCGGCATCGCGCGTGCTCCGTCACCCAGCGGCAATGGAGAACGGACGAACCACTGCACTGGCTCTGGCTCTGGCTCCTCTCCTCGGTTTGATTGATAATTTGATGTGGCCCGCCCGTGTCAGGAGAGGAAAGGACTCCAAGGGAGGCATGGTGAATCGACGTGCCTGTTGCGGGCGATCTGTGACGCCATGTTCTTCCATAATGCTCCCCATATGCACAGCTTCGGATTGGGATTCAACGCAGAGGGCTAAGCGATCGCCATCGTCCTGTCAGCGTTTGGCTACAGTAAAAACGCTGGTTTACAGTGATTTCAACGGTACTTTGCTCACTCACGAAACACTGTTCATACAGTGACGCAGAGGATACGAATCCGCAAAGTTATACCACGACTTGCCTGACATGGTGCGTACGTCCGTTACACTTACATTTGCATACGCCGATCGATACGCGTACGATCCTCAAGGTGTAGAATTAATGTACAGTCGACAGCAGACTAGTACGTACTCTGGAGAAGACTGCTTAGATCTGCTTATGTGTTTCACGTACTTAGGCCAGGCTCACGCAGATCCACATTTAAGAACCTGCCAAAAGTTCAGGCGACGAAAAAGTACTTATAGGTAATGTACAAAACCCAAGTACGTACAGAAATCAAAGTATGTACGAACAGTGATGGAACTAGAAAAATTTTAACGGGTGTACACTTTACAAAAATATAAAGTCTTGTACAATAATCATCGTCAAGATTCAATAGAACATAATGCCTATATACTTTCTACATATTTTTGAATTTTTTGGATATACCCGTGCATACCGGTCACTACCCTAACTCTGTCCCTGTGTACAAAAACATACGCACGCAACTGAACCACCGTCACTAGATAAAACAAGCGGCAGTCAACTGATCTCTCAAGGCAGCTAAACCACATACCCCTTAATCTGTCCTGAGTCTCCCCTCTTGTGTCGATCAGTTTACATGCGTGTAGACAACCACATGCCACCAAAGTATATACACAGTCATCCTTGCAATATGCTAGTATATCTTCAGAGCCTAGCCTGACAGGGTTGTAATTTGACGAACACCACCAACCGTAGATTCTCTGCGCTTTCGAGGGTTTGACCCATCACGTGAAAGGATGACATGCATGTACGCCTGTTAGTGTATTCCTCCTTGACAAAGGCATCTATCTGCGACTCTGTTCCAGCCAGGACGTACCCCTCCCTCCCTTCACCTGTACTTGTCGATTTCTACTTGGAGCCACCGAGCTTTGACAGCTACTTTCTGAGCGACACAAAGACAAACAGCTCTAAACGTGGAATGTTAGTAAAATACCTCTGATTATAAATCTAACAATAGATACCACTTTTATGTTACGTAATTAGATGTTTCTTTAATTTATCTTGACAGGTCTAAGTTAAAACTAACTGGTGAACACGAAATGGGAAGCACTCCAATGGTGGTATGGCAATCACTCATGCCCCAACTTCCAACAGTATAGATTTAAAAAATCGAGAGGGGGAAAGGACAGAGACAAACGTAGGGCAGAGGCCGAAGAATATGGTTTGGTGCCTGGTGGTGGCTTTTGTTGGACTGCGGTGCCCTTTGACCCCCTTTTTGACCTTTGGGGTGCGCCTCGGTTTCCGTGCGGTTGGCCACTGCGCCTACATCTCATCATCCAGAGCCAGAGGTGCCCTCCAAGTGCATAAAGTGCGTGCTCGCATCACCTTGCTGTGTGTGTGCGGCTCTTTGCTGTTTGGCCTGGGCAGGCTGCTCTCTCGCTTCCTAATCGAGAGAGAATCTTGTGCAAAAGTAGCGCAATCGCACTTTTTGCATTCGTCCCTCAAACAATGCAAACAAAAGTTTTTTCAATAAACAAGGTTGAAAAGAAATTCTTATTTCCTCCACCTCTCTATCTCTCGCCCCCTCGACACACACACACCGGTAGACTACACTAATTCACAATTCATGAATTCTATCACATAGACTAGGAAGTCATGCAAGCAAAAGATCATAGATCGTTACCACCAGACGCGCAGTACAGCGGAAGAAGAATTGGAACAGCCTGATTCAACGTCGAGCGTATCGATGTAGTGTTCGTAGTTGATCGTTCAATGTCCTCGGCACCGATCGTCTCCTCCAGCAACCTATCGCGTTCCTTGCATAGGTCGTGAACCGTCCTCGATCGGTGCAGCAACAACCGCAGCAGCGCCTCTACGGTATCTACATGTCCAGAGATAGAATGCCGTACGTCAGTGTGCTAGCACCAACGCGTATAGTAGAGTCTTCGGGAAGATGACGGTTAAGATTTTGGTGGAGTAACTCACACACATCTCGACAACCCCATGCATCCCCTTATAAAGAGCATGTAACGGATCATATCCGAACTCGTTTGTTCCAATCCGTTAAGTGTGCGACCCTGTAGGTTCATGTGTAATCGGTTGTGACTCGAAAACTCCTTTATGACTACGAGTCGTTAGTAGTTCCTAGCAGGACATAACGGTTCTCGAACACACATAAATGTTATACCAGAGAACATTATGCAATATGATCTGCGACTAGGTTCTTATCACTTACAACCAGCTCATATCTCTATACGACCAGTTCCTATTTAGTCACGATCAGTTCGTCAACCAATTAGTAATCATGTTCGATTAGTTTACGACCAATCCGCATCTCCATACAACCAGTTTGTATCTGGTCAGATTGAACGACCTGCTTGCATATTCTCCCTTTTGTTGGGATGATCTTCGGCTAACGATTTTCCGAAATTCACGGGAGATCATGTCACGACCGCGCCTTGATCGGAGGCGTGACCAACTTCTTTGGTTTGGGTCCCGATCACCTTAGCGCCACATAAAAGGAGGGGCTCGGCAGGCATGAACTAAGGTGGTTCTTGGCCAACTTAAACCCCGTACATACCCGATCTTCAGGAGCGCTAAAGGTGAACGAAGACCTAGAACAGCCGACCTCCTAAGTCCCGTCGCGACCGACGACTCTGCATCGACCACCACTACGTCCATCGACTACTCTTCTTCTTCCGGCTGCTACACCGACTCATCACCATCCTAATGGCATCGGCAACCTCGGGTATGTCACGTTTATGCTTCCGCATCTAAGGTTTAATCTAGGTGTTTCATGTTTTGAGCTAGGGTTAACGCTTAGTTCCTGATTAGACTCAAGTTCTTGCTCACATTTGGTATCATAGCCTAATCTAGCTCATCATGAACCCTAATTAGTCAAAACCGAAGTTGTCTTTGCCTAGATCTAAAAGATTAGAGGCTCGGATCTAAAGTTTTTGTGGCCGGATCTATTGTCTAATGGCTCGGATTAGCAATTTAGAAGGAGGGGAATCTAGAACCCTAACGATTAATCAAGAACCCTAACGAAATCCCCTCCATCCGAACCCAAATCGGAACCTCCAAAAAAAAATCAAAACCCTAAGAAATGATGCGGCGGAAATCTTACCTTTTGAAGATCCGGAGTCCCTCTTGTCGCCGGCGCCACCACAGCTCCACTCGACGGCCGCGCGCGCAACCTCGGTTGCACGCACGCGCCGGCGAGGAGAGCTGAGAAGGCGCCACCTCCCGCCGCTGTCACTGAGACGCCACCTCTCCCCGGGCCCTCACGTTGCCGCCGCGCGCGCCGCCTCGAGTCGCCGCTTCCGCTTCCGCTCCTCCCGCGCGCGCGGGTGCGCCGACCGTGTTTTTCGCAAGAGGAAGGGGCGAATGAGATTAGGTTTAGGGTTTCAACGTTTTTGTATCGCCCGGAGTAGTGCACCGCCGTCCGATCAGATCCAAGGGCCACAGTTATGCGGGCCGGCGGAGGTCTTGGGCCATGCGTTTTTTCGGTCGTCAGATCATCATTCGACGGCGCGTGTGAATCTCGGGCTGGCGGTCGTGTTTTGGGCCGCGAGCGCGCGTGTGGGCCGCGCAAATTCTTTATGGGTTGCGCTCTTTTTTGGGCCTGTAGCTGAGGTTTTGCAAAAGAAAGCCCATGAACAGTGTTTTTTCTCTTTTTCTTTTATTTTCAGTGCACTTCTTTTATGATTAAGTCTTTTGTGCACTGATTTAATTATTGTTTTGATGCCCAAAATTATGGTATATCATGAATAATGTATTATTGCCCAATATTATGCTTAATCTCTTATTAAAATTGAACCAACGAGATATTTTAATTAGAGACTTTTACACTTTATGTTTTTGGCTTTATGTATATGCATATGATTATATTCTGACCAACGTTGATTATAATTATATGTAGCCATATTAATTAGTTAGTTCTTTTCCATTATCTGCCCAACGGTGATGTGAATTAGAACTATAGTTTTTGTGTGTTATTAATCAGACCAACGTAGGGTTAATTACATGCAACATATTCTTATGATTATTTCTAATTTTGTGCCTGTATTTTGGTATTCAAAGAATAAATGCATCAAATGTCACGCCACCATCGACAACATTGAATGACTTACGGGAGCAATTTTCCTCCGGAAGGAGAGAATCCATGTTGTCCTTGGGGTATTAGATCTCGATTATGCTTTAAGGATGCCAGCTCCCATTCCCCCCTCTGAGGGTGAGGAAAATTATGATGACAAAAAGAAAATTTATGAAACTAATGCTGAGAAATAGGAGCGGTCCAACCGTCTATCACTTATGATAATGAAGACCTCCATTTCGCTTGGGATCGGGAGCAATCCCGATCTCAAAATGCTAAAGAGTATCCGCATCGCTTGAAGAAAAATTTAAGGGCTCTACAAAAGTTTATGCTAGTACTCTAATTCAGAGGCTCTTGACAACTAAATATGATGGATCCGGCAGTATTAGAGAACACATAATGATGATGACTGATATGGCCGGAAAACTTAAGGGAATGGACATGGAGATTTCTGATGGTTTCCTAGTCCATTTCATTATGACCTCTCTCCTTCCGAGTATACTGACTTTTAAGATCAATTATAACACTCGAGAAGAAAAGTGGAACATGAGCGATTTAATCGCCATGTGTGTTCAGGAGGAGGAAAGAATTAGGACGGAAAAGAGGGATCTTGCACTTCAAGTTGGTGGCTCCAATAAAAGGAAGTTCCAAGGGGACTTCAAATCTAAGAAGAAGTTGGCGTTCTCCCCCAATGCTGATAAGTCGGGGCCTAAAGTGCATAATGCACCTAAGCCTCATGTGGCTCTACTGAGCACCTAAAGGGGTGAATGTCATTTTGCAAGCGATCAGGTATTTTCGGAAGGACTGTGTCGGATTCCTAAAGTGGCTCGCAAAGAAGGGTAATGATACAATAACTTTTGTTGATGAAACACTTTATGCTAATTTTTCCATTAATTCCTGGTGGATTGACTCAGGTGCAACTGTGCACGTTACTAATTCTTTACAGGGATTCCATACCGCGAGAACCCTAAGAAAGGGGGAGCGAAGCCTTAGAGTCGCGGATGGAAAGGAAGCCGAAGTGGAATCAATAGGATCAATTACATTAGTCTTAGACAACGGCTTCTCACTTCGTCTCAATAATGTAGTTTATGTTCCTTCTATTAGGAGGAATTTGATTTCAGTTTCTTTGTTGGACGATGAAGGTTTTAAGTGTACTTTTGGTGATAATAAATGTATTATTACGTTTGATTCTAATAATATTGGTCTTGCTTTTAGACGAGACAAACTCTATATGCTTTCCTTAATAAATCTCCGTATCCTTGAATGTGTGTGATGCTAAGAGTAAAAGAATAATGAGACTTCTTGAAATTGTGGCATCGTGCTTAGGCCACATTTCGAAGGGGAGAATTGAGCGTCTCATTAAGGAAGAGATTCTCCACCCATTAGATTTCTCGACTCAGACCACTGCATTGATTGCATTAAAGGAAAATATGTGAAACAAATAAAGAAGGGAGCTACTCGCAAAGACAGGACTTTTAGAATTAATTCATACTGATATTTGTGGTCCTTTTCCTGTGACATCGGTGGATGGTTTTGATTCTTTTATAACATTCACTGATGATTTCTCCCGTTATGGTTATATCTTTCCCATTAAAGACCGATCTGAATCACTTGATAAATTTAAGATATTTAAGGCTGAAGTTGAAAATCAGCACAACCTAAGAATTAAAGTGGTAAGATCGGACCGTGGGGGAGAATATTATGGAAGACATGCCTCTTATGGACAAATTCCTGGCCCTTTCGCTAAGTTTCTTCAAGAAAATGACATTGTTGCCCAGTATTCTATGCCAGGTGAACCTCAGCAGAATGGAGTAGCTGAGAGACGCAACCGTACACTTATGGATATGGTACGGAGCATGCTCAGCCACTCTAGTTTACCCATTAGTTTGTGGATGGAAGCACTAAAGACAAGCGCACATATTCTTAATCGGGTTCCCAGAAATCGTACCTAAGACACCTTATGAATTATGGACTGGGAGAAAACCGAGTATGAAATATTTACGAGTGTGGGGTTGTCGTGCTGAAGCTAAGATATTTAATCCACATATTGGGAAATTAGACCCTAAAACAGTAAGTTATCATTTTATTGGATATCCTGATAGATCCAAAGGGTATCGTTTTTTCTGTCCTGATAGGACAACTAAGTTTGTAGAAACAAGGCACGCTGTGTTCTTAGAAAATAATGAGGAGCTGGAGCCCAGGAAAATAGATCTTGAGGAGAAGCGGGTTTACGTTCCTTCACCACTCATCCCAGAGATCTTTATTCCTGTGCCCCAGGTGGCTGCACCTCCAGTAGAAAATACTGTTGTTGCACCCACTGTTGAGGTATCTGAAATTCCTAATGTTGCACCTAATGATGAGCCTCGCAGATCTCTGTCATAGCTAATGAACCTATTAGAAGGTCACAATGGAGAGAAGATCTGTCATCCCAAATGATTATGTTGTATATATGAATGAGGATATTAATGATATAGGGAAGGTAGATGATCCCACCTCTTATAAGGAGGCCGTGATGAGTGAACATTCTCCTAAGTGGCTTGATGCCATGAAGGATGAACTGAAGTCTATGAGCACTAATGATGTATGGGACTTAGTAGAAATTCCTGACGGAGTCAAAACAGTAGGCTGTAAATGGGTCTACAAAACCAAGCATGACTCTAAAGGAAATATCGAAAGGTTCAAAGCAAGGCTTGTAGCAAAAGGCTTCTCACAAAGAGAGGGGATTGACTATAATGACACCTTTTCTCCTGTCTCAACTAAAGATTCATTCAGAATAGTTATGACACTTGTAGCTCATTATGATTTAGAGCTGCATCAGATGGATGTTAAAACGGCATTTCTTAATGGCGACTTGCAAGAAAATGTTTACATGGCTCAACCAGAAGGTTTTGTCGTGGAAGGCAAGGAGCATATGGGATGTCGACTTAAGAAATCAATTTATGGCTTGAAACAAGCGTCGAGGCAGTGGTACCTCAAATTCGATAAAATAATAAGAAATTTTGGTTTTAAAAAAAATGAAGTTGATAATTGCATATATGTTAAGTTCAAGGGGAGTAAATTCACCATCTTAGTGCTTTATGTGGATGACATCTTATTGGCCAAAGAATGATAAGGATATGCTTGTTTGAGACCAAGAGATTTCTTTCATCTAATTTTGATATGAAGGATCTTGGTGATGCCTCTTACGTTCTTGGCTTTGAGATTCACCGAGATAGGTCCAAAGGAATATTAGGTTTATCTCAGAAGGCATATGTTGACAGAGTACTGAAGAAATACAATATGCATAAGTGCTCTGGCTCGCCTGCTCCTATTGTTAAGGGCGATAAGTTTGGGACATTTCAATGTCCAAGGAACCAATATGAAACTGATCAGATGAAGTCGGTTCCTTATGCTTCACCGTTGGAAGCATTATGTATGCTCAAGTATGCACGCGCTACGATTTAGCCAGAATCGGATGCTTGGCGATATCAGTCAAATCCAGACCGCACCACGGAAGGCCGTTAAGAAAGTCTTGCGTTATATGCAAGCTACTAAGAATTTCATGCTCACATATAAAAATTCGATAACCTTGAAGTTGTTGGTTATTGATTCGATTTTGCGGGATGTGTTGATACTAAGAAATCCACGCCAGTTATATCTTTACACTCATTGGAGGAGCTATCTCGTGGAAAGCTCCAAACAAACCCTTACGGCATCTTCAACGATGCAAGCTGAGTTTGTGGCATGTTATGAGGCCACCGGCAGTTGTATGGCTTAAGAATTTTATCCGGGACTTAGAGTGGTAGACATGATCTCGAAACCGCTCACTTTATATCTGCGATAACGAACCCGCATCTTTTATGCGAGTAACAACAAGTCAAGTGGTGCTGCCAAACACATTGACATTAAGTATCATGTTGTGAAAGATAGAATCCAGATCAAACTATCGAGATCAAGCATATTAGTACTAAGTCAATGCTTGCGGATCCGCTTACTAAAGGCTTACCACCCAATATCTTTCGTGATCATGTTGCCGGCATGGGTTTATTGGAAAGCCTCTGATTCTGGATAAAAGGACCTTAAAGAAAACCAACTCCCATTAAGTATAATGTGTATCCATTTTAAGATGAGATAGTACACTATAGATACTGAGGTTGTATGGCACTTCATTGGTCATGTGACACATTATCTTGGTGTGCTGTTTTATTGAGAATGGGCTTATGATGTTAGCCTTACGATCAAAGGGGAGAATGTTGGGATGATCTTCGGCTAACGATTTTCCGAAATTCACGGGAGATCATGTCACGACCGCGCCTTGATCGGAGGCGTGACCAACTTCTTTGGTTTGGGTCCCGATCACCTTAGCGCCACATAAAAGGAGGGGCTCGGCAGGCATGAACTAAGGTGGTTCTTGGCCAACTTAAACCCCGTACATACCCGATCTTCAGGAGCGCTAAAGGTGAACGAAGACCTAGAACTGCCGACCTCCTAAGTCCCGTCGCGACCGACGACTCTGCGTCGACCACCACTACGTCCATCGACTGCTCTTCTTCTTCCGGCTGCTACACCGACTCATCACCATCCTAATGGCATCGGCAACCTCGGGTATGTCACGTTTATGCTTCCGCATCTAAGGTTTAATCTAGGTGTTTCATGTTTTGAGCTAGGGTTAACGCTTAGTTCCTGATTAGACTCAAGTTCTTGCTCACACCTTTGCCTCACGATATCTGGTTGAACTCTAGGTGAGATATATTATCATCCACGGATTGTTCAATACTTTCTCAATCAAGTGACAGATAACTTCGTGTGGTCGACTCTTCAATCACTAGTGGCACGACCATACACTTTCTTTATCCGATCACATCGAGGGGCCCAGAGATATCTTTCGTGTTATGTTAGGAGGAGTAAATCTCATATTCGACCAGTCACATCCCTCTGCATGTTTCATAGCATATCCGAAAGTTACCTTACAACTACCCAGTTACGGAGTACTGTTTGGTAACCCCTAAGTGTACTATTACATGTGAGGGTCCTCCTATCCCCCCCGGATCAACAAAGAGAAGTTGCATCGGTGGCAGAAGAAGAACAAGTTTCACTTTCTCAGATTTTCTCAGTTGTTCTTCAGATTCATGACAGTCAGGCTTCTCTTTCCACCAAGATGGACTCCATTGGTGATCAACTGACCTCACTCACTGAGAGAGTCACTTCAATTGAGCAAACCTTGGCTAATCCTCCCTCTCCAGTCCGCTTTGGCCATCGTCACATTCGTGATACTTCTCCTCGGGGACAACAGGAGTAACCCTTTTGGTATTTTGATGCCAAAGGCGAAGAAGTCAAGAAGAAGATGGGGAGAAGCAAAGAAGGATGAACTCAGAAGTCTAGAAAGTTAACTATCTATTATATAATACCTATATATATATATAATGTCATTTCGTACTACCAGGAGTACATACTCTCAGTTCGAATATACCACTTAAACGGATACGTTATATTTCTTTATCATTTTCTGTATACTTTAATACCAATTATAAGATACTCCAATGCGACTTGATTGAAAAAAATTTATTGACGCCCTTTATTTTTGCTATATGCCATTTTCATATATTAAAAAAGTATATACACAATTTTTGCAATAAAAGGTGGAGTTTAATGATTTTTTTTTATGGAACTCACTTTGGGGTATCTTATAAACATTATCGGAGTATGCTCAAATTGATAAAGAGGTATCATCATACGATTTAAGTGGTATATGAGAATGAGAAGTAGGAGTACATACTCCGAGAAGTACCATACCATTTCTCTCTCTCTCTCTCTCTATATATATATATATGTGTGTGTGTGTGTGTGTGTGTGTGTGTGTGTGTGTGTGTGTGTCATTATGTAGTAATGGATTTGTTATGGTATTATGCTTTTAGGATATCATGGTATTTTGTTGAACTTGGTACTTGATAATATAGTTATTCTCTGTGATTTGAAATCTCTATCTCATATTTATTTATAGTTTTGTCAATTCTCTCAAGTTCAACAAACAAAAGAAGCTTCGCCAAATTTCTTTATTCTAAAAAATCTTTACATGTGCTTGCAAAACATCTTCTCTTTTTATGCACATGTTTAGGGAGAGCTTTCTTTGAAATGACTTTAAAAAGCAAATAAGTCACAACAAAAATATACAACTCGTTTTTTTTTTCAAACAAGCCGTATATTCAAAACTATATCTTTCTCACATATTAATTTGGTTGTCATCAATTACCAAAAAAGGGAAGATTGAAAGCATCTAGGCCCCTAAAAATTATTTTGGTAATTAATGACAATATGAGAATATGGGACTAACTTGTTTGTTGAGTGTTTAAAAGGGTTTAGTCCCAGTGACGAAGATAACAATCCGGAGATGCATGCTAAAGGTCAATATGAAGATCAATATGGTTCAAAGACAAGGTATAAGTAGTTTAGGATCCCTTTTTGTATTTTACCGGTCTTAGGAGAAAATGATGGAAGACCAAATTTTAGGATAAATGTCGTACTGTTAAGAGAGATCATGACTAGTAGCTTGATAGCATATTCTTGTGCCCTTTGGATCAATCTAGGATCATGCATGCACGTAGAATTTATTTTGACAATCAGCTAAGCTTTTCTCAGAAAAGTCGGTAGTGCTAACGTGTTCTTGGCGGTACTACCGCGCAGAGGTATGACCGGGAAAGTGGTGCAGTACAACCACAACCCGGTGTGACCTAAACTCAGTTGAAAATCGTCTGGTCTGATCGGATGAACCGAATGGAAGGTCAGATCAGTAGTTCGATTGGGTGGAAGTGAACCGCTGGTTAGATGGATGGTCCGAACGTTTAGTTCGATCAAGTGGTCCGATCGGCTAAACCAAATGGACGATCATATCTGGTGGTCTGATTGTTTTGAGTTGTCCATTCAAGTTACCTGATTGGGTTGGACCAAGTGATCTACTGCGGTAGTACCGGAGTTCATTGAGTGGAACTACCGCAACCCAGTTAGACCGAACAAAGAGCGGTATGTGTTTTACAGAGAGACACCTTTTGGAGCATGTTTGCTCCCTCGGTAGTGCGGTAGTACTGGTGCTCTTTTTGTAGAACTGCCGCATAGCGGTATGACTGCATGATCAACGCTGGTAGTATTGTGCCGAAATTCTAACGGCTCTTTCAGATGCATTAATTGCGTCTGCTATAGCCATTACTGTGCAGGCATTGCAAGTGCGGTAGTACCGACTTTTGGACAGCGGTACTATCGCTCGTGCTAAAATCTTCATAGCTTTTGCCTCCAATGGTCGAATTCGTTTGTGAGGGTTATAAATACCCCTCCATCTGCTCAAGGACAGGAGAAGGAGACTTCATTTAACATCTTTGAGCTAAGAGAATACTCCCCACACCTCATATACACTTGTTGGATTCATTGTGAGGTTGTTGAGCAAAATTCAAGTGCATTCATTTCTAGATTGATCCTTACCACTTGATTGTCGTCAAGCGAAGATTATGATTATTTACTATTGGTGTTTTCCGGCACCTAGACGGCTTGGCGAGAGTTCGCATGGTGATCTCTTCAAGGAGAATTGTGAAGAGGCCCGGCACCAAATTATGAGTGGTTCGGTGTTCACCATCGCCGGAGCGGAGAAAGAACAACCACTAGTGATATCGAGGAGTAAGGCTCAATTCGTGGAGCCGGTCCAATGTGCTTGAGCTTTCCTCAACGTGGACTAGTGAAGACCGACAAGTCTTTGATACCACGACAAAACATAGCAAGTCATCACTTGGTTATTTCTTGGCCTCTACTTTCTGCATTTATATTTCTAGCAAATTGAGATTGTCTTATTTAGTTCTGCTAGAGATATATTTGTAGAGTCTCTTGTCTTGCGGTGTCTTAGCTTTACTAGAATTGAGTAGGTATTGTGAGGACCCCAGTTTATTTGGCTTGTAATACTTAACCATCCACTTGGTCATAGCATTACAAATCAAAAAAACCAAGCCTCGAGATATGTATACTTCCCAGAAATGCAGTATACATACCCCCTTCACAAAATCATGCATCAATTCCATTCTAGACATAGAATCCAACGCAACACGTTACCAAACAGTAGACATACAAAGTAGAGTTATTACAAAAGAGGGTCGACCAGCCAAATGACATACAACAACTAAGTAGACAGCGGAAGCAAAAGTGCCATAAGATGGCGATAAACAAAAGCCAATTAGTGTGCCTTTAAACCCACAAGGCAACCAACCGGACCACCAAGCTAGTTGTCAAACCCGAAACACATCTCACCGAAGTGAGGCCCTTGGGGCTCACTTTCTTCCTCTGCAACAAATAACATTAAGCAAAGCAAATGAGTACAATAATGTACTCGTAAGACTGATATGTGGACTAGCAGACCTATACATATGCTACATGCAAGCTTATTTGAGTGGAGGCTGTATGGTTCATTTTAGCACAAAGCAATCTTTATTTGCAATAATATAATACACTTTAAAAGCAAGTTTGCAATTCATCTTTATTATTGAAATAACAGCAAGAACAACATAATAACAATAGATAGATGACAACAACATCCTGGAAGTGACTAACCCAATAGTCACCACAACAATATCATGAATTACCCATTCATACCACCCATGTCAAGTTTTAATTAAAAGGTTGTAGTATAGTTGTCACGGGACGTAACCGAGCGTGTCCATAACCTAGGACGAGGCTATTCGAATAGATCAAAACCCTGCAGGGGTGTACCAATGTACCCACACTTTAGACCGCCTTTAAGCCACAATAAACACACTTCCGAAGGTATGCCGGCACAGTTAAGTCCTACGAGACATTTCCAATATTGTGTATTAACTACGAGTCGCTCGTATGACCAGAAAACCATACGCTTACATTGTAAAGCCGAAAGTCAACTACCCTATAGGGGTAAAGCTTTCGGACAACTACAATGCTCCCAACACCATCCCTCCTACGACCTCCTGCGACTCGGAGCCAATACACACCAAAGTACTAAGTCAAGAGAGGTCCCATACCCTCTAGTGTGGTTAGCACGCAAAATGCTCAGCACGGTGGCGCAAGTAACTCGATCCTTGTTGACTCGAGCACCATACCAATCACACCCAACAGATCACACCAACATACCATTGTGCCCAAGTCCAAATCATTTCTTTTGTTTTCATTTTGTTTTTAGTTTTTGCAATTTAAACATAGGTCAAAGCTGAGACAAAGATCATAGTAAGTTTGTGTGACCAAGGTTATCGACAAGTCGATAACCGCCCATTTCTACCGATAGCTAAGCATATCTAAGCACTTTAATTCGTATCTACTAAGTGACAAGAGATCATCCAACAATCTCTAATCACAGCAAATAACCTAGGCTCAGGTAGTAGAGGTATATCATTTACCTACAGATTATGCATCTAAAAGGGGTCCACTAATCAAACCATAATTTAACAACAAAATAGCAATGCATACATACAAGTTGCAAACAAAATATTAGTTTTAAAAATAAAGAGATTAACATGATCAAACTGCTTGCCTGGTTGCTGATGCTCAAAATGTTGCTGAGGCTCACTCTCGCAAATAACTGAATCGTCATAATCTATCGATCGAGGATAAGAACAAATAAGAACGAATAACACAGACAATAACCAATATTTCAATTTCATCAAATATGCACAAAATTCATGCAGTAGCTAGAGAATGATTTTAGAAAAATTTAGAAACAGAAATCATTTTATTTGGAGTTAAGAAGAATTTTCTAAGAATTTTCCAAGTTAGAAATACATAAAAACACCATTAAATTAATTATCAAAATTTTATGAACAGAGACATACTTAAACTTATTCTGCTAAAAAGTACATTAAAAATGAAAATTAACAAAATTGATTTCATTCGATTTGGAGCAAAATTGAATTAGTTATGGATTTTCTAAATTAAAAGAATTAACAGTGCAAAAGTAATCCAATTCGGAAATTTCTAAAAGCATTAATTCCTTTTTCTACGGCGCTCAGCTGACCCACGGTCACTGACTGGTAGGGCCGAGAGAAAGCGCTGACCGAGTCAACTTTGACCCAGCCCAGCAGAAGGCGACGTCGACAGCGTATTATATGAATACGTTTTCAGTTCATTCAAAGCGTACTTTGAAACGTGCACAATCACTTAACCGGCCTATGGCCCACTTGTCAGCGGAACTACACGTTCTTAACTCAGTTTAAGACAGTGTTTAACATCTAAAACGTGCCAGCTCGTCCGACAATAGAGGAGCTCCGACCGCGACTTCGCCGGGCGTCTCGCCGGCGAAGGAGAGCTCGACGGCGCCGGCCAAGGACGAAAATGGAACCTGAACGTTATCGCGCACCCGTAGACATCGGCGGTCAGGTCAGAGGTGACCTGATGCAGCGGCGCGACGGCGAGGGGTGGAGTAGCTGCTACGGTGAAAACGGCAATGCCGAATCGGCAACACTTATGGCGATCTAGTGTGTGCATAAGCTACCCTATGGTCCTCTGAACTCACCGGGATGATGCAGTGAGGATGATTCGGCCGGAGATGGGCTGGTGGTGATGAACCGTGGCGGCGACCGAGGTGCTTCCGACGAGGGAGTAGCCTGAGCAAAAATAGGAGAAAAGGGGGGTAGAGATAGCTTGAGTGAGTGCATGAGATGGTGCTCGCGCGGGCAATTGCTCAAGGAACCGACTCACCGGAGATAGGGACGAGAATTAAATCTTTCGGCCGAAGAAGAGGGAAACCGAAATTCGACGGCCCCCTGCGAATGAATCTCAAAATTAGTTGAGGGGAAACAAGAGTGGTGAGCTGGAACACAAGATGACGCGCAAAGTAAAAGACGAGCTTCACTGGTTGCCGGAAATGGTGAGGATGGCGTCGCGGCCGGCAATGGCGGCTGCTCTCCTCGGGTGTTAAGCTTCGCAAGAGAGGACAAGGACTGAGAATATTACTCTAGGCGTTGAAACAAAGGAATGAGGGAGCACAAAGGTTCTTATATGGTCCTGGGCGGAGAATCACGAAGAAGGGGAGCTCTCGGCACCGATGCGCTCGGGAGCGGTGACGGCGAGCTGGTGAGGGAGATGACGGGCGTTTAATGCCGCCCAGGGCATGGGATAGCAGCGGAAGATGCGGCCGAGGTGAAGAAACCAAGTGCGGCGTCAGAACCGGGAACAGGTGGATGGACGACAAGGCGAGGTGGCGCACATGCACGTCGCCGACGCCGCTCAGCTTTAAGCAACGAGGTAGGTGATGGGCTTGACGATCGGGGCCCACTCGTCAATGGTGGCGACGAAGCGGCGTGAGTCGGAGCTTGGTGCGGTACAGTTAGTTGGTTTGACTCAAACAGGTAGACACAGTCCATTAGATCTTAATTGGACGGTTGAGATCCATTGGAGTGTTTGGACTGTCCGATCAGTCCGGGTGTGTGTGGACCGTGCGATTTGCATCGAACGGTGGTTAGCGATTGGATCCGGGCGGGTGCAGTTAGGCGGTGTGGTCGAGCCGAGTGGTGCGGTCGGACTCGAGCCCGGGTTTGAGTCCGAGTCCGATGAACAGTGAAAAGATTGACCGAGATTAAAATTTGTTTCCCAACTTTGACCAGGGCCTTAAAAATAGAAATAAATTTCCTAAAATTCTGAAATTAATCAGAGGTGTTCCTGGGACACCCTAGTATTCATAAAAATTATTAAACTCACTTTTAATATTATAATTTGTATAATATAAATTCAAACTTAGTCTAGGTCATTAAATGGTGTTTGAATTTTCTAAGGATTGTAACTAGTTTCAAAAATTTTGGAACAATTATATTTATTCATGATAAATATTATAAGATTTGAATAAATTATTTCCAGAAGATGATCACAAGTTTTTGTCTCTGTTTTCTTTTGGAGTTATGATTTGAGTTGTATGTTCTAATTGATTTCAAAAATTTCAAAAGCAACAAATCATGCAAATGCTCCAGAAAATCAAAACATGCTCAAAAGATTTAAATTCTTCTCATTTTCATACATTTGAAATACAAACCCGAGCTTCGGATGTTACAGGTATTGAATTGCAACATAAATCTTGCTTAGCTCTATTCTTGTGGAATTCAGTTTTAAGAAGCAAGGATTTTAGAACCTCCTATTCACCCTCTCTAGTCGATAATCCTTGATCCTACAGGAAGCCGCAATGCACTCAGCCTCTGTTGTACAATCAACAATTTTATTTGCTTGGAACTTTTCTAGCTTATTGCTCCTCCATTAATACAAAACACAAACACAGACTGCGATCTGAACTCATCCTTCTCAGTTTGGAAGCTAGCATCGATGTAACCGTTTACGACCAGCTCTTCCTCACCACCATAAACAATGAATGTATCCTTAGTTCTTCTTAAGTACTTTAGGATATTCTTGATGGCTATCTAGTGACCTTCACCTGGATCTGACTGATATCTGCTTGCAACACACAAAGCATACGACACCAAAATGAATATTCCAACTCCGAGATAGTTGCTTTAATCCATAGACAAATTTCTGAAGTTTGCATATCTTTCTAGCTTCCTGTAGGTCAACAAAACCCTCAGGTTGTGTCATGTACACATCCTCACTTAGATTTCCATTAGAAAGCTGTTTTGATATCCATTTGGCATATCTCATAATCGAAATATGCAGCAATAGCTAGAATGATCCGGATAGATTTGAGCATAGTGACAGGCGAGAAGGTCTCATCATAATTAACACGTTGAATTTGTTTAAAACCCTTTGCCACCAGTCATATCTTATGAATGTGAGCATTTCCATCTATATCTGTCTTTTTCTTAAAAACTCATTTACACTCAATTGTTTCAACACCATTAGGTGGATCAAAGAAGTTCCAAACTTGAATATCATACACGAATTTTCTCTCGGATCTCATGGCTTCAAGCCGTGACTTAGAGTCTGGGTTCATCGTTGCTTCCTCGTAAGTCTTAGACTCATCATTATTTAATTATAAAACGTCATGCCCATACCTTATAGGCAATTGACATGGCCTTTTATATCTACATGGGGCTGATGCCTGATCTTTATGTTCTACGATATTTTATTCATCCTATAGAAGTTCAGTAGGAGTTGAAACATTTTCAGAGGTTTCCCGAATTTCTTTTAGTTGCACATTGCTCCCACTGACTCTTTCGGAAAGAAACTCTTTCTCCAAGAAGATACCATTTCGAGCAACAAACACTTTGTCATCATTCCGCTTATAAAAGTAATATCCTTTAGTTTCCTTATGTAACAGCCCAAAAATTCATTAATGCAAAAATATAAGATTTTTAAAAAAATTTATGTGATAACTAGTGTTGTTCTTCTTCGTTGCATTTTCAAGACTTATTTTGATTGCATCTTGTTTTCTTGTCGGCATAAGGGGTACAAGAATGAGTACCCTAAGACATGGAACCCTTAGAAACATAAATGGTCAAAGCAACAAAACTTAAAAGCTTTTCTCTTCTAATTATTACGTGTAAACCTTCAGAATTGAAGGAGTAGGATTCAACACCTGATCCTCTAAGTCATCAAGAAGTCCAATTAGAAAGGTCCAATAAATACCAAAATTTGTTTGTCATTGCAGGAGAATCACCAAATAGAAATACCAGGATTAAGTGCAACTCTAAAAATCCTACTCTATTCCTTTTTCTAAACCCCTACCCTACTTTTTCCCCTGTCTCTTGTTCCTCCGACCGGCTGCTGGCCACACTCGGTGCAGCTGGGATAACTCGTTCGGTCGTAAGACCAGTGGCAGCTGAGCCTCTTTCCCTCGCTCGGCATCAACGACCACAGGACTCGGGCTCACTGGCGGGCGTTGTCAATCAGCCATTATTAGCCGTCGCTCAACCAGTCACATCGTCTGTACTGTGCTGCTGACCTAGCTGAAATTACCAGCTACTCCCCCATTTCCGAGCCATGCCGAATGCATCGCAGGCTCTTGGACATTTCTGCCCCGCTGCTCAGGTATAACAACCTCGAGCCCCTCATCACCTTCTTCGCCACACCAGTGCTTGCCCCACCTTCTTCCTCCCTCAAGCAAGCTTGAGCTCTAGGTAAGGCTCGAGCGCTCGCTTTAGCCGAGCGCCACCGCAATGCCGCCATCGTTGTTGACCCTCATTAATAAGGCTTTTCTTCCTTGTATGTGTCCGCTCACCTTCCATGATCCAAGAGGTGTTTTCCCCTTACTTGATTTCACCCTTTGTTCACTGAAGCCGCCATTAACCTCTCTCTTCCTCCCCTCCGGCCAGAATAGCCCTAGCAATCGAATCGACCCCGCCGGTGCGGAATACTCTAAGACATCCCTTTAGGACCATCTACCTGCTTCCCTGAATCTATCCTGAAGATCGAAGACTACTCTCCTTTCTCAGGCCACTACAGTAGTGTGGAGCTTCTCTCACTGTCGTTGCCTACAGTCGCCAGCCAGCTCCGGCTAGCTCGTCCCCTCCGCGTCATACCAGTACGTTCCTAGTGGCCACCAGATACTCATGTCCCCTAGTTGCGTGGAAGCATAGTTGAACCTTCTATGACCACGTAGTCGAAACTCCTTCGACTGCGCACAGCCGAACCTTCTACGATCAGGTAGTCGAAACTCCTTCGACTACACATAGCTGAACCTTCTATGACCATGTAGTCGAAACTCCTTCGACTACACATAGTCGAACCCTCTACGAGGGCCTAGATACTTTCATCTGCACTAGTGCACACATTTTAGTCCCTTAACATAAAGTTGACATTAATTACCAAAAATAATTATGAGGGCCTAGATACATTCATTCGCGCCAGTGCTCTTCCTTAGAGGAGGAGTAGCATGGAGTCACAGGAGGTCAGCGCTAGCCTCATTGGCGCTATAGCTCTGCGCCATTATTGTTGGCGTTGGGGTCGCATTATTTAGACCTGAACTAGGGTTGAGAGTGGGTCATTCACACCTAGGGTTCACAATTTCGGTGAAATCTTAGTAATTTCGTTACCCTTTGAAATAAATATGACCCATTCAAAAAAATTCAGAAACATTTCGATTTGGACAAATTACGTCCTAAATTCGGCAACATTTGAATTTGGAAAAAATTGATCAAATTTCATCCAAATTTAAAGCACCTGTTTGAAAACTCACCGAAATTATAATCGATTTTTTTTTCATTTCGTTACCCTCCAAAATAAATTTCACAACAAAATTGTTTTCCTTGTTCACACCTACTCTCGGCGCCAGCCCGACACAAGAGCCGCAACCGCTAGTTGCAGCACTCCCTCCCTTCTTCAGATCCACTAGAAAATAACCAATTAAGCCTAGGATTTCTCGTGTGAATTGAATCACAAAGTTAGTTGCCGGGACCCAAATATGCAAATCTAGACCCTTTGTGTATACTGCACTAGTCTAGGACCATACTAGTGCACACAATAGCAACATCGATGAAATATCATTCTATATGCAAAGATAACTAAGAAATAGGTAAATAACAATAATTATCAGAGTAACGACCTAATGGTCAAAGCTTACAATTAATACCCCAGAAGGCAAATATCTCAAATAAGCTGCAGCGGAAGGAAACAAAATAACTTCGGTGAAGCCCATCCATATACCCACAGGTAATCGACTGGGGTAGCGGATGGAAACGGATTGAATAGTCTCAAATACGAATACGAATCCATATTTTTAAAATGAATACAAATATGAATCGAATATTGTAACGAATTCGAATTCGAATAGAATATGTACTCAATTCAGTCGAATGTGAATATCCTACAACTTTTTCGACAAATCTCAGCAGAACACCCAACAACCACAGATTCAGCACCGAATCAAGACTCTGTCGGAACAAAAATGCTCTGGAAAAAACGGATAGTATTCGTATTCATATCTGGGAAAAAACGGATAGTATTTGTATACGTATCCGGGAAAAAATGGATAATATTCGTATTCTTTTTTCCCCGGATACGATGAAGATGAAGTGGGGCCAGAGCTAGGAGATGGGAGATCTTCGGTGGATGGGCACACTTGAACGAGGAGGATGACGGGGCAACTCCGGTGACGTGGATGAAACGGCCTGGGGTGCTCCAACAACGAAGTTTGAGCGATGGAGGCCGGCGCCGACTTTGGGGAAGAAGGAGATGGCGGCAGCGTTTGGCGGCAATCCGACGAAGGCGGTTAGGGAACTGGGAGGTGGCGGGTTGCGAGGCACACAATGCACACGCGGCGACAGCTTTATAGTGCGGCGACTGAGTTCGGGTGGACACGACAGCGATACAGGCGCAAGCGCGTGTGTGGGCGACCGCTCTGGCTGACACGAGGGCCCAGGCGAAGGAGGTGGCTGGCGGGTAGGATTGGCTGGGAGGAGCTGGATGGCTGGCTGGGCTGAAGGAGGGAGAAAAGGGAGTGGACCGAGTGAAATTTGGCCCACAAAGGAAATGGGAAAATGAATTGATTTCTGAATTTAAGAAAAGGACGAAAATTAAAAAGAGGCTAAATAAATAGAAAATAAATTCAGAAATATATAAGAAAATGCAGAAAAATTCCTTAGAACACAAGAAACCCAACTAACACTATTTTTTTTTTCATTTCATTGATCTTTACGTTAATCAAATTAAATAGTTTTAAATTTGGAAATTCCCAATTAAGCTTTATTAATTCAAGGAAAATTGGTGAAATTTTTCGAAGACCTAAACTACTCAAAATATTTTTGAAACTCCAAATTTTTGGATGTTACATTAGCCCTCTCATTCTTTATCGTTTTACTGACTGGAGTAGTGTGATTTGGAACTCATTTGTTCAAACCCTATATTTTGGGTGACAAATGGTGTCTGTGGAGGCTTAGCAAGGTTTTCTACTGATATTGTGGTAGACATTTTCCAGTGACAACATTTGGTTGATATATTTACGCTCCAATGATTACTTTATTCAATAGACATGATATTCTAGATAAGGGTTGCAGTATTGTAAAATGCAGATTTACTTTCATGTTTAAATGATGTTCAATTTTGCACCGACATATTATTTGGGGATGTCAGACTAAGGAGAGATGTTTCGGAAGTGAAAACGGGTTGGTAAGAAGGAAGAGATGTACCCTCATAGTTCTTGCAAGGATACTCCTATACACCAAAGTTCCCACACCCATTGTGCAATTGCGGTAGCCTGCATGGATCAAGCAATCCACACATCGTAGTACCGTCGCCCGGTCTTACTACATGGCGGGGATTACCACGTAAGTGATGTCTGCTCATATTTCACATTGCACATTGCATTTTATATATCAGTAACTTTATCCGTGCATGGCGGCCGGAGAAGTGTTGCTACTTCTTCCAATGGATCGACGACTTAGAGATGTACCACAAGGCATTTATTGAGCAAAAGTACATACTGAGCTATGCAGTTGCGCCCGAGGTGTTTACCCTATGGAGACCTCCCTCAACCGAGAGCGGGGAAGACAAGAAAAAAGCACCAATGGTCCCTGGTGCCCCTCCTGTGTCGAAAATTATTTTGGATGAGGATAGGCCCAAAAAAGACCTTATAGCTGAGTACTAGGAGGCTCACGTGAAGGCTCATGCCCGTAGGGGGGGGGGGTGTAGGATGCATGTCCGCAAGCCTAACTTGTTTTCCATTCGCCAAGTGTTTTTTATTCCAAAAGACGCACATGTACGTTAGTGCATGCTGCCATTTATACCGTAAGAGTAGCGAGACAAACGTATGCAACTACCAAACCCCGCGCGCCATGTAATTCACAACTTTGTTATCAAGTGTTATGTTGGGCTTGAAATATTATCTTCAATGCTCTAATATACCTCAAACTGAAGCTTACAAAATATTAGCCCAATTGATCACATAATTAAAAAAACCTAGCTAATTTCGATGGTTCTAATTTTCTCGATCTTCTAAAGCATCATGCTTCCAACATATGTGTCTGTTAGTCCAAAACTCCAACAGGAGATTCACTCCATCACACTCTATGCACCATCTAACTCCAAACTTTGTTCTCTAATTATCACCAAGTATTGCTCGACTAATGTTGCATGTGCCACTCCATGTATCATGTATAAGTACTATGCACTACCACTCCAACAACACAAGTATTATGACCTATATGAAAATTACCATTATCTCAGCGTTGTCAAAGCTGGCATTGTAGACCAACACGTCAGCGCCGGCTTATTTGGCGATGAGCTGTGTTCTAGGACGTGCATGCTGACCTACTGGCGCTGACATGTATAACCTCAACGTTATTCGTATTGGTGATGAAAAAAGAGCTATTTCTGAAATTAGTTTTTAGGGGGGGAGGGGGGAGGGGTCATTTTCAAAAATAGGATAGGAAAAAGGCCAAAAACAGGCAAAAAAAAAAAAAGAGAAAAATCTCCCTGAACAAACTAGTACTCAGGTTAACATGGTCAAGACGGTGACATGCATTGGTCTATGTTACAAAACAATTAGAGTCTAGTTGGAACGCAAGTAACGCAGCAGTTCCACATAAATTTTACAGCTTCTCTTAAATTCCTATGCAACTCGTCCGTTTCAGCTGACAGGTCCTAAGATCTCTTTACATTGATTGGCTAAAGAAAGCATAGACAGTAAGTGGAGGGCCGGGACAGACATCACGAGTTCTGTACGTTTCTTTCACTGCAACTTGTAAAAAAATTCGTCATTTTTGTGAGCTACTCCATCTTGATACAAACATCCATTTAGGCTCATCGGTGACCCTACCCTAGCTGTTATGCCTGTACAGCTTCAGTGCATCGTGGAACTAGTTAGCTCGCCCATGCATATTCCCAAGACATTGTAAGCACATGCAATGGTTCCCATGAGCTACAAATATGCTAAACACTAAATAGATTCCCAAATTGATCTAACCGAGGCTAGGGGATGTTAGAAACAACAGAACATGTATGCCTATCTCTATGCATGTACAGAAACAAGGACAGGAAATGACTGTTACACATTGGTATGTATGGATGGAAAGCGACGGATAACAAGGGAGAGGATGGCTACAGCACGCGTTCCTTCATCGAACCTGGGCTCTCCTCAATTTTTACCATGTCCGTAAGAAAATTCTGTTCATCACATAGAAAGTGCTCACTACAGTGTGCTAGTACTAGCGGCGTGAGCATGTTGGTGGGATCAGATGGTAGCTTTGTATTTAATTTGGTACCCCAAATTGTGAGAAGTACGTTGTGTGGCACGTGGTATTACAGAGCAATTGCTCATTCAAGATATTTGTACTGAAAAAAGGTGGTAGTTCATCTGAAACAAAAAAAAAAAGGGGGGATTGCAATCGCACCTTAGGATAATTGTACTGGAAAAGGTGATAGTCAATTCAAAAGAAGAAGAAAAAGCGATTGTGAAATGTTTATATTATTCTGCTACTTCAGAGTAGAAGAATATAGTCTGCTAACTCGAACGTTCCTGGCTTCCTGCATCCCATCTTTCTACTGGTGTTTTGTCGTCAGTTAGGTGCTTTAATTTACCTTTTGGTTTTCTACACGATGGAAGCAGTGGGTACTACTTCGTACGTACGTCTCTGTGATAACTAAGACTGGGAGCTCATCGGGGAAGGAAGAATTACAGTTGGGTAGAAAAGCGTTCACCGCGAGAGCGGAGATGTTGTGCCCGTGGGAAAGCATGGAATTTTTGGCCGCTGGAGAGGGAGAGGGACAAGGCTCACATGCTGCTGCCAGTCTCACATGCAATTCTGCCTCCCCATGCTAACCCACATGTCTACTTCGAATTTAGCCCAAGTCAAGATCACAAGCTGCACGGCTAGGCCTGGTTAAGATTTCGAATTCAGCCCAAGTCGATCCTTTACTGGAGCTGAGGCAGCTGCTTGATCAGATGCAAGCAGCGGCAGCAAGAGCAAGTCGACGATGCGCAGCAGCTCAACGCCGTCTTGGACACCGCACGCTCCGACGCGTACAGGAACGGTGGGTTCGGCGCCGTGCCGGCATCGAGCGAGGCGATCGAGGGCCTGCAAGAGACGACCGTGGGAGAGGCGAAGGAGGCGAAATGCGCGGTGTGCCTGGAGGACTTCGAGGCAGCAGACAAGCTCAGGAGGATGCCATGCTTCCATGTCTTCCACGAGGGCCGCATCTTCGACTGGCTCCGGGTCACAGCTGTATCTGCCCGCTCTGCGTCACCGGTTGCCCACTCAACAGCAATAGTGGCAGCAGAACGTGGATGGTTCCTGTAACTGGCAGCTGTACTGATGAGTGATGATCGAATAACTTCTGGTTCTCTCTTCCATTATTTGTGAGCTCTTTTGCGGTACCTTAAATTCAGTAAAAACCGTTCATTTTTTCCGATTTAATGAATCAGATTTAGTTAGTATTTAGTTATACTTTTCTTGATAGTATGAGTAGTAGCAATTGTTCAAAGAGTGTATTTGTAATTTCCTAACCGGAAAATAGGAACGGAAGGAAGCGCTCTCTATTCAGTTCCGATCGAACCGGCCCTCATGTATCTAGTTGCGCCATGGAGATAGGCAAATAGCAGTAAGCCAACAACCAGAAAATAATGACCTTGCTATTTAGTTATCATTGTGATAAGCGTTTTTGTTTCGTCACTACAATGTAGGCTAGTTGAGTAATTAGCCAATTAGGAATCAGAATATGGTTTCCCTTGGGAAAAAAAGGAGATCGACTGGGAACAGGCACGGGATTTGACAGCTACCAAAAAAGGACGATACAAACACTTACGAGATGAGATAGCTGCGCACGTACAAGGCGGCGGCGGTACGAGACGAGAAGGGACTTAAGATTATGTTCAAGGAGGCGGCGGCGCTTGAGAGGAAGGAGGCGGCGGTGTCTCGGAATGGACGGAGACCAGTGGTGAATCCACGATAAAAAGGAATATTTGATTATTTGTCACTTTAAAGATGTACAATTCAGAATTTGTCACTCTATATGTCTATGATATGTAGGTCATGGAACCACATGTCATAGACACATAAGTGACAAATTCTGAATTACACATCTTTTAGCAGTGACAAATAATCAAATCTCCCATGATAAAAAAACGAGGGTGTGCTCAACCGTTCAAAATCTCGAATGACTAAACTAATTTGTAACAAACATATTTATGTATTTTTGTGCAATTAAATTCATAGTTTCATACATAAATAAAAAAAGAGAGAAATACAATGAAGATACCTCGCTAATGGAAAGTGCATCCCCAAAACATGTAAATATAGTTCCAGTAGGTAACAATCTGTACATCAAAATTAGAAGAAAAAAAATAGTGATACAATAGCAAATTGTACTTAAATGATCACGAACATTCAAAATAAAAAAAATCATACCACTAAAACGCTAGCTTGAATCACGACTTTCACGAGGCAAATTCATTCTGTGATTTTTTATGCCTTGGAATGATCTTATGATTGCGTCATCATCATCAATGAATCTAAATATGTATCGCTCGGTGTAGCACACCATCAAATCATTCAGCCACTCATCCGATATCTTGTTGCACAAATCTGCTTGTGCGGCATGGAGATAGGCAGATAGCAGTAAGCCGACAACAAGAAAATAATGAACTTGCTATTTAGTTATCATCTTCCGTTCATCTATCTCATCTTCCATTCGCAGATCTTTGTAGGTCTATGGCGATGCAATTGTGGCGGGTACTCTCCAGCGGAGCTCCGAGCGGTAGGGCTGTCGCCGGGGAGGAACAAGCAGTGTATTGGAGATAGTCGGCCATGGAAGGGGCCAGTACCATCTCCTCGCGTGTCACCGCCGATGACGATGGGAGCAGCCATTGATCGAGCTCGCCGACAGCAGCTGACCAGATCGGTATGCGGCGAAAAATATGTGTCAATTCAGCCGGCAATGGAGCACTTTCAAAAGCCGTGTATCCCAGTGGTTATGTCATCATCAATGCCCATTCCTAATATAAAGGGTCCCAGCAAAGTTCAACTTTTGGACGTTCCAGTGTCCCAGCGGCTTTGATGCCCACACATAATCTGGATGACTTTGAGATCAATGGGCCGGGCCCAACCGAAGAAGACTTGCCTCTTAGGTCAGTCTCAATGGAGGTTTCATAGGGGTGTCATGCACATTTATTAGGGTGCCACATCAGCAAAAAGAGAATCTTTCCATGAAACTAGGAGGAGAGAGAAGGAGAAAGTTTCATGGGGATGAAACTTATCAGCGTTGTTTCCAAAACGTTGGTAATCGTGTGAAACTCCCATTGAGGACTCAATTCGTTTCATCACAGCACCATACTAAAATGTGATTGAGGCAGATAGGACCCACGAATACTAAAATAAGCTATGAAACCGTGCAATGAAACTTACATTGAGAGAGAGCCCTGTTTCATATCAAAGTTTCACGTGTTGGAAACTGTGAGATAAAACTTGGCATTGAGACTGACCTTAGTAAATCGGATCAATCGCAAAAGAGAGGTCCGCGCTCGCGGCCGTCGTCTGCTTGGTCATAATCGGCGGCGGCTCAAGTGATACCTAAAAGGGATTCCGTGGTGGCGGGAACAACAAACGGCGATCGTCGAACATTTGCCGAGCCACCGAGGTTCTTAACCAACACAGCGACATGGTGTTTGGGCGGGGTCGTGCAGGTGGTCAGCTAATTGTGCCCTCGGGTGGCTTCAGCGGTGGGCAGTTTCCTACCATCAACGGAGGCGGCCCGGCTGCTGGGCATGTTGGTGGGATCGACTTCGGTGGGGGGCGGCTACCAGGTAACAGAGGAGCTGGTGGTTTCGCTGTCAGCGGTGGGGTTGGAAGTCAGGCGGCTGGGCCGAGCGATGCTGCTACCTTCGGCCGTGGGCAGAACCCGGGCAGTGGAGGCGCTAGCCAATTTCATGTCAGCGATGGTGCTGGTGGGCAGACTGGCTTTGGCAGTGGACTGATCCAAGGCAATGGAGGCGCTGGTCAGTTTTTAGTCTGTGGTGGTACCGATGGGCAGGCTGCAGGGCTGGGAGGTGCTTTCGGTGGGCAAGGAAGCTTCCCAGTTAGGCTTTGTTTGGCAACGCCGGGATTGCCCGGGATCGACCGGGAACATCCCGGCGGGGATAGAATTCCCGGCCCGCCCGAAGTGTGTTGCTTGGATGACGCCGGGATTCGAAAATACCCGTCGCGTTCCAACCCAACCCACGGGGGAATCAAAACTCTCGTCTGTCGCGTGGTTCTTCTCCCGTCGCGTGCGCTCGCGACTGCCGACTCTTCTTCTCCAAACAACACCGCCTCCCCCCTCTCTCCCCCTTGACTCTGGTGAGACGCTGCTGGGGCTCGTCGTCGCCTTCTTCTTCACGTCCATCGCGTCGCTCATCATCTCCGGGCTGCTCGTTGGCGGCGCCATCATCGCCGCGTACGGCGCATTCCGCATGCCCGAAGACCTCTTCCTCGACGACGCGGACGCCGCCAGCAGCAACAGCGCGGCCCAGGGGCTGCTATCCTTCCTCGGAGCACCCGAATCTAGGGTTTGAGGCGGCAAACGACGAGATCTGGTAGGCTTCTTGGGCTGGGGAGGTTCGTGGTAAGATGGAATTGGTCTAGATCTAGTCTTGTTGTCGCTGTAGCCTATTTCTTCTGCAGTTCCTCATTCTGTAGCTACAGATCTATTGGTTTAGTGTGTTTTGATTGAGGTGCCTCCTTTCCCAAAGATCTGTAGAATTATCTTATACATTTCACGCTGTGACGAGATTTAGTGTTGAAGTACTTTAGTATGAATGTATGATGTCGAATTATCAATATACATGGCATGTTCTTGGGAGTAATGAAACAAAGTAAAATTGTTATGATGCTTCGGTTGTTTACTTGCAACACTTGATATGCTTGTGGAAATTGTTATTGGTGCTGGAAGTAACCCTACTCGGCATCAAACTCGGTTGCCTAACAATGGCCAAGGAAAGATCAGAGACGGCAACAGAGGCCAGGGTCGTGATAGGTTCGGAGGGGGCATTCATCATATCAACATCGGTTCCGCAGGTACTGTTTCCAATGTTATACGCTTTTGGTGTAAAGGAAAAGGGCATGGAATAGCCAATTGCAAAGCAATCCTAATATGTGACATTTGCGAGGGCGATGATTATTTGGCAAATAAGTGTCCGTTGTCGCTGATGCTGAGACCTATTGCTAACTTATTTGGGTTCGGTGCTGATGGGTTGGGATTTTACCAAATCCCAACATCAGGGTCAAAGAAGCCGAAAAAAGACAATAATAAGACGAGGCTCGTTAAGATCATTGGGGGTCAACTGTCAGAAGACCTTCTGATTACAGAGCTGAGAAGACTAATTCCAATGAATTGACAGCCATAGGTGGAGAGTCTGGGTGACAATGTTTTTTTAGTTTATTTTCCAACCAGGCTTGATATGCTTCATATGGCAGCTATTGGTGATGTACATGCGAAGGAGCATAAGGTGGTGCTGCAATTCGTGGAATGGAATTTGAAACCAACACCTAAGTACCAACTTCAGAAGGTTTAGGTTCAGGTTCTAGGAGTGTCTTTTGAAGTTCGTGACTTTCTGAGCCTTTGTGCTACAGGGTTGATCATAGGCACCATAATGAGAGTGGACATGGAAAAGGTCCGCAAGAATGATCTGGTTCGTATGCTAGTGGGAGTTCTAGACATAGAAGCCATTCCTTCAAGTGTTGAGATTGTGGTTGGTGAATATGTCTACGACATTTTCTTTAAAGTTGAAGTTATGGAGGTCGCTGTTGTAGATGAAAACATTTATCAGCAAGAGGACCATGAAGGGGAGGACAATTCGAGAAGAGGCAAAGATGCTAAGATGGATGATAGAGACTCTAAGATATCAAAAAATAATTCGAATGTTAAATCAAGTGCTCCTGTGAACCGTGAGGGTCAGTCTACCTCAATTTCTTCGGGGAATACTTTGGCGCTTTTGGCATCGGATACAGTCTGGGTTACTCCGTCGACGGTTAGAAAATATTTTCAGGGGCAGTGTTCGGCAGCTAACTTGGCTGGTTTACCCGCAGTTCAGGTGGCGTCGGGTGCAGGTCTTGGGGTGGAAGCAATTGTTGCGGTAAAGGATGGGCTGGTTGCTACTGCCATAGATCACACCATGGCTTTACATGCCAAGGTGTTGAGTGGTGTTGCTATCTCACCTTTGGCAGCCGAGGTGTTAAGCAGTAACGCCATCTCGCCTAAGGACACAGGGGGAAGTGCATCCAAAGCGGCTGATGACCATGCTCCTGAGGTGGGTCATTTCAAGGTAGCGAAGACTACTGTGAAGCCCACTCGGCTGGATGATGCCGCGACTAACCAAGGGATGGATGAGGTTGATCCTGTGCATGTCAAGTATGATATAGGAAACAACAAGATGGTAATACGATGTTCAAGTCTTATTGGGGTTGCTATGGTGGAGCCTAGGTAGAGTGAACGCATCAAGAGTCAGCAGGTCAGTGATGAGGACTTAGTCAAGATGGCTACGTGGCGTGCGAAAGTTCGAAACCTCGAACTAGATCCAAGTCTGGTAATAAATTTTCCTTTTTGTCATTTTCTGATGAGCAGATTATTGAAAAAGTTGCTAGCATCAGAATTTCTTTAGGAGATGATAGTGTAGAGATTGCCCGTTCTATTAAAAAAATATTAAGAACCTTGAGTTAGGTAGATTTATAAATAAAAAGACTATAGATGTTGAGGAGCAAGAGGATGAGAATCAGGATTGCAGTGATATCTCAGGCCTTAATCACTTTGTAGTGATCTAGATGATGTTTTGTTGGAAAATGATTTTACTTTGGTAACAAATAAGAAAAGATCATCCAGCTCTATGAAGAAGAAAGGAAATAATTTTCTTAATAGGTCAATCAAATTAAAATTATAATGAATGGTCTTTTTTGGAATAGCAGAGCTCTGGGAGACTTGGCTAAACATAGACACATTTGTGAAATGGTTAAGGAGGAGCATTTAGATTTTGTGGCCATTCTTGAAACTAGTAAAAAAGGCTTTTCTGTGTCTAGTCTTAATCATCTTGGTGGTGGGCGGGATTTTTTGTGGCATTATTCCCCGCCACAAGGAAGGTCGGGGGTATCCTTTTAGGGGTGGACACTCGGGTTTTTGATATTAGTTCTATTGATGATGGTGATTTCTATGTAAAATTTCATTTAAAGAATATAGTTGATAATTTCCAGTGGGTTTTTGTAGCTGTTTACGGTTCAGCTCAAACTCAATTTAAGGAGAAGTTCCTTAATGAACTTGTTCATGCCTGTAGGAAGGAACCTCTTTCCATTTTAATTGGGGGTGATTTTAATAGGGACAATTAAAAATTTGCCACCCAATAGAATAGCGTTCTCACCTTTGCCACTCTATAGATTGTAATCATTTATTTGCCACTCTATACAATTTTTAATCATTATTTTGTCACTTTGGACTTTTTAACTCATTTTCTATTTTTCAAGCCAATTACCATGACCAAAAGTTACCGAAATGCCATGGGCTCCTTCTTCCTCGCTTGGCCCGGCTCCAGCTGCCGACTGCATCGCCCGGTCTTGGGCGCCTCCTTGCACCGCCCGGCTCCGACTCCCTCGCCGCTTGTCGACCCGGCCACCAGCGCCTCCCTGCCGCCACCGCCCGTGCCCTCGCCTGGCCCGACTCCAGTTGCCGACTGCGTCACTCGGTCTTGGCCGCCTCCTTGCAGGGCCAACTACTCGGCTTACCATGCATAAGCATGGATCAATCGACATCACCTTACCATCACCAGACCCAAGCATCCAGTAGCCCACCCTATCACCTTACCATGCATAACCATGGATCAATCAACATCAGCAAGCCGGTCGAGCACAAATATTGAAAACCAAATCAAAGCAAGCAAACAAAGAAGAAAAGGGGGAAACAGGGGAAGGAAGGGAGTCTTGGGCAGCTTTTGGACGGGCGGCATGGCAGAGCCGTAGGTGGCGCGGGCTGAAGAAGCCAGGGTCCACCTCGGGCCACGCGTGGGTGAACCGGGGAGGCGCAGAGGAGGCTGGGCCAACGCGGGTGACGCGGCCGTGCCGGAGGCTGGAGCGACGACAGGCCAAGGGCCGGGCGCGGCCGAGCCGAGAGGAGAAGGGAGGTGGGCGCAATGGGCAAGAACTCCAGGAGGGAGAAATGAGAAAGAAGAATGGATGTAGAAAAGAAGAGATTGGGGCAGAGGAAGCCTAGAACTCCTCGGCCAACTACTGCGCCGTGCCCAGCAGTGGCATTTCGGTCTTTTCATGTGCCTGAAAAATGAAAATGAGTTAAAAACTCCAAAGTGGCAAAAATGATTGAAAATTGTATAGAGTGGCAAATAAATAATTGCAATCTATAGAGTGGCAAAGGTGAGAAGACCATTCTATTGGGTGGCAAATCCTTAATTGTCCCATTTTAATATCATCAGACATTCAGGCGAAAAAAATAAGGTAACTTCGAGTATAGATGGCATTTTTTGTTTAATGTTGTGATTAATAATTTGGACTTAAGGGAAATTGATTTATCTGGTAGACAATATACTTAGGCTAATTCGTTAGCTAATCCAACTTTTGAAAAGCTAGAGGAGTTTTAGTGAGTATAGACTGGGAGCATAAATTTCCGTTGGTCACAGTCACTGCTCTTGAAAGATCTTTATTTGATCATATGTCATTACTCTTAAATACAAGAGCGGCTTCTTATAAAGGGAATCAGCCTTTATTTAAATTTTAATTAGGTTGGCTATATCGAGAAGGGTTTAAGGAACTGGTGACTGATATGTGGAAAAGGAGAATAGAGAGCATTCTTCCTTATAAATTTGGCAATGTAAGGCTATATCTCTTAGACAATTTCTTCGAGATTGGGCCAAAAACTGCAGTGGAACTTACAAAAAGGAAAAATTAGAACTCAATTTGATAATTGATACTTTAGACAAAAAGGCTGAGTTTTGGCATTTGTCTGATGAAGACCTTAATCTTAAAATTTTTGCTAATGGTCGATTAGCACAACCTTTAAGAGAATAAGAAATTAAATGGTACCAAAGGTCCAAAGCAAAATTTCTTTTGGAGGGAAATCACAATACACTTTTATATCATTTGATTGCGAATGGTAAACATAGAAGACAAAGAATTTTTTAGCTTGAGCAAGAGGAGGGGATAATTTGGGATGACATACAATTAAAAGAATATATCACTAACTATTACAAAGGTCTATTTGGACCATCTGAAGTCAATTATTTATCAATGATTGATGCTTTTAGAAATGATATACCTCAAGTTACGGATACTGAAAACGACTACCTTACAGAACCGTTCACTGGGAAGGAGGTAAAAGAGGCAATTTTTCAAATAGAACATAACAAAGCACCTGGGCCGGATGGCTTCCCAGCAGAGTTCTATCATATGTTCTAGGAAGTCATTAAAAATGATATGATGGTCATGTTTCATGATTTTCATAGATGCTTTCTACGTCTTTTTAGCTTGAATTTTGGGATCATTACACTGATCCCCAAAAAAATAGATGCTAAGCAAATCCAGCATTATAGATCGATTTGTCTTCTAAATGTTAGCTTTAAAATATTTACTAAAGTGGCTACTAATAGAATTATTGGTGTAGCTCAGAAGGTTGTTGGCTCTTCCCAGTCGGCTTTCATGTAGAGGAGATTTATTCTTGATGGAGTTGTCATCCTCCATGAAAACATTCATGAGTTACATAAACAAAAATTGGATGGAATAGTTTTTAAGGTCGATTTTGAGAAAGCTTATGACAAAGTAAAATTACCTTTTTTTTACTTCAAACCTTAAGGATGAAAGGTTTTTCACCTAAATGGTGCTCCTGGGTAGAAAGTTTCGTTAAGGGAGGGAGTGTGGGAATAAAAGTTAATGACAATCTTGTGTCTTTTTTTCAAACTCAAAAAGGTCTTAGACAAGGTGATCCGATGTCCCCAATTCTATTTAATCTTGTTGCGGACATGCTGGCCATCTTTATTTCACGAGCTAAAGAAGAAGGTCTGTTATCGGGAGTAGTTCCTCACTTGATTGATGATAGGTTGTCAATATTACAATATGCTAATGACACTATCCTCTTCTTGAATAATGATTTGGAAGAGGCAAAAAATCTCAAACTTATTATATGTGTCTTTGAATAATTATCAGGTTTAAAGATTAATTTCCACAAGAGTGAGATTTTCTGTTTTGGTAATACCAAAGAAAGTTGAATCACAATATACTCACTTATTTGGTTGTGAAGTGTGTACTTTTCCTTTTAGGTACTTAGGTATTCCAATTCACTTCAGGAAATTAAACAATTGTGATTGGAAAAGGGTTGTGGATAGAGTCAAAAAGAAACTTAGTGGGTGGAAAGGAAAAAAAATATGTCTGTTGGTGGACGTTTAGTACTTATTAACTCGGTACTCAGCAGTTTGCCAATGTTCATGTTATCTTTTTTTGAAGTTCCAAGAGAGGTTCTTAAAAGACTTGATTTCTATCGATCTACATTTTACTAGCAAAGTGATAGTCATAAACGAAAATATAGGCTTGCTAAATAGAGTTTAGTGTGTACACCCAAAGAGTAAGGCGGTTTAGGCATTCATAACTTAGACACAAAAAACAAGAGTTTATTAGGAAAAATGGTTGTTTAAGTTGCTTAATGGAGAAGGGATATGTCAATCTATGCTAACAAGGAAATATTTGGGTGATAAGAGTCTCTCGCAAGTGGTTAACAAACCTGGGACTTCCCAATTTTGGTCGGGTCTTATAAAAATTAAAAACCAATTCCTTCGATTTGGTTCATTCCATGTTAAAAATGGAATGCAAACCAGGTTTTAGGAAGATATATGGTTAGGAGACACTCATATGAAAAATCAATATCCAATACTCTAAAATGTGGTGAGGAGAAAGAATGATACAACGGCAAATGTATTGAGATTGGATCCTCTACATATTTCTTTTCGAAGACCTATTATTGGACCTAAGCTACATACTTGGAATGAGTTAATTCCAAGAATTTCTAATTTAACATTGAGTTCTCAAAAAGATGTTTTTAGGTGGAATCTGAATAAGTCTGGACTTTTCTTGATACCATCTTTCTATGGGGCCCTAATTGGAACCAATCAAGCTCCCATTAGGGATTTTTTTTGTTCATTAAAATCCCGTTAAAAGTGAAAATATTCTTATCGTATCTCAAAAGAGGGGTGGTATTAACTAAATATAACATGTTTAAAAGAAATTAGAGGGGAAGCAAAAAGTGTTGTTTTTGTATTAAAGAGGAAACAATTCAGTATCTTTTTATTGATTGCCCTTTTGCACGTCTGGCATGGTGGGCTGTTCAATGTGCATTTAATTTATTCTCTCCTGTGAGTATAACGCACTTGTTTGTAAATTGGCTAGACGGTATTCCAATTTTTTTTGAAGTCACAGCTCCTAGTGGGAGCTAGTGCTTTTATGTTATCTATTTAGTTATGTCAGAATGATGCTCTTTTTGATAAAAAAAAAGACTACCATTAATCCCTTGCAGGTCATCATATTGAGTGGGCACTGGTTGAGTGCTTGGGCAAATTTACAGAAATTGCCTCAGAAGGAGGCAATGATAGCTGGCTGCGCCAGATTGGAGTTTGTGGCGAAGCAAATCTTAAACCTTTATGGGTGACAGTTTAGTCACATGATTTATAATGATTAAGTTTCATTTCCAATCATCTTTTGGTTGTAAGGCTTCCAACCACATTTTAACTATCTTTGGATATTGTGGTACACGTCTTCTTAATAAAATAGGCTGTGTGCATTCTTGATGCAGAGGTCGAGAGAGATTTTTCTCTTTCATTATCTAAAACAATTTAGTTATCATTGTGATAAGTGTTTTTGTTTCGTCACTACAATGTAGGCTAGTTGAGTAATTAGCCAATTAGGAATCAGAATATGGTTTCCCTTGGAAAAAAAACGACATCGACTGGGAACAAGCAGGGGTTGGACTGCTACCAAAAAACGACAATACAAACACTTACAAGATGAGATAGTTGCGCCTGTACAAGGCGGCGGCGACGCTCGTACGAGATGAGAAGGGGGCTTAAGATTATGTTCAAGGAGGCGGCGACACTTGAGAGGAAGACAACAGCGCTGGGGTTGCGAAGGAGGCGGCGGCGTCTCAGAATGGACGGGGATGGAAAAAGGGACGCGCATGAGAATGGATGTGGATGGAAAAGGGCAGGGCTACTTGTTTGGCAGCGGCGGCGTGGAGGTGCGGCGACTCAACAAAATGGATGGGGATAGGAAAGGGTACTACTCCTTGCTCGGCAGCGGCGGCGCGGAGGTACAACGACGAGGGGCGACGAGGCCGCGTGTACGACAAGGAGGTGGCGACACTCGTAAAGGCTGCGGCACCAGCAATGGATGGGGATGGGGATGGGGATGGGGATGGGGATGGGAATGGGAATGGGATGCATTATGTTAGGAGAAAGGTCCATTATATCCCTACGAAACAAATAATTTTTAAAAGAGTAAATTTCAGAAAACCCCAGGTTTTGGGGTAGTAGTAACACAAAACCCTAGGTTTTAGATTTTTTTCAAGAAACCCCAGGTTTTGGGGCAAAATGTTAAAAAGACAATATGTACACCACCTAGGCCATCAAATACATGGTATTTTCGAGTATATACACACATTGATGGGCCTCATAGTACGCCCGGCTGTGCCGCTGTGTAACCGATCGCCATGCCGCCGTTGGGCCTCACTAAAAAAACCCAGGTACACCACCTGACAGTCTATTTTTCTCAAGATTTGTGCAGGATACCAGTACGTAATAAAAAAACATGGTATTTTTCTCTTCTCTCATCAATGTGACGACCGAGAAGGCGGCAACACAGTGATCGACTACACAATGGCGTGTCCGGACGTACTGTGGGGCCCATCAATGTGTGTATATACTCGAAAATATCATGCATTTGATGACCAAGGTGGTGTACATGGTGTTTTATACATTTTTCCCAAAAACCTGGGATTTCTTGAAAATTTTTCTAAAATCCAGGGTTTTGTGTTACTAATGTCTCAAAACCTGGGGTTTTATGAAATTTACTCTTTTTAAAATGAAAATACTATTACACTCTTAACAAATTAATAACCAAATTTAATTTATACTACCAACATATACTACCCTTGTAATGTAATGTAAAATTTCTCTTCTTTTTATCCAATATTTTAGATCTGTTAGGATTTAGTTATACTACACCTCGCAGTATGAGTAGTACAATCCCCACAGGGGGCAGAATTGTATTTACCATATGGGGATAGCACGTCACAAGAGTAATATTTTCAACCATAGTTGAAAAAGTTCATAATATCCTCACAAATAAAATTGTAAATACAAAGAAAAAGTTAATTATGCACTTAGCAAATCAACATTTAAATTTAATTTATAATATCACTATATACTTACTAGTCGAATGTGTTGGATATTTTGAGGCATTTTGGTATTTTCTAAATTAGAGAAAAGAAGAAAATGTAAAAAGGAAAAAAGGAAAGGAGTGGGCCCACCTGTCGATGGGAGAGGAGAAAAGGATAGAGCTAGAGACTTGGTTTCCAGCCCGATCCAGTTGAGCGCGTTGCTCGGCGTGTGGAGGGAGCTCCTGGCGGCGGCGGCGTGGGAGGCACCAACGGCCCAGGTGCTTCAGCGCCGGCCGTTTGTTGCGGCCGCGCTTAGCCTGCTATAGTTCACCTCCTTGAGTTGCCTCCTACTCCTCTTTCTTTGGATCGGAGAAATATCAGTGAGTTTCCCATTTTTGGTACTTCTTCCCCCCTTCCGATTTGTGTTCGGTTTTTGGGCCCTTGGAGCTCCCGCGCCGCCGTTCTTGTCTCGGCTCCGACATTAGTGAGGCCAAAACTCTCCTCCTTGTGCATCCCGTCAACTCCCTCTTGCGCCCTTTCTCCTGTTAGGTGTTCAGTGAGGATTCTCGACCTGGTGCCATTGGAGGCTTGTTCTGGTGTGCTCTCTAGCTTGATTTTGGGGAGGAAGAAGACTACGGTTTTCACTTGTGATTGGTGCTCCTTGGTGCTTTCGGCCGAAGCATCCTGGTGGTGGTTCTTGTGTGGCATATCTCCCTGTACCTCGACCTTGCAGTTTCGGTGTGTCCCGGATTGCGAAGATCGATATTGTATCTCTATCAACCTTGTCTGGTATTCGTGACACAGTGAGGCAATTGGTTTTCTGAGACAATGCCATTTGGCATACCTTGCCCGGTTCTTCTCATTGGCTTTGAGTGCCTTCGGCTCTGTGAATATCTCAACATTCCATTTTGAGTATCACTTTGCATATATGTGTTGTGCTCGTAATCTTCTAAAATTGAACTGATTCTAGTACCGGGAGATATTGCTAGTGATTCTGTGGGTTTGATTTTATAGCTCGATGATTACTGTATAATACTAAAATTGATTTCATAAGATAGTTTAGACTTGAGCTCTAATTAGAATGCTTACTACTGTCAATTGATCTTCACCTTTTAGTTTCTTACTTCCGGTTGCTTAGTTGATTTGAACCTACTGGTCTATGATCTCTAGCTATACATTATTCTGTAGCTTGCTCTTTTGTTAGCCATAAGGCTTCTTTGCTGAACTTGAGGATCTGTGATCCTTTTCACTATGAATTAATCAAGTTTGTTGGCAGAACTGGAGTGCTGTTTTGTGATCACTTTGCATTGGTGATCTTCTGTGAGTCGAAAGTTTAAACTGTTGCTTATTATGTATCAACTTTTGATAGACTAGTAAAGCGTTATTTAGAGCTCACAGTTTGAATTTTGATTGTCATATTCAATTAGTGAAGAGTGTAGACAGTAGTGTTGTGAAGGCTAAGATTATATCTTGTGCAACACAACATCCGAGAGCAATAATCAAATTATTAAATCTGAGCATTATGCTGATTTTAGTTGTCCTTTTATTCTATGTTATGAGCATATTATCCTATTTGAATGACTTAGAGAATTACATATGTATTTGTTAATTTTGTCATTTAAATGCTGTTGGAATTATGCTTTAATTATTGTTAATTATGTTGGAATTAATTCCGAATGTTTGCTAAAACTGTCACTTTTACAACAATTCAGAAAACCAATTTTTCAAGAAATAGCTTCATCGTCTGATGTCGTTAAGCCGGAAGTGTTTGATGGTACCAACTTTAAACGTTGGCAGGCTAAAACCAAACTTTGGCTGACTCACCTCAAACTCTTTTGGGTCATTTCAAATTCTCTGATGTTCCCATTTCCCATTGGAAACCGCTGAAATGACGCGGTGGGAGGATGCGAACAATTCGGTCTTAGCTCGTTTGTTAGCCATCTTATCCAACCGGCTGTTTTACGTGTACGTTTACTTCAAGGATGCCAAGCAACTCTAGGACGAACTGGGTGAGAAATATTCCGAAGGGGATAATGGGAATGGGTCCTTTATAAATGCTACCTACTTGAACTTTAAGATGGTAGAGGGGCGGTCGGTGACAAAGTAGCTTCACAAGTTACAACTCCATGTACGTGACTTAAGTCAGTACGACTGCGTCCTACCAAAGAAATTTCAAGTTAATGTCATCTTGGCTAAGTTACCACCCTCGTGGCGTGATTTTGTGACCGCTCGTAGACATATAAAGGAATGCTTGACTCTCAATGAGCTGTCAGCTGCTATTAATATCAAAGAGCGTGCAAGAGCAGGTGACGGTACAGGAAAGACTCAAGTTCAGGCTCATCATATGGAGGCCAAAAGTGCTGGAGGCTTTGGAAAATAGAAGGTCAAGAATCGGCCCCAGAATAAGCTTCAAGTAAAGAAAATGAAGAAGAAGAAGAAGGATAACATTGTCTGCTTTGTGTACGGAGTGGTTGGTCATAAAGCCAACCATTGCCGCAATCATAAATGTAAGGGTCCTTCTCCTGCTCAGTATAAAGGCCGAAGTGAATATCGTACTGGCTAGTTCCAGTTCTGAAGGGTATATACATCAGGCCTTCATGGCAAGTCCATCTATTGATTGGTGGATTGATTCAGGTTCTACTAGACATATATGTGATGTTCAATCGTGTTTCTCTTCATTTCAGGGTGAAGGTGGTGGATCTGTCCTGATGGGGAATGGAGCCGCTGCTACAGTACGTGAGATTGGATAGGTTTACTTGAAGCTTACTTCAGGCAAGAAACTCATTCTAAAAACGTGTTGTACGTGCCTGCAATGACTCGCAATCTAATGAGTAGGTCTATACTATGTAAGCAAGGAATAAAGCTTGAATTTGAGTCCAATAAGATTGTGTTGACCAAATTTGGTAATTTTGTGAGCAAAGGCTATGATAGGAGAGGCATGTTCCGCTTATCCATTGTTAATTTCAATAATGTAAACATTTTTAATGTTTCTCATTGCAATAAAATTCATTATGTTTAGCATTCACGTTTATGTCATGTTAACTTTGAAGCCATTGTGCGGTTAAACAAAATGAGTTTAATTTCAAACTATAATTTTGACAAGAGTTCTAAGTGTGAAGTGTGTGTGCAAGCAAAGCAACCTAGAAAATATTTTCATAGCATTGAAAGGCAAAGCACCTCTCCACTTGAGCTAATCCATTCTGATCTTTGTGAGATGAATGGAATATTAACTAAAGGTGGCAAATGATATTTTCTAACTCTCATAGATGATACGACTAAGTATTACTATATTTACTTACTTAAGTCGAAAGATAAAGCACTAATGAATTCTCTCAATTCTGTGAAGAAAGTGGAATAATTCATGAAATTACTCTACAGTACTCACCCCAATCGAATGGAATAGCCGAAAGAAAGAATCGAATTATTTATGACTTGTTTAATGTCGTGCTACAAAGTTCAGGTATGTCGGACTATTAGTGGGGTGGAGTAGTTCTCACAGTTAACTATGTCTTTAATAGGGTTCCACCTCGCAATCAGGAGAAAACACCTTATGAAGGATGGAAGGGGAGAAAACCTAACTTATCATTTTTTGAACTTGGGAATGCCTTGCAAACGTGCATGTACCATCATCGAAGAAAAGAAAGCTTAGTCCTAAAACTGTTGATTGTGTCTTTCTAGGGTAAGCTAAAAATAGCACGACTTATAGATTTCTAGTGGCAAAATCCGAGGTGGGTGACATTGTTACAAATGTAATGATTGAATCTCGTGATGCAACGTTCTTTGAACATGTGTTTTCTATGAGACCAAATGAAGTCATTGACCCTAATGATTCAAATGAACACTCTATTCTTCCTAGTGTTGATAACATCACTTTAGAATTATAGTTGAGGAGTAAGAGGCAGATGACTGAAAAGTCTCTTGGCGATGACTACATCACCTATATCGTGGATGATGAACCACGAAACCTTTCAGAGGCACGCGCATCCCCGGAAGTGGATTACTAGAAGGAGGCAGTCCATGGCGATATAGATTCCATCATATCTAACGGAACGTGGGAAGTTACGAACCTCTCATCTTGTTACAAGCCAATGGGCTGCAAATGAATCTTGAAAAGAAAGCGTAGACCTGATGGTACTATAGAAAAGTACAAGACCCGTTTAGTGACTAAAGGTTTCACGCAAAAAGAGGGTGAAGACTATTTTGATACATCCTCACTTGTGGCTCGTTTACCCACAATTCGAGTGCTTCTACCACTAGCCTGCCGCATACAAACTCCAAGTACATCAAATGGATGTAAAGACCTCTTTCCTAAATGGAGAGTTGGATGAGAAGATTTATATGCAATAACCCGATGGTTTTGTGATTCAAAGGTAAGAGAGAAAGTATGTTGATTGATTAAATATTTGTATGGCCTAAAACAAGCTCCCAAGCAATGACATGAGAAATTTGATAGTACTATGACCTCGGTCGGTTTTTATGTGAACGAAGCTGATAAATGTGTCTACTTTCGGTTTGGTGGGGGCGAAGGTGTCATTATGCGTCTTGACGTGGATAACATATTGCTTTTACGACCAACATGGATGCAATTAATAAAACAAAGTATTTTCTCTCTCAGAATTTTGACATGAAAGATCTGGATGAACCTGATGTTTTCTTAAACATCAAGCCGATGAAGGGTGAGAATAGGATTATTCTTTCACAATCTTATTATGTGGATAAGGTTCTAACCAGATTTGGATTCATAGACTGTAAGTCAGCGGCTACATCCTATGATCCAAATGTTAAGCTACATAAAAATATTAGATATGGAAAAGACCAGCTTAAATATTTTTAAATAATTAGATCCTTAATGTATCTAACTAGTACAACGAGACCTGACATCTCATATGCTTTAAGCAGATTGAGTCATTATATGCCCAATCCAAGTCAAATAGGAACTAAATTAGTCCACGAGACGACGATCTTCATCCATCAAACACAATCACGGCGACAATGACTATTGAGAAAGCTTATTTGCAACAGATCTACATTCAACTGATCACAGCCGGTCCCAAGTTCACTGCAACTTGAACAACTAGGGATACAGAACATACACACAACCAAACACTGAAGTGCTTGCCATGTTGGCAGTACTTCACTTTATGAAAGATGATACAGATCAGTTGAATGTCCGCCATTATGTTACACCACCATGTACAAAGGTTTGCATGCCCAACGATTCATGGAGAACAGAATCTCCTCCTAATGCAGTGCTGTGAGGACTGTAGATCCTTCCACCTGCAAATAGAAATTCACGTGGTTGAACATGGCATTCAGAAATTGCCAGAAGAGTTCAGATGAAATGTAAAATATATATAAAAAGGGTTCTACTGTTTGAGCTAAGTAATTAGGAACAGCCATGTTCCATTTCCCTTGTATTTCATTATATTTCCCTACTCATTAAAGTTAGCATTTTGCGTATCTATTGAATCGCTGCATTTTAAATGTTGCTTTGTTCAAACAATCTGCAGACTGACGCTAATGGTAACTTCTTGTGAGCACCAATCTTGATACTAGAGATTGCATGATCAATGCAGCTCCGACGATCCACAGTAAAACTGTATTCTTCTCCGGGAACTAACATAATAATGGAAAGATCAGCAGTCCCCACTATTTCTTGGTAAGAGATCATATTTTACCATGAAAGTTGCTCCACAAATTTCTTCCTCGTTTGCAGGAACAGCGGTCACCTTGTTCTTTGGGTTCTCATAGCACTTCAAGCCTCCAAGAGCATTAGAATAGAAGCAACCTGCAGACAGCACGAAGTTAGTGAACACGAGTACACAAGATATAAGACAAATTATTTCCCCCTGAGAAATCAAACTTGTGAATAAAGATCCAGTGAGGCTTGCAATGTACTCCCTCCATTTCTTTTTTATAAGGTGTATTTTGACTAACCCCGGGGATTGAGGAGGTTGCAAAACAAAGAGAAAATAACCCAGCTATCCATGCTACAAATACTTTGAAAATATAAGATAGTAGGTTGTCACGTACACAAATTAAGTGACCCTGAACCCAAGAGGTGCGACCATGCCAAAGCCAGCGGTCGCACCCCAAGAGCAGGGATAGAGGATATACTAGGAAATCTTGATATATTTTTTAGTTGATTCAAAAAGGTATAATGTTATTTCTTTTATAGGGATAACTCAACTTAAGCCATAAGAAACAATATCTATTTCTAAATAAACATATCTCCAATAGAGAGAATATATCAATAAGTAAGTAAACCTAACTAACAAGAAAACTAACTATTTTTATCCCAATTTCCCACCCACTAAGCAACCACGGCCCGGCATAAAACAGTGTGCAGTTGCTACAGTATCATAAGTACTATTCACACATGTGACCAGTAATCCATGCGTGTGACAACTTGTGCCCCACTTGATGAGATAAATGCCATTAATAAATACACATGAAAGCCTTATATTTCGAAACAAATTTGCAAAAGCTATACGCTTTATATTTTGAAAGGAGGCAGTAGTATATAAGTCAAGACTCGAGACACGGTTTGACATTGCACACTGAGCTAACATTACCTTGTGGAAAAGGCGCAAGTGACTTGCCACATGATCCTTTAAGAAGGTCAATGTTGTCAGAGAAGGCAACACATCCATCAGCAGTTATCCCCCAGAACAGCAGCACCTTACCCTCCGGATCCTTTAACCAACAAATTCCAGTACCAGAAGACGTTAAGACTTGGAACCAGTAAGCCAAATCATCAAGCACTAGTCATGTCTTTGAGATGAACTTACAGATGCCACAAGCAGCGAGGAGGTGGACTTGTCGAAGAGCACAAACGCATAGCTGCCAGTGAACTGCGAGAGCATGAAGCTAGCAGGGTAGGGTGCTCTGTCCCTCAGCGTCTTGTATGCCTCAATCACAAGGACAACCTCATTTGCGCCCTTGGACAGCCCGTACTGCTGGCTCAGCCTGCCCAGATTGTCCAGGACTCCCTCGAACAGGCAGAAGATCTCGTCCTTGGCTGCGAAGGATCTGCGCATAAAAAGCATTATTTTCTCGATGAGCACCTGTTGGATGATGATGCATGCATGCATGCATCTGGATGACTGGATGGTGTTACTAAAACAAAAACAAAAAAAACTGAAATTGGCATGCAGAACAGCATTAGTATTTTGGTGCCTAGCAGCAGTCCAGCTATTCTTGAATGACTCAAGGACACGGTCCTTCAGAATGCAAAATTAGGTGCAACATCAGTGACTTGAAGCAAAGATGCACCTAACATCAATAATGAGAAACCTAATCTTGTTGAAAAAAGGGCAAAGATGTATGTAGTATAGCAATGAATGGAATAACCGACTGGAATTCCTTGGATGCTACTTCAGTGAATCTGGCTAGTACAGACTGGATAAGAACAAAGGGCGATCAGAACCCACTAATCATAGCAGTGAAAGACCATCTGGGCCACCCAGTCCACCTTTACTTTCTTTCAGATCTGTGGGTATCAAAACCGGAAATAGCCACTGACTGCCAAGTGCCCTCTACTATGAATGAACCATGTGAATAGCACACAAACAATAACTAAGAAAAAAGGCATAAATCAATAGGGTTTTATAAAACGGGCCAAATACTAAACCCCCCTCTCTTCTCTCTCTCTCTCTCTCTCTATATATATATATATATATATATATATATATATAAAGCATTTTTTCCACTCCTCACAGTAGTAGTTACTCCCTGTGCCGTATCTCACAACGTAAAGAGTATGTTGCACAACCGAGGGTATGTGCGTGTAGTATACGTATATAAGATCACCTAGGTATCTTATAATTAGTATATGAGTATACTTAAAGTGATAAAAGAGTATGTCAAGTTTATTTAGGTGGTCCATCAAAGGTGGGAGTAACTACCCTGAGACTATATATATATATATATATATATATATATATATATATACACATATTGATCAGCCGCCTAGTGAAGAATATGAGGCCCGTTTGTTGTCAAGTCAAATGACACCTTGTCTGTGGATGGTAGCGCGATGTTGACATACAATCGTTGTCTCCTTCCCATTTCTTCTTCACCGTGCCACCAACCATTAGACGCAGGGAAGCTGAAAATCCTAGCAGAGACACCGTAGGACCATGCGAAAGACCTGGTTACCACAGCACCACGGCAAGAGACCTAAATTGTGCTTTTGTTCATTTTCTCGTTTGTTCAGTTTGTACTTTCTGAATGAACAAACGTGCTATAGCCAATATCATTCCAGGTTCCGTTAAAAAAAAAACACTGGCTCAATCGTGAGATTCAGAACTATGTGAGAAAGGATAAACGAAGGAGGTTGGTAGCTTGGTCCCTCACCTTCTACGAGGAGAAAAAACCGTCGAATTATTGACACAAGGATGTGTGCCTGACAGAGTTCCTGTGCAGTTGGTAGTACAGATGCAACTCAAGCAGTTAGGCTACCAACCCTTGGATCTAGATCGAAGGCCTAGGTAAGCTCGGGGCACCTCTGCCTATTCACTGTTGGAAAAGCACCGTAGACCATACTGTAGGAAAAGCGCAAGTTTTTTTTCCCTCGTTTAGGGCGACTTTGAAAGGATATAACAAAAATAGCCCTTTTTGCGAATGGATTGGCAAAAATGGCACCTTTGAGGCCTTTCATGCCCTGCCGCGTGGTGATGGCGTGTTAGGGCGGCTGATGCGCGGCAGGCCCCTGCCGTACATTTTTACCAATTCATTTGCGAGGAGAGGAAGGCTATTTTGGTTATTTCGTTTAAAATCACGCTAAATGAGCTAAAAACTCACTCCTATGCCAATGTAACTGTAGCAATAAATATCAGCTGTTGGATCTGCAAACGGATGGCCAAGATAGCGTGCAGTCGCTAACTTACTGCAACTGCAGGCGATTTGCTTCGGATGCGTGCCATACGGACCTGAAATTAACTACCATGTACACCACCACGGTTACACTGTGCTCGACAACTTGTATTTCAGATTCAGTGCAAACACATCCCACACACCAAGTCACTCAGAGCAAAGCAGCTAATTCAGTTCCCTGTATGTTTGATAGATCCACCCTGTCTAACAATCAAATCAAATTGGTAACAAAGTTTTGTTATTTACTTGGGCGCTCAGATTTCGTGACTTGTGATATGACTAGTGAGTAATGACTAGGAGAACCCACCTCATCATTCAACTATTCATGTGGGTGCAGAAATCAATCGCGGCATGGCAAGCTTCTCTCTCTCTCGACCACTTACTCCTCCATTAGATAGATCGTCTTTTTGCAGAGCCTTACACGGCTAAGGAAGAGAGAGAGAGAGATGGTAGGTGTATGCGATCATGTCGAGGACTATCAACCTGATCGCCATGAAGCTTCACTAGCTAAAGAACAAAACCAGAGTAACTGACCCCCCGTTTCTTGCGAAGAGCTACCAGCTGATCTATGCGCAGAGATCAATTCTTGGATCCGTCCTTAGATCTCGCGAAATTCAGATAAAAATAGCCCAGTTTTCAGCTATTACGTACTAATCTGTAAATAGAGTACTCAGTGCTCTAAAACAGTCAGTAACAAGTATACATGCCTTGGGCGGAGGAGGGACTGGTTGGCATGTGAGTAGGCGAGGTGGCCGAGGGAGCCCAGCTCCACCGACACGGCCGGCTCGGCGCTTCCCAGGAAGCGGCTCACCAGCTCCGACGCCCGCGTCTTGGGCGACGGCGTCCGGCTGCCGGCCGCCACCAGCTCCGCCGGCACCTCCACCACCTCGCCGCTGAACACCGCCAACATCTTCACCTGAAGTAGCTAACAACACAAACTACGCCAACAACTAGTTACTCCTACTGATACTACTACCTCTGCTCTGGCAACTCCTCGGATGTATGATGCCTCGCAGTCGCAGAGACGGGATGGAGAAACGGAGGGGGGAGAGGTGCTTACATAGCCACGGACCCGGATTCGCATGCTCTGTCATTCCCACGGCAATGTCACGGGCAAATAGTGTGATGACATTTGATAGATTTGATTCGTTCGATCCGGTAAGAATGGATCAGATCAACTGTCCGACTGTTTCTGAACAGCGCATGCCACAGTATTCTACAACAGTATTTGTGAATAGTACTGTAAACAGTCTTTATAAAACAGTAGTTTGCTACACTATTTACTCGTGACATTGATCAGTAACGTCAGAGGATTCGTTTCCAACAGACCCAGGTGCAGGTTCACCTGCTTTGGCTATGGACGTGGGGCCACACTAACACTTCCTCGCTAACTTTCAATATCCAAGGACATTTGTTTTTTTTTTTTTCATTTTGGTTTAGCTCAAAATAAAACCAACATCTCGTGCGCACGGACGTGTCGATACCCTCTTTTACCGGTATTAACCGTGTCTTATTACCATCTAACCCATGAGTACGGGTGCACATATTGCACACGGGAAATTACAACTTTATTAACTTTTCCGGAACAAAGTTAGAACTTCGATACTGGTGTGGACAGTTGGACAGCGAGAGATATGTGAGATTAGAAGATAACGGATGCGAGAGATTTCGTTCTAGAGAATTATCTGCACGGAGACTAGCTACTTTGGTCATGAGGCGCGGAAAACGCATTACAAGAGTCTGGGACTCTTGGCGTGAGGAAAAAAAAGGTGAGGATCAGGCGCGGAGCCAACCATGTGCCGTATATCTTGGGCTATAAATTTGTTAAGTGTTTTTATGAATTTTGGGTCCTAGGCCCTGTGCTAGTGGTTTATTTTTATGTCTTTACTGAAATATATTGCTAAATCATGACTATTTGCTGAAACACATTTCGACCATTAAAATATTATTTTATGGTCAAAAGAGGAGAGAGAAGGTTAGCGAAAAGTCCTTTTTGCCCTTAGGGTCAAACCTGTTGGTTGTTGCAACTTGCCCAGACGGACGATCAGTCCATTTCCATCTCTCCCGAGCTCATTCCCTTCACTCTCCTCTTTGGACGTAGGCTAGGCCACTCTCGTTGAACCAAATTAGAAGGGGCCACAACCAGATGTCCCCCATATATATTATCATATGTGTTCAAAGTTACTGAGCTTATATTATGATGTGTACACACATATATACATAAGCTTTAATAATGTACAATAAAATCGGACCCTATGTCCTGCACATCCCCTAAGCCTTACTTGATCCACCGATGGCCCTCACGTTGCATCGTGCTTATGTGTAGACGAAGCCCTCACATACATAACATAATATATAATAATTCAAAACACTGCAACAATATAAAATTAGTCTTTGACACTTCAAAGTGCACGGGCTAACCAGCTAGTTATGAACTTTAGAAGGAATTGGAGAAGTCTATTTTGAATGTTATTACGTTCGTTCATTATACCTCGCAAAAGAAATGCTCGTTCACGACACAACAACTAATAATTTTGCTTATCGATGACTATGAAGAAAGAAAACAAGGCGAGAAAATGACTTACCAATTTGCTTATCGATCGACGTGAGGCTTTGTTAAAAATGAGGGCAATATTTTAATTCCAAATTTTATTAGAAGGCAAATATTGCAAAAGACTAATGATGCATAAAACAGTACTGCTAGCAGACAACTCATTGTACTTCACAATATATGAAAACCAGGATGTAAACAAGTCTATCAATCACACAGTAGACTTACAGATGGGTCTGATGAAGAGCAGAAGCGTAGCAGAGTTGATGCAAATGCGAAACGTAGATGTCGCAGAGTCAAACAAGCGGTCGCAGATGCACGCCCAGAACCTTATTGCCGCCTCGCAAGTCTCCACAAACAACGGTTCGAGATACCGCTTCCCTTCTTCACGGTGCGCGAGAAGAAGAGTCGGCGAGGTTCGACAGCGCAAGATGCAAAGACAGATTAGAAGGAAGAAGAAATGGAGGCTATTCTTGTACTCACTATGCAATCGAACGTCTCGGACATATATAGATGCGCATCGGTAATCGACAGATTAAACGACCATTTACCCACCGTAATCGACACACTTAACCACCATTTACCCATCGTAATCGTCACACTTAACGATCATTTACCCATCGTAATCGTCGTCATCATCACTCAATAAAGCTCGAAATTTAAACATTTGAATCTCATTCAAACAGAGAGAGAGATGCATGGTTCGGCAAAAATAAGGTGGACTTGGTGCGCCAAATGGCGTGCCACGCCACGGCACGGCCGCGCGTCGCAAGTCACAAGTCACGCGATTTTCACGCGAAAATCTGTGAACGCAGCAGCGGCGTGCGTGCGCGTGTGTTTAGCCGAGCCCTCCTCATGCCATCCTCATCCATCCATTGTTACATGTTTCAAGGAGTGGCAAGGACTCCACCTTATATGTTGGTCACTTCCACCTTGCCTTAGCAATATGGTACTAACCCATAAATGCTTTGGAATTATAGAAAATGGGCCTCACTCATATGGGCCAATTTCTAACAATCCCCACCAATTCCAAAGCAAGAAGCAAAAAGGATATCAAAGATATTGTCTTTGAAGCATTGTTAATATATCGTCTTTTAGTGTAAGTCCGTGCAGGTTGAACTTGCACCTAGAATGACAAGATTCATCTTCTCACGGTGATGAATGGACCATGCCTTGAATTCACAGACTTTTTGTGATTAGATTTCACTTGAAATCTCAATCGATACTAAGTGTCAAAGAACCGCGCCTAAACGGAGCGTTATTTGGTCATGCTCCTTATCCGCTCATGAGCTTTCTAGAGAATGCCCTATTCTCGTGAATCGCGACTCACAGTTGGGCTCAAGTAGGTATATTCTTTCTAGGTATCCTGCAGGCTAATACCTTTTCCTCATTTGGACAACAGAATATATTAAGACTTTATGCCATCCTTCCATACAGTCGAGAGTAATTTGTCTATTAGGACATGGATTCAAAGAATATATACTCTCTTGTTACAACATGAACTTGTTTTTCCCATTGCCTAAGTCACGGATCTCCGATCAAAAGGTATGGGTTACTGTTGAGTTGTAACTCCAATGGGCCTCATTCCCATGTCCATAGACGCAACGGAAATCGCCTTCCGTGCTAGCCCCTTTGTGAAAGGGTCTGCCAGATTTTTCTCAGTACGTATATAATTCACAGTAATCACTCCGGAGTTCCTCAATTTTCTGACAGATTTAAGCCTACGCTTCACATGTCTGGAGGACTTCATGTTATCCTTAGTACTTGTAACCTTAATCAACACTGTTTGATTATCACAGTACATTAGGATTCTTTGGTATTGGTTTCGCAACCGTGGCAAGTCCAACGAAGCTCTCTAAGCCATTCACCTCAACGAGAGTCGTGTCTAGTGCTACAAGTTTCGCTTCCATAGTTGACCTCGTCAATATAGTCTGCTTACACGACCTCCATGAAACTGCAGCTCTGCTAGTGTAAAGACATAACCACTTGTAGCTTTGATCTCATCTCGCATCGAGATCCAATTTGAATCACTATATCCTTCTAATACGAAGGATGCCCAGATAGTGAATTCCGTATGAGGTTGTGCCTCTCAAATAGCGCAACACTCTCTCAAGTGCCTCCCAGTGATCATCTCCAGGTTAGAAGTAAACCGACTTAATTTGCTCACAAGAAATGATATGTCAGTCTTGTGGCACCAGATAGATACATAAGTGATCCAATAATTTGTGAAAATCTTAATTGATCTTTTCCTAACCCTTGATTCTTTCAAGCTTAATGCTTGCATCATAGGGAGTTGGAGAAATTTTACAATTCTCATAGCCAAAACGGCTTAAGATTTTCTCAACATAATGGGATTGACTCAAAGTGATCCCATCCTCGTTCTTGATTAATTTAATATTCGAATAACATCCGCCTCTCCTAAGTCTTTCATATCAAAGCATCGAGATAAAAAGATTTGACCTCGTCAATTACGGCAGTTGTTTGTTCCAAATATAAGTATGTCATCTACATATAGGCACAAGATCACTCCTTGACCCCACCATAACGATAGTATACACATTTATCACTTCATTCACAACAAAGCCAGCAGATGTTAAAGTTTTATCAAATTTCTCGTGCCATTGTTTAGGTGCTTGCTTTAGACCATATAAGGATTTCAATAATCTACATACCTTATTTTCTGTCTGTAAATCACAAAACCATCAAAGTTGATCCATATAGATTTCTTCCTCCAACTCTCCATTAAGAAAAGTGTCTTTACATCCATTTGATGGACATGTAGACCATAAGAGGATGCTAACGCAAGGAGCACTCGATGGTGGTTAGTCCAGCGACAGGAGAATAGGTATCAAAGAAATCTTCTCCCTCTTTCGGGTGTAACCCTTGGCCACAAGTCTTGCCTTGTACTTCTCAATAGTACCATCGGTCTTAGTTTCTTTTAAAGATCCACTTACATCCTACTGTGTTTGCACCGATAGGACGATCGGTGATCTCCCAAGTCCCATTAGCCATGATAGAGTCCATCTCGCTACTGGATCGCTTCTTTCCAATACTCAAGATCGAAGATGCATAAGCCTCTGAAAGGGTCTTTGGCACATCATCCACGAGGTATACAATAAAGTCATCACCAAAGGTTTTCTCAACCCTTTGTCTCTTGCTCCTACGAAGAGCTTCGTGACTAGATTGTTATCCTCCTCGTGGATATCACATATTGGTTCGAGAGATGGTGGGAAGTTCGAAGTTTGATTATTTTCAATTTGAACATTCTCGGTTTGTGAAGTCACGCTGTTATTCTCATAGGAAAATAATCCTCAAAGAATGAAGCATCTCTAGACTCCATTATTGTGTTAGCAATAATCTCAGGAATTTCTGATTTAACTACTAAAAATCTATAGGCCGTGCTATTATGAGCATATCCTAGAAAAATACAATCGATTGTTTTAGGTCCAAGCTTTCTCTTTTCTCGCAATGGTATATTGACCTTGGCCAAACACCCCCAAGTTCGCAGAAAATTGACATTGGGTTTTCTCCCCTTCCATCCCTCATATAGAGTAATATCACTCTTTTTAGTGATTACTCTGTTTAGGACGAAAGTTGCTGTCAATATAGCTTCCCCCCACCATGTCTTAGGCATACCAGACTCTCTAACATGGCATTAACCAAGTCCGTTAGTGTGCGGTTTTTCCTCTCACTACCCCATTTGATTGGGGTGAATATGGTGGTGTAAATTCATGGACTATTCCATGCTCGTAATGCATTAAGAAAATTCATGAGAGATGTACTCTCCTCCACGATCAGACCTTAGTCTTTTTATTTTCTTCTCTAGTTGGTTCTCAACCTCGGCCTTATAAGTCTTAAAGTAGTATAAAGCTTCATCCTTAGTTTTTAGCAAATACACATAGCAGTAGCGTGTTGCATCATCAATAAAAGTTAAAAATATCTTTTGCCTCCTTTTGTCAACAATCCATTCATTTCACACAAATCTGAATGAACAAGATCTAATGGTGCCAAGTTCTTTTCGTCCTCTAATCCCTTAAAGGGTTTGCGAGGTGCTTTGCTTGCACACATGACTGCACTTTGATCATTTGACAATTTCACATTTTGGAATTAAATCTAATCTGGACATTCTAGCAATACTATCAAAACCAATATGACAGTAAACGAGAATGCCAAATATTTGCCTCACATTTATTTAAACCATTGCAACATTGATTATAACAAGACTCTAAAGTACTTAGGCGAACAAGCCTCCGCTCTCATAGCCTTTACCAACAAAATTCCCGAACTTAGACATTACAATTTTATTTGACTCAAAGACTAGCTTATAACCGTCCCTACATAGAACAGAACCACTAACGAGGTTCTTGTTTATTGTAGGAGCATCTTCGCACGTTCTTCAAGTGGGCAGTCTTCCTCAAGTAAGCTTCAGTTCTACCGTACAACACCAAGAACGAAGCATGCGATCCGCTTCCCATTATGACGGAGGAAGCCCCCCTGCTCGGTAAGAAGAAAACAAGGAAATATCGAACATACGTGAACATTAGCACCAGATCAACCCACCAATCGGTGGATTGACATGCTGAAAAACAACAGAGAATTACTATACCCTCCTCGAAGTCGAGGCCTCGCCTATGATCACGCTGATGACCTTCTTCTTTGGTCGTTCACCATCTCTCGCTTTATGAAATGACAGTCTTTCGCCATATGACCGTTTTCCACACACAAAGCGGTGATGTTCTTCATATCCTTTTTCTCGATTTTCTTCTTAAAGCTAGTTGTCTTGTTCGTTTTGTTGGATTTGTACTTCTTTGCAATGATCTTTCTCTATAAAATTTGCATTGTTCGACCGGAAATACTGGTGCATCTTTTGCTCTTGCCTTTTCTTCCACATCGAGGCGGCAATGAGATCTTCAACAAATCTCTTCTCTCTTGTGTTTCAAGCTAGTGGCAAAATCCCGCCAAGAAACAGAAGTTTGGCGACAATGCCCAGACCACAAACTTAGGAGGCAACACACAGCCCAGATGCGCAATCTCACCAACCAATAGCTGGAGATCATGAGCTTGTCCAACTATGGACTTAGCCTCATCCATGGTAAAGTCGAAGAATTGCTCACACATATAGAGCCAACGACCTGCCTCTGCCTCTGCATATTTGTGCTCTAGTGCATCCCACAACTCTGTGGCGGACTTATAGTCCATGTACACATCATAGAGCTGATCTGCCAGAATGGTCAGAAGGCAGCCAAGAGCAGTGTTGTTCGCATTATCGAATCGCATATCTTGGTCAATCAGAACGGATATCGTGGGTGGATTACCCACCACACCCCAAAGACATGAGCGAACTTGGCTCTAGTCGCCATCTACGAAATTCGACTTAAAACCTCTCGTGTTTCATAGCATCGAAGCTCGACCATAGTTGTGTTGCAACAAAGTTTACAATAAGGTTTCGGAATGTTAAAAATGAGGCAATATTTTAATTCCAAATTTTATTAGAAGGCAAATATTGCAAAAGACTAATGATGCATAAAACAAGATCGCGCTGTGAGACAACTCATTGTACTTCACAATATATGAAAACCGGGATGTAAACAAGTCTATCAATCACACAAGAGACTTACGGATGGGTCCGATGAAGAGCGAGAAGCGCGCAGAGTTGATGCAATCGCGAAACGTAGATGTCGCAGATGCGACAAGCGGTCGGGCGATGCGCTGCCGAAACCTTATTGCCGCGTGCAAGTCTCCACGGCAAAGAACGGTTCGAGATACCGCTTCCCTTCTTCACGGTGCACGCGAGAAGAAGAGTCGGCAGGTTCGACGCGCGCAGATGCAAAAGACAGATTAGAAGGAAGAAGAAATGGAGGCTATTCTTGTACTCACTATGCACCGAACGTCTCGGACATATATAGATGCGCATCGGTAATCGACAGATTAAATGACCATTTACCCACCGGTAATCGACACACTTAACCACCATTTACCCATCGGTAATCGTCACACTTAACGAGCCATTTACCCACCGTAATCGTCATCATCATCACTCAATAAAGCTCGAAATTTAAACATTTGAATCTCATTCAAACAGAGAGAGAGATGCATGGTTCAAGAAAATAAGGTGGACTTGGTCGCCAAATGGCGTGCCACGCCACGGCACGATCGCGCGTCGCAAGTCACAAGTCACGCGATTTTTCACGCGAAAATACGTGAACGCAGCGGCATGCAGCGTGCGTGCGTGTGTTTAGCCAGAGCCCTCCTCATGCCATCCTCATCCATCCATTGTTACATGTTTCAAGGAGTGGCAAGGACTCCACCTTATATGTTGGTCACTTCCACCTTGCCTTAGCAATATGGTACTAACCCATAAATGCTTTGGAATTATAGAAAATGGGCCTCACTCATATGGGCCAATTTCTAACAAGCTTAACCGCGCTGTCCAACACAATAAATTTGGAAAGCAACGTGGACGCGGGCATGTATAATAGTACAGACAGCTGTTGTGTATAGCAACTCTCTATGTCACCTGTAGACAGCACTAAAGACAGCTTATACAATGGTTATGGTGATACAGTCAACTACAAAATTGTAGACAACACACAATCTTTTAATGTTTTTCTTGTTTCTGGTGCTACAATCGACTACAGGATTGTAGATAGTATCCTTCTCTCTTTTCATTCTCTTTCATCAACATCAGTAAAAATCCTACGTGACAGAGGCTATAGACAGCTAACATAAACCCATTGTACATGCTCTGAAATGCTGCTAAGAATTTTCTGTTAGCAAAAAGATAAACACATAAGATTTTTGAGCTGGCATAATTTAGAAACATGGGTCTGCGTCATATATTTGTGTTACGGGGTTATCATCATATTTGTAGGAATTGATAAATACATCTAGAAAATTAATCATAACTTCAAGGAAAGGTACTTACTGGTCAAAACAGTCTACTTCTAGCTGAATAAAGCATACTAATACCTTTAACTGTGTGTTCTTCAGGGCAAGCAGTATTCAGATTTTGGGTACATTACTATTCGAGATGTTGCGACTCTATCTGTTAAACTTAACGAACTATATATACTCCCACTAAACACTGAGTTTGTTTTCATTTATTCAGTTTGTCTGTAACTATCAGTCGGTGTTTGTAGTTCGCAAGCACAACAACTACACTCTGTTACTCTCTGATCTCAATTGAGCAATTTAATTGGTAGTTTGGTAATTGGTACCGATTAAGAGTATTTAAGTAATGAACTTACGTATGCCATGATGTTTGCTGATAGTCCCATATAATTTTAAAAGACAGAACAGAGGCAAAGCTAAGGCGGTGTGCTAGATGGAGTGGTAAGTTGCATCAGACGCCATGCTCACGCAGCTCATTGCTCAAAACAAAAGAAATCTTGAATAATATTCTTGCGGTGGCCAAGGAGCAAGGAATCATCGACAAGTGGCTCGACATTTGTGGCAAAGTAAAATAATTATCTCTAGTCACCAAAGAATGTCGTTTTGGGGTATGTGCAGTTAAACTTTCTAAATTTTAGCTATTGACATCTTTTAATATTTGTATTCAACACATGAAAATGGTATCTATAGATTTATTTTCAAAAATACTTTAATTTTGTTAGATTTTATAAATACCTTACAATAAAAATTAGTTGTGTTCTAGGGATCATGTTGATGTGACCGGAGGGGAGCACCTATCGAAAGATCTTTTTGTATTATTGGAATCCAATGGGCGCCCACAGAATTGGATAAGACTACGAGCAATGGATTTGCGTTTTGTTTTTTGCAGTACCCGTGGACTGCAGAGAGAATCTAGCCATGTGATTCAGTGAATGCGAATGGGAATTTTCTTTAGCTGATCCTAATTGTGTTCATAGAGTTTAATTAGTGGTACAGATACGCTGCAAAGGAATCAAATGAGACTCGTCACCTTTAATTGCAGGTTCCCTTATATATCGGGTCGGAATGGGACCTTCCTTTCTAGTAGTCACGGCCGATGAGTTCAAATTCGATTAAGTGGTTGGACTTTGCATCTCCGACGCTGTCACCGCAAACTTGTTTTTTCTTCTATTCGAGGATACTTTGATCGGACCATGGGCTTAACACAACCTTTTTCCGTTGGAAAAAAATGTTGCAAACTATCTTATGCATGTAATTTTTGGGACCATAAGCTTCCGGCGGTTTTAAGCTGCGGGAAGTACTGTAACAAACTAGTTCATCGAGCCAAAGTTCAAAAATCAAAATTAGAACTTTGGCTATTAAACATTTTCAAAAATCTATGTTTCTTTGCATGATTGACTGGTGATTATGCTGGCATACTGGTGTAGTGCAGAAAAGGGAGGGTGGTTTTGTTGAACTGTTCTAGTTGTTCACCCTTTCCTTGTCTTGAGAATGACAGGCACTGGAATTTTCTTACAAGGTTTCATCTGCTTGTCTGAGATAAAACCATGCACACAGAGGCAGCTGCAAGTTGATATTTGGAAAGAGGCACACCTAAAGATATTACTCCATTGAATTGAGTTCCTATCACCTAGAAGGCGATCGTTGGGATCAGGGGAAACACAAGGAATTACTTCTCTTTTTTTTTTTTTTTGAAAGAAACCGGCATAAGGGTTGCCTGTTTATATTAATAAAGAAGAGTAGGAAAACAAAGAACAAATAGAGTTTGACAAAAAGCCTAAATTACAGGGGATTAAAAAACTCCAAGCTTTTGGCCCCCGCGAGGGCCCAAACTCTACCCTCCTCCTTAATCTTCGCTATGATCTGCTGAGGTGTGGTGGCTTTGTTATTGAAAATACGAGCATTTCGTTCCTTCCAAAGCTCCCACGTGATTAGGATAAGGATCGTGCTTGTGACCTTCGCAGGACACGGAATTACAAAAGCAAGTAAACAAATAATGATGTCGCTGCAATGACCAGCTCACACCAAGCCAATGAGCCTCATGCACTTTTCAACATTTTTTGTCATCAAACAATACCGCTTGCAGCATTACTTTTACATATAATTAGGCCTCTGAATGTGATTCCTTGATTTTGTACTGCATGCCTACTTGGCCTAAGTACTTGCTGTAAGCATCTTGGAGGAACTATGCAGGGATAGTGTGTGCCCATAGTTTCCAAACAATGCTCATAACCAGACAATACTCTAGCCCAAGCCCACAATTCTTCCAAGGCGTTGAAGGTTAGGAAAACTAGATGGTTTTGCAGAGCATTTCTGTATGCTTCCAGGTCGATTCCTTATAGTAATTGGATACCTTCCCTATCCTATTGTTGGATTTGTTTTTGCTTTGATGCAATGCACATGCTTCTGGGAGCAGAAGTCTAGCTTCAACTGGGTGCTAAAAGGTCTAAAATGATGAGTACCAGAAAAGAATAACAAGAATGAAGTACAAAATGCCACGACAATCTTGCCTGCAAATGTAAGCAGGAAGAAAGGCAAACCACACTTACTCTAAGGTAGTACAGTAAAGTAGATTCTGAAGGATAATGGCAAGTTCACACTTTTGAGAGACGGGCAAGTGCAATTCAGGATTGATCGATGTACAGAGTGAAGCACACAGGGTCCTGATGATTTCGGTAGAGAAAAAATAGGAGTCGAAACCTGAAAGTGTTTCATCTGTGTCAGAAATAAATTTTCCGTGAGGCTCCTCTCATACAGGTCTCCTTCTTATATATATGTGCTACAGTGATATCTCACGAGTTGCAACAATAGTGGGGGAGATGCCTCACGGAGATCCTTCTCCGGAAAATTTATTTCCATCTGTGTCCGCCTCGGTCTGGGTGAAGAAAACTAAGGGGCTAATTGGTTTGTGACCCCTGGGAAACTATACCAAAATTTTAGCAATGCTAAAATCGGGACAGTGCCAAAACTAGAGCAAATAAAAAGTGTTTGGATTGTAGCCATGCTAATTCACAGGTAATACCGAAATTTATTCGTTTGGATTGCAGACATACTAAAACTTATCAAAAAAATGAGTATGATATGTGGGGCCGTATGACATATATTTTTTGCACCAAAATATGCTAACAGTGATCTTGTTTTGTTGATTCAATGACAAAGAACACAAAGGTTCAATCGAATCATAAATCGGATACTCGGTTTAGACAATATTAGTCATTTAAAAATAATTGATCAAAAAGGAGGGTATTAATTGCAGCCAATAGCCTGCTGGCAGCTCATCAAAAATTTGGCTGGGAGTGCGCCAAAACTGTGAAGCACTGGTGTTGCCGATTTTTCTTTGGCAAGCCAAAAATTTGGTAGCAATCCAAATAGAGGTCAAAATTTATTGGTAATACTAAAATTTTGGTCTAACTAAGTAGAGCTTCAAACCAAACAGGCCCTAAATGGCTAAATGCCCCATCTTTGCGCCTGATCCTGGCAAGCGAAGTAGTTCATTGCGTGTGACCTACTATCTACTGCTCCAGATGACTAGATTTGACGCTCCATATCTGAAAAAAAAAAAGAGAAGAGAGAAGATCATCCAAGAAGAACACATCTGATATGATAACGCGCAACCGCCAACCTGTCTCAGTTAGTGGATAGGGTCTTAGGGACAGCCGCAACCGTGAACCTGCGGCGTGTAGACTGGCGGCGGCGGCGTCGACCTGCGGCCTACGGACGTCGAGTGGGCGGACCGACGGCACGGGTGGCGGACGCATCGCCGGTGCGCGCAGGGGCGTGCGCACCGGCTCTTGCCGTCGCGCCTGTGGAACCCCCTGCTATCATCTCCTCCAGCTGGAGACTCATCCACGGGCGTGCGCCCGCACCCAGCCCCAGCATGGATGTGCCGCCGACGGCGACGCGGTGGGTGTCAAAAGGTTGTGCGGCTGGCGAATTGGCCTTGGGGCGGGTTGGGTCTTGGGCTGCTACGCTCACAGCTTTGTTCTGTTCCGTGGAGTTGGCCTTCTCGCCGTCCGTAGGAATGAATGACTTTGAGCTGACGCTCACGCGAGGCGAGATGGGCTGAGAAGAAGGTAACCTGGGCTTGAAGTGCGCGCGTGGATGACGGTCATATCCATGTTTCCGGGCGACCGCGCATGTTGTCAGGTTTTACGGTTTGGGAGCAGAATGTCAGGCCACGTCCGTTTCCGCTCCGAAGAGGAAGGTTTGGATCAGAGTTCAGAATTGGTGTTTATATAGGACTATTTTTTTTTAATAAAAGGGTAATCCCTGTTTCTATTAACAGAAACCGACGACAACAAAAGTTTGCAATACAGATTACAAGAAGAAAAGGGAGTAATGAGCATATACAATCCAAAACATCAAGTAAAGCTTGGATACTGCGATTACAACTAGAGTAGTAAACTACCAGCAACAGCAAAACAAAATCAGGAACTAACAAGGATTAGCTACCACCATGATCAACCCCAGTTCAGCTTCTTGGTCCACGGTGTCCATCTTCTCCTTGCTTCAAAAACCTCCATCGCCACTTGTTCAAGCAATTTGGCGCCTCTGACCAACGATTCCTGATCTGCCTCCTTCTGCAATTTGGTCCAAAGGCCAATCCACCGGCAAACATCAAACACCACAGACACTGGTTCCTATAGGCCATATAGGACTATAGGAGTATGCATGTTGCGACCCATTCGAGGATTGCCATGCAGCGCAGGAATAGCATGGCAATTCAGCCAACAAGACAAGTAGATAACATGGACAGGGATGCGTCTCTCCGTCAGGGAAAACATTACCGGTAGGAATTTTTATCGAAGGGTAGCGATAACACCGGTTTTCGTCGGTTACCGGATATTTCGGCCATATAAAGACAAAAGTTATCTAAATTTTGAGTTTAAATTTGAATTTGGATGAAAAATAAATAAATCCAATAAAATTGTCCAGTATAAAAATTTATTGGACCCCGCCGATAACACCGATAACCGGTGGTTACGGGCGAAATTTCGGCAACAGAATTTTCACAGCTCCCAATAGGAAAGCTTCCTCTGCCTAAAACAGTATACAGCACCAGCACATGTAAGATCACATCTATTATGCCCCGTCAATACAGTATACAGCCAAGATATTACATTCCTGTAGGCTGTAGGCAATGAAGTGTGAAAACTCGATGCACCGGCTGCCCAGTGAAAAGCTTTATGCTACATGGCCTGTGTCAGCTGACACTTCATGAACAGCTCCCATCAAATGCATCACCATGGCAAATTGACATGTTGAGAAGGGCCTTTTCGCTTCAAATAATACCTTCCATTGGTGTGTAGAAACTGAAATAGCGAATATTGTATACCACAATCTAATAGCTGCTATTTATATATGAAAAAAAAACCATGTATCATCCAGAAGAGCTCGCAATGGCAATACTCACTATGGTAAACAGGATGTAAAGCCCCATGAGGCAGTAGCCCCAAAATCTGCCTAAAACCTCCGCAGGCTGCAGGCGTACCTCCTTTGGTTGCAAAGTTGCAATTTGAGATATGAGGATGTTTGAAGGTCCACAAATCTCACGGTGCCCTCGCCCGAGCCGCATCGTCACCTTAACTCTCCGCCTGCGAGCACCTCTGCCGCACCGCACCATGTCCGCCCTCCGCGCTCACAGCCATCATCTGATCATCTTGGCTCCTTCATCCACCACCGCTAGCTTCTCCGTGTTGAGGCCGTGCTCGTGCACGCGTCTCCTCTCTCTCCCTTCGCCGGACCTGACAATGGGCAAAGAGAGAAATAGATAGAGAGAGGCAAAGAGAGAAACGAGGGACTGTTAGTGGGGCCAACAAGCTGACATAAGTATTGGACGTCTTTCTGAAAAATCTGACAAGGAAATAGCGGTCAAACCATCTATTGTAACAGTCAAATTAACAGATACCGACGGTAATGACAAAAATGATATGGACGTAAAATTTTGAGTGGCAAAAAACGAAATGTGCATATTCTTGATGACATAACCAAAATTGCACATATTTTCAGTGGCAAAAACAAAATTTTCTCTAAAAACAATGTCAAACAAGCATGCTTTTTATTACCGCAAAAGAAGGTAAGTGGGAAGGGAGGGGCGCACACTGTGATCTCGGCCACTGAGTTCGGGTTCGATGGCCCTGCGTGAGTTTGAGTATATTTCACAAATTAGGCCATGTGGACCAGATACGTTGCCCTTATTTCGTCCCTGTTATCTCTAATTCTTGGCTCCGCTACTGCAAGCAACACGATGAAAACGGTGCGCCATGACGTGGCGCATGTTGTGGCGTTAGCCACATCGCTCGTCCACCCCCATAGGCCGTCCTCAGGTTTTAGCTGGTAACTCTGTGATTTGTGATAGGTTCTAGGGAAGATGGCAGGGTTCAAGGAGGAGACAGGGAGAGTGAAGCCAAGAGGAGGAAGGAGAAGCTGAGTATTAGAGATATTATTTCCATATGTATATTGTGCAGTTATGGTAGTTCATATTATATTTGATCTTGTGAATCTCCTCTAACCATATTAGTTGTAACCATATCTGATATCATATCATGTTGTAATCTCCATGCCAATGACTAGGGATGGCAACGGGGCCATTCTCCGTCGGGGAGTGGTGGAACATCCCTATCCCCAAGAGATAAAAAATTCCCCGTCCCCATCCCCGTTCTCGGGTGCTATTCTCTCCCCGTTCTCTGTCCCCATCGGGTTATCGGGACCCCACGGGGACCCATATCCGAAAGTTGAATCCCGAAAGAAGAGAAAATAAGATCCATAGTGTTATAAAAGAGTATGAATATCCACATACAATGCTAAAATGATAATATTTTCTGATTAATTAGCATCTGAAAAGTAAATGATGCAAATGAGATTATCTGGCTATCGCCTTATCAAGTTATGCGGTAGTAGGCTAATGGCCTACATGTCTTATCGATGGCTCATGTGGGTAGCGGGGATTGGGAGTAGGGGAATGACCCCATCCCCGCTTCACCTGATGGGGAATTGTATTTGTATATTAACATCCCCGTGGAGGAAGAAATAACCCCATCCCCGTCCCCTAATGGGTGAATTCCCCATCAGGGAACGGGGAATGGGGCCCCATTGCCATCCCTACCAATGACTGTTCATAATCCGACATATATATATGGGCAATGCCGGCAACATATTCGGTGCGACACAATCTTCCTCCTATACTTTCTATACTCATTTACATGGTATCAACTTTCTCTCAATCCCGGTCGTGCTCCTCTCTACTTGACATGCCGCCAACCCCTACTTCTGCCACCTCTATCACCGACGCTGGCACTTCGTCCGCTCCACCCACCTGCAGTCAATGTCACAAGCATGAAGACCCACATCTAGATCGTGCTTGACCTCAAGGCATCAAACTACACCAAGTGGTGGACATTCTTCACCGCCATGCTCGGCAAATTCAAGCTTCTCTAGCACATTGACGGCAATGCTCAACGCCCCGACGACGACGCTTGGTCACAACAGGACTTCACCGTCCTCATCTGGTTCTATGGCTCTATCTCTAACGACATTCTCGACATCATCATGGAGCCTGAGCAATATGCTCACGCCCTACGGACTAGTGTTGAAGATATCTTCCGAGAAACATGGAGATTAGGGTGATCTACCTTGACACCAAATTTCACAATTTGGTTCAAGGTGACCTCTCCATCACCGCCTACTACCAAAAGATCAAGACCCTGACCGGCGCACTCCGTGACGTCGGACAACCTGTGTCCGTCGCACCCTCGTGCACAACACCCTTCGCGGCCTCAGTCCTCGGTTCTCCAACGTCGCCTCCATCATCTCCTTGAAGGCGTTGTTCCCCACCTTCGTTCGAGCTCGGTCCATGCTGCTCCTCGAAGAACTGCGCTTCGACAACGCCGCCAAGATCACCGCCACCACAGCCCTCCTCACCGCGCCACCACCCAACCCAACTCTTGCGGTGATGGCTCCTGCCGAGGCGAACGCAGTGGCAACTCATCCAGTGGCTGCTACAACCGCAAGAACAAAGGCAAGAAGAAGGTCAGTCCGGGAACAAGCAATACAACAGAATTTTTTTTTAAAATATTATTATTTTTAAAGATATTTACAAAAATAAATAGTCGTTTAAAAAAATTACAAAAATGTGTCTCTGTCGCCAGTTGAACTGGCGACAGGAACCTATCGCCGGTTCAGCGGCGACAGGAACTATCGCCACTCACTGGCGGGCGACTATTTATCGCGATTCAATCGGCGGCAGAAGTGGCAAGTTTCTGTCGCCGATTGAGCTGGCGATAGTAGCTATCGCCGATTGAATCGGCGATAGGTTCTCGTCGCCGATTCAACTAGCGGCGAAGACGAACTATAAAATCCCCGAAAAAATCAATCCAGAATTCATTTTAATTCCAGAAAAAACAAGAGAGATTGGAGAGGGAGAGAAGAAATTGCGGCGAAGCCCTGTCGGTTCGTGGCGGTGGAGAGAGATCGATAAAGCATCAGTTTCGATCGATCATCTTGTGTTGCAGGTAAATTTTTCTGAAACTGTGTATGTTACGTCCAAACCTTGTAGGTTAGCAAACGACAATAGCGACATAGAATTGAGTAGGTTAGATACATGTAGTCGAACTCTGTAGTACATATTTTGAGTTGTGTAGCGACATAGAATTGCGACTATAGCGACATAGAATTGAGTAGGTCACATAAATTTAGTCGAACTGTGCAGTACATATTTTGAGTTGTGTAGCGACATAGAAATGCGACAATAGCGACATAGAATCGAGTAGGTTACATAAATGTAGCCGAACTGTAGTACATATTTTGAGTTGGACATAGAATTACGACAATAGCGACATAGAATTGAGTATGGCGCTGTTGACCAGTAGTAACATAATTAATGCACGATACATTTTTGAATTGTGAGAAAACACGAGTAGCTGTGTAGGTCTAAAAACAATGAGAATATATGTGCGGTTATTATTTTGTTAGTACGTTGTTATTAGTTGTGTTAGTGCGCGGTCAATATCTTGTTAGTGCCGAAAACACCGTTTAACTAGAAAAGTAGCATGACATGTATTAAATTTGTAAAAAATTCGTAGTTGCTACATAGGCTATGTAAAGATGCATGGAAAAATATGAACTTTCTATCTTGCCGCATTTTCGGGTATGGCGACGCGAGTGAGTACGAGTTGCTTGACCGATGATTGACCAGCACACCGTAGCGCCTCGATCGTGCTCCTCCCGAGGCCAGCGCCGATAGAGCTTGGGGCGTTCGCCACGCACCCCATCGGGCATGGAGGTCGCACCGAGATCGGATTCGAGGTACGTGAAGTTGTGTCCTTCATGCACTCAATGGCGGTCCGATTATTTTGCGTTGACTCTGCTTGTACTTAATCGTTTGGACGCAGTTGAGAGCGCAGCCTCCTTCCACTCGCGAGGATGGTGGAGGCGACGGTGGAGGACGATCGGGACCGCGGCCGGTCGTGACGTCAGGCGTTTCGCACGCATCGCGTCGTACCGACGGCGGCGGTTGACCGCCGAGGCCGAGACCCACACGTTCCATCTCCGTGCGAGGAGATGACGCCGACGCCGCAGATGTGAGCTACCGACCGGGTTGCCTCGCGCAGCGCTCCGATGGTGGCGCACGACGCCCCGCCACGTGGCGCACGGACCTCCTAGGCGTGTTCCGCGATATCCGCCGCCAGCGCACAGACGTCGAGTTCAAGAACCGCACGCCCACGCCTGAAGTGGATCCGCCGATTCACGTAAGTGTTTTCGTAACTATTTTCTCTCGTAACAATTCGCTTGTGAACCGTGGCCGACGTTTACGTGTCTTCTTGCGACCGAGCGTATGGTCGCGGACGCAGCGCCGTCGCCGATACGAGGCACTTCGAGGCCTACCGCGTGGTTGTTCGGTGGGTGATGTTCCCGAGCTCCCACGGCGGCGGTGTGGACAAACACTACATCCGATGCGCGGGAGGTGGCCGAGTCACCGATCGAGCGGATCCCGCGAAGACGCTGTGGAGTCCGGTCGCATCGCGGCGCGACGCATCGCGCGACCGCGTGCGACGCGTGCGGCGTTGGCGTGGCGGCTCGATCCTCTCGGGATGCCCGCCCCATCGCAATCGTGGTCGTTGGAGCGTTTAGATCGGACGACCACGGTGGACTTGGCGATTGTACGGGGGCGGCTTATACGCCCGTGGGACGACTCGACCGCCGACCATGGGCACTTTGTGGTGCCGCCGACGGGTTAGTTTTGTAATCTTTTGTTATTTTCATTTTGCAATCGTTATTTTCGTGTACTTAGTTTGCAGTGTTGTATTGCACAGGTCACCTTCACGCCGATCACCTCGCAGGGCTCCTACCCGGAGTATGTTGCGATGTTCGATCAGCTGACCGATGACAGCGTCATCCGACCCGTCTGATGACGCAGGGTGGTCGCGCGCGCTTCAACGATGCAGCCGGTCTTTGTGCAGGCACGCGAGATTACGTGTACTGGTACACGCGGAGTGCCTTGGTGCACGACATCTTCGTGGAGGAGTACCAGATACAGCGGGACTCAGTCTTACTCAACTAAAAATAGAAGGACACAACAGAGAGGAGGAGGAGAAAAGCTAGCGAAGCGCTGTTCGTCCAGTTGCCCACCCCTCGGGTAATTTTCTTAATAGAACGGATTACATGATTCTTGATGTGCTGTTACGTAGTGAAGTCCGTTTTACATACTTTTTTGGTGGGATATTCGGTTGCACATATGTAGTTTATCGTGTAAATGTTCTTCACACTGCAGTACGTCAAATATGTCCGACGTCGTCAATTTCAAAATTTACTACGACCGAGGGACTATTATGGAGGGTCCCGAGGGAATTGATTTGAGTTATTTCCAGTCCGCGGACGTGCCCCTACCAAGACCTGACCAACGTACAATAGGCGCTGTGATGCGGTGGTTGTTCCACACGTTCCAAGTGGACCGTGATGTCTACGATCCAACATTGAGTCGCCTCGCTTCGGCAGATGATACCACGTATTGGGAGTTAGTGCAACTAAAGGAACAAATTCATGGCGGTCGTATATACGCATGGCGAGGGAGAGGATGAAAATTGGTCCTTCGATCCAGCGTTTGCAAAATCCACTCCTGCATCTGCGTCGAACAAGTAGGAGTTGCCGACACCGACGAAGAAATAGGTGACTCTCGCGCAAAGACACAATGGCGTAAGGGCAAGAGGTTGCCGATGTCGCCGAGTTACCTCATTCGGTGAGACAAAGCTAGTGGGCTTGCCGACGAGGGGAGGAGCCGAAGACCTAGTGGAAATGATGGAGCTCGAAGACCAAGATTACATGGCGTTGTCCGAAGATGAAGGTTCTGATGACGACGATGATGCGGACCAGCAGGCGGTTCCATCCGAATGGAACACATACCAGTTCGAGAACCTCGTCGTCAACGAAGGCTCCCATGTACCATGGGAGTACGACCAGAGCGAGGTCAGACTAGGAGCTACGTACAAATGCAAGGAGGCCGTGCAAGATGCGGTCAAATTCTGGGCATTGTCGGTTCGACGCACATTCACCGTCGTCAAGTCTACCCCAAGATGCTACGACGTCAAGTGCAGCATAGAGGGATGCCCTTGGCGCGTGCACGCATTTCAGCCCAAGTGGGACACCTACTGGAAGTGCTCCATAGTGGTCCCTCACACATGCGTCGTCGCTGAGTCAGCGCAGTCCCACCGGAACCTGTCATCAGGCTTCATTGCCAATCTCATGTACGGTGAGATCGTGGATAACCTAGATTTTGAGCTACGATCCATCATTCGGACCATTGAGACAAGGTTCCAGTACACTATCAGCTATGCCAAGGCTTGGAGGGCAAAACAGAAGGCATTGGAATTAAGGTTCGGCACGTTCGAGGATTCCTACTACAACCTCCCTGGGCAACTCTGAGTCATACAAGACAGGAATCCCGGCACTCATATCGACATTCAAGACACCACGCATCCGAAGTGGCCTAATAAGAGGGTACTACAGCGAGCATTCTTCGCGTTTGGTCCATGCATCAATGCATTCCAAGATCGTCGCCCAATCTTGTGTATCGATGGCACATTCTCGATCGCGGTACAAGGGCGACATCGACCGCAATAGCGACGGACGGAAACAATCAAGTTCTTCCGTGGCATTCGCTTTGTTGAAAGCGAGAACACTGATATGGGTCGTGGTTCCTGAAGAATGTGAGGATTTACAGCAGACCGTCCCAACGTATGCCTCATACATGACCGCACGTGGGCTGCTGCGTGCAATAACACGGCTACTGGCGAGGAGAGAACGTTCCACTTCCATGGCCGGATCTACAGAGCGGGTGGTGCATGAGGCACTTGGGTGCAAACTTCTATAAGCGGTTCGCAACAAGGACTTGATGAACATGTTCAGCGCTGCAGGCAACCGTAACCAACAGCGTAAGTTCGACACACTCGGAAGATTCGGACGACCGACCCAAACCCACGAAGGAGGCATCGACAAGGGCCGCCTAAGCGCCGACCGAGCCCCAAGCATTGCCACGGCTACCCACGACGCTCCTAGTGTCACGAGGAAGACAGGGCACGGTCAAATGCTTCTCGATCGGATTGAGCACGAGCACGAGGAGAAGTGGTCGTCGCCGCATGACAGGTGGTGCTCGATATGGTATCATGACATCCAACCTAGCTGAGGTCTACAACTGGGTTATGCGCGGCGCCAGGTGCCTCCCTTTGGTTGGTATTGTGGAGGCAATTCTCCGCGGTACCACAAACTACTTTGTTAACAGATGCAGCAATGCGTCGCTCACCATGGCAAATGACAGAGTACTCTACTCCGTCATGATCACCGCATACATGGAGGAGAAGAGCAAGAAGGGTGAGATGCACCGGGCATTCAAGATGGGCACGAGGGAGCTTCGCTTCGAGATAATGTGCAGGGATAAAGGGCGTCGCGGGACTAACCGCGAGAGGTTAGTACCTCTCTCACTATTTCACCAAGGAGGCGGTGATGCAAACATGGAGTGGAGAGATGTATGGTTACGCCGTTGTTGACCATTTCACTGGCCATCCATCCTGGGAGCAACTAATCTGGGCCGCGGACATTGCTAGGCTCAAGGGAAAGGTTGGCGGCGCATGTGCAGCGCGATCAGAACGATATGGACGAGGCGAGCGGACGTCGCACGAAGAAGTGCTCCATTTGCAGGGAGTCTGGGCACACCTTCAAGACATGCGCCACACGAAATACTCAGGACCAAGGAGACATCGGCATTCCGGACGTCACCACGGGGATCTCATCCGGTGCCCCGACTAGAGGCAGTCCACATGGGAGACGTTGACGTCGCGACCACGACAAAAATATTATTATCAATGTTGTCAATTATCATTTTAGTTAAGTGTTATGACGTTCTTCTGCAAGTTCTGTAATATCAGAGTGTATGAATTCCCGAGCGAAGGGCAATATCACTTATCTTCCTTTTTACGAATCGTTCATACCTCAAACGTTCTCGCTAAATTCTCCAAAAATTAACTGTAGTAGAACAACATACGATGATGATAAAATGTTATTACGAGTCCAACACATTTCGTACCGTCTAATTTTTATGAAAATCACAAACTGCCTAAGTGAAATAGGGAAAATAAGGGTTAGGGAATGGCAATATCACTTATCTTCCTTTTTACGAATCGTTCATACCTCAAACGTCCTCGCTAAATTCTTCGAAAATTAACCGTAGTAGAACAACATACGATGATGATAAAATGTTATTACGAGTCTAATGATTTCGCATCGTTTAAAATTTATGAAAATCACAAACCGTCTAAGTGAAATAGGAAAATAAGGGTTGGGAATGAATCGCCATTCAATCGGCGATAGGTCTGCCGCCGATTCAATGGCGATTCATTCTGTCGCCGATTCGGCGATTCATTGCCGCCGATTGAGCGGCGATTCATTCCTCAATGGCGGCGAGGTATGGACAGGTCTCGCCGCCGATTGAATCGGCGATTCATTCTGTCGCCGCGTTCAATCAGCGACAAAGATATATTTTTGTAATTTTTTTAATCGACTATTTATTTTTATAAATATCTTTAAAAATAATAATATTTTTTTAAAAGAAATTCCAATACAACACACGCGCTACCAATCCAAATGCGCGCGAGCTGCTCAGCGCAGGCCTAGGCACAGGCCAACACACGCACTACCGGGTCTACTCACCTACACACTTACGCGGGCTTACCATCGATGTGGGCTGCTAGGCTTTCGCCAAAGTAAACCTTTCGCGCTGCACTAAGAATTGGTTTACTTCATCCGTGGATTTTATTCACGCAAGAACCCTAGCCACTAGAAGGCATGAGCATCATCGCCAACAACCATCGCCGACCCCTTCTCCGGCATTCTCACTGGTGTTAAGTCGGTATGGGAGATTTCTATAAATAATTTTAGATTTCTTTTGTATTTCTATGAGATCAAATTGTTCTAGTTTTGTTCCGGCGGGTTCTTAGCCAGGTTTCTTTTACTCGTGGCAGGTTTTATTCGACTGATTCACTTAGACGACGATGATGATGCCTATGTCGGAGATCGGTACCAAGTTGAGTTCATTTTCTTTCGACGAACAACACTGTCATCGAGGTGTAGGTCCTACACATTAACGGAGATCATCAACAATCTATTTTCCGATGATGTTGTGATCGTCAATAATCATGGAGTTGTTGCAAGATTCAAAGTGAGATGAATTATTATGGAAAATAGAGAAAAAAAATTAACAATTTAAAGAGGAAAGAGTGATTCCTAATTTAGCAATTTAGGGGGGGGGGGGGTTCAGACGTTGGTGCGGTGCTATATTGAACGATATTTTGCACGATCTTTATGGTGCTTATTATCCCAATTATAGCTTTGCTTTTATACCCACCCTTGTTGTGCACGCTATTTTGCCAGCCTTAACCTTTATCTTTGCAAACAACCACCTAGTGCATTGTTGACTTTAGATTGTCATTTGGTTCTAAATGACTGAGTTGCATATATCATATTCTTGCTTCTACATAACCAAACTCCACAGAAAAAGCCACACTAGTGCAGTACCTTACCTTACAATCACCACCCTATCATCCTGGTTGCCAAAACGGGGTTGTTCATCCAAATCCACATTAGAAGATTCCCGAGCTCAGAATGGAGAACGGGTGAGGTTGGGAAATTCCAAGCATATAGTCCTACATACATGTCTTGCTACCATAAATCATGTTAGGAACGGAGCTATTATTTGATCTTTGTGCCGCCTTTCTAGAGAATAAGAGAGGCCACAACAACATTTTGTTACATCAAACATGCCTCTTCAGTACACTGTACAGCAAGATAAGACATTCCCGCGAAGGCAATGAAGCGGCAAAGATCGATGCATCAGCTGCCATGGGAAAAGCTTATATTACATGGCCTGGCACATGGCATTTCATCTTCATATACAGCTTCCATCAAATGCATCATCATGGCAATTTAACATGTCGATAAGGGCCTTTTCGCTTCAAATCATACCTTCCATTGCTATGTGGCAACCAGAAATTGAAAAATACCACTGTATACCACAACCTAATAGCTGCTATTTATGTATATATATTAAAAAAAATCATGTATCATCCAGCAGAGCTCGCAATGGCAATACTCACTATGGTAAACAAGATGTATAGCCCCATAAGGCAGTAACCCCAAAATCTGGGTACCCGAAACCTAGTCCAGGTGACCACCAACAGGGTGCCCATCAAGCTCAGAAGAAGAAATACAAATGCAACAACGATTCCAACATGGAATTCAAGTACATAAGCTTTGGGATACACTCTTGCTGTTTGTATTACTAGGGCAGATCCCAATCCAACCAGCATATTGAACATGGGGCCAGCAAAGCAGCCAGCAATGGCGATTGTAGGTTGGCCGGCCTTGGCCAACGCCACATCAGCAACAAGGTCGCCCACAGAATTCCCCCATGCTAAAACTGTCATGCCAAGTATAGCTGGAGAGAAGTCCATGATAACTCCTATTGCTGCAAGGCAGTTCAAGAGCTCTCCAGCCATGGTTGAGATCCAGAAGACGCTCATTATAAAAGAAATGAGGGTACTTGTAATATTTTCTGTTTCTGGGGCTTCTTTCTCAAGAAGGAAGTGGGATAGAGCCAAACAAAAGCTAACCAAAAGCACCACAGACCAGAGGGGGAATCGGATTTGAGGGAGAAGAAACACTATTCGGCTATCCAATGGAATGAATGAACTGAATGGATACAAGAGTATCAGAGGACATAGACAGATGTTCGCACAGATGTAAAATTTGTTCCATTCAGAAGGAAGCGTTGATGGTATTGTGAGCTTCAGAACAAATGTGACAGGCCATTCCCAAACTTTTGTTACCTGCCAGAGGTAGATAACAATCAGTATCATGAAAATGCAGAGGTTGAGAGGAAAATGTTTATGCTTCCATACAGTCTCACAAGCAATCAGGAACCAAATGTCATGGCAATGAGTGCTTCAAAGGTCTACTTTTGAGTGTCATGTTTCCTGGGATTTTGAGATTCATGAATCATGAGAGATGCAAACAATTCTCCAACTGAAATGGACAACATTATATCAACAAGGAGTCAAGGACTCTAGGTACTCCATGTGTTGCATGGTAAAAACTGCAACTCTGAAAGTTGACAGATTGGAAGTTTACCAATACTAGCGAGGATGGCATTAACCACATGTTCTAAATTATTATAAGGTAAGTGAAGCACAGTGGTATATTCTATAGGCAACACTCTATATTGGCATATGTACTCCGTCCCATAGTTCATACTACTGGATGCAACCAGATCCTTTGCTCATTTGAGCAAGAAATAATATATCCTTGCTAAAGCTATTTGAAGTTGTGAACTGTTTGGTAAGAGCTAAAGAATCTTATATTGTTAGGGTCCTAGGCTAAAACAGCCTCCATGGACTAGAAAATCCTTGGTCATTGTCTCAATTATCATAATCCCTATGCATATTGTTCTCCCTCTCCCTCCACTAATTTTTCACTTTGTTTACCTTTTTTTCCATCTAATCACTTCCTTAACATACTAAACCAAACACCTAATATAACCACCAAAGTTGCAAGTTTACTCATCACAACTATAGCTATGAATAAGAAAAGATTCAAACAGTCAGCAAGGTAGGTTGGATATATCGCCAAGTTAGAACATCTTCAACAGTCCACGTCAGCTATTACTAAGGGGTTACCACATCAGCATTTAGATGATGTAGAGGAGAGAAGGTGATGTTGTTTTTAGATGAAAAAACTATCAAATTGTTAATACCAAAACACAAGAAACAACCAAATACTCTATTGGAGACTTACTTGTTACCTAAAAACGCGTTTTGTGGGTCCCACTGTCTTAAAGCAAAATATTCACCCGATTATTTGTGCAGTCCGACTTTATTATTGATATGATAAATAAACTAAAACATGTAGGCCACAAAGTTGTACTTCATTATTGATCATCAAGAATCATGCACACTTGTAGCAATTAAAGTCTTAGACACAAGCTCAAGAAACAATCCATTGGAAGATTTGTTTCTTTTTATTAGATTGGGTACTCTCTCTCCTCTTAGTAACAAACTAAGAAACAAATTATTGTAGATGCTGTTATAGTCCCTACTGACAAAGTTCATTTTGGCGAAACCTTGATTGACTAGGTAGGGTGCTTCTTCGTTTAGTGCTATTTTCAAGAATATGTTTTGGACCTATTTGCTTTGGCCACTTCAGCAACCGTGCTAGTGTAAGAGACTACATATACTAGACTTGTTGGTACTATCTATTCAAAATCAAATCAGATTGCACAATTAAAAAGTTACTCCCTTCAGTCACAAAAGAAAGTCGTTTGGAACATCGACACGGTCTCCAAAATGCAACTTTGACCATTCATTTCTATTGTAACATATTTATAAAGCCTACTAAAATTATAATATTATGAAAGTACTCTTCGAGACAAATCTATACATATCGCTTTCATTTGTTCATTCTATATATTTAAAAGATACTGATAGCTAAAGTTTGACTGCACATTGCCCAAAACGACTTCCTTTTGTGGCAAGAAGGAGTACCTTAAAGGATTGAAATACACCAATGAACCATTGTCTCGTAACATGAATACCTTTCTGACCAGTGCACAAAATGAGTAGAGTACCTCTCTAACTAAGTGTTCAATATTCCTTTTCTTGAGACTTAGCGACTTAAACTTTAGGAATTCTGAGAAAATTTGTAGCAAACTAGTGAAATTTCTGCTGAGCATTTCCTGCTGAGAGCAAATTGTTTCTCACATTTGATGCAGTCGCCAAGTTCAACCTAAAAGGGCAAAGTCAACAAATTGACTACAGTTGCACATATACTCAACAACTTGCAACACTTCACATGAGAATTTCGAGTTGAATATGCTACCTATACCAGACTCGTTGTCCCTGTCTGCTCAAAGTAGATTGGATTGGACCATAAAAGTTAAATAAGCAGAATGGATCAACGAACTACTACGTCTCATTGGATGCATACCTTTGTGAGCACAGTCCACAAACTAGGGTCGTGCTGCTTTTGATGCTGCATTGTGACTGGCAAGTCCATGGCCACGCGGTCGACGCCATTCGCCATCTCCAGCTCGGCTGTGCTCACCGCCTTTCCCTGCGTACCCAAATCCATGTAGAACACTAACCCCACGAAGAACACGTAGAAGAGCACGAGCCCGACGGCCTGCCACAGGAATATCTCGCCGCTGAGGTAGATGTAGAACAGCCCTGATGCCGCGAGGAGGTAGAGGAACGCGTCGCGCGCGAAGGAGGCGGGCGGAACGGCGAAGGGCGCCGCGATGAGCGCGACCGCCCCTACGACGAACGCGGAGACGAATGCGCCGGCGGAGAGGATGGCGGCGAGGCCCGCCCGCGGGAGTCCACCCTCGCCGCGGAGCGCGGCCGCGGAGGCGAACGCGTCGGGGGTGCCGTTGCCGAGCGCGAGGAGGGTGACGGCGGCCATGGAGGGGGAGAGGCGGAGGCGGGCGGCGAGGCGGGAGACGACGGGGGAGAAGTGCGCTCCCGCGGCGGCGGCGAGGACGCGGAAGTGGAGGAGGAGGAGGAGCGCGAGGACGGGGAGGGAGAGGCGGCGGTCGGCGCGGAGGAGGCAGGAGTGGATGGCGGCGTAGTTGAGGAGGCCCGGGGGGTCGGCGCGGACGTAGGCGCAGGCGGAGGCGGAGGCGGTCCCCGGGTGGGAGGCCATGCCATGCGCCGATGCGCCGCGCGGTGGTGGAATGCCGAACGCGTGGGGGGTGGAGTGGCCGAGTGGGGAGCGCTCGTGCGGGCGAGCGAGGGAATAGGCGAATCGCGGGGAAGGTGGGGAATTTCGGGAGACGGCAGCGACAGCGAGGGGGGCGGCCAGCACGCGAAGCCCGAAGCCCAGCACGCCGAGCCGCGGCGGAATGGCCTATGCCTAACTTGGTGGTGAGACTCCCACGGGGAAGGTCGAAGCGCAACAAGTGTGCGCGTGACGCGCTTCTGACGTGCGGACAAAGCGCCCCCGCCTGGCCTGATACCGTTATTTGGCCCGCACGCTGGTACGAGTCTTCCCATGGGCCGAATAAGGATTTTTTTTTATTTTGTATTTCTGATCATGTAGCTTGTTTTAATTTTAAAAATAGTTTTTTATTATAATTAGTAAAAGTAGTCTTTACACAGTACTCCTACCGCAGGTACCGAACGCGGTAGGGATCTGCCCCCGGTCTCGGACGCGGTAGGCCACCTGCCCCCTACGCCGAATGGGGCAGGCCACCTGCCCCATATGGTGGGTGCGGTAGGAGGCCAGGAGAGAGAAAATAGGAGAGAGGAAAAAGGGGGGAATCTGAGAAATTTTTTTAAAAAAATCTAAAATTTTAAGAAAATTACATAAAAATCCTTGGAATATGAATATATTTAATAAAATATTTTTGAATTTTATTGAAGTTTATTTTATTCATTTAAAATATTTTTCACTTTCTGAAATTTTGTAATTAAAATTTAAAATATTTTCCACTTTCCGGAATTAAATTCTGAACGAATAAAATTATGGCAAATTCAAACATGCAAGTACGCTGTGTCGGAAGGCTCTACGTAAATTTTCATAATTCTGATCATGCAAGTACATGTGCATCACGTCCATCTAATTCTGATCACATCTATCCAATCAATGTCCCCTCTTATCTCCTTCCTACATGTGCATGCATGGGAAGCATGCATGTGAATTTAGGTGCTGGGATGCATTAGAGTTTAGGTTTAAGCCGATTAGGGTTTCGACACTGTTTGTGGAAATTTTAAAATATAGGAAATGAGTTCAAAAAATTATAAAATTTTATGTAGAGCCTTCCGACACAGTGTACCTGCTTGTGTGAATTTTCCATAATTTTATTCGTTCAGAATTTAATTCCGGAAAGTGAAAAACATTTTAAATTTTAATAGCAAAATTCCAGAAAGTGAAAACATTTTAAATGAATAAAATAAACTTCAATTAAATTCAAAAATATTTTATTACTCGATGTCCAAAACAATATTTCTGTGTGACGGATGGAGTGGCAGAGCATTAGCAACGCGTTATGGTCAACAACATGGACAAAACCAAAAGATTCCCCACTCATATTACTCCTACCTAGCCTCGCCGTCACGTCCGAATTGATAAGCTCTCAACGCTCCCCTCCCCTCCCGTCCACTTCTACCTTCCCCTCTTTACACGGCCGAACCGCAACACACCAACACCACAACCGTAGTCGCGTAGCATGACAAGGCAGCAGTTACTACCGAATCGATAGACGCATCGCTTTCCGATTGAGACCACCATTACGAAGCAGGGAGCAGATACGCTTCCCCCTCTCATCATAAATGCAGCCTCGTCCGCTCCTCCCACTGTCCCAGGTCTTTTATGTCAGCACGCACACATGGTGAGGCAGTAGACCGGTGCTCCGACGACCGGCGAGCTCGAGGAGCAAAGCGCCGAGACCCGAGAGGAAATCTTCGCTTGTGCCGAGGGATCCCGTTCTTGGTCTCTTTCTTTCCTTCTTCCCGAGGGAGGCGCGCGGCGATGGTGGGGTCGTCGGCGAAGCGGCTGGTGCGGCGGGTTACCAAGAGGCCGCTGGACAGGGCCGGAATGGTGGGCCTCGCCGCGGTGGTCACCGTCGCCGCCGCTCTGGTTCTGTTCTTCTGCGCCGCGTCGCTCCGCTGCTCGGCGGCCGTCGGCTCCGCCCTGTCGGCGCCCACCAAGCTCTGGAGCGGCGGGTCTCCATCGCGGCCGCCGCCGCTGGGATGGAGACGCGCGGGAGCCCGCGCGCCGATGTGGCGGTGGGGGAGTGCGACCTGTTCGACGGGGAGTGGGTGTGGGACGACAGCTACCCACTCTACGAGTCCAAGGACTGCCCGTTCTTGGACATCGGGTTCCGCTGCTCGGAGAACGGCCGCCCGGACGCGTCCTACACCCAATGGCGCTGGCGGCCGTCGCGCTGCGATCTCCCCAGGTTGGTTGGAATTTATCGGTTCTTGCTTCTCTCTTTGCTAGTCTCCCTCCATTTGGTTGTTAGAGTTGTGGGGGTTTGAGTGTTTAGGTAGGAATTCATTCGAATGCGTACTTTTGGCGAGCTTGTCAAAGAGAAATTTAATCTCCTTAAATGAAATCTCGTACTTAATCAAAGCTTTCAACATGGCGCATTGGTGGAATGAGTATAAATTTCGCATTTGTAGTTCCAACTACCAATAAGGCTCAAGTCTCAACGGGGGGCTTCAAATGAGTTTCATTTTCATTAAATGCTACGACACATCAGCAGAACTGCTGAGTTGGCAGGGTATTAATGAGGAGAGAGGAGAATAGAGTTTCATCTAAGTGAAAACGAGTCGGCACCGTTACCCAGGCGATGAAATCCGATGAAACTCCCACTGACGCCGAAGAGTTTCATTCCACCGCGCTCAGCCGGATCTGCTGCGACGCGAAATCTATTGTCCATAGTGACGACGTTCAGTTTAGATAAATTGCTACATAGTTTTATTGGTACATTTGATCACAACACAATACATACATTAAATACTGCATGTTATCTATAAAAAGGTGAAATGAAACCTCTCATTGAGAGGGCCAGTTTCATTTCTCAGTCCAAACTCACAAAACTGACGTGGCAGTCTTGGAAATAGAGAAATGAAACTTCTCATTGAGACTGGCCTTAGGGAGTTTTGGATGGTTGGATCGGTGGCTGTGCAAATTTAAATTTCTAGTTCGAATGTTCTAGCACTTAATTTGGTGAACTCGTCGAAGAGAAGAAATTCGGGCTGCTTTAAATAAACTCGGTGCAATCTAGCACTCAACATGTCACATTGTTGATAGAATGGGGATTAAGTCTGTAGCACTAGTTCTGACTTCGGGTCCTTTAGGAATGCTGGTGAGATGTGGATCGGTGGGTGCATTCTATAATCACAACCCTGGTTAACATTAGATTATTGGAACACGCCGACGACCACCCCACTTTGGGATTGCGCTCACTATTGGAAACTCGATGCCCTTTGCTTCCCACTGGATTAGAAAACAATGTTATGCACATAGTTAGTCATGGGGAAGATATATTAGTTAAACCGGTATTGTTTAATTATTTGGTCTGTCATGTTGTTGCCATCTTTCCACCTTTGATGGAAAGGTGGCCTCTTCCGTTAATGGTCGAGTCCTCTGTGTTACTTGTACAATTTTAGTGTTCTGTTAAGCTGTCTTTGCTTACAGAAAAGTTGTTGCTTAGTTCGATTTGGAATACTGCAGTGAGTCTAGGTTCTATCCTTTCCACGATCTGTTTTCTGCATTTTGCAAAACTAAACTAAATCTTGATCCTTGTCATCATGCATATCAGTAGCTTTTACTTGGAGTAAAATATTCTTGTCCTCCAGAACCGCCAATGGTAGGAAATTTACAGAGCTAGTTCTAGAATATAGGAATAGTGCCACATTAGGAAGCATTATATGTTACGTTAAAATGTTACAAATTTCGATGATAAGCATAATCGAATTGTGGAACATTTGTTAGTAAATTTCTTTTTCTTTTATTAGCAGCAAGGCCTTTTGATTTCTCAGTGAGATAATCCATAATGAAAAAGGTCTCCCGATATGATCCCACCCAAATTTATTTTTGAAATGAGCCTACCATCTAGTGCCATCAGCAACATTATGATATATTGTTAATAGCTAACAATAGGACTTTGGTGTTAGCTGTATGGAAATAACACCAATGGTAGCCGTGTAGACTCTAGCTTGATCATGATTGTGAAAGCAGCTAAACCACGACAGCTTGTTCCACTATGTCCTGCCGTTTGAGTCACTGATGGTGGTATTTAGGAAGCACATATATTTAGTATGTGTAAAGGGCAGGCGCAGTGTGGTGGCAACTATATACCATGTGGACGAAAGTTGCAGCTGTTGCTGCAGCAAATAGTTTCCTATGCTCAGCACTTTACTGATGGACACTGAACAACACTGGCTTCTGTTGGAATTGAAAGAATATACACTTAATGCTTGTGAATTGTGATATAGTTTACTAAAAGAATCTGCAAACTAATCTTTTCTGATAACTTTAAAACCTTCTGAGCAATTTTAAAATTTTCCCGAGTCTAAGAATAACAACTGATCTTATATTCCATTTCCAGTATGTAAGATCATTATTTTCTGACCTTGTAAATGATATCTGATTAATGCCTGCGGATCAAGGACCAATATAAATAGTCCACACTTCTACATTAGCGTAATTGATACCATTTTCTGATCTCATCGTATTTTTCTTTGATTTCTTAGATTTGATGCCAGAAGTATGCTAGAAAAACTAAGAAACCGCAGAGTAGTATTTGTTGGTGATTCAATTGGACGGAACCAATGGGAGTCTCTACTTTGTATGCTCTCTGCTGCTGTTCCTGACAAGAGCTCCATCTATGAAGTTAATGGGAGTCCCATCACAAAGCACAAGGGTTTCTTGATTTTCAAGTTTAGAGACTACAATTGCACTGTGGAGTATTACAGGTCTCCTTTTATAGTCCTTCAAGGTCGTGCACCAGCTGGAGCCCCTGAGATTGTTAAGTATACAATTAGGGTAGATGCCATGGATTGGATGTCTGACCGGGGCAAGTGGAAGGATTCTGATGTGTTGATCTTTAACACTGGACACTGGTGGAACTATGAGAAAACCATCAGAGGGTAAGCATAAATAGCTGGACTATATTGACTAAATAATATTTCCTATTTCATTTGTGATGACTTATAAATCACGCTTTGCTATTCATTCTTTGTGTGGAATAAGTTTTTTGGATTTGATAAACCATGCTTTGCAATTCATTCTTTTGTGAACAAGTTTTTGGATCACCACAAATTGCATCTTTTGTAATCTACTTGAAGCTAGGCTTACTGTTATGCCTTGTATCAGTGGTGCCTACTTCCAAGAAGGAGATGAGGTGAAAATGGAGATGACTGTTGGAGATGCTTACGAAAGATCGATAAGGACATTGTTTGATTGGCTTCAAAATGAAGTAAACACAAGCAAAACCAGGTCATCTTCCGAACATATGCTCCTGTGCATTTCAGGTCTGTATATCACCCACTTACCAGTGATCACTTTCCTTGTCTGTTCCCTTGCTCAAGCATTATTTGACAATGTTGAGAGATTGTTTATGTTCTAAGCAATATCATCAGATGATGTTGGCCGACATAACAATGTTGAGAGATTGTTTATGTTCTAAGCAATATCATCAGATGACGTTGGCCGACATAATAAATTTTGTAGTCAGGTTTCACCAAAATATTTCTTCTCATTATACAATCCACCTATCAGTGGCTGTTTTCACGATGCTAACAATGTACAGGCAGAGTTCTCATCGAAATTTCCCACTGTTTGGATCATATTTTGTTTGAATTAAGAAATTCTCTTAATGCATTTTTGTCTTTTTTTTTCTTTTGCTTTGGATCTTAGTCAAATAGTCAATCAGAAACCACCACGGTGATGATTGAACTATTGTGCACTTTCTTAACACTTTAAACGAAACAAGCTAGTGGCTTTCTGACCTCCAATGTTACCTACAATGTTATAAAAATACAAGAATAACATGACATTAACAAGGGAACAAAATAGTGCATTAACTTGACATTTCTATTTAGGTACATGAATAACTTGACCTCAAATGTTATCAAACTGTCTCTTCAACTAAATCCATATTTCTGCAGAGGTGGTGGTTGGAGGACTGGAGGAAGTTGTCACTTGGAAACTCTTCCGGATATGACACCGTTTAAATCTTTGGAGCAATGGGCTGACCTGCTAAAACCCGTGAATGATGTTCTACGGAACAACATCAGGCCCAAGCTGCTTGGTTTGGATATACTGAATGTAACTCAGATGACAGCTCAGCGGAAAGATGGTCACCTATCAGTATATCTAAGTCCTTCAGGACCTGTCCCCCTCCACAGACAGGATTGCAGCCACTGGTGCTTGCCTGGAGTCCCTGATTCCTGGAATGAGCTTCTCTACACCATCTTCATGAGAAGGCAAATGATGACAGGCCAAAATGTTTCCCTTGCTGGCACAAGAACACTGAACACTGGCTGACAAAATAGTGGAGATAAGGCTACTTGATGCTCTCTTGGCGAAGATGAAAGTAAATCCAGCAGGTTATCATGACAAAGCCAGCTTCGTGATTGTCTTTCACTTCCCAATTAGATAGTCAAACGGCGAAACAAATTTTTGGAAGATGGGAGTTGGTTTGCAGGAAGCTGCACCTCTCTGCTGTGTTTGTATGCCGAGGTTAGCGAATAGGTGAACAGAACTAAAGAAAATAGCTTAGCTTGTATGCAGAATGTAATGTGTATGTTTCATAGAGGCTGTGAGTGTTAGCGTGGAGATCATGTGTATGATCATAATTTTAGTGTGGAACGATGGACATCAGTGTTGTTATGAATAATGTGTTCATCTATTCAAGAGGCTCAATGGGCAATATATATAGGGAGTACAAAAGGGTTGCCATATACAGATAAGGAAATACAAGAGTCCTATTCTAACACCTCCCCTCAAACTCATGGTGGATCACATACACTGACTTTGGAGAGAAAATATAAATGTTGTGCCCTAGTCTGTGGCTTCGTGAAGAAGTCAGCAATCTGTAACTCTGATGGCACAAACTGTAAAGCAAGTACTCCCTCCTGCACCTGTGAGCGAGTGAATGAAGCATCTACACCAATGTGCTTGGTGAGCTCATGCTTCACTGGGTCCCGAGCAATACTGATAGCACCTGTACTGTCAGACAAAAGAGTCGTAGGTCCCATCACAGGCACTCCAAAATCTGCAAGTAGCCACCTCAGCCAAGTAATCTCTGCTGTCACTGCTGCCATAGCTCTCAACTCAGCCTCTGCACTCGAACGAGAAACTGCAGTCTGCTTCCTTTGGCTCGCTATAGCTTCCTTGGAAGGTGTCCTGCGTCTTTTGGCTCGCTGTAGCTTCCTTGGAAGTTGTTGTGTATGTGGTCGCACAACTGTTCCCAGGCGTAGATGGAGCGGGGGGGGGGATGGTGAAGAACCATGTTAGGGCAACGCCCTTGAGGGCGAGCGTGATGCTTTTCGCCTTTGTTGTGTCGTCTCCTCCCGCCGCTTCGACTGCTATTTCATACACGCGCAGGAATTCCGAGGGGTTCGTGCATCCTTCGAAGGGTGTGACCTCTGGTATTTTGAAGTTCCTCGGCCAGCGTGCCGCTTCAAGTCATGCGCTCAACGGTGAGTTTGGATCTCCCCGGAGCTGCAGGCTCGTGTTTGGTTCCTCTGGGATGGTTTGGGCTCCGGCTTTGGGGTGTTGAGTGTCAGGCTGCGGCTGGGTGGTTGCGAGGGTGCCTCCCGCCGCCTGTCGGAGGTTGAGCATCTCTCGCCGGAGGTCCGCCAATTCCCGCTGAAGTGCCTCGTATGATTCTCGAGTGATGCCTGCAGCGTTCGGCAAGGATGCTTCGGTGGGTGGAGCATCGCCTCCTACAATGCCCCCATGGGTGGAATTATTGGCTTCTTCTTCTGTGGCTCGGGCGGCGGCAGCGGCGGATGCGAGCCGACCCCGCTTTACTTTAGGAGTGTTCGGGGTCGCAGCCGCTGCTGCTGCCTCGGTTGCGGAGACTTTGGGTGCTGCCCTCCGAGGGGCCATGAGCTTTTCTGGGTGACTTTCTTGTCGAACCCCACAGACGACGCCAACTGTCGTAGTGAGAAGATTAGACAGTAAGAAGTGGAGACCCCTCGTGCAGATGAGACGAGGGGCTGAACAGGGGTTCGGTCTTTATTTCTTCTCCTTCCTCAAGTTACAGGGTAGAGGGCTATTTATAGCTTCCCGACATGATACATGGAAATACATACATACCCCTAACAAAGTACATTAGCCCTAGGGGCAGCAGGGTCTTTTACGCGCCCTACGCGTAGCCTCTGGTGCACGATGCACCCTTGTGGACATGGTCTATCATCAGGGGGTGCGCCCGGTCCACCGCTCGTGTGGACCCCGTACCCTCTAACGGTCCTCTGCCACCTTCCCTGGGGAGTCTCTTCGGTCTTGCCGAAGGGTCTTCGGGATGCCTCCAAGGGGGCTTCGGGGTCCTCCGCGGGGTCTTCGGGATGTCTCTGAGGGGGCTTCGGGGCCTTCTCCGAGTATGTCTTTGGAAGGCCCTTTCGGTGCAACCGTGCTTCGCCGGGTCGTGGGGCCGGTGGGGCGTCCCTACGACAATGAGTATATATGAACTATACAAGTTTTATATACTCAAAGGATTTGTTTCAAAGCAAAGATCTCCAATATAAGTGGATAAAGAAATATTGATCAATACTAATAAAACCATAAAATATAGAGTGAACTCCCCTTAAATGTGTGCATACACGAATGTGTAATAACATATACACGTATTCAAGTTAGACTTTTGGTGGAATTCAACCTATATTTTGGATCCGAGGAATGTAACAAGATACATGAATATGATATTGAATGCATACCTCTATGATTTTTACCTTTTCATCAAAATGATACTAAACAATATCGTACTCAACAAACTAGTTAGTCTTACATTTAGATTTGCCATTAATCACTAATACTCCATTAACTCATAATAGCGGGTCTAGATTCTTCAACCGGTCGTGGCTGAAAAAGTTGAATCTTGAGGAATGTAATCAAACATGTGTGTGGGAATGTTTGGAGGTGTATTTGCACCAAGTCTTATGGAAAATGGAGACTGTTTGCAAAACTAGTTAGAATTTTGTTGAAATGTTCAGAGAGGGTGTTTTCTAAGACTTGGAGAATTTGGGATGCAGTTTGACCCGATGGCCAATGACCGGCCATCAGACCGGTGGACGATCAGATCGGTTTGACTAGCTGGTTGTCCTACTGACTTGACTGGCCAAGGGCGACGGTCAGATCGACTATAAGCGATCATGCATAATGAGGTGTGATGATCTTTTGGATTTGGTCAAAGTCATGGTTGTGAGTGCATAGGTGTTGCACGATGTGTATTTTGGCTAATGTGGGGTCAAGTTGCGAGGAATTTATGTCCAGAATCGATTCTTGGTCTATTGTTGTGCATGTGGCTTGGAGTCAACTACAGTTAACGACGAGGATGATCGAGACTAAGCTAGGAGAGCTGAGGTCCAGAACGATTGAGGTTGTTGGGTGAAGTGGTTGGACTTGAGCATGGCACAAGATGGACAAGAATGACCGAACGAAAAGTTCGGTGCAACGGGTTGCATCAAGTAGCTTGGGGTCGGTGCAAGTGTCATAATGGTTCCAGTGGAAACTGGATGGGAGAGACTTGCTGACATGAAGAGAGTTATTGATGAACCTACGTGTGACGAAACATGTGATTGCTTCACGTTGATTGGACTTGGCCTTTGAGAAAGATTGATAAGAGATATTTTGGTATCTTCGCGAAAATACTGGGTTGATACCTTGGAGCAATCACGGCGCAGGACAACATAAAAGAGAGACGATTTAGATCAAGAGAAGATGAAGATCACAAAAAGACAGATTCAGGAGACCTGGATTGTCATCTACTTTGAGAAATATGTGCGAGTGTAGACCCGTTTATATGTGAGCTTAACGAGTGTCCGTTAGTTTTTTTTTCTCTAGACCTAGCCTCCACTATAAAAGGGGAGGGTGTAGGATTTGCGCCTCCATCCATCCGAGCCTTAGAAACCTTAATTTGTGATTTGGAGAAAGTTGAGGAAATAAGGAGGCTAAGATTTGAGAGAGATGGATTGAGAAATTAGGTGCTCAAGTGTGACCTTTTGTTCTTTATGGTGGAGTGGATGTAAACCTGCAGTCCCTCTAATCAATCCAATCAAGATTACCTCAATATGAGTTGTTCTTGTTCTCTTTGATGATTGTGGGATTTTTGTGTCCTAAGAGTTTTGATGGGTTTTTTTTTTTTGCTGTGATATAGTTTGCTAGGGCTTGTGGGATCTAATTTAAGATCATCTTGATCATCTTTCACATACGAGCAAGCTTTTGAATCAAGTTTTGGTTTTTTCTAGTTTTTGTGTCTTTTTTTTTTATCCCAATCAAGAAATTCGTGGAATCTTGGCTTCGATTGTCCTGATCGTCGATTGGAATAGGTTTCTGACCTTCTTGATGAGTTATATTTGAAATATCAAGGGATTTAGATTTTGAAATCAAAAGTTAGGTCGATTTGAGAATCCTTTAGGCTGCTGTTCTTGCAGCCAACGGTCAGACCGGGCCAGGCAACGGGGTCAAACAAGGCGAGAACATTTGAGCTCGATTTTTTTGTTTCAATGCAAGATTTCTGTTATGCTATCGTGCTTTTGATTTTCTTAGCTATTGGAGTGAAATGGAAATTGAATACCAAAGGTGACAAAAAAAATATGATCCTATACGATACCCTCTATTCGCTTAGGGTTTGTTTGGATACATTGTAACCCGACTTAATTCATTCGGATTGATTCGGAACTTGAACTAAAATCCCTTCCAATCCTAAAGGATTGGTTCTAATCCCTCTCTATCCAAACAAACTCTTATTGGGTGCAACAGTTAGCCTAGGTGATCGCATTTTTGGGGCTGCAGCAAATGATGTGAACATATGGCATCAGCGGAACGATTGGCTGCTATGAAACCAAGGGGTCACCGTGGTGACTGTATGTAATTCAAGAATTGGTATGCCTGAGCGCGTATAGTTTCAGTTGCTCCGATAGTTTGTCTCGCATATTTTGGTATTTTTATCGGGAGATTTAATTATTTGTTACTGTCAAAAGATGTGCAATTCAAGATTTACCACTCATGTGTCTATGGCATGTGACCCCGAAACTCACATGTTATAGACACATGGAGTGGCAAATCCTTAATTGCCCATCTTTGGAGTGACAAATAATTAAATATTCCATTTTTACCCCGCGTAGATGTGGATTTTATGTATCGTACATCCTTAGTCTGAGATTGCTGCTAACCACGCCTACCACATGGTGGTGCTATATGCCGTAGATCCAACTATACGTTTCCTCGTCTCCTCTGAATTCGACTGCTACACTTGCTTGTTCCTGGCCGTTGGCGCCAATACGAGGCAGACCACCTTATGTCGGGCTGAGGCCTGAGGCAGGCTAGTCAACCCAACAAATCATCCTTGATCTGCCTTCCAGCCCATCAAACGCCGACGCCTTCAAAACTCTACCAAAAGGCCCTCCAACTCGGATGGATCAGCATCATCCTGTTTTTGTACCCATTTTTACAGTTTTACTGCAGTGCTGGTCCTGGACGGATGAGACGAGACGTTGAATGCTTCGCAGGCTGCCGGTGCCGGTAAAAATAACCAATCCTGCCTGCTATGACGATCCCGCAGTCTCCTCGAGCCGTCGGTCCGCCTCAGAAGTCCCAACAAACCACAGCGCACGCGGCCACCCGCAGCAACGATGGCCGTCGTGGAAGAAGATGCGGCGCCGCCAGCCGCCGCAGCTTCCGATCCTACCTCTGGTGAGTGAGTCCCCTTTTCGCTCGCGGGCCCTCTCTCCCAGTCCCATCCTTCGCCCTGCGCGGCTGCTGCTTAGCGAATGCTCCTTTTCCTCGTTACTATTGGTGGCCCTGAGCCTCCAATTCAGCTGGAGCTGTGTTAGGATTTTAGGATTTTGATGTAGAATTGCAGTACGCTTTTCGTTCTGATTCGGCGGGGCGGGGGATCACCCATCTAGATATAGGTTTCTTTCTAGATTAAACTGTATTCGATCTAAGGACACATGACTCAAATCATCTTTGCATCTCACTGAAAGAACCACAAATGCTCAAATCAAACGATATAATTCTTGATTGTTTAGAAGTGAAGCGAACTGGTACTATTACATTGCGCTTTAATGAATGTGGAAAACAAGTTCAGATGAAACAGCACAAGTTCCTTAATTTGATTGCAACTCTATATCACAACTCAATACTAAGAGGATTAAGTATAGATTTGGTCCCTCATCTCTTGCCCTAGTTTAATTTCTGTCACTCATTTGCAAAACCGGGTAGAACCCGTCCCACATCTCTCAATACCAGATAAACTTTACACCTCCGCCTGTTTGACCATGGTTTTGACCCAATAAAGCCCGGTTTTGTCCCACGTGGCGTCCACATCGGATCTAGTCTATCGCTGACTTAGCCCATGTGGCTGCCACATAATCCCTTCTCCCCCCTCCTCGTACTCTCTCAATCTCTCTCCCGGGAGCAAGGTAGGGGGGCGGTAGGCTACAGTGGCTGGGCGGCGGCGACAGGGCAAGCACGTCGTGTTCCCGGGCACTGCTATCCCTTTTGTAGCAGCTTGTGAGGATGGGGAGGTCGGTGGTGGTCAGAACGGGGAAAGCAAAGGCTGCAGCCGTGGGCAAAGGATCTCGTCGGTGGCGAACTCCAGCGGTATCCGGCCCCAAACTGCGAGTGCATGAGTATGTCGTGACCTCGGGGATCCCTCCTGTGGTGGAGTCTTGGTGCATGGTGGCGCATGTGTGACTAGCGACGGCGAGGTCTATGGTGCCACAGTGGTTGCTCGATGACGGCGAACTCTGGCGGTGGTCAGGAGGAGGAGGCGGTGATGACGCGGACGGTGCAATTGGGGGAGGCCTGGAACAGAGAGAATGGGTGTGAGGCGGCGCGGAGAGAACATGGGGCGACGGGGCTCTTGGTTAAGAAGATGAAGAGGGGGCGACTTGGTGTGGTTGCAAGGGAGTCAGGAAGAAGATGGTGGCTTCAATTTGGAGAGGGGAATGCTGTGGACGACGAATTTGGGGATTTTTGTTTGGGCAAAGCTCTTTGTTTCAACAGAGAAAGAGAAAGCAGGGGAGGCACTTAGGGAATCTCTATGGAACTCACGGTGGCGAGCGATGGCCATCGAGGTGGTGGCAACCCAAAAAATGGAATGAGAGGAGGGAGTGGAGTTTGACGGTGGTGGCAGTGATGCTGGAGACTCACCAGAAAGTGGTGACGATGGCGAGCCGCAACAGCAATGGAGGACCGTGGCAATGGCTCAACGACAGCGAGAGGCTGCAATTGATGGGCACATGAGCTTCCTAGGGAGATGAGAATGCTAAGGTTTCAAGGAATTGAGGGGAGGCTTATCGATGGAAGAGATCGACCGCAGTGCGGTCTTCTCGGTCGACGGCAGGGCGAAGAGTAGGAGCTCGGACCAAGATCATGAATACGCTTCTAATCGGCTTACCGTGACCATGGCCTCTTCGCGGAATCCGCAGTCGTCGGTCTTGCGTGCAGTGGTAGGGGAGTCGTCCCTATCGGCGGCGATGATGGAGCGGAGGCGCGGGGTGAGGATGGGGGAGGGGTTGTTCTCGGCGGCATCGTGATCCATGAGGTCATAGTCGTCGGAGTCGAAGTCGACGACCTCCACGTCGTCGCTCGCCGCCATCGTCGCCTGCCTACGTGCCTTGCTCACTTCTCAAACTAAGAGGAAGGAGAGGGAGGGATGGAGGAGGAAGGGGAGTGGGTGAGGTGAGGGCAAGGCCAAAGATGAGTCGCACGTCACGACATGCACGAAACTAGGCACGGTGTGGGTACACCGCCTCCCATGGCGCTACCCTGCTCTCCTTCTCTCTTGTTCGCTGGCTATCGAGAAGAAGAAGCAGGGGGCAACGGGTGACAAGTGGGGCCCATGGCCAAGTGGTGGAAGATTGCCGGGTTTGATATGAGTTGAATGCCACGTAGGACGAAACCACTCGTGATACCTGCAAAGGGACAATATTTGCATGGTTTTGACATTTGAAGGATGTGTTCTACCCGGTTTTGCAAATGAGGGACGAAAATTAAACTAGGGCAAGAGTTGAGGGACCAAAAGTGTATTGCTATTTCTGGAAATCACGCTTCACACTTTACAGGATTGAGTAATTTTACTTGATACTAATATACATGCAAATGTTGAAGTATAAGTGAATTGTCCATCTTTCCTCATCAGCTTAAGTTTTTGGGTGAAATAGTTGGTGCATGGAACTCAATATGGTATCAATGCTAAGAGGTCTTGAGTTTAAGACCAGGTTGACGCAATTAAAGAAAAATAATTGTAGCTCACTTCTATTCCACATTTTAGGCCTAAGAGAGTCTACACGTGAGAGAGATTGTTGAAGTATAAGTGAATTGTTCGTCTTTCCTCATCGGCTTAAGCTTCACCAGCTTTTAGGTGAACTGAGGTGCATGCAACCAAGGATCAAAAACCCGTTTTCGGGGTAAATCCCGGTCGTCGGTTAGGAAAAAAAAACATCCGGTAACCGGCCGGTTACCAGATTTCTCAGAAAAAACTGGATGAAAATCGCTTGAATTTGATTAAAAATCATTCAAAATTCAAAAATTAGAATTTGAACTTGCAAAACCCGGAAAACCCGGTCGGGATCCAAAATCCGGACCCGCCGATAGCGGTTATCGGCGGTAACCGCGATTCTTGGCGGTTTTTTCCTTGCATGCAACTCAATAGCAAACAATGCAAATTTGTATCAAGACAAGATGGAGAGTAATTTCAAACCCCACCGCCCTCTTGATGCTTGACCTATGTTCTGTTCTTTTTTTAGGTTCTAGTGATAATGAGATAACAGTGGAAGAAGCTTCTTTTGTGCATCCTGAACCTCCCCAGGATGGCAGTGCCCCACCTGTGGTTACCACTGATATGGAAGTTCTCCATGATAAAGTTAAGAAGCAAGTCATTAAAGAAGGCCATGGGAAGATACCCTCAAAATTTGCTACATGCTTTGGTAAGGATGACAAATAATTTTTCGCCTTGTTTTAGTTGTTGATTTCTATAATGATGTCACCAATTTATACTGCCTGCCCTAGCATTTCACTTATAATCATAATTCATGTAATGGCTGTTTGTTCAAAGGTCTCACGCTACAAAGTCATTATGCACATATTAGGGAAAGCATTTCTCACTTTTTTGAAGGGAAAACATTTCAAACCTTACATGCTCATTGATCTATGCTGTGTGAGACACTGGTAATCATGACCATGAGATAGACACTCATCCCCTTTTCGGTTTCAGTACAGATAACCGGTTATGTGGGCATATGGTGTAATCTCTTTAATTTTGTACTGTATATGTCATCTTGGATTCCTATGCTGATCTGCTCCTTCTCTCTTCGTACTTGCATTCGATGTTGAAATTGATTGCACCTTCCTGTTTATCTTTTTTGTTGCTCTAATATTTAGCTTTGCTCATTTGTTATCCATAGGTGGCCTACTTCCATCATCTGTATAAGCACATTAATATGAGTTAGCTGTTTGTTGTCTGGATGAAGTATGCTCGTGTACCTTGTCCTTCATATATCAGAGCACTGGCCTATCTATATATCTAATTATTATTCAGTGGTTTGAAGGAGAAGAACTATGAAAAAAATGGTTATTTACTTGTTTCTAATCTTGGTGTTACAGTGCATTATAGAGCATGGGTTGGAAGCTCTTTGCATAAATTTGAGGATACTTGGCAAGAACAGCATCCAATTGAAATTGTCATGGGAAAAGGTACAAGTAAATTTACTTCACTTATTTTATGCTCTTTTTTTTCTCTGCTACATACATGTCACCCATAAATTCCATATGATGTAAAGTTGTAAGATTCAGACTACAAATAACTTATTTTGCACGCTATTCTAGCTTTCTAGTGCTACAATGATGGTTCTAAGAAGGAAGGTTGTTGAAATCAGCAGCCCCGCCAGCAACTGGTTACTGTTCACACCTGCTCATGCTATTCTAATAAAACGTGAAAAGTGGGCATTTGCATTATTTTTTTTATATATAAAAAAATCACCTGCTGACTGAGCCTACAGAATAACTAGCCTATGATCATTCATATGCTAAGTCTCAAGAGTATGGCTGGAAGTTATCAACGACAATTGCCTGCGGAGTAACTTTTCGAAACTTTTGCTCTCATCATCAGAGAAAAAGGAAATGACTGGTTTGGGCATTGGTGTTGGTAACATGAGAAGCGGGGAACGTGCATTGTTTTATGTTGGCTGGGAGCTAGGCTATGGGAAAGAAGGAAGCTTTTCATTCCCAAATGTCCCTCCGATGGCAAATCTTATATATGAAGTTGAACTCATTGGCTTTGATGATGTCAAAGAGGTAATGGCGAACACCCTCACCCACCCCACCCCCACCTCCAACCAAAGAAAGGCTTAATAAAAATAGAGGATAAAACAAACAAAATAATTGAATGAAAAACACCCAATAGTGCATCGTCGGTTTGTCTTGATTATTTCTGATAGTTGACTGAGATGACTGGTAGTTGATTATCATTTTATTTACCCTTTCTCAAATTAAAACTGGAATTTTCTGAAAGAAGCTTGTAATCATGGCGAGATGTCTGAAAAAAATCAGGGGAAAGCCCGAAGCGACATGACGGTAGAAGAGAGGATTGAAGCAGCAGATAGGAGGAAACTTGAGGGTAACGATTATTTCAAAGAAAAGAAATTTGAGGAGGCTATGCAGCAATATGAGATGGTTAGTGGTCTGCTTTACTTCCAATCTTCTATCAATTTTTATTTGTTGATATACTCCAATGACAGTGATCTACTGCTTTCTCTTTTCCAGGCTGTTGCGTATATGGGAGATGATTTCATGTTTCAATTGTTTGGGAAGTACAGAGATATGGCTTTGGCTGTGAAAAACCCCTGCCATCTCAACATGGCTGCATGCCTTATCAAACTAAAGAGATATGATGAAGCTATCGCACAATGTAGCATCGTATGTTCTTCACTTAGTCTGTAACATTTCATGAACTTCACTCTTCAACTCATCATTTACTTTACATGGGGTCCATCAGTTTGGTTTCTGTATAGCATTGCTTAAAGTTGATAATCAATTTGATATTCAAGGTTTCCAACACTAAAGGTTTGTGATATTCAAGCTCTTATGGCCAAAAAGGGCAGAAAGCTCTGTGTGCATTAGTAGTATCACATAGTGCTGATATTAGTTCGCCTGCTTTTGTTTTTGCACCCCAAGTAAAAAATCTTCACAAAGTAGTTTGGTTCACCTGATATTACTGATTTGATGATTGATCAATTGCATAATCCTATTTTCAGGTGTTGTCCGAGGACGAAAACAACGTGAAAGCATTGTTCAGACGAGGAAAAGCTAGAGCCGAACTTGGTCAGACAGAATCAGCAAGGGAGGACTTCCTGAAAGCCAAGAAGTACTCCCCAGAAGACAAGGAGATCCTTCGGGAGCTTCGGTTGCTCGCCGAACAAGATAAAGCTCTGTACCAAAAGCAAAAGGAGTTATACAAAGGTCTCTTCGGGCCAAGGCCTGAACCCAAACAAAAGACGGCAAATTTCCTCGTTCTTTTCTGGCAGTGGCTCGTATCCTTGATTCGTTATCTTGCTAAGGTGTTTACACGTAAGAATGAGTAGCATGATCTGTCTAGTCTAGGCCGTGTGTGCAAGTGCTATTGGTAACACTGACAAAACCTGATGCTCTATCCCTTGTGGTTTAGAGGGACCCCCTCCTCTGTAACTTGTTGAAAATAAACTATAGTTATTTTTAGAATAATCAACTAATTGAATTGCGCGTTTGACTTTATGATTTATGGTATACATTGAGCATCGCAGGTACGAAGTATTGCTAGAAAGTTGTTCTGAATTCTCTTTAATTTACCGAGGATTGGTGCTGTAGTTTCAGAATGTCCTTTCCCTTGAATCTGTGTTTGTTACTGATCAGAAGTCAGAACAATGATGCCCAGGGGGCAGGGACCCTTTACTTCTCTAGGACCTAAAATCTGCTGCTATAAGATCAAAGATTCTCGTGTGCCTGCCTGGCTGCCTTACAAATATACGGAGGAAATTCTGAATTTGTGATGCACATGCCTCACTAAAACCGTGTAGCGTCACCCCCTTGAATCCCGAACACAAGGCAAGTCTTGCCGTGCCTCACGACGGTACTTGGCCTCCCCGTTCGTCAAAGCGAAACCAAGCGAGGGAACCATTCCATTGTTCGCTCGGCTGCATGGGAACCGGAAAAACTAAGAAGCAGAAACCAAAACCACACGAAAACCCTAATGATTTGTGAAACACGGCAAGTATGCCCTGCAGAGGATCTCAATTCTGGAAATCTTTGCATAAAGTACAACCTCTTTTCAATTTAGGTGCTGTTCAGCAGATTGGGATGGGAAAGCTATTCTCTTTTGGAAAGATGTTTGGTTAGATAGTTGCCTTTTGAAAGTTAGATTTGGCAGATTGTTTCTTATCTCTTCAGACCCTGATATAACTGTGTCAGAGTGTTTTGTCAATGGGGTGTGGAACATTTCCTTTTTAAGACAGTTTGGTAAGGAGGAGGACATTTGGACAGATTTGAAGCATGCTTTGTGTGGGGTGGAGTTCAATGATGAGAAAGATAGAGTGGGTTGCGGTTTGGATAAATCTGGAATCTTTTCAGTGAAGTCTCTGTACAGACATAGGTCTTTTGGGGGGTTATTCTTAGAAGAAATCAGAAGCTTTGGAAGAGTAGAATTCCTTTAAAAGTAATTTTTTTTCTTTGGCTTGCTTATCAAAATAGAATCCAATCTGCTTCCCAACTGAAAATGAGAAATAGGAAAGGTAGTGAGAACTGTTGTCTGTGTGACGTGGCTGATGACACTAATCATGTTTTGTTTCGGTGTGTTTTAGCCAAATTCTCTTGGGTGTGTCAAAGAAATCCTGGATTGGGAAGATTATCCGGATTCTGTGGATGATTTTCATCATGACTAGTTAGATAATAGGGGTGCTAACAGATATCACATTGGTTTATTCAGTTTTGCAGCTCTTGCTTGGACTATTTGGAAAGTCAGAAATAAAATAACGATTGAGAGGACTTTTCCTAAACATCCATCTGAAGTCATTTTCAAATACATGTCGTGTTTGCAGCAGTGGAGAGTGCTGATCGTCGAAGCTGAGTAAGAGAGTGCTGATCGTCGAAGCTGAGTAAGTGGAGTTGGACAGCCTGGTAATGTTGACTGAAGTCTGGTTGACGAAATTCTGCGCTGGGCAAAGAACTTCTACCGCAATTTAGTTAGTTTGGTCCGGTGCTTTGGTCAGTTAGGGAGATTCCTTGTGGGACTTTCTGTAATCGGTTAGTTTTGTTTTGTTAGGCTGTTCGTGGTAGTTGCTTTTGTGGTGCTTTGTTAAGCTGGTATCTCCAGCCTTTTGGATCTTTGTCACTTTTTCTGTGAAACCTTATTACCATCTTTCTATAAAAAGCTGGGTTTAATCTCGTTTCTAAAAAAACACAGCAAGCAAGGATCAAAGAACCATTACTGAGAAAAATCCCGTTCGAGCCTGTAACGGTTTCCGCGCAGTAACTAAATACCGTGGAAAACGGATGAAATTCGTAGAATCAAAATTTGAATTCAATTTTACGAGACCGCAGAACGGACCGATTCTTGCCAGAACGAAAAACGGAAAATCATGTTCTCTATAAAGCAAATGGCAAATTGCAAAAGTAGAGCAATGACTACCTTGTATAGGCCAAATGCTGCTGATGGAGAACAATGACTATTAAATAGGGTTAATTTAATCTAGGATAACAAACACCAATGAAAATTAAATGTTTTGGCTGAATTAAATTAACAACGCCTTGTCTGGACATGTTTTGTGGTTTAAATTCATACCTCCTCTTCTTGCTCCTCCTCCTCCCGCTAGCTACTACCGGCTGCTGCTGCTACTAGCTATTGCGGGCTGCCAATCAAGAACCAAAAGGGGGGACAAGAGAGGTGCTGCAACTCAAGAAGCAGAAGAGAGGTGCTGCATGCCTGCAACTCAAGAAGCAAAAGGAGAAGAGAGGTGCTGCATGCCTGCAACTCAAGAAGCAAAAGGAGAAGAGAGGTGCTGTCACGAGAGTGCTGCTGCAGCAAAAGGGAGAAGGGAGCATCCAATGCCAAAGCAAGTGGGGGAGACAAGCCAAAAGCAAAGGGTCTGCTGCTGCTAAAGCAAAGGGAGGCAGACACATGTGCAAAGGGAGCTAGGGCCTAGGGGCTGCTGCTGGCTTGCTGCTAGGCATCTAATCTGCTTTCTATGGTGTCCAAAGGGAGCTAGGGGATGTTGCTGCTAAAGCAAAGGACATTATGTAGTCCAAATTTCAAATTCACATTTGACTACTTTTCTACGAGATTTTTTCGGACCACGCAGAAATGCTTGACACGGCGGGATTTTTTCCCTGACGGCAAGTATGATGTAGCAATTGGCATCATCTCGTTTGGTTGGACTTGAAGCAAAGTGCAATAAGGGGCAAAACAAAATAGATAATCCTTCTTTGCCACTTGTTAATCAAGGATTTAAGCTTTAGTACATGTCTCATGCATGTCTGTGACAAGTGACAGGCACACTTATCTCACCCAGGGTTCATAATTTCGCCAAAATTTTGGCAATTTCATTATCCTACGAAATAAATACGATTTGTTCAAAAAAAATTCGAAAGCATTTGAATTTGGACAAATTACGTCCTAAATTCGGTAATATTTGAATTTAGATGAAATTCGGTCAAATTTTGTCCAAATTTCAAGCATATGTTTGAAAACTCACCGAAATTATAAAACTTCGATAATTTTGTTCATTTCGTTACCTCTGAAATAAATTTCAAAACGAAATTGTTTTCCCTGGTCTCACCGCGCGCAACTGAAATAACGGATTTGAGGAGATCGAAGAACAAGGAGGAGGATGCGCTGCGACGACATCTACGCGAGCAACTCCACGACGTACTAGTTCTGCCATGGCGAGTCTTCCCGCCTACCCCCATGGTACGTCTACGCCCTGGAGGCGCCCAACAGCCACAAGGCGGAGGCCACCATCTTCCTCGCGTCGGTCGTCATGTTCGTGCTCGGCGGCCTCCTCTTCGGCTGCCTCTCCGGCCGCGCCGCCCTCAACCCCACGTCTGCATCTTCCTCTACGCCTCCTTCTCCCTCTTCCTCCCGCTCATTTTTTTTAGATAATTGAAGGGCAAGCTCCCGACCTCTGCATCATACGATGCACACAGTCAAAACAGCCATGTTTGTGCAGTCTTGTTCTTGTCTTTGAACTTTTGAGCTTGGTCATTCTTCTTCTGCACCACATTGGCACTAGAATGTCCCTTATTACCTCTGATGTGTGTATCTTTTTCCCTCGCCTTCTCTTCAACATCAAGAAACCCAATGAGATTTTCAACAGAAAACTCTTGTCTCTTGTGTTTCAGGGAAGTAGCAAAATTCCTCCAAGAAGGAGGAAGCTTGGCAATAATGCCTCCCGCGACAAACTTGTCCCAGAACACACGATTGAAGTGCTCAAGTTCTTTGGCCATGGATTGTATCTCATGAGCCCGCTCAACTCGTAACGCCCATCAACCATTCTATAGTCATGGTATTGCTCCATGAGATACAATTCACTGCCTGCATCCGAAATCCCAAACTTGGCCTCGAGTGTATCCCACATCTCTTTCCCAGTTTTAATCACTATGTATGCATCAACTAACTTCTCACCAAGAACGCTAATCACGAAACCTTTAAAAAGGTTATCAGCAGGCTCGAACACTTACTCCTGAACCTCGAACACTTGCTCCTGTTCAGGAGTAAGTGTTTCTTCAGGCTTGCCATATAAAAAACGTTCATGACAGTTAGCCAAAGCACCATCTTGGTGCGCCACCTCTTGTAATTCGCACCATCGAATTCAGAGGATTTTAGCGCAGCAGCAAAGCCAGTTGACGAAAAATGCCTATAATAAGGTTTTTAGATTGTTGAATATATGAGCATTTTTTGAATTACTTTAATCCAGAAATATACTAGATAAATCATGCAAATTACTCTAGCCATTTTCACAAAGCAGGTAGACAAAAACACTATAGATATACGAATTTCTAGAAGAACAGAAACTAGCATACCTATCTCAAAGTTCAAGTCAACAACAGATAATAAAGCTAAGTAAACAACAAGTGCGAGATAGGCATACCCAGATCCAGCAGAAGGAGCAGCAGAAGTAGAAGCAGAAGTCTTGGTGAGGTCGTCGTTAGTCATGGCGTAGTGGACGTCGTGGTAGTACTTCGTGGATATCGTGGTAGTAGTCGCGCAGATGTAGACGTAGCAGAAAATCAGATGAAGCGAGCAGTCGCGCGAACACTCCCCAAAAACCTTATTCGTCCTCGCTCGTGTAAGCCTTCGAGGGCGGGGTTCCGGAGGCCTGCTCTCCCGGTGTAGCCATACACGCGTCTCGCCGGGATGGAGATCGCCAGAGACAGCAACAAAACTGTGGAGTTCTTTTTGTGTCTATCGTAGAGAGTCTTGGAGAGGAACTAGTGCACTGTTCTACTAAATAGCAAAAATGGCACCGTTACTGCCAGCCATTCATTAATACCATTTACTGCGAGTCGGTGCATTTCGATTTTCGAATAGATAAAGAAAAACGCACCCATACCCGACACGCCTACGCACACGCGCGCGCGCACACACGCACGCATGCACGCAACGCATCGCATGACACGGCACGGCACGGCACGGCTCGGCTCGGCTCGGTGAGGCGAGCAAGCGAGCGAGCGCGTGTATTGGCTCTCTCCAATTCCACAAGGGGGCTACCACGTTCCACCTTTTAAAGTGGTGTAACTCCCATTCAACTCTCCATATGGGACTAAACAATTTTAGCACATGCACATGAGTCTTTGGGATTTTTCAGGAATTAATTAGAATTAGAATTGGGCCTAGCCCGTATTAATTCCAACAATCCCCTACCAGATCCCAAGGGCATATGTCAAATGCCTTGATCCACAGTATTGTTTTGATATACCAGTGTTTCGATGGAGACCAGTTAAGGTTGAACATCCACCTAGAATGGTTATACTTATCCACAATCGCACAATGGACTAAGCCTTGAATTGGCAGTTTTGTGTGAATAAGTTTCACTTAAGTCCTTAACTGATACTAGGCTGCCAAGCATCCCCGCGGGTTGGAGCATATAAGTCATACTCCTGGCCTATTCATGAGTTTCCTAGATATTACCCTATCTCATAGATCGTGACTAGCAATCGATGTGCTCATATAGGTGTGTTCTTTCAAGACCGCTCTGAGACAAAGATTTTTGTTTAAACAAGCCACAGAACACATTAAAATAAAAATTAACCTGTCATACAGATTTAGGAGAGAATTGCATCTCCAATAGAGCAGGTCTATAAAGGTACTCTCCTTCCAGTTAACCAATAGCTTGTTTCGCCAATCTTACTTCACAGGATCTCCGATCACATATGATGGGTTACCACTATGGTATAACTCATGTGGGTCTCAAACCCATCTCCCTCGATGCATTGTCTGTCACATTCCGTGATAAACCCTTTGTGAAGGGATCTACCAGATTTTTAGCTGTTTGGATATAATCCAAAGCTATTACTCCGGAGTTTCTTATTTTCCTGACAGACTTCAGTCTTCTCTTCACATGTCTTGATGCCTTCATATTATCCTTAGAACTGTTCACTTTGACGATCACGACCGATTGACAACATCGTAATAGCCGATCGGTTTTTCAACCACCGGCAAATCCATCAAGAGCTCACGATGCCATTCGGCTTCAACAGTGGCAGTATCTAATACTACGAGTTCTGCTTTCATTGTTGACCATCATTAAGATGGTCTGCTTGCAAGATTTCCATGAAACAAAGACCACCTCCAAGTATGAAGACATATCCACTTGTGGCCTTAATCTCATCAAGATCGATATCCAATTTGAATCGCTATAACCTCCGGCACCTAGGTACATGGTATAGTGAATGCCATAGCTCATAGTACCCTTCGATAACGCATTACCCTCTCAAGAGCGTGCCAATGATCATCTCCTGATTGAAAACAAAATGACTTAGTTTGCTCACAAAGAAACGAGATATCGTGCCTGGTAGCGCTAGCTAAATACATAAGTGAACCAATTATCCGAGAATATCTCAATTGGTCTCTCGGCTATTCTCCGATTCTTCCTAAGCAACACGCTTAGATCATAAGGTGTTGGAGAGGATTTGCAGTCACTATAACCAAAATGACTCAGAACTTTTTCCATATAATGGGATTGCAACAATATAATCCCACCATCATCACCTCTCAATAGCTTGATATTCAAGATAACATCAGCTACTCCCAGATCTTTCATCTCAAAATTCTGAGACAAGAAATCCTTGACCTCCTTAATCACATTAAGGTTGGTCCCAAAGATCAATATGTCATCAACATACAGACATAGAATAACTCCCTCACCCCCACTATGGCGATAATACACACATCTGTCGACTTGATTCACAATAAAGCCTGCAGATGTTAAAGTTCTGTCGAACTTTTTATGCCATTGCTTAGGTGCTTGTTTAAGACCATACAAAAATTTCAACAACTTGCACACCTTTTCTTCTTGACCATCTACTACAAATCCATCTAGCTGTTCCATGTAAATTTCCTCGCCCAACTCTTCATTTAGGAAAGCCGCCTTAACGTCCATCTGATGAACGAGAAGACTGTGTGAGGCAGCCAGATATAGCAGTACTCGAATAGTAGTCAATCTAGCCACAGGTGAATAAGTATCAAAGAAATCTTCGCCTTCCTTTTGGGTATAACCATTGGCCACAAGCTGTGCTTTGTACCTCTCGATAGTACCATCGGGCCTAAGCTTATTTTCAACACCCACTTACATCCTACAAAGGTTTACAACCATAAGGACGCTCGGTGATCTCCCAAGTTCCATTAGAGATAATGGAATCTATTTCACTACTGATCGCTTTTTCCAAGATTCGCATCCGAGAAGCATATGCTTCAGAAATGATACTTAGAATATCATCCACAAGGTACACAATGAAATCAGGGCCAAAAGACTTTGTATTCCTTTGTCTTTTACTCTTCCTCAGAGTTTCATTGTCTTCCTCCTCAGTAGTAGATTGACATAGGGAAAGAACAGTAGGTAAATTATCATACCCTGATATTCCCGTCTCAGTAGTACTAACAACAACATTAGCGGACTTAGAATTCTGCTCTTACTGATTCTTTCCACCCTTGCGTTGGCTGCAATCCTTGGCCCAATGACCATGTTCGCCACACACAAAGCAAAGGCCATCCTTTGTATTCTTCTTCTTCTTCTTGAAGTTAGTTGTTTGTGCAGTCTTGTTTTTGTCTTTGAACTTTTGAACTTCGCCATTCTTCTTCTACACCACATTGGCACTAGAATGTCCCTTATTACATCTGATGTGTGTATCTTTTGCCCTCGCCTTCTCTTCAACATCAAGAAACCCAATGAGATTTTCAACAGAAAACTCTTGTCTTTTGTGTTTCAGGGAAGTAGCAAAATTCCTCCAAGAAGGAGGAAGCTTGGCAATAATGCCTCCCGCGACAAACTTGTCCGGTAACACACAGTTGAAGTGCTCAAGTTCTTTGGCCATGGATTGTATCTCATGAGCCTGCTCAACTACAGAACGCCCATCAATCATTCTATAGTCATGGTATTGCTCCATGAGATACAATTCACTGCCTGCATCCGAAATCCCAAACTTGGCCTCGAGTGCATCCCACATCTCTTTCCCAGTTTTAATCACTATGTATGCATCAACTAACTTCTCACCAAGAACGCTAATCATGACACCTTTAAAAAGGTTATCAGCAGTCTCGAACACTTGCTCCTGTTCAGGAGTAAGTGTTTCTTCAAGCTTGCCACTTGCCACATGAAAAACGTTCATGACAGTTAGCCAAAGCACCATCTTGGTGCGCCACCTCTTGTAATTTGCACCATCGAATTCAGAGGATTTTAGCGCAGCAGCAAAGCCAGTTGACGAAAAATGCCTATAATAAGGTTTTTAGATTGTTGAATATATGAGCATCTTTTGACTTACTTTAATCCAGAAATATACTAGATAAATCATGCAAATTACTCTAGCCATTTTCACAAAGCAGGTAGACAAAAGCACTATAGATATACGAATTTCTAGAAGAACAGGAACTAGCATACCTATCTCAATGTTCAAGTCAACAACAAATAATAAAGCTAAGTAAACAACAAGTGCGAGATAGGCATACCCAGATCCAGTAGAAGGAGCAGCAGAAGTAGAAGCAGAAGTCTTGGTGAGGTCGTCGTTAGTCATGGCGTAGTGGACGTCGTAGTAGTAGTTGTGCAGTTGATGTAGATGTAGCATAGAACTTCGTGGATATCGTGGTAGTAGTCGCGCAGATGTAGACGTAGCAGAAAATCAGATGAAGCGAGCAGTCGCGCGAACGCTCCCCAAAAACCTTATTCGTCCTCGCTCGTGCAAGCCTTCGAGGGCGGGGCTCCGAAGGCCTGCTCTCCCGGTGTAGCCATACATGCGTCTCGCCGGGATGGAGATCGCCAGAGACAGCAACAAAACTGTGGAGTTCTTTTTGTGTTTATCGTAAAGAGGCTCGGCTCGGCAAGGCGTGGCGAGGCGAGCGAGCGAGCGTGCACGTGTATTGGCTCTCTCCAATTCCACAAGGGGGCTACCACGTTCCACCTTTTAAAGTGGTGTAACTCCTATTCAACTCTCCATATAGGACTAAACAGTTTTAGCACATGCACATGGACCTTTGAGATTTTTTAAGAATTAATTAGAATTAAAATTAGGCCTAGCCCGTATTAATTCCAACAGTTCCGCGCCCACATCATCCTCATCAAGATGCTCCTCGTCGAGCTGCTGTGCAAGAAGGTGGACGCCATACTCATGCCCATGAGCTCGTCGCCGCTACACGTCGTAAACTAGCAGACGTTGTGGGACGCCATCGACCAAATCGTCCAAATTGCGTGGATTGGCTACCTCATATACTCGTGCGTGCATGGGTTCCGGAAGCCGAGGTTCATGATCCTCTGGGTGTTCACCCTCATCAAAGCCGCCCAGCAGGCCCGTACCAAAGGCACGAGCAGAGTGCTCAATGCACAGGGCCTCTAATTTTGATTAAAATTTTAATTATTACTTGTTAATATCTCAAGTAAAAATATTATTCTACTATAATCACTCTTGTGTAAGATAAATAATTATTCAAGCCTTTTTATTGCATTTAGAGGCGGAGGGAAGGGGGCCAACGGGAGCCTTTTCTATCTAAAAAAGGATGTGCTGCTATTGACTATTGTAGGCCCCCTCCAAACATTTTTAACAGTTGCAATTGATCAACAATCGCAAGAGTTGAATTGCGATTCGAAGAAACAAGCAATGAGCTTCTCCTTCTCTGCACTTCTTTGGATCCCAAGGATTCATTCAGCTCATTCAAAATTGATGATGTTTGTTCCCTAAGTTCTATCCTGCTGATTTTTCAGAACAAGAAAGAATTAGCTTGATATATTGGTTACAACATTATGAGCTTGATGTACCTACAAATCCAAAGTTTGAATCGTCAATCGTAAATGATCTTTGTCGCCGACCATGAAAGTGGCAAATCAGATGATGATTATTTAATTGATAGGTTATATAACATTTTTCACTCTTTTCTTAGTTGATTTGATCATTACAGAAGTATTAACCATTTTGTTCCCTTGTTAAGTTGATTCGACTTGTACTCAATCTACCAGTTTCAACTGCAACGACTAAACGTGCATTTTCTGCAATGAAACTTGTTAAGACAAGGCTTCGAAATAAAATGAAACATGGATTTCTAAGAGATTGCTTGATAACCTATATTGAAAAGGAGATTGCAATAAAAATCTCAACTGATACAATTATAGATTATTTCTATGCAGTGAAGACACGACGAGTACGACTAAAGTGAAAGATGTTAGTTCCTCTATCTTCTAGTTATCTACATTTTGCTTTCGCGTGCAATTGTAAATTTTTATGTTTATCAACACCTAGAAGCACGAGGAAATATTATGTACAATTACATTCAATCTCTAAATTTTCTAAGTGTATAGTATGAATGATCGTCTTGTATGTCCACGGTCCACCGACTGTCTGGCTCCCCCTTTATCTATTTCCTGGCTCCACCACTGATTGCATTCTTACTGAGAACTTTCCCCACCTCTCTATTGCTCTCTTCATTTCTCCTTTGCTTTCGCACAACTACTATTTCTATCTCTTATTTGCTTGTGAAAATTAACCCTCTCCTAATTGTCCTCCTCCTAACTAAATCGTGATTTCCTAAAATAATTCCATTGGTGACGATAGATCAACCCACTCCATTCTAATCTATTTATTATGGTGTTCTTTGTGGACTCAAACACATAATTTATGTTCTCGCCTCATTCTCCTAATCTTCGCCCATCGATTGGGCTCTTGTGCTACACCGCTTGGTCGTGGCCGCCTTTCATGCTACATCGTGGCCTACAGAACCATGTACACCACATCAATTAGTTTGTTTAGTCCTATATCATTGCGATCTAGAACTTCGATTTTGTTATTAAGTTTTAAGACATACTATTATTATCTTTTCTTGTATTTGTGCATCTTGGTGTCGTTCTAGCTTTCATCCATCCCTTCTAAAATCAGAAGACATGAATCTTGTTATGAATCTTGTTATGAAAAACATAAGACAAAAAAGGGAACCGAAGTATTTTTTCTATTTTAGTAATTGAATTTTCTAAACTGTGGTATCTAATTTTAAATTTGGCACAGAGCCCCCAAATTTTCAGATACGACCCTGCCCAGAGGGTCGCCCCATGGAGCTCGCCAAGCGCTCCTTCGCCATCGGCAAGAATGCGCACCTAATCGTTGGATACATTGCCCAGATGATCAAAGAAGAGGAGAGAGATGATCAGCAAGTGTGCAACACTGCACTTCTGAGGAAGTGTTGTTACGTGGTCATGAGGAAGGAGAGGCTTAAGAGGGAATCGGGCCCCGCCATCTATTGGGTGGAGATACCGGAGTCGGATGAGAAGGACCTCATTACCGTCGTCGACATATGGAAGCTCGTGGAAGGCGGTGATGGCAAGCCGGTCGACCGCTTGCTTACTGACCATCTAAAACTGAGAGAACTTGTCCTCTCCGACGCGCTCTTCAAGTTGCTGCGCGCGAGGTCGGAAAATGTTGAGTTTGACTGCGATACGAATTGAAATTGAGTATGATACGAATTTCGTTTTCTACTTCAACTCTAACTCATAATTCTACTTCTATACGAAGTTTTTATGTACCACTATAAGTATATCCCTATACTTCTACACGGGCGCGACAACACGGGACGACGGCGAGCGCGGTGGTGCGGGACGGTAGGGGCGACAGGAGCGGGCGTGCGAGGGGAGAAAAGGGAGACGAGCGGGCGGGCGACACGGCATTGTGCCGACACTGTTATGGCCGTTGGGCTGTGTTGGCATGGCCCGGCACGATCCATCTGGCCCGATAAACCCGTTTGGCCCAAAAAATGGTTGGGTTTTTTAAAAATTCGATTGTTTTTAGCAGTTGGGGCCTTTAAAAATGTTAAAAAAATTCAAAAATCTTGAAATATTTTCTATAAATAGCCATCATACCCTTTCATTCAACACCCATCTATTCCTCAATTTCTCTTACAAATTCTATTGTGCAAATTTAGATTCCTTGTGAGATAATTTGATAAAATTCAAAAAAACAAAATTTAAAAAATTCAAATTCCAGCTGCAAGTCAGTAAAAGAGGCGCAATACTATTTTTTGTGTATTTTTTATTTGTTATGCTAGGATGAAATAAATAATAGTGTAAGTTTCGATTTTGCAGTTTTCGTTAAGATGGAACTCTACTTGATGCTTAAGAGTCTTTTACTATATAAAAATATATTTTTTCAAATGCACTATCAAAGCCCTGACGGTAGTTTACTCTTGACTGAGCAACATTGGTTTGTTGCTGAGAAGATGGATACTTCAGTTTTTGATTTTTTTTTATGAAGTCACTGTTGCTTTTGTTCGCTGTGTATTATCCAACATCTCCTATAATTGTACATACTATTCTGCAGATTGCTACTCAGTTAAAAATGTATGAAAATGACATAGTTTTACAAGAGGCTATTATTGTTATGAAAATAAAATACCTGAAATATTGAAGAGAAGTATCTTTTCCATATGTATTTTTATTTATTTTAGATCATAGAGCTAAAATTTAAGAATTTGCTAATGTTCTTGATTTTCTTAGTGATGCTACAGGCGTAGACTATTCTAACTATTTTTACAGATGTTCGTTTGAGATTTACCGATGTTTTTCAAAAGTATGAGAATAAGTTTCAGGGAGTTCGCTTGCAATAACCTCGACTACTACCCACTTCAGGTAACAAGACAAATTTGTGGGGCAAGATCTGGGGTGTAGATTCTTCCTCGAGGTCGAGGGGTTCTACATTGATACATTCTCAATTAAGACCAACCTCTTACCCAAGAAGTGGAGAACTATCTGACTATCTAGACAACGATATAGTGGATTTCAACTCAGAAAACTTCGAAATTTTGCAATAATGGCATACCCATAAGTGAATATATCCGTGCTATCCATACTTGCACGTGATGTGTTAATTGTTCCTGTCTCGATGGTTTTCTCCGAGTCTACTTTCAATATTTCTAGAAGAATTTTGGAGGAGAGAAGAATACATCTCACGAGTGAGATGGTGGAGATATTTTTAACTGTGAAGAACTGAGAACAAGTTGATGCACGGACACAACACTATGTAGAAAATTCAGAGTTGTCGGAGGTGTTAAGACTCTACTCCTTTTTCTTTGTCAATGTTTTCTCATATTGAGGTTTTACTTAACAAAAGTTTTAACGAGACAACCATTTAAATATTAATAAAGATCTTTATTATATTTTAAATATGTCTCTCTTTTTTTTTACAATTTTCATATGTACTTCTGAATCCTACATATTTTTTGAATTTTGTTAAAAATTTTCAGACTGAAATAAATTATACGGGCCGGCCACGGCCCATTAGACTAATTATGATCGTGCCGACATGCCGTGTCTAAGTCGGCACCCCGGCGCACGGACCATCACGGCACATCCCATTGAACTGCCAGGTCTTATCGGTCCGAGCCTAATCGGTCGTGCCGGCCCGGGTCCGGGCCGGCCGTGCCGTGCCGATCGCCCATCTGGCCATTAATCCGTAGTACTAGTGCTAGATGCTTGCTTTGTGTTAACTGCTTCGGTTATTTCCACAAGGAGAAGGGAGGATCCTTTCCTCTTGCCTCGTCTACTATTCCCGGCGCCAGACCTCACTCCCGCCTCCCGATGGACGCCGTCGCGTTCCCCCCGCCTCCCGCCCCCTTCCTCGACGACGACTTCGATTTCGGCGACTTCACCTTCGCCTCTGCATCCGCCGCACCCCAGCCCCCTATGGCCGATCCCCAACCAGCCACCTTCGCGGCGTTCGATGACGACTGGGGCGACTTCGTGGCGAGCCCCCTCGGATCCAACCCGGACGCGTCCGCGCCACCCACGCCTCCGACGGCCAAGTACAACGCCTGGGAGAAGCCGCGGGGCCGCTCCCGCTCTCCTGTTCGGCGCCGACGAGGAGGAGGACGGGCAGGAGGAGGAAGGGCCGGCCGAGCCGCCGCCGACGGCCACGGCACACCAGCGGGCCCCGTCCTTCTCCTCCAACGGATCGAAGCCCGCGGATCTGAAGGACCTCATCGCCGGCCTCTACGGATCTCGGCCTCCCTCCACCCCTGACGCGGCAGAGGTGGGTACGCCGGAGGCGGATGATGACGACGGATTCGGAGATGACGGTTGGGAATTCAAGGCGGCGCCCTCCTCAGCTGCCGGCCAGGATGGAGGCGGACGAGCGCACGTGGGTGGAATTGAGGTCAGTATTTGGGCACTATGGCGCCCCCCCCCCCCCCTAACTGTCTGTATCAAAATTTCTTGAGATGTTGACCCGACTGCATAGTGGCATCAAATGCCATCTGAAAAGAACTTATGAATTGCCCCAATATGTTTGCTGAAGTAGTTTGTCATTCTTCTTTCCTTAATTTTCAGCTACACAACCAAAGGTAGTGCATGGTAGACATTGTGACCTCACACATAAAAGAAACCGTGTGATCGTCATGTTCAAGTTAAACATGCAAAGTGGCAAACTACATTATGGGATATTGTTTTGCCTCTTGCAATCTGTTTGTACATACACAGCTAGGTGGAATGTTGGAGTATGAACATCTGGCTTAACACCATCCAGATTACGGAGTTGCTATTTCTAAGTCGTCTGAAATTTTATTAAGTCTAAGTCAATTTTTGCGACCATTGGATTTGCGTAAAGATTGATATGCCATATGATTGAATGTTGATGCAATGGATAAAAAATGTGACTTATGCTTAAGAAAAATTCAGTCACCTTATAAATAGACAATCTCTGCAGATTATGTTGCATGTACGGTGTAGTAGAAAATAGATCCAGTGTTATTGATAATTCCTGCTAAGAGAGGATGGAGCACATGCTTTCAACAAGTCATTATTTTTTTTATAAAAGAAAATACTCTGAAACTACATCATTACCAACCCTATAGTCAGTTGTTTATAGCCTTTCTTCTTTCTCTTTATCTGGCTGCTGGTCCTACTCGTTGATTGATCTGAATGTTTTCATGTCTTCAGGATGTGCCGAAATCATTGGGCAGCGACCAGGAAGACTGGTCATTTACTAGCGTCGATGAAAAAATGAGCCATGTTCGAACTACAGATCGTGTTGGAACTCATGAGTCCACGGGACAAAGTGTGAAGGCCTTCAGTCATTCTCCTTCTAATAATGCAGCCACACTCGACCTGTTCAAAGAAAGTGATCTGTTTGATGCTGTTCACGTTATGCAAAGTTCTGCGAAAGTGTACAAAGCTCGCCTGATCTGTTCTCTAATGAAATGGTGAGTATTCATGGTATTTTAGTTAACTGTCGATGCCAGTTTTTTTTCCTTTCGACATACACTAATGATCAGCGATCAGAATTCTTCATTTGAAACAGACGAAAACCATTCAATTAAATCAGCAGGTGATAGTATTTTGATTGATTTCTACCATAGGCTTAGGGAAGAATCATTGATAATAATATCTCGGCATGTGAAGGGTCTTAAGGTCAGTCATTAACATTCAGTTACCACGTTATTGGAGATTTTTTTCACTTGCTTCATATTTCACTAGTTAATAATGTGAATTTAGGAGGCCCAAAAGGGCGCTGTGCTCTCTGATGAAAACAGCAAAGTGACAGCAATTGCAAAGGAGATTCAGGTGTGTCTTGATTATGTTTTGCTATAGATCAGCCTCATCTTCTGAATTTATTAAAGCTTATCTTGTTCACTACTTGTGTATTTCTTGTTATGTTGATGTGCATTGGCTGCAGTTTGAGTCCCATTGAGTTTATTTGTTGCCATGGAACATCAAGTTTGTTGTCAGGATCATCAACTCTAGAACTTGACAACATGTTTGATGGTACAAAATTGAATTAAGCAGTCCTTGACTCCCATTTCCCATACTCTCCAGGAAATTTATGGTAAACTACAAGATTTTTCTCTTCCCAAAGGCTTTTGCATAGAGGAACACCCTTCAAGGGATGTATGTATCGATGAACTGGTTAACAGTGCCAAAGAGGAACATTTGAAGGATTTTGAGCAACGATATCATTTAGCAGAAGGAATAACATCAGTATGTATTATCATCTGGGATATGTAATTTTCTGCTCATTACGAATACATTTTATCAATGGAACTTCCTGCTGTGTTCAGTTAAAAAAATCGGACACACCATTTTACTTTGTCTTGTTTCTTTAAGCAGCTGAATCGTCCTAAACGTTTGAGATGCATTTTTTCCCCTTATTGGACCTTTCGTGTATAGGGGTGAGATATGGGGGACCTAGATGAAACAATTGGAAATGTTAATAGTTCTGTTTCAAATTATTCTACAATTTAGAATGTTCTGCTCAGTTTTTATGGGATAATAAAATTCAGGACTTCAGGCGATGTACATGCAAATCATTCATTTTGGTGCTCTTATTGTTTGGAGCCATGGTTTTATCTTGAAGTCACTGTTGTTGTTTTTTTTAATTATCAACAGTTCCTTAAAGTAAAAAATGGCTCTTGGAGACTGTTCCCAGAGTGATTATTTTATTTATTTGCTGTATACAATGGTCCGGTTAATCTTGAAACTTACCTTCTGCTTGCTGTTCTCATGATATGATATTGTTTGGGAAAAACAACATATATATTGACTGAAACATTATCTAGTTATTGGGTCATTAAAACATCTTTTACTCAATACTTAAATGTAGGCGCTGGAAGACATGAATTTGGCAGTTGAACTCTACAAGCACAGTGTGTCAATCCTACATATCTTGCAGCTAGCATCCAAAGGGGAGCAATGTGATTATGTTAGTGCATGGTATAGTTTGCTTCTGTCCTGTGCTCAAGAATTGCAGTATGGTGCAATGCTTTGGCAGGAATCTTGTCATGCAGGTATCTGCGACCAACTAATTTATAAAGGTAAGAAAGTTTTTGAACAAGGGGGAGAGCTTTATCATTCTTTATTTTTTTGGGTGAATGCGATATCATTTACGTCCACAGGTATGGGTTTAGCTATATAAACTTGACAATTCTGTTGGCTGTACAGGTGGTCATTGCTTTATTGCTCTTGGAGAGATCTACAGGGTTGCACAGATCTTACATTTCTCCTTGCAGTGTTTTAAGCCTTGGGTTCTTTCAGATCCTGGAATGTTGAGTAAAATGTTGGTTTGTTTGGACGGCTGCAAAAATGCATGGACTAGTGGTTTAGAAAGGGCTCTTAAAATGGTTGTTGACAATGATCATTCAGATGCATCTGTTGCTAAATCACTTCTCAAGTCCATCAAGAATATTGATGAACTTGAGGAGCCCGATCTTGAAAAGTTTCTTCCTTACAGCGAGATAACATGTAGATTAACCCTTCTACCAACAAGTGCTTTACCAGGTAAAACTCTTGCTACTGTTGCGCTTTCCCCTGAAAGAATATTTAAGGTATCCACTATCCAGATGCTTCTTTCTAGAGATCGACTAATTATTCCCTTCATTTCATGTAGGAATTAAAGCGATCATGTGGAATGGTGATCACTATTTTGTTAAAGTTGTAAATTTGTGGGTAAATCGGATATCCTCTGATCCTCCCCGGCTGTCACTCACTCCTGTATCTTCGATGAATAATGCAAACAATGCATGCTTGTCTTGTTGAATAACCTGTCAATAACTCAGAATATTCTTTTTTGAGGAGGAAACTGGTGACCTATTCTGACGGAAGTATCAAAAGCTATTTTTGAATAAAACTTATCCATCAGGTTGTCGTGAGCACAATATAGATAAATACATCGTGTCGACTGCGGGACTGCATTTCGAAGTTCAATCTATGGTGTACGTTCAAGTACTGGCCATTCTTTGTAAAAGTTACATTTTAACCATTCTGTCCATGGTGCCTGATAACTGCACTAGATGGTGAACCAAAACGGAATTTCCACTATCAACATGTATATCAGTTTATTTAGGCTGGAGTGTGATGCAGCGCATTGAAGTGCACAAGCAGCACAGCCCAGTGTGCTTGTACAAACTTGTAGATTGTCGAATTGAAAATTTGGAGTACGGATAGAGCAACAGAGGGAAGTCGAATTGAACTGTTCTTTTTTCTGCCAGATCAGGTGTTATTGTTCTCTCCAGTCCATACCTGCGATTTGCTGCTTGATGTAAGTGTAAAACCCAAACAAAAGTGAGGGGATGGGCATTGGCCGTGCGACGGGGTTGTGGAGGTCGGTGTCCACAAGAGTGAAAATGACACAGGGATTTATACAAGTTTGGGAGTATGAAATGACCACTCTATTTATGTCGGTGCCCTATGGGGGTTTCCTCTAGTGAGGGGTGCTTCCGGGGGCACGCCAGTTTGAATGATTCTTTATATTTCTTGAGAGCTCAAGTTACAAACGAGGGAAACATAGGGTATTTATAGGTCTATATATTCCTTGAGCTCAAGTTACAAATGAGGGAAATATGGGGTATTTATAGGCTCTTAGACATGTACAATTGACTACAAATGACTGAGGTAACCTCTTATGGAGATAACTAATACAAACGAGGGGTATTATTGTCCTTTTGAGGTAAAACAATATTTATTTGATATGTATGTCAGATTATCAGGTGCCTGTTGCACTGTATTTGCATGGCCATCTGAATGGTGACCCCTGTGCCTGAGGAAATATTCTTTAGTCGGTGGGTCCCACATGTTTAGCGCGTGACCTACCAGGAACGAGGGCTCCCGGGGACAAATTCGCCCTGGTCACGATGTCCTCAACGCCTTCTGTGGGTTGCTGGCGGTGTACGGCTTCCATGGTGACGCCTTGATGGGAGACAAAGGAGGAGATCTGGACACGTTGATGTGTAACTTGCAATTGACGGGGGCTGAACGGAAAGGGATCAAGATTGGTTGTAGAAGTGGAGGATCGGTGGGGAGTGGGAATTGGCATGCGGTGGGGAAGGTTCTTTCAGAGAAGGCGGTTCATCCATATAGCATTGTGCAAACCCTAGGGAAATTTCGGTGCCCGATTAGAGGTATGATTTGTAAGGAGATGGGGGACAACATCTTCCTCTTCTCCTTCAGTCAGGTTGATGGCAGGAGGAGGGCACTAGAGGAGGGGCCGTGGTCGGTTGGACACGGCCATGACCTGCTGGTAATGCTGGAGTATGATGCAAGGAAGGCAGTAGAGAATCTGACATTTACCCAGATCCCAATTTGGGCTCGGGTAAACAAGCTCCCCATGGGGATGATGTTGAGGGAGGCGGAGAGGTGATCGGAGAACAGATCGGTTCGTGTCTGGATGTGGATGTTGGAGAGAATGACATGGCGGTAGGGCGGTATCTGAGGGTCAAAGTTCGCCTCGACATCCGAGCACCAATCCTCAGGGTGTTATGGTGGAATCGAAAGGGGAAGACAGGCCGAGATGGTGCCCGTACTTTTTTTAGATAGGGCTAACCTAGGATTTCTGTGAAGGGGGAGGCAGAGCCCCGCGTCGTCCCCTATATTTTTTTTAAATAGGGCTCTCAGGAGTCCTAGCCTAGGTTTTTTTTTTTGCGAAGGGGAAGGCGGACCCTCGTGCCATCCTCCATACTTTTATTTGATAGAGCTCCAGGGAGCCTTAGCCTAGGTTTTTTGCGAAGGGGGAGGCGGAGCTTCGCGCCGTTCCTCATACTTTTTTAGATAGGGCTCTGAGGGAGCCATAATCTAGGATTTTTGCCCGGGGGGGGGGGGGGGAGTCTCATGCCATCTCTCATACTTTTTTAGATAGGGCTCTGGGAAACCCTAGCCTAGTTTTTTTTGCGAAGGGGGAGGCGGAGCCTCGCACCGTCCCCCATACTTTTTTAGATAGGGCACCGGGGAGCCCTAGCCTAGGTTTTTTGCGAAGGGGGAGGCGAAGCATCACGCCGCCCCCCATACTTTTTTAGATAGGGCTCCGGGGGAGCCCTAACCTAGGTTTTTTTTACGACGGGGGAGGCGTAGCCTCGCGCCGTTCCCCATACTTTTTCTGATAGGGCTCCGGGGGAGCCATAACCTAAGATTTTGCGAAGGGGGAGGCGGAGCCTCACGCTGTTTCCCATACTTTTTTAGATAGGGCTCCGGGGAGCCCTAGTTTAGGTTTTTTTTCAAAAGGGAAGGCGGGGCCTTGTGCCATCCCCTATACTTTTTTAGATAGGGCTCCGGGGAGCCATAGCATAGGATTTTTTTTGCGAAGGGGGAGGCAGAGCCTCACGCCGTTCCCCATACTTTTTTAGATAGGGCTTCGAGGAGCCCTAGCCTAGTTTTTTTTTGCGAAGGGGGAGGCAGAGTCTCGCGCCGTCCTCCATACTTTTTTAGATAAGACTCCGGAGGAGCCCTAACCTAGGATTTTTGCGAAGGGGGAGGCGGAGCCTCGTGCCATTCCCCATACTTTTTTAGATAGGTCTCCGGGGAGCCCTAGCCTAGTTTTTTTTTTTGCAAAGGAGGAGGCGGATCGCACCATCCCCCATACTTTTTTAGATAGGGCTCCGAGGAGCCCTAGCCTAGGTTTTTGCGAATAGGGAAGCAGAGCCTCGCGCCGTCCTCCATACTTTTTTTAGATATGGCTCTAGGGGATGTTAAACATAGAAGTGAATATCTATTCATAGAAGTGCATGGCTATTCTTAGAAGTGCATCATGTATATTTGGAGCTGTGTCTCCTTGTCTCTCGTGTGCTACAAGCCACGCATGTAACCTGCCATGTATTGCTTCATCTATAAATACGAGAGTATCTGCTCCTTTGAGGGCAGGCAGCGCCATTCATCTTAACATGGTAACAGAGCCATAATCTTTTCTTTCTTCCCAATGTCAACCACCACCAATTCTTCCTCCCCCTCCACCACCTCTGACGCCAGGAACAAAGCACCATGTCATCTACCTTTGCCCGATTCCTATACATCATGTCATACCATTCGTCTTAACAAAACCAACTACATGCTGTGGCGCGCTCAACTTCTCCCTTATCTGCGAAGCACTAAACTCATCGGGTTTATTGATGGATCCATCTCCGCGCCACCCAAGCTCGTCGCGTCTTCCACAGCCGAGGGCGCTGAACTGGTTCCCAACCCCGCATATGACCGGTGGTATGATCGGGACCAAGAACTCCCGAGTGGTCTCTCTCCTCCATGACCGAGGACCTCCTTCTTGATGTGGTGTCTGCCTCCACCGCCAAAGAAGCCTGGGACACGCTGAAACGTATGTTTTCTTCTGCCGTACGCGCTCGCGCCGTCCAAGTTCGCGTGGATCTTGCCACGACGAAGAAGCGGGATATGTCTGCTGCCGACTATTTTCGCAAGATCAAGGGTTATGCATCTGCACTTGCTGCTGCTGATGCTCCTCTTCGTGATGATGAAATCATCGCGTATCTCTTGGCTGGACTTGGCTCGGATTACGATCCGTTCGTCACGTCTATCACCACCAAGACTGAAGCCCTCTCCCTCGACGACGTCTACGCGCATCTCCTGGCGTTTGAGTCTCGTCAGCTGCAACACAACGCCGAGATGCGCCTCAACGTTGGCGCTTCGGCCAACTTTGCTGGCCGCGGGGGACAGGTGCCGCGTGGACGTGGTCGCGGTGCACCGCCTAGCCGTGGCCGCGGACGTGGGTCTGCACCGTTCCAGGGACGTGGTGGCCGATCTACTCCAAGCTATGACAGGCCTAAGCGCCCGCCGTGCCAGATCTGTGGCCGTGAGGGCCACACGGCGATCAAATGTTGGTACCGCATGGACGAGTCCTATCAGGAGGAACAACCCTTCGCCGCTGCTGCTACCACTACTTCCTACAAGGTCGACCCTAACTGGTACACCGACACCGGGGCTACCGATCACATCACGAGTGATCTGGATCGCCTAGCTCTCCGCGAACAATACCATGGTGGTGAAACCGTTCAAGTTGGCAATGGGGCAGGTTTGCACATTATGCATATTGGTTCTTGTTCAATTAATACTGCTACTAGACCTCTTGCACTAGAAAATGTTCTTCACGTTCCTGATATCTCTAAACATCTTCTTTCCGTTCATAAATTAGCACGTGATAACCATGTCCTTTTTGAATTTCATCCATATCATTTTCTCATAAAGGACCTAGCAACGAGGCAAGTACTTCTGAAAGGAAAATGTGAAGCCGGCCTCTATCCTATCAAGCTCTCCGACATTGAGTCCTTCAAACAAGCCCTCATCCATGTCAAGGCGTCTACAGATCAGTGGCATGCTCGGTTCGGCCACCCCTCTACCCAAGTTGTTAGGTCTATCTTAAGTTTGAATAAACTCCCATGTTCTAAGGAATCGAGTCACACCATATGTAATGCTTGTCAATTAGGCAAGAGCCACCAACTACCATACAATAATGCTATTCATCGATCCACATCTCCTTTAGAACTTGTGTTTTCAGATGTTTGGGGTCCTGCCCCTACATCTGTTGGTGGTTATCAATATTACATAAGTTTCATTGATGACTACAGCAAATTCACTTGGGTTTACTTGATGCAAGATAGAACTGAGGTCCAGCGTATTTTCTTGCAATTCCAAGCTCATGGAGAACGCCTCCTTGATGCTAAAATCAAATGTGTCCAATCCGATTGGGGTGGGGAGTATCAAAAACTTCACAATCAATTTTTTCGTTCGCTTGGCATTTCCCATCATATTTCTTGTCCTCACACCCACCAACAAAATGGCTCAGCTGAGCGCAAACACCGCCACATTGTTGAAACCGGGCTTGCCCTCTTAGCTCATGCCTCGATGCCAATAAAATTTTGGGATGAAGCTTTTGCTACCGCTGCGTATCTCATTAATCGAATGCCAACACGTGTTATTGATAACTTGTGCCCATTAGAACGCCTATTCAAAACCCCACCCAATTATAACAGGCTCCGCATTTTTGGATGCGCGTGTTGGCCCAATTTGAGACCGTATAATCAGCACAAACTCTCTTTTCGATCCAAAGCATGTGTTTTCCTTGGGTATAGCGCAAATCACAAAGGCTATAAGTGCCTTGACACGGACACCGGTCGCATATATATTTCCCGTGACGTTGTTTTTGATGAGGCCAAGTTTCCCTTTGCCACGAACCCTTCATCCAACGTTGAGCAACCACATATTATCCCAACTCCACAGCCAGATCGTAGCAGTTTTAATTTGAACACTAACCCCGTGCATACATCACCTGTTGGTCCTGTGCCTACAGATATTTCGGATGCAGAAAATCAGGGGAGCATGCCACCTGAATCGGCATTGGGATCGGCGCAGCATATTCCTGCCACAACCGACGCAGGTGCTGCGCAATCAGCGCCCTGTGCGGACCAGGTGGCCTCGGGGTCTCCGCCTCCCGCCTCACGCGCGCGATCTCTACACCCGGCGGCATCTGTGCCCGTGTCTCCTGCGGGCCCGACATCGCCCACAGCTGGGCCGTCTCCTGTTGGCTCCCCGCCCGCATCTCGGGTGCCTTCTCCAGTACGGCCCGTGCTGCCCGTCCAATCGGATGAGGCCGCGCCAGAAGCTCCCGCCCACCGGTACGGCACTCGCCTCAGCAACAATATTAAGCAACCTAAAGTCCGTACAGACGGCACCGTGACATATTCAGCAGTCCGTACCTCTGATGAAGAACCAACTTGTTATACCAATGCCAAGTCTCATCCACTTTGGCGGTCAGCAATGAATGAGGAGTTTCAAGCTCTTCTCAAGAACAAGACTTGGCTTCTCGTCCCGCCACGTGCCGGCCTCAATGTCATTGATTGTAAGTGGATATTCAAGTTGAAGCGTAAGGCTGATGGTTCCATTGATCGCTATAAAGCCCGCTTGGTTGCTAAGGGCTTCAAACAACAGTATGGTGTTGACTATGATGATACATTCAGCCCTGTGGTCAAACCTACCACTATTCGAGTACTGTTGTCTCTTGCTGTCTCTCGTGGTTGGTCACTTCGGCAAATTGATATTCAGAATGCATTTCTTCATGGTCATCTCAATGAAGATGTTTATATGAAACAGCCGCCTGGTTTTGTTGACTCAGATCATCCTACTTATCTTTGCAAGCTGGACAAGTCATTATATGGCCTTAAACAGGCCCCAAGAGCATGGTTTTCTCGTCTCAGTGGCAAGCTATTACAGTTGGGGTTTTATGCTTCTAAAGCGGATGTTTCATTATTCATATTTAATAAAGTTGGCATTCAGATGTATATTCTCATCTATGTGGATGACATTATCATTGTGAGTTCCTCATCATCGGCCACAAATCGTCTCCTTGCCCAACTTGAAGCTGAATTTGCGGTCAAAGATCTTGGTCCACTGAGTTACTTTCTTGGCATTGAGGTGCATCATACTTCAACCGGCCTCATCTTGACACAACATAAATATATTCAAGATATTTTGAAGCGCACCAACATGGCCTCCTCCAATATTGTCTCAACTCCCATGCTCCCTACGGATAAGTTGATGTTAGCAAGTGGTGATCCTCTCTCAGCTGAAGATTCTACACGCTATCGAAGTGTAGTTGGCGCCCTCCAATACCTCTCATTGACTAGACCGGATATATCATTTTGTGTGAATCGTGTCTGTCAATTTCTTTCGGCGCCAACAACCACTCATTGGGCGGCAGTCAAACGCATCTTGCGTTATTTACATGCCACTTCACACTTGGGTCTATGCATCACAAAAACTGAGTCCTCATTACTCAGCGCTTTTTCGGATGCGGATTGGGCTGGCAATCCGGATGATAGGCGCAGCACCGGTGGTTATACCATCTTCTTTGGAGGCAATCTCATCTCGTGGAGCTCTCGCAAACAGCCCACTGTATCTCGCTCAAGTACGGAGGCCGAATACAAGGCGGTTGCTAATGCTACCGCTGAAGTTATATGGATTCAAGTGTTGCTGCGTGAACTTGGGATTTCTCCAAATCAACCACCAAGTTTATGGTGTGACAACATCGGGGCTACTTATCTATCGGCAAATCCGATATTTCATCGGCGCACCAAACATGTTGAAGTGGATTATCATTTTGTCCGGGAGCGTGTGGCATCTCGACAATTAGAGGTTCGCTTTATCTCCTCCAAGGATCAAATAGCCGACATCATGACCAAGCCATTGCCGGTCACTGCCTTCTGCAATCTTCGGCGCAATCTGAACTTAGTTGCACACCGTCCAGATTGAGGGGGGGTGTTAAACATAGAAGTGAATATCTATTCATAGAAGTGCATGGCTATTCTTAGAAGTGCATCATGTATATTTGGAGCTGTGTCTCCTTGTCTCTCGTGTGCTACAAGCCACGCATGTAACCTGCCATGTATTGCTTCATCTATAAATACGAGAGTATCTGCTCCTTTGAGGGCAGGCAGCGCCATTCATCTTAACAGGGGAGCCCTAACCTAGGTTTTTTGCGAAGGGGGAGGCAGAGCCTCGCGCCGTCCCCCATACTTTTTTAGATAGGGCTCCAGGGAGCCCTAGCCTAGGTTTTTTTTTTTTGCGAAAGGGGAGGCAGAGCCTCGCATCGTTTCCCATACTTTTTTAGATAGGGCTCCGGGGAGCCCTAGCCTAGTTTTTTTTTGCGAAGGGGGAGGCGGAGCCTCGCGTCGTCCCCCATACATTTTTAGATAGGGCTCTAGGGAAGCCCTAACCTAGGATTTTTGCGAAGGGGGAGGTGGAGCCTCGCGCTGCCTCCATACTTTTTTTAGATAGGGCTTCGGAGAGCCCTAGCCTATGTTTTTTTATGGTGGAGGCGGAGCCTCGCGCCATCCCCCTGGTGGGCCCTGGTACTAATGGCATGGTGCTGTGTTGGGGTGTGGGCCATGCACGACATTCTTCATTCACATGGTCGTGCCTGCAGAGGGCGCTAGTGTGCACGAAGGCCATGTGCAGTGTTGGTTTGTATACGCGTGCTTGCGGAGGGCGTTGATGCGCACCGGGGCCGAAGGCCATGCGCGGTGTCCGTTTATACACGCGTGCCTTCGGAGGGCTTCGGTGTGTACCGGGGCCGAAGGCTATGCGTGGTGTCCATTTATACACGCGTGCCTGAGGAGGGCTTCGGTGTGTACCGGGGCCGAAGGCTATGCGTGGTGTCCATTTATACACGCGTGCCTGAGGAGGGAGTCGGTGTGCACTGGGGCTGAAGGCCATGTGCGGTGTCGGTTTATACACGTGTGCCTACGGAGGGCATCGGTGTGCACCGGGGCCGAAGGCCATGCGCAGTGTCGGTTTATACACACGTGCCTGCGGAGGGCATCGGTGTGCACCGAGGCCGAATGCCATGTGCGGTGTCGGTTTATACACGTGTGCCTGCGGAGAGCATCGGTGTGCATCGGGGCCGAAGGCCATGCACGGTGTCGGTTTATACATCCCACTCCCAGGAGTGGGTGTGCTTGGTGTGGCCTGCTTTATTCGAAGGGGGCCAAATGCGCAAAATTCATACAATCGCTTTGACAAGCCCCCGCCGCTAAGAGGCGATCGGGGCGGTGTTTAGACTTGGTGGTTTTTACATCCCTAAGGATAGAACTTCTGGAGGCTTTTGGCGTTCCATGTATGAGTTAGTTGCTGTCCCTCTAGCGTGGCGAGGCGGTGGGAGCCTGCCCTCGTGCTGTGGGTGATGATGTACATGCCTTCCCACTTGGACGCTAGCTTGCCCAAAATGGTGGGATTTGCGGCTCGCTTGAGGACCATATCGCTACATGCCAGAGCGCGGGGTCTAACTTTTTTGTTGTACGTCTGCGCGACACCTTGGGTGTATTTTTCCACGTTTGATATAGCTTGTATGCGGTGCTCCTCTTGGAGGTTGATTGATGTCTCCCAGCTTCTGGGGCTGCCCTACGCTGATGCTCGAGGGATTTTGCCGGAGTTCCCCTGGGGTCATGGCCTCATCACCGAAGAGGAGTTTGAATGGGGAAAACCCGTGGCCCTCGTTGGTGACGTCCGGATGGCCCAGAGTGCATTCTGGAGTTCCTTGGGCCACAGGCCCTTTGGTAAGCCTATCAGGCGCTTGTTGAGACCTGCTAGTAGATTTCCATTGGCTCGCTCGACCGCTCCATTGGACTCGAGGTGTCCGACGGATGCGAAGCATATGGTTGTGCCTATGCTGTGGAAGAATGCTTGGAATGATGCTGAGTCGAACTGGGTGCCGTTATCGGTGACGATGTCATGCGGCACCCCATACCGGCAGATGATGTTCTTCCACATGAACCGTTGTGTTGCTGCGGCTGTGATCTTGGTGATTGGTTCAGCCTGTACCCATCTGGAGAAATACTCGATGGCGACGAAGGCGAAGCAGAGGCTACCCTTGGCTGTTGGGTATGGACCAATGATGTCGAGGCCCCATCGCGCAAAGGGCCAGACGAGGGGCAGGGGCTGCAGTGGGACAATGGGTGCCTTCGAGTTGCGGTTGGCCCATTGGCAACCCTGGCAGCTCTGGACCAGGTCTTGCGCGTCCTTGAGCGCTGTCAGCCAATAGAAGCCTTGGCGGAAGGTCTTCAAGTGAGGTTGTTGAGCCGAATTCAAGTGCATTCATTTTAGTTTGATCCATTGCATTTGATTGACGTCAAGCGAAGATTACGATTCATTACTCTTGGTATTTGACAACACCTAGACGGCTCGGCGGGAGTTCGCACGGTGATCTTTTCAAGAAGATTGTGAAGAGACCCGGTGCCGGATTGTGAGTGGTTTGGTGTTCACCATCTCCGGAGCGAAGGAAGAATAACCACTAGTGAAATCGAGGAAAGGCTTAATTCGTAGAGCCGGCTTGATTGGTTCAAGCTTCCTCAACGTGAACTAATGTAGACCGACAAGTCTTTGATACCACAGGAAAAACTCCTTTGTCTTCATTGTGGTTAATTCTTGTTTTTACTATTCCGCATTTACAATTCAAGCAATTATCTTGTGCAAGCCTTGCTTAGCTAGAATTGTTTCTTGTATTAACATTAGTTCTTTATTGTCTTAAGTAGCTAGTAGTTCTATCTTCCTAAGTGTGCTAGAAAGTTTTGTTAGGACTATCTAGCTTAAAGTTTTAAAATAGTCGATTAATTTTAGAAACCTCCTATTCACCCCCTCCAGTCGGTTATCCTTGATCCTACAACTGGGAGCACCGACACTCAAACCACATACCGATCATTGTGGAAACGACCGCGGAAGGACAGAGATCACAACTAAGGGGAGGGTCGAGTTTTCATTTTGAAGCTCGATGGCTCAAGGAGGACAATTGCCATAGGTTGGTACATGATGTGTGGAATAGCGCCTTCCTTGAAGAAGCAAACAATGTTGCAGAAGGGTTAAAAACGAGTGGCAGCAAATTTGTCCAATTGGAATAAGAACGTTCTGGGTGATTTGGAAAAATGCACCAAAAGAACCAAAAAAGATCTGGAGCATTGTTTGCGTGTTGCTATTTCTGAAGAAATAACGAGGAGGGAGCATGCTCTCAGGTATAAACTGGGAAGATTAGAAGATCAGAGATAGCTATATTGGAAACAACGTGCACATAGAGACTGGCTTAAGAAGGGAGACATGAATACGATTATTTCACGCATTACGCTCGAGAGACGAGAGCTAATAGAATCAAGCGCTTAAGCATGAGGATGGGATGGTTACGTGATCGAAGGTGAACGACGACTCGTAGGGTATATTACATCCTACTGCAGAAGTTTGTTTGCCTCACAGGCTTGTGCAGGAATGGATATGAAAGAACACGACCACTTAAATTAATCTAAACAATAAGAAACAGTAATAGGTAGTAAATTACGGACTAATTTTGAACACATCATAAACAAGAATGTAACAGCCCCAAGTTTATAAAAGTAATAATCGTGATTATGAGCGAGAATGGGACACTGCTCATAGCATTATCATTCTTAATCACCGATTGGGAGTTCTTTGTTACCAAGTAAAACCTTCCTTTTAGCCAAAGACCAAAAACTTATTTAAAAGTTTTCAAGGAAATACAAGATAAAACTTGTATTATGACTGGGAAGTATTTTATTAAAGCCAAGATAAATTATCTTGGCTGAAAACATTTTTGTTGCATTTTTAGAAATTATTTTGACTTCAAGAAAAATAATTGTCTTTAAATGAATATTTTCGGGCTAAAATAAATATTTATGTATTTTACAAAGTGATCATGGGATTTTAAAATTTATCTGGGAAATATATCATCCCAGTAGCCTCCAGTAAAAATTTCATGATTTTACAAATGTATTTGTTGTTTTTAAAAGCCCAGTCAAACCTTTAAGCTTTTGAATAAGGTTTGGTCAACTAATCTGGTCTGGACTCAAGACCTAGCACTGTAGTGACTCGAGCCATGTGGTTGAGTCCAACCCCGTGCAAGTGGTCCGGCTCAGTCACGCTCGGGCGCGAGCCCGAACCCCATACGTGATGTGAGCCGTTGATTTTCAATCGAACAAGCGAGGCTATGACGCTACGCGAGCTGTCCACGTGTGCGCACTAATCTCCGCCGTTGGATCCTGATCTAACGATCGGCGTTGGTGTATGCATTCGGACAACTCCGGATTCCCTTTTGATCTCCACCGTCCATTCTCGATCCAACAACGCCTCCCTTTTCGTTTTAAACTTAAAGGCGCGCTTTTATCTTAGCCGTCAGATTCAAATCTCACGGCGTCCCTCTTTCCCGCGTGCTATTAAGGCCTGCGTTTCTCTGGGCCGTTAGATTTTCATCGTATGGTCCAGAGCGATGTATGCATTTGGACAACTCCGGAGTCCCTCTCGATCTCCGCCGTCCATTCTTGATCTAACCGCGTCGCTCGTTTCAATTTGGAATAAAAGGCGCGCAGCTATCTAGACCTTTGGATTTAAATCCTACGACGCTCCTTTTTGACCGAGCGCAGGTAAGGCCCAAATTTAGTGGGCCATTGGATTTTAATCGTAGGGTCCAGGTGAGTGTATGCAATCGGACCATCCGGATCCCGCGTTAATCCCGACCGTAGAAGTTCCATCGGACGGTGCTGCGTCAGCGCATCTAAGGGATGACGTGTATCTTTTGAGCTGGGCCGTTGGATTTCAATCCAACGCCCCTATTTGAACATAAAACCCCGAAAGCCCGTAGTGCTCTTTTTAATCTCCGTCGTTCGTTTCAGATCGTGCGGCTCATATTTAAAGATACCGATTAAAGTCTTTTAACCTATCTATTTATCACAGCCGCCCATTTCTAATCGGACGGCCGAGATCCTTTTGAGTTTTAAGAGACGCACGCGGCTGTGACTGCTAGTGGGGCCTTTATGTCAGGTGTTGCCTCTCTTCTTCCCTCTCTGTCTGCGCGCAGCCATCTCTATAAACAGAGGAGAGGTTTATCCCAAAACTTTTGCAACTAATTTTTGGGATATTTAGCTCTAAAAGGACACCTCATCAACTCTAGACATTTCCATCTTGCCCTGTAGCTCAACATCCATATATAAACCCTAGCTTTTTGCTGTTACCATTGTTGACCACTGAAGCTCATCATTTTCCTTGATGTCCAGTGGAGTTCTTGCTCCTGTCCTTTTTGCTTATCCATTCTAAACCCTGGTTTCACCTTGTAATAAAGATTTGACATCTTTTGTAGGTTAAATCAGAGTTTATTTCTCTGTCGATCAACTTCGGTTTTCAGAGTTTTCGGTCTTTCCTATTCTGGTAAGCTAAAACCCTAGTTTTTAACATCTTGAGCATCTTAATGACATTAGAAGCTCCTGTGAATCATTCTTTTGAACATACTGAGCTTCAACTTGCTTTAAACTGAAAAGTGATTATTCTATCTTTTCAGTCTTTTATGTCATTTTCAAGACCTAGGGTTTCTCCTGTCGACTTGTTATCCTAGTTAGGTCTCAGCTAAACCCTAGTAGCATAACAAGTTGATCTTTCAATTCTTGTCATCATCTATTTTGCCTCATAGCTGAAATCTCTCTGTCTTCTTTTGCCGCTTAACCGACAATATAGGTTTTCCTTTAGTTTTTGTAATCTAACCGATTAGGGTAAGGTTAAGGTTAGTTTAGGGTATTAACTATCGTAATATATATCAGGGTAAGCTTCATTTTAGAACTTTTGCATGTTCTATTTTCCTTTTCCAAAAGCGCAATCTGTCCCTTTCGCTCTTTTCAAAATCTGAAAACTGAAACTTTGAACTAAACCCTAGTTTCTGCCTTTTGAAATCAGTAGGTGGTAATATGGTTTATTATCACTATTAGGGTAGATATAACTTAAGCATGCTGTTAAACATGCATTTTCATATTGATCATGCATATTTCTTTCAATTTGTACTTATTGTCGATTTTGGTATTTATTGGATCTTATTGCTTCTTTTAGAATCTGGTTTTGCTGAAGTGATTGAACCTATTTCTGAGCATCCTGAGCCTGCAACAGAAGTTTATTACTATCAAGGCAAGCATCCTCTTTGCACCATATTGATCCCAAATTTTGTACACTAGCTTTTACAAATCCAGTGATATCTGTGCATGCTATTCTTCTGAAAATACAAATTGTGATCTGTTAGTAGTTAGTTATGACCTAACGTGGTGGATTACCTTAATTATAATCATACACTTAACACTAGCGCAGTACTGTATACTATAACATATATTTTCAGTTTTGGCTTAGACATGCAGTCTAGAGATTTTAGAGTTTGACAAGGGTATCTTGTCAAACATGGGGATCACAAAAGACCTTCTGTTATTTGAAACTCTTTGTCCAGTTTACTTATTTCATAAATGAGTTTTATATTTAACTTGATCTGGACAAGAGGAAGCTAGTGATGGTGCTTTTGTGCACGAGATTGGGATTTGTGGTGGACTTGTCCAGGTTAATTAAGGACCGAACTCTGACTATTCAATTCAAGTCCCCCACGTACTTTCACATGCAGTGTATGGGCGCTGTTTGGTTAAGTAAAATGTTAAGACTATTGGGTTGGAAACAGGAAAGTAAGAATATGTGTATTGACCTTGTATGTCATAGATGCTTTGGTCTTATGATGCGTTGTATGCCATGTGAGCTTGTATGTCGATCGATGTTCTTAGAAGGGTGAGGCGTATATGTGCTCCGTAGCATATACGCATCTTAATGGTGCCGATTGCATCCTAATATGGGTAGTGAGCCCATTCGCATTAAATTGTTTGGATCGGCATTCTTGACGCAACATGTGTGCCCAGTTAGCGGATGCTATCGATCGTTGTTTAAGCGAGATCGGTTCACACATGGGGTCCAACTCAATAGTGTTAGCTTGTTGAAAATACCAAATCTTAGTTTCCCGGTCGGCATACCAAAGGAAGCATGTCATCATTCGGAGGCATCCGAAGGCAACGGGCTAGCTAAGTCATGTGGGTAAAGATGTACACCCCTGCAGGGTATAAACTGTTCGAATAGCCGTGTCCACGGTCATGGATGATAACTTGAATTGATGTCACCTGTATAGAAGTTTTGATTTACAAAACTGGTTTCGGTTTTTGGCTTTGCATGAGGGATTCATGCACTGTGCTGTTTACATTATGTCATTTACTTACTGTTCTAATCCAACTTTGATTTATTAAATCGCTTTATCAAAATTTAGCAATTGTAGGTTAAGATGTATTGCTTTATGCAAATTTGAACCTTTATACCTTCCTGTTGCAACCTTATGCATATATAAATTCTACTCCTTTGGTTAGGCTCTAATAACCACTTTCTTTTATTAGTTTGTGTAAGACTTGCTGAGTACCTTCCATACTCAAGGTGCTATCACCTATTGTTGCAGGTGAGGATGGTTACCTTTATGAAGTACCCGTTAGCGCCGATCAGGGTGACGCTAACGAGTAAAGCTACTTCTTTCCTCCACGCAATTGCCTGCGGGTGGATGAGGCCATTGGTGGATTTTGGAACTTTTATTTTGCTTCCGCTGTTGAACTTGTTGTAGTGACCAAGTCACTCCATAATGTAGTACTAAAACCGCAAGTTGTAAACTTATGTTTAATTATGTCAATGTATGACTTGTATGTATTTGATGCAATGTTGATGAAGGATATATATATGCAATGGTCGTTGATCCTGGGAACCATTGTGAGATATATATATATATCCGGGAATCCTGTTTATTGGAATTGTCACTTGTTAAATTTATATCTTTAGCATAATCTTTAATAAAGGGACAGTACTGTTCCTTCATTAATAATTGTGCTACAGTATGAATTTAATTAAATACATTTCCAATAACCGGGTGTCCTCACAAGTAAATACAAGAGTTCATCAACAGATTTGACAATGGGGCTTCTTACAACAAAAATAAAACATTAATACAAACTTGGAATTAATTACAAGAATTCTTTACATCAAAGCAAAAATAAAAATTACAACATTGATTCAATTACAAAAAAAAAACCTACATGCTTGGTAGCATCAAACCATTCCATCTTCTTTTCCGTGTATTGCCAGCAAGTAGAGCCTTCCTGAGATGACCCAAAGCCCTGCCACCATTCCATTCATTTGTTAGCAGAAGCCAGAAGACCGAAAGTAGACCAACACCAATAAAATGGAGTAGAGGAAAGAAATGATGCCGTCAGAAAATGTGAAGCTCATCGAGATTCCCAAACTGTCCAGGGCTAGTCAGCATCCTCTCACTAAGGTGGGCTCGGCAATTAGAAAAATCCGACACCCACTTTTCTCACTTAACTCAACCATGGAAAATCCAAAGCATAGTGCATTATGGACCATTGGTCCATGCATATTAACTAGTCGAACAGAACACCAAGAGAGTAGAGGAGATAAGGTGAGGGCAAAACAGGTAAGGCACAGGAGGGAGAGTGAGAGGTCCCAGCGCAGACAAAGCCAAATAAAAGACCAGCCAAGCCACACCTTGCTCCCCTCTTCAACCAGCCACAACCGAGAACAAGGAAAAACAGCTTGCACCCACTGCCATCCCACAGCAAGAGCCAGAGCAAGAAAGCCAAGTTAACTCCATCACCACCCACAGCCCACAAAGGGAAGTCAAGGAAGGGAAGCCAGAGGCAAGGAGCTGAGAAGACAGAGGAAGGCAAAGGGAGACCAAGGCCACCAGTGGACGACCAAGGCAACCTTTGGACCGACCAAGCCTCCAGCAAACCTGTTAATCCCCGACCAACCGACTGTCAAGTAAGTCCACCATTCTATCCATTCCCCACACCATCCCTCTTAGCATCATCACACACAACACTCGCACTGCACACAGCCACAACCGATCGGGCAAGGTGACCAAGAAGAACGGACACCATGCCTCAGTCAGCATGCCTACCACACTGCCAGTGGCAAGCCGCTAGAACCATCGTGCGCCCTTGGAGCAGGGATGAGCTCCCCGATGCAAACCCCCCAACCTGAGTACCGTCATGGCAACCTTAGCTAGCTACCCCAAGCATGCATGGTAATAATAGAACAAGAAGCTAAACTAAAACTTGACAATATACGAGAGGGGAAAGAAGTTATCGAGTTAGGTTTGAAGCGGCCGGCCAAGCCCACCATGCCTAGCAAGCCATCACCGTAACCCCATCAAGTCGGCCACCATGCATCACCGATGCCCAACTTGCCCAAGGAACTGTGCCACAAGCCACTAGGCATCACTAGCACCCAAGCCCCAACCCATCACCAAAGCTCACCATGCCCACAACAACCAAGCCACCATCGAAAAACACCAAAGCCACCATGCCCAACATGCGAACACCAAAACCCACAAAAGCCTCAAGCTAGCCACAAGCTCACCATGCCCAGCAAACCATCATCAGCACCAAGCCACCGAAGCTTAGCATGCCCAGAACAACAAAGCCCTCACCGAAGCCAAGCCACCACCATGCCATCACCCACACCAGCACCAAATCCACCACCAAAGCCAGGGAACCCAGCCCAATGCCACCACCGAAACCCACCAAACCCTCACCTAGCCAAAACCCACCGACGCCAAGCCACCACCATGTCCATCATGCCACAAGCCATCACCCAAAATTCCCCAACCCCCTCCAGTAATATCCCCAAAGACTTCAAATCAAATCGGGGACAAATCGGCATAACAGGGAATGGTAGTAAAAGTAGAGGGTAAAGGGGAAACCACTGGAGTAGCCGAGTAGCAACCGAAGAGGTTGGCGAGGGAGGCGACCAGGAGTCCCAGGGAGCAACCGAGGCGACGGCATCAACCCAGAGGGAAACCAGTGAAGAGGGCGGCCGCAAGAAATCACCAGGAGGCACCAGGAGCAGGCGGCCCAGATCCAGAGGAGAGCCGGCAAAGGGGAGCAGCCGAAGGTCCGCAACACACCGAGCAGCACCGGATCTGAGTAGGAGAGGAGGTGTGGATCAAAGAAGAAGGGAGAGGAAGAGGCGCAGGAGAGCGAGTACGAGTGCGAGTGTAATGTTGTGTTGTGTGTGCATGCACGTGTTGTGCGGAGGGTTGTGCTAAGTGCTGTGTTGCGTGTGTGTGTGTGTGTAGTGAGCTGTAGTGTGTTGTGTGTATGTGGAGTGCAGTGTTGTGTGCGGGTGTGTGTAGTGTTTTCTGTTGTGTGCGTGTAGTGTAGTGTGTGTGATGAGTGCGTGGTGCAGTGTGTGTTGTGAGCGCATGTAGTGTTTTGTGTTGTGTGTTGCGAGCGTGTAACGTTAGTTAGATTAGTTTAAATTCAGAAGAATCCAGGGACCCGGATGAAAGCAAGCCCAGCCTTTCTGTTCCGAGCCAACCCAAGCTAGGAGCAAGCATGGGTGAGTTCCGCGACCTTATGTTCTAGAGCTAACAGACCGTAGGACAATAGCTGTGGGTAGAACCTAGTGGGGATCCAAAAAAAATAAATTAAATTAAAATATGCTGAAAAAGAGACCAGCGAATTAATGTAAGCATAATATCACCCCAAACAGCTAAGTATTTCCGTTATACGTGTCTGCCGTATAATTGCAAAAGACGAACCGACTCAGGCAGGAGTAGCTAATCCAGGATCCGTTGACGCCGAGCTTTACTACGAATACGCAGACAAACCTATTTTTTTATCATCAACCTAGTTATATTAAATGTAAAAGTTACCTTTTTGTACAATCATTATATATGTGCATTAAAACTCTCTCACAAAATCAAATAGGATAAAAGAGATAAGAGAAAAGAAATAAAGCATGAGAAAAGAGCAGTACAGCTGAGAGGAGCAGCTGAGCTGTAAGAGTAAATATTAGGATGGTAAAGGGAGCCCTGGGTAGGAAAGAGAGGGTAGGTGGGGACCCTTTACATATGGATAATACATAAGGACCAACAAAACTCTCACTCGGAAAAGGGGCCGTATTTAAGTGTCAACCATTTTTCCGTCTTCGATGGGCAGAAAATGCTACCTTGTTACGTTATTATACTCTTCACATAGGGTAAGTAGTATAATGTGATAGTGATGGAGGAACTCAGGATCGATAGAATAAGTCTGGAAGTGAGAGATCCAAGGCGCATATATTAGCACAGGTGGAGTGTTGGGTGAAGGGATAACCGACCCAACCAACACTATTGGAACTCGGTGGAGGACTGGGTGAGCGTCCCAGGACACCGTGGAGGCTGGGGTTTTGCGAAGAGAGATGAGAGTGGGATAGTTCAAGGTACAGGAATGGGCAAACTGATGCACATCAATGAAGTGATCCAAGCATAAGCAGAAGCCTGCTTACAAGCTATTCGGTTTGAATCTGACGTTAGAATGCGTAGAATCAGCGTTGAAACGGATGCTATGAACCTTAAGCATGCCTTGGAGAACAATGAGGAAGATAATTCAAGACTTGGGGTCCTTTATAGAGAAGCTAAATTTGTAGAGAAGATAAATTCTTACTTATCTGTAATTTTCTAGATTTTAAAGTTACCCATCATTCCAGTGCAGTAACCAAGTCGCCTATGCACTTGCTAAGCAGGGGCTAATATGGATCCGGAGCCGTTATTCTGTGGCATGATTCGGTCTCGGATATTGTTGTTGGTGATATGCCCTAGAGGCAATCATGGAGATGATGATATCACGTCTATGTTTATGTGTTATTGAATAAGTGTTATTCTGTTCCTTGAATGAATCATCTGTTATAAAGATTAACAAGTATGTGACTTGTTGGTGAAGTCCTTTTAACTTATATGATGTCGTTCTAAATGTATCCCTGATCGGATGTCACTGGTCGGAACACCAGTGATCCTATCGACCAACACATGTATTGATTGATGTCCATGTTTCACTAGTCATGGATATAGGGATATCGAATCAATAATGTGAACACATGTTAGAGAACATGGGGTTGGATTGACCCACCTTGAGACACTGCTAAGATTGTTATGATTTCATGTGTTATCAATTGGTCTCAAGTAATGATGATGTATAATCCTTAGACCTGATATCAGCATGGTTTCCTACATGTGTAATATCACTCTTAGGGGTTGCCAAACGCTACTTATAACTGGGTAGTTATAAAGGTAGCTTTCGGGTATACTATGAAACATGCGGAGGGATGTGACAGGTCAGATATGGGATTTGCCCCTCCTAACATAACAAGAGAGATATCTTTGGGCCCCTTGAAGTGGTCGGATAAATAAAATGCATGGCCATGCCACTGGTGGTCGAAGAGTTCGACCACATAAGGTTATCCGATACTCGATCGAGAAAGTATTGAACAGTCCATGGATGACATAATATATCACCTGAAGTTCAACCAGATATCGTGAGACAAAGGGAGAATGTACGAGTAAGTCGCTTAGTTCGATCAGTTACATACTAGTCGTATGGAGATACGAGCTGGTCGTAGACTGGTCGGACGTAATCACAGAGTGGTCGAAACCTGGTCATAAGGAGTTACGAACTAGTCGTATATGGATATGACCTGGTCATAAGTGATGAGGACCTGGTCGTAGATCATATTGCATTAAGGTTCGTCCGATATAATTTGTGTGTATTCAGGAATCGTTATGTCCTGCTAGGAACCGCTAACGACTCGTGGTCAGAAAGGGTTTCCGAGTCACAATCGATTACACATGAATTTAACGGGTCACACACTTAAAGGGTTGGAACAAAACGTGTTCGGATAAGATCCGTCATAAGCACTATATAAGGAGATGCTTGAGGCCATTGGGAAAGCGGCGAGACACGTGAGTTGCTCCACCGAAACCCTAGCCGCTATCTTCTTGAGAGAGCCCCGCCGTGCGACTTGGTGCTAGCACACTGGCGTTCGATATTCCTTCGCTGAACATGTGGATACCGTAGATGCACTATTGTGGTTGCTGTTGCGTTTGAGGACGATCTGTGACCTTCACAAGGAACTGCAGAAGTTGCTAGAGGAGACGATCGACTCGCGAGGACGCTAGACGATCGACTATGACTACTTCACCAATGCACTCTACGTTAGATCGGTCTGCTCCAACTCTTCTTCCGCTGCACTGCGCGTCTGGTGGTAACGATTTATGATCTCTTGCTTGCATGGCTAGCTTTATGGTTCACGTGGTAGAATTTTTTGAATTGCCGGCTATCGTAGCCTACCTGTATCCCTTCAATTGTATCCTTGGTGGTGTCCAACAATTTAGCTACACTTGTGGTTTAATGGAATCTATACAATTCCATCTAAAAAGATGCAATTGATATGGACGTTTGTGTGTACTTGGTTACAATCCTATGTTGCATCTTACATAGAGCTGTCATCCTTTTGCATCTTGCCAGTTAGATGAAGATAACAGGTTGAGAAAAAGTTCAAGTCTCAACACTCCATAACACAAAAATCTTGGATGGCAATAGCCACAAAATGGAAATGTTACACCTGCAAGGTTGCCCCGCTTTAAAAAAAACACCTACAAGGCATGTTTGTATCTAACATGTAACCAACCAACTGAATTTTTAAAGAAAAACAATCATAAATAGCGCAAAACTAGAGAACTTTTTAAAATAATATATTTTAATAGAATTACATAAATAAATGTATGTTTAATAAAATTACAGAAATAGGCTTATGTCATCGTTTAAACTGACGATATGGGTCTGTCGCCATTTGGATTGGTGATAGAGCCCTTTCGCCCACCAAACAGTATTAATTGCCTAAGTTACCATTTCAAATGGTGATAGACATAAAATTTAGGCAAATTGTCATTCCAAATGGTGACAAAAACCCCGCAGCTCCCTATCACCATTTGGAATGGCGATAGAATCTCCCTATAAAAGGCCTAATAAATTCGTCCGAAACTCACTTTTATTCTAAAAAAGAGAGAGGGGTAAGGGAGAGGAGCAGAGGGGAGGAGAGGATCTGGCGAAGCGTTATCCATCCGGCCGCCCACCTTGCAGGTACTTTTTTTGTAACTGATTGGATTAGATAGTTTTAGATGTATGGTTATGTGGTGTAGTATGTTGTAGTACATCATTTTATGTGTGTGTAGTTTAGTTTTAGATATGTGGTTAACTATATAAATCTTGTTTATGGTGCAGTATGTAGATGCGTCAGACGTAGTCAATTTCAAATTTTACTACGGTCAAGGAACTGTTCTAAGGGTCCTGAGGGGGTTAATTTGTGTTATTTCCAATTGGTGACCATCAGCCTAAAAAGACCAGAGCAGCGTACCTAAAGAGCTGTGATGCGGTGGTTGTATTACACATTTGAATTGGACCATGCTCTGCACGATCTGAAATTGTGCTGCGTGGTCACCCGGGCACGACATGGCACAAATTTTGAGTTAGTGGTGCAGATGAAGGGAGCGAGGTCATGACAGTCATAGCTAAGCATGGCGAGGGGGCGCGGGTGGGATTTGGTCCTTCTAGCTTAGGCATATGTCAAAGCTTCGCCTGAACATGCGACTGAGCAAGGGAAAGTTGGTGTTGATGCCGAATAGTTGGGGACTCCAGCCATAGCGTGGCACACACAACGGCTGAAGGTTGGGGAGTTGTTGATGTCGCTAATAAAGACGAGGTCAAAGAAGTAAGTTCATTTGGTCCGAAAAGCTACTAGGATTGCAGACGAAGGTGAGGAGATTGAAGCCCTAGTTGAAAGGATGGCGCTCGAAGACCGGAACTACGACGTATTGTCGAAAGATGAAGGTTCGAATGACGATGATGGTGGGGATCAGTAGGCGGTTTCATCTGAGTGGAACAAATACAAATTTGACAACTCATCGTGGATGAAAGATCCCGTATACCGTGGGAGTACCACCAGAACAAGGTCAGGCAAGGAGCTATGTACAAATGCAAGGAGGCAGTGCAGAAAGCTGTGAAATTCTGGGCCTTGCTGCTACGACGGACATTCACGGTAGTGAAGTTTAACCCTAGGCGCTACGACATGAAGTGCTAGATAGTGGGATGCCCTTGGAGAGAGCACGTATTCCAGCCTAAGTGGGACACCTATTAAAAATGCTCTATAGTAATCCCTCACACATGTGTCATCTCTGAATCAATGCAATCCCACAAGAACCTATCACCAGGTTTCATTGCAAAAATCATGTACGGTGAGATCATGGATAACCAAGATTTCGAGCCACGATCCATCATTCGAGCTATGTAATCAAGGTTCCAGTACATAATCAGTAATACTAAGGTGTAGAAGGCAAAGCAGAAGGCATTAGAAGCAAGGTTCGGTACGTTTGAGAACTCGTACCACAAACTGCTCAAACAATTTTGAGTCATACAAGACAGGAATCACGATACTCATGTCAACCTTCAAGATTCGACGCATCTGCGGTTCGCCAAGAAGAGGGCACTGAAGCGAGCATTCTTCGTCTTTGGTGCATGCATCAATTCATTCCAACATTGTCGTCCGATCCTGTGCGTGGATGATATGTTTATGACTGGGAAGTACAAGGGATAGATACTTGCTACAATTGCAACGGACGAGAACAACCAGGTTCTCCCCGTGATGTTTGCATTCATCGAAGCGAGAACCCCGATAGTTGGTTGTGATTTTTGAGGAACATGGTGATCTCTATTGTACAAGGTCATCCTAACGTATGTCTCATACATGACCGGCATGTCGTCCTGTTGAGTGTAATAACTTAGCTACAGGTTCCATGGGTGGATCTACAGAGTAGGTTGTGCATGAGGCACATGGGTGTAAACTTTTACAAGCAGTTTCACAAGGACTTGATGAACCTTTTCAAGCGGCTTTGCAGCCAAAACTAGTAGAGGAAGTTCGATGCACTCTGAAAAACTATGAATGAGCGGATGAGGATGCAAAGAAGAGAGGCAACAAAGAAGCCCACCACAAGCACTGACATGGACGAATCTGAAGCCCGATGTCGTCGAAGAAGTGCTCTATTTGCCATGTGAGAAATGAACAGCATGAAGGGGAGGTCAGTAGTCCGGACGGCACCGCGGGGACCTCACCCGACTACCCCTTTTCAAGGCGGGCACCGTGGAGGTCGACATGGCAGATGTGGATAAGGTGGCCACGAGGATGGTTTACCTTATTGAAATATGTTGTGATGAATGTTTTTCTTACTGTTATTGTGATTTATCGAACAACTATGTGATGATATATAACGTATTTAGTTGTGTTGTCCGATGTACTGATGTTATGTCACGCGTCGAATAATTCTATACAACCTATGTAGTACCACTAATATTGTTTCTTGTTACTCGTTGTTTCTGTTTCTTATTATGAACAATGTAAGCACTTAATTTTTTATTTCTATTTACCGTAAATTTCTATTTTTTTGTGAACAAAATTTTTCATTCTTGGTCGTCATTGAAATGGCGACAGGGCCTGTCGCCAATTAAAATGGCGACTTATGTCTCTCGTCGCTATTCCAAATGGTGTGAGAGACATTTCATCTCGTTGGGATGGTGACAAGGATCCGATCGTCGGTTCAAGCGGCGACATAAGCCTATTTTGTCATTTTATTTATTACTATATGAGTGCTCGTGCTTTGCTAGGATAAAAATATATTACTCTAACACGTCGAGCCATTGTTATTGAGATTCGTGCCAATCCGCGTCGTGTCTCCACATGTATTGTCATGCTCGCCTTCAACCTGTCAAGGCACCTGGTTGAGCTCCAATGTGGTCCGCGTCGTGGCTTCAGCACTATGTTCATCTTACGTTGTACCCTCAGTTCAAGTCCAAGGCCGATTTATTGTTGTCTTGATTAGGAAGGGATTTTAGCACGAAGAAAGCTGCTCCTTTTTGTCCCAGGCATTTTGCCCAAGCAACAACTCATAAGGCTCCAATGTGAACTTCTTTTCTCCCAAACACTTTGTGTTGTTTATAGGGTGCCTTGACAGGAAATAATCACAAAACAACAATGCCTATCAAAGAATAAAATTAGACAAAGAAATTCCTTACTTGAACTGAAGCATTACCTACTCGATAGCTTTGTTGTGCAGGGCGCAATGAAGCTGGAGTATTAGCATCGCGTCTATCTCCTCTTCGCAAGTCGCACGCTGGCGCTACCTCGCACCATCGGGCGTCAGGCAACCGTGCTGGCCGCCAAGGGTTGGGACCACATCATGCTGACCTCATTGATGCCAAGAATCGGGGATTCATCCAATGATGGGCTATTCTTGGGGAGGCGAAGGTAGATGAAAGGTCTAGGGGCAGTGCTAATTAGGTGGGAAGACGAGTTGTTGGGATTATTCGAGAGAAGGGGCGTCACGATGAGGAAAGCGGGGGAGGCTGGGCGATTAGAAGTAGCAAAATAGGAGGAAGAGTTCGCGGGGGATTCGGGAGGTGGCGGATGCGCTCATATAAATTTTTCCAAGGAGAATGGGTCGCGATGGATTCGGGGTGACGAGGCTGGGTCCACACATCAGCACGATTTCTCGAGAGGATGAGGGTTGCGACTTGCGAGGATTGGTGGGGATGCGAAGAACACATCTATAATACCCCGGCTTGCTCGTAATGCGGCCCATATGGAGTTGTGTGGTGGGATTTATCATACATTGCTTGTCTAAAGTGAGTTGTACTAGTATATAATGCCTGTTGGGTCCAAATGTAGTACGGTCGGGTTAACCCTTTTACAAGAAGCGATGACAAAAGTGTAAGTGGGATGCTATGTGTGCACGGGTCCGCTCTACGATGGGTAGGGCATTAAGCGAATTTTGGGCTAGGGCGTTATAACATCACTCACCACCACTAGAGTCATTTAAAGGAGTAAAAAAGGACATTTATTTATATAATTATATAAAATATATTATTTACAAAAATTTCAAAACCAGAGACAATACCAATCAAGGATACAAATCTCGAAACCAGATAAAAACCCGCCCGACGACCGGTAATGGTAACTAGTCGGTTACTAGTCGGTAACTGAAAAAACCGACAAAAACCGGTTAAAATTCGAATATGATAAATTGATTGGGGGTGTTTTAAACCCGGTAACCAGAACGGTTACAGCCCCAAAACCGAAAAACCGCTTCAAAAAACCAGAAAAAAAACGCTACCAAAACAAACAAAAAAACAGAGAAAACCGGTTATGGGTAATTAGCAATTGGGATAATACAAATATTAATTAGAAAGTGTTTAATGAAGTAACAATGCTGATACATAAGGCGCTTGATGTCTAGTTAGAAATTTTTAAGGAGCCTGATGTTGTACATAAAAAGTCCTCCTTGCTAGCTTGACTATCTAGGGAAGCCCTCTCCTCCAAGTATTCTACAGCACCTAAAATAATAAAAACATAAGTTAATGGTAATGAATGATAACTTGACTAGTATACTCAAAACAATAATGGAGTAGCAATCCATACCAATACATTGTCGAGAAACGCGAAGGTTGTGCAATGTACTCATTGTTATCAATTAGGAGAAGTCCTTCAGATTGAGCTAGGTGGGATTTGTATTGATCCCAAATGTATATTTGATGGACATATTCTATCCAATGATTATAAATTAGTTGGTAATATGCGGGTTCCACCCACTGGTAAACAATTCTTGCATTGGCTTGATTTCCATAATAGTAAGTAAGATGAGAAGAAATGTCTGACAAATGAGAATCATCACCAGAAGGTAATAGGTTGGCATCTCGACATCCATAAGTCCGAATAGACCTTGAGCTAGCGTGGGATTCATAGGAAGAAGAGTCTTGTGGCCGAGAATGATCTTGTTGGCGATCCTTAGCCCTCCTGTAGGTCTTATTGATTGTTCTTGAAGCACGACAACCATGGTCTTCATCCTAGGTAGCATGCGTGAAATTTTTCTCGCTGGTGAATTCCAACGGTTGACAAGTGTTTTGTTGGTCTTGTACTGCATCATGAACTGTCCCACCATCAGCACCATCATCGAACGATGAAGAGCTACTATCACCAGACTCTTGGTACTCCACTTCATCAGATGGTGGACTTTCTGTTTCTTCATCGCTTCCCACAATATCCTCCTCAATGACCTTTTTCTTCTTCTTATCAGCCACTAGTTTCCTTGTTTGTGTAAGTGAGGCAAAGTCTCGAGCCAATTTTTCAGTTGGTTGGCTATAATTTTTTCTTTTCCCAAATAATTCTTGCCAATAGTTTTCTTTGTCCATTGCTTCAACGTTTGATCATCTAGTGTTTTATCCAGTTCATTCTCAGGAGTGACATTTAATACAATTGTGGATGGCATTGGGGGCTCACCTTCCTCATCTAGTAGGGGCTCCGATTGTCTCATGGAGCTATCGAGCCACTCATGGATTGGGTTCGCTCTGTCGTACATAGTGGCATTAATGAGATCTCCAAAAGGATCTATATTCCTATCTTCATTCCTAGTCTCATGTTCTTGCAATCGTAGCCTTAGATTGTAGTGGACATATACGAGCTTAAGCAATTTCTTGTACCCAAGACAATTCCTCAATTGTGTATGCACCAAAGCAAATGTGCTTCAATTACGTTCACATCCACTAGAGGAAACACATTGTGAGACAATCCGCAAGACATATTTTTATAGTATTGATGTCTTCGCTCCAAACGTCATCCACCATGTAGCTACAAGTAACATGAAAATTATATTAAACTCATAGTGATGGTTGATTTTGTATGTATATATAAGTTGATAACAACATACCTACAGTTATACAATTAGCACTAAGATAAGCCTCATTTGAAGCAAACAGACCTCGTCGATTACGATAATATTCTACCTCCCTTAGAGCTTGCACTGCCTCATTGGGTGTATCGACTATTCTTTGAATTGCTTTTGTCAGGGAAACGACGAGGCCTACATTCTTCCCCAAACCATATAGGTTGTGGCTCTGCGGGTTTAGCAACGATGTTGTCCAAACACACTTAGTATGTTAGAAAAAATACAAGAAATATATTTTATGTGTTAGGATTTAGGAAACTATCTACTTGCCTGGAATCATATATGTGCGGTTCTTCATCATTGCAATTCTTCTATTAACTACCTCTATAACACGAATATAGGTAGCCTGATCTTCTTTCAATACGCCTTTAAGTTCAAATTATAGTTCATATGTTTTTGCAATCATTCCTGCCACTGTTGCGGGTTTCTGCTGGTCTGCAAATCTTAGTAGTCGATAAATCGGTTCTACCACTCCTTTTTTGGTCATGCACAAATGGTTGGAGCTCCACACATTTGATACCATTCACTTCATAAACTTGTCTTTTTTATCCCAAAAACTTTTCAAGAAAACAAATATCGTTCCAAACCTTGTGGCGTTTGGACGAACTATCTCTCCTCCAATTTGTTTTCGCATTTCATTATGGAGGCGACTGTGGTTGTGTAGGAATCGACAAATCCTCTTGGTCGCCTTAACAACTCCGGCAACCTCCTCGAACTGGTCAATATCCTTCAACATAAGGTTGACAGTATGCGCTGCACACGGCTGCCAGACCAAAGTTGGATACTATTCAATTACCAGTTCACATGCTTTCCTGTAGTTTGCACCATTGGCAGTCACAATCTGCATAATATGTTGAACTCCAATTTCTTCCACAGCTTTACGGATCTCACGATACAAAAAGTCAGCATGTTGTATGTCACTAATTGCATTCACTAACTTATGGAAAAATATTCTTCTATTGCCATACAACATGAAGTTAATAATACTCATTTGTGTAGGTCATGTCCATGAATCACACATGATGGAGACTTCATATATACCCTAGTTATCTTTGAACTGTTGCGCATACTCCTTTATCTCTTGTTCATTAGCATCAAGATATGACCCATCGATTTCATAGCCTCTAGGTGATGGAACGCCTTGGCCAAGTTCTTGTGTAATTATGATGGCAGTACGAAAATAAGAACACTCTGCCTTTTTCCCAGCAATGTCATTACTATAAAACCATTTAGACCAAAAATTTTCAAGTTTTGACTTTGATTCTTTATTAAGTGTTGTATCAATGCGGGGTTGGAGGAATACCCGACTGCGCAAAATATCATAATCAACTCTCACGGACTGTGACTTGCCAAACATCCTAGAAAAAGCATTGTTTCCTGTACCACTTCCTCTGCCACTTCCACTTCCTCTACCACTTCCACTGCCACCACCATGTTCAAACGTCGCACTCCTAGCTTTTGCTCTTTGTTGGAGCTGGTGTAACTCCAACGACTGTCAACGAGCCTATTCTATCTGCATTTCTTCGTCATCATCGAAGACATCTTGAGATGATGGACCACGAGCTATAGGCTCTGAAGCAGCTTGCTCTATTTGCAATCGTTCATCTTTAATAGATTTCTTTCTTGCCTTCGTTTCTTTAAAACTTGTCCGAATGAGCCTTCGGACTTCCACCGAAACCCCACCGCAAGAAATAACATCCTCGTGTTTCCTTTTGGTAAGATTAAAATATCTGCACTTCCAACCAGCACCTCCTAGTCTCTTCATACTCCCAAATATTGATAGATTTAGGAATCATCACCTACAATATCATGCGGCAGCATTAGCACCCTAAAATCTAACAAACAAATCTAAGATCCACATTCTAACTTTATTTATGATTGCTGGACAGAAATATATTGGTTCAGATTTGTTCAGGAACTAATGTAATTTGTTTTTAAAATTTATCTGGGATTGATTTTCCATAACTGATTTTAAGGAAAAGAAGAAGAAAACTTAATATAGCCTAGCAAGCCATTTGGAAATGACACTAGCTCACGGGACTGATTTTCCATAACTATTTGCAAAAGTAAAAAAGTAAAAGAGATGAAGTGTAAAAGAGTCAAGTCCAAACCTCCAAGGTGCTTTTCAAGATTCCTGCTCATACTGCCCAAGATCTTTCCAAGATTCTAACTAGAATGTACTAGTTAGGCTAGATTGTCTAAAAAACTGTTAGACTTAGGAGTACAGTAATTCAAACATATTTAACTCATACAATAGGTAATCTAGCATATAAAAAACCTAAACCAACCTAAGAAGTGCATTATGCATTCATAAATTTATTTTTTTCTTCTCGGTTCCCACCAGTTTTTCCGGTAACCGACCAATCAGATTTGACTAACGACAGACATGAAAAGAAGCAAAACGAACAGACAGAAGAAAATAAGCATCAACAATAGCAAGGGCGTAGTATCGATTTCATTATTCCGTCTGCCCATATTAAGTGATACACTGCTCATTTTTGCAAATTTCCATAACTGGATAGTAGCTGTTTGGAATTGTAAGGCAAATCCTATGATGACACCATAGGAAAAACTGCCCATTTTGCAAGCTATAGGATTATACATAGCCAAGAAGCAAACGTTTTGGCCTAGTCAAAAATCTGGCACAGCATGCCAATAGTATCAAACAACAAGCACAGGCTAGTTATCTAATCATCCAGCTCAATGATCTTCACAACTGAGGAATCTCCCACTTTCTGGCAAACAACGACACGATCATGCGACTTGATCACACCGGAAGCTTTGCCATGGTCAAGAGCAACCTTCAAAACTGACTCATTAGTAGCGCTGGTAGATTCAGCCTGCAAGACAAAGTGAAGTCAGATTAATACCAAGTCAGAACTCAGAAGTTACCAACCAACCTGACTAGTAGTCATTAGTTATGTCAAAATCAATCCAGAAATGGACATAACTAAACCATTCGAGATGAACGAAATCTTAAAATCTGCTCTGTGAGTTGATACAGAATCAGTGCCTAAGCATAAGCTGTAGGATAAGTGGATAACAGTTCAAAGTTCAAACCCACACTAAAGAGTTCAATGAAGGACCTCATTGGTCTACCCTAACCTTATCTTATAAGCTTGCCTATTGCGCTTACAGTACATAGAGTCGATAAACAAGCCTATCAACCAAGTTTGAAAAAATGTTTTGGTTGACCAAGCTGATGAGACTTTACCTACTGTCTCGAACTGAACTTGCATTCTAGTGCTATTACTTTCAAAACATTTATTATTGGTGATTTATTAATAACAGTGGAACATGATGCAAGCAAGAATACTTGAATGTGAGATTAATACAGGTGGGTAACTGTAGTACGTTTTTAGACTAGTACTACCTTCTGAAAAGCATCTAAATTTTATAGGACATTTTATGACAATAGCAGAATTGAAAAGGATGCTACTCCTTGAATAATACCTAGTTTAATCCTGGGAGTATGCACTAATAATGCTGGTCTTCAATTACCCTATTCATTAATCAGAACAAGGATGTTGATCCCAGCCATGGGCTAATAAGGTAATTTGGTTTTTCATATTATATTTCATGCTCATCTACTAGACTTGATACCTATCAGAAATATGCAAGAATCCACTCCTCCCCCATGAATCTTGATAGGGGTCATGTGTTTTGCAAGTGAACAAATCCACCAAGTACAGCTTGCATACTTATGTTTTGATTTCTCATTTATGTTGCCAACAATAGAAAGTTAACTTACTGGATGCCGTGGATCAGCAAGCATTGGGAAGAGGCCTCTAACTATGAGTGATTGCCTTGCCTGCAAGAGAAGCATACAACAAATATGAGCTACAAGCCTACAACAGTGCCAATCTTCAACACACGCCTTCCTAAAAAAAGTTGTCAAGGCTCTTCCCTACTCTCCCATAGAAAAATTATTTACAAAGAAAAGCGTCCCATAGAACTGAAAAATTCCACAGATGCTGTAGTGAGCAAGAGTCCACTTGAACAGTGTAGGAACTTGCTGTATTGAGCAAGAGTCCACTTGAATAGTGTAGAAACTAAGTACCAGGAAAGATAAAGAACCAATATCTATCAGCACAACTTTCGCCAAGAGGAAGCAAGGATGTTGCATCTATGCAAATCATAAGGTTAATCACTATGAGCACTACCTTTCACTAATATCACATGAGGCAAACTCATATATTGCTCCTCCATATTGAGTTGCACAATGTTAATCCTATGGGTAAATGTTGGATGTTATTAAGAAAAACTTCATAAGCCCAAAGTAATCTTTTACAAATTGAGGATCGGTATGGACCGCGTGGTAATGTTAAACATTACCAGATTGCACAACTAGAAAATATAATGTACTGAAACAGATCACAAACATAGAAGGAACAGGGTGTCCACGTACTTCAAACGCGCCAGTGAAACTCCACCTCAGTTGGTTTGTTTTCAGACGAGGAATGACAACAGACAGAACAGGCATGGTGGGCCTGTACTTTGCGATTAATCTGCAGACAGTACAGATTATATACGAGATTAGTTTCCATTAAACTACAACCCTATACAAGCAATATTCATTTCTTTCTACCTTGCAGCCCGTCCAGATGAGGTGAAGCAAATGATGACAGAAGCCTTAACTTTGATAGCAGCTCGCACCTGGAAAATAGGTATGGAACTATTTCAGACTAAGAAATCAATGTTTCATCAAGACTTTGTGGTGCTGACTGTTGAATCAATGGGAGACAGAAAAAACTTTTCCCATGTGAACAGAAAACAAAGGTTAGAACAAGAGAAGAAACAAAGAACGCACTGCAGTGGAAGCAATAGACTCCAAGTGGGTCATGGGTTCTCCCACATATTTCACAGTTCGCTTGAAGTATAAATCCTGGTTGAAAACCTTCTCAGCCTGTGAAACAATTGATGAACATACATCACTAAATCAACAATGCTAAATAGATGCAGAGAGAAGGCAGGCAGGCGCGCAATTCCATTAAAGATATAGTTGCTGAAAACGCATGAACTGTTTACCAAGAAAACATAGAACTAGAAATAAAACTCACCTCAGCACAAATTTTGCCCACTGTTGAAATAGTCTCAACTGGATATAAACCACGGAGAGTCTCAGCACCAAGGAGAATGGCATCACTCCCTGAACAAAAGTAAAAAAAAAAAAAAACATGTGGTTCATGAATGGAGTGCAATAAGGAGAAGTTGTATACCCAAGTCTACCCAAGATCTCCAAAAGGCAATTAACATCATCAATGAGACAATGACTCACCATCAAGTACTGCATTTGCAACATCGGTTGCCTCCGCACGAGTAGGCCTGAGGTTGTCAGTCATACTGTCCACAACACGAGTAACAACAGCAGGCTTTCCGGCCATGTTGCACTTGTGCAGAGCAGACTTTTGAAATAAAAAGACCTACAATATGGGTAGGTAAAGATCAACGACCAAATAAACTAGAGCTAAATCAAGGTTAACTATGGCATCTTAAGATGAAAAGAAATCAATTATGGCTAAAGGACTTAAGGCCCTGTCACTATGCTTCTGTTCTGGAGGTGTGCCAGCCAGGCTGGTATACACATATGCAGCAAATGACAAGCAAAATAACAGATGTCTCAATTAAGTGATGCCTTCTGAACTCCTGAAAATAAGTTGAGATAACCTACCTTTTCAGGTGGAAGATCAACTCCCAGGTTTCCTCTTGATAGAATGATACCGTCTGCCTCTTCAAGGATTTCATTAAAATGGTTCAAGCCCTGCAAAGGAATAAGGAGTGAATAGGTGGATAAACAAATCAAGTTGCTCAGAAATGTTAAAAGAGTAACTTGAAAATACCTCCACATTCTCAATTTTGGCAAAAATCTGAGTTTGGCTAAGATCACCTAACTTTGAGAGGAACTCCCGTGCCTGTATTGCAGGAAAAAATACTAGCACCGTTGAGAACTTTCTTCTCAAAGTACGAAATGCTAACAAACAGGTGATACTATATTCGAATGTAGCAATGCAATATTTTCAATGAAGATGGCAACTGACGAGGAAACATATATATTACTTTGAAGCACAATTTACCTGGCGCACATCTTCTGCATCTCTTGTATAAGAAAGAGATAGGAAGTCAATCTTGTTTGGAGCACCCCATTTTCTAATAACCTGAAAACGGTACATGCTCAAAATTCTTAAGATGGGTTAGAGCAAAGGCTCCAACTTAACGAAAAATTCCAATTTTTGACTTGAAATATTGTTACAAAGTGAAGTTCTGGAAGAAGGGGGAGACATGAAAGCAACAATTACACAAGAGATATAAATCATTATTCTGGGAGGAATTCCTTACATCCTTGTCCTCATCAGACAGTGTGGGCAAGTCAATATGAATCTGGGAGCAATGCAATGTGAACAGTGACCCAACCAGGGTAGCTGTGTTCTTTATCACACAAACCACGTCATCTCCTTTAACTTCAGAAACCTACATCAGGCAGATGAGAGTTTTGGTACGAGTAAATGTAGACAACAGACAAAATCCTACCAACAGGGATATAAATACAAAAATGATGAACGCTTAAGTGAAGCGTTCCAAAGACTTTTACCTCCAACCAAACTGAAGTACTCTCGCTGCCTGTGAACAAGTATTGCCCAACAAATATTGTGGCACCTGGTTTCACAGCCTGCGAAGAACAACAGACTTTTTTTCACATACATGCGGGTAAATGAGTAAATGACGGACACTAAAGTGACACAATGACCAAAAAAAATCTATAGAAGATGGACTTGGGGCGATCTACTCGCAGCTGCTTGTGTACAAGTAAATACAGCATAAGATCTCACATAAATTATACTAAAATAAGTTACCTTGGCGAGTCCAGAGAAGTTGATGGGCAGCAAGTTGGAGGAGGCTTCCTGCCCCTGATCAGGGGTGAGAACAACAGTACCGTTCTCTTCAAGGGAGATTGCGACTTCACTCTTGTTCACAATCTGCAACTCTGGGCCGACCGTGTCGAGCATGACCTGCCCAAAAAGGACCCAAATGTCAGCCCACCTCAAAAGAAATTTCACATAGGTAGCATTAGTAGATCCATTCATAGTTAACTGTTGTCAAAGCCTATGTGACATGTGCAGATTTGTGGTTGTCCCTCTTGTTAACCAGTATAATTTCATTATGCAACAAAGACAAGAGCGCGTGATATGAACTGTAGTATGTATGACTAGTGGCTAGGTACTGATGGCAATTGAAGGGACTTACGGCGCATAGCTTCTTGGTGGACTTGATGGCGAGCTTGAGGTTCTCGAGGGTCCCCTGGTGATACTCGCCGTCCCCCCACGAGAAATCGAACCGGGCCACTGCGAAAACGCCACAATTGCAACAGGAAAAAGAAAAGAAAAGAGATTAGCTTTAGCACATTAGACGGTGGTGCTGTGTAAGAGATTGAGATAGTGATAACAATACGAACCAGACATGCCGGCCTTGAGGCAGGAGGAGATGGTGTCGACGGAGCGCGACTTGGGACCCAGCGTCCCCACGATCTTGGTCATCGCCGGGAAGAAGCTCTGTTTTTTTACACTCAATCAGGGTTCTCATGAGGGATCCCAAATCCACGAACGAATCTAACTACGAATGAGAGTAGTACTACTTACGGTCTTGGATGGCTCGAGGATGGATGCCATCCGGATGGGCTCGTCCAGAAGCAGATTCGTGGAATGCATCTTCGTCCTACTCTTGCTCGCTCCTCAGGTCAGATCGGGAGGGAGGCGGCAAACAGCAGCGGCTGAAAGGAGGCAACTTTCCCCTCTTCTTCTCCTCCAAGGAAAAGCGGCACAAGTCGATGCGAATGCCTATGCCTAGCGCCTTCTGCGATCGTCACGAATCTCTTGTGTTTATAGGTAGGTCTGCGTGGCGCTTGAACGGCTGCGACCGGCATATGCCTCCTCCCAAGTCCCAAAGTTCCAATGGGCAAATAAAGTCCCGAACCGGTGGATGGTGATACGCGGAGTTTGACGATGCCCACCCGCACTACAGCAGGCTGGTTTCGACCGTGCTTGGGCCAAGCCAGATACAACCGGCCAAAAAAAAACCTGAACCAGGCAGGGCAGGGTCCCAGAAAAGCTGCCAGCATACGGCCTGTTTGTTTACCGTGGCCGTAGTTTCTTTTTTGAAACTCAGTTTTCGACTGAGTTGTATGGTTATGAGCTGAAAACGTTTGTGTTTGACAAACTATCTTTTTGGTCGACCGGCTGGCTGGCTGGCTGTTCTAAGTTGGGAAATGTCAGAAATGTCTTTAAGACAAATGACAACAATTAACGATAACTAACAATAATTAACGACAATTGATAGCAATTAATGGTAATTAACGATAATTAACAATAACTAATTGCTTCCATTCCTTGCATTGAACTTTCACATATCCATTCCTATGGAATCTACACAAATTTTATTTCAAACAATAAAAAAAAATCCTGGTTAGAAAAAAAAATGAAAAAAAAACTAGATCTACATGGGGTAGCGACGTTGTGGGAGGAGGCAGAGGCCGGGGCGCTGGCGCCGGCGAGAGGCGAAGAGAGAGGCATGGGTGAAGTGGGAAACCGAATGGGTGGGGAGAGGTGTGGGTTGGGCTTTTATACCTGGTATGGGGTGGTTAAATACCTGGTATGGACTTTCAAGGGCAAATATTTAATTCCAACCGCAAAAGCCACGAAAGCTGGTCCTCAGCAACTTTTGGCTTCTCCTAGTTAGGGGGGGCTTTGACTTCTGTAAAAATCACATCGTGAAGCCAGATGTTTGGGACGGCTTTTGGCTTCTCGAAGAAAAAAACTGCAACTAAAGTCGTCCCAAACAGGCCATCAACGTGGTTGCTGGTTTACATTTGCCTCACCCTTCTCCATTGAAAGTTGAATATGCAACATTCGATTTCTACCTGACCATATTATTCTACAACCACTTCTAGATCAAATATTTGGTACACAAACATGTGTTGGGAGTTTTTGGCTTAAATAGCACTGTTTGCATGCGAAATAGCAAATCTAGCCTCCTCCGGAGATCAAAGCCAACAATGGCTCCACGGATTTGCCGGCAAACGACATGTGCCCTCATCCGTACCACGGGTGCGCGGCCCCCTCATCCCCTCTCCAGGGGAGGGGACTTCCGACATGTGTCCTCATCCCTTCTACAGGAGAGGGGACTTCCGACATGTGTCCCTGTCCCCTCTCCTGGAGAGGGGACTTCCCTCGTTCGCGCGTCAAGCGAGGGGACTTCCCTCATACTCCTAATTAATTATAATTAAATTGATTATGACTAAATAATCACGACTAATTAATTACGACTAATTTATAACAACTAACTAACTACGACTAATTAATTATTAATAATTAGTTACGACTAATTAACTACAGCTAATTAACTACAGCTAAATTGATTAGTACTAATTAATTACAACTAAATTAATTTGACTAATTAATTACAACTAAATAATTATGACCAATTAATTATGACTAAATAATTGTAAATAATTAATTATGACTAATTAATTACACGGGTTAATTAATTAACCCCACCGTGTAATTATTTAGTCGTAATTAATTAACCCCCACCATGTAATTATTTAGTTCTAATTAATTAACCCTGTCGTGTAATTAATTACATGGGTTTAATTAATTAATCCTCGTCCACGCCACGAGTTAATTAATCCTCGTCCATGTCACGGTGGGGACTTCCCTCGTACTGTTAGTTAATTAATTAATTACATGAGTTTAATTAATTAATTGACCCCCACCGTGTAATTAATTACATAGGTTAATTAATTACGACTAAATAATTTTGACTGACTAATTACGACTAAATAATTACATGGTGAGGGTTAATTAATTAGTCGTAATTAATTAGTTGTAATTAATTGGTTGCAATTATTTAGTTGTAATTAATTAGTCAAAATTAATTTAGTCAAAATTAATTTGTCCTAATCAATTTAGTCGTGGTTAATTAGCCGTAATTAATTTAATCACAACTAATTATTCATAATTAATTAGTCATAGTTAGTTAGTCGTTATTAATTAGTCATAATTAGTTAGTCATAATCCATTTAATTGTAATTAATTAGCAGTATGAGGAAAGTCCCCTCGCCTGACACGCGGACGAGGGAAGTCCTCTCCCCAAGAGTGCAGACGAGGGAAGTCCCCTCTCGAAGAGAAGGGACAAGAATATATGTCAAAAGTCCCCTCTCCAGGAGAAGAGAACGAGGACACATGTCGAAAGTCCCCTCTCATGGAGAAGAGATGAGAGGGTCAGCGCATCCGTGGCGCGGACGAGAACACATGTCGTCTACTGACGAGTCTGCGGTGTCATTCTTGACTTTGATCTCCGAAGGGGGTTAAATTTGCTATTTCGCATACAAAGAGTGTCATTAAAGCCAAAATCTCCATTTGGTTCCAGATAGGACGTAGGAATCCTGATCCTGCTTGATAAGCACCACTCGTATCGATTAACCATCCTTTCTCTATCTTTGATAACTCAGTTACCCAGTCCAGCTTTCTTTGACACTTCAAATTAACAATTCAGGGAGTAACACAGTTGCTAATTGCCGAACAAAATACAAGTTAACCGTCACCACCGTGAATGACCTCACCGAAGAATCTGAGAATCTGCAAAATAAAATAAAACATTGTGCTACTAGTCGATTCAACAGAAACAATATGGACATTTTCTTCGGCCGTGTTAGAGAAATCCTGTTTTGTCTTCTCATGTTTAAAGAATTTTGATGTAGAAAAATGGCATGGTTGTCAACGTATTACCGAAATAATATATGCCCATCAACGAAATCAGGAAAACGCATATCAACCAAGAAATACAGTATCGTTAAGCATAGGTACTTCAGTTGCATTGTATGCACAGGTACTGCGAGTGCTAATCCTTGTCTGATCTGAAGCATAAGTTAGATCCTTAACCATCAGGCTTCAAATCTAACATACAGGAGCATCTTTTAAGCACAGGTACTTCTGCTTTTCAAGTGAAGCAGCTCAGTACGGTACTAGCTGCAATAGCAAATGAGCAACTTCAGAATGCCAAGACTTGAGAAAAACAGCGAGAACTTAGGCAGTTAGGCAGATGAACAGCTCTTACTGTCAAGTATACCGAGACGGGTAAAGGGTAATGGCATGCGCTGGACTGAGCAGTAGAGACAGGCCGAAGTCTGCGACGCAAGCAGTGCCATTCTTGTCGAGCAGGACATTGGAGGACTTGATGTTGCCATGGGGTATGGCTGACATGCGGTACTCCTTGTGGATACATGCCAGCCGCGTGCCGCGCCGAGCAACAACCTCGCCCTGGATGTCCAGTTCAATTAGTGATGGTCAGATGGGCGTGCTGACCGGGCCGGTTCGAGGCACGACACTCTTAGTCTAACTTAGGCACGACGTGGCTAACACTATTCATTAATCGTGCCTGCTCGGCACAAAGGCGTCTGCGTGCTTGGGCGCAACCCGCACGGTGGCCGCCTGTGCGACACGAATAGTGTCGGACCGTGCCAAGCACGGCATGATGCATGCACGGCTTATCTGGCCCGCGTGCGTGCGTTCGAGGCGGCGAGCCGGAGGGCCGCATGGGTGTGGTGATGAGGGAGGGGGAGAGGAGGAGGAGGAGGAGGAGGGTGGGGCAGCGTGGAGGGAGGAGAAGGCGGCGCCGGCGCTCAGGACGGAAGGGAGGAGAAGGCGAGGCGGTGCGATGGGCTCAGGGTGCACAGGCGCGGCGACGAGGGGGGAGAAGAGGAGGAGGGCAGGGCGACACCAATGGCTGGCATGGAGGGAGGAGAAGGCGAGACGGCGCTCGGGACGGGCCGAGGGAACTAGGGAGTGAGGAATAGGAGAAGGTAGGAGGTAGACCGGTAGGGGGAGGTGGGGTTCCGGGCCATGTAGGCCGCGCCAGCACAATGAGCCGTGCCAGGCACGGCACGTCCCGAGGCAGAATAGCCGTTATGGGCTAAATTGGCCCGGTGGGTCGTACCCGGCACAGCACGGTATTGCCCATTTAGCTCGTAACACTCAAGATTTTAGAAATTCAGGTCGTTTTGTTTTTACCGTTTGGGGCTTTTAAAATAGCAAAAAAAATCCCAAAAAAAATTCTATAAATAAGCACCATATCAAGTGGTTTGGCCTTGCGCGAGGACTGTGAGCCAAGGCGGGGCTGCGAGGGCCACCTGCGAAGAAAAAATGTTGGGATTTTTGGGTTTTTTTTTGTTATTTTTAAAGCCCCAAACGGTCTGTATTTCTAAAATTCCGAATGTTACGGGCTAAATGGGTCGTGCCGTGCCAAGCCAGGCACAGCCAAACGTGCCAAAATAGCCTGCAACGGCTATTTCTCCACCGGATCGTGCCGTGCTGGGCACGGCCCATCGTGCTAATGTGGCCCACCTGGCCCGGCACCCCGCCTCCCCCTACCTCCTACCTTCTCCTCTCTCTCTCTCTCCCCCTCACTCCCTGGCTCCCTCCACCAACCCCGAGCATCGCCTCGCCTTCTCCTCCCTCTCGTCCTGAGAGCCAGCACCACCTTTTGGCCCTTCTCCTCCCTTCGCGCCGGCTGCTGGCGCCGCCCTGCCCTCCTTCTCCTCGTCCTCTCCGCCCCGCCCTCCCTCTTTGTCGCGCCCGTGCGCCCTAAGCCTGTCGCGCCACCTTGCCTTCTCCGCGCACCTGTCCTAAGCGCCAGCCACCGGCACCGCGCCGTCCTCCTCCTCTCATCCCCTCCCTCGTTGTCGTTCCCGTGCGCCCCGAGCCTGCCGCGCCACCTCGCCTTCTCCCTCCCTTCTCGAGCGCCGGTGCAGCCTTCTCCTCCCTCCGCGCCGGCCACCAGCGCCGCCCCGCCCTCCTCCTCTCCTCCCCACCCTCCCTCGTCTCCACACCCGTGCCGCCTCGGACGTCCCGCACGTGGGCCAGATGGGTCGTGCCGTCATCGTGACGTGCCTGCCACAGCCTGATATTATTCGTGTTGTGCTGGGCCAACCCACTATGCCAGGGTTGCAGCCCAACCACGACACAGGCCTTCGTGCCGACCAGTACAGCCCATGAACAGTGTGGGCAGTGGTGGACGCAACACTGGTGCGCAATGGCATGCACACCAGCTCTTGCCACCGCTCCCCTGGAAACCCCCCCCCTACTACCATGTCCTTCGCCTAGTCCCATCTATGGACAAAGCACCACCTAGCGGTGTCACAAGCAAGATTGCAAGAACCAAGAAGGAAGGAAGGAGCATCAGCCATGAAGGAAAGCACCAAAGTTTTGAAGATGAAGGAACTCATGAAGCAAGGATATTTGGGTCGTTTGGGCCATATTCTTTCCATAATCCAATGTCATAGGGCCCATTTTCGCATTCCCTGCATCAACTCATCAACTCAATACTGAATTCCCCTGTAACATCCCAAGTTTTGGCTTGTGTTTCAAATGTAAGAAAATGAGTGGAAATTAAAACTTTTTCTTACATCTTGCAATTCTTGTATGATCTAAAGAATTCTTGCAAAAGAATCATGGGATTACAAGTCACAAGTCACTCTGATCGAAAACCTTGTCTTCCAAAAACATTCTTGTCCAACCTTTTGGTCATCTCCTGGGAATATGTTTCCTAAGTCCTAGGGTTGATGTGGGACCCCTCTGAAAAATTTCACAACCTTTAGGAATTGTTGGAATATTTTTAAGGGTCAGTCAAACCCTAGCTCTGCATCTTGTATAATTTTTAGAGGAAAATGTACAGCACAAAGACCTCTGAAAATTTTATGCAAGGTCAATATCTAAGTTAGCAAGCTACTGTAAAAATTTCATAAATTTTGGAATTAGTTTGCTATCTCTAAAAATTCCTCAAAGTTCTCAGCTCAAATGAAACCCTAAGGCAACCTTGGGTTCGGGTTTGAGTCAGACTCTGAATCATGGTTGAACCCAACCGCCTAGACCACCTCACTGCTGCTTTGGGTGCAAACCACCTCAGCCGTTGGATTCTTGTCCTACAGTTTAGATCTTCGGGATCTCCTCAAAGACCTCCTCTGGTCTTTGAAAAGACCTCCCACCTGCAGGACCTCCCTCCGGTCCTTTTTGCTAAGACAACCCTCCCGGACCTCCTCCAGATCTCCCGAAGACCTCCTCAAACCACGTGGGCATTTTTGCAAAGACCACCCCACTGGTCTTTCGCAAAACAACCCATAGGGCCTCCTTTGTAATTTTTGCAAAGACCACCTTTAGGCATCCTTCTTAGACCTCCCCGACCAGCCTAGCACTTGGGTGATCGTGGGCCGTTTATCTTCAGATCTGGGGCTCAGACCTCCCCTAAGTGTAGGACCTCTAATCCTTATTTTTTATCTGAGCCCTTAGATTCTCATCCAACCGTTCAGACCTCCCTAGTGGGAGCTCCGAGCGGATTTCAGCCGTTTCACTTGTTGACCAGTCCTCCCTGGGTTCCCTCACTGACTGGTGAGACCTTTGGGACTGGTCATCATCGCTTTTGCAGGCATGCGTGTGTGCCAGAGCTACAGCAGTTGGAGCAGCGCCTTGTCAAATCATGTCCTTGTCAACGGCTAGCTCTGCCAACCTTTAATGCATGTCAGCACCTTTTCCCAAAGTCATCTTTTCCACCTGCCCTGTCATTTCATGTACTTCCATGGCAGGGACTTTTGACTCGAGTGCACCATGGAGCTCCACCTTGCTCCACTCCTTTGCTCTCTCGGTTTTATTGAAACCCTGAGCTCCTCACTCTATCTTTTAGGCTCCCTCTCCCTCATCCAGGCCTCATTGTAGTCACTTGGGTTCATTTCTCAAAAACTCCGAGACCTCCATTGTTGAGCTTTGAAGCTCCTTGAAGCCATCCGAGCTCCAGTGGTTCATTTGCATTTCTTGGCATGCCAACTTGTCCATTTGGGCACTTTGAGCATTTCCCTAACTTGCCTTGTTTGGCCTCCTCAGGGATTGTCAAAGTGGGAACTTGTTCTTTGAGGCCAGATCTGCCTTCTTCCTCATCTCCGGCAAGCCTTTTGGTCGCTAGAGCTCCTCCGACGGGTTCCTTGATTTCACCGTCCTCAGGTTAGTGCCCAAGTGTTTGAGCTTCTGTCCTGATTAGACCACGTTAGTTTTCTTTTGTCATTTTTGTACCTCCGGCGGTCATCTCCGGCTAGCCGCCGGTAGGAGGTGTTTTAGCCCTAGTGTTTGGCACCTTTAGGTTCCCTTCGCCATTTAGAATCCATCTGTGCCCTTAGTTCCCGCCGGCGTGGTCCCCATCGCCGGCGGTGAACTCGTGTTAGCGCTCGGGCTTTTGTCACGTAAGATTCGGACAGCCCAGTAGCCAATGATTGGTTGTCGGAATCTTTGAGGAGCCTCTCGCTGCGAGTGGGCCTCCTCCCACTCCTGTTGTCATACGGCAAAAACCCCACCCCGACCTCCCCGCTCGACCTCCTAGAGAAGATCTGGCCGTTAAAGACCTCTCTATGGGAAATCTTAGCCGCAGGAGCACCTCCCGCACTTCCGCTAGAACCTCCCTCCTCAGGACCTCCCCCTAGTTTAATCTCAGCCGTTAAGATCACCCCTGGTAAGATCTGTGCCGCTGGGCGTTTTCTTTGTAAACGCTTAGTCACAAGACCTCTTTGGAGCAATCTTGTCCGTTAAGAACCTCTGCGGTTAGCTCCAGACCGTTAGATCTGAGCCTTGGGATTCTTCTTCAAAAGCCTAAGCCTTAGGACCTCCCCTCGAGTCGATCCTAACCGTTTAGGACCTCCTCGAGGGTAGATCTTGACCGTAGGTCTCTGTTCGTAGAAATCTTAAGCACTAGGACCTCCCCTGGTTAGATCCTAGCCGCCCATGACCTCTTTAAACTCAATCTAAGCCGCTAGGATCACTCCTGCGCAAAAAGACCTCCCCTTGGTCATTTTGCAAAAACCACCCCTAGACCACCCTCGGGGTCCTCTTTGTGAAAAGCCACCCCTGGTCTTTTACAAAGAAAACCCCACTCAGGACCTCTTAGGCTCAATCCTAGCCGTTCACGACCTCCCCGAATTTTGATCGGAGCGTCAGATCTCCTTTGTAAAATCCTTAGTCTCCGGACCTCCCTCCGCGTCGATCTGGACCGTTCAGGACCTCCCTAGGACTAATCTGAGCCATCCAGATCTCCTCCCGTTAAACCCCTTTCGCATAGGACCTCCCCGCGTAGATCGTGGCCGCCTAGGACCTCCTCGGTGAAATCCCCACCGTTCAAGACCTCCCTCTGGAGATCTTGACCATCTAAGACCTCCCTCTGCAGCCCTGGACCGTTAGATTTAGATCTAACGGACTGGACCTCCTCAGTAGATCTTAGCCATCAAAAACCTCCCTCCTTCAGATCTCACCGTTCCGACCTCCTCCGATTAGATCTTTAACTTGATGACCTCCCTGTAGCTCTGGACCGTTGGATCTCCATCTAACGGCCTAGACCTCCTCAGTGCTTTAAGATCCTCTGGTGGACATCTTGGCTGTTAAGACCTCCTCGGAAAATCTTAGCCGTCCAAGACCTCCCCCCAGCAAATCTTTAGCCGTCCAGACCTCCCTCCGTAGGTTTAGCCTTAGGACCTCCCCTAGTGCTCGGGACCGCCAGATTCGATCTGACGGTCACGACCTCCGTTAGGCGCAAGGACCTCCTTTGCGTGCGTTGTGCATGCACTGGTCGTGGCCGTTGGATCCAATCTCAACGCCCGGACCTCCCATCTTGGGAAGAGGTCTTCCGCAGGCTGTGCCGAGGTCCGTGGCCTTGCGATGCAAGATCAACGCCCACGACTTCTCCTTTTTCCTTCAGTTCTTTTGGACCTCCCGAGAGCTCAAATTTTCTAAGTCTTTTAATGTTTCAAATTTCAAAAGTGCATAACTTTGTCATTTTAGCTCCTTTTTGAATGCTTCCAACTGCTTTAGCTCTGTTATAGAATGAACTTTAATCTGAGAATGAATTTAGGCACTGTTATGTAGCAGAAAATGATTTTAACTACATAATCCTGTTTAGTGAAAATGGTTGTCCAGAAATTCATTGAAAATTTGTAAAATGCATAACTTATTCTCTGTAATTCCAAACTGAGCAAACTAAGTTTTGTTAAAACCCACTGGGAATGTACTGTAATTTAGAATAGGTCTTCATATGATCCTTGCCACCAAAATCAATGATCTACTAGTTTTACAACTTAGAAAAATCATAACTAATTCATTTTAACTCCAAATTGTGCAAACTCAGCTTTGTTGTTCTTAGGATAACCTTAGCTACCTACCATAAAAATTTCAGATTCCAGATCATTCTAGAAATTTTTGCCATGAACAGTAACCGAAATTAATTTAATTAGGATTTTTCAGGCTGAGAGAAATTGTTTCGGCCATAACTTTTTCAGGCTAAGTTCAAATGGAGTAATTCTTGCTCCTAAAATTGTCTAAAATATTCATCTTGCTGCTGTATGAATTTCATGGTATTTGAATAACTTTTGCTGTGGAGTTTTATTTGGAGTTCTTGTTCTTATTTGGTTATCGTCCTTTCGCGTTAGGTTCCGAAGGAAATATTTGAGTACGTGAGTGAATCCTCTGCACCAAGAGCAATTCCAGCAAGGCAAGCAGTTTGATCATGTTAATCCCTGTATTTTTAAGTAATTATGTTGTTTACAAATTCTATGTATGCATTGCTAGTTTGTGTTAAACTATTGTCGTTAGTTGACCTAGTAGATGCATTTCCTTAAGCAAATGATCATCCTTTACTACCATGAGCCTAGGTTATTGCTGTGATTAGAGCTCGTTGGATGAACTCTTGTCACTTAGTAGTTGCGAATTAATTGCTTAGCCATGCTTAGCTTCCGGTAGAAATGAGCGGTTATCGACGTGTCGATAACCTTGATCACATAAAACTTATTATTACTTATGATTTCAGCCTTGTGCCATGTCTACTTGTGAAAACTAAAAACTGAAACAAAATGATTTAGACTTGGGCACAATGGTATGTTGGTGTGCTTTTGGGTGTGACTGGAATGGTGCCCGAGTCAACAAGGACCGAACATCTTGTTACACTAAACCAAGCATCTTTACGTGCTAACCACACTAGAGGGAAATGGGACCTCTCTTGAATTAGTACTTTGGGAGGCATTAATTAATGAGTCGCTGGCTGTAGTTTATAGAGAAAAAGGATCACAAAGGCGTGACCGGGGTGGTTCCTTTCTAGGTCCTCCACCCCGACCGGGGTCTTGCAAATGTCCGGCTAGCGTTACCCTAAATGGCTGATGACTCCCGGCTTTGCTTGGCTCCACCACAACATGTGGTCCTAGTGGCCCACTCCGCCGGCTGGTCACTAAGGGTTAACCCCATACGTGCGACTCTTAATTAACGCATTCCATTGGAAACGTCTCGTAGGACTTAGCCGTCTTGCATACCAAAGGAAGTGTGCTTAATAGCTTGGCAAAAGGCGATGCAAGTGTGAGTACATTGGTACACCCTGCAGGTTAAAACTATTCGAATAGCCTCGCCCTAGGTTATGGACACGCTTGGCAAGGTCTTTCAAGAGTTAGACTACAACATTTTAATTAAAACTTGATGGGTGGTACGAATCTGGGATTCGTGCTATGTGTGGTGGCTATTGGGTTAGTCACCAATAGGTGGTTACTCTTGTACTTATTGTATCTCGTGTTATTTCATTCAATAAAAACTGATTGCAAACTTGCTTTTGAAATGTACTACGTTATTACAAATAAAGTTGGCTTTGTGCAAAACGAGACATATAACCTCCACTTAAAAAGCCTGCATGTAGCATATCGATAGGTCTGCTATTCCACACGTCAGTCTTGCGAATACATTTTTGTACTCAGATGCTTTGTTTAATGTTTTTGTTGCAGAGAAAGAAGGTGAGCCCCAAGGGCTTCCCTTTTGTGAGATGTGCTTTGGGTTTGACGACTAGCTTGGCGGCCCGGTTGGTTGCCTTGTGGGTAAAGGCACACTAATTGGCTCTTTTTTTATCGCCATCTTGTGGCACTTTTGCTTCCGCTGTTTAATTGTTATTTAGTGTCATTTGGCCGGATGACCCTTGTTGTAATAAATCTATATTGTGTATGTCTTTTGTTAGACCTGTTGTATGGAATTGATGCGTGATTTTGTAACGGGGTGTGTATACTGCATTTCTGGGAAGTATACATGTCTCGGGGCTTAGTTTATTTGATTTGTGATGCTAGAGTCAAGTGAAGACTAAGCAGTACAAGCCAAATAAATCGGGGTCCTCACATCCCCATTCCCTACTCCCCAAATCCCTAATTATATCACCTGGGCACACATGGCCGACGGTGACGGCGGGGGAGAGGAGGTGAGCGACCTGTGGCTGGTGGACTGGGGTTGGGCTTGCACGGGCGTGCGATCGACGGGTGACGAGACGACAGCGGGGGTTGGGGCCTAGCTGCCTGGGGGCACCTAGCTGCCTAGGTATTTGGGGTCGGCTGGGGGCGAGCCATGAAGCGATTGGGGCCGCCACGGCGTGGCGGCGGCGCCTGTGGCTGCGCGCCGCGAAGGCACAGGCGTGGCATGGTTGGGAGCTGGCGCTAGGGCACGTGGCCGAAGGAGGTGCGGGTGTGTGAGGCTAGCGGAGGCGCAAGAGGCTGTAAGGCAATCGGCTGTCAGCACTCGGCAGAACTCAGGAGCTGAGGAGCTTTGAGCATTTGAGGACTGATGAGACAAGGAGTTGATGTAATTAGGTAAAGTTGACACTTGATAGTGGCACTCATTTAAATACTTAGAAACTTGAAAATTGGAATGTTGAGATGATATTGTGAGCTTGTGATGTTGTCTACTTGTCTAGTCTAGTTACATATACTTAGTACTCATGGATTATATACAATTTGTTGTAAATTTATAAAAGATGGACAAACAAACTTTGCATAGTTATTTCTCCAACAATCCAAATACAAGTACTTCTCGAACCAATGAGAGCACAACTCAACTAAAGAAGCCTCAGATTGATTTTAATCTGGATGACACCATTGTTGATCCAGCATGTCGCTTACCAATTGAAGATTATCCCAATAAAATTAGAGATCAAGTGAGGAGATCATATTTGTTAAAGGGTCCAACTCGACCAATCGGCCATGTTTTTCCAAAGAAAATGATGGATTTTTGGAGATCCTTTCAAGAATCATGATTCAACAAATTTGATTGGTTGGAATATAGCGTGTCAAAAGATGTCGTCTTTTGTTTCCATTGCTTTCTTTTCAAGAGTCTGTCATATCCCTATTATTTTGGCAATGATGCATTCACAAAAGTTGAGTTTGTTAATTGGAGAAAGGCTTTGAAAAGTTTGAATGACCATGTTGGTGGACCTAGTAGTACCCATAGCTTTTGTAGGCAAGCATGTGAGGATTTTAATAATCAAAGATTAAGTGTGTCACGTAAATTAGATGTTCGTGGTAAGACGGATGAAATTGCATATAAAATTCATCTAATCGCTTCTCTAGATTGTGCAAGATTTCTCCTAATGCGGGGGTTGTATACTTTACCCATAAGATATAACCGGTGTGGCGTGCAGATCATAACAAAACTTTTCAAAAGTTTCATCTCAACAATTGACACTCCCGATGTGCTTTCTGGTCGTGCCAACCCAACACGGTGCTTTGGCACGACACACATCGTTGGACTGGAAGACACAATGATCCATCGATGTGACTTTGAGTAGCCCACACCTTCACCCTAGCATAGAGATTATCCTATCTGCCTGAGTAGTCAATGTAGAAACTCCACAACTTACTAAGTTAGGCCCATCTCATACCAGCCATGTGGTTGTACGATAAGGCCCAGCTCAATGGAGTACAAAGTTAAGTCCTTAATTGATCAAAACGAGACTTCCAATTTCTAACTATGCCATGGAGATTACTTTTCCCAATCACAAAACTCCACTATATCACACGATTCCACCACTCGCTTCGATCTAAATCTTTTCCCACCTGTTTGTTAAGTGCAACACATGCCATCAATGAGTAGTGACACCTAGCACACAATTTTACACAAAGTTCTATAATCACTTAGTCAAGTTTATATTTGCAACTCGAGATGATATGAATGACTCGTTGCATGGCCAAGCAAACTATTCATATATAACCAACCCACGTTGGTGCTACGATAATACCAACTATTAATGAAGCAAGCTAGGGTGACAAAAGATGGGAGTAATACAATAGGCAAGGTGGGTATAATCAAATAGTGTATATCAAATCCCAAAGCATTTCAATAAATACTTAAAGTAAATGCAATAATTTGAATCAAAATAATTTTGGAAAACTGGGTTCAACATGGCCAAAGGTACAACTTGCCTTGCTACTGATAGTGATGATCTTATTTTTATCTTTAATCTTCTACTTCCTTGACCTTCAGCTCATTCGAACGATTCCGGGACTTCGACGTCTAGCGAGAGAGAATGCACAAAACAAACAAATTTTAAAAGACAAATCAAATAAACTTCAAATTAAAATTAAATGGTACTGGAAGGTAGATATTGAAATGAAATGAATTTAGAAACTTGAATGGGTTCAAAGGGAGTTCGTATGAGGAAGAACGAGCTCTCGGAAGATTGAAATTCACATGAAATGATAAAATCAAAACTACAGATTTAGGAAATTATTTTCTAAAGAAAAACAATTTACTAGGGGTCATCTTGACATCAATGAGGATTTTAGTTTGAAAAGAAAATAAAGAAAATTGAACTCACATGTAGGACCTCTTGAAATTTAATGAATTTCTAGAATTAAAATAATTTGGAAAGGAATTAGGGGTTAACATGTGGGCCTTTGGTCTATGGACCAGTCCATAGAAGATGCTAGTCCACGATGGACCAAGCTTATAAACTAGGGTTGACCAAAGGTTTGTGAGATATGCGGGACCCGCATGTAAGTGAGAGAAATAATTAGGCTTTTAATTGGGAGGATGACATGTGGAGTCCACATATAAGTGTAAGAAATATAGATATATGGCTTGAATGGTATGGATGACAAGTCGGACTACTCAACATATTGAGAGAATTAACAGAGAATCAATAGAGAAAGGACAAGACACGAGCAGAAGGAAACCGAAAGCGATAGATGACAAAGAAGATTGTTCAGTTGTTCATGGCGCATAGCATGGCAAGTAGTGGCAAAGCAAGAGAAGAAAATAGAGAGAAAAAGAATGTTTGGCTAACCCATAACGAGAGCAATGGAGAAACCAGAAGTTGCATTGGTCCAACGAATAGAAAATGAGCAGAGAGGACGAGCGTAGAAGATCTTTACTCTGGTGATTTGGGCGCATGGAGGTAGCGAGCGGCGAACCAACTCGGTATACTGGGCAAAGCAGAACGAACAGCGGCGAGGAGGAGGTGGTGACACGGTCAAAACCACGAGAAATGGCATGTGAGGACCCGGTTTATTTGGCTTGTAATGCTTAACCATCCATTGGTCATAGCATCACAAATTAGATAAACCAAGCCTCGAGAGATGTATACTTCCAGTGCAGTATACACACCTCGTTACAAAATCATGCATCATTTCTATTCATTCACATAGAACCAGACAAGCAGCAGGTGAAGACATACTTAATACAAAGAGTTATTACAAAGAGAGGTCGTAGGCTAAAAGACATACAACTAGATAAGTACCACGGTGAAACAAAAGTGTCATAAGATGACGATAAACAAAAGTCAATCGATGTACCTTTACCCTGAGGCAACCAGCCGGACCATGAAGCTAGTCGATCCCAGACGCACATCTCACAAAAGTAAGGTCCTTGGGGCTCACCTTCTTCCTCTGCAACAAAACAATTAAGCATAGCATCCGAGTACAAAATTGTTTTTGTACTGTAAAAATGACGTGTGAGATAACAGAACTATAATTAACTACATGCAAGCTTTATTTAAGTAGAGGAGGCTCGGACTTATTTCGGCATAAAGCAAGTTTTCTTTGCAATACTGGTGAGTACATTTAAAAGCAAGTTTGCAATTAATTCTTATTGTTCAAATAAGAGAGAAACAAATATAACAATAGGTAGATGACAACATCTGGAAGTGACTGACCTAATAGCCACCACAACAATAGCATGAAGTACCCCTTCATACCACCCATGTCAAGTTTTAAGTTTTTAAAAGGTTGTAGTCTAGTTCTTGCACGACCTTACCAAGCATGTCCATAACCTAGGACGAGGCTATTCGAATAGTTTTAGCCCTACAGGGGTGTACCAATGTACCCACACGATAGACCGCCTTTCCACCACCACGGTTAGCATACTTCTTTTGGTATGCGAGGCCCGCTAAGTCTAACAAGACACTTTCCAATGGATGATGCTAATTAAGCACCCACCTTACGGGGATAAGGATACATTAAATGACCCTAACCGGTGCTAATGCTCCTCCCAACACCACACACACACACGGTTTCAACACATCCACCGACCGGCTCATAATTAACACCTCCCAAAGTACTTAGTCAAGGAGGTTCCATATCCCCTCAGTGTGGTTAGTACGCAATAAGCGCTTGGCTTAGTGACACAAGTAACTCGGTCCTTGGGGACTTAGGCACCATTCAATCACACCCATGAGATCACACCAACATACCATTGTGCCCAAGTCAAGATATAATTTTGTTTTCGGATGTTTGATTTGCAAATTAGTAAAACACAAGGGCTGGACATAATGGAATAATAGTAACATTTGTGTGATCAAGATCACCGACTAAGTCGATGATCGCCCAATACTACCGAAATATCTAGGCATGGCTAAGCAATATTTATTCGTAATCTACTAAGTGACAAGAGCTCATCCAGAACTCTAATCTGACCAAATAACCTGAGGCTCAGTAGTAGAGGATAATTTTTTTACCTACAGTTATGCAACTAGAATTAACTAATCAATTTAACAACAAAATAGCAATGCATACATAGAAGTTAAACAAAATATTAAACTTTAAAAGTAATGGGATCAAATGGAAATGATCAAACTGCTTGCACAGGCACTTTGTTGCTCACTATGCTTCGGAGGATCACTCTCTCAAGGATGGCACTGTCGTCGGAACCTCTGAAAGAAGCGAAAAAGCAGATAAGAACAAAGAAAAGCGAAAAGACTCTAAAACCAAAATGCTCCAAATGCTCTGAAAATTTTACAGCAGCAAGAGCAAGATTTAAAATGAATTTAGAAACAAGAACCAACTGATTTGGACTCTTAATGCAAAAGTTATGCTCAAAATAATGTGGTTGGCTAAGAAAAAAATGTAATCTTATTCTTTATTCATATAATTAAATTGTTTGGTGAAAATTTCTAGAAATGTGGTGTAGCTGAAATTTTTATGGTAGGTAGTTCTGACATTCTAAGGCTAACACAAGTGGTCTCACCTCATTTGGAGTTAAAATGATTTAGTTATAATTTTTCCAAGTTATAAAACTAAGGCGGTTAACCTCGGAATTAAAGACTACTTTAAAACATGGGTTATGCTAAAGTACTTTAATAGATGCATTTATAGAACTTTAGTTTATTAAATTTAGACTCTGAGAGAAAAGATATGCATTTTTGAAGTTTAAAACAATTAATAAAGTGCAAATAAAAGCTTTGGGACTTATTAAGGAAAAGCAAGCTCAAGCGGGGAGGTCGTGGGCGTTGATCAAAATCACACGCACGGCACACAAGCACTGACGTGAAGCTCCACCACGAGCACACAGGTGCCAAGACCTCATCGCGCCTATGGGAGGTCTTGGCCAGTTAGATCCGGTGGATGGTCTAGATCGGCGAAGGAGGTCCTTGAGGTGGAGGTCTAAGAGAGGAGAGTGCAGACGGTGAGATCACGAAAGAGGAGGTCTTTGGCGGCTAAGATCTCACGAGGAGTCTTAGCGCCAGCGACTCCACCGATGGATTTAGATCCAATGGCCACGTGAGATGGGACGTTCGGGCCCCGAACGCCTCAGCAATCCGGGCCTTGGATCTGAGATGGGCGGCCTAGATCAAGATCGCATCGGAGAAGTCGAATGTTCTCGGTCGAGCGTAGATCTAGAGATGAGCGACGAGAGAAACTAAGGGATAGCGTTGTAAATAGGCCGAGGAGGTCTAGCAGTTAGATCAAGATCTAGCGGTCCCGAGAGGCGAGAGGAGGTCCTAAAGCTACGGATCTAATGGAGGAGGTCCTAGGCGGTCCCGATATCCGGGGAGGTCGTGAGCGGCTAAGATGAAAACGAGGGAGATCGGGGCGGTGGGATCTCAGAGAGGTCCTAAACGGTCGAATCGGCGAGGAGGTCCTAGATGGTCACGATCTCGGGGAGGTCGTGAGCAGCTAAGATAAGCGAGGAGAGTCGGGGCGGCTGGGATCTCACCAGGGAGGTCATAGATGGCCATGATCTTCGGCGGGGAGGTCCTATGAGGCAGTGTTTAACAGAGAGAGGTCTAGGCAGTTCGGATCTCACGCGAGGAGGTGCAAACAGTCCAGATCAGCGGAGGGAGGTCTTGCGGTCTTCTTCACAAGGACTGGAGGTGGTCTTTTTGTAAAGGACCCCAAGGTAGTTTTGAAGGTTCTCTTTACAAAAGACCAGGGGTGGTCTTTTGCAAAGAGGACCTCGAGGGTGGCTTAGGGTGGTTTTATAAAGCGACTAAGGGAGGTCTTTTGCAAGAGGACCCCAAGGAGGAGGGTGATCCTAACGGTGGGGATTTAACCTCACGGAGGTCTTTAACGGCCGGGATTTCAGCGGGGAGGTCTGGCGGCTAGAACTTATACAGGAATCTAACGGTCAAGATCAAATGAAGAGCTCATGAGCAGCTCGACCACAACAAGGAGGTCCTAGGACTTAGGCTTAAGCGAGAAAAAGGATCGCGGTTTAGATCTAACTCAAGGGTGATCCTAGGCGACGCGAAGAACTCGGGAGTCACGGCATAATGACACCCACGGCTTGCGAAACAAGAACAACATTTAACCTAATGATTAGGCTCTCGGACAACTTAAATGCTAATCATTGGGCTACAACACTTGTCCGAGTAAGGCACGACAAAAACCATGAGCTCGGTTTTAGCTCACCGCGGCGACGGGACCCGTCAGCGCAAACCAAAAGCACGCGGCTAGGCTCCAAATAGTAAGGAGAACCTCTGGTGCAGAAAAACTAGGGCTAGAGCGCATCCTAAATGCGGCTGGCTGGAGATGACCGAAGGAGGCTAAATCACGGCCAAAGCGAAAAACTAACCGGATCTAAAAAACCGGGTTTCCAATACTAAGGTACTCACCGAGGAGCGAAGGAGGTCCAAGAATGGTCGCAGGAGCTCGGTGATGGTGGTGCTCCGGAGATGAGAAAGAGCGACCAACTCGGCCCACAAACAAGCTCCCCAAATTGTCAACCTCTGTGAAGGTTTAAACAAAACAAGTTAGGAGACTTGAGGTGACCAAGATGACAAAGTGACAACCAATATTGCAATATTGAACCCTTTGGGCTCGAAGGTCGCACAGGGAGCTCAAGGTCGAGGCAATGGTGGCGAGATGCTTTGGGTGTTTTACGGCACCATGCGCGGCGACGAGGCCAAGAACGCGGTCGCGGCGACCTCACGGGCGTGTAACACTTTGGCGATGCTCATTTAAAAGGGAGAGGAGCACAGCAGAGAACGTGACGACGCAAACCCAATGGTGGTGGAGATGAAAGCAGGGGATCAACGGTTGCGGAGTATTTGGCCAGAGAAGGGAGATAGGCCTAGAGGATAGAGAACGCTCGATTATCAGTGCACGGTGAATGAAACTTGAAACTAAAATTTGGGGGAAAATAGGTATGGATGAGGGACACAAGATGACGCGATCAAATTTTGGAAAAACTCACCGGGGAAGCGAGGAACACGACGTACGCGTTTTGGCTTTATGGCTTGACATGGCCGACGGTGCTCTGGTGATCTTCGAGTGAAGGTAACGGTATGTAGACGTAGAACGTGGCGAGACGAACTCAACGGCGCAGACGGTTCGACCGGGGGATGTCGGATGGAGGCGAAACTCGACGGAGAAGACCTTCGATTGGAGCTCAGTTCTTTTGCAGATTGCAATGAAACGAGAGCATTTCGGAGAAAACCAAATTACGGGATTGGAAGAGAAGATCAAGAGCTTCGATATGACACGGTCAGTTTGCTTTTATATGCATCGAGGAGGGAGATCAAAAATTTGGAAGGTTTTGGTTGTGGCGTATAGAAGTTGGACTCATCTGTTCGGTTCGGTTGAGAAGATGTATAGTGCATGATGTACAGTACCACCACGTGGACAAGGAGAGAGAATAAGGAAATTCAAAATTAAATAAAGTGTCGAAAATCAAGGAGACAAAATAAATAGCAAACAAACTCAAAAATCCCGAAAAATTCCTTGGAACACAAGGAAGCCAAATAACACTGGTTTTATTTAATTGATGTATATATTAGTCAAATTAAATATTTTGAATTTAGGAAATCCCCATTAAGCTTTATTAATTCAAATAAAATTGGTGGGATTTTTCAGGGACCTAAACTACTCAAAAGATTTTTAAAAAGTCAAATTTTGGAACGTTACATAAGTTCATGTAGCGATGGAACTCCTCGCGGGCGCAAGGGTTGGCGTCGCGCATGCGCTTCATGGCGACCATGCGGCCACCCCCAAAGACGCGCGTGATACGATTCAAGGTGCCTCGACCGACCATCTCACGACACACACAACTCCTCCTCCGAACTCGCTCCTCCTCCCCTTCTAGTGCGACATTGACGATGTACAACCACCCCTTACCCCCTACTAGCGCTGCTGTCACTGCCCCATCATCGTCGTCTTTGTCGCCCTCACTGTCCACCCTGAAGAATACCAGCTTGCTGCGTGCCCCGTCGTTGTCTCTGCCATCACTGCACCTACCCACGCTGCTTGAGCAAGCAGGCTGCACTCCCTTGCTATGGCCGAATTGCCTGCCGTCTCCATCCTCTAGGCCAACGTGGCCGCCTCTTTTCCTTTTTCTTGGATGTCGCGCCGCCATAGCCTCCTTCTGTGCTACAGCAGCAATACGCAACTAGCGGTGACAGCAGAGCAAATAAGAAGTTGGCATTAATGACAGCAACCCCGGCGATTGCGCCCATGCTCAAGGCCTCCTTGCCAGTTCCATTGTGCAACTCGTGTGGCCAATGCCGGTGAAGACTAACAGGTCTAGAGTCTCACTTGTGCTCTCTATCACACGGTGGACACACACACACGCGCGGTGGTTAATCTGCCAGAGTTGGGAAACGAGAAAGCACTCACAACAGAATCAGGATTTGTGACGCTAACTTCCTGCATCTTTTCAGCGTTTTCCTGTTATTTATCTCAACGACGACTGCTAGCTAAGACATGCACACGATTCGGCAACTGCCTTGACCAAAACTCATGCCACGCCTCTACTCTATCCATGCACTACTTCAAGGTTTATACAAAACAAAAAATGCAATATGTGAAATGAAAACATGATGTGCAACAAGATTAGAGTCAACAATCACCCCCCCTTAATCTTGTGCCTTCTTCTTCACCGCCCGAAGCTCGATCCTCTCGTGCATCTCCATGAACTTGATGTGTCCGAGAGGCTTCATCAGAATATCAGCCAGCTGATCACTGGTGCTAATGTGCTCCACGATAGCTTTCCCTTCTTCCACGCATTCACAGATAAAGTGATAGCATGTGTTGATGTGCTTGCTTCGATCGTGATGGATAGGATTCTTGCAAAGCGATATTGTTGACTTGTTGTCCACCATGATCTTCACCTCTTGCGGTTCCACATTCAGCAACCTGCCGAGCAAATGATTGAGCCAAACGCCCTGGCAAGCTGCAGGAGTAGCCGCGATGCATTCTGATTCACATGATGACAGAGCTACTACCTTATGCTTCTATGAGACCCATGTCACAAGATTGGAGCCCAAGAAGAACACTACACTAGTTGTGCTCTTCCTATCATTGAGTCACTAGCTAGATCACCATTGTCAGAACTGATGAGTCGGGATTCTCCTCCTCCTTCCTAGCATAGTGGCAACCAAAACTCACAGTGCCACACACGTACCTGAGGATCTGTTTTACTGCTACCATGTGGTGCACCGTAGGAGCTTCCATATACTAACTAATGATGCCCATAGAATAAGCGAGATTAGGTCTCGTGTTCACCAAGTATCTTAGGCTCCCGACAATGCTGCAGTAGCGGGTGGAATCTTCCTTCTCATCTTGATCCAACCTGTGCAGCTTCAGCCTCGGCACCATTGGCACTTGACATGGGTTGCACTTTGACATGCCGAGTTTTTCGAGTATCTTCAATGCGTACCTGGCCTGGCAGAGGGTGATGCCGTTGGTTGTTTGAGCGACCTCGATGCCCAAGTAGTATGAAAGCAAGTTGAGGTCACTCATCTTGAATAGGTTCATCATCTGTTCTTTGAATTTTGCTATCTCCAGTTAACTTGACCCAGTGATGATTAGGTCATCAACGTAGACGCCCATCAGTTGCCGCACCTCGCCCATGCTCCTCATGTACACCGCATGCTCAAGAGGACATCTCTCGAACCTGAGTGTGAGTAGTCTGGCGTCCAGCTTCGCGTTCCATGCGCGTGGTGCTTGTCGTAGTTTGTACAAAGCCTTGTTCAGCTTCATCACCTTGTGCTCGCTGCCACTCTTTTTGTAACCAGGAGGCTAACACGTGTACACAGCTTCCTGGAGCTCGCCGTTGAGGAAGGCGTACTTGAGGTCCGTGTGGTGCAGCTGCCACCCCTCTTGTGCTGCAAGTGCGACGAGCAACCACAAGTCTCCAGTCGTGCGACGGGAGCAAAGACTTCATCGAAGTCCACCCTCTTGCGTTGCATGTACCCCGGCGATGAGCCGTGCTTTGTGCTTCACGATGGCGCCGCTCGGGTCCTTGTTCAATTTGTACACCCATTTGAGCCCAATGGCCTGCAGGTGGTTCCACCAACACCCACGTATCATTGCCACGGATGGAGTCGAGCTCCTCATCCATGGTGCGATGCCAGCACAGCTATTTCTACACCTCGACAAACATTGCCAGCTCCTCTACGCCAAGTAGGCATAGCATAGCTCAGCGTCGATGTACCTGAGCACGCATGAGCTGGTGCAGTCCATCAGTTCCTTCATGCTGCGGTAGCCCTACGGCCCGACACTGGAGAATGTGCCGGACCCCGTCGTGGTCGTGTCGATACCATCCACAGTGCTTGGCATGACAGGGGTTGTGGGCGCGGTAGTCGTTGACGTGGATCCGGACGCGAGTGCAACTGGCGTGCCAACAATTGTAGCACTTGCTGTGGCGCCTCCGTCTGGTGTCTTGGCCTGGGGCGTGCGTGGCGCAGACTCAACATCGTGGTCTTTCACCGTCCAAGATGCATCTGTACCTGCTGCGTGATGAGATGGACACACAGCCGTAAAAACATCACCATGTGGTTCCTGTTCATGCACGGTGCTCCAGTCCTATTGCTTGCCCTCGTCGAAATTGCTTGCCCTCGTCGAACACGACATCGCGTGAGACGATGACTTGCCTCATAACCAGGTTATACATTTTACGCCTTGGTGTTCGGCTCATATCCCAGTAGCACGATCTGGACGCTCCGGTCTGCCAGCTTCGGCAGATGTGGTTTCGTCACCTTGACATGAGCAACACACCCAAACGTGCGCAGGTGATGCATGTTGGGCTTCTCCTTGTAGCATGCTTCATACGGTGTCTTTCCCGAGACGCTCTTCGTCGGTGCCTGGTTCAACATGTACATGGCCATTGACACGGCCTCGCCCCAGAACGTGCCCGGCATGCCTTTACTTTTAGGGACTGTTTATTCATAAGATGACTGAAATTTTCTTAAGCATAAGTCATCTTTTTTATCCATTGGATCAATATCTAATTATATAACACATCAATCTTTATACAAATCCAATTGTGACAACATTCGAGTGACTTAAAAGTAGCAAGACTGTTACTTTTAAGCAAGCTGGGGGCCATCCCTACGACGGTCTGGGTGTTGTGGCGAGTACGATGTAGTGAGGTGGTGCTTGATGCCGTGTTCATCGCAGTATGCCGTGAATTCAATTTGTTCGAGGTGAACTCCATTCCCCTGTCAGTTCGGAGCGACTTCACCTCGAGATCCACTTCCTTCTCGGCACGCTTTCTTGATCTTGTGGAACACGACGAGGGCCTGGTCCTTGCTCTTCAAGAGTACCAACCACATATACCTGTTGTAGTCGCACACTAGTAGCAAGAAGTAGTGGTTGCCAAACTTCACCTTGCCCTTAACAGAAGTGTCAAAGTCCGTGAACTTCCTCTTGCTCGCTTTCATGTGATTACTAGCACTCATATCAAGGTACCAAATACCACTTTCATACCACTCATCATCGTCAACTTGAAGATGGACCTTTTCCTCATTGAGGAAGATGCCGCCATCAGACTCCTCGGAAACTTGAGTTAGTTCGCACGTCTCGATCATGAGCAGTGCCGGCCCATCATCGTCCTTCTCGGCGACAAGGACCTTCTCTTTCTTTAGCTTGCGGCACTCTTTGGCAAGGTGCCCTTTCTTGCCGCAGTTATGGCACTTGAGCTTCTTCTTCCAATCGTTCTTGCCAGTGTCAGCGATGCGCTCACCGGTGCCACCTTGTGCCTCGGCTTTGCCACGGCCACCGCGGCGGTCACCGACCGTCTTTGTCCCGCTGCTGGATCCCTCCCCGCCTTTCTTCTTGGCGTTGAAGTTCTCCCACTGAGAGCGCGAGAGCATCAGGTGCTCGCCCTCTTTAGGATCGTCGAACGACGATCGGGCACGTTCGTTGTATGCCTTGTACCTCCCCCACGAGATCTTCCACGGTAAGTGTCGTCAGGTCCATGCACTGCTCGATGCTGGTGACGAGCTGCATGTACTTAGCTGGAGCAGCCTGCAGGAACTTGCGCACGACGGTGATCTCAATCAGCATCTCCCCTAGAGAACGGATGTCGCTGACAATCAACGTCACCCGGCCGACGAAGTCGTCGATAGACTCTCCGTCCTGCATCAAGAGCCCCTCGAAGCTCTTTTTCTACGACTGCAGATTTGCCACACGCACATGTTCGTGCCCCAAGTGGGCAGTTCTGATCGTATCCCAGGCTTCTTTCGTTGTGTCCTTCCCGGCGAGGGAGGACATGATCGAGTCCGGCACGGCCTGGTAGATCGCGTAGAGCGCCTCCCGATCCATCTGGTGGTCCGTCGTCACGGCTTGCACCTACCGCGTCCCACATGCGCTGGGCCTGAAGTGCAACACGCATCTTTGCCCAGATGGTGTAGTTCGATCGCGTCAACTGCGGGTACGTGATTGGCCGTGGCACGCTCTTCTTGTCCTTGGACGGCTCACCGTCTGACCTGATGCGCAAATGAGGCGCCGACTTAGACCCATCTCCCTTCTCCGACATGGTTGTGCTCTGATACCAATTGACAGGACCAGAGTCTCACTTGTGCTCTCTGTCACACGGTGGACACACGCACATGGTGGTTGATCCGCCGGAGTTGGGAAACGAGAAAGCACTCACAACAGAATCCAGATTTGCGACACTAATTCCTCGCGGGTGGTGTCTAGGGAGTACCTGAGTATTTTGCTGCTAACAAGTACTCAAATTTTGAACTTTTAGATCTAAATTCAATGCACAAGATAACTTTGACTCTTCCCTTAGTGAGATATCATCAAGCATAGCATAGATAAAAAACTTAAGTACTCACAAACCCAAAAAACACTTGAGTACTCCCTAGCAAACCCCTTCCCCACGTCTTTTTAGTGTATTCCTGTTATTTATCTCAACGACAACTGCTAGCTAAGACATGCACACGATCCGGCAACTGCCTTGACCGAAACTCACGCCACGCCTCCACTCTATCCATGCACTACTTCAAAGTTTATACAAAACAAAATGCAATATGTGAAATGAAAACATGACGTGCAACAAGATTAGAGTCAACAAAGACGAAGCAATCGAACACGAGGAGGATGTCGCCGAGCTATATGGCACCATGGACCGCAACGACAACGAAGGGGTGGAGGACGATGTCGAGGTCGGTTCACGCGGTAGGAAAGAACAGGGTGGCAGTAGTGGCACGAGCCCGCAGAAGCTTGGGGTAGAGGAAGGAGGAGGAGGGAGCAGCACAGGGGAGGAGGTAGGTGAGATCCAGATCCATATTTGGATTTGGCCAACACTAGCACCTAGGTGAAGGGAGGAGGACATGACAGGGGAGGAGGAGGTGAGCGCCAGGGTATGGAGAAGGGGGGTGGGGGGGGGAGGAGAGAGACTGGGTTTGGGGCTTTTATTCCGTAGCAAATGGCGAGTAATTTACCTCTAACTTCATAGGTAAATGCGAAATAGGGACTGCAGGAAGCCGTGGAAGCTCCCCGCGGGCGGCTTTTACACGTTGTAACGTGAAGCGACTTTGGGGAAAAACAGTTGTGAAAAGGTAGGTGTTTTGAACAACTTCCGACTTTTTTGAGCAAAAATCCGAAGTCAAAACCGTTCCAAACACGCCCATCGTGTCGCGCCTTTGCCTTTTTCTTTACCGCTTATTTTTCACGCTAGCCTTCCCGTTCCACCCCCCTCCTCCCGCAGTTAACTGCAGTATCGCAAATTGGACAAAATAGTAGCCAGCATGCCGAATACAATTCAAAAGGTAGTGTCTGAACTCTGAATAGACCTCACGTCCAGTTTACATTTTGTCCAAGAGGAGGGGACTATTTTGTTGTTCCGCACTTCCAGTTTCCAGCATCCAAATCATGGGAAAAGTTAGTGCAAATGGCAAAGTATAATACAATCTGCAATTAGGACATCATGACTCAAGAGGGGATAGCAGGGCATCAGTTTCTCCCTGATGAACTTCGTGTTACCTAAGGCAGAAATACCAAACTTCCAACTATTCCCAACTCATTTCAAACTGCGCAGAGATTTAAAAATAAAAATTGGGAGATAAGTCTCTCTGGAAAATCAATCCCAAAACACAACTTCAGCCCGATGTTCATCCAGTAGTGTAACTACTTAAAACACAATGTTACAGCAGAATTTCAAAGTTTGTTATTGCTTAGAAAGTTTGTTATGGCAGGAGTAGTTACTAGGATGGAATGACAAAGGAGCTTCGTTCTGTTCATACACCATCCCGCTTTTCAGCATACATTATCTAATTTCCTGCACCAAGGAAAACACTGATGCCCATCAATATCTCGAAGAACTTGGCCATAGTTGAGTTAAAAGAAAAGGCATCAAAGCATCTTGAGAAGCTAAAAACCACAAAAGAAGCAATTCTCGTGAGCAGAAACCTGGTCGTACTAATCCCTGTACCTACCGACTCCAGAAAGCTTACAATTGCATTTTGGACATTCATCTAACTCAAGTCTTCAGCTAAATTCTAAATTTAAAATAGTTCATGGCATTGTGCACTATGCAATTCAAGTTGTATTGGAAAACTTGATGGTAGCAGTATCCCAGTGACCATGAAGTTTGCTGAACTCCAAGCGTGTTTATTAAGTGATAGCCAGAAAGGGTGCCATGCCCAGGGGATGCAAGCATGCAAGAAATATGCATTGAATATATTAAACAGTGTAGCTATGTAATTATCAGCGGGACTGTCTTGTGGTAGTGTATTCTGCACCAAAATCCATGCTAGACTTCAGTCCGCCTCCACACATCTCAGGGCTATCTAAATACAGGGACACGGTGCCTTAAAATGAATTCAAATGTGCATCGAGATGGTTCAAAAACAAACCTCAGCCATGCTAAAAATCGTTGGAATCCAGAGTACCTATACTCTTAAGACTTTCTATTGCAATCTCATTCTACAAACATACTGCATTTTGCTGTTGGCTGCAATTATGATCTTTTAGACGTTTTACAAAGCTTACGAAATATCACACATACTGAATTTGTTTGAAGTTGTTTAATCATTTCTTTAGACAAGCAATTAAAAGTTGAAGTGGCTGAGCTAACAGCTGTGAATAGAACTCCACCTGTGCCTGAGCTGTGATTGTTTTATGACTTGCGGAGGAAATCAGGAAACAATATTTTATTATGAATATTCAGCATGGCTCATGCTGTACCTAATTGATGTATCTAGTACTCCATCACTAGACATTTACTTTTGAAATCCGATGGCCAGGGCTTGGTGCAAAGATTACACAGAAGAGTTATGTATCCATTCAAAAGTGCATGGCCCTTTTACTGCACTGTGTACACTACATGAGTAATGTTGTCTAAAAACATTCAACTGTTTAAGCTTGGAATCTTCTCAACTCCATAAGTTATGCTATAATTCCACAGCAAGATGTGCTCTTACTGTGGAGCTCCAGTTCTAGTTGGAACTATTCGACTCGAAGGCAAATAGTACATAGTGCTTCCGCTATGGCACTACCTCAAAGAGTACTTACATCTTTAATTTGATGAGCTCATTGCCTGTAATATACATTTTACAGATACTCTACATGACAAAGAACAATATTATAGCCTTTCATTTCTCAGATTTAGCTCTTCCATAAGCTCAAAACCAAGATACATCTCGCACTCAAAAATTGGCTAGCCTGGTGCCTGGTATGCACGGGCACCCCCAAATATTTCGAAAATTATGTATGTACCCTTGTTAGCTGTAGGTTCTACTAAATATGGACTTCGCTGCAATTTGATAATGCTTGAAGAAATTAGTTGCAAATTGTATTCCATGTCCTCCGTTCAGATTTTGTAGACAGCCTGACACTTTTTTTTCTCTACCTATGTGGCACTGTGAAGGGGTACGAAACTACTTTATTTTATTTAGCTCATAGGAACTTCTTTAGTTTCTAACTCAAAAATCAAATGTCTGATTCTCTGTCTGTTTGCGCGGTTGTGACCATCACGATGAGTACAATGATTCAAACAATCAAACTAATATCGGGTATCTTATATGAGACATTTTATTGTAAATTTGGAAGCCATATGTGACGTAAATAGGTTGTAATTTTAGAGAAGTGGCTTAGAAAAATATGAATGGTTGACTAATTTTAGAATGATTTGAAATACCAAAGGAGAATACAAATTCCACTGACCTCGTATCATCAACCTCAGAGAGGTGTGGTATGCATGATAGCCTCGAGAATTTTGTTTTCCAGTTTATCCTCAGCAACCCACATAGAGCTCTGCTTGCGCAAGAGCTCCCTGTGCTCCCCCTTCTTCTGCGCTTTGAGCTTCTCCTTCTCCCTCCAGCTCTCCAGCTTCTCAGCTCTTTCTTTCATCTGTACATCATCTCATCTCAGTTGCACACATATTTTGCTGTATAAATCTCATTTAGATTTACAGGCCAGTCCTAATGGTGCTTAAAGTGCTGATTTTTTTTGGCATGATCCTGACTGAAACAAAGTTGGGTGACACAGGCAAGTTCTACAAACATGTAAGATATCCACTTAATCCTCTAAGAGACTCATACCGTCATACGGCATGCTAGAAAATGTTAATAAGACTTCCACTCCAACAAGCCCGAATGCCCGAATGGACAAGGCAATTCAACAAACAAGTTATGTGCAAGGTTGAACAATGCGAGGAGGTGAGACGAGCAGGAGAGGGAAGGAGATTACAAGGGCCTGGCGGAAGTCTTGCTCGAAGGCGCGTCTCTCGGCGGCGCGTGTCTGCGCGGCGGCGGCCTTGGCCGCCTTGCGCTCTTCGTTGGCGATGCGGGCGGCCTCGGCGCGCACCTCCGCCTTGCGCTGCCGCTCGGCCTCCAGCAGCTGCATCTCGTAGGCGTACTGCCTCCGCAGCTGCCGCACGTCGCGCGCGTAGCCCTTGCGCAATCGCTCCAGCCGCGCCCACGCCTCCCGGGGTTCGCCCGCGGGCTCCCAGCTCCCCAGGTACTCGCTGGGCTTCGAGAACTCGTGCGGCTCCGCCCTCGCCAGGGCCTTCGCGGAGGCGTGGAAGCGGCGGAGGAGAGGGCGCAGGAGGTGATGCGCCCGGGAGGAGGAGGAGAGAGCCATCGCTGCGGCGGGACAGATCGGCGTGGCTGTGACTGGCGAAGTGGAGCACCGAAGAAGCTCAATATTTAGGGCCTGTTTGGCACGGAGATCAACTTACGGTTAGGTTGCTGGTTGAACAGTTCAGAGATTTGATATTCGGCTATCTAACTTTTAGGTAGATTGACAGTTTTTGAAATGTTAAATGTTTGAAATACCTCTAAGGCAAATGATGGGTTGTTTTATGCCATTTAACGGCAACTAACGATAATTGATGACAACTAACGCAATTGACGGCAATTACCGCAATTAACGATAATTAACATAATTGACCTCAATTAACATAATTATCGCAATTAACGCGATAGGCTGCAATTAACATAGTTAATAACAATTAATACATAAATAATTATTACAATAAATAATTAATACATTAATAAATCATTTATATCAAGAAAAAAAAGAACAAGGAAAGAAAAGAAAAATCAGTGGCGGCTAGGGTTGGGAGGCAGCGCGGCAGCGGCGGGGCAGCAGCGGCTCGGAGGAGGAGGAGAAGGGGAGGGCGCCACGCGGGGAGGAGAAGAAGGGGAGGGCACCGCGCACGGGGAGGAGGACAGGGGCAAGACGGCGCGGGAGAGAGAAAGGAGGAGGATGCGGGCGGGTGGGGATGCTACGGTTAGGGTTCGGATAAGGGAGATTGGTGGAGGGGGTTTTGTACGATGACATATGACGGGTAAATCTCTCTGAAGTTCGAGGGTAAATGCGAAACGGGAATCGAAAAGCTACCCCGCGGTGGCTTTCGGCTTCCAATTTTCTCATATTATAGACGATTTCCGGCTTAAAGAAACAATAAAAAAGCCATCCATTTAAAACAGCTTTCGGCTTTTCCGTTGCAAAGAGGTCCTGAACCCTCCGGTGGCAGAGCTACATCTCCCACTCACGGCCGGCTTGACCCAAAATCCAGCACAGCCTTTGTTAGATGCAAAAGCCTGATTTAAGTATAACTAATGGGCCTAACTTTAAGGCCAGTAATAATACAACCGATGTACTATGATGCATGTTACTATGATGTCGATGTGTTATGACACCGTACTCTACACCGCATTCTGCATTTGTGCTTGGATTTAAGTTGAATTATGATGCATGTTTAAAAAAAGTCGAATTATTATGCTCTAACAAGTTTCTGGCCCAACAGCGCGGCGTAACAATATTTAGAAAGCTTGGCTCAGATTCAGAAAAGTAAAAAAAACAAAGAATACACGTAGCTGAACCTGGACGAGATCGCATTCGTTCGCAAATCTAACAACACCAAGAAATCTATCCACGCAGCAATACTGCTAGCTCAGCCATGTTCGGTGAGAATTGGAGAAGATTCCAAACTAAATTAATAAGCACACATCAAATGCTCCTCCAAATTTCACATTCAACGCACAATCGCAGCAGCAAGTAGCACGGAGAAGAACATGCATTTTAACATGACTGAGAAAATGGCGTAGGCGTATATCAAGGATAGCAATAGCCACTCTGAGAAAGAGGCACTTCTATCTGAAAGAAAAAAGAATGCAAGATAATACAATGTGACAGGAATATGGCTTTCTAGTCCCAATGTCCCATATATCTGCTTGCTAGCAGCGTCCTAATTCTATAGTTCTCGCCCCAAAATAAACCACCTGAAAGAATGGAAAACGTTCTTCGACAACCCATCCTGTAGTATGTACAGTGTGAACTTCGCAGTGGTCATTACTAGCCTAACATTATGATGGTTAAAAGTATGTCCAATAATCAACGCCAGCTTCCAAACGAATGAACGATCAGTAGCACTGCATAGTGCATACCAACAGCTAGATGGAAAAATCTTCCACCCAGATCACGAGATGCCTTGCACCTAAAATTAATAGAAAGCATGCTCAGGAACCATGAACCCAATTCTTGTTCACGGATTCTCAAAAAACAAAGCCAGGTAGGTATCCAAATGGAATATCGTTGTGTTTACCTGCCACAGCAAATAGTTGCTGCCGCGTTGCTACTCTGGTAACAAATGCAATGAAGCTCGAAGCTCATCATCGCCACTCCTGGCAAGCGCCACAACTCCAGTTGGCGCTATCAGAAGGCTGTTCACTTTCCTCCCAAGGAGAGCAATGACGGTGTATGTGCAGGCCACAGACTGTGCATTTGAGATCCGGTGGCGGCTGAGGGTTCATGCACTTATGACATGCTACCTCTTCAGAGGAGGGATTATTTGCTGGGAAGTGCATATTTGAAGACCCATCTTCTACCATGAAAGCCATTTCATCAAAACTGATTTCTTGTTGATCAAAGTTTCCTGTGCAGTTACCATCATTTTGCAGACCAGTAGACATCCCAAATGTATTATCAAGCTGTGTGTCATCAGCTTCAAGCAGCTCGGTGAATGAGAAATAAGTCTGTGGCTCATATTCCTCGGACACAAAGCTGCCACAGCCAGTGTCATTCCACTGGCAATTAGCGGTGAAATCAGGAGGAGCATTATATGCATTTCCTTGGGAAAAATCCCACCTCAATAGCTCTGAGGCATCCACACCATCAGCCTCTGACAAAGAAAGTTCGTTCACATGACTGAAATTGATGTTTGCATTCCCTGGAGGTTGATTCTGAGTATAATACTCATTCACAGGTATGCCAGATTGATCAAGATATTCACAATTTTTAACTTGTGCCCTTCTTATGGATAGCTTCTGATTAATTCCTGGGGTAAAGCTTGCCATGTTCATTGATAAATCAGCATCTACCGTTTCTTTCCCAATCGGTTCAACTATTCCATATGAAGCAAGCAGTGGGTCTTGATCTGCTACAGCAAATGTCTCCTCACTAGAGAGCATAATTGATTGTGATGATGTAGCAACTGTTTGTTCACTGAGTTCTGGTTCAGGCTTCTTATAATCGTCTGAATGAGGACATTTTGGTATGGCTCGCCTTCGACATCTGCAGCATCGGTATGCAACCAATTCAACTATTCTTTCTTCCTCAAGTTGCAGGGCATCACCATGAAACCATTCTGTATGCAAGGAATATCAAGTTTTAATAAATAAATAAAAGAGAACACAGAGATATAGCTTTAAGTAACAATGGCAAATGGACTTACTTCTGCACCTCTCGCAGCAGACATACAGGAAATCTGGACAATAAGGTTTGTTACAGAGACAGCAAGTCGGTTTTATTGACAAACCTATGCTATCCTTGCCTTTTAGGATTACATCATGCGCCCTGAAATCACTTCCACTATTGTCATTCTTATTTTTCTTCCAAACGAGACCAAAGTATGTGATCTCTTGGATTTTTTTAGGTTTTCTCGGTTTTTCTGACTTGGATTTTTTACTTTTAGTCTTTGGCTGAGTCTGCACCCCTGCAATACTCTGAATTTCCACATTTGTAGTTGGCCAGGTTTCCACCTTCGTGATTTGCTGGGTTTCCACCTTCGCCATTGGAAGGGCTTTCACCTTTGCACTTGGCTGGGCTTCCACCTTTACGACTGGCTGGGCTTCTACCTTTGCGACTGGTTCGGCAGAATGGGAAGAACCAACCTTGAAGATTATTTTGGGAGCAGTCACCGGCAGTTGGCCATTACTCTTCTGTTGAGGCAGGACATAACTTGAATTTGTATTGTAATTTGTAAGCATAAGATTACGCTTCTGAATGCATAACTTGCATATCAAAATGGGAGCAGCATTGCCTCCTTTGCTACCAACAGATCTCGATGTGCACTCTTTATGACAATTGCCTGAAAAGTTATTTTTAGCTAGCAATATTGTCACTTAGCATTGGACAGCTCAGAAATTGATCAATTATCTTTTTTACTACATTACAAGGAAAAAAAAAAGCAAAAAGAAACCACTTAAGGGCATGCGAGCAGTCCATACCTTGACAAGAGCTACATTTTACGACATCCCTACATGTGATTCATAAAAGAAAAACACATATGAGAAGTGAAGATAAAGTCAAGTATCTTATAAATAGAACAAGTGAATAAGCACAACAAAAGGTGAAGAAGAAAACCTGAAGGAGATATCCTTCTTGCATGAGTGCAGGGATACACATCTCCCTTGTGAAAGAGATAAAAAGACATCTCCAACAGATGCTTTTGCTCGCCTTTGGTAGAAATTGGTGAAACAGTTAAAGAGTAACATTCCTTGACTAGGCAAGGAGCCAACCCCAGATTTCTGATCAAAATCCCATTACCAAGTACAGTGGGACATGGTTTTCAGAAAACCACAATTTTCCATTCTCATCCTGATTATCTTCTGCTTCCAAAATATTCTTTGTTACACGCACAGGAAGATGCTTCTGGTTGGGAAACTTAAGTGCATATCTTATCTTATTCTCGACTATTTTTCTATCGCAAACTACTGCATTTCTGAGAGCAGAAAAGTCAGCATCTGAAGTTTTTCCATCTGAAGGAATTTGATCTGGAGGATGAATTCCTTCCATCTTATATGGGCATCAAGATATCTAACCTGAGAGATACGAATATTAGGATAATTGCTAATCTATAGGTCAATGTAATACTCTTTTAAACATCAAGATAGAAGGTGCTAACCTGCAGAGCAAGTTGAGATGAATTCTTGCTTAATCCAACACATGCTCTCCAAGCAAATTGCCGAGTTCGTCTTGGAAAATTGGAACCTTCATGGTAAGATAGACCTGCTATCCTTTTTTTACCACCTAGTGAGCAACAGAACACATCAACTTGTTCTCGTCCTTGAGACATACAGAGGATGAGTTAGTAATAATAACAGTCAAAGGTGTGCAATACCTTGACGGGCAGCTTTTCTTAGGGTCGGAATCAGAAGAGCCCCCCTCTGCAAAATACATTTAGAAATATTTCCTCCGCTCCACCAATTCACCTCTTTCCAGCTATTGTCATCATCAGTAGCAGTAGCAGAATCAGATGCCAACGAACGTTTTCTGGCCCGCCTTCCACCAGTTCCACGTTTTTGGTATGCTGCAGGACGGGATGCTCCAGCAGATACACCAGGGGATTCCACAGGCCAGTCATCTATTAGCTTCAACCAGCTTGCAGAAAATGCTATGCCACGGATATTACTCTCAAGCTGCACATAACATGCAACAACTTTTGTAAGATAACAATTGTATTTTGTTTTCCACTACCATTCATTGCAATAATTTTCTGTAGACAGATTTCAACTTTCTTTTACTGCTATTTATCACATATCCAGCTTGATTCTCCAGAAACATTAGCATGGAACATAATTACACTAACTTTGCTACTGTATTTTCGATATTATTTTCTTTTGCCTACTAAAGACTTCACCGTCTAGTCTTTTTTTTACTCCCTCCGTTCGCGAATACTTGTCACTTTTGACCACTTTATTCATTCGCAAATATTTGTCGCTTCACGTCCAAGGATCACGTAACCGTTACCGGCATGTTTCCTGTTGGCTGGCCGGGAACGGTAACCGGTCGTTTACCGGAAATCCCGGTTTTTTTCCGGATGAAATTCGATCGAATTCGCTTAAAATTCGTCCAAAAAACGAAATTTGAATTTTTGAATTGGGTAAACCGGACGTTGTAGTTCCGGTTTTTCGTTTCCCGGATCCCCTCCAGTAGCCGGTAACCGGCGGTTACCGGCCGGGATTTTAATCCCTGTTCACGTCTACCAATGCATAATTTCCCATTTTGCCCCTACTAAATATCCCACCTCCCCAGCCGTTGTGGGTCCATGGTAAATTTTAAGTAGTTATCAAGGGTATTTTGGTCATTTTGCATAGAAAAAGGTTGATTACCTTGGTATTTGTGTCATGGTCAAAAGTGACATGTAGCGTGAGCGGAGGAGTATTATCTAAGAGTTGAGCCTGTGAAGCACTACAGAAATTTCCACCCGCACTTTTGTGTTTTGACATTACCTTATAACATTTTCACACCAAAATAGCAGCAGCCCCACATCTCCATCTAATTATTATTCTCTGCTAATCCGTATCTGCAATCTCAAATTGAAAAAAACCTTGGTAGTTATTTGTGTTCTTCTGTGTTGCTTTTTCACCTTTGGGTGCTCAAATGGTTGGTTATAATTGTAACAAGTTTGGTTTGCTTGTCTTTTGAGTTTTGAGTTAATTGATTTGTTGCAATAAATGCATGTACGGTGCTTATGTATCTAGCTCAAGCTGCATAATATATCTGAACATATGCTTTTTCTGAGTTATTAAAAATCTATAATACTGCCAGGATAGGCTTCAGGCTTTTGATTTCGATTTTTTTTCTTCAGGCATGGCACCAGACCCAGGCACTATAAGCTGAGGTCAGGTTTGATAGAGGTTTAGCCAGAAACCAGTCCATGGCTCCATGCCCAGGGTTTTAACAGTCAAGCATAAAACACTGGAAACCCATATCCCAATAGTTTTCTGGTTGTAAATGGTAACTACTACAATTGGAGGAAGCCAAGTTTCATCATCTCAAGGGAACAAAAAAAATGACCATTAACATGTTCCCTAAATGGGTACACGCTTTTAGTACTATACTCTGTATTATATATAAACTAAATAGTCTTCATATAACTATGAATACCAATAATGTGCTACACAGCCTTTTGTTCTTAAAAGTATTATTGAGTATCAAGGATGCTTAAACAAACATGAATTGAATCCTGTAACTTACTTCAAGCAAGAGGGTACAATAGTTCTGCATTTGGAAGCTTCTTCTAGTTGTTTATGCCACCGTTGTCTCTGCTGCATGTCTTGTAGTGAACCAACTAAAAGGCCACAAACTTTCCTCCATGTTGGCCAGATAAGCAACGATGCTGAGGAAATGGCTCTCAGAACTTTTGATTGCATGCATAACACTAAGAATTCGAGCAGATCCTTTAGCAGCATTTGCAGTGGCTAAGTTAAGAAAACAAGCTTTTTGTTTCCAATTGCTGTACTTTTACAAGCAAGGCACCAACCACATCTATCTCTTGGGACTTCCATAACTTTCTTTTCCGTACTTGGCCAAACAAATTGTGCGGCTGCTGAGGAAAATGCTTTCACTTGTCGAGCACAATCAGCAGCCAATTTCTTCCTTGGGTTTGTGGTGATTTGGGATGCTGAAACCTTACCTTCATCAGATGTAAGAACAGCTAGATTGGCGGCAGATGCTGCAACATTGCCATGATTGTACAGATTCATGTAAGCCTGAGGTTTAAAAGATGACACTTTAGCTGGCTTGCCACCACTCATATTTCCAAAATTTTCAGCAATCAGCTGAAGGGGGTGTCCGCTTTGATAAGAAGGACAAAACGAGTCTGCCTTCGCAGAAATGTTGCTCCCGATATCTTCTCTAAACATGCCATTATCAATACCTGAACCGCAGGCAGACAAGTCTGGACGAATTAGCCAATGTGCTGTCTGTGTATGTGTTACGTTAGACACACCTGTTACCATGGACCTGTTCTGATGAGAAATTGAGGATATCCCAGTGGGTCCAAAAGCTCCATTTCTGGATGCATTATGTGCATGGTTCTGAGCTAATGGAGTTTGCCTACAAACTTCATTGTTCTTCTCAGTGGCAGCAACTACACTAGTCATCATGCATTTATGTTCCTCCAGGTGTTCAGCTGAGCACACTGTAAATTGATTAGCCACAGGCTCATGCTTCACATTTATCTGAGAAAGTGCTACTGTCTTACTGTCCCCACCATCTTTTAAAGTTGTCTGAACACTTCCATCTCCTGCTTTCATTGGAGTAACACTCAACAACGTATTGGATTGTGGGGTGAGGCTTGCACCAGCTTCTTTACCTATTTTTGATCTCTTGTTCTGAAATATATCAAGCAGGTGCCTCCAGTACTCTGTTATTCTCCTACATATATCTGTATATGCATCTGAAAAGGCAAGTAATTGGAGGACCTTGACAACATCATACTGATTGTAATATCTTGCATAAGACTCTGCATTTGAAGATGTTCCAATCCTGCATTATTTGATAGAATTAACATTAAAGAAAGTATATAAACAACCATAGATCCAGAACAGGTAAGAGAGAAAAAGGCAGGTATTTATGCTGTGAACAAGGTGCAAAGGGGAAAGGTGGCACAAATGGCTGAACTACATGAGAACAGAAAGGGCATAGTATACTAGAGGACTTGACATGCATCTTAAGTCTTAACTATGGTTATCTAGTCAAATAGAATATAGTTATCCAACTTTCTAGTGTTGACATGTTTATCCTTATTTCAGACATAAAAAAGGTCTACTTTGGAATTCAAAATGAATTGGCAGTATTTATCAATAGCATAATGGTGTGCAGAATAAAATCATTAGTAAACCCCAATAATGTAGGCTTAAGATGCAAAAACTTACACCAGTAAATAGTTGCAGGACCCAAGGAAGAGCCTCCACACATATCAATGCCGAACATTTGAGCTCCTCTTGCCCCACGCTCTATTCTGGAAGATGTTGGTCCAAGCTTGTTAACCACACATTCTGGACAGAACCATTGTCCCTGGGGTAGGAACGCTTTGTTGAGACCAATACATCTTGAATGATATGCCCATGGGCAGCCATCACAGCATACCAAAGTGCCATCCATTCCACATAATCGGCAATCGTCACTGTTGCCATCCTGAGAAGCATTTGCTACAACATCTTGTGGATTTGTTACATTTGGAGCAGTTTCCAAGTTCTGTAAATCTTCAGTCATTTTGCAAGCAGAAGCCTTTGAGGCTCTAGTCAGGAGTGCTCTTGACCCAGCCTCCGGAAAAATACTAGGATCTATCTCATATTCCGTTTCCTCGTTGTAGCCTTCCCGAGCCTCCAGTTCAGTTTTGAGTTCATCTGAATCAATGACATGGTCACAGAGTATCTGCAGGACCTTAAGCTTCATGGTAACAGGAAGCTTATAGTATTCGATCGATAGGAGGCTTCTACCGAAACTCTGGCCCCCTAGATTCTTAATGCAACCCATTACATAGAGGTACTCCAGTAAGAAAGTTGGCCAAGTCAATGTATCTAGTAATGCCCAATCTAGATACCTGCAAGCAATTCAAAGAAAAGTGAAAAAAATATCAGCATTGAAGTAACAAGACACAACATTCATGAAAATAATTATTCTAGTTGAGGGCAGGCTGATAGACTATGTACTTTAAACAATTCGAAGCAAGTTCTGATCCTTCAGATGATTTAGTCTCAAGATGCCGCCTCAGCGCCCGAAGTAGCGAGACATGTACAGCATCCAACAATGTATTCTGCACAGTGCAATTAATGGATGCAACAAAATCATCCAGCCCAAATGGACTGAGGAACAGCTGCACACTGAATGATCGCAGGAAGTTGTAAACAGAAAAAGATAACTTATGGACTCCTCCGCACATCAATGTCCCCTGATGATGGAGGCAACTCTGGGCCCTGAACTGGTGGTGGCGGGCACGTCTCAGCTGGCAATTCTTTGGTCGAATTTGATGAATTGCTCGAAGATTCTGCATCCTCGGATACATCCGAGCCAGACCCACTCTGCTGTGACGCATCAGGCCTGGCAGACATCTCGCAAGCATCAACCCTCTGCCCAGTACTTGGTGGCCCTTTCACCTCCGTGGCACTCCCCGATGAAACCAGCAAGTCCAGCTTCCTCTTCCTGCAGCTTACCTTCATGCCAGATGCACCATTCTCCTCGGCCATGAGAATCTCCCGGAGCTTAGGAAGCCCCACATCCTCACCTTGTCCATCCTCAAACACCAAACTGTACATCCCAGTGCTGCTATCATAGGATGCAACCTTCCCAAGATGAATCCTTCTGTGGCCTGCAGCACTCCGGCTGATGTAGCGGCCCACCAAGCATTCCCCCTCGTCCTCTTTTACGTGACTGACGCCAGCAGGTGTGGTGGGCTGTTGATCCACCACTCTGCCCTCACCTTCCTCCATCTTCACCTCACTTGCCACAGCCGCCACAGTGTGCTCTTGCTCTGGAATGCTGCTCTCATCCACCTCCATCTTCGCTTCGCCCGCCACAGGCACCGCCGCATCTTGCTCCTTATCCAGGATGCTGCCCTCATCCGCCTCCATGTGCGCCTCGTTCACCAAGGGCGCCACAGCATGCTCGTGCTCCGCCGTGATGCCTTCACCCGCCTCCCCCATCTCCGCCTCACTCGCCGCAGCAGGGGGGTCTTCCACCGCCGCGCTGGCCTCAGCCATCTCCATGTCGCACTCTCTCCTCACCTCATCAGCATCCGGCGCCGGGGCTGCGGGAGGAGATGCGTCAAGCATCCGATCGGAACCCTCCACTTGCTTTATCCCCTCCTCCCGAGGCAGCACGGAGTCCGCAGCATCAGACGCGAAAACCCCAGCGAGCGCGCCTACAGAAACCCCCGCATCACGAATCACCGAACTCTAGTGGAGATTCCGGTGAGATCCGCGGGGTGGAGGAGCCACAGAGCAGGGGTAGATGAGAAAAATCGGGTGCGAATCTGGAGAGCTGGGGAAGGCGACCGATCTCGCGATTGCCGCGGCGGAACGGAACGGGCCAGTGGGACTCGGTCGGCGGCAGGGCTCGTAACCCTACGCGGCGGCGGCGTGCACTCAAGCGGTGGGACGCGAGGAGATGGGCAGGAGGTGGAGATGACGAGGAGGGTAGAGGAAAAAGGAAAGAGAAGCTTCAGGAGAGCGAGCGAGCGAGGCGAGCACAAAGGGGAAGGCCTGGCTGACTGGCTCGCGTCACTCCGGTCCGGTTCGTGTTCCGCCCGGAGTTTGGGTTCGGGTGGGTTGCGAGGTCGCGATGCGCTGCTGCGGCCCGACCCGACCCGCGGGAGGGGGGGAGGTCTTTCGGCTTTCGAGACTCGAGAGTTCGTGGGTGGATGCGGGTGGGAAGTGGACCGACCCGGTGCGGCTCTCTACAAACGTGCAGGTTTCCCGTGTCCGCTCGCCTGACTTGGCTCCACCGGATCAGCCTGCGCGCATACTCTACCTGGCTCGGCTGCACGTACGAACGAGTAGGACGGCAGCTTGCTCGAGCATGCGTGCGTTTCCTTTCCCCGCAAAATGGAGGAGGTGGTGGTGCACTTTTCAAATTCAAAACGGTGGAGGAGTCAGGCTGCACTGCACGCACAGCGGTGCTCCCCTGGCCTCTCAGGTTTTCGTACTGGTAGCGTGCCAACGAGCGACACACTCGTGCGCCCTTCCATCGTGCAGTGCTCTACGCTTCATCCCTTGCACATTCCAAATTCCTAGCTGTGGTCTATATCTACTGGTTCGAGGGGGTGTGCAATTGTACACTTTGTGCTATCTTACATATGGAATTCTTTCTCTCTCTCTTTTTTTTCCGTTGAAAGGGATTCTTATGCGCCATTCTATAAATGGATACCATGACTCCCATCAGCGCTAGGTAAAGATTACCCTGTCAGAACGTGCATGTTTGGAACGTAGGAATTTCATTCCCATAAAGAGTCCACCGTATTTTTTTTTACAATTGTCCGTCAATAAAATTTGGTAGTTGTGCACCGAATATCTTTCTACAAGGAAAACTTTTCTGTGCGCACAGGCCCTACTATGACGAAAATGGAGGGGGTTCTAGTGGGATAAGGTTATAGTGGGACAAAGTTATTATGACGTGATCTAGCGAGTACATTTAAATACCATGTGCAATCCAAATCCATACATAAATGACGAGAAACAAAGTTAAAATGAGAAGTGCATTAAATGTATCTTAATAATGTGTTTTGAAAGCCCAAAAAATATACATACGTAGCAATCTTAAGAATAAAATTAACTAAATTTGTGATGCAAATAATAGCGGAAGAACCGAGGGTGCGGCGAGCGAAGCCAGTGCTTCAGCCCCCTTGCGCCTCATGGTGGATCCGCCACTGCACACAGCTAAGTAAGCTGAAGAATATAGACATAACTGTCAGGTGCAAGCACGGTTCTACAGAGCATGCTTTGCTGCTTCAAGTAAAACAAATCATGCAATTGAAGTAAAAAAATAGATACATAGGTTAGTTTGAGTTATGCAGCAAACCAGCAACGGCATCACAAATCAAGAGCTTTGCTCCTTCGCAATAAATATATAGATCAAGCTTTGCTGCTTCAAGTACATCCGAAGGAGCAAGGCAGCAAGCTGCATCAATGAGAGCATTTTAAAAAAAACAGAGGTAGATCAATAAAACAAATCATGCAATTGAAGTGAATTTTGAAGAGGGCCAAATTATAAGAAAGAAATGAATTGGTGAGGTGCAATATGGAAAGACGGACAAAAGCAGATATAAAAAATATTTAAAGTCGAAGCAACTTGAATCTAATCTGCAGGATAAGGCATGCTGATATTCTATGTGCTACATATTTGAGTTGTTGCTATGGTTTTTAATGAACTTTTTTCTAATTATCAGATGCATCATGGATTATCTTGTTGTATAGGGATCGATAATATGGTCATTCAACTGGTCGTATGTCTGCAGCATACATAGTTATTCCAGTTTTAAAGGGGCTGTGTACTTACGTATGCAAACTAGGAGCAGCACTGTTTCTGGACATACTTCTAATGTATAAATTTTTCCAGGTCCTTTGCTGAATATCTGTGTACAAAGATATTGTAATATAAAATTGTTTTCACTTGACACTTATGTAGTTTTCTCATGAATTTTTTTTCTTTTCAAACAGTCTTTTAGAAGCACACAGAATTATAATTAATTAATTGTTGATAAAACGAAAATATCTTATAAGCTGAATCCTGAATAGCATGACAGAACGACATAATTGAATAATGTAGTCAAACTTTCTCTTTTTTCAGTATTTGCATATCGAAATTATAGATAACTGAAATTTATTTTGTCCGATGTCTCAGTCCGTAGCCAACATAGCATTCCCTATAAAGAACTGGAGGAGATTTTTCTTATATATATTGTTATAGTAATAATGATTTATTTTGTTTAACTTGACAAAAATAACAGGAAAATATTTCAAGAGCATACCCACTGGCAACTTAACTTACCTTTTGTTGTAGTACACAACCATTTATGTTACTAAAGCACCATGGCCCAGTCTCAGGAGAAAGGTCAACTGCCTGCAAAGAAACAAAATTGATAACTGTTCAGTTTCGAGCTCCCTATCAAGAATGAAATCAGGGGTGGAGAGAGGGGGACTGGCAGGTGCCATGGCTCCCCCCAAGATCCAACAATTGCAAGTATACCTCTTTGTGTTTCAAAGGATTTTATTTAAATTGATGCTATTTGGCTCCCCTTATTGAATCTAATTATAACGCATAGTATAGTTGGTCCCTGTAATATCTAATTCCTAGCTCCGCCACTGAATGAAATTGACTAAGATATTATTTATTAGTTAAAGATGCCATCTCAGCAACACACAAAGGCTTCCTCACTTGATACCTGATAGCATAGTTTATTATGATGGCATAGCAACTGCATCTGGCACTGGAGTCCTAGAGCTACTCTGATGATCCAACGGTCGAGTGGTGGAGGTGCTTGGGATGCACATCGGTCATGTCGGGACCTTGGGGTGGACTACATCATTGGCTTGATGGCAGGTAATATCCTTCATATGATGTAGAGCAATATGCTGAAGCTTGTCCAAGGTCCTCATGATTTCATCACTGGTGAGATGGTCCTTCTGCCTTAGACACTCATACAATAAGCCAGTCTCGAAGCAATCACCGAAAACCATCATACTGCATGAAGTGCAAACAAGATTGTAAACATCACACAGGAAAAACCATAAATCATGCACAGTTCTGGCACATACTGCACGGTGAAGTATCGCAGCTTGGTCTTTGTCAAAGTTGCTCTCCACTGTGCCAGCTTGTGGATGCACATCATCCTCAGGATCCACAGGGTCCAATCATCAGCAGGCACCAGATGTATACCATGCAAAGCATGCATCATATGGTCGAACCTCCTGAAATATTTAAAAGATCCAGATTTTGCAAAGACATATAAAAGTGACACACTAAGCTGTCAATTGAACTCAATATCCACCGTTTTTGTTACAAAAATACTACTTCTATGATAGGATGCACTCGAGTTTCAAGATGTTAACTGAGCATTAAAAATGTCAGTTAACATGGTCCCAGCAGTTACATGCTTTTTAGGGTTTTAGTTCTTTTATCATGCATGTACTAATCAACCTTGTTCCTATAAACATAGATGATCAAATACACTCATTTAAGGTACGTACTGAAGAATTGTGCACACTTCTAAATATCTTAAATACTTCTTGTTCTTAAGTATTAAAATCAAGGTTTGAAAGACAGATATTATGTAGCAAAAGAATTGTCGATAGAAAAGAAATACAAATATTTGTCTAGTTTATTTCGAATCATACAAGGGCAGCATATCGAATTTTGTATCAACAACCTTTTTTGGTTCTGGAAAAAATCTACAGAAATTGGCGGTGGAAAGCAAGCTAGTTATGTAAGGTAAACCAAACATGCCAATTTCAGACTTTGTTGTGATTGGCAAAAAGTTCTGCCTTTGCAACCTGCTCATGTTCTACCTTAGCAACTGGATGAGCAGAATGGGAAGAACCATCCATAAAGTTCATCTCTTGATTACTTCCTTGGACAAAGCTATCCATGTTCATTGAGGAATCAGCATCAATTGTTTCTTCGATAGTTGGTTCAACTCTTCCAAACGAAGAAAGCGGTGGGTCGTCATCTGCTGTGCCAGCGACTTCCTCACTTGAGAGCGTATCAACATGATTTTCTTGGCTAATGGGTTCTGGTTCAGGACTTTTATAATAACAACGGTCTGAATGAGGACATTTTGGTAATGCCCGCCTTCAACATCTGCAGCATCTATACGAAATCAATTCAATTATCCTTGCTTCCTCAAGTTCCAAGGCATCACCATGAAACCAATCTGGACACAGGAAAATGCTAAGATGTGAAAAAAGCATGAAGATAAGAGTAACACAAAGAGAATATATAGCTTTTTGCTAGAACAATGGCAAGTGAACTTGCTTCAATACTTCTGCGCCTCTCACAGTGGATATACATCAAGTCTGGGCAATATGGCTTGAAACAGAGACAGCAGGTTGGTTTCATGGGCGAACCTATACCATTCTTGCTTCTAAGGATAACTTCCTCTGCCTTGAGAGTTGAGACTAGTACTACGCAGGTCACTCTTGTATTTCTTCCATATAAGACCAAAGAAAGTGATCTCTTGCGCATTTCTACGCTTATTATGATTTTTCTGTGAGTACAAATATGGACGTTTGATCTCCGGCTGCGTTTGGCCTTTGTAATTCGCTGGGCTTCCACCGTGCTGCCCCCAACCCCCTCCATCTTCGCCTTGCTTCCAGGGGTTGGTAAGGTGCGTTCCTACTCCACTGTGCGGCCCCGCGGTCTCCAGCTCAGGTCGTATCTTCGCTTCATCCGAATGCGGCTCCGGATCTGTGGGAAGAGTGTGGCAGGAGGACGCGGCCAGCTTCTTGGCCTCGCTCGACTGCGATGGTTTCCGGTCCTTCCTCTCGGTTTCGGGATCCGGCGTCGCCTTCAACGGCAGAGCAGAGGAGTAGGATGAATCACCTTCCCCCTAACACCTCCTCCTCTTCTCTCCCCGTCAGCGGTCTCGGATCACTGGCTCTTCTGCGACGGCGGAGGCTGATTCTTGGGGGCGAGAGGATAGGCGAGGTTGGGCTTCTCCTCCTTCTACTCCTCCAAATCTTTGGAGCCCGTACAGGAGGAGGTTTTCTCGGATGAGGCGACCGTCGACGGCAGCGGAGCGGCGGGCGGGCCGGCGGCCGGCTGCTAGTGGCGGAGGTTTGGGAGGAGGTGGATGGAGCGGAGGCGTCGGGTTTCTGGTGGCAGCGTGGTGATTGGTTTAACGAATTAGGACTGCGTTGCATGCCGTTGGATTCGAGGGTCGGTTAGAATCCGCCGCTCATTTACGATCGCGAATCTTATGCGCGATCCAAATCGGCCATTCATTTTAGACCGCAGATTTTCTTCGCGATCCAAACCGGCTGTTCATTTCATACCGCCAACTGCCTCTGCGTTCGAACCTTAGGATCGTGTGGCCGTATAATCGGAGGATTTCGCGGGCAAAATCTGCGGCTTCGAGCGTGTATGGGAACTACGGATCAGTTTGTCGGCAAATTATTCGAACGAGATGCCGGAAATTATTCAGTCTTGGATTCAGTTTTGCCTCACAATTTTACGGTATTTATCACCGCCTTGAGGCTTGTATCGTGAATTGTTATATCAGCTAATCGTGCTTGAATTGAAGCATGAAGGACTGGGAGAAGGGATTGTCTATTCGTAGAGTGACTGAAATTTTATTAAGTATAAATTATATATTTTATCTATTAGATCAATATCTAATCATATGACACATAATCTCTATATAAATTTAATGGTCACAACAATTGACTAAAACTTAAGAAAATTTCAAACGACTTAAAAATAGCAAATTGGTTCCTATATTTACAAGTATTCATTTTGCATGATAATTGTGTTATGTTCTCTCTTTCCTTCCCATTGCGTAATGATAATTGTTGGGACCAGTGTCAGCACACGACGAGAAAGATGATCAGCTGATCACACAAAAAAATCACAAAAGGCACACAGGGGACACAAGGATTTATTTATGATGTTCGGAAAGGTGCCTAAGTCCTTAGGACTGTGACAGCTCTGTCCGTATGAGGAGTTTTTTTTTCACGATTAGGTTACAAAAGGTTCAACAGTATATTTTATGCCCTAGTTACATAGTTTGACTCGGGCTTAAAGTAGGCACCCTAGCCCACAATAATATGTAAGAGCATCTACAATAGTTTGTTTCTTAGCTTGTTACTAAAAAGAGAGAGTACTCAATCTAATAAAAAGAAACAAGTCTTTCAATGGATTGTTTCTTGAGCTTGTATCTAAGACTTTAATTCCTACTTTAATTGCTATACACAAAACATATTTTTAGGTAACAAGCAAGTCTTCTATAGTTATTTTGTTGTTTCTTGTGTTTTGGTATCAACAACTTGCTTGTTTCTTCATCTAGAAACAAACTCAGCTTCTCCCATCCATATTATCTAAATATTGATATGTCTACCTCTTAGTAACAAGTGACATGAACTATTATAGATGCTCTAACCCCTTCTAACTTGCTTTCCTATATTGCAGTGTCCGGAAAGCGTACGCTAGTTCCTGCTTTCTCGACGTAGTCCCTTCATTTTACCTTACTATATATGAGCCATACACGATAGCAATTGTCATCTAAAATCAGTGATATCTACCCAATCCACCTATTTGAATTCCTCCAAAGGGAAGAACAGAGGATAAATGCCGCTAGAGTACAACTTCGACGCTGGTAAACTATGGTAGAACACGAATGCAAGAGTTGCCTAAAAGAACACGAATCTACGATCAGCTAAGCAGGAAGTAACTTCGTAACCAAAGTTCTTATGGTACAAATAATGGTATCTACACAACAAAAGTTCTTTTCAAGACAATCTAGAACCGCAGATGGTGACTAAAATGCGAGTACAAAAACAGAAGTCTACCTTCAGTTCTCCTTTAATGACATTAGAGCATCTCCAGCAGGAGCCCTCAAAACAGAGCCCTTACTTTTAATTTGAGGGCTCCCTCTACTTTGAGGGCCTGTTTTTGAGTTGCACTCACACAGAGCCCTCAAAGCAGCCCCTACTTCTTAATTCCTCTATTTCCTCACACACTATATGCATATGTATTTGAGAACATCACATTATATAATAATTTATTTAAACTATAACTCTAAAGCACTATACTTAAAATTATGAATGAAAATACAAATATTCCAATTTAAATTCAAAGACAAATTTGGTCCGAATTTAATGATAGTCGATCACAACATAGTTCATAACATCTCTGCAAATCAAATGACATAATCATCAAATTTGGGCGGGGGAAGGAGCGGGCGCGGGAGGGGAAAAAGGCTGGCGGGGGAAGAATCGGGACTAGGGCGCGCAGGAAACCGTGATTTGGGGGCTTGGCCTAGAGCCCCCTGGAATGAGGGCTTGAGGGGATTTAGGGGCCCTCAAATTTGAGGGCTCTAGTAGGGGTCCTGCTAGACCTCTGTTTTTGCCTCAAGGCCTCAAATTTGGTTTTAGGGGCTCAAATAGGGGCTCTACTGGAGATGCTCTTAGGCAATGTTTTGACAAAATGTAAGTCTGATTTGTCTTCATTTATTAGTACAAAGAACATAGTAGTATATTTACATGTAAGTACCAAACTGCGCTACAGAACTTCCGCTGAACAAAACAGCAACATCGATTACAAGATGAACATGATGATGCCTGTTTCTAGGGATCGAAGAAGCATAATTAGCAAGGGATTGCTTTGTCTGAAAGATGCTACCTCTGTTTAAATATCCCCAGCTCATCCAATTCAGTTGGCAGCTATCTGCTATTGCACATATGCTATTGACATATGTCATCCGATGTAATCTACCCAACCATCGTAGTTTCCGCTACCTGTAGACCCTAATTTTGCTTTCACATCAAGCTCCCTCCCAAATCTCCACAAGCAATTTAAACCAACAAGCAGCTCTGTTATCGCAGCTTCACTCTTCTTCTGATCAGCAAAATGGAGCGTCTGCAGAAGTAGGATACTAGTACTCGAAGCAACATTCCGCTGTTCGAAATTCCTCTCGGACTGCCAGCGTATCGTGTTATGAGCAAGTGGAGCTAGCCATCCCAGAATCCTTTGTACCGTGTCGGACCACTCGGCAGCCAGGATAGGATCACAAATAGAAGAGGAGGAGGACATATTCTTCGCGAACGGCTTGAGGCGCGCTCTGAGAGATGCCCGTATCCTATCAGTCAGCGTGTTGTACAGAGCATCTCTCTCATCTGGGCAGATATGCTGGGGTGAAATGGCAAGCTTCTCGATGAAGATGATCAGATTTGCGTAATGCAACGCCAAGGCTGCGGCACCGAGGGTCGCCTCAGGCGCGTTCATCAGTATATTGTGTGACGATTCAAATACGGACGTGGAAAGCTTTGAGTTCATATGATCCTCTTGGAATTGGTAACTGATGCTGAAATCATCATTGCTGGCTGACACATAACTGAAACTTAGAGGAGGATCACCGTCTCCATGGATCCACCTCTCCCTGAACGGAGACTTGCTCCCACTGACCATGCAGCCTATCAGCTGCTTACCGGCCACCGGCCACTTGAGCTGCCTCAAACTCTGGCTCCTTGACAGTAGAAATCGACGAACGTTGCCATTTACCTTCACGGATTTCGCATTCAAAAACTTCCGAGCAGTATCTGCAGGGAAATCTGAAGGATACACCAATGAATTCATGCTCCCAGCGGAGGAATTACTCCATGAGAGCCGCGTACTGGTGAACGAAACCATGGCGTCATCATCCATGGCAACGTTCTTGGGCTCCAACCCGAACACCTCTATGATCCTTGCGACGATTGTAAAGAGCGACCTGGCAAGCAAGCGGACGGCGTAGTCGAAGCTCCGGTTCCAGAGGGAGGCCGCGCGGAGGCGGTCAACCTCCTGCCTCTGCCGCGTCAGGAGGCGCGCGGTCTCGCCGCCTCCATCGGCCGCGCCCTCCCCACGGCGGCGGCGCAGGCCCTGCTCGACCTCGGCGAGCACGTCCAGCTCCTGGCACAGGTGGGCCGTGGACGCGACCAGGCGCTGCATCTTGCGCGCCTTCCTGTCCATCTTCTTGGGCGCCGCGTAGCGCAGCCCGTGCGGGTCGACGCCGCCCTCGACGAGCCCGGCGAAGAGGGCGTCGAACCGGCGGAGCAGCGGGTCGGCGCACCGGCCGGAGAGCCGCGCGACGGCGCGGGAGAGGTCCCGGCAGGCGTCCGCCATCTCGGCGAGCGCGAGCGCGACGAGCGCGTCGTCGTCGTCGGCCACGAGCCTGCGGACGCCCTCGAGGCGGATGGCCTCGCCCCAGAGGCGCGCGACGTAGGCGTCCCCGATTGCGCGCCACAGGCTGGCCGCCCGAGACATGAGGGCGGCCACCTCGAAGGACAGCATGCCCACCCTCTCCCCGCCGCCCCGCGGGGCGCTCAGCTTCCGCATCTCACAGCGCGCGGCAGTAGGAGACGCCGCCGTCGCGCCGAGATGTTCCGTGTTAGTGGCAGGGCGGCAGTTATGTATGCGGGATGCGGCGCGCGTGAGGCCAAAAAGCACCTGCGCGCCAGTGGTTTTTGATGGCGGTGGGTGGGAAAGCAAATGGCGTAGCTGCGCTGCTGCATAGGTAGTGTCACGGGTTGGGCAGTGGGCAGTGTGGCGGGAGTTGAAACCGAGCGGCTTTTGCGGCACCGGTAGGGATTATTCGGCGCGTGCAGGCGTGGTGGACTGGAAAGCAAAAGGTGGGCAAGTTTGCTGGACTCGGTGGGTCGAGAGACGAAACGACACGTGGAGGGGGCAGCGCGTCCGGAGCTCCGCATGTCTTCGTGCGTGTGTCGGGGCTTGGGATGTTGGCCGGGGCGGCACTTCCAATGACTGGCAAGTGTGGACAGGCGCAGGCAGGCGTTTGTTGTTCTCGGTGGCTATATTTTCCTTCTTCTTGGCCCCTCTGCGTGGACCTGGGTCGTTACCCCTATCGGATGACTACAAGGCTAGATGGAAGAGGACGCAGCGCGTTTGGCGATTTGCCCATGCATCGTGCATATCGCTCGAATCTCGGACTTTCTCCAGTCCGGTTAGATACACCGGCCGGAGTAGCGAACCAGTACGAAGGTTCAATTTGCCGGCGGTTACACTCCGTAGGACATACGGCCAACATGCATGAACCCGATTTTCAACTTGGGGTGGTTGAAGCTGTTGTAGGTGCGGTCCATCGGCCCCAACGACTTCGGAAGGGCCTCTGAGTGTACCAAGCAGGTCTTTGGAAGGCCCCAAATGACGCGCGAAGACCACCAGAAGGGCTGAGCTGGAGGCGCGGAAAGGGGCTTCCGATGGTATCAAGTACGCCTTCGGAAGGACCACGAAGAGTGCGTGAAGGCCACCAGGAGATCTAGGAGGGGCCGTAGCCGGAGGCGCGGCTAGAGCCCCCAGAGGGCACCAGGTATACTTTCGGAGAGGCCCTAGAGGAGGCGCGAAGGCCACCCGAAGCCTGCCGAGCACCACGGATCTAGGAACGATGAGACCCCCGGGGCCACCTCGTAGGCACCAAATGGTGCCCGGGGCCCCTCGGGCCGGTGGCACCCCGCGCGGTACGAAGGGAGAAGAGCACTGGTGGACTGAGCTACCAGCCGGATGGACCAAGACCAGGAGGGTTCACCATAGACCGAAGGCTACACGTAGGGGAAGGAAAAGCCTCTGCGGCCTCTATAGGCATAAAGTCTTTTAGGGGTAGATCTGTAATCTTATGTACCCCGGTCGGAAGGCCATAAATAGTCACATCCTCATGTAATTAGGAGGACTTTCTTCAAGATAATTAATACACACTAACTTCTCTTAGCACCGGTCCCCTCTCTTGAGGATCCCTTGGTCCCCCTCGTGGTGACCGGGGTCCTTTTTTTATTGTCTAGTCCTGTTGCTACGACAGTTGACGCCGTCCGTGGGGAGCAGCAAGAGAGTCATGAAGCATAGTCCCGGAGCACTGGTATGACTCCTCGGGGGAAGAGCACACCTAAGGTCTTCGCGACCGAGGCGACAGCAGCGGCCGCTGCCCCTAGCACCCCGAGGGCCAAGCGCAGTAGGACCTCCGCAGCAGCGACAGTCGTTGCTGAAGCTGCGGAGGAGGAGGCCAACAACTCCACACACAGAGAAGTTATCGGGAGCGACACACGGCCCACCGAGGTGTCCATCCCCGAACATCACTAGGCGGGCCCAGCTCTGCCCGTGGCCACAGGCATGACCCAAGAGGCATACGAGGCCCTTCAAAGGGAGTTGGCGGGCCTCCGCCAGGAACTGCTAAGCCTCCGACAACCGGCAGTGGTGGCCCTGCCCTAGCTTTGATCACCGCACAAGGACAGGCCACTGGAGGTGGGACCCCCTCGGCGTTGCCAGCGGCGCCACCGGGACCACTATTCTGGGGAACCTAAACTACCCGTTAAGTGCAGGACTAGAGGCGGCCCGTTGGCCGGTGGGCTTCCGAATGCCAGACATCAAGCCGTACGAAGGAAACACAGACCCCGTGGAATTCCTCCGGGTTTACGAGACCGCCATCGAGGCAGCCTGGGGAGACGACACCACGAAGGCAAAAAGCATCACCCTCGCACTCGCAATGGTGGCACTGACCTGGTTCTTCACCACCCCCCGGTCCATATACATGTTAGAGCAACCGCGAGACCTCGTGCGCAACAACTTCTGACGAAACTGCACCGAACCTAAGGACGTGAGGCACCTGTTCACAATAAAACAAGCTCCGGGCGACTCCTTGCACAACTTCTTTAAAAAGTACGCGGAGGTCAAGTGTTAGGTGAAAAGAGTAAATGAAACCACTGTTATAAACGCAGCCACATGTGGGCTCCAAAAGGCCCCCTGTCTGAGAGATTGGCTCGCAAACCATTCTGCACTATCGCGGAGCTCTTCGATAAGATGGAAGAGTATGCCCGGGTAGAGGAAGATCGCACCCGAAGGGCCAAAATCCAATCGCCGGCCGTCCCGGCGCCGGCACCAACCAGTCCGCCTAGGAAGGAGGCCTCCCGCTGTTTTGTGATCTCCACGGCGAGGGATTGCACACAACCAAAGACTGCCACACCATCGTGGTGAAGGAATGCGGGAAATCTATGAGAGCACAAAACAAAAAATTTGTCGCGCAACCAAAGACCTCCGCTAGTAATAGATCACGAGATTACCACTAGATGAGCTGACTCGTAGCAGAAGTAGAGTCGATGTAGCGAGTAGATGCAGACGTAGTCATACTTACCACGCATCTTCTTCTCTTGCTCTGATGATCATCACGAGTTACGGATCGTCCTAGTGCTGATGCTTCGCAACAACACCTCCAAGGTATCTACACATACGGGGCAGGGACACCACGCGCAGGAGTGCTAGCGTTGGCGACATGGTTGAGAAGGTGTGGCTATTAGGGTTTTGGGAAATCTTCCAAAAGATGGTCTTTCCCTACACCACCGCCCCTCTATATATAGACATCCATAACGGGTCTCCAGCTTGAGGACCATTAGGAACTCGAGGCCTACAAGAATTTGGATCACCATCCAAATCAAATCCTTGCCCTTTAAGTGTGTGACCCTATAGGTTCATGCGCGATCGATTGTGACTCGAAAACTCTTTTCGACCACAAGTCGTTAGTGATACCTAGCAGTACATAACGATTCCCGAACATACATAGAATATATCGGACAAACCTTAATGCTATATGATCTATGACTAGGTCCTTGTCATTTATGACCAGCTCGAATTCAGTCACAACTAGTCCATGTGAAGTTACGACCAGTCTATAACTCTTTACGACCAGTTTGTATCTCCATACGACCAGTCTACGATCAGCTTGTAACTGTATACGACCAGTCTATGACCAGCTCGTATCTCTATACGACCAGCTTGTAACTGTGTACGACCAGTTTTGACTAGTCTACGATCAGCTTGTATCTCCATACGACCAGCTCGTAACTGTGTATGACCAGTTTGTATCTAGTCGAACTGAATGATCTGCTTGTGTATTCTCCTTTTGCCTCACGACATTTGGTTAAACTCCAGGTGAGATAATTTGTCATCCATAGACTGTTCAATTCTTTCTCGATCAAGTGTCGAATAACTTCATGTGGTTGACACTTTGACCATTAGTGGCATGGCCATGCATTTTCTTTATTTGATCACAATGAGGGGCCTAGAGACATCTCTTCTGTTATATTAGGAGGGGCAAATCTTATATCCGACCAGTCATATTCCTTCGCATGTTTCATAGTATACACGAAAGCTGTCTTTATAACTACCCAGTTACGAGTAGCGTTTGGCAACCGCTAAGAGTGCTATTACACATGTAGAAAACCATGCTGATCTCGGGTCTAAAGATTATACATCATCATTGCTTGAGACCAACTAATAACACATGAAATCATAACAATCTCAGCAGTGTCTCAAGGTAGGTCAAACCAGCACCATGTTCTCTAACATGTGTCCATATTATCAGTTTGATATCTCCATATCTATGACCTGTGAAACGTAGTCATCAACCAATACATATGTAGTCTATTCATATGTGTTCTCATATGTTTCCGACTAGAGAATGTTTAAGAATAATTGTCGTAGAAATACATAGTTTCACAATCAAGTTACATACTTGATGATAAATATTAACGATATTATTCCAGGAACAAGATAGCATATTATCCAATGTTATGAATATATTGAAATATAATCATCTCTACGATTGCTTCTAGCGCATATTTCCAACACATGGCCATGCAAGACAACATGAACCGCGGATAGCAGCCAGTCGAATGCGAAGACGGGCGAGGCTAGGCAACCAGCGATCGCTCCACCGCAGAGGCCCGCATAGAGGGGCGCGGGAGCACCATCAAAGGATCATAAATATGATCACAGGAGGATCCTCGCTCAGCATGACATCGAAGAGACAGCAGTACGCATACGCCTAACAAATACACCACGTCGCGACGTACCCTGCCATAAGCCCACCTCGCTACACCGAGATACCGATTACCTTCGGACCCAAAGATGCCAGAGGCCTATACTTCCCCCATCAGGACCCCCTGGTCATCTCCACCAACATCGCAGATTTTGAGGTCAGACGTGTCCTCATGAAAGGGGAAGCTCCGCAGACATACTCTTCAATGACGGCTTCGACAAAACGATGATCCCCAGGTATCACCTATCGCCCCAGGTATACCCGTGGTAGGCTTGGGGGAAAGACCGGTGATGGCCTTGGGACAAATCGGCTTGACCATCACGTTCAGCGATGGCTTCGCATCGCGGATCGAGGTCAACATATTTGACATCGTCCACATGCCTAACCAGTACAACGTCATCCTTAGTCGTGCCACGCTAAATGCTTTCAGCGTAATCGCACACCACAACTAGCTATGCATGAAAATCGCCGCACTCGAGTGCATAATCACGATGCGCAGGGACCAGGACCTTGCAAGGCAAATGGAACTCGAGGCAATCGCACCGGCCTACCACGTCCACGCAGTCAAAGCAGACACAAGCACCCATGCGGACACCCCTTCAGCAAAATAAAAGCCATCCAATAAATGGAGCCCCCGCGGCGCTCGAGATGTGAAAAAGCTAACAGGACACCTCGCATCACTTAGTCAATTTTTATCCCGCTCCGTAGAGCGGACCTTGCCCTTTTTCAAGATGCTCCGGGGAGTGGAGTCGTTCCGATGGACGGAGGACTGCCAAAAGTCATTCGAGGAACTTAAACCTGGTCAGCCCGAGGCACGAAGGCTGCGCTTGAAGAACAAGAAGCTGCCCCCCCGGAGCACAAGGGGTTGGGCAAGGCTCGCACTACATCCTCCTCATCAACGAAGCCAACTGGCAGGACGCCATCGCCGGCTACCTACAAGGTGACAAACTTGAAGACCCCGACGAAGCAAAGCGTCTCTGGCACCGCACCCGGAATTACCAATCATAGCTGGCCTGCTATTCAAAGGGGCATCTGTGCCCCTTGTTATGGTGTGTATCATAGAAAGAGGGCCAATCCCTGCTGGAGGAAATTCATGAAGGACCCTGTGGCGCGCACCAAGCACCCTAGGGCCTCGTCGCAAGGGCCTTTCGCCAAGGCCTATATTGGCCAACAACACTCCGCGATGTGCAAGACCTCGTCTAGCACTGCCAAGGATGTCAGTGGATCGGACACAACCCGAAGGCACCACCGGCTCTGCTGCAACCACTGCCTTCAGTCTGTCCCTTCGCGCGATGAGGGCTTGACATCATTGACCCATTCCTGACAAACATAGGTAACCTTCACTTCGCTTTCGTTGGCATCGAGTACTTCTTGAGATGGGTCGAGGTGGAAGCTGTAGCAAAAATTACCGCCACTGCAGCCCAGTGATTCGTATGGAGGCGCATCATCTGCAGATATGGAGTTTATTAATAAGAGGAGGGTCAATGGAGTTTACCTCGTGCTTGACAGCCTTAAGCTATCATTTTGACTCGTATGCCGAAGATCCTCCGTAGATTTGGTCGATGGTGTGCTTCGGATCTTGGAACGGCATCTCCTCATCATCATCTGACTGCTTTCGACCACTTGCTTGTTCTACCTCCTCGAGTGTAGGAAGTGGCCCTTTGCCGGAGTAGTAGTCCTCGAGTTTTCGTTGGAAAACTCAGCAATTGCGAAGGTCATGTCCTTCCTTTTTATGGAAAGGGAACCACCTTGGCTTGTCATTCTTCCATTCGGGGTGTTTGCCTTTGCCCCGGTCGGAGTACGGTTTGGAACCACGAGGCTCCTTATCGCTTACGACCAAGACTTCCTTAGAACTATTGACTTGAGGCTTTTGGCCTTTGCTTTTGTTCTTGGATTTCTTAGTCTTTTTCTCCTTCTTCTTGCTGCTTTCGCCTGCTTCTTAAGGATTTTTGTCATCACAATTAATGGTCTTGTTCCACTCGAGTGCTTCAACAGTAGTCACATATCGATCAGCCATCTCGAAGAGCTCAGCAACAGTAGCAGAAGGATTTAAAGCGATATCCTCAGTGATCCTTCTACTGCGGACTCCCTGCTTGAAAGCCCTGATAACAAAAGAATCAGAGACTTTAGGAATAGAGTTTCGAACCTGACTGAAACGGCTGATGAATTGTCGTAGGGTCTCATGGTCATTCTGCCTCATCCTGTGTAGGCCGTCCTCCTTCTCGGGACGGTTGTAGGTGCCTTGGAAATTAGCAAGTAGTAGGTCGCAGAGGTGTTGCCATGAATAGATCGACTCCAGTGGCTGATTTAACAACCACGATTGAGCAGATCATTCGAGCACAGTAGGAAGGTAATTTACCATGACATGCTTTCCTTCTCCTACTGCTCGAACAATAGTCATGTAGATCTGAAGAAACTCGATGGGATTATGTGACCCATCGAAGAGCTACAACTATTATATTGCAAAAAGGCTTACGACCATAGGGTGGTCGTAGAAAGACTTACGACCACAGGGTTAAGTTCATCCCTCATGCGTATTAAGGGGTATACTTAAGATTAACATAAAGATATATTCATCTATAATAAGAATTATAGATAAATAAAAAAATGATGATTGTTATATCCTCGTCATAGCCCGTGCTCCTCATCGGTATAGGGGCCCAAGAGCTACTACGCAGCACGGACGACCTCATCAATAGGCGCAATTCCACTAGTAGCAGCAGGCTCAGTTAAAAAAATATTAAAAAAAGTCCAAGGCGAAGACCACAACCTTCACGCTCAGCTATGGTGATGGTGGGAAACCCGCCCTTAGGGTCCCAAAGCTTCACGCTCCAACCCTGCGCTAGAGGCCAGACCCTAAACGTGCATAAATCCTTCACGAGGTCCCGCGTGGAGACCTCCTCGCCACACTCAGCAACAGATGAAGGAGGGCCTCCTCCCGCGAGGTGAGCACGATCTCCGGGGTGGTGGTTAGTTCGATCAACCCTCCGCTGGAGTGAAGACCGTCGCCCGCTGGAGAGAGGTGGTAAAACCACATTCGGGTCCAGTCGGTGTCCCATCGATTCCATGCCGCCGGAGTAGGGTCGTACATCTGGCATTGTGCGCTCGGCTAGAAGTTGACACTACTGAAGTTCAGCGTCTCGCCGGTGCTCTTCTTCTTCTTCAGCTGGCAGCACCCATCGTGTAGATACGCGAACAGGCGCCCCTCCACGCTCGTCCTGGCGAATCACATAATCCACTCAAGACGACCAGCTGAAAGCATCTAGGCCCCTAAAAATGATTTTGGTAATTAATGTTAACAATACATTAAGGGACTAACATTTGTGGTAAGATGTTTTTAAGGTTTAGTCCAGGGGTGTGAATGATGACATGGACATAGGCAATGCAAAGATGATAAAAGATCGATATGGTTCAAAACAAAGGTATCATGTAACCTAAGGATCCTTTTGTAGTTTTTGCCGGTCTCAGTGTTTGAAGAAAAGACCAGGTTTATAGGCTAGATGTCCTACTATAAAGAGGGATCATGGTTAGTAGCTTGAGAATCTATTTTCGTGCCATCTTGATCAACTAGAAATCATGCATTACATTTGTTTTGCTTTTGAAAAACTGTTCAGAAAAATCGGTATGACCGCAAGTGATGAGCGGTATTACCAGAATCCACATGGCGGTATGTATTTTTAAGAGAGCTTGTTTTTGGATGTTTTTTTTGAAATCCCAAAATCGGTATGATTACAAATGATGAGCGGTATTACCGCAAGTTGGTAGTACCGAAATCTAGTTTTTCTTAAAATTCTAAAAACGGTATGACCGCAACATAACAATGGTATTACCATAGGTCGGTAATGTTATGAATATTGTGTGTATGTATTGGAGGCCCAATTGGCAATATATATAGGGTGTACAAGGGGTGCATGCCATATACAGATAAGGCAATACAAAAGAGTTCATATTCTATCTCTAACATATCTCTAACACCCCCCTCAAATGCAAGACGTATGCAATAGTATTGCTTTGGAAAGAGATGATACTAAAATATGAAAAATCCAAAGTCCGAGTCTTGATAATGTCGTTGTAGCATGGATCTCTTGGAAAATATGTCAATAAAAGATCTCCTTCCATCCGGGGTTGTGCGACAGCCTATAAAGCACAAGGTGCGGGAGCAAAGTTGACAGCGGCAACATGACGAAGAAGATAATGAAACCGACAAAAATAGAGAAAACTGTCAAATCAAGCTGAATAGAAATAGATAGAAGCATGACGACACAGATCGAAGCCCAAGATGGCGGCGGCGCAGTGCACAAGAAGCGCAATAAAGACGCAGTGCACAAGAAGTGCAACGGATGCACAGTGCAAAAGAAGTGCGACGCAATGCACAAGAAGCGCAACGGAGACGCAGTACAGAAGAAGCGCGGCGCAATGCATAAGAAGTACATCGGAGACGCAGTGTGGAAGAAGCGCAGCGGCTTTAAAAGCTTGGGGCGGTGGATCTGCAGCGGTTCGAAGAAAAGAACAGCAGCTGCTGCCATGCAAAAGAAATTCCTATGCTTCTATGACTGATAATAAATTTGTGAACTCGTATGGCTCAGACGAACTGATAGATAAAGAGTTACGGACTCGGATGGACGCAGCGGAAGCAACGACACAAATAAAGAAAGGCCTAAGATAACTAGCAGCAGCAAAATCACAGCACACGCACAGGAGAAAAGCACATGCACACGCGCACAGGGGCAACGCGAAGGCACTACAGGCGGCAGAGGCAAAGCACGCGCTGCAGAAGACAGCACACGCACACGCAACCAGCAAGCACGTGATCTCAGTGAAGAAGACCTATCTCCTCACACCAAAGTCATCCTGGTCTTCACAGGCGTCTCCAACCATCTGCCTCCTCCATCCACGCTCACCGCACCACACCAACTCGGCAAGCAAACCCGAGCGGTAGGAAGCGAGCGCTAGAGAGACACCGCTCATGGAGTGCCCACCAGCGCCGGAGATGGACTGGGCGGAGATCGAGAAGAAGGGAGGCTTATTCCAGGAGGAGATGAGCTGTAGCGGCAGACCGAAGGAGATGCGGCAGGCTGCTCCTCCCCAAGACGAGCGAGCCGGCCAGGAGCAGATGAAGACCCGATCCAGATCGGATCTAGACAAGCGACAGCCAAGCAATGAAGACGAGATGAGGCGGCTCGCGCGGACGTCGGACGGCCAGACGATGAAGACGAGGCGAGGTGGCTCGCGCGGACGGCCAGACGATGAAGACAAGATGAGGCGGCTCACGCGAACAACCAAGCAATGAAGACGAAGCTTAGTGGTGACAGCAAGGACTAGATGATGTTGTTGTTGCTCCAAAAGCCCAACGAGAGAGAGCACGGGCATCGACGAGAGGCCACCCCCGGGAGCGGAGATCACTCCTCCCGGGGGCAGCGGCAGCAGAGAACGAGCGGCGGCTAGGAGGCGGCGGAAACAGTAAACCCTAACCTAGGCTCTGATACCATGTTATGAATATTGTGTGTATGTATTAGAGGCCCAATGGGCAATATATATAGGGTGTACAAGGGGTGCATGTCATATAGAGATAAGGCAATACAAAAGAGTTCGTATTCTATCTCTAACATATCTCTAGCAGGTAATACCGAAATCTAGTTGGCGGTATGTATTTTACAAAGAGTATGTTTTTGGGAGATTTTGATCTCTCTTGAAAATTGGTATGACCACATTTCTTGAGCGGTATTACCGTAGTATGGTAATACCAAGTTTTACATGGTGGTACGTTATTTTTAGAGAAGGTGTTTCTTGAGATTTATTCATCTGGAAATCGGTAGTACCGAACTAGCCGAGTGGTATTACCGCTGTGCGGTAACACCGATTTATAGTTGGCAGTAGTACCATACCTTTTTTATAATGGCTAGTTCAGAGCATTAAATGCTACTATTTCGACCGTTGATCGTGTCGAGTGGTAGTACCAGATTTCAACGGTGGTATTACCACAAATCCTGATTTTTCAGGAGTTTGATTCAAACGACTAGTTTTGTTGTTTGGGGCTGTAAATACAACCCCACCTACACCAAGCTCAGGAATTTTGGCCATATTGAATACACTTGAGTCTTTGGTGCTCTCTCTTCTACTCATTTGCATTGAATTCATATTTTGAGGTAGTTGAGAGCTATTCAAGTGCATTGCATCATTAGTTGATCATATTGGTACTTGATAGTCTTCAAGCGAGCGCGACGATTTGTTACTCTTGGTGCTTGCCGGCACCTAGACAGCTTGGAGAAGAAGTTTACATGGTGAGCTCTTCAAAGGAGATTGTGAAGAGTCCCGGCAACGGATTGTGAAGTGGTGTTGTGCTCACCACCTCCGAAGAGGAGAAAGAGCAACTCTAGTGATCGAGGGTTAAGGCTAAATTCGTGGAGCCGGTTCAATTCGTTTAGACTTTCCTCAACGTGGATTAGTAAAGACCGACAAGTCTTCGATACCATAGGAAAAACATCATCGTCTTTACTTTTTCTATATTTACATTTTTAGCAATTTACTTGTGTAGAATTAGTTAGCTAGAATTGTATCTAGTATTGACATAAGCGCATAATTGTCTTAAATTGCTTAGTGGTTCCTTCTTGTATTTGTGCTAGGAAGCTTTGTTAAGACAATCAAAATTTAAAATTGTTAAATAGTTGGAAAGTTTTAAAAACCTCATATTCACCCCCTCTAGTCGGTTATCCTTGATCCTACACCAGCTTCACAAGGGAGTTGGGCGTCAGCTGCGCCAACTCCACCCTGTACGGCTGAAGGACCCATGTGACCAGCGGCACGCAAGGAATCCAGAGGCCAGCATCGAAGAAGGCGATGAAGACAACAACCTCATCTAATCGAGGTGTCGGTACCGTCTTCGCCCTAGGGACTCACACCTTCTCGAGGCTCTCCAGCTTCCCCTCATCCACAAGGGCCTGGAGAATCTGCCCCATCACAGTGGATCGGCCGAGGTCGCTGGTGTTGCGCTTCGTCGTATCGAAGCTCCGAAGGTCGCACCACCCGAGGCTCGAAGGTCCGACTCACAGCCACAAAGGACAAAAAGCACAAAACCGCGAAGGGGGGAAGCTAGGGTTTTCAAGCGCGAGATAAGGAAATGACTGGAGGGTTACCCCCTTTTTATAGGCACCAGGACAGCAAGGGGACAAGGAGTGAAAGCCAAAGAGACATGAGCTAGTTACCTGGTGACACGTGCCACGCGCACAACATCCCCCCTCAACTATCGCGTGATTCACCAAGACACCATTACTGCCACCCACCGGCATTATAGCGCACGCCAACCAACGGTGGCCCACACGGTTCGAAGGAGTGCCATTAATGCTAACCACCGGCATCATGGGGCGTGGCACCCAACACGCCATCATACCAACAGGAGAGGCCCGCACACTACTAGAGGGCCGCACAAAGCATGCTTCGCTAGGCCGAAGGGGACAATGTGCCTGGACCCTTCGGGAAAAAGGCGCGGTTTTAGCCATGACGGAGTAGGACCTCGACCGCGAGAGGCTTGTCGTAGGGGCAGCCCGCCGTCCCCAATGACTCAGTGAAGACTGCAAGAAGGCCCCCCGAGTGCCACGGGCCGGAGGTATGGGGAGGGGCCTCCGAGGGTACCAAGCAGGCCTTCGGGAGGGCCCCGAAGGGCGTGTGAAGGCCACCAGGAGGTCCATGAGGGCCGACAGCCAGAGGGCGCGCGAAGGCCACCAGGAGGCTTAGGAGGGATGAGCCAGAGGCACGACCAGGGGCTCCTGAAGGTACCAAATACCCATTTGGGAGGGCCGTAAAGTGCGCGCGAAGGCCACCAGAAGGCCCACAAGGGCCCACAGCCAGAGGCGCGGCTAGGGGCCCCCGGAGGGCACCAGACATACCTTCGGGGAGGCTCCGGTGGAGGAGCAAAGGCCACCCGAAGGCTGCCGAGCACCTCAGATCCAGGAACGAGGAGACCTTGAGGCAACCTCATGGGCACCGAAGGGTGCCTGGGGCCCCTCGGGCCGGGGGCACCCGGCACGGTGCGAAGAGGGAAGAGCACCGGTGGACCGAGCGTATCAGCCGAATGGACCAAGATTAGGAGGGTCCACCGTGGACCGAAGGCTACGCATAGGGAAAGAAAAAGCCCCTGTGGCCCCTATAGGCATAGGGTCTTTTAGGGCTAGATCAGTAATCTCATGTACTCCGGTTAGAAGGCTATAAATAGCCACCTCCCCATGTAATTAGGAGGACTTTCTTCAAGATAATTAATACACACTAACTTCTCTTGCCACTGGTCCCATCTCTCGAGGATCCCCTGGCCCCCTTTGTGGTGACCGAGGTCCTCTTCTCTTTACTGTCTGGTCCTATTGCTACAACAAAGCTGCTAGCCAGTTTCACAGAGCTTCAGTTGTATAAAAGTTTCATGAAGTTTATCTGTGTAAGTTTGAAGTTTCAAGCAGGTTTCAACACATTTAAAAAAAAAGGTTTAAGAATGTTTCAAGGAGTTTCATGTCAAACCTGGGAGTAACACCCCAGATTCTCTGTGTATTCTACACTAATCCATGAAATAGTAGTTAGTGTACACAATAAATAAATATGGTAGCATCCACATTTTGCACAATTTCATTACTAATTATCAGAGTTTTACAAGAACGACTTAGAAGCTAGAAAAATAAAGAACACAACGGAAGACAAAATAGTAGTAGTAGGACTCAGCAAGTCTGCCACATGCAATCAACTGGGGTAGCGTTCTAGTCATCGAGACCCTCATCGGTAGCAAAGTAATTCTCTTCTGAACAATATTTCATTTAGCAAGGGTGAGTACAAAAATGTACTCCACAAGTTACACCCATAACAAAATTTAATGCATGCAAGGATAATATCGAAGGAATGCTTGTATGTCTGATTTTTGCATAAAGCGATATTTTGCATTTTAAATATGTTTACTAAGTTCCCAAACAGTTAGACTTTATCTAAAATTGAATTTGATTTCAATTGTTCAAATCAGTGCAGAATAACCTCCACACATTTCTGGTGAAGGATATCCTCCTAACACAAGGCTAACAATCCAATTCCCCACATAGATTAACCATCCATGAAATCATTTTTAAAAATAAAACCAAAATCCAACTTTGAGTAGCTTTGCCCAGGATACCCATGACCGTGGGTATGGCTATTCGAATAGATTTATACTCTGTAGAGGTTGTACAACTTTACCCACAAAAGATAATCAACTTATAATATAGTTTCACACACTTTCATTGGTGTGCGACTAAGTGATTATCATAATGCCTTTACAACACGTCATTCCAAAGTAGTCATGCACGCTAAGATTTCACTACCATTCGACTAACCGCCCGTCGGAAGCGCCCACTTGCGCCATGTGGGAATAACTGTCTAACTGGCACTCGTGCAACCAGGTGGCAGAAACAACACTGGGACGTTGTAAATTATTTAGCTAGGCCTGTCCTATACCAGACTTGTGGTAGTACTGAGGGGCTTTGCAAGATGCGGCTCATAGACTGATCCTTAACTGGCTTGGGCGATTTCTAATAAAACCCTGGTCTCAAACATTAAAATGAATCGATACCGTGTATCGACGACTTGCACCAACCTAACATCCATTACGCCCAAGTTTAAATTAGTTTTTCATTTTATTTTATTTTTGAAGACATTTGTAAATTTCCCTGGTATACCAATGGCATAGATACATTTTTAAACCATAGTTGATCTTTGGCCATAAATTCTCAAATCAAATATTTTAGGTCTAAGCACGACTAAGCATAATTTGTCCCAAAATGCTCTATGTCGTAGCATTGAGACTAGACGGTGGGTACGGGGTACCCTTTTGCCATGGGAGAATCGAACAAGAGAGGAGCCGAGAGCATGGGAAGTGTGAGTGTTGTATTATGAATGAGTGAATGAGAGAGGCCCCCCTGTCCCTTCTTGCCCCTGCCTTACATTGCGAGGGAGAGAGGGTATTTAGGTATATTTTTTATAGATGTACTTCATGGACTTAGTTCATACATATGACTTTCCCTAGGGCATCCTAAGTATTGCCGACGACCCTAGGGGGCAGGACACCCCTTGGAGCCATCCTACGACACTCTAGTTCATACTTATTGTACCAACTAGATTTTTATCTATGGTGACAAAGTATGGATATTTTAATGTCAAAGTGGGCTATACAATTGTATTGAGATTAACTAATATTTTAAACAGGTATTTAAATTACAACAAATAAAATTATGTATGCAGTAATAGTTTAAATAGTTTTAAATACTGGGATCAAACATGATCAAATGATGAAACTTTCATTGATCAAATTATTGTTTTTTCTTGGTCGACGAACAAATCTGGCTCTCTAGAGACGTCGAAATCTATACGCGGAAACAAGTCAAATACAAAAAAAAATCCAAATAAAATCCAAATAAACTCCAAAATTAATAAACGATGTTCTAGGAGATAGATATTAAATTCACAATGAAATGATAAAAAACACTATTTGGGAATTTTCTTTCAAAAGGAAATTCTGCATTAATGCGTCCGCATGACGTGAGCAAAGGAAAATGAATTTCAGCCGAATTATTTTTCTAAAGAAAAAGAATATGTGCCTCTAACATGTGGGCCCTGTCTATGGACCGGGTCCATAGAATAACACGTTGGTCCACGGTGGACTGGCACACAGGACAGTGGCCTCGCCACGTCAGCAGCCACACAAGCGATGACGGGGCTACCACACAGCAACCATGCGAGCGCTGGCGCTGAGGTGCCACTGAGGCGGCACGACACGCCAGCTCGGGATGGCGGTGGTGCTCAGGATTCGAGGGTCACCGACGATTGGCGACACGGTGACAGACGACGAGGGGTGCATCGGAGAGAGGGAGTGATGGGGAGTTCAATGCACATGATTTCCTCACCTCGGCGGGAAGCAATGGCCGACGGCAAGGATGGAGGTGGCAGTGAGATCGGGTCCACAGCGACGCAGGAGCTCCGACGAAGGTGGGTGAGCACGATGTAGAACGCGAAGCCGTGATGCCGGTGGTGTGGACAACGTCGTCAGGGATCCACGTACGGTGGTGCAAGCGGTGACGAAGAGCTTGCGAGTCGGCGGGGAAAAGGCATGAATTTCGGCGAGGAGAGGGGATGTTCTTTTGGGTGAAGGATGAGTGGAAGGAGGGGTTCCCGGTGCTCCCTTTTGTATTGCTAGGGGAGCACAGGGGAGGGAGTCGTGCGCGACGTTAACTGGCCGGAGTGGTGCGGGGGCACAAATGCGAGTAAAGAAGGGGTTGGCCGGAATTGAGTGCGGGGGAGTGGGGATCTCGAATTGTGTTGAATGCGTGAGAAAAGGGGGAGGTAAGGGCGGCATTTAAGAGGTCAGGTAGAGCAGTAATGGCGGCAGCGCACGGAGGAAGAAGGGGAGGTGGAACATGGAGCTAACGCGCGGGCCTGGGGTGAAAGTGAGTGAGTGAATGAGTGAGAGAGAGAGAGAGTGGGGCGGGTGGCTCTAACAGGTGGGCCCGATAGGCAGTGAGAGAGAGGGAGAAGGCAGGGTGGGCTAGGGCGCAGGAGTGAGTAGTCTGGCGCAGTGGTTGGGCCGGGTTGATTCAGGCAGAAGAAAGAGAAAAAGAAAAGCAGGCCATGGGTTGGGAAAGGAAAAGATGGGATGAGGGAGATGGGTTTTGGCCAGGAGAGAATTTAGGTATTTTAAAATAGTTTTTTGATTTTCAGAAGAAAAAAGTAAGAAATCAAATAGGCTTTTTTTTAGAAAATAGCAAATATAGTTAAAAATTCTAGAAAAAATCACAGAAATTCCCTTAATTATTTGGAACTTAAAGAAATTATTTCCAACTTAAAGTTGGTTTTATTTTTTCTCAATAAATTAGTTTTATTTTCAGGAAATTAGGGAAAAGTTTTTAAAAATCGAGAAAATCTAAGGAAATTAATTAAAAAATTTCTTTTAACTTTAAATCCAGGAAATTCAAGAAAATTCTTTTAAATTTTAGAAAATCTAATAAAATAATAATTTTGATATTTTAATTAATTTTAGTAACATAACTTTGTGATGTTACATTTCAAAAGGTTTCATTAAAAAGTTTTGCACGGGTATCTAGAAGTTTAAGAAGGTTTCCTCAATGTTTTCACAAGTTTCGTACGAAAACCAGATGAAACAAGAGTAAAGCAAGTTTCACCAAGTTTCAAAAATTGAAACCTCGAGTTTCAAACATGACATTGAAGCAAGTTTCCGTTAGTTTTTTTTTTGCGAATCACCCAGTACAACACATAGACGCCCACACACACGCACACCACCACACGCACGCACTCACACACACGACGCCTATTGAAGACCGGACGAGTGGAGCTTGACGAAGAAATGACACAGTCACCACCGGCGCCTCGCTTGCGATGGGTACGTCGCCTCCCACTTAAAGAAAATCGTCCTTAATGAGATACACAGGGCCAAACCTGGGGTTTGAACCCTGGTGGGTTGGGGGTACAACCACCTCCACTAGCCACCCAAGCAAAGTTTGGTTCTCAAGTTTCCGTTGGTGATATGCCCTAATAGACAATGATGGAGATGATTGTATCACGTCTGTGTTTATGAGTCGTAGAATAAATGTTATTCTGTTCTTTGGATGAATTATCATTTATACAGATTAGAAAATACGTGACTTGTTGGTGACGCTCATTTATACTGTTCTTCGGACATCCGAGATTGGTTAGTGTCATCAATCTAGTTAAGCAAAATGTGTACTAGATGGTGGCGGTCAATTAGAGAGCGGTAGCATAGACGGCTTAACGCATGCTTTTCCAACATAAACACGTTTTGGCCGTTTTGCCACATGCGCACATGTATCTCGTCCTGCCCCCTGTTGCATCGTTGCTCATACTACAGTTGACGTTTCCACTCATGCTCTTCAGAAGCCGGTGTTGTCTGTTGAGATAACTAAGGCTAAACATGAACTAAACATTAACCCTAGCCCAATCAAGAACACACACAACACAATCTTTAGAGCGGAAGCATGAGTGTGACATACCCGAACTTGAAGAGGCCATCGGTGAGATGATGAGTTGGTTTAGACGTGTCAGTGGAGAGGTGTCGGTGGGGTAGCAGTTCTGGTCGGCGGCCGTAGAGGTGGTCGTGGACGAGGGCGACGATGTCGCGGTGACGGCGTGAACGAGGCCGGCGATCTCCGGTCTCCGGTCTTCGCTCACCTGAGCGCGCTAACTAGATCGGGTCTGTTTTGGGGTTGTTAAACCAAGAACCAATTCTTCAGCTCTTAGCCTGCCGAGCCCCCTTGATCCTTTTATCTTGCACTAGTGAACGGGACCGAAAACCACACGGTTGGTAGCACCCACGATCAGGGCGCGAAGTGGGGTGTCACCCTAGGAAACTCGGAGATGGTTAGCCGAGCAAGATCATTCCAACATTCTCCCCTTTGATCGTAAGGCTAACATCATAAGCCCATTCTCAATAAAACAGCACACCAAGATAAAGCGTCGCATGACCAATGAAGTGCCATACAACCTCAGTATCTATAGTGTACTATCTTATCTTAAAATGGATATACATTATACTTAATGGGAGTTGGTTTACTTTAAGGTCATTTTATCCAGAATCAGAGGCTTTCCAATAAACCCATGCCGGCAACATGATCACGAAAAATATTGGGTGGTAAGCTTTTAGTAAGCGGATCCGCAAGCATTGACTTAGTACTAATATGCTTGATATTAATGGTTTGATCCTGGATTCTATCTTTCACAACATGATACTTAATGTCAATGTGTTTGGCAAGCACCACTTGACTTGTTGTTACGCGATAAAAGATGCGGGTTCGTTATCGCGAGATAAGGTGAGCGGTTTCGAGATACTGTCTACCACTCTAAGTCCCGGTATAAAGTTCTTAAGCCATACAGCCTGCCCGGTGGCCTCATAACATGCCACAAACTCAGCTTGCATCGTTGAAGATGCCGTAAGGGTTTGTTTGGAGCTTTTCCACGAGATAGCTCCCTGAGCGAGTGTGAAGATATAACCTGACATGGATTTCTTAGTATCAACACATCCCGCAAAATCTAAATCTGAATAACCAACAACTTCAAGGTTATCAGAATTCTTATATGTGAGCATGAAATGCTTAGTAGCTTGCATATAGCGCAAACTTTCTTAACGACCTTCCAGTGGTGCGGTCCGGATTTGGTGATATCGCCAAGCATCCTTGTTACAAAAAGCTAAATCGTATGCGTGTACATACTTAAGCATACATAATGCTTCCGACAGCTGAAGCATAAGGAACCGACTTCATCTGATCAGTTTCATATTGGTTCCTTGGACATTGAAATGTCCCAAATTTATCGCCTTAACAATAGGAGCAGCGAGCGAGCACTTATGCATATTGTATTTCTTGAAGATGTCAACGTATGCCTTCTGAGATAAACCTAATATTCCTTTGGACCTATCTCGGTGAATCTCAATGCCAAGAACATAAGAGGCATCACCAAGATCCTTCATATGAAAATTAGATGAAAGAAATCTCTTGGTCTCAAACAGCATATCCTTATCACTGCTGGTCAATAAGATATCATCCACATAAAGCACTAAGATGGTGAATTTACTCCCCTTAAACTTAACATATATGCAGTTATCAACTTCACTTTCTTTAAAACCAAAATTTCTTATAATTTTATCAAATTTGAGATACCACTGCCTCGACGCTTGTTTCAAGCCATAAATTGATTTCTTAAGCCGACATCCCATATGCTCCTTGCCTTCCACGACAAAACCTTCCGGTTGAGCCATGTAAACATTTTCTTGCAAGTCGCCATTAAGAAATGTCGTTTTAACATCCATCTGATGCAGCTCTAAATCATAATGAGCTACAAGTGCCATTACGATTCTGAATGAATCCTTAGTTGAGATAGGAGAAAATTGCTCCCCGTTAGCTGCTCAATGTTATCAATTGTGGCAGCGACATTTGATGCATTTATTGCTGAATACCAAAATACAGGGCATAAATTAGAAATAATCATAAGAAATATGTTGCATGCAATTAACCCTACGTTGGTCTGATTAATAACATGCAAAAAACTATAGTCCTAATTCACATCACCGTTGGGCAGAAGATGAAATAGAACTAAAACAATTAATATAGCTACACACGATTACAATCAGCGTTGGTCAGAATGTAATCGTATGCATACAAAATGCCAAAACATAAAATATAAAATCTCTAATTAAAATATCTCGTTGGTTCAATTTTAATCAGAGACTAAGCATAATATTAGGCAATAATACATTATTCATGATATATCGTAATTGGGCAATCATAACAATAGTTAAAACAATGCACAATAATCAGATTTAAGCATAAGAAAAAAAGCACTAGAAAAAGAAAAAGAGAAAACCACTGTTCATGGGCTTTCTTACACAAAACCTCAGTCACCAGCCCAAAAACGAGCGCGGCCCATAAAAAATTTGCGCGGCCCAAAAATGCGCGTGTGGCCCACACGCGTGTGGCCCAAAAGCCTCGGCCAGCCCGAATCCACAAGCGCCGTCCGATTAGCGAATCCACAAGCACCGTCCGATCTAATCGGACGACCGAAAAAGCGCTCAGCCCAACACCTCCCGCCGGCCTGCTAACGACGACCGCCGGATCTAATCGGACGAACGAGGCGAGTCGCGGGCAGGTTAAAAGGCCGGAAAAAACCATAACCCTAACCATTTCGCCCCTTCCTCTCCCACGAAAAGCGGAGCAGTGGTGCAAATGCGCACGAGCGAGGCAGCGTCGGTCGCAGATCCGGCGTGCGTGCGGGACGCGACGTCGCGGTGGAGACCGCGGCGGCTTGACACGGCGCGACAAAAGAAAGGCGGCGCCTCCGCAGCCCTCTTCGCCGGCGCGCGTGTGCGACCTAGGTTGCGCGCGGCGCCGTCGAATGGAGCTACGGGGGTGCCCGTGACGGAGAAGACCCCGCGGTCTCCAAAAGGTAAGCTTCCGCCGCATCTAAGTTAGGGTTTTGATTTTGTGGGTTCTGATTTGGGGAGGTTCGGGAGGTTCCGATTTGGGGTTCGAGGGCTCGGATGGTGGGGATTTCGTTAGGGTTCTTGATTCCCCTCCTTCTAAGTGCTAAACTAAACCGTAAAACATTAGATCCGGCCATTAAAGATTTAGATCCGAGTCTCTAATCCTTAGTTCTAAACTTTTGATCATTAGATTTGGCAAAATCGTGTTCGGTTTTGACTAATTTGGGTTCAAAACGAGCTAGGGGTGCTCTGATACCAAATGTTGAGATAACTAAGGCTAAACATGAACTAAACATTAACCCTAGCCCAATCAAGAACACACACAACACAATCTTTAGAGCGGAAGCATGAGTGTGACATACCCGAACTTGAAGAGGCCATCGGTGAGATGATGAGTTGGTTTAGACGTGTCGGTGGAGAGGTGTCGGTGGGGTAGCAGTTCTGGTCGGCGGCCGTAGAGGTGATCGTGGACGAGGGCGACGATGTCGCGGTGACGGCGTGAACGAGGCCAGCGATCTCCGGTCTCCGATCTTCGCTCACCTGAGCGCACTAACTAGATCGGGTCTGTTTTGGGGTTGTTAAGCCAAGAACTAATTCTTCAGCTCTTAGCCTGCCGAGCCCCCTTGATCCTTTTATCTTGCGCTAGTGAACGGGACCGAAAACCACACAGTTAGTAACGCCCCCGATCAGGGCGCGAAGTGGGGTGTCACCCCAGAAAACTCGGAGATAGTTAGCCGAGCAAAATCATTCCAACATTGTCCTCCACACTTCCGTCGGCGGCACAACCATAGTTCATGTTCCAACTCTAAGGGCAACAAGCGCGACAGGAGGGCGCTCTCCATCTCTCGCTTGCTTGTTGGGCGCCTCGACGCCATCGAGCATCTTGTTGCCGATTGAGATTTGTACAGGCTTGCTGCCGTTTTTGTGTTGGATGCACCGAGCACCGATTGATGCACCCAGTGGGAGACACCCCCCAAACCACCATGGGTCAAATTTCCATTCATTATCAAATTCCCACACATCTTTAGGTAGATGTTTTAGTTCCATTTTTTCTGTAAATAAAAAATTCAGCATATGCTATCAATGAGTCTGAGCCATCTGATACAATTATCTGCAAACTGAAACTATGAATAAGCATAACAATGAACCTCCTGACCAGATAGATAAAAATGATCTCAACAAGATTGAAAATCAAGATTCAAGACAACAAGAAACAATAAACAGAAAATGACAGCCATATCTTAATTCATCAATTACATTATTCAACTAGGGGGGGAAACTAAGCTAAAATAAGCTTAAGGATAGTAGAGAAATCCTACAAACTGACAAGCATGCTAACCCTCCCACCAAGAATTTCTACGGGAAACATTGAAATGGAACAAAGTTTTCCACACATAAATAAAAACAAAAAATATATCTAAACGAACTGTGATTTTAATTAATATAAACTTGTCTACATAAAATGAATATAAATTGATGGAACTATACAAGCATTACGCCCTAATAAACTTGATTAACATTCATATAGATCGACCTTAAAATTGATGGAACTATACAGACATGATGCAATTATTTTAAAAACGGTTCAAGTGTGTTCTTATTTGGGATAAATAAATTCTTTACTATTTAAAAATTGGAGTAGATGGTCGTCTGTCCTCTCCACCCTCCTCGGCGTCCGTTGGATCAACGAGTGGAGCACCAACAGCTCAGATCGCGTCGCTGAGCACGATGACGATTGACGACCCGATATACTGTGACTATGATTTTTTTTTAAAAAAAATCTGTAGCAAAGCATAAACATTAAACTAGCTTACATTTAAAGTGTGTGTTTGGTCGACTGCTTCTAACCTATCTCGCATGAGAGGATACAACTTTGGGCTTTTTTGGTTGCCTGCACGCGTGCTCGGGCCAGGCCCAGTGGAGACGCGAAATCCCAGCTTTGCTCGCGAGCTAGGCCTGCTCGATGCACCCTGAGGGACGCAGACAACAGAATCCCGTCACCACTCTATCCCTGCCCGCCTTCTCGCTCTCTCGTCTTGATTCCCCTCCATGCTCCTCGCATCGCCCCCGGCACCGCCGCCCTATCCGTCGCCAGAGACGGTGGATATCACCGCCAAACAACTCCCTGTGCTACCATAGTACTCATCCTTCCATTTTCTCACTCGATTTTGCTTCATGTTCCCGGATCCAACCCTAGCCCAGCATGCAGCCAAGAAAAAACTGGTCAAACTTACTTGACTCCCGATTCCCGAATCTCGATGCAACTGGGGAAGACGGGCAAAAAAGAAGTTCAGGACTGGGGGCTGAAACGGAGTTATCGGCTAAAATGCACTGCTGCACAACTTAATAGTAAAAATAGTCATCTTTTCGTGGTAGATTCAGAAGAAAAATGACTGGAGGTCTCCACTCCTTATACATATTATATATGTTTAATTATCAAGCAAGATGAGCCACGTTCGACCGAGCTGTAGCTTGAGTGTCCTCTTATGTTGAGTTTAGAGTGTCTACACTGTATATATATGGTTATATCTAAAGAAAAATAATTTTTGGGCCTGATGTCCTGTGCATCATACTGGATTACTATAGATCTGCCTCTACCCGACGAATAAATTGACAAAAATAGCATCTCGAATGTGTTGAGAGGCAACACGGCGTGTGGAACAGCATAGCCGACACTACTCATGCCATGCACACGCATTGTTAGCATATTGTGTACTATTTATATACTGTTCATACACTATTTGAATGCGCTACGAGTTGCTGTTCAGGCACTATTTGAATACATTGTTTTTCGGCTCACCCTCGCACTGCAGGGTCCTGGCGACGCGGCAGGAAGGTGCAGGGTGCTAGCGGCACAACAGGCAGATGCGCGCGACGGGGCGTTGCAAGCGACATATATCGTCTGTCAGTACGTCCGCGGTGATATTTTTTTACATTTCCCGAGAGAGAGCACTAGATTTGCAATTTCAACACGAACCAGTGCCAAAATAGAAAAAACTCACTTAATCGCAACGGGCCCAACTTAAAGCCATCTTTTTTTTAGTGAGAGATACTTAAAGCCATCTTATGGTAGACAAGAATTGGGTCAGGTGGGATCCACGCCCAATGAACTTGGTAGAAGACGTTCGCTAGGCCAGTGTTCCAACGCAGTCCAATTCACTGGTAAACGCAGCCTCTTTGTTTCTGCAGGCCCATTCAAGTCCGGGCCCACGACTACTGCGACAGGGATGGCACGATCACGGCACCGGCCACCCCATCGCACAAAGCCCGCGGCTACTCTTCGCCGACCATGTCCAACGCCGGCGAATCCTTCCGGCTTCCTTTACTGTCTCTGCAGATTAGCTCCGTCTCCTTCCCCAATTATGGCTTCGGCATCTCACCCACAGCCCCAAAGACATGAGCCAGAACTTGGCTCTAGTCTGCCATCTACGGAAATTCTGACCAGAAAACCTCTCAGGTTTCATAGCATCAGAAGCTCCAGCCATAGTTGTGTTGCAACAAAGTTTGCAATAAGGTTTCTGGAATGTTGGAAATGAGGGCAATATTTTAATTCCAGATTTTATTAGAAGGCAAATATTGCAAAAGACTAATGATGCATAAAAAAAGATCGATAGTGCATAACTCATTGTACTTCACAATATATGAAAACCAGATGCCCGCAGCCACAAACTTAGGAGGCAACACACAGCCCAGATGCGCAATCTCACCAACCAATAGCTGGAGATCATGAGCTTGTCCAACTATAGACTTAGCCTCATCCATAGTAAAGTCGAAGAATTGCTCACACATGTAGAGCCAACTACCTGCCTCTGCCTCTGCATATTTGTGCTCTAGTGCATCCCACAACTCTGTGGCGGACTTATAGTCCATGTACACATCATAGAGCCGATCGCGAGAATGGTCGGAAGGCGACCAAGAGCGATGTTGTTCGCATTATCGAATCGCATATCTTCAATCAGAACGGATACGTGGGTGGATTACCCACCACATTTCAAAGACATGAGCGAACTTGGCTCTAGTGCGCCATCTACGGAAATTCGACGAAAACCTCTCGTGTTTCATAGCATCGAAGCTCGACCATAGTTGTGTTGCAACAAAGTTTGCAATAAGGTTTCGGAATGTTGGAAATGAGGCAATATTTTAATTCCGATTTTATTAGAAGGCAAATATTGCAAAGACTAATGATGCATAAACAAGATCGATAGCGCACAACTCATTGTACTTCACAATATATGAAAACCAGGATGTAAACAAGTCTATCAATCACACAAGAGACTTACGGATGGGTCCGATGAAGAGCGAGCGCCGCAGACTTGATGCGATCGTAAACGTAGATGTCGCAGGCAAAGAAGCGGTCGCGCAGATGCGTTGCCGAAACCTTATTGCCGCCCCGTGCGGTCTTCACGGCAAAGAACGGTTCGGAGATACCGCTTCCCTTCTTCACGGTGCACGCCGAGAAGAAGAGTCGGCAAGGTTCAGACGGCGCAGTACAACAGCACAGATTTTCAGAAGGAAGAAGGAATGGAGGCTATTCTTGTACACGCTATGCACTGGACGTCTCCAGACATATATAGATGCATCGTAATCGACAGATTAAGCGACCATTTACCCACCGTAATCGACACACTTAACCGACCATTTACCCATCGTAATCACACACTTAACCACCGTAATCGCTGTCATCATCACCCAATAAAGCCTCAAATTTAAACATTTGAATCTCATTCAAACAGAGAGAGAGAGATGCATGGTTCAGCAAAAATAAGGTGGACTTGGTCTGCCAAATGGCGCGCCACGTCACGGCACGGTCGCGCGTCGCAAGTCACAAGTCACGCGATTTTTCACGCGAAAATACGCGAACGCGCGCGCGCGTGCGTGCGTGTGTTTAGCCAGAGCCCTTCTCATGCCATCCTCATCCATGTGTTACATGTTTCAAGGAGTGGCAAGGACTCCACCTTATATGTTGGTCACCTCCATCTTGCCTTAGCAATATGGTACTAACCCATAAATGCTTTGGAATTATAGAAAATGAGCCTCACTCATATGGGCCAATTTCTAACAGACCATTCGGTGACTTCCCCGGTCCTCTCCCCTCTTATCCAATCCAAGCACCCCAGCACCACATCATGTCCAAGTTAACACAGATAGAGACACAACGTTTGCAAATATTTGCGTGTGTAACGCTTGCTGTTTTGGTTAGAGGTTGATCCAGTTAAGGATTAAGCCCTTGCTTGCATGTTTTCAATTTTTGTTGTCTAAATTTTGTCGTAGCAATGCAATTCCATGTATTACATTTCTGAAATCCCTTTGCATTACATACATGTTTTCGGCCTTCTGTTGATCATTATGTTTTATGCTGTTTTGAGCTTCTTTTAGAGTTCATTGTTTTGAACTGAGTGGCTGTAAATAATCCAAAATCATAGTTTAGGAAATTGACCAATATGAGAGCCAACTGTTTCATGATGACAACATGTGTTTGCCCCCTTTTCCCACTAACCTAGAGGTGAGATAAGCACCTGTTTCTGAGAAACATAAGTCTTACTGTTGATAACAAGTGTGGGGACAATAAAGCTTATAATGGTAGGACTTCATACAAATTGGTAAGATCTCGGTTTTCAGTACATACAGATTAAAGTTGTCAAGCTTGGACACTATATCTCTTGTTTGTTTATATTTTACCCCACATGTTGGTTGTGTTAAGGATGTGTCACGAACCCGAATGATGAACTCAGATGAACACCAGGAAATAGAACCGATGATCCAAACCAACACAATACATCCAGTATTTGGGGATACAAATTGGGAAGGTTTAGAATCAATACAGGGAGGAACGTTCTAGGCTAGGAGAAGAAGCAGTGGATGGGAATGAAGAGGAATAGAGTTTGGGGAAAAGGGGGCAGAAGAACAGCGGGGAAGAAGAAGCCAATCAGCCTGAATGATCTTCGATGCCCTCTGGTGCGCCTGCTGCTTGCCCTTAATACTCCCGATTCCTCTCTCGCCTAATAGGCCCACGGCCCACAAGCATAAGCCCATGCCGGTCCATGACATTCCTCCCTCTTTGAATGAGGCTTGACCCCAAGCCGATACAAAAGAAAAACCAATGTTCAGGGATATCTGCAGCCAGCTTGACAACATAATCAATTTCCCTTAGAGATAGAATGTTGTTGGAATCATCTCGAGTGCCCAAAATCAGAGAGCTTAATGACTGAGCCAGTGGCAATGAGCAAGCTCTCATAGGTAAAGGTGGCTCCAGGTGCACTAATTAGAGTCTTGGAGACAAGATCGACATCGACGATTTCAGTGCCCAGGCAAACTGCATCACTGCTACACTAGCAATTAACACCATCATTTCAGCTCCTACAGTGCATTCCTTTAAGTTTAAAGCGATGAACCAAGTCGATGCACCACCAGTAAGAACTATGATGACCCACAAACACCAAAACCGAACCAGAATTGGGCGCGATCCAAAATACTGAAACAGGAAAAAGAATGCAGCAGGTACCACGGTAGCATAACCGTACATGACCGATGCCGCCCAGTCGAAATAGCCAACATCAAAGTTCCATATGTTCAGATCAGTTTTCTTTTGCATCAGATGAGTAGCAAAGTTTCCAAATGCAGCTAGCAGAAGCTTTTGCTCAAGGTCCCGTACCTTCTCCATTTCAGCATTCTTGCTTACATTTTTTTGTCAGCTTGTTGAGCTCTGTACTAACAAGACCAAGCTTCTCCCTCTCTTCTGTAACCTTCTGCTTGTACTGTGTTTCGGCCAATTGTAACTGTTGTGCAAGAGCTCCGATTTGTTTTTCTAAATCTGCAGCATATTGATGCTGAGCTTTTAGCTCATCCATTGAATTTTGTTGATCTGCCTCCCATTGAACTTCCCGAAGAGAAACGTGCTCTTCCTTGTGCTTGTAATGCCTCACAGTGATGGGTATAGCTGCAGCCCTCCCTGTCTCGTGAGCTTGCTGTCTCATTTTCTGTCTAATCTCAACATTCAGTGTATCTTTTAACACAGGAACCTCAACAGTTGCCTCAGTGTTGGGGACACCATTAGTCAGTTGTTCCACAAGAGGATGAGATACGCTAACAAGGACAACTCTCAATTTACTCTCCTCATTTGCTGCTTCATCACGCCCTTCAGCATGATCTCTTTCCATCCCATCAGTAACCCCTTCATTGATCCCACTGGCTGCGCTTGCATCAATACTATTTGGACTAAAACAAGAAGGACGTGGCACAGATCTGAAGTCCCATATCCTGACTGTAGCTCCACACAAGCCCCTGGTCAGCCTCATGTTCTCAATTGCAGATGAAGCAATCACATGGAGATAGACAAACTGCAAAAGTCCATCACAATGTTCTTTAAAACCTCCAATAAGAGCTGATTGTGTAAGGTGAAGTTGCACCAAGCTGTCAGCACAGCTATTGCCTCTCCAGGGACAACTATTCTGGTGTGATGCATCAAGCTGCTCGGCAAAGGCTTCTCTAGCATTTGCAACTTCGGCTGGGGACCAGGATGTCAACACACTGAATATAAGAGGTGCACCGCATGACTCACATTCAATTTTGTCCATGTCAACGTTCACCCAACTTTTTCGAGCACGAGCCAATGAACTAGCAGCCTTCGGCTCAGAAGCCCAAGTTAAAGGCTTAAATGTTGCCAGTCGAAGAATTAAGTCTGCACGTTCCCATGGTCTACCTAATGGTGCAGAATCTAAAGCAGTTCCGGCAGCATCAAAACTATGAGAAGGCTGATAGGCATGTGCTGCAATATGTGACGAGGAATCAACCCTGCAAACTTGTTTGCTTCCCAACCAATCTATGCTGGCTACATTAGTTTGCATAGTAGGCGATGATGCACCAGCAGAACGCAACTCCAACACTTTGACGACTCTATCAAGCTTCATGCCTTCCACAACTTCAAGCTCGTTGTAGAGCGGGTTACCATCCGCAATAGTGAGCCTGCTCCCAACCTGGCAAGAGCTGCTCTTGCCTTGCCTGCTTGACATTTCTAGCATCCTCATGATAACATGTTTATTGTAAAGCCAATAACTTCCAGTTGGGTTGAAGTAATGAGCAGATTGGTCGATGATTTGAACAATGGTTTGTGTCACCTCATGTTGGTCCCTTTCGTCAAACCGATTGAACCAGTTCAAATGTTCTTGAGTCGGTGGTGGCCAAGGTTGAAGTACTACCACCACGCCTCCACTGCTCTGATGCATCAGTTGAAATTGCTCAGCAATTGTTTTTACCTCAACTAGGCGTTGGGTTGGAGGCAACCTTGTTGAATTTCCAATCACCTCACGCAAAACATGAATCCCTTCCTCAGAGAACCTTAATGCTTCTGGCCAATTCTGCCTAAACTCTGGATCTTTAATGGGAGGCTCAAAGATCAGAACTGAAACATTTGGGAGCACAGGATCGAGAGAAGCATGGGCTGACCATCCTAATGTTGGTGTGCCAGTAATTAATCCAACTGACAATGCTGCAAAATTGTGCATTTTTTTCAGCTAAATGAATTTCCTTTCTGAAACTTAGGAACCTTCTTTCGACCCGGTGTCTCCAGAGGTTTGGTCATCATCCCTGCTTTTGCATATGTATCACCACATTTCATCTTGTGGTTGTGCCATCGCCAAAGCATGTCGCCACGAGTTGCATCACAAGAACATCATCCATACAAAGAAGTACGGATGGAGGAAAAGCCAAGACAATGTAAAATGATCCCAAATCACATACCGATTTTTAGCTATGCTCGGCGACCTACCAACTTGGTGAACACCGGTAGCACCACCACATTTCCTCGGGGTGGTGGCCATGGATTCCACGAGATGGATGGTTGTTGACGAGGGCGTAGTCTGTGCATGGAGTGACTTCCGCCACAGCGTGGTCGTCATTAGTGAGCGGTGGCATTTTGCCGAACAGTTGGTGCACGACGATGATGTAGGTGTCGGCACACACACGAGGTGCGCCGTGGGATGGAGCGGGATCGGGGATGGCGACGGCGAGCAAGGCGGCGATTGGGGGAGAACCCAGGGCCACGTCCGGCATGAGGGCAGACTTTTGCGAGGCGGTGTCGTCGTCGGAACACATCATCGAACACCTGGCGCGCATCAGGTGGTCCAGCTCGCCGATGGCGAAGGATTTCGATGAGGCGACGTACGCAGGCTCCGCCTGTGCCTAGATGGCGTTGGTCACACCCCTCGAGAGTAGGGACACCACCGTGACCTTGGCGTAGCCGGCGTTGGAGTCGGGGCCCAACGTCGTGCACCTGGTGGGCGACTCGGGGGCGAGGGTAGCATCTGATACCGTCGCGGTTACGGACGGCAGCAAGGCGTGCTCGGGTACTCCTCGCGGCTGGACGACGGCCTTCAAGCCGACCGCGAGCTCGTTCATGCATACGACCATGTCTTCCATCTCCTTTGTCTGCTTCTTCACTTCAGCGATTAACTTGTTCAACATCGCCTTGCACCGCGCTTCGCTCTCCTTCTCAGCGTCAATCATGGCCACCTCGGAGCATGGAACCGCCATGATTGGTGGCTCTGATACCAATTGTCACGAACCCGAATGATGAACTCAGATGAACACCAGGAAATAGAACCGATGATCCAAACCAACACAATACATCCAGTATTTGGGGATACAAATTGGGAAGGTTTAGAATCAATACAGGGAAGAACGTTCTAGGCTAGGAGAAGAAGAAGTGGACGGGAATGAAGAGGAATAGAGTTTCGGGAAAAGGGGGCAGAAGAACAGCGGGGAAGAAGAAGCCAATCAGCCTGAATGATCTTCGATGCCCTCTGGTGCGCCTGCTGCTTGCCCTTAATACTCGTGACTCCCCTCTCGCCTAATAGGCCCATGGCCCACAAGCAAAAGCCCATGCCGGTCCATGACAGGATGTTAAGAGTGTTGTACATTCTCTCTCTCTCTTTGGCTCATGTGGTCCATGAGGCTCGTATAACAATGTCTATATATACCTCTCAATTAATGAATAAACTGTATAGTTGTGAATAGCAAAACCACTATTCATATTATTCTAACATGGTATCAGAGCTATTCAACCCTAACCCTAGCCGTGTTTCCTAACTCCATCGTCGCCATCTTCTGCTAGCAACACCAATTGCTTAGGCCGACAGGCTTGAGCCGCACCTGTGCCACCATCCCTCGCTTTGCTCGCCCGACGCGCCACCAACGCTCCTCGCCTTGCTCGCCCGACGCCTTGCAGATCTCGGATCCCAGATCCCCTGCTCTCCTTCGTGCCGCCCAGCTAACCCGACGCCTCACAGTTCTCGGATCCCGGATCCCTTGCAATCCTCCGCCGGATCTGCATCGCCACCAGCGTCGCCCACAAGTTCTTCGCCTCACCTTGCTCGTCCGACAAGCTCCTTCACTCCTTGCCCTGCTTGCCCGACACCTCGCAGATACCGGATCCCCTGCTCTTCTTCCCCGGATCTGCATCGCCAGCAGTGCCGCCTCACAAGTTCTTCATCGGCTTCACCAGATTTCCCCCATCGGATCTGTGCGTTCCTCTACATCGACGCCGACGCCGCCTCGAGCTCCCCGCCAAGTGCTTCACTAGAGCTCTGCTCTAATGGATCTGATGGCGTCACTCGTAAGTTCTTCTCCTTGTGTCGCCTAATGTTGCCCGATGCTTCCTCCATACCTCCTGGAGGTTGTCATCGTCCTCAACACCTAAAGGCCATCCTTTGTTACTGGCGTCACCTCGAGTTGTTCGGTGACTCTGTTGGCTCTGCTACTCCTCTGATTCGCTGACTCTCCAGCAGCTTCTAGTAGCTCGGTAACCTCTGACCTGCTCTTGGTATCCTCTGCTCTGCCATACCAGTAGCTTAGTAACCTCTGCTCTACTCTACTACTGCTGCTACTGATGCACTAGTGCTATTTGGGGGTAGTTGATTGCTTGTGCTACTGTACTGTTGCTGCTACAGTAGTACTGCTGTGTGGTTGTGATCCATCAAGATGGCAAATTTGACTCAATGTTTGGGGGTAGTTCATCTCTTGTGTTTATGGACATCAAGCTCAATGGATTGAACTACCAAGCATGAGCCTTCTCAGCAAGACTACTGACGAAGATTAAAATATCTAAATATTCTCTTATTTAATTAAAGACCACACGACTTCATGGTTGTAACCCCTAAGGATAACGACCCCTTGTGGTCATAAGGATTCGAGAGGTTACATCGTGGATACCATGGTCGGATGAGGTCTTATACCTAGTCCCTGACCAGATGACTACTCGTAGAAACTATGAACTGGCACTTGGACCCGTTCCAAGTGTATTCCTTCCTTATGACGAATGGAACATGTGCCTTATTTGTTCCGAACCGTACAGTGTTTCGTAGCTCTAAGTCACTTACAACAACCACCATGTGGTTATGTCTTTCAATGGCATTAACTGCTCGATGGTTGATACTTCATCAACTGTCGTCTCTCTGACCAGTCGAGACGTTTTCCACAGGCGCCTCTTCAAAGAGTAATTGCCATCACTTCATCAGTTATTTAAAGAAAGATCAAGGGAGGAGAAGAGGAGGAATTCAGTCGATCGTAATCCGACACTACACACAAGACCTAGTGACGAGGATCTAATAATCCTCATTTTATTATTTACCTGTAATTGAGTATTATGGGAAAATATTACGTCACACAGTTATTAAGTATACCCCTTACAGTGGTAAGGGAGAGGTCAATCAGGGGGTCGTAAGTCCTTCTACGACCACCCCCATAGTCATAAGTCTTTCTACGACTACCATGTAATCGTAAGTTCTCCTACGATTACCTTCAGTTGTAAGTTTTTCTACGACCAGTATCCAGTCGTAAGCTTTTCCGTGACTACCCCCTGGTTGTGAGTCCTTCCACGACCAGTCCTACCACGACTTCTCCACAGATAACTGGGTCCACTTGCCAGTAGGCCGTATTAACTGTGAGATCTGAGCAGTCAAGATACATAGTTATTCTTTGGAATAACTGCAGTTAACTCACCATTATCTCTGATTGATAACCGTCAGGCAACGTGGGGAGGTTACTACTCCACTAATTACTCTCATTATTACGGAGTAATTAGCACTTCCAGACCTGGAACGACAACCTCCCTCACTATATACTATAAATAGGTTTCTTTCAGAGATGTATGGGAGGACCTTTTGAGAGGCAATCAGTAGCAGTATTAGCGCAAGTCTTTCCACTGATTGTAACCAGGATACCCAATACAATACATACATGAGTAGGATTGTTATTATCTCTGGAGAAGGCCTGAACCTGTATAAAAATTCATGTGTCTCTTTTGTCTGCGTGATCAATTGTGGAGACCTCCCGAATCAAATAATCTTTACGTAAGATCGGTTCTAAAACACAGACACCTAGTGATTCAAAGACAATTAATGTATTAGAATAGTAACATATTCCATGTACTTAGGGCTAGTTCACTGCCTTGTTAAGGGCAACCCCTATAAGGTTCTAGTTTATTGCAATAAAGAGCAGTCACATACTCTCCCAAGAACTTTGTGCTATTTTCTCTATTTTATTTTGTAAGATCGGTGACTCGATTGTCGACAGCTAACACCGGTCGTGGGGAGGAAGGCATCGAGATCTTGAAGTTTTCTTTGTTCATGCGATCCTCATTCACTTTTCCCTCACTCTATCATCGCCCATGCGAACATGGCAGGGACTTGGGATGAGAAGAACTGGTTCAACTTGGCGGACTACTCCAACATGGACATGGACGCATGCATCCACGCCATGGAACACGATGCAATGTCGTCATCATCCTCTTCCACCACCGGCTCTCCGCTCACTAAAGCTAGCGAGATCAACCGGATGGAGGAAGACACACCACCAGTGGCGTCCTCAAAGGAACCAACCGTTTTGACCAGTTCGGAACATCTAAAGGCCTCTGCAAAGCCCGGTCCTTCCGACTGGCAAAAAGGGCGACAAAATCCCTGAACCACGGCTTGAGGGTCAATGTACTCTCAATACAGACTTGGACGGCCTGTATTCGCCAACGGCTCCTACGTATTTCGAGGGCCAACCGACATCTAATAAGGGTGTCAATGAAGCAGTCACCGGTCGTAGGCCAAGTGGGAATGATAAAACTCAGTATACAATCAGTAATCCGCCGAATCAGGCTGAGTCCACCACAAAGCCTGCCATAAGTGATAATTTTCGACCGCCCACCATCCTGGAGGCTCCTTGATGAAACGATGAAAGGCTCTCCCTTAGCTACGATGGAAGCTCATCGGAAGATCGATGTTGGAGGCATGAGGTCAATGCGATCGGAGATACTAATCAAGATGCCATGCACGATCCTCCACTGCTTGACCTGCCACCACGTACTGATGGAAATGGTATGGGCACTCAAGTACCAAATGCCGGAGGTATCAGAGCTGATGGACATCCATCAGTTAATTTGCCTACTTATGCTCCATTGCGCATAAGGGGTCGAACAGGGCAAGACAGATGGTCTTCGAGTCATCAAACACCATCTACTAACAGAAATCCTCCAAGACCCTCGGTAACTGTTCAAAACCCGCAACAAGTTCGTGACATTATAAATAATCTAGATCCTGCTATAGCGGGAACTCCGGGATATGATCAACTTGCAGGAATGGTATCAGAGATTCTATAGCAAACCATGCAACGTACAAAAATGTACTGGGAACGGCTGACCATACAAAGTCAAACATTGACTTCGTCCCAACGTTCCTCCCTCAGCAGGGGACAACATGGTCAGACTGGAGATCGGTTGATACGAAGACCTCCTCGAAGATTCTGACTGAGGATTCATGAGGAAAGTGGCTTTTTCCTGAGGCCACTTTCCCCCTCCTCATGAGGAGCAATTGCTTATTCCAGGTGATCTTCAACATCACCTGAACCAGGCAGCTGGTCGAAGGCATCACACCAATGTCCACGACCGGCTCGGGACACCGGATCCTCGGTATAACAACTTGAGAAACCGAAACCCGACCGATTATAATTCGACACCTTTCCAGATGAGGTACCACGACTCGATAACAGGTTGTCGAGCCTTCTCAGCAGGGCTCCAAGTTGTACGGTGGCTGAACATGTTCTGACTAGCAAATGTGAAAAAGTTCAATAGGACTCAGAACCCATTGGAGTTTCTCCAAATTTATACCACCGCCATCAAAGCTGCTGGTGGTGACGACAACGTGATGTCCAATTATCTGCCCATTGTACTTGAAGGATTTGCCTGGTAGTAGTTACTTAACCTGCTGGTCGGATCGATCTACACTTGGGAGCAGCTTTGCGACCTCCTGATTGCGAATTTTTAGGGTATGTACGATCGCCCTGGAAAGGAGGACGACCTCCACCGAATCCGGCAAAAGTCCAATGAAACTCTTCGGCAGTATATCAAAAGATTTAGCCAGGTTCATAATTCTATACCAAAGGTCACAGAGTCTTCGGTCATCCAAGCCTTTAAAGCAGGGCTAAGGAATCAACGGTTTACAAAGGATATTGCAATAAACCCTCCACGAATGATCGTCGAGCTTTTCGACATGGTTACTATCTATCTCAGCAGTGTTATCTTCATGATTTGCTTGCTCGCTCTGGTCTCACTGACAGTCGAACAGTTGCTACTCCTATAGAGCTTTGTCTTAAGCTTCGTCCTACTAATGGCACTTTGCTTGAAAACCATTCTTGTTATCGTCATATTATTGGGAGTCTTGTCTATCTTGCTGTGATACGTCCTGATATTGCTCATTCTATTCATGTGCCCAGCCAGTTTGTTTCTGCTCCCATGTCTGTTCAATATGCTCACCTGCTACGTGTGTTGCGCTATCTACAAGGGATTGTTGATCGTTGTCTTTTTTTATTCTCGGTCGACTCAGCTTCAGTTTCATGCTTACTCTAACCCGACTTGGGCGAGTGATCCTGTTGATAGACGATCTGTTTCTGGATATTGCATATTTCTTGGGTCTTCGCTTATTGCTTGGAAGTCCACTACTACAAAACAGACTATAGTAGATGCCCATCACGAGCGGGCCCGCTGGAACCGCCTCAGATTGGTCTCGTCCGGATGCGGCATTTGCATCGCCACTTATCACGCAGCGGTTCTTAATTAAGAACCGCTCGTGATAACCAATTATCCTGAGCGGTTTTGAATAGAGCGTATGCTCGTGATAATTACAGACATCACGAGCGGTTCTAATTAAGAACCGCTCGTGATATCTAGCATTATATAAATTGCGCCCGACACATCCTCTCGCCGCACCGCCGCCTGCGCATGCTGCTGACTCTCGAGGCGCTGTGTCCATTGCCGCACTGCCGCTGCCTCTACCACTCTGGAGCAACCCTGCCTCTGTCGCAACCTTGCCGCTGGCTCCACTTAGATCTGCTGCTCCTCCCCCATGCGCCACTTCCCTACCCTAGCTCCTCCCCCGTTGCGCCAGCTTAGAGAGGAGAAGGTTGGACCCCTGCCCCTAGCGTCTCCTCCACCCCACTGCCTCCCCCCCATTGCGCCACCTGCACCTTGATGTGTCTCCACCCCCATTGTGCCACCTTAGAGAGGAGAGGAATCATATTTTCTTCGTGAGCTCCAAGGGTAACGATCTATAACCCTTTATGTTTGCTATAAATTAATCGCTAATCAATTTAAGTATGTTTGGTAAATAGGAAGAGTACGTACTTGCGGTTTATTAATCTAATTTGACACTAATTTGTTACATGCGTAGCGTAGATGGACCGAAACTGGATGTACGGTGTGAACCGTGTGAGTCAAGAGTACATTAATGGCATGATTGCTTTTAGAAGAGCCACCGAGCAGGATATGTTGAAGAAGGGGAGAAATTGTATGTACTGTCTATGCATTGATTGCGGTAATCTGAAAATGTTTAACAACGCAGCGCAGATCGAAGCGCACTTGATTCGAAGGGGTTTCAAAAAAGGGTATACATGTTGGACCAGCCACGGTAAAGAGCAGATTACACCGGAAGTTAATAATGACGACATTGCCGAGGAAGTCAACGATATGCCGGATGTGGATTGTGCTTTTGATGAGGATAAGTCACACGATGACAATCTGGATCAGATGCTACGTGTTGCAGAAGAGAACTACAATGAGAGGGAGTTTTGTAAATTCGAGGGCTTAAGGGAGGACTCGGTGAGACCTTTGTTCCCTGGCTGCAAGCTGGAATACACAAGGTTGTCAACCGTGATTGAACTGCTTAAATTGAAGGCAAGCAAAGATTGGTCCGATAAGAGTTTCACGACGTTGTTAGGTCTCCTAGCGGACATCCTTCTGGAGGGAAACGTGTTGCCCAGCACCACCTACCAAGCAAAGAAGGTTCTTTGTCCATTGGGAATGGAAGTAGAAAGAATACATGCATGTCCGGACGATTGTATCCTCTACCGTAAAGAGTATGCAGACATGCATGTATGTCCCGTGTGCAAAGCATCCCGATACAAGCGTCAGAATACTGCTAAGGTGAAGCAAGGACCTCCTGCTAAGATGTTGTGGTATCTGCCTGTGATCCCACGTTTGAAGCATTTATTTGCAAACCCATAGGAGACAAGATTGGTGCGTTGGCACTCGAAGGAGCGTAAGAAAGATAGAAAGCTAAGACACCCTGCTGATTCTGCCTAATGGAGAAACTTCGATCGGAGCTTTGAAGAGCTCGGTGCAGAACCGAGGAACATAAGGCTAGGGTTGAGTATAGATGGAATAAATCCTTTCAGTAACATGAGCAGCCGATATAGCACCTGGCCCGTGAATCTATGTATGTACAACCTTCCTCCTTGGCTGTGTATGAAGCGGAAGTACATTTTGATCTCACTACTTATCTAAGGGCCGAAGCAACCTGGGAATGATATTGATGTGTACCTAGCACCATTGCCGGAAGATCTTGTGACACTATGGAATGAAGGGGTACAGGTGTGGGATGCGTACAAATGAGAGAACTTCACTTTACGCGCCATGTTGTTCTGCACCATCAATGATTTTCCTGCCCTTAGTAACCTGTTGGGCTTCAGTACAAAAGGAGCCAAAGCCTGTCTGCACTGCTTAGATGCTACAGAGAGTGTATGGCTGAACAACTCGCGCAAAACTGTGTATATACGTCACCGTAGGTTCCTTCTCAGGAGTCACCCATACCGCAAGATGAAGAAACAATTCGACGAAAATAAGGAGGACGGTTTAGCTCCAAGGGCTTTTAGAGGGAAAAAGGTCTATGATATAGTTAAGGATATCGATGTTGTGCTTGAGAAGGGACGTCAATTAAGAACCCGTCAGAAGAACATCTGGAAGAAGCGGTCAATTTTTTGGGACTTGCCTTATTGGGAGCACTTAGAAGTTCGCCATTGCATCGACATCATGCACGTGAAGAAGAATGTATGTGATAGCTTGATTGATTTCTCACTGAACATTAGTGGCAAAACAAAGGATGGTGTTAACGCACGACGTGACTTGGTCAATACGAACATAAGGACTGAGTTAGCACCGAAAGATACCGATACAGGACGAACGTGCCTTCCCCCAGCTTGCTACACTCTATCCAAGGTCGAGAGAAATGAACTGTGCTAGAGCTTGCATGGTGTGAAAGTCCCGTCTGGTTACTCCGCTAACATTAAGAAACTTGTTTCTATGCAAGATTTGAAATTAATTGGTATGAAGTTGCATGATTGTCATGTGCTGATGACACAAATGCTTCCTGTTGCAATTAGGAGTATCTTGCCAAACAAGGTCCGAGTGGCAATCTTGAGGCTGTGTCATTTCTTCAACTCAATTGCTCAGAAGGTCATCGATCCCCAAGGACTAGATGCTCTGCAGGCCGAGGTGGTGATGACTCTATGTCATCTTGAGATCTATTTTCCTCCGTTATTTTTTGATATCATGGTCCATCTCATTATTCACCTTGTGAAAAGAGATAAATATATGTGGTCCTGTGTTCCTACGTCATATGTACCCGTTCGAGAGGTACATGGGAATTCTCAAGTCCTACGTACGGAATCGATCTCGATCAGAGGACAGTATCATCGAAGGTTATGCAACGAAAGAGGTCATTGAGTTTTGCGTTGACTACATGGCTTAGGTGGATCCGATAGGTGTGCCTCTATCTTGTCATGAGGGGAGACTGGATGGTATCGGGACCATCGAAAGGAAATCAATCACTCCCGATCTGGATACGTACGCTCAAGCCCATTTCACGGTCTTGCAACACATGACCGAAGTGTCCCCGTACATCGACGAGCACAAAGACATGGTACGCCAACAGAATCTAAATCGGTCGGAGGTTTGGATCATGAGAGAGCACAACCGTCGGTTCAACGAATGGTTAAAGGTGCGAATCACTGGGAGGTCATCAAGTGATGATACGCTGCTATGGTTGGCACAAGGACCATAATTTACAATTGTCACATGGCAAGGATACGACATAAATTGGTACACATTTTATACGGCAGCTCAGGATAGGAAGAACACATTCCAGAACAGCGGTGTCCGCATAGATGCATTCAGTACCGATGGGTTGAGGAGCTCCTACTATGGGCAAATAGAGGAGATATGGGAGCTCGACTACGTGCTTTTCAAGATCCCCATATTTCGGTGTCGTTGGGTCCATCTCCCACAGGTGAAGGTCGACAAGTACGGCGTCACTACTGTGGACCTCGAACGTGTCGGATACAAAGATGAACCATTCGTACTGGCTAACCAAGTTGTTCAAGTCTTCTATGTAACTGATCTGGCAAATAAAAAGCACCACGTAGTTCTTTATGGAAAAAAGAAAGATTATCGGAGTTGAGAATGTAGTGGACGAGGAAGAATACAATCAATTTGACGAGTTGCCTCCTTTCAGAGATGACATCAGGCTCGAGGAAGAACCCAGTGAAGAAGCTAGCTATATGCGCGTCGATCATCATGAAGGGCTATATTTTAATTAAGAATTTACTCCATTGTAATTAATTTATTTCATAACATCATGTGTTATGGACTTGTAATCTCTCATATATTTTGATGTCAACGTGGAATTGTCATGTGTTAATGTGTTATGAACCTGTCATCTTTGATATTGATGTCAATGTGGACGTTCATTGTAATGTGGAGTATCAAAATTGGTTTCACTTGATTTGGAGTTGAGTTGAATTAGATATGAATTTTTGAAGTCAAATGTGTTATGAGCTTGCCATCATACTTGTCACCAGGTTTTGTCAGGATATCACAGATTGGCAGTTTATCACAGACGGTTCTATTAAAGAACCATCTGTGATACGTTCCATATCACAGACGGTTGTAGTAAGAAACCGTCTGTGACATATCACAGACGGTTCTTTAATAGAACCGTCTGTGTTAGCCTTTTTATAAGGAGAGAACCGCTAGGGTTTTGCTCTTATTCGTCACTTCCTCTCCCGCGCCCCTTAGGCTCTCGCACGCTCTTTCGCCTCCTCTAGGGCTCGCCCGTTCACTGCCGTCTATGACCTCGGCGCCACCGCCCCCGACCTTGGCGCCCCCGACCTCGGTGCCTTCGACCTTGGTGTCCCCAACCTCGACACCCCCGACCTCGGCGCCTCCGACACCCCTGCCTCCGACCTCGGCGCCGCCACCGCTGACATCACTTCTTCCCTCCTCGCGTCGGCTCCAGCGCCTCCCCCGGTACCCCCTCGTGCCTCCCTTGCTCTGTGATGGGTTTTGTAATTATCAAAATTGATTGGTGAAGAGATTTTGACAGAGGACTGAGATTGCAAAGACTATGTCTTATGTAATTAGTCAACTGAGAGCAATTGAGCAATCTTATTTGCTTAGCTTCATGCTGTTTTTAGTTGTTCTCATAATGAATATGTTGAAGTTATTCATACACTGAAACTTTGCTTAGCATTTATTTGTCGATCCTGACATACTTGAGTGTACCTTTGCTTCATGCCAATCCTCCACGACATGAAACAAATGGTATGCTCCAGTGTGTCGGGCTCGATGAAGTTGGCCCGGGCAAAGATGGGCTCGGGTTCTATCTATGCAAAAGATTTGTATCACTAGTTTGTATCTATACAAAGATCACAAGAGATTGTTATACATGTGATTGTTATGTCAGCCTAGTTAAGCTTTGGATAGAGCTCAAAATCTGAATTTTAGTGTTCTTATCCAATTTATGAAGAGAATAGACCTTAGTGCTGACATGGCCAAGTTTGTTTCTTATGCAACTCGCCATATGAGAGCTCACATTAATTTCAAATTTTTGTGCTCTGTGCTAATTTCATTCATATACATGTGGTACATGTTTTGCATTTCAATCAATTCAAATGATTTACATTTTATTATGTTAATTTGGTCCTCCCTCGTGCCTTGTCTGTTGATCTTCTCGGTGGTTTTGAGTACCATCGCCGTTGTGAGTATTTCAACATATCGTACTCTGTCTCTTTGCATATACATATATATGTGATGTGCATATTGTTCCTTTTAAATGACTTAATTGATTTTCTTAGTCTTATGACTATTGTGTCATTTAATTGGTTAGGGAACTATGTTCTATTCATAATTATCTATGTTGGAATTAATTATTGTTTCATATTTATGCATATGTAAATTATATAGATAGCAAGTAAGCGAGATGGCAGAGGCACCATCTTCGCCATCGTCACCGACGTCGCAGATGGCAGAGGCATCGTCTTCGCCGCCGTCGCCGACGCTGCAGATGACAGAGGCACCGTCTTCGCCGCCTACTCCGTCGATGATAATGATACGGAAGCGAGATGGCAGAGGAGAATCAAAGATGCCTATGGGCCGACTGGTCATCACGGAGGTCAGTGAGTTTGGGGTCCCTCTACGTCCCAAGAGCTCAGCGGCGAGATTTCGGACCATGTGCGGGATACTTGCAAGGAAACGGGTCCCCATCACCACACCAAGGTGGAAGAATCTGACGAAAGAAGCGAGAGGCGCGCTGTGGATAGAACTTTCAAAAAAGTTCACTATCCCAGAAGCAGACATGACACACGTGGAATGGACGACGATGCTCACCATCGATAAATCGTGGAGGACCTTCAAGAGCATTCTTGTCACGAAGTACGTGAACATGGGTCAGACGCCCTTCGCGAAGTATGGATTCTTGACGCGGGAAACATGGGACGCCTTTGTGGCTATGAAGACGACGACCGAATTTAACGAGGAAAGTGTGGCGCACAAAGCTCTCCAGACACGAAACACTCACCCGCACAGACTCGGCACCGATGGGTACGCGGGTAAATACGAGGAATGGGCGGCGGAGGAGGAGAACGTGTTTCCTGATGTCATAGACCCGCGTTCCCTAGCCTGGTTAAAAGTGAGGACAAAAGTCTCGTCTTCGGGCAGCATCTCTTTCACAAACCCGACAGACTAGGAAGTGTTCCAACGTGTGGTACATATGTCGAATTACATAGTTGTTAATAAGTCTATAACTTTATAGTGTCTATAATAACATGATGACCTCTTGCAGCGTGAATTGTGTGCCCAAACTTCCCAAGGCTCCTTTCAAGCAGACAGGGAGAAGGATATACTATCTACGACCTTGGGAAATAAGGAGCACCCGGGTCGCACGCGAGGTCTTGGGGTTAACGTACCTTGGAGTCATGGATTTACAAACGACTACTGCACGTATAGGAGTAAGAAGAGATCCAAGCCGAGCGCGAGGACCGGTTGGTACAGGTGATTATTGAAAAATTTGAAGGAAAGCTAGCAACATTGCAGGATCAAATGAATCAACTCTGAGCGATCGCGATGCAAGCCGCCTCGTTAATTTGGGAGCACCCCGCCGACATCGGAGTAGCCTCGCGTCCACGCATAATTCTGAACATGACAACGCCCAGTTACCGATAGACGATATCAAGGTAATGTACATCTATGGAATGCACCAAAGATAGACCTATAGAACGCCTTAGCTAATTGCGTGTCATTTTGTAGGAGTCGATGGCCTGCAAGCTCCAAGTGAGGTTAGTTGGGTCTATTTCTATTGAGGCTGGGCGGGGGATGGTGCATCCATACTAAGAAGGGGCAGTGCAGCACGGTGTCCAGGTGGCGCAGGGTTACGCCAGTGTGGAGGTGGACATGGTACATGAACATTTCATGGCCGTCCCGCTGGAGATTCGCCCGAACGAAGAGATCACAACACTAGGGGATGCCGTGCATAGTTTTATCCAGCGGCCCAAGAAGGACATCGTCTTGGACCCAGCAGTGCCGCGATCTCAACACGATCATTCAAAAATCGTCTGTGATGACCCTCTCTGTAGTAGTGGTCTAAGAAACAAACTGCAGTATCACGGTCTAGTGCCGAGGCTGAGCTTCGAGCATTGGCCACTACTACTTCAGAGATTGTTTGGCTTCGTTGGCTTTTGGCTGATCTTGGTGTGTCACGCGATATTCCTGCATCTCTCTGTGTGACAACACTAGTCCTATACAGATTGCTACTGATCCAGTGAAGCATGAGCTTACTAAACACATTAGTGTGGATGCGTACTTCACTCGTTCTCATTATCAACAGAAGACCATTGCTCTTCAGTATGTGCCCTCTGATATTCAAGTTGCTGATTTCTTCACTAAGGCTCAAACTCGAGAGTAACATCGCTTCTATCTCTCTATAAACTCAATGTTTCAGATCCTCCTGACCCATATTGAGTTTGAAAGGAGGTGTTATGTATATGTATATATAACCCATATGTATATATGGCCCATGAGGCCAAGCTCCTCGATAGATTGTTGCGGGTAATGTTTTTTTTTTTTTTTTTTTTCAAAAAGGGAAGGTCCTCTAGGTCTGAATTCTCTGTTTGATTTCACTTTAATTATTATCTGGCAGCTTTATAATTTTGGTTCTTGTTTTGCTTTCACCTGTTTAGCATATTAAAAGTTGTAAACAGCAGTGGTGTGTGAGCTGCTTTCCCTTCCTGTTCTCTTTTATATTTACAAGAAGCCTGCATGAACTTTTGATATAAGAATACCCGCTTTCTATGGCTAATTACATTACACTACCATCATGCCTCTTTAATCAAAGCCTTATCGGTAATCGCCTCTATTATATTAAACCTTGGGATACGAGTTTTGGCTCCTTGTAAAGTACTCTTGAAGCAACTGCAGCTATCCATTAATCCATACTCATGTCTGTCATTATCTTCAACAAACTTTAATAATATTTACTTGGTATATTCCATTTTCCTTTCTTTTTTCGGGTCTGCAAATAATGGATTCTTCAAGAATCAAGAGATTTATGCTGTGGTTCATGGTTGTTTATCAGGCAAGAAATCATTGAGTGTGTCTAATAGAGATTCTTAGTCTCACGGTAGTTTTTCATGGTTCGTATCTGGATTTGCTTGATACACAGGTCTGTGCAGTTGGTAGTAGTAATTTTTTTTCCGGTTATCATGGCCATGGCTTAACTAAATTGTGACCTTCTGCTGTTGAGCTCAAGTAGTAGAGAACATGCTGTTCCGAGCATGTCTCTCTGATTTGAGACTAGATGATTGGTTGAGACAAAAAAAAAAGGCACTAAATTGAGTGATGCACTGGTGTGAAAAATTATTTTCTACACGATGACTGCCAACATTGTCACGCTGAAAGTAGTATAGTGTCATGTTTTTGTACTGCTATTTGCATGGCCAATATTTTGCTGAGTGCTAATATGCATACGAACAACATCCTTTTTTACACAGCCATGCGAAGACTGAATAGTTATATTTAGGACTCTAATTGGTCGTGATTTGCATTTACCTTCGATGAATTATATGCTAAAGTTTCATGATCCTCTGGAAAACCATCTTGTAGACCTATTTCCAAATGGTAAGTATTCCAAAAATATAAAAAGGACTAGCGGGTGGCATATAGTAGACACAACAGTGCACACATTCTGAATTGATTGTGCTAGTTTCAGACTTTCAGTATCTGAAATGCAATAAATGCAATAGCTATTATTAATTAGTACGTTGTGTATCCATCTCTTGATCCGCAGCTCGTACATTTCCATCCTTTGCAGTGGATGCTGCAGAAAATTTGCTCCGGCTGTCGTACAGCTTCAGAGCTACAGCTGTACACACTATAAGCTTTTTGTTTCCAAGGCAAGGGACACTGAAACTCCCTCTCTCCTGCTCTAGTTGTCTTGATTCTCCATTATTTGGTTTCTGCATTATTTTCTCTTGATTCTCCATTATTTTGTTTCTGCCTCTCTGGTAGTCTGGTGCTCCTGGTGTTTTTCTTTTTGGGTTGGGTCCTCTACTCCTCTCCTTATTGCCACTTGTCAGTAGTAGTTTTCTTTTCTCATCACTGAGGGTATTAAAATGGATAGCATAGCACCGTTGGCCTTGTTTATTCAGATCTATTTATTAGTTTTACAACAACGAGGATCTCGAGCTTTTACAGTTACAGCACATCATGGATTTGACTGAGCTTTTATTTTTTTTTCCACTTTGAATAAACCTGATCAGTTACTGATTTCCCAAAAGGCCAAAGCTTTACTCCTCTCGGTCTTATCCCCCAAGTTGTGCAGCTGTGCAGTTTGGCTAAACAAAACAGGTTTGCTTTTGCCCGGCAACAACAGCTTGCTTTTGTCTGTACACTTGTTAATATTCGAGAATGCCCTATAATAATAATAATTATCCCTACAGTCTCCTACTCTCCTTCAGCTCTATTTGGAATGCAAAATTTTTCTATTACTTTTTTGCAGGAATTGAATTGCCTCTGTGAAATTTCTGCTGCAAAACTTTTGTGCTTTAAACGGGTTAGCTTTCTTCAAAGTTGATACTGTGGGGAAAAAGAAGATGAAGCAAACAAGAATCTACGTTTGATGCCTTTTATACGAGTCTGAAAATTCAAAAGAAGAGGAGCATCGGGAAAGCTGCACTCTTCGAGTAGATGAAAATGAAATGCTTTAGTATTGTTGTTACTACCGGGTATTAGTAGCAGTAAATGCATGTTCAATGATATAGACAACTGCTATCTATAACAACTCTCTACGTTACCTGTAGACAACATTATAAACAATTCATACAATGAGTTGTCTTTTTACTTATCTTTATAGATGACCTAATCTTTTAATGCTTTCATGGATCTAAAACATTTTTTTCTTGGATCTGGTGATATAGTCGGATACAAAATTGTAGATAACAAATTTATCTTTTTTTTTTTATCTACATCAACTTAAATCCTACGTAGCAAAAATTATAGATAGATAATGTACAACAACTACTGCTTTACTTGAACTGTATGGCACATTCTCCGATGTGATTGCTTTTCTTTCGCTCGCTACTGTTTTTAAAGTAATAGATGGGAGGGGGGTGGGGGTGTAGGGAAAAAAAAGGCAACCTGAGTCATCATGCTCATGAAATAGTATATTACTATGGTACGAGTAAAACCTTTGCACATTTTGCTGTAATATAGGAAAATCAATGAAGTCACTACAGTTTTTAATTGTTTTATACTAGTTAGAGCTGTTTCACACCTTTTGTTTTTATTTATCTTTTGTCTTACTCCCTATTTTTAGTGTTAAATGAAAATGGAAGTATGTTACACACTCCACGTTTTTTTAATAATAAATTTTAATTAAGATTACAAAGGTAAATAGTAAAAAAAAATTCTAGAAAGAATCACCTATCGCCAAATAAATCGATGACAGGCTGACGTGGTAGTTCTTGCCGCTAATTCATTTGGCGACATGTCAATTGGCCGACACGAGCCTTGCCATCAATTTACCTACATCGTTCAATTGGCCGACAGGCTTTTGTCGCCACGTCATTTGGCGACAGAGCAATTAAACGACTTGAGTCTTGCCGTCGATTTATTTGGGCTACATCCTTCAATTGGCCGACAAGCCTTTATCGTCACTTCATTTAGCGACAAAGCAATTAAACGACAGGAATATTGCCGTCAATTTATTTGCCTTATATCGTTCAATTGATCGACATGCTTTTGTCGCCACTTTATTTGGTCACAGGGCTTGTCGCCGTTCCAAATAGTGCCAGATGGTCGGCGTATTATGTATGTATTTTGTTGATTATTTATTTTAATAATATTAATAAAACAGTCGGTTATTTCAAAAAATATTCCGCACTCCGATACACTTCTGTAGTCGAAGCAATCAGCTCGTCGATCAAAAGGAGACATGGAGAAGGAGGGAGGGAAAGAGTTAAACAGAGCAGGAACAAACACACACACCCCCACCCCCAACCCCCACACACAAAACTCTTTTTTTACTTCTGTCATCTTCCCTTCTTCAAAATCTTTTCCCCAACGACTTCGGTACACAAAACTCTTTTTTTACTTCTGCCATTTTCCAATCTTCAAAATCTTTTCCCCAACGACTTCGGTACAATACTGGCACAACCAGCTACTGGTGCCTGGTAGTAACCACTAACCAGACACGAAAGGAAAGCAAAACTAGAGTAGGTGTCTCCTCTTGCCTGTCTTCGTCGTCGTTTCAGTCCAGGCAAGCAAACCAAGAAACACAAGCAAGAAGAGCTCTTCTCACATGCTACATGGAAGGAAGGGAGGGCATTGCAGTGGAAGGTGGCCATGAAGCCGGTCTTGGTCTGTTCAGAGCAGACGTGTCCATGATGGAAGCGCAAGAAGCAACAAAGGAGTACCAGTCCTCTCCCTCCTCGCCGTTGACGTCCCCCACACCGTCTCCGCCACCGGCTGCTGCTGGCCACGGAGGGGATAACGCTGCAACGCCACCTGCGTGGAGTTTGGGTGGTGAGAAGCCGAGAGATGCCGCAGGGGACAACGGCATGCAGATGGCGGGGCACACTGAGCACGCCAACTGGAGCTCCGGGAGGCGTAGGGGCCGGCCTCGCGGTTCCGGGAGACGCCAGATCCTAGCCACTCTAGGTCTGTATAGTCCCCCCGCCCCCCTTCTTGACCAACCCAAAGTTTCCATGTTTGCTCTTTAGTTTCTTGCTATGTTTTCTCCCCTTGTGGATTTCTGTTTCATTGCTAGGATGGGGGTCCAGTTAGGATGGTATGCATGTTGCCTTTTTACACTGAATACTATCCAGTCAATATCCGTTAGCACACTTCTGCTGTTCTTATATTGTCGCATTCATCTCCTATGTTACTAAAGTGATTCTTATGTTTCCCCTTTTTTCGTACCACCCTTACTTGTGTATGCATTCTTGGGAGATTTTCCTAGTTGGGCTAACTAATCGACCAAATCCAAATCCTTTGGCATGATTTGGTTAATTTCATTTAGATTAACTGTAATTAAGATTTCTGTTTCCTACCATCTTGTAGTTTAATTATTCAGAAATGTACAATTGTTTGCCTGATTGGTATTCAATACTTACGAAGGGGAATGGTATGCGCTGTCAGCTGGAGGGAGCTTCACACCTCATGTCATCATTGTGGCTGCTGGGGAGGTAAGCCATCTTTGATGTCACAACCTTAAGGTTCCTTCACATATAGCTCAGAAGTTTGGCATTGTGATCTGGTGATGAATGCCTGTGTTCTTGTCCAATTTGTTGTTAGGATGTGGCGGCACGCATAATGTCATTTTCCAAGAAGGGTCCACGCTCGGTGTGCATCCTCTCTGCCAATGGGACCATCTCCAATGTAGCATTGAACCAACCTGGCTCATCCGGTAGCACCTTCACCTACGAGGTATGAAATCGGATTAAGACTTTTTGTTTGTATCTTATCACTCGCGGTAATGTTGTGAGTTACGGCCAACGGTTATTAGCTAATCTGAATTTCTTATGGGTATATAGGTAGTCCTGAGTATTCTGGACCAATTAGATCTATATAGGTTTAGTATTGTCTTGTACAAGACAACCTAGCAAATGGCTATCTACAGAAGCATGAACGAATTTCTTGCCTATTTCTTAAAATGGGTATTTTGCATAATTTGATCGATTCTGTCTCACTGATATCAAATTCTCAACCACCTTAGCATAAACCACTTTTGGAGACTTCAATACAACAAGTCATCAAACACTATATCACAGATTGTAGGCCTACCCTGTGGAGACCATGTGTTTGGTCCTAATTTAGGTGATGAATAATTGACATTGTTGTCGAGTAGTTTGGAGAGTGAACTCCAAGTTTTGCAAATTGTCGGCTTTGTTATTAGGGTGCCAGCGGTCTGACTGGCCCTAGGGGGTGGTCAGGTTGGCCGAGGCTGGGCGGTCTGACCGATCATGGGTGGCGGTCAGACCGGCGGTGCAAAGGTTGTCCAAATGGGTACCAAACACTTGTGTGGAGGTGTTTGGGGATGTATTTGCACAAGGTGTCATTGAAAATGAAAACCGGACACGAAACTAGATAGATTTTTGCCGAAAAGTCCAGAGATGGTGTTTTCTAAAATGGGAAGCGGTCTGACCTACCATTGGTTGGCGATCAGACCGGCGGCGGTCTGACCGGTCCCTTGTTACCAGGGAGGGCGGTCAGACCGGCCATGGGTTAGCGGTCTAACTTGTTGGAGTTTATGGACTTGCCCCAAATAATATTCTTCATAAATCCTAAAAAGTCCTAAAGGCTCATTCATGCATGTTGGAAGGTGGAAAGTTTAGTACCACATTGCTACTCTAGGTGAAGGGACACCCATTTATAAGTAGGAGCATGTCCATGCCTAGTTGAAACAAGTAAAAGAAGACTACGCTTGCTCGTCATGCTACGCCATCGCTCGATCGCGCGGCATGCGCGTGAATGGTGCACCACGTGTGAATGGTGCGGCGATTTGGGGTCCGATTGTGTGCGGTGTGGCATCTCTTTTTTGCACCTCATAATCCTGCATGATGATATGACGTATCTACATGCAACAAATTGGAAAGGAGAAGAAGAACGATTCAAACGGTTGAGTCACACTAATCCTACGGGGCTATTATGGCACGTATTAATTGTGTTTTAATGCGGTTTCCAATTCTGCTGCGTGGTAATTCGCCTTCCTTTCGAGCTCATATGTGTCTAGATGAGGAGACGTCCTCTCTATCCAAAGACATCTGAGAGAGAATTATTATTGCCTACTTGTTCCTTTGCGGTGCTGCCTGACTACTCCATCCCTTCGTCGGCATGCACCGGTGTGGGGAGAGCAGTGTCTCCGAAGCCGTTAATCCTTGTGGTCCTGCACGGGTTGGGGCGAATAAGGTTTTTAGGAAGCGTCTTCACGCGACTGTTCGCTACTGTCTTCCTCTTCGTTGCTCATCTACTCCCGACTCGACTACAATCTTAGTAGGAGCGGCTGTCTGTAAGTTGAGCCATTTCATTTGTTTACATAATGAATTCATATTTACTAGTAGTCCTTTATGCGCTTTCCTCGGTCATGAATTTGGCCATAGTACACTTTATGTTAGCGCATATATATGAGATAGGCGTATTTGATAATGTGATCATCCTATTGTCGGTAGTTCATGTTTGGCCTAGTATATATGTTGCAAGCTATCTATTTAATGAATTCCGAATTAAATTAATCACTAAAGTACTATATTTCTTAACATGACCAGCCAAAGGCTGGCGGTTAGGCTGGCCTATTGTCGATAGTCTGGCCGAGCATGTTGGTTCAGTACACAGAGAGGGGTGCTGAATTTTGAGTGTTGGTCCTAGGAGTTTGGGTTTGGTGCATATGTTTGCATTATACTCTTATGGACTAATGTGGATCAAGTTGTGAAGTATTTGTGCCCAGAAATGGTTGCTTCCTCTCATATGCTCAAGTGTTGATTTCTTGATTTGGCTTAGTTTTTGATGTTCCTTCTTCCTTTCTTGATCTCGCTTTGTACCTAGAACGTGTAAGTGATGGATATATCTCTTGGAGACCAGATTGCATCCATCTAAGTACTTTTTATTGCAAGTTCTTGAGTTTGCCTGGTTTTGGTGGAAGAAATGATGATTTTGAGGGTTTTGCTCTTGAGGACTTTTGGCTCGATTCTTGTGTGATTCAGGGTGCTAGGATGTGTGGGAAACCATACTTAGCTATCCTGGATTGATTCATCTCACGAGCTTCTCTCAATCATCGTTTTCGTATTTGATGTGGTTTTGGTGCAACCTTCACTTAAACGGAAAAATGTGAGAACTTTGGAAATGATATTCAAGATCTTTGATTGGAATAGGTTCCTGACATCTTAGACAAGGTGCGTTTCAAGTTTCATGAAGTTTAGAGTTGTGAATCAAAAGTTGGATCAATTTGTGATTTTGAAATAGTGCTGAATTCAGTTCTCCACTGGTTGTACTGTTCATTCCGGTCTAACTGTTACTGTTTATCCGATCAGACTGATCCAGTGGGGATTTTGGTGTGTCTTGATCCTCTTGTTGCCCAGTTTTTGTTTGAATAATTCTCTCTGATTTCATAGCTCCGCATAGCTATTGGTGCGAAAGAATTTTGAACCACTTAAGGCAAAAGTTTTTGAAAAGGCCATCAATTGTGTGGCGCTTATTCAACCTCCCTTCTAGTCGTCTCCTCGGTCCAACATACCCTGTTGAAAAAGGCTTTCTTTTCCTATTATTTTGTGTGTCCATTATAGGTCACACTGATTTTGGGCAGTTTATGTTAGCAGACATGCATCTGATTTTGAGCTGTTTGTGTTAGCATATATGGATAAGTCTGCAAATTGTAAGTGAGGCTCAGTAACATCATCCAGGAAATCGTAAATGGTAGACGATCATGGGATTTGTTCTAAGGTCTCCCATTGCTCGAGAGAGATGGCAACAGAAGTCTTTTGAGTTGATGTATCAGTGTAGGATAACGAAGTTGTCCTATATCTCAGCCCACGTACACGTTTGTGTTTATGCCGCTGGTTTTCCCCCTCAAAATGACATTTTTTTGTGCATCAGGGTCGTTTTGAGATTCTGCAATTGACTGGCTCCTTTACAATCTCTGAGGAAGGCGGTAGGAGGAGATGTGGTGGGCTCAGTGTCTCGCTTGCTGGCCCTGATGGCCGTGTTGTTGGTGGTGTAGTGGCTGGGATGCTGCGTGCTGCCAGTCCTATTCAGGTATAAACCGACTGAACAACCCATGCCAAATTACCAATGTTGTCACACTTAAGTCATCAAAACGGGAAAACACTGATCTCTTTTTGGTTCTTCGCAATCTGTAGTATATCGCGTATGGATGACAAAAGTTTGTACCCATCTTTTGTTTGTTCTCTCTAACATAAACCTTCTGGACAGGTGGTTGTGGGGAGCTTCCTGCCCAACAGCCTGAAGCAGCATCAGAGGAGGATGGGCCTGCAGCAACCATCATCTGTTGCTCCGGCATTACCAGCGGCTGCTGCAGCTCCCTCTGCGCTCACAGCTGCAATGCCCATTTCTCAGGCAGCTCCTGGCAACGGCTGCCATGCGCCGCCGGTATCCGCTGCACCCCTGCAAGCCCATGCCAATGTGGAGCACAGTGCAAGTAGCGCCATGAACCTGAATGCAAACTCGACAGGTTTCACGATGGTTGGTTGGCCTGTCAGCTCGCAGTCCATGGGGCACAGGCCTTCACCTGATATCAATGTCTGCTTAACTCAGGAGTAGGATTGGTTGTCATTTTTTTGTCGCCTCCATCCCTGACGCATTTTGTGTGGCATGGCTCCAACTAGCTATATGCCATAATTTAGCCAAAATCAGCTAGATCTGTAACGTTAATTAGGGAAGAAACTAAGCTAGAGCAAGGACAATTTAGCCAAGATCTGATAGAATGGGATAGATGATGCAATCTGATGGTCTTTAGGAGGAGATGTCAATTTGTTGGACTATTCCTTGTGACTTTTTTTCGCCTTTACTGTGGCGGTTACTCGTGCTCCATTGTTAGTGTGGCTGTGCATCCTGTTCTGTTCATCTTTGCTAACCATTTGTTTATCGAGTATTCCGATGTTTCGCATCTGCTGTATGTATATTGATAAATGTCAGGTGTGCCTGTAACTCTTACATTCAGGTACCATGTCTTCAATGCAAGAGCTGCCACTTGACTGTGGCGGTACAAGCTGGGCTGTTTTGATGCAGATTGTAACAGTGTATGGTTGATCGAAATACATGGATGCTGCACGCATATAGGTAACCTAACATCATCACCACATGCACGCGCAGACCCAGGATAAAAACCGAGTGATGCACCATGTATATAAACAAGTTAAGATCAATGAGAACAACAACTGTGAAAATTAGTCTAATACCATCGCGATCAAAATTGAGTGGAGGCTCTCAGTAAGCCTGATCCGCCCCTATGCGCGCGTTTTTCATCCACAATGATAACCAACACTGATAAGTGATAACGACCAGTACTCACCAATGCTTGGTACTACGACAAACGAGCTCTGCAGATTGCGATGACGGATTTGGACGCTTTCGATCGGGTCGCACGTACGTACACTCGGACAGATACGCCAAATCGCCGAATTCTGGACTCATTTGGCCTCATGGAGCAATCTAATTCCAAAAATAGACTTTATATGTCGAAAATTCCAATTTTGGCCCCCCTCTTCGCGCATGCTGCGGTACAGGACGGCAGTTCCTGAGAAGCTGCGCTCGCCGACCGCAGCACGTAGGTGCTGCCGCACCGCTCGGCAGCAACTTTGCTGCTGCGCCCGGGTACAGCAGCAGCAAGAAGCTGCAGCTCCGGTCGGCAGCATGTGGCACCCCGGCCGCGCCAACCCGCCCGCAGCCGCCACGCGCCGCTCCATGCGCCCAGTGTGTTCAATAAAATGAGCCGAAGGTGAGAACGCCTGAGTGATTTTTAGCAACCGAAAGGAAGAGAGCTAGAAGCAGAGAGTTAGAGGAAGAGAAGCAAAGAGGAAGGGAAAGGAGAAGCTAAGCAAAGAGGAATTCAGCATAGAGCAGTTGAAGCTCGCGCGTGCATCGTCAAGACGAGCATCTAAAGAAGGTAATTGTTATTCGCATAGGGCTATAGTTTTAGTAATGTGATTAGCATATAATTAGATAAATGGTAGATTCTTATTGTAGCAACTTAGTAGTTAGTGTTGTGCAGTATGTGTATTTAAACTTAGCGTTCGGATGTAAAATTAGAATAGTTAGTGTGATTAGCATGTAATTAGAAGATTTACTGTGATTAGCACGTAATTAGAAGACTTAGTGTCGCTGATGATCGGGTCCCACGGAGCGCGTGCACCGCGTGCGTGGTCCATGGATCCTTGACCGGCCATGTTGACCTTTGGTCCATGCAGTATGCCATAGACCGAGTTAATGACAAACGGGCCTAACCTGTACAGTAGACCTCGCATGTTAGTGGTAGAGGCTAGGTTTAGCTCGAATAGATAAATTTTTAAATGCAATAGGCATTTGTAAAGTGATTTAGTTTTGCACTGTAAATTCGTACAACTTAAAAAATTCATAACTATTTGATAGTAACTTCAAATTTAGTGAAACCAATTTTGTTGGTTTCTATTTTTATTGTACTTTAACTTAGAATAGGTTTGAAACTTGTTACTGGCACTGATAATTTGCGAATTTGAATTAAATTCGGTTAAGAATTATTTTTACAGTACGAATTGAATTAAGTTCACCATTTCATAGAAAATTCATATGAATCAATTTTTGTTGGTCGTGAAATGTTATTCTGTAGCTAACCATGACTAAAATTGTGGAAGAATTCATTTGAAAAACCCACAAATAAGTGGATGGTGCAAGCATTACATATAATTTAGTGGTTTTATATGCACATGTGTTAGGTACTTCATGGCAGAGATTCAAGATCTATTCGTATTCCACGGGAACGCTCTCGTATGTGACGGACCGTACGGGGCGGACCTGTCGAATTACGACCGGACTGTGATCCGGGCGCCGGGTCTGAGGGACATGAGCCTCTCGGAGCTAAGGCGGTGCGTGCGGTCCGCGTTCGATCGCGCCACTGCAAGGATGAAGCTGCGCATCGAGGCGTTGTATGTCTCGGTGGTGGGTGACGGAGGGGAGACCGTTTGGCAACTTATGAAGGTGACAAGTGACGCTTCATGGGCCAATTACATGGAGGTTGTTTGCAACCCTGCTGCTGCGATCTTTGCGCGGCCGATGGTCTATGTTCAGTTCGTGGAGAGGACGGGGACATCCGACGTGGGTGGTTCCGGTGAGGCTGCTGGTGAGGAGGAGCATGCGTTAGTCTCCGGTGTTGGAGGAGACACGGGCGAGGAAGTGGGCGATGGAGACGTGAGGAGGCGTGCTGACAACTTCAAGCCCAACGAAGGAGTGGACAGATGGTGGGCAGTCCGTATTGATTACCACGAGTACCTGGCCGACCAGGTGGAAGAGGTGGAAAGCGAGGAAGAGGAGGATGTGGAAACAGCCAGTTCGGAAGACGAGGAAGACGGAGAAGCTGCTACGGGAGGTGTTGTTGGTGGTGTTGTGACTACCGACACTGATTACGTCCCCTCTAGATTGGACGACGTTGCAATGACATCGCTGGTCCTGCCACAGCCGGAGGGGGCCGACTGGGGGTTTAATGAAGACAGCCTGCTCCTAGGGCAGCGCTTCCCTAACAAGAGCGCCGCCCAGCATGCTATTGCTAGATACGCCATTAACATTGGCCGGACGTATCGGGCGCAGAGGTCCAACCCCGACACCTACATCGTTAGGTGTGTTGAAGAATCCTGTGCTGGCAAGGTCCGTGCGGAGCGGTTCACGGCCTCAGGCACGGGCTTCCGGATCACGGTGCTGAAGGACCACACGTGTGAGCTAACTGAGCCGCTTCATAGGCACCACAACATGACGTCCTCGTATGTTGCCAGCCTAATAAGCCACCTTGTGGCTCAAGATGTTTGCATTTCGCCAAAGCTTCTAATGGCGGAGGTTGCCAATATGGTGGGGTTCCAGGTGAGCTACAAGACGGCATGGCGGGCGAAACGGAAGGTCATGGAGAGAATGTTCGGCACATTCGAAGAGGCTTATAACCTAGTTCCAAGAATGCTGCATCAAATCACAGAATCAAATCCCGGGACATACATAAACAAGGTTGACCGGGTGCATCCGAGGGAGGGGCCCAATTGTTTTGTTCTTAACACGGTCTTTTGGGCCTTCCGTAAGGCAATCGAAGGGTTCAAGCATTGCCGTCCCGTGCTGACGATGGACGGCACCTTCATATCCGGGAAGTACAAGGGTACCATCCTCACCGCGGTTGCAGCCGATGCGAACGACTAGTTACTCCCCATGGCCTTCGCAATTGTTGAGAGCGAGAGCACCGAAAGTTGGCTATGGTTCCTGTCCAACGTGAAGCAGGCGGTGGTCCAAGACAGTCCAGATGTGTGTGTCATCTCGGACCGCAATGCTGGGTTGTTGTCTGTGTTGAGCACAATGCAAAATGGGACGCAACCGTTGTTCCAGTGGAATGATGTCAGGAGCCGCTGGTGCATGAGGCATCTCGCGGCGAAATTCCACACAAGGTTTCGGAGCAAGGACCTGATGAAGATGTTCAAGAAACTCTGCATGCAGAACCAAAGGCGGAAGTTCGATACCTTGTGGAGACAGCTCGACGAGGAGACCGAGAAGCATGTAAGGAACTCGGCGGACGCGGAGGAAGGTGCAGCGGCAAGAGGGTCCACGAGAGTTGGGGAGTTCACACAGTGGGTTAACTCACACGCACCCGACCTGGAGAAATGGTCCCTGCTGCACGACACCGATGGTGCAAGGTACGGGATCATGACGACCAACATGTCGGAGGTGTACAACGGTGTCCTCAAGGGTGTCCGATCCCTGCCGATCACTGCGATCGTGGAGGAGAGCTGGAACCGTACTGTCGGCTACTTCGTTAACAGAGCCATGATGGCCAAGAAGCATCTGTCGGATAGCAAGCAATTCTCAGAAGTAATGCACGCCTACATGGAGAAGAAGATCAGCAAGGCTCGTTCCCACGCTGCTTGTACCATGGACGGCGTCAGGCAGAAGTTCGAGATCCGGCTCAGGGAGAAGTACGTCATGGGCCACGTTAGAGGGGATCGGAAGCAGGTCTGCATGATTGGTGACGAAGCGTCGTGCACCTGCAACAAGCCGCGACTTCTCCACAAACCATGCTCTCATGTGTACGCGGCGTGCGCGGTGTGGCGCCAGGCCTTGGAGCATTACATCTCCGAGTACTATGATATCCACCACCTGTATGGCACTTGGAGTGCTGAGTTCCATTCATACGGGTTGGACATGCACTACAGGGACCTCTGGCCAGGGCAGGTGAAGTGGGTGCCCAATGACGCACTGAAGCACCCGCGCCGTGGAAGACGCCAGTCACGACGCATCCGGAACGAGATGGACGATAGTCAGCGCGGGCAACGGGTTCGCCTCCCCAGATGCAGACTATGCAAGACGGTTGGGCACTCCATCAGTCGCTGCCCAAACAGACCTAGTACAAGCAGTGCACCGTAGCGTCGAAGATACAATTACTAAGTCGTGATGTTGCATGCTTATTTTAATGCCTAGTATGAGTTGTATCGTTGTCAATCTATGCCTTTCTGTACGGATGTAATGTTGTGTTTTTGGGTCATTTGCTAACTCATTATGGTCATACGTACTGTTATGTTGTATGGGTGTGTATATGGTGTTATTCACCTTGTCTTACATTCTGTTGTCATATGTTTCGATTTTCTTTTGTATGCCATACATTATGTTTTATATGTGGACTAACATGTTGTTTATCTCTCCGCAGGAGATGGCGCAGCCTCCAGTTGACGGCCCGTATGAGCTGCTTGACGCACGCTGGGATGGGCGACACCGATGCCTGGCGTGGTCGTCCGGCGTCGGCCCTCCGAGCCTAGTCCTGAGCGCCCCCAGAGAGAGGTGGGCTCTTGACCAGCGGTATGTCCCAAGACTGCGGGACACCGACCTCCTACCCTTTGCCCGCATGTTGGACGTACCGCACGCATTTCAGTTTGACGCGGCACTCCTATCTGCGCTCGTGGATCGTTGGAGACCAGAGACTCACACCTTCCACTTCCGGTGGGGGGAGATGACCATAACTTTGGAGGACGTAGCTATGCTTACAGGTCTGCCACTGAACGGTCTTCCAGTAGTGCCACCTCCGAGGCGAGTGGACTGGAAGGTGCGTATGGCTGACAGATTTGGTCACCCGATTCCTGACAACATGTCGGGTGTGCCACATTCCTGGCTGCGGGAGTACATGACCTGCCCCGAGCATGCGACTGTGGAGGCAGTTAGGACACACTTCCTTGCATACCTTTTGTTCCTTTTGGATGGATCTTGTTTCCTACGACTCAGGGTGACTGCGTGTACCCTAGCTACATCCATCTCGCTGAGTCTTTGGTGGACGCCCGGCCCGACGAGGTGCCACAATACAGCTGGGCCTCCGCAGTGCTTTGTGCCACTTACCGATGGTTGTGCGATGCCTCTCGCGCGATGCGGGCGCGGAGCCGCCCGCCAGATGCTACACACCGCTGCGGCTATGGTCATGGGAGCACTTTCCTGTTGGCCGGCCATTTTTTCGGAGCACCGTGCACCCTTTCCAGTTGAGCGCCAAGCTTTACGGTGATGCTACAGGTGATGACCCCGTCGATGGGCCTACGATGGGGACGCGTTGGACACATGGTACCCTAGGTTGGGCCAGAGAGAGACCGATGCGTGCGTACCCTGAGTTCCATAACCTATTCGAGACACTGCATGAGGACGAGGTCATCTGGTGGCCATGGACTGGACAGTTCCTTGCAGACACGGCCCCCTACGGGTTATCCTCGCAGTGCACTCAGGACGAGACGCTCTGGTTGACGACCTGCCACCTGATCTTCTCCCACATGGTCGAGCCGTACAATCCACAGCGGGTCATGAGACAGTTTGGCCTTTACCAGGAGGTGCCACCACTGCCGGGACGACCTCTCACGGAGAAGGCCCACCGGTATGTCATTTTCCGGTATCATAGTAGCCACATGTCTGACTTACATTTTCTGATATTCGAATTCAATTGCAGGCAAACGAGAAGAGGCCGGAGGAGCGATGACTGGAGGCAGACACAGCAGCCGTGGACGACGCTGTGGGGCGAGAGGGCGGCCACAGACGTGGTGCACGAGTTACGAGGCTACGCCATTCAGACGTACGATGCGTACTTGCAGTGGTACGTTCCACGCACTAGGTGTAGGCTTATCGGGCGGTGCCACGGACAGTCGCAGTCATGCAAGATGCCGTTGTACTAGCAGGTCCCGACCGTCATCGGGCGGCACGCCACGACGAGATGGTAAAACATTCTTCCTAAAAATTTCATCCGGCTACACATTTATAACTTACAATCGGTTTTCTTGCAGTACTACCACCTTGATCGTATCGAGCGCGAGGGTGCTGACGCTCTACGCCGTGGTCGCAATAGCACATTTGATCGCCTCCTACACGCGGTGCGCGCGATGACCGAGGACACAAGGACCGCAATGAGGACCATAACTTGTGGTCGCCACAGTGACGTTCACGTACAGCATCGCGGACGCCGAGGGCACCCTCCGCCCCCTCCACCCTTGGCACCTCCCTCAGCACGGCCGTCGCACTCTGCGAGTCGTTAGAGCTATGGTCGGTCAGCTTCGACGCGCCTCGGGCCACAGGTATGTCATATGTCTGCCGGTTGTTGTCATCAATACTTGTCCAAGTACTCCTTTTGAACATATCTAACATCACCGTTTATTCTTGCAGCATTTGCGAAGGGACAACACTCTGCTTCAATCGTCGTCGTCACAGAGGGAGGCGTAGCACTTGCGAGGGGACAACACTTTGCTTCAGCCGTCGTCGTCACAGAGGGAGGCGCAACACTTGCGAGGGGACAACACTTTGCTTCAGCCGTCGTCGTCACAGAGGGAAGCGCAGCATAGGACTTCGTCGCAAACGCGACATTGTTCCACTGCACACATCAACCCTGACTCGCCGCAGCGCCAGGACGACGGGTTGGGATCATTGGCGCATGGCATTCAGTCGCACGTGCGGGAGCGCGACCAGTGGTTTGCCGAGACGTACCAAGGGTACACCGTGCAACATTATGACACAGCCTGCCCAGGAGGATCCTCATCCACACAAGTACACAACAACCTACTCAGGTACGCTTTACCGTAGTTGTAGCAATTTTCGTAATGCATAAAACCAATGACTAACTCACCAAGTACCCTTCCCTCAGGATGAGCACGTGTGGATCGATAATATGCTCAGCTTTGACCCGGACACCTACACTGAGATCACCGCAGCGACGCCTCCCACGCAACGCCCCTACTATGGCTTACGAGACATACGCCGCTCCCCTGACAGGTTCACCTTCCCTGAGGATCAGCTACGCCGTTCGGGCAATCGACGGGGCGATGTACCATAAGTAATGTCATGGTCGTATAATGCATGTTATGTAATATCATTGTGTATTGTGTGCAGCATGTCATGTTATGTGATTTACATTATGTTTTATATGTGGACAGTCCCGCGGCAAGGGCAAGGGAAAGGATCAGCTACGCCGTCGAGGCAAGCGGCGGGAGGATGTACCATAAGTAATGTCATGTCCGTGTAATGCATGTTATGTAATGTCAGTGTGCATTATGACATTGTGATTTATGTAATGTCAATATGCATTATGATTTGTGTCCACACCAAAAGTTCTCTGAAATAGTCAGTACAAATGACAACTCTACCTCCCGTTTTGAATGTAATAAACCTCGTCGGGCGCTTAAAACGGATAGTGCTTAAAATGGTTCAGCTTTGCGCAGCGGCGACGTGACCCGATGAGTCAGCTTTGGGCAGCGACGTGACCCGACGAGTCGGCAACTTTTCAGAAAGACAAGACAACACTTTGCCTCGCCAGAAACTTTTTAGAAAGACAAGACAATACTCTGCGTCGCCACAAACTATTCAGAAAGACAAGACAATACTCTGCCTCGCCAAAAAACTTATCAGAAAGATAAGACAATACTCTGCGTCGCCAGAAACTTATCAGAAATACAAGACAACACTCTGCCTCGCCTGAAACTTTATAGAAAGACAAGACAACACTCTGCCTCGCTAGAAACTTTTCAGAAAGATAAGACAACACTCTACCTCGTAGGCTACTCACCAGAACTTAACCATACCATGACCACCCCCGGGGGCTTATAAAAGGGGGTGCCCTGCTCTGGGAGAGAACACTACACAACCAAACCCAACACTACACAAAAGCTTCCTTCACCACGTCGGGATGGACAAGAGACAGAAGAAGCAATGGGACAAGATGACAAAGCAATGGGATGAGATCCGCGGACTAGCAAGGGCTGCTGGGGACCGGGACGACCAAGCAAGGGCTGCTGCGGCCCGGGTCCAGCAAGAGGCGCTTGCTAGGATGGCAGCTCTCCGTAGTGAGGCCCCCCCGTAGCAGCAACCCCATCCTAAACGTTCCAACCGAGCATTCGCCGCAGGACCCGCAAGAGGGGGAGACGCCGCCCCTCTGCTGGTGCATGGACCCATGCAAGTTCTTCAAGTCTAAGCACCGACTAAGCCTGGGCATGTGTTACTGGGGTTGTGCGAACTACTCCTGTGACTATCCCTACCGCCGTTGGGACACGCGCAGCTATTGACAACCGGTAAGGTCCAGTTACAGTATGTTCTTATACCCTTTATCTTTCAAAGTATGCACTAACAACCTCTCCCATCTACCCGTAGTCCCCGGATCCGCTATGTGGCTACCGCAAGTGGATCGACCACGAGATCCACCCACATGACCAGTGGACTCTCGACTTCGAGGAGTGGGATGTCAAAAGGGCCCGCGAGATCCGGGAGGACGAGCGCCACAACGACGAGCAAAACGAGTGTATACGTCGGGAGACAAAAGCTCATCTCGAGGCGTGCAATCGCAGGCAGCGCGAGGCTCGCGAGAGGGAGCGCGAGAAAAAGAGGGAAATAGCAGCCAAGGCCAAAGAGGCCAGCGAGGAGTTCAACGCCGAGCTCACAAGGAAGGGAAAATGGCCCCGATCCTCGCAGTAGGTCGGGCCATTCTGTAGTAGTCCTTCGTCCTACCCGTCATGTTTTTTACTATCCCCTAAAGGCATGTATACTTACATAGTCCGGATGCTTGTGTCGCAGTGTACCGTAGTAGTAGCAAGGATGACTCAAGCAATTAGCCGAACTAGCATGCCATATGACCACGTGTAATGTGCTTCTGTCTTCAGATTCTAATGTAGTTCTGGTTCCGTGCAAGCCTATCTTCCTCTTCTCCTTGAACCCAATTGCAATTTAGGCACATGCTATATATGGATGGTTTGGCTGCCATTCAGCTCACTCTTCACTTCCTCTTCTCTTTTCTTCCAACTCACATCTTTGCGCAGCGACGTGACCCGATGAGTCAGCTTTTGCGCAGTGATGTGACCCGACGAGTCAGCTTTTGCGCAGTGATGTGACCCGACGAGTCAGCTTTTGCGCAGTCATGTGACCCGACAAGTCAGCTTTTGTACAGTGATGTGACCCGACGAGTCGGGACAAAATCTAAAAGACATCACGCAACACTGCCAAATGATTCCTCCTCAGGCCAGCTACCTCGCGGACGCGTATATCCTTGAACCCAATTGCAATTTAGCCACAGGCTATATATGAATGCTTTGACAGCCATTCACCTCACTCTTCACTTCCTCTTCTCCTTTCTTCCATTCTATAACAACATGTCTTCGACCCCATCTAACTTTCGTGTGAGCAAACAATTAGAATCGCTGCGACAGCACCTCGTGTGCCCTCGTTGCAGGGATCCGGCAAATGTGTTCACCTCGCATACGCCAATGAATCCATCCCGAGTGTTCATGAAGTGTTCAAATCTTACGGTAAGTAGTGCCTAATCATCCCAAATGAATTCCATTCGAAATAGCACGTTCTTTTTTTTTTTCACTTGAAGCTGCAATTCCTTTTTAGAACACAACATGCCGGTTTTGGCAGTGGGCTGATGAAGCTGCCCCAGTAGTTCGAGATATTACAATGCAAATTGCTGCCTTACAAGAAGACACCCGTGGTGTTGCTGCATTTCGTCCAGTGGCTCGACCCTCCGATCAACCAATGCAAAATGAAGCTAACAGACTTAAAAGACTAGATGAAAGGATGGAAAGGGTTGAGAAAATACTTCAGAAATTACTTCACATAGTTAGTTTTGCGGTATTTCTTCTATTATTTCTTGTTCTTGCCAAGTAGAAGTCCAGTTGTAATAAGATTGTAATGTTCACTCTTTATCTATGTATCGTAGTCCTTCATGAATAGATCAACTGTCGTGTATCCCTGCATTACATGACGTATGCATTTGCGATATTGTTGTACTCTGGCGATACGACGTTCACAAAATATTATTCCGAGTCTAACAGATAGTTTTCCAGAAGTAGGGGAAAGTATAACATATTTGGAATATCCCACAACCTCCTCTAGACCGCAAATATACCTTGCTATCAAGACATGGATATCACCAAAATGTAACTCGGTTTGCGTAGAGGGTCACGTGGTTGATCTGCTAGGGGATCCGAATTTCCTTCAACGCTGCCACACGATTCCTCCTCGGGCCCGCTGTCTCACGGATGCGATTTTCCTTCAACCCAATTGCAATTCACCCGCGTGCTATATATGGATGCACCGACATCGAATCGTCCATGTTTTAGGGTATCTTCATAATTGCAACGGCCGTTCACAGCCCCTTCAATCATATTCTGTATAAGCTTCATAAAGTACTTCATCGACTGCTTGCCTATATACGCGTATACGTTCAGACGATAAAACCCTAATTTACAAACCTCGGTGCCCATATTACTTAATGAATGTTTTTTTTACAAATATCAGTGCCTATTGAAACCCTAATTGAAATGACTGAAGAAAAATTCGTATTCCTATCAGCGCTAACCCAAACTGGAAACCCTACTTTTTTTTTATTTCTGCAAACCCTAATCGAAATGACTGAAGAAAATTGTGCAGTGCATATAGAGTATGGAACCACAATATTTCTGGCCCCCAACATTTCAATCTACTGTTTTAGGTCATCTTCATAATCACAACGAGCGTTCTCAGCCCCTTTAATTGCATTTTGTAGAAGCTTCATAAAGTAATATGCTTTAACTCCGTCATTTTTAACAAGCGCATCGTAATATCACTTACCTTCCTCCTTACGACTCATTACTATCTTAATCATCCTCGTAAAATTTCTCAGAAATTTAGCGCACTACAACAATATACAACGATCACAAAATGTTATTGCGAGTCTGACAAATTTTGTGCCCTTCATATTCTACGAAAATAACAAACATGCCAACCAACGTTGTCACCACACTTTTATTTTTAAAAAATAATAACATCATACAATAGATTATTTTAACAAAATTCGAGAAGTAATGTGATCAACAACTGCAGCAATCAAGATATTATTTCTCTTCAGTTTTCTCTTTTTAAGAGTCTTTTGAAAGCTTCAAAAAATTAAAATAAACCATTTCTATTTTAGTGTATCAATTAGAGTTTAATTGAAAATTTTAGAAAATTAAAAATAATTTAAATGAGTAAAATACACTTCTATTAAATTCAATTTTTTTAACAATTTTTTGTTTTTTTCTTCTGTTTTTTCTTCTATTTTTCCTCTATTTTTTCTTTTTTCCCAACCTTCTTCTTTCTCTCTCCCTATTTCCTCTCTCCTTCGCGCCACGTGGCAGGGGGGCAAGGTGCTGCCAAACCCCACGGCAGCACCTTGCTCATGCTGTCCCACATGGCAGCAACTTGGCTGCTACCCAACCGCGTGGCTGCTGCGGTCAACGGCGGCAGTCCGCGCGGCTGCTGCCGTCAACGGCGGCAGTAGCTCACTTGCTGCCGTCCCGACGGCAGCACGTGCTAGGAAGGGGCTAAAAATGAAATTCTGGAGCCGGCAGCACGTGCTAGGAAGGGGCTAAAAATGGAATTCTGGAGCTAACAGGGCTACTTTAGGAATTACGAAGTGCTATGAGGCCAATTGAGTCCAAAACTCCAAATCGCCAATGAACACATGTCGTTACACGAGCAGATGACATGGCGGTATCTGTCGTGCCGCCCTCTAGATGTCGCCTTTTCTGCCACCTTCCCTCCCTTTCTAGACTCCTCTCCACTACGCCGCACAATGCACCCGCCTGCTTTATAAACGTCTCGATCTCTCGTCGCATCAGGAGCAAGAGATCAGTACCCACAGCCACAGCTTGATTCAGCACCAGCTCGATCAATTAGACCAAGAAATTATTAACCCATCACGAGGCGAGAAACAAGAACAAGATGGCGTACATGCGCGTGACGCACCGGGACGAGGAGGGCAAGAAGGTGGTGGAGAAGCTGCCCGTCCCGGACACGGCCGAGCACTTCGAGCGCAAGCTGGAGGAGCAGGGCCTGCACCGCCTCGAGCGCCACCCCGCCAACGGCCCCCGCGGCATCGACGCGCCGCCGCCCAAGTCCGGCCGTGGCGGCAAGTACACCTGGGAGGGCCCCGATGGCCTCGTCGAGAGCGAGCTCGAGCCCGTCCCGCCAGCCATCGACCGCAACGACCCCAACTACGAGGAGATCGATGTCGGGAATCGCGATGAGGTGGCCATTGGCCAAGGAGGTGGTAGTGGGCGAGGTCTATTAATTGAGAGCTGATCGTCGTGGTGCGCGTGTTTGGGTTTGCTCCGTGCTTGACATGATGTAACTATGTGTTTGCTGTACTGATCATTAATCGAGTCAGTGTGAAGCATACTCTAATTAACTTTGGAGAATTGCTACGAATCTTTCTACTGTTTTTTTGATGCGAAAACTGTCAGTTCTTTGTGCGTTATATTTACTGTAAGATTCGTGCTATGTGCCTATGTATCTATGCCCTTCCGCATGCATGCAGCCTCTGTATCACCTGTTCTACGAACACCTTCCGCACAATGTCTACTAAGATCTCATTGCATTCGTGCTCCGCTGCGGCACCCCGCGATGGCGACACCGGTCAGACCGGAAATGGCTCAAGCCAGTTCTACGACGGCCGGTGAACGCAGCATTGCGGAAGATGCTCGCCAGAGATATGAGCGTCGGCTGGTAGCCCCAGAGATGCTCCTGTCTGTCCAAGACATAATTCAGACGTTCCATGGCCTCTGACTTTTCGATCCTCCATAAGCTCGCAGCTGCTAGATAGATTGTTCAGTAACTTGAATTAATTTTGGATGTCGAATTTTAAGCTCATCAAGAGACGTCGAGGAGATTTTTCTTTTTTGTCTTTGTTATCGCTCAACCTCTCAAAATAAATGTGAAGAACATAACGGGTTCACCACATTGCCGTATTTTGGTGGTATATAATTTTTTTTTCTTTGTTTTTGCTCAATTTCTCAAAGTATGTGTGAGATTTTGAATTATGTGATGGAAATATGAGTTATTAAGACTTTCAAAAATAATTACAGTGACTAGGAACTAAAATTACATAACTAAATTACTGTAATTTATGTATAATAGAGTTGTAATTGAACTTATAAAATTTAACTATTTTAGGCTGAGAAAATAGTTGAATGTTATATAGACGGACCCCTTAACTTTGCCGTTGTGATATACTACCTCCGTATTTTAAAGAATGTCGCTGGCTAATTCTTTAATGAGCTACCGACGTCAAGCTCAAACAAACGGAGGGAGTACATCGTAATGTTGTCCTGACGTTAATTTCCTATTAACTACGGTTTCTTATCTTCTAATGTCGACTTCCCCGTGCTACGAGGATCCACCTTTTAATTGGTGTTGTGGTTCGTTGTACGACTTTAATGCTAAGTCTAAATCCGGGTGTCTATCTTTATCCACATACGAATTTTGTAAAGTCACGAATTTATTCATGATCTGTCTTTCTAGATAGGGTCTGTCTATTCATAAAGTAATTAAAATTTTCTTAAGTATAAGTCATATTTTTTATCCATTAGATTAATATATAATCATATGACACATCAATCTCTACATAAATCTAATGGTCACAATAGTTGACTTAAACTTAAGAAAATTTTAAATGACTTAAAAATAGCAAATCTGTTCCAAGTATATGCTATGGGTTAGTGTCAATAGTGGATAATGTCCACCACTCAGTGGCAACGGGCAACGACACCGTCTATACTTGTATGTGCTTGAGCATGGGCTCTGCTGCCGGTCGATGCTCATCCTGAACAGCTTCTTGAGCTTTGTGTTCCAGTGGTTCTTGACGTTGTTGTCTATTCGCCTCGGCAACTGCGCCGCTACCACTGACCACTTGCACACCGACACATTGCATATTGTTCAATGAGTTGCTCCGATTGACATGTTTATTAGAGGACGAGGAGGATGAAAAGAAGCACCAAAACACCATGGAGAGAAGTCAAATGTTACTTGTTGCCGCCGACGGAGTGCAGCTTGATGGTTTGCTCCTCGGCGGCGGTGACCTCGCCGTGCTTGAGTTAGGGCCGCATGTAGTTGGTCCACCGCAGTAGGCAACTCTTCTGGTACCGCTGCAATGCCACGTGCAGCAACCCACCTCAGTGCGGTGGTGGCCAGTGGGTACTAGGCGGGAGGCGTAGGTCGCAGAGGGCGAGGGCGGAGCCGCGAAGGGCGCGGCGGCGGCATTGGCCGCCAATGGAGACTAGGTAGGAGCCAGGAAGCTCATGAGGAGGTGATGGAGATCATGATGTAGCTCGAGGCGTGTAACCCATGTCAAAGCATCACCTTTATTTTTATCTTGGCTTCGCCATGACACGACCGACAGGGTTGCCATTACATTCAATGTTGAAGGGTACTCCTATTAGATTATTGCTTTTGCTAACTCTCAGTCACCTGAATTTTTTTTAAAGCCCAGTCACCTATAATTGTTTAGTTTTTGTATTTGTATTTGTAGGGTTTACCTAATATTTTTTTAATATAGTTTACAATTTTTTTTGTTTTGTTTTTGTATTTGTAGAGTTCATCTAGATTCATTTTTATCTAGTTTAGAATTTTTTTTGTTTTGTTTTTGTATTTGTAGAGTTCATCTAGATTCATTTTTATCTAGTTTAGAATTTTTTTTGTTTTGTTTTGTTTTTGTATTTGTAGGGTTCACCTAAGTTTATTTTTATCTAGTTTAGAATTTTTTAAAATAAAAAATAGAAACCACGTACCGAAAAAAGTGACTGAGTTTTAAAAAAATTTCAGACGAATATAGTTTAGTGGCCCTTAGGTTATTAGTCCGGCGTGCGTTTCGGTAGAGCTGAGCACAGCTTCTCCCAACCACCGCCCACCGGAGACGGCGCCTGCCGGAGTTCCGTCGCCTCCCCCGACCATCCAGCCTGCTGGCCCAGAAATGGAGTGGATTGCGGGTGTTATATGCGATCCACCAGGCTTCGGGTTGCAACGACTATATTGGGTGGGCGGCCCAACTAGGTAAATGGCCCTCCACGAGCGCAGCTGAACGTAAACTGGATAGTAGTGGGCCAAAAGCCTGGTCAAGTTCATCGGCCTTGTCTGTAAGGAGCGGGGGTTTCGTTAGGTTTTGGCACGAGTGCGAGCTCGTGTGCGGCGGCTGCAGTTTGCCTCGCCGGAGCGGACAAGCAAGCCACTGATGGCGAAGGGCGACGACGCGGTGGCGCGGAAGCGCAGCAGGGTGCGCCGGAAGCGCCTGCGCAGCAGCGAGAACGCCGTCTCCGCGCGCGTCGCCGCCATCATCGCCTCCAAGCGCCGCCGCAAGTCCGGCCAGCGCCGCATCTGCGAGGGCATGTGCTTCTCTCTCCCCACACCCGACGACCCCTTCAACGACCGCCACGGCAAGAAGCACAAGAGCGACGAGCCGACCGAAGACACCGCCGCCGCCGAGGACGACCCCAAGAAGAAGAAGGATTCGAACAACACCAAGAAGCAGCTGACGGAGAAGGCCGGGGTAAAGTCGAAATCCAAGTCCACGGTGACACCTGAGCGGGAGACGGAGAAGGGGAGGAACAGTGTGGAGTATGACCGTCCGTCCAAATTATTGGTGGTCTGCCTCAACGCCATCCGGGATGCGGTGACATCCGAGGACGACGGCGGCATCCACGACCACGACACCGGTTCCTGGGGAGTCGAGCTCTGGAAGTGCTGCTCAGCGGCATCACCTTCGGACGTGCTCGACACCAGTGGCGAGTACGCCACCCGTGAGCAGACGGCATGGCTCGTCTCCACCGCCTGCGACATCGTCGCCAGGAAGGAGAAGCTTGGAGTGGTCGTCTCTTGCCCCTTCCTACTGTACATCGTCCCCTCCCAGGAAAAGGCCGTGCAAGTTAGTACTAACATTGTGCTCTTTGGATCCTGTTGTTCATAATTTTGTTCAAGGATATGTCATGGTATTAGGAAGTATGCACAAATAATTAGTGATTTATTTGCTGTTGTCTGTGCAATTTTTTTTTTTTGTGATATAGTGATGTTTGTGCAGGTGCGTTCGATATGCAAACCGCTGAAGTCTCTTGGAATCCATTCAGTGAGCTTGCATCCTGGCGCTTCCATTGAACACCAGATATCCGGGTATGTTTTGTTTAATCATTAGTACCCCCTACTGAATGTGAATGTGTTATCTGTAAGCGTAATGCCTATAGATATCAAATGCACCGTGTGTTAATTCATCTTGTCTCGACTTACCAGACTAAAGAGTTGTGAGCCAGAGTTTCTTATATCTACCCCTGAGAGGCTTCTTGAACTCGTTTCGTTAAAGGCAATTGACATATCAAGTGTATCAATGCTGGTGAGTAATATGGTAATTGGAGTCATCTTGATGATGAACCATATCATTTCACTTGTATTTATCATCCTTTTGCTCTATGTAATTTCATTATTTCACTTTGAAAGATATGTACTTTGCAATAGTTTTAGGCAGATGCATAATCTTAACACCCAATATGCTTAATTATCCGACAATTTTAACTCCCAATATGTTCAGTAATTTAGTTATCCTATCATCTTTCATCAAGTTTCATCTAAAGATAACTTCATTTAACAGGCCATTGACGGACTAAAATGTTTCGTGGACCTTAATATCAGTGACAAACTTTGTTCTATTAGAGATACCATATTGAGCGATCCTCAGATAACTATCTTCAGCGATCCATGTGACCAAAGTGCCACTACCGTGGCAAGAAATCTACTCCGTGGAAGAATTACAAAGCTCACTATCAATGATTCCGTTACTTCTCGAAGTGCATTTATAGCACAACATGTACACTTCTGTCCATCGGAGAGGAAGACATCAAAGGTACTTGGAGTGTGCAGAGATTTCCCGTTTCTTTCTTACTTCAATATCTCTCTTTTTGGTTCCGTTATGCTCATTATTCACGTAAGTGGCTGCACTTAAAGTAAGCTAGTTCCTATTACTGGAGATTGTGTTGTTTAGGTTGTAAAACCGTAGATGCACTCTGATATTAATGACCTGAATAGGCATTTGAACCCTGCACCCTTCTGGTTAACTACTTACATAATACATAGTTACATGCTTGTCCCGACCTCATGGCTGATAGTTTTTAGCAGCAATTGTTCGAATTTCAAAATGCTTAGGCGATTATTCAAGCACACTGATGGGCTCTTTCTATTTTCAGGTCAAGGAAATTCTTGAGCATGTTTTAAGCAACCATGCTAGAAAGACAGCAAAGGTTTTGCTAGTAGCTGCAAATGATCACGAAGCACAGAACCTGTCATCATCCCTTAAACTGCAAAATTGCACAGTGACTGATGACTCACACGGCAACTCTTTTACCATATGCAGCAGGTGCAGTGAACCATTCTAATGTGTATAACTTTTGTGAGATTTCCTATCTCTTCACATTTTGAAACTAAATTGCCAAGACTTTGGGTTTTGCTTTTCAGATAATTTTGGTTGCACCATTTTAGCTGCTATGCTGTAAGCCTGTGACTTTGACGATTTACATTGCTCTGTATTTTCTGCAGTGTGGGGCTGATGAATGTCCTTGTGAAAGACCAGGAGAGCATGTCAATGTCAGATGTTGAGGAGTTTGGGATTGTGTTGGTCGTGGACTTGCCTCCTTCAGTCGAGGAATATGTTGAAATCCTCACAGGGGCAGCTCGTCATGTGGTTGTGGGGGAAGTTCATAGTCTCTTCTCTAACACTGATGCTCCTCTTGCAAAACACTTGGTTGAGGTTCTTGCAAACTGTGGCCAGGTGGTGCCTGAATTTCTCAAAACTTTGGAATCTTCATAGCAGGATTAACCGCCAATCATGGTGACTCAGATTAACCGCCATAATATACATCATCCATTGCTCTTCCAGTCACCAAACAATTTTTTCAGTGTTGTGAGTTCTGCGTTCTTTTTCATGTAATTCTCATGTGTAAGCACCGCGACAATCTTTTGCCTTGATGTAGCTCGTAACTTCTTTTTGTGAACGCGGTGAAGTCCTTGTCTGTAAGAACTGATGTGCATTTGCATTCAATTGTGCCTATGGGCTCCTAAGATGAATACGCTACAGTGAACAAAAACACAGTAGAGTACTCGGGCTTCTATTATTGTTACTGTTGTCAAGGAAGTGAGTCAGCTATCAGGGGCCGCCCCTTAGCCCCCTCTCTTTTCCAAGGGCAGCAGAAAGGGCACACAATTGATAGATTTATGGACCTTTAAAGTGCATCAAAATGTCAAAGACATAGCTTGTTTTCACCTTCTCAGTTCTCTTCTTTGCGCACCTCTCCCTTTCTCGGCGGCATATCTAGTGGACATGCCCATATCTGTGCATATATGCACATGACTCATCTTGTCCATCCATTTCGTTATGTGCGGCTGAGATGCATAATCCCCTCCCACTTGCGGCAGTTTGCGAAAGCATCTCGCCCGAAACACTTTCCTCTCATTTCTAACTCCTCATTCTCCCTCCCTTCTCCTACCGAGCACGACCCGCCCTTGCGCCTCCCTTGCGCTGGCCCTCTGCGCCGCCACCCGGCGTCGAGCCCTTGCGCCACCCCTCTGCGCTGAGCCCCTACGCCACCCCTCTACACCGAGCCCCTGGGCCCCCACCTGACGCTGAGCCCTCTGCCCCAACTCGGTGCTGAGCCCTCGTCGTCGAGCCCCTGCGCCCCAGTTTCCATTGGAGGATCTTCATGTTTTCTCTGCTTTGACTTGCAAGACTACTACATGTTTTCTCTGGTATGACCTGCAAGACTACTACATGTTTTCTCTGTGCAATTACTTCTATTTTTATCTTCTGTATTGGTTCAAACTAACTAACTTGGCTTCTAATGTCTCCTCTGTATATGCTTGTTATCCTGCTGACTACATGGTGACTTTCTTCAGTTTACTTGGGTATGAACAATTACCTCTTGCCTTTTCAGTGTTACTGGAAGCTTACAAAGATTTGTGGTACGGTGCAGGTGGCTATGACAAGGAAGATAAGGATGCTAGGGAATATGATCTTGCTGCTCTGAAATATTGGACTGAGATTTTGAACTAAGATCTTACCACATGTATGAACTATTGGAGTAGTAGTAATTCTGACTTGTTATGAAAGGGTTGATGAACAGGGGAAGGGAGCACAACCATGCTGCAGATGCTGAACAATTGCAAGGATAGGGGAGAAAATCAACAAAGTTATGAAAGCACAGCACAAGATGGACAATAAGATTGTTAGTGATTTAGAGAAACTAGTCCTACTTGCTTTTCTAGTGCTCTATGTGATGATTTGTAACCTTGTTGTGAGATGTGAATGCAAGCAAGTAGTATGTACAAGATTTGTATTACAACATCTGTACACTGGCTTTGCATCCCTTTCTTTAAATGAAGTGAATTGACTTGTGCTTTATCAGTGAAATGCTACCCATGACGTTTTGTCTTACAAAAGGAAATGAAAAGACAAAAAAAAAAAATCATGTCTAACTGAGCAGCATGCCCCTTGCAAAAATTGTTCCCATGCAATAATTTGGGCAGTATGTTTGTGAACCGTAATGTGTCATGTATCCATGTAGTATTGACTGATAGAAAAGGATGCCCACTGGAACTGGGTACTGATAGGAAAGGATGCTAATCCGCTGAGTTTGAAACCAATTATCTCCTTCTCCAGAAAATCTTGATGTATGCAATCAGAAAACCGATCTTGTGAATTCATAGAACAACTTCAGAATGTACACAAAATATGTTCACACAAGACAACATTTCATAATGTACACAACATTTCATATTAAGAAATCAAAATTGAGACAACTACATTTGAACAACACCAGAATGTCCAACAGTTGTGAATCCATACATCCATTTGTGAGTCCAGACAACATTTGAGATTACAGATTTGTGAATCTGGACAACATTTCAGAATGCACACAAAATTTGTGAATCCAGACAACCTTTCATATTTCAGATTTGTGAATCCAGAGAACAACTTCAGAATGTACACAAAATATGTTCACACAAGACAACATTTTAGAATGTATACAACATTTCAGATCTCAGAAATCAAAATTGAGACAACTACATTTTAGCAACACCGAGTGCGCCTCCGCGTGATCCTTCTTCTTCTCCATGGTGCGGCAACGCGCGGGGGAGCACAAGCCCTAACCCTAGACTCGATTTGGGGAGGGGAGCCCTGGTGGGAGCGACACGTCCTGGGGCACGAGCAATCCACGGGCGTGTGGAGCCTCGGCAGAGGGGGTGCAGGCGCGGCAAGGGGCTGCGCACGGCAGAGGCACCACCATCGTCGGATGGGATCAGATGGTGACCCGGGATGACGTCGTCATGGGAGTGAGCAAAGGGAGCCATCGCCGAACTGGGACGGGAGGTCCCCAGATGGAGGTGCGGGCGGAGGCGTAGGGGACCGCAAGGGGAGGCGGCGAGGTGGGACGAGAGCGAGAGGATTGGGGATCGAGGGGGGGGGGTTGGAAACGCAAAAACTCGTTCGGATCAGAATTAGAAATGAAACTTGCGGAGTTAACAATAAAAATAAATTAAAAAAGAGAGTTAATTAATAAAAAAAGTTCCAGCCTACACTAACCCTACTTACGCCGTCGATCCTAGCTATATAAATCATTACTATCCACATAATTCGTCTCAATCCTAGGCTAGCTGTTCGCTATATAGTCTGACATATATCCTGCGGTGTTGCACGATAACAACAACTTGTTGCTTGTTCATTTCAGCAATGGCCGACGACGAGTGCATGGCGGCGCCCTGGCCGTCGCGATCGAGACCAGCATGGCGGCGCGCGGTTCTGTCGACGATCAGATCAACTGGTTGGTTGCGCACCAGTTCCACGATGCAATTTCGTTGCAGCTTGGAGACGAAGAGCAGCTCCGTCGGTCGGGCATGCAGGATTTGGAATTTGGAGGCCCGTTTCCTGCACGGCCTCTCTGTTGGCCTAAACTGAAGACGAAACACTCGCTCGGTGAACCTGGCGCTCGGCCGAACCTGGCGCACGGTACAACGGTTGTTCCTCGGAATTTTTTTTATTCAATTTATTTAAATTTTATTTTAAAGTTAACCCCTCGCAAACTTTATTTCCAATTCTGACCTCTTTGATCACGCCACCACCCGTGGCGTAACAAAACAACACTGTCATGTCACAGGATAAGTCCCCAAAATCGTATTTTTTGTCACGCCACTGGTGGTGACGTGACCAAACAACACTGTCACGCCACCAACAGTGGTGTGACAAGACTTTGACCAGAAATGAACTAACGTGACAGTGTTGTTTTGTCACACCACGGGTGGTGGCGTGACCAAAGGGGTCAGAATTGAAAATAAAGTTCGCGATAGGTTAACTTTAAAATAAAATTAAAAAAAAGATTAAATAAAAAAAATTCTGTTCCAGGCGATGCTTCTGTTCTTCGGTTGGATTCTTCTTTTCACGCAAGCAGCAAGTTCCAACAGAAGAACACACGCTACACGGCTCTGGAAGCGATACACACGTAGACAAGAAACTCTGGAAACTCACGTACGCAAAAATCCGGCAGAGAGATTTTGGTGCTGTATGCGATAGCGTTTTCTATTTTCTATTGCTTCTCTATGATAGATAACACACGCAATTACAAGCCTTATAAAGAGCTGTTTACTCAACCCGTACACGGACTCTACGTCCAAGTCGGACTCTACTGCATATACAACTCGGATACGGCCAGTACGAGGCAGACCGGGATACAGTAAGCAGCCAAAAGGAATACTAAACAAAAATTACCGAACAATCACTCTTTAATTTTTGTACACTTACTTATTGAGGCTATTCGGTTTGAACTACGACTTATCCAACTGTTACTCAATATAGGACGATGAACACATCTCCTTAACGTCCTGGACTCAACTCCACGGACTCGACTCAAGACGACGAACACATCTCCTCAACGTCCCGGACTCAACTCTACGGACACACACACACACAAATACGACACCACAACCACCTAGTACCAACACTGCAACACAACGCTTTCACCTTAGCAAACGTGCAACTCATTTTGCGTTATTCCACCGGTGTAGCCGTCCTCGACCGTGTTTCACACTCTTTGAGTGCGTATGCATACCTTTATTTTGATTGTCCATACTACATAATTGCTCTTTGTGAGCATCAGATAATGCAGCGGGATGACAGAACTCTCTTTTACCATCGCACCCGACATCACCTCGTCGCTGGTGACACCACTTCCCAGAGAATGTGATACGATCTTGGACATACACGGATCAAGAACTCAGACTCTGATATCAATTGTTGGCTCAAACCGATGACGAAACACTCGCTTGGCGGAACCTGGCACTCGGCAGAACCTGGCGCACTGAAGAACCCGGCCCACGGCAGAACGGTTGTTTCTGGCGATGCTTCTGGTCTTCAGTTGGCGGCTTCTTTCCACGCAAGCAGAAAGTTCCAAATGAACACACGCTACACGGCTCTGGAAGCGATACACATGTAGACAAGAAACTCTGGAAACTCACATACGCAAGAACCCGGCAGAGAGATTTTGGTGATGCATGCATCGCATGCAGCGTCTTCTATTTTCTATTGCTTCTCTCTGATAAGATAACACACACAATTACAAGCCTTATAAAGGGCTGTTTACTCAACCCGTACACGGAATCTATGTCCAAGTTGGACTCTACTGCGTATACAACTCCGATACGACCAGTACGAGGCAGACCGGGATACGGCAAGCAGCCAAAAAGGAATACTAAACAAAGATCACCTAACATCCTCGACGACGCCGGGTCTCCGCAGGTCCTAGAAAGCCTTCCACAGCCCTAGCTCGATGGGGCGTACCGCAACGTCGGCTTCGGAGGGGTCCCTGTGTCGCCGCGGCGGCGGCTAGTCTGGAGAAGCGCATTCTTCGCGGAGGAGATGATGAGACGTCGCCGGTGCTGGGGCGGATCTCTTTGGTTCATGGGTGTTCGGTTGAACACCCAAAATTTCTGGGCAAAAATTCAGTATATATAAAGTATAATATATGTATATACTAGAAATTAAGTTCATTTAGCGTTATACGTAAAGAAAAACGCATTCTGTCGAGTCGGGCGTGCGCCGTCGCGTCGGCAACAGCCACCAGGCGCGCACAACCGCACATTCGCACAAGCCATAGCCCACAGGCCCACCAGACCAGGCGCACAACCGCACACTCAATTCATAGGCCCAAGCTCATTTTGGTATTTCCTCTAACCCTAAATCCCTTGCCTCGGCACACAACCGAGCGGCGACGGCTTGCTCTCTCTACTGCTCTGCTCGCATGCTCCTGTGGCTTGTGCTCTAGCTCCGGACGAGCGGCAGGTGCGCTTCTCCAAGCGTCGGAGCGCCAGAGCGGGCTCTTCAAGAAGGCCTATGAGCTGGCCGTGCCGTGCGAGGTCGAGGTCGCGCTCGCGGCTCGTCGTCTTCTCCCCCCGCTGGCTGCCTCTACAAGTTCGCCTCCTCCACACCAGGCTCCAGCCTCCAGGTTCGCTCCTTCCTCGGCTGTCTTGGCCTCCTATGGTCCTGCCAGTTCCGACCCAGTTAGCTAGCGCCATCAAGCATTAGTAAACACATCAAACAGTCAGTAAGAAAAGAGGGGGGGGGGGAGGAGCCAGGAGGCGGCACGCCGAGCGTGGGGCCAAGCCGAGGAAGGGGCCAGGAGAAGGAGGAGCCGAGCGGCAGCGCTAGCCACCGGAGAGGACAGGGGAAGGCCGGAGGCGGCAGAGCCGGAGGCCGGTCGCAGGCCAACCAGATGGGGGGTGCGTGTGGAGCAGCCGGAGGCGGGAGCCAGGGAGGAGTACGGCGATGCTAGCGGCTACGCCATATGGAGGTATTAGGTAGCTTTTGTTTGGTGCTAAAAATCAATGCGTTTCTATTAATTATTTTACAGGAGTATTAGGTAACTTTCGTTCGGTGCTAAAAATCAAAAGATGCTAGCTCACTGAATTTATTGATAACTAATACAGTTAACTGGGCTACTTTTGAAGTCTATTTCTAGCTTTTCTTTCTCTCTTTCATAATCAAAATGCCTAGTAGCATACCAGTATTCTCTAACCAGGCTAGATGAATTAACTTGATGTGTCGTGCAATTTTCGATGGTCTATCCATTAAGACTTACTGATTTTCTGAAAAGTGCTATGCTGTTGTTTGAAAAAAAAATGCTGGAATGTTGTTTGCAATTATCCATGCTCAAAGAGAGGACCATAACAATCCAACAATAGACTGGTAATCACAAAATAAGAGAATTATTCTTTGTATAGTCAATTTATCATCCTTTCACCTGTAAAACACAAATATATGAATTGTTTGACTCTCTAGGAAAAGCATTGAACGAAATTTTTGTAACTTCGAACACACATATTGAAAATTCTGGATCCGCCACTGTGCCGGTGGGGTTGTGTCATCTGCATGGACTTTGTAGACGGCGACAAGCTAGACACGACTCCGTGCTCGCATAAGCATAGCTTCCACCAGCATTGCATCACCGAGTGGCTGGGGCGCAGCAATGTGCGCCCCCTCCGCTGCCATGCACTGCCCCCCTGCCATGCCTCGTTAAGAGGATTTTTTTAATAATACATTTTTAAATAAAAATTATATAAATAAATAATCGACAAAGAAAATTACAAAACTAGACTTTTGTCTCCAATTGAATTGACCTGAATTGTTCTTGTCTAGAGAGGGGCATATGCTACTAGAGAAGTTCATGTCGTCAATTGAATTGACGATAGGCCCCGGTTGCTAATTTTAATGTTCTTTTTCGCCTAATTATTTCTGTAATTCTTTTTTTTTTAAAAAAATATTATTTTAAAAAAACTCTAGTTAAGAGCTCTCCATGCACGATTGGTTTTGCCAATTAAGGAAGCTTATCCGGACGGACGGGGGCGAATCCCATTATATTAGGAATCGGAACCCGAGTCCGAGTAGGATTATGGGTGCACCCCGCCACGCATAGCATAGGCCAATACGCTATATATTGCCCACCCCCTCGCAGTCGCAGCTGCATCTAATTCGGATCGATCGCCTGTTAGCTAGCTAGATTAGCTACTCAGAGTACGTTCAGAGTGACGATGGTGATGGAGTGTCTGCACTACGACTGCCATGTCCGGCGTCTCCCACTCGGCGAGTCCGAAGATTTTATTCAGATTGACGAGCCAGATCAGGAAGCAGCTAATTCTTACGACGTACACACCCAGGGCCAGGAGCCAGATCCGGCTATGGTCATACGGCCGGAAGACATCTTGCAACTGCAGGAGACGGAGGATTTCGGCCTTGGCTCCGACGACGAACTATTTGCCCTGCCTCGGCCTCGACTGCCCGCCCAACACGCCTTGCCTTTCCGACATGTCAATCACGTCGTCCATCCCGATCCCACCCTTGTCCGCGCGGGGTTTGGCCAAGGGTACCCGAACGGCGGCTTTGGAGGCGTCCCCGCGTCCGATGCGGCCATTGCCGGTCTCGAGAAGCGAATGTACGACGGGTCAGGAGATGATAAGGAATGTGTCATCTGCAGCCAGGACTATGAGGTAGGCGACGACCTTAGCATGGTGCCCTGCTCGCAAAGGCATAGATTCCACCTGAGTTGCCTCGCCAAGTGGTTGGCGCTTAGCCGCCTTTGCCCGCTCTGCCGCCATGCGTTGCCTACCAAAGAGTAAGATATGTAGATGTACTGCCAAAGGCACAATAATATATACCTCGATTAGGTTTACACTTGCAGACGCTGATAGTGGATTTTCTCTATATGGTTTTGAGTAGCACAATGTATGTTTGGTTGGTTGTTTCATTCGTCATGCATGCAACACAATCAATTTTGTCAACAAAGGGAGTATTCATCTTCCTGAATCTGAATCAGAGGGATTTATTTCTTGGATCGTGTCAGTGACTCAAAAAAATGAATCCTACACAAAACTTTCCTTAACGTGACGTCTAGCTTAACGCGGCCAACCTGACCAAAATAATTAGTCGAAGCAACCCGTAAAACATGCGATCATTATCGACCATTCAAATGAACTAGCCGAACTTCCGAGTTTTAGCATTCAGTCATACATTCTTAATTTTCATCTCCATGCGCTGCCCGCCGGGGACCAAAGCGGCCTAAACGGCACAACAAAACCAAACCTCAGTTAGCTGTACACTTGTGGTAATTGCTTCTGCATTGCCTTTCACTTTTATATAGCACATTGTTTTTGTTACACTCGTAATGAAACACAAGTCTGTTAGTGCTGAAAGCCTAAAATGTACGTTCTTCCCCTGAATCTGAGCTAACGTGTGAACAACGAGATGTTGCTACTGTAACTGGGAGACATGGAGAAACTCCCCCTTTAATTTAGAACTAGTCAGCTGCCCGTGCGCTGCTACGGAATCCTAATCCATACACGAGCATGCATCAAGAACATAACCATGTTCTTTAAAAGCTATTAGCAATTAGAAAACACGGACAAAGACCTTAACAATTATATTTTAACTTAACTGCGCTCTCTCTATATATGAATCAAGTTTGGTAAAACATGAAGCTGGACTGCTATCAGTGGAATCTAAACGCTTAACAAAATTCCCTCGTAGCCAAACTTAACAGGAGGTGCAATTTGTTGAACATGAAACATACAACGTTAAGAAATGCACATTGTACTTGTAAAATCATAACACCAAACTGACTACATCATAGATCCGTATGCAACTTATGCTTAAAGAGGAAATAACATACAGATAATGAACAGAGAAATGACAAAAATGGGGGATAATTGCTTCAATTTAACAGTTCCAGTGAAACAAAAAAAATTGATGGCTGCTCAAATAAAGTGAGAGCAATGCAGCAATAGATCTTTTGATAGAACATAGTAAGATAACTATATAACTGTTGGAGCACATACATAGTAAGGAACAAGCAGTTTTTTGATAGAACACCACAAGGAAGCATGGACCCAAATTTAAAAAAAAATACCTCAGACATGCACATGCATATTAGATAGAACTACTGGAAAGATTATCTCAATCACAAACAATTCCCAAAGAAAATCTGCTATTCAGTCCTGCAGCTAGACAGACAAGCAATCTGAAAAACAGAGTACTGAACAAATTCAATTTGGGAAAACATCCTTTACATGACATCTCATGCTATCCTTACAAAAGAATTCCATTTTTTCGAAATGAACATGCATCTGGGAGTCTAGGTAAAAGAATTCCTTTACACCTGACCAAAGACATCCATCACAACAAAATTTCAAAACTGAAAGTATAGGATTGTCATGATACAATTTTCAGAACTTGGAGCTAAAATATAGTCAGGTGCTTGTACAGCTTACAAAGGTCAATTTCTAACATTTTCAATGATGGTATGCCTCCTCAATATATGTAATTCCATGATAAAATAATTTAACACAACACTATAAAACAACATGAATGTCCAATTTGCTAGTTACTGTAGATTACTAAAGAATGATGTGATACAAGGAGTTCATTACTTTGTAAAAACTTATCCAATTTTGTAACTAAGAATGAAGTGATCAGAGGGGCTCACTACTTTTCACATCTAACTGAAATCAATTGAAAGGCTGGAAGCCGAATCACCTGACCAGGATGCAACCAAAGTAATCTTGGTCAGAGCCCTTCTGTGCCTTGAACACCTGACCACGACCCCAAATGAAGTTGCCTTGATCCATCGAATTGTTGCAGATCATGATAATTTTGCTTCTTTCTGCCAATGCAGTTGAGAGTCATTTTGCAGAAGCAAGATCTATATGTAGACAACAAAGGAAAAATGTGGATCAATGGCTATCCATGTTTTCTTTCTAATGGAATCCCAAGGAAATGAAACTGGGAGGTCTATGACAAATATGTTATAGTAAAGTTTATTTTCCTGAAAACAAAACTGACAGCTATAATCGGAGTGCTTAATCCTTGCTTTGTACATCAACAAAATACTTGCTGGCTGATCTAAGTTCCATAACCTGGGAAATCCATTTTCTTCATTGTGCAGCATAGCAATCCCTTCTATTGCTTAGCGAATAAATTTAGCTTTAGCTCTAATCCTAGGCAGCACATATTAGCACTTTCCAAACTAATATTACCATATTATTATCCAACCAGAGACCCTTATAAAGCAGAGGTGATACTACAAAAAATAAAATCAAATCAAATAGGCTAAACAAAAAAGGGCATGATGTCTAATGCTTGGGCAGAAACAAATGAATACTAAATGTTACTATATCAGATAACAAATCCACTCGCACTAATGACTTAATGCATTAATCGTAAATATTGAGGAACAGAAATAAAGAACTGGAGTTACTATGTGGGGTTATTGTGTCACTCCAAGCACAACAGATTGAAGAATGGATAAAATTAGCACATAGCAAAAACCTGAATCAAATTTTGCCATAGCCAAATCGCAGGATTTAACCGCAACAACCATAGGAAAGAAAGCAGTGGCATTTCCCTAAACCAGCCATGGCCTTCCTCCAAGTAGGCAGCATAGCAGAAGCATTGAAGAAGTAAACCAACAAATGGCGAACCAAACCTAGGAAAAGCACCCCGCGCCGAGACCAATTCTACAACTAATAGCACACCAAAACGAAGAACAGCATCAAAGAAGATGATGCTTTTCTTACCATGGAAATCTCTCAAGTTTCACAGACGCCCAACATCTTGCTGGCTTTCTTACTCATTCAACCCCAAAATCCCAAGTCACTTATTCAACCAGCAAGCTCCAGTTGCTGCTAGCCGTGATGCCGTCCAGGGCCTCTGCCACACTCCCGCTCCGGCCACGAGTACGCGCCGCCGCACGCCAACATGTCTTCACCGTGCGCGCCTCCGCTGCTCTGCGAGACTGCACCGTGCGACCGCGCCTGCCGACTGCTGCCTCTCACCTCCCCTCGTGCTGGCGCAAGCCCGCTCACCGCCTCAGAACTGACCCTGAGTACGACTAGAACCTGCCTCTCTCTCCTCCCTTGCCGTTCCAGCTCCCTCCCATTAGCTGCCTGCTAGGCATCTAGGCTCATTAGCTATGGCCCAGGAGAGCAACCAATGCGCCGGCGGCACGGCGACTTTTGAGTCGCCGCTGCACTTTGACAATGTCCCGCATACCTTGGTCATGTACAACCCTTTGGGTCGGGTGTTCGAAGATCCTACGTCGCTTTCTGATGATGATTGATGACCTGTTATTCGGCGGCGAGCTGCCCGCCGGGATAGGGAGATGAGATGCGACCGCGCCGGGTCGACCTGCTCATGTTCTGCTTGGACCGGTCGAGTAACTGCAGAACTCTCCCTTTCCTACTCTATTCTACTCTTTGATGATTCATGGTACAATGTTTTGATCTTACCTTCTGGGGATTGAATGGCCATCAAGGTCTCTGGACATGGTGTCCTTGGTGGCGAATGCTTCTTGGATGTAGCATAATTTTTCTTCCTGCTCCAAGTTTTGGTTAATTTATTGGTTAATTATTCTTTCCAAACATTTCTATTGGGACCTTTTGAACTCCAGTGGATTTCTCACAAAAAAAATGCCTATTTTGTCTCGAAGATGAGCGGTGGAACAGTGTATATTATTTCCGGAGATGATAGCTAGGGAAGTCCTCTTCACATATTTGGTGAAGTTATTGTTTCCCTTTCTTTTTTTCTCCTCTTATTATATATGGGACATATGTTACACTAGAATTATTATGTCAAATAGATTCTTGTAGGTGAGTATACATCGGAAAGGTTGCACGAATGACGTATCATATTTGTTGAGCAATTTTATTATATGATTAAACTAAAAGCTTGCCTAAATTTAGATATAAACGTCAGCAGCATGCAATGTAGTTCTTATTTGTCATATTACCCATCTATCATAATGTCACTACAGTCTACATTTGTGATACACTGATATCCTTCTCGTAGCTGCTTAATCCATTGATGAATTCAGGTGTTCCATTGATTAATCAATCATAATTGATCGATTGAAAGCCAGGATGCTTGCTCTATTGCTTGGTAAATTTTTTTTACTGTAGTTATCTGGAGATAAAATGTCATGATGTAAAGGATTTACCATTTACATTAAATTTAGTTGCCTGGTATTAAACTTTTGCTCTTTTAGATTTGGTCAAGGTTCCAGAAGTGACTCCTAGGCGGTCGGCGGCGGCCTGCCATCGTGACTTCGATGAAGTCGGCCGGCTAGGCGGGCTGGCCACCTAGGACTGGCTAGGCGGTCAAAGCCGGTCCAAGACGGCCTGGCGGTGCTCGGTGAGGCAGCATGAGACGGCGACGCGGCGGGCACCGAGGGGCTGGGAGGCGGAGTACTTAAGCAAGGTTGAGCTCGACCCAACCACATCGCGCTAGGGTTAGGACATTCTACATGTCGCCTCCCCGCCCCCGAATCGAGCTCACCACCGCTGAATTGAGACCGTGCCCTCCATGTTCGCCACCGAATCGAGGTATGCGCCGCTCTATGCTCTCTGTTCTGCTCCCGCGCTTGCGTCGCCCCCCGCTCCCCTCTCTGGTCCTGCGCCGCCACCCTCCCTCGCGCCACCCTCGCCTCTGCTCTCTACTCTCTCCTCTTTGCTCCCACGCCAATGCCGCCCCCGCTCCCCTCTCTGCTCCCGGTCGCCGCTCTCCCCCGCGCTGCCTTCCCTCTACGCCGCCCCCGCCCTCCTCTCTACTCCTGCGCCGCAACTCTACTTCTTGCCTCCTCTGTTATGTTATGCCATGTTGTGCTGTTGTGCTTTTGTGTTGTGTTGTGCTGTTAATTAATTTCATAATTTGTCTAGTTGTACAAATGCATGATGTATAGATGCTAAAATATGTGATATGTTGTTTATTTGTCAAAATGTCATATGTTGCTTTCGTGGGTGCGGCAAGTTCAAGCGTCCTTAAGAGGAATTTCGAAGATATAGGATGAGAATTTGGTTATTTAGATGATCCAAATAACTTGGATAAAGTGAAGTATTGCTTGTGTGGAAAGGTAATTCACAAAGGGGTGTATATGATCAAGCGGAATATTGGTTATATTCACGTGAACATTTCTAAATGCCCAAAGTCCACAAAAGAAGAACAAGCAAAGTGCAGGAAGTCTATAGAGTATACACAAGCATTGAAGAAGGCAAACAAAGCAAAAGAGGAAGAGCTTAGAAATGAAGTGGTAATTGAAAAAGAAGATGACACACAATTACAAGCCTTATAAAGGGCTGTTTACTCAACCCGTACACGGAATCTATGTCCAAGTTGGACTCTACTGCGTATACAACTCCGATACGACCAGATGAGCAGGCATCGGATACGCAAGCGACCAAAAGGAATACTAAACAAAGATCACCTAACATCCTCGACGACGCCGGGTCTCCGCAGTCCTAGCAAGCCGCCCACGCCCTAGCTCGATGAGGCGCACCGCAACATCGGCCGGAGGGGTCCCCGTGCCGCCGCGCGTGGCTAGTCCGAGAAGCGCATTCATCGCAGAGGAGATGATGAGACGGATCGAGCGCGTCGCGGTCGGGCGGATCTTTGGTTCATGGGTGTTCGGTTGAACACCCAAAATTTTGGGCAAAAATTCAGTATATATAAGGTATAATATATGTATATACTAGAAATTAAGTTCATTTAGCATTATACGTAAAGAAAACGCATTTCGCCGAGTCGGGCGTGCACCGTCGTCGGCAATAACCACCACCAGCGCGCACAACCGCACATTCGCACAAGCCATAGCCCATGTGCCCACGGACCAGCGCACAACCGCACACTCAATTCATAGGCCCAAGCTCATTTTGGTATTTCCTCTAACCTAAATCCCTTGCCTCGGCACACAACCGAGCGGCGACGGCTTGCTCTCTCTACTGCTCTGCTCGCATGCTCCTGTGGCTTGTGCTCTAGCTCCGGACGAGCGGCAGGTGCGCTTCTCCAAGCGTCGGAGCGCCGGAGCGGGCTCTTCAAGAAGGCCTATGAGATGGCTGTGCCGTGCGAGGTCGAGGTCGCGCTCGCGGCTCGTCGTCTTCTCCCCCGCTGGCTGCCTCTACAAGTTCGCCTCCTCCACACGTGCCCGGCCTCGTGTTCGCTCCTTCCTACTGCCTTGGCCTCCTATGGTCCTCGCGGTCCCGATTAGCTAGCGCCATCAAGCATTAGTAAACACATCAAACAGTCAGTAAGAAAAGAGGGGGGGGGGAGCCAGTAGGCGGCGCGCCGAGCGTGGGGCCAATCCGAGGAAGGGGCCAGGAGAAGGAGGAGCCGAGCGGCAGCGCTAGTGTGAGGACCCCAGTTTATTTGGCTTGTAATGCTTAACCAACCACCTGGTCCTAGCATCACAATTCAAATAAACTAAGCCTCGAGACATGCATACTTCCCAGAACTGCAGTATGCACACCTCTTCACAAAATTAAGCATCGACTCCATTCTAAACATAGAGTCCAAACATCACATTAATAAACAGATGACAACATAGTAGAGTTATTACAACAAAGGGCGACCGGCCAAAATACATCAGGTAGCTAAATAAACAGCGGAAGCAAAAGTGTCATAAGATGGCTATAAACAAAGCCAATCAGTGTGCCTTAGCCCACAAGGCAACCGACTGGACCGTCAAGCTAGTCGTCCCAGAACCCGCACATCTCACAGAAGTATGACCCTTGGGGCTCACCTGCCTCCTCCGCAACAAAAATATTAAGCAAAGCATATGAGTACAAAAATTGTTTTTGTACTCGCAAGACTGACGTGTGAACTAGCAGACCTATGCATAACTACATGCAGGCTTATTTCAGTGGAGGTTGTATGACTCATTTTAGCACAAAGCAATATTTGTTTGCAATAATGTAATACAGTTGAAAGCACGTTTGCAATTCATTTTTATTTTTGAACTAACAACAAGTATCCCACAATAATAACAGTAGATAAAAGACAACAACCTGGAAGTGACTAACCCATTAGTCACCACAACAATAGTATGAACACCTGTTCATACCAACCCATCAAATTTTAATTTAAATGTTGTAGTCTAGTTCTTGGGGGGCGTTTCTGAGCGTGTTCATAACCTAGGACGAGGCTATTCGAATAGTTTTAACTCTGCAGGGGTGTACCACTGTACCCACACTTCAGACCGCCTTTAAGCCAAAACACACTTCCGAAGGTATGATGGCACGGCTAAGTCCTACGAGACGTTTTCCAATATTGTGTATTAACTTCGAGCCGCCCGTATGGATAGAAATCCATACGCTGACATGGTAAAGCCGAAAAGACAACTACCCACTCAGGATAAAGCTTTTCGGACAACTACCATGCTCCCAACACCATCCCTCCTGCGACCTCCTGCGACCCGGAGTCAATACACGCTAGAGTACTAAGTCAAGAGAGGTCCCATATACTCTAGTGTGGTTAGCACGCAAAATGCTCAGAACGGTGGCGCAAGTAACTCGGTCCTTAATCGACTTGGGCACCTTTCCAGTCACACCCAAAAGCACACCAATCTTACCATTGTGCCCAAGTCCAAATCATTTTGTTTGCATTTTTAGTTTTCACACGTAACTTAGCAAAAATGCTGAATCATAAAGTTTTAATAATTTTTGTATGATCAAGGTTACCGACTAAAGTCGATAACCGCCCAGTTCTACCGATAGCTAAGCATGTCTAAGCGAAAATGACCCGGATCTACTAAGTGACAAGAGATCATCCAGCGATCTCCGATCACAGCAAATAACCTAGGCTCAGGTAATAGAGGATTATCATTTGTCTACAGATTATGCAACTAAAAGGCTCACTACCCATATTTTAACAACAAAATAGCAATGCGTACATATGAGTTGCAAACAAAATATTAGTTTGAACATAAAGGAATTAACATGATCAAACCGCTTGTTCGGTTGTTCTTTGCTCAAAATGTTCGAGGCTCACTCGATAATACTAGAATCGTCGCAATCTATCGATTAAGCAAAACGAGCAAATAAGAACGAATAACACTGACAATAACCAAACTTCAAATTAATCTAAAGAGCACAAATTTCACACAGCAGCTAAAACATGATTTTACAAAATTTTAGAAACAGAAAACAATATTTTGGAGTTATAGAGAATTTTCTAGGAATTTTCTAAGCTAAAAATGCATAAAACATCATTTAATTATTTATCAAAATTTTATGAACAGAGACATATCTAAAACCTATCTTGATAAATAGTACACTAAAATGAGAAATTAAAAATTGGTTTCACTTGATTTGGATAAGAAATGAATTAGTTATGAATTTTCTAAGTTTAAAAGGATTAATAGTGTAAAAGAAAATCAATTCGGAAATTCTAAAAGTATTGAAAACTTTTCCTACTGGCACCCAACCAACCCACGGTCATCGACCGGTGGGATCGAAAGCACAACACGACTGTGTCGGCCCACCCAAATTTCGTCGAAGGTGACGATTTAACGCGATTTGGAGAATACGCCTTCCCATTTACCAAGCGTACTGAACCTAATCAATATCGGGGAAAATACGCCTGCTAACAACAGAAACGTATTCCACTAATTTACGCAAAACCTAAACCGGCCGAGAGGACCCACATGTCATGGACTCAGAGGGTTAAAACGACCGGAATTAAATTTCTAAACACGCTTAAGATAAGGGGGCCCACAAGTCAGTGATACAGACTCAAAAGATGATTAGCACTAATGAGGAGAGTTAGACCTTAACGCTGCCGGCGGCTCGACGGAGTTCCCGCGCGCGGCTGCGACGGCGAGGTGGAGGATCTGGAGCTGGAGTGGTTCCCTGGACTCGCAAGTGGCTCCCCTGGTTCACCAGCACCTCGCGAAACTGATGACGGCAACACGGGATCTCGAGGATGCTGGCGGTGAGCTGGCGGCGAACGGAGGTGGAGAAGAAGACACGGTTTTCCGCGGAGAAGATGCTACGGGCTTCGAGAAGACCCCGGAAGGTGCGCCTCGGGATCGCCTCGGCTCCAGGAGCAATAAGCACAAGATAACGCCGATGAAGAAGGTCCGAGGTGGCCGGAATTGTCACGACGGCGGAACACCGAGCTTGGAGAAGAAATGGCCGCACGCCCTCAACGATGCACAAAAGGCGAAAACGAACCCACCGTTAGACTCAGTGGAGAAATGCGATCACGAGGGACCAAACGCTGAGGCTAAAGACTCACCAGATCGCCCAAACGACTTCGGGGCCGAAGCTACCGGAGGCGGAGACGATGAAGTTGCCCCAGGCGATCCACTGGATACCAAAGATCCGGGCTGGGCAAAATGGAGGCGGCGATGAACAAGGAAGTCGGAGGTGGGGTTGCGGAAGCACGAGCGGCAGTGAGGTGGTGGCGCTGCCCTCACCTTCTTCTCCGGCCGAAGCTAAGAAATGGGCGGAGAAGGCACGAGAATGGCTGCGAGGTGGAATGGATGATCCTAGGAGGTAGATGGACTCCAGGCGATCCTCTGGAGGCAGACATGCGTCCCCGGAGTGGTAGCGACGAGCTGCGTGGCACGCATGCGCGAGCGCCAGCGAGCTCCGGTAGGCAGCGGAGTCGGCGAGGAAGAACCTGACATGAGGGACCCATGCGTCAGCGACGGTGGTGAAGCGGCGCGAGTCGGGGTCTGGTGCGGTTCAACTAACTGGTTCGACTCGATCGGAAAGATGCCGACCGTTTGATCTAGAATGGTCGGTCGAGATCCACCGTGCAATAGGGACGGTCCGATTGTTTGGGCGCACGACGGGCCACGATGTGCATCGGACGGCTGATGACGATCGGGCTCGGGCGGTGCAGTTAGGCGGTGTGGCTAAACCGAGCGACGCGGTCGGACTCGAGCTCGAGTTGGGTTCGAGCCCGACAAACAGTGATTCCAGATTTGATTTTCAAAAGGCTGAGAGGGTTTGGGGAATTTTTAGAGGTAGCTCCACAGCTCCAAAAATTCCAAAATTTTTATGGTAACTGCTATGGACAGAGAACAACCTTGAATAATTTTTCCAGAAGCTTTTATGTGCTGAAATGCTCCCAAGAAAATTCACAAGCTGCTGCCCTAAGGAGTTGACCAGATTTCAAACTAGTTTGACTAGGCCTTTTGAAAATGCAAACAAAATCTAAAAATTGTGAGATTTTGCAGAGAGGTGAAATACTTCCAGAGGATGATCATGAGTTTTTGGGTTCTTTTTCTCTTGTTTTGATAATTTGGGTTGTATGTTTCAATGGTTTTCCAAAAATTCAAAGACAACTTTTCAAACAAAAATTCCAGGAAATTAATACATGCTCAAAAGTTTTAAATTATACTCATTTTCACACATTTGAAGTACAGGTTACATTACAGATGTTACAGCTAGCCACCGGGGAGGCCAGGGGAAGGCCGGAGGCGACAGAGCCGGAGGCCGGTCGTAGGCCAACCAGATGGGGTGCGTGTGGAGCAGCCGGAGGCGGGAGCCAGGGAGGAGTACGGCGGTGCTAGCGGCTGCGCCATATGGAGGTATTAGGTAGCTTTTGTTTGGTGCTAAAAATCAATGCGTTTCTATTAATTATTTTACAGGAGTATTAGGTAACTTTCGTTCGGTGCTAAAAATAAAAAGATGCTAGCTCACTGAATTTATTGATAACTAATACAGTTAACTGGGCTACTTTTGAAGTCTATTTCTAGCTTTTCTTTCTCTCTTTCATAATCAAAATGCCTAGTAGCATACCAGTATTATCTAACCAGGCTAGATGAATTAACTTGATGTGTCGTGCAATTTTCGATGGTCTATCCATTAAGACTTACCGATTTTCAAAAGTGCTATGTCGTTGTTTGAAAAAAATGCTGGAATGTTGTTTGCAATTATCCATGCTCAAAGAGAGGACCATAACAATTCAACAATAGACTGGTAATCACAAAATAAGAGAATTATTCTCTGTATAGTCAATTTATCATCCTTTCACCTGTAAAACACAAATATATGAATTGTTTGACTCTCTAGGAAAAGCATTGAACGAAATTTTTGTAACTTCGAACACACATATTGAAAATTCTGGATCCGCCACTGTGCCGGTGGGGGTTGTGTCATCTGCATGGACTTTGTAGACGGCGACAAGCTAGACACGACTCCGTGCTCGCATAAGCATAGCTTCCACCAGCATTGCATCACCGAGTGGCTGGGGCGCAGCAATGTGCGCCCCCCTCCGCTGCCATGCACTGCCCCCCTGCCATGCCTCGTTAAGAGGATTTTTTTAATAATACATTTTTAAATAACAATTATATAAATAAATAATCGACAAAGAAAATTACAAAACTAGACTTTTGTCTCCAATTGAATTGACCTGAATTGTTCTTGTCTAGAGAGGGGCATATGCTACTAGAGAAGTTCATGTCGTCAATTGAATTGACGACAGGCCCCTGTTGCTAATTTTAATGTTCTTTTTCGCCTAATTATTTCTGTAATTCTTTTTTTATTTTAAAAAAATATTATTTTAAAAAAACTCTAGTTAAGAGCTCTCCATCCACGATTGGTTTTGCCAATTAAGGAAGCTTATCCGGACGGACGGGGGCGAATCCCATTATATTGGGAATCGGAACCCGAGTCCGAGTAGGATTATGGGTGCACCCCGCCACGCATAGCATAGGCCAATACGCTATATATTGCGCACCCCCTCGCAGTCGCAGCTGCATCTAATTCGTATCGATCGCCTGTTAGCTAGCTAGATTAGCTACTCAGAGTACGTTCAGAGTGACGATGGTGATGGAGTGTCTGCACTACGACTGCCATGTCCGGCGTCTCCCACTCGGCGAGTCCGAAGATTTTATTCAGATTGACGAGCCAGATCAGGAAGCAGCTAATTCTTACGACGTACACACCCAGGGCCAGGAGCCAGATCCGGCTATGGTCATACGGCCGGAAGACATCTTGCAACTGCAGGAGACGGAGGATTTCGGCCTTGGCTCCGACGACGAACGATTTGCCCTGCCTCGGCCTCGACTGCCCGCCCAACACGCCTTGCCTTTCCGACATGTCAATCACGTCGTCCATCCCGATCCCACCCTTGTCCGCGCGGGGTTTGGCCAAGGGTACCCGAACGGCGGCTTTGGAGGCGTCCCGCGTCCGATGCGGCCATTGCCGGTCTCGAGAAGCGAATGTACGACGGGTCAGGAGATGATAAGGAATGTGTCATCTGCAGCCAGGACTATGAGGTAGGCGACGACCTTAGCATGGTGCCCTGCTCGCAAAGGCATAGATTCCACCTGAGTTGCCTCGCCAAGTGGTTGGCGCTTAGCCGCCTTTGCCCGCTCTGCCGCCATGCGTTGCCTACCAAAGAGTAAGATATGTAGATGTACTGCCAAAGGCACAATAATATATACCTCGATTAGGTGTACACTTGCAGACGCTGATAGTGGATTTTCTCTATATGGTTTTGAGTAGCACAATGTATGTTTGGTTGGTTGTTTCATTCGTCATGCATGCAACACAATCAATTTTGTCCACAAAGGGAGTATTCATCTTCCTGAATCTGAATCAGAGGGATTTATTTCTTGGATCGTGTCAGTGACTCAAAAAAATGAATCCTACACAAAACTTTCCTTAACGTGACGTCTAGCTTAACGCGGCCAACCTGACCAAAATAATTAGTCGAAGCAACCCGTAAAACATGCGATCATTATCGACCATTCAAATGAACTAGCCGAACTTCCGAGTTTTAGCATTCAGTCATACATTCTTAATTTTCATCTCCATGCGCTGCCCGCCGGGGACCAAAGCGGGCGGCCTAAACGGCACAACAAAACCAAACCTCAGTTAGCTGTACACTTGTGGTAATTGCTTCTGCATTGCCTTTCACTTTTATATAGCACATTGTTTTTGTTACACTCGTAATGAAACACAAGTCTGTTAGTGCTGAAAGCCTAAAATGTACGTTCTTCCCCTGAATCTGAGCTAACGTGTGAACAATGAGATGTTGCTACTGTAACTGGGAGACATGGAGAAACTCCCCCTTTAATTTAGAACTAGTCAGGTGCCCGTGCGCTGCTACGGAATCCTAATCCATACACGAGCATGCATCAAGAACATAACCATGTTCTTTAAAAGCTATTAGCAATTAGAAAACACGGACAAAGACCTTAACAATTATATTTTAACTTAACTGCGCTCTCTCTATATGAATCAAGTTTGGTAAAACATGAAGCTGGACTGCTATCAGTGGAATCTAAACGCTTAACAAAATTCCTCGTAGCCAAACTTAACAGGAGGTGCAATTTGTTGAACATGAAACATACAACGTTAAGAAATGCACATTGTACTTGTAAAATCATAACACCAAACTGACTACATCATAGATCCGTATGCAACTTATGCTTAAAGAGGAAATAACATACAGATAATGAACAGAGAAATGACAAAAATGGGGGATAATTGCTTCAATTTAACAGTTCCAGTGAAACAAAAAAAATTGATGGCTGCTCAAATAAAGTGAGAGCAATGCAGCAATAGATCTTTTGATAGAACATAGTAAGATAACTATATAACTGTTGGAGCACATACATAGTAAGGAACATTCAGTTTTTTGATAGAACACCACAAGGAAGCATGGACCCAAATTAAAAAAAAATACCTCAGACATGCACATGCATATTAGATAGAACTACTGGAAAGATTATCTCAATCACAAACAATTCCCAAAGAAAATCTGCTATTCAGTCCTGCAGCTAGACAGACAAGCAATCTGAAAAACAGAGTACTGAACAAATGCAATTTGGGAAAACATCCTTTACATGACATCTCATGCTATCCTTACAAAAGAATTCCATTTTTTCGAAATGAACATGCATCTGGGAGTCTAGGTAAAAGAATTCCTTTACACCTGACCAAAGACATCCATCACAACAAAATTTCAAAACTGAAAGTATAGGATTGTCATGATACAATTTTCAGAACTTGGAGCTAAAATATAGTCAGGTGCTTGTACAGCTGATCTAAAATATATCCTCAATATATGTAATTCCATGATAAAATAATTTAACACAACACTATAAATCAACATGAATGTCCAATTTGCTAGTTACTGTAGATTACTAAAGAGTGGTGTGCTACAAGGAGCTCACTACTTTGTAAAAACTTGTCCAATTTTGTAACTAAGAATGAAGTGATCAGAGGAGCTCATTACTTTTCACATCTGACTGAAATCAATTGGAAGGCTGGAAGCCGAATCACCTGACCAGGATACAACCAAAGTAATCTTGGTCGGAGCCCTTCTGTGCCTTGAACACCTGACCAAGACCCCAAATGAAGTTGCCTTGATCCATCGAATTGTTGCAGATCATGATGATTTTGCTTCTTTCTGCCAATGCAGTTGAGAGTCATTTTGCAGAAGCAAGATCTATATGTAGACAACAAAGGAAAAATGTGAATCAATGGCTATCCATGTTTTCTTTCTAATGGAATCCCAAGGAAATGGAACTGGGAGGTCTATGACAAATATGTTGTAGTTAAGTTTATTTTCCCGAAAACAAAACTGACAGCTATGATCAGAGTGCTTAATCCTTGCTTTGTACGTCAACAAAATACTTGTTGGCTGATCTAGGTTCCATAATCTGGGAAATCCATTTTCTTCATTGTGCAGCATAGCAATCCCTTCTATTGCTTAGCGGATAAATTTAGCTTTAGCTCTAATCCTAGGCAGCACATATTACCACTTTCCAAACTAATATTAGCATATTATTATCCAACCAGAGACCCATATAAAGCATAGGTGATACTGCAAAAAAAAAAAAAATTCAAATAGGCTAACAAAAAAGGGCATGATGCCTGATGCTTGAGCAGAAACAAATGAATACTAAATGTTACTATATCAGATAACAAATCCACTGGCACTAATGACTTAACGAATTAATCCTAAATATTGAGGAACATAAATAAAGAACTGGAGCTACTATGTGGGGTTATTGTGTCACTCCAAGCACAACGGATTGAAGAATGGATAAAATTAGCACATAGCAAAAACCTGAATCAAATTTTGCCATAGCCAAATTGCAGGATTTAACCGCAACAACCATAAGAAAGAAAGTAGTGGCATCTCCCTAAACCAGCCATGACCTTCCTCCAAGTAGGCAGCATAGCAGAAGGCCAGAAGCATTGAAGAAGTAAACCAACAAATGGCGAACCAAACCTAGGAAAAGCACCCCGTACCGAGACCAATTCTACAACTAATAGCACACCAAAACGAAGAACAACATCAAAGAAGATGATGCTTTTCTTACCATGGAAATCTCTCAAGTTTCACAGACGCCCAACATCTTGCTGGCTTTCTTACTCATTCAACCCCAAAATCCCAAGTCACTTATTCAACCAGCAAGCTCCAGTTGCTGCTAGCCGTGATGCCGTCCAGGGCCTCTGCCACACTCCCGCTCCGGCCACGAGTACGCGCCGCCGCACGCCAACATGTCTTCACCGTGCGCGCCTCCGCTGCTCTGCGAGACTGCACCGTGCGACCGCGCCTGCCGACTGCTGCCTCTCACCTCCTCAGCTGGCGCAAGCCCGCTCACCGCCTCAGAACTGACCCTGAGTACGACTAGAACCTGCCTCTCTCTCCTCCCTTGCCGTTCCAGCTCCCTCCCATTAGCTGCCTGCTAGGCATCTAGGCTCATTAGCTATGGCCCAGGAGAGCAACCAATGCGCCGGCGGCACGGCGACTTTTGAGTCGCCGCTGCACTTTGACAATGTCCCGCATACCTTGGTCATGTACATCCCTTTGGGTCGGGTGTTCGAAGATCCTACGTCGCTTTCTGATGATGATTGATGACCTGTTATTCGGCGGCGAGCTGCCCGCCGGTATAGGGAGATGCGACCGCGCCGGGTCGACCAGCCCATGTTCTGCTTGGACCGGTCGAGTAACTGCAGAACTCTCCCTTTCCTACTCTATTCTACTCTTTGATGATTCATGGTACAATGTTTTGATCTTACCTTCTGGGGATTGAATGGCCATCAAGGTCTCTGGACATGGTGTCCTTGGTGGCGAATGCTTCTTGGATGTAGCATAATTTTTCTTCCTGCTCCAAGTTTTGGTTAATTTATTGGTTAATTATTCTTTCCAAACATTTCTATTGGGACCCTTTGAACTCCAGTGGATTTCTCACAAAAAAATGCCTATTTTGTCTCGAAGATGAGCGGTGGAACAGTGTATATTATTTCCGGAGATGATAGCTAGGGAAGTCCTCTTCACATATTTGGTGAAGTTATTGTTTCCCTTTCTTTTTTTCTCCTCTTATTATATATGGGACATATGTTACACTTGAATTATTATGTCAAATAGATTCTTGTAGGTGAGTATACATCGGAAAGGTTGCACGAATGACGTATCATATTTGTTGAGCAATTTTATTATATGATTAAACTAAAAGCTTGCCTAAATTTAGATATAAACGTCAGCAGCATGCAATGCAGTTCTTATTTGTCATATTACCCATCTATCATAATGTCACTACAGTCTACATTTGTGATACACTGATATCCTTCTCGTAGCTGCTTAATCCATTGATGAATTCAGGTGTTCCATTGATTAATCAATCATAATTGATCGATTGAAAGCCAGGATGCTTGCTCTATTGCTTGGTAATTTTTTTTTACTGTAGTTATCTGGAGATAAAATGTCATGATGTAAAGGATTTACCATTTACATTAAATTTAGTTGCCTGGTATTAAACTTTTGCTCTTTTGGATTTGGTCAAGGTTCCAGAAGTGACTCCTAGGCGGTCGGCGGCGGCCTGCCATCGTGACTTCGATGGAGTCGGCCGGCTAGGCGGGCTGGCCACCTAGGACCGGCTAGGCGGTCAAAGCCGGTCCAAGACGGCCTGGCGGTGCTCGGTGAGGCGGCATGAGACGGCGACGCGGGCACTGAGGGGCTGGGAGGCGGAGTACTTAAGCAAGGTTGAGCTCGACCCAACCACATCGCGCTAGGGTTAGGGCACTCTACATGTCGCCTCCCCGCCCCCGAATCGAGCTCACCACCGCTGAATTGAGACCGTGCCCTCCATGTTCGCCACCGAATCGAGGTATGCGCCGCTCTATGCTCTCTGTTCTGCTCCCGCGCTTGCGTCGCCCCCCGCTCCCCTCTCTGGTCCTGCGCCGCCACCCTCCCTCGCGCCACCCTCGCCTCTGCTCTCTACTCTCTCCTCTTTGCTCCCACGCCAATGCCGCCCCGCCTCTCTCGCTCCCGTGCCGCTCTCCCCCGCGCTGCCTTCCCTCTACGCCGCCCCCGCCCTCCTCTCTACTCCTGCGCCGCAACTCTACTTCTTGCCTCCTCTGTTATGTTATGCCATGTTGTGCTGTTGTGCTTTTGTGTTGTGTTGTGCTGTTAATTAATTTTATAATTTGTCTAGTTGTACAAATGCATGATGTATAGATGCTAAAATATGTGATATGTTGTTAATTTGTCAAAATGTCATATGTTGCTATCGTGGGTGCGGCAAGTTCAAGCGTCCTTAAGAGGAATTTCGAAGATATAGGATGAGAATTTGGGTATTTAGATGATCCAAATAACTGTTGGCCCAGACTCTCTCAAACACACGCTTTCACGGTAGACTCACACTTACAGGAAGATGAACTCACATGATGACTTTGGATTCTTGTATACGCACGTACTGAAGCACTCAAGCAACACACAAAACAGGAGACGACAAACAGGAGAGTCCAGGGATTTTCCTCTGCCGCTGTAAAGCTTCCGGCTTTTCTTTCTATTTTCTGTTCTTGCTCTAAAACTCATCCAACTAGTACATGTATAGGCACTCTCCCTCATCGGAACTCACGCGGCACTAGCTAACCAAATCAATAAACAAACTAACTACTAACCACTATGGGTTGTTCTGCTAACAACTAGCATACCACAACCAACTAGCAAACTAATAGCTAACAACTTGTTACATGCAAACGTGCTGGCCGTTGCCGTGTGCATGCACAACTCAACGTGCTGGCCGTGCGACAAACTAAACGTGTCAAGATTATAGCTAACAATAACTTGGATAAAGTGAAGTATTGCTTGTGTAGAAAGGTAATTCACAAAGGGGTGTATATGATCAAGCGGAATATTGGTTATATTCACGGGAACATTTCTAAATGCCCAAAGTCCACAAAAGAAGAACAAGCAAAGTGTAAGAAGTCTATAGAGTATGCACAAGCATTGAAGAAGGCAAACAAAGCAAAAGAGGAAGAGCTTAGAAATGAAGTGGTAATTGAAAAATAAGATGACCATAATGATGATGAAGAGTTTGAAATTGTTGGAGGTTCGACACCTCATAAATTAGGGCCAATGGATAAATTTGCTTGTCCTATTGATCCTTCAATTGTTTTGTCGGGTCGGCATCAAAATATTAATGATGCACTTTGGAAAGAAAGAACTCATAAGGTGAAGCAATATGTTGTGAGATGGCTTTATGTTCATGATATAATTTATTTGTAACTCCTCTTATGATTGCTATCCTTGTATTGAACTATTGATTACTAACCTTATATTATATGTTTTTTTATGTTTAGCTATCCCTTTCAATGCTATCAACAATGACGAGTTCAAACAAATGTTTGAGGTCATTGGTCACTTTGTAGGTCCTTCTAAATACGAACCAATGATTTGTTCAAGACACATGAATAAGAGAGAGCCTTTTGACCGGTTGCTCTATCACGACCGATGCTTGGACTGACCAAAAGAGAAGGAGCATCATGAATGTGTGTGTGCATTACAAATTGGGGACAAGTTTCGTACAATCAAAGCAGGTCTCGGATTATGTACAGATAAGTGAGTAAATCTTCGAGTACATAAATACTTGCACTGAACAACTAGGTCCCTGTTTGACACTAGAAATCACGTAAGATTTCTATATGTGGGGATTGAGGTTGTGGGTGTGCCAGTGTACAAAGTACACAAAAATAAAAAAAAATACAAGAAATAAAAGGTTAAGGAAGCATGCATATTATTAATTATCATAGAATTACAAAATACAAGTCCCCTATTATTATTATGCGCTCCATGACTTGGTGATGTGGTCTCCTGGTTCTCGGGGTCTCAGAAGACTCCTGGCTAATTACTCCCACGAGGTGAACTCACAAGATACCTCCGATTAAGCTGCGCATAGTCGTCGTCGTCGTCAGTCTTCGCTTCACGTTCTCCATGCATGTGATGTAAATGGTTGATGTAGATGGGTGTCGGCAGCATCCATGGCCTCGTCGGTCCATGCGCCATTGATACCGTAGCCTTTGTGTTGGCTTCGCCCGCCCTTGTCTTTCGGCCTCATCAGTCTCGAACGACGTGTACAAATAGTGGTTGATTATATAGCATGCATGGTTGCAATCGGCTCGACCGATTTGACAAGATGGCGGTTGTGTTGAGGTAAAAGGTTCAACTCAAAGAAGAGTCAAGATGGTGGAGATGAACGCCGGGGTGTTGATGAGGTCAATAACAATGGCCAGGATGAATCCAATGCCGTGGAGGCGCACGTGGGCGAACTCCAGTGTCACAAGGGAAGATTGTCCTCGTTTCTATGTTAAGTCTTTGAGACGTGTGACTGCATATATATGTTTTATTAATTCATCATTCATTCGTACATTCTTTCTCATAAAATAGCAAATAACTCATCATTGATTAAATATGTAGGTTTATATGATTATTTGATTACATGTTTACATCAAGTTCTTGGAGATGAGATAATATACATGACTATATCAAATTGCTCATGTCTTGCTTTTTCAGGTAATTTTCCTTATATCTTGCTCAATTGGATGCCAGCTACCTGCTCAATTGATATCATTATACCTACTGTCGACCGCTCTGCACCATAGCCAAGTTGGCCGCCTAGGCGGGCTAGGCGCTAGGTGCCAGGCCACCGCCCGACTAGCGCCTAGTGCTTTCTTGAACCCTGGATTTGGTATACCAGTTTCTATCCTCTAGATGACAAGATCCATACCAATTCGGTCCACCAGTTTATGCCAATGGACAGTAGCTCGACAATATGGTTAAGGCATGGTCTTACCAGGTTTAGTGCATTGTTGGAATTTCGCTCTACAATTGTGGTCTAGTAATAACCCTATAATGCTTGCATTAGTTCTTATTTATATCAATACATACATGATGAATGATATTATCTTGTTGATACCCACATACTTGTTCTGTGAGTGCTTGACTGCTTGTAAGATGTAGTGTGAGTGCTTGACTGCTTGTAAGATGTAGTATACTAGAGATAATCATTACCTTTAGAAGCTCACTGATGTGGAATTTTAAATTCTATGGTGTACCTGATTTGTAGTCACATAACACAAGCTTGATGTAGGTCAATATACTCTAACCCCCTTTACTTTGTAATGTCAAAAGGATGATGAACTGACTTTCGATTCAACTATACAAGATTCAAATTCCGTAGGAGGGAAATCAGTTCAGTACAGTTCAGAGTTGTGTTGAGTTCCTTTCACTACTACAGAAAATGTTATCACAGACGGTTCGACACCGTCTGTGTTTTTGTACGTCTGTGATAACTGGTGGTTATCACAAACGGTTAAAAAATCGTCTGTGATAAGTCACAACACAGACAGTTCTAATGAACAACCGTCTGTAATATCCATATATCACAGACGGTTATAGTTACCAACCGTCTGTAATATCCATCTATCACAGACGGTTCATAATTAGCACCGTCTGTGATATCCATATATCACAGATGGTTCGTAAATATCGCCGTCTGTGATATATGGATATCACAGACGGTTCATGATTATCACCGTCTGTGATATGTGGATATCACAGACGGTGCTAATTATGACCCGTCTGTGATATCTACATATCACAGACGGCGAGAATTATGAACCGTCTGTGATATCCATCTATCACGCACGGCGATAGTTATGAACCGTCGTGATAGCTCTTTCAAAGATAACTAATTTAATTTTGATTTTCGGCTAGCCTCGTGAATTGCTAGCCATGCCCTCTGAAAACAAGCAGGCAGAAAATAGATACATTACAGATGAATCAATCATTGACACTCAAAGTGATCATTTAACTCAAAATCAATTCGACACGAATATGTATCAAATATTGTCGCTAGAGTTACAATTGAATTACAACTATTCAAAGTGAATTACATTAATGAATCATTCAAGATCGTTCAGCGGTGTTGGAGTAGTGAAACTCTCCGTTGGCGCTAATGATATCCGTCATGATGAAGGTGCAAAGCTTCCCTCGAACATCCGAGATCTCTCTCTAAACGAGTGAATCTAAATCTATATTGAAGCTCTGTAGCTAGCAAGAGTGAAGTAGTAAGCATATATATTTAAATTTATAATTAGGAAATAATTATTGCGAGATTGACCAACCTCGGGATCCTTCAACTTAGCACTCATGAAAATTTGCATATGATGGCAAACGTAGAGTGCACATTCTTCTGCTTTTTGCTGGCGGCACTGCAAAAATAGAATTACATATATAGGTATAGTCAGTTCGAGACGCATTATTACGAAGTATGATATAGAATTATTGTGTTGTAGCACGTACCGGAAATCGCGTCCTGTGATTAAATGTGACGTTCGTTCCCTTGTATAGCCCTCCCTCGGCAATATAGGAGATGAACGACCTACATGTTTCCAAAAAGTTAACCTCGGCCATTTCAAACGAAGGAAGACTACAATAGAGTTATGTATGGAGGAAATAAGCACACCTGTCGAGTACTCCTTGCACAAGGGTGAAGTCGTGGCTTTTTTTGATTAGGGAATCAAGGTATAGTACCTGGTTCCTCTTTGGTATAATGACTAAAAGGATCCAGTGGTACCTACTCATGTATGTCGCTTGAGTCATTAAACCTAAGTTCGTGCTGCGTATAAAGTACAAATGAAATTTGTATAGCAAGTAGTGAAGCACTTACTTCTGGTTGTAGGGCACCATTATGTAGTCCTTGTCGTTTTGAGCAAGCAATCCTGTCGTTATGTATTTCTCGACGTAGGATGCGCTCGCCAAGATGGTTTGCTCGAGACCACGTGTGGGTCGAGGAAACCCACCGGTTCTTTCAATCGCCGCATTTTTAATCATGTATCTATACATAAGCAATGAGTTGTTATATTCGGTATTACGTGAATGTAGAACTTGATTGTACACACTTACAGTGTCCAGCATCGTAGAAGTGAGGCATCGAGGGCTTTGAGGTTGAATAGGTCGAATAAGTCGTCGAAGCCCACGACGAAGGGGGCCGGCTCGTGGAGGAAATAGTCCTCCGTGTATCTGACGATGATTCCATCAGCGCACCCTTTCTCTTTGGTCTTGTGCAAGTACTGTATGCAAACTCGACAACCTATTCCAACAGAGGCCATCTGTGGTGGTCGCCAACGGACTTCCGAAAGAGTATTTCTTAGGGTTAGGAGGCGGAAGCGTCTTAATGTTCTTCGATTTCGATTTGTCCTGAACGACTTGCCCAATACGTGTCCTCCTGTGAGACGACTCGGGAACCGATACGGCGACACACTTTTTTTGTTTGTTCGGTGTCTTCTCCACGGGAACCGATGAGGCGGGCTTCTGAAGCGAAGGTTGAGGTGTAGTCATGGAGGGTCCTGTTGGAGAGGCATGGTCGTGCCGAGATGGTTGGGGTGGAGTAATCAGAGGTTGAGGCAGCACTGCAGAGTCCAGGGCGATGTCCTTCTTGGGTCCTGTTGGAGAGGCATGGTCGTGTCGAGATGGTTGGGGTGGAGTCATCAAAGGTTGAGGCGGCACTGCAGGGTCCAGGGCGATGTCCTTCTTGGGCCACCGGATAAAAGCGCACACGCGCCCCTAGTGTTCGATGTCGCTCGTTCGCGAATCTCGCGGACGGCCTTAAAATTATCATGTACCATGTCCACCTGGACCCTGGCGTAACCCTGCGCCACCTGGGCACCGTGCTGAACTATCCCTTCCATGCATGGATACGCCACCCCACGCCCAGCCACAATAGACATCCCAACCATCCTCACTTGGAGCGTGCAGTGCGTTGGCTCCTACAAAATGATACGCAATTAGCTAAGCGTCCTATAGGTCTATCTTTGGAGCATTCCAGAGATGTACATTACCTTGATGTCGTCGATAGGTAATTGGACGTCATCATATTCATGATTTTGCGTGGACGCGACGCTACTCCGATGTTGAGGAGGACTGGCTCCCAAAACAACGGGGGCGGCTTGCGACTGGTTGAGGAGTAGGAGTTGATTCACTTGGTCCTGTAATCTTGCTATCTTTTCTTAAAATTTTGCAGTAAGCACCCGTTCTCTTCCTTCAAATTTTGTAGTAAGCACATGTTCTAACTCTGTGTCGTACTCGGCCTTGGATCTCTTCCTGCTCCTATACGTGCAGTAGTCATCTGGGAATCCATCCCTCCAAGATAAGTTAACCCCTTTGCCTCGCGTGCGACCCGGGTGCTCCTTGTTTCCCAGAGCCGTAGATAGTATATCCTTCTCCTTGTCTGCTTGGAAGGAGCCTTCCGAATATGCGGAACTCAATTCTTGCTGCAAGAGGTCATCATGTTATTATAGACATTATGAAGTTATGGACTTATTAACAACTAGGTAGTTCGAAGACATATTTACCACACGGTTGGCCACATCCCGGTCTGCCGGGTTTGTGAAAGAGATTTCGCCAAGACGTGGATCGATGCCTCGCTCTTAACTGGGAGAGAGCGCTCGTCGTGATCTCAAACAAATGGCCTTGTTTCGTTCTCGCCCGCGCCCATTGCGCGGTTTTACCGCGTACCAGCCGTGCCGAGTTTGTAGGGGTGAGTGTTCGTGTCCGAGAGCCTTGTGCGTCGACTTTCTCAAGAAATTCGGGCGTCGTCTTCATTTGCACAAAGCGCCCCATATATCCCGCGATAAGAATTTATACGCCGTAAAGGGCGTTCGACCCGTGTTCACGTATTTTGTGACAAGCATGCTCTTGAAGGTCCTCCACGCCTTACCAATCGAGAGCAACGCCTGCCGTTCCACGTGCGCCTGGTCTGCGGCTGGGAAAGTGAACGATTTTAAAACTTCGCCCCACACTCGCGTCTCCGAACATCCGGCACGGTGTCCCTCGGTGTGGTGATGGGGACCGTGCCCTTCCAAGTATCCCGCACATGGTCCGAATCTTGCACGCTTGGGGGACTCACGGGGATCCCATTGGCATTGACCTCGTGGACGGTCATTAGGCTTGGAGGAATTTTCGATGTTCCTCTGCCATCTCACGTACGTACCACTTTCCTCGGAGATCCAGACGCATTCGGCGACGTCGATGACGGCGGCGAAGACAGTGCGGACGCCATGCCGCTTACTTGCTATCTATATATGCACGAAGCAATATGCGTAAGCTCTAATCCACCGATTCAAGCGATTTACTCAACTTAACCAAAATGATGCACAAACGTAATATATAAAGAAGGATTGATAGTAGTTTGTGCTCTCAGAAGGAAAGTTGCAAAAGAACAAGTCTTTGCCATCTCAATCCTATTGTCTATACTCTTCATTAAATGAATATGATAGTATAAATTCAAACTATGAGCTTTAAACAATACTTTGCTTAATCACAAATGATCTCAATCATCACGAAAATGATCTTAACTATCACATTCAATCTCAAGATAAGACAAAAGTTCATCACAGAGCGAACGTAAGAATCGGAATAACTAGCATTCAACCAAAAGTAACAAATTAACACTATATCAAATTGATGGTAGAGTAAGTAATACAATAGAGCTCAAGAATGAACTAACTATCACATTCAATCTCAAGATAAGACAAAGTTCATCACAGAGCATGCAACAAAGCCCACCGATCAATTTGCAATATCTTTAGTACTAGATTCGGTTCACATATTATCAAAGACTATCAAAGTCACATCACGACGGTTCGTCAATACAATAGAGCTCAAGAATGAACTAACAATATATCAAATTGACAGAGCATTCAACCGTCTCGTGATAACTAGCATTCAACCGAAAGTAACAAATTAAAAGATATCAAATTGATAGCAAGTAATACAATAGAGCTCAAGAATGAACTAACTATCACATTCAATCTCAGTATAAGACAAAGTTCATCACAAAGCATGTCAACAAAGCCCACTGATCAATTTGCAATATCTTTAGTACTAGATTCAGTTCACATATTATCAAAGACTATCAAAGTCAATATATCCACCAGGACAAATAGTAATATAGGAATACTCACAGAGAGGATGCCGCACAACAACTCACGGTGCAAGGAGGAGGGAGGCGTGGGGAGGAGGGAGGCGTGGGGAGGAGGACGGCGCGAGGAGGAGGCCGGTGCAGGGGAGGAGGAAGGCGCGGGGAGGAGGCCGGTGCAGAGGGAGGAGGCCGACACGGGGAGGAGGCCGCGCGTCGAGACAGAGGCAGCGTCGTCGATGAAGGGGCAGCGGCGTCGGGTCTTACGGCCGGGGAGGTGAACGGGCGAACCCTAGAGGAGCCGAGAGAGCGCGCGAGAGCCTAAGGGGTGCGGGAGAGGAAGTGACGAGTAAAGAGCAAAACCCTAGTAGTGCGCCTTTTTATAAAAAAGGATATCACAGACGGCTCTATTAAAGCACCGTCTGTGATATGGTAATATAACAGACGGTTATTTAATAGAACCGTCTATGATATCTTATCACAGACGGATCCATGATAGAGCCGTCTGTGCTATGGCTCTCATTCCCTTTGTCTCCCGCGCGAGTGTCTCTTCGATCGTCTCCTGCTCCAGCTTTACTACTTCTTTTATATAAATAGACAACCCTTATCAAAGGGATTTCTCACGAACCTCCTTGATCATCCCCTCTCTCTCCACAAATTCCAAATGGCTTCCTCTCTCGTCCCGGCTGTATTGGCCTACATTTTGGTTTTGTACTCGCAACTCTCTGGTCGCAACCTGGCCCAAGCTGCGAACAAGGCGTCCGTTCGCAATGCAATCCGTTGTAGACCCTCCCATCGACCGGAGACCATAACGGCGATCATCTGCTGATTGGAGCTCCTCCTCCAACAGACCGGGCGAGGCTCTCCAAAGATCCGCGAGTAAACATCGCCGTGGAGATTGTCCTATGGAACTATTTGGTCCGCACCGAGGATGCAGCCTGAGAGTCGAGGACGACCTCGACATTGCAGAGAGCGGTCCGCCTAGCCGAGACCGTGGAGACCAGGTTGATGGCCTGGGCTATATGAGACTTGATTACGAGTCCGAACATCTACAAGAGGAAATTGAGTGTGCAAGGTCACAGTGGAGGCGTTTGGTGAGACAATACGATCCCGCCCCACTAAAGCCGACGAGAAGGCGACAAGATTTGAAGACTAAGATAGGATCGCCATCCTTTTTTATCGTCTGTGATGTAAACGATAAGGCCAGTCTATTGTCTGTGATGTAAAACAATATGGTCTTTTTTATCGTCTGTGATGATATGGTCTTTTTTATCATCTATTTATTACTGGGAAATTCATTTTAGTAATTATTTGCGTATATACATGCTCCATACGCTATCACAGACGGTTGAATGAAGAACCATCTGTGATAATATCCTCATCACAGACGGTTAGAACCGTCTGTGATGTGAGTATATCAAAGACGGTTCTCCTTACTAACCGTCTGTGATATAGAGGATATCACAGACGGTTCCACATGGAGCCGTCTGTATAAGTTCAACACAGATGGTTAGTTAGAGGAACCGTCTGTGATATACTCACATCACAGACGGTTGGGAATAAGAACCGTCTGTGATATGCCACCCCTATAAATATAAAGACCCGATGGACCTCGCCCTAGCGCCCGATCTCTTCTTTGGAATAGAGGGGCTTGAGAAGCTTTGCTCTGTGTTGGCTGTAGGAGGCTTGTTTATTTTGCTTGCCTTGTTCTTGGTTGTGGGTTGCCCTAGCAACTTATGGCTATTTGGCTTGCATGCTTGCTTTGTGAGGCTTGACTTTGGTGGTAGCTCTCGGTTTGGGTGTTGTGAATGAGTGTTTTGTTTCGGCTGTGGGTGTTTTGTGAGTGGGATAAGCTTATAGGGGAGGTGCATTTCGACTGTGGCTCTTCTCTTGCCCTGTCTATTTAAGTCTCACATTGCACTGTGGCCTGAAGGAGAAGGACAGTGAGGAATCTCGCGGGATATTAGGAATTTTCGTCGTGAGCTCCGAGGGTAACGATCTTTAACTCTTTATATTTGCTCTAGGTTTATCTTTAATCAATTTTAGTGTATTTGGTTAATAGGAGGAGTAACGTATTTGCAATTTATTAATATAATTTAACACTACTAATTGTTACGTGCGTAGCGTAGATGGACCGAAACTGGATGTACGGTGCGAACCGTGTGAGTGAAGAGTACATTAATGGCATGATTGCTTTTAAAAGAGCCGCGGAGCAGGATATGTTGAATAAGGGAATAGAATTTATGTACTATCCATACATTGATTGCGGTAATATGAAGATTTTTAACAACCTGGCGCAGATCGTAGGGCACTTGATTCGAAGGGGTTTCAAAAAAGGGTATACATATTGGACCAGTAACGGTGAAGAGCAGATTATACAAGAAGTTAATAATGACGACATCGCCGAGGAAGTTAATAATGATGACATCGCCGAGGAAGTCAACGATATGCCGGATGTGGACTGTGTTTTTGATGACGATAGGTTGTACGATGACAATCTGGATCAGATGCTACGCGATGCAGAAGGAAACTACAGTGAGAGAGAGTTTTGTAAATTCGAGCGCTTAATGGAGGACTCGGAGAAACCTTTGTTCTCTAGCTGCAAGCCGGAATACACAAGGTTGTCAACCGTACTTGAACTGCTGAAATTGAAGGCGAGCAATGGTTGGTCCGACAAGAGTTTCACGGCGTTGTTAGGTCTCCTAGCGGACATTCTTCTGGAGGGAAACGTGTTGCCCAGCACCACCTACCAAGCCAAGAAGGTTCTTTGTCCATTGGGAATGGAAGTAGAAAGAATACATGCATGTCCGAACGATTGTATACTGTATCGTAAAGAGTATGCAGACTTGCATGTATGTCCCGTGTGCAAAGCATCCCGATACAAGCGTAAGAATACTGCTAAGGTGAAGCAAGGACCTCCTGCTAAGGTGTTGTGGTATTTGCCTGTGATCCCACGTTTGAAGCGTTTATTTGCGAACCAAAAGGAGGCAAGATTGCTGCGTTGGCACTCGGAGGAGCGTAAGAAAGATGGAAAGCTAAGACACCTGCCGATTACGCCGGTGGAGAAACTTCGATCGGACCTTCAAAGAGTTCGGTGCGAACCGAGGAACATAAGGTTAGGGTTGAGTACTGATGGAATGAATCCTTTCGGTAACATGAGCACCGACATAGCACTCGCCCGTGAATCTATGTATGTACAACCTTCCTCCTTGGTCGTGTATGAATCGGAAGTACATTTTGATGTCACTACTTATCCAAGGGCCGAAGCAACTGTGAACGATATTGATGTGTACCTAGCACCATTCATGGATGATCTTGTGACTTTGTGGAACGAAGGGTACAAGTATGGGATGCGATAAACGAGAGAACTTCTTTACGCACCATGTTGTTCTGACTATCAATAATTTTTCGCCTTGGTAACTGTCGGGCTTGATGCGAAAGGAGCCAAAGCTGTCCGCACCGCTTAGATGCTACTGAGAGTGTATGATCGAACAACTCGCGAAATCGTGTATATGCGCCACCGTAGGTTCCTTCCCAGGAGTCATCCATACCGCAAGATGAAGAAACAATTCGACGGAAATAAGGAGAACAGTTCAGCTCCAAAGGCTGTTAGAGGGAAAGAGGTCTATGATATATGGTTAAGGATATCGATGTTGTGCTTGGGAAGGGACGTAAATTAAAAACCCGTCAGAAGAACATCTGGAAGAAGCGGTCAATTTTTTGGGACTTGCCTTATTGGGAGCACTTAGAAGTTCGTCACTGCATCGACGTCATGCACGTGGAGAAGAATGTATGTGAAAGCTTGATTGGTCTCTTACTGAACATTAGTGGCAAAACAAAGGATGGTGTTAACGCACGACGTGACTTGGTTGATATGAACATAAGGACCGAGTTAGCACCGAAAGAGACCGATAAAGGACGAACATACCTTCCACCAGCTTGCTACACTATGTCCAAGGCCGAGAGAAATGAATTGTGCCAAAGCTTGCATGGTGTTAAAGTCCCGTCTGGTTACTCCGCTAACATTAAGAAACTTGTTTCTATGCAAGATTTGAAATTAATTGGTATGAAGTCTCATGATTGTCATGTGTTGATGACACAAATGCTTCCTGTTGCAATTAGGGGTATCTTGCCGAACAAGGTCCGAGTGGCAATCTTGAGGTCAGATATTTCGCAACTCAATTGCTCGTAAGGTCATCGATCCCGAAGGACTAGATGCTCTACAAAGCCGAGGTGGTGACTACTCTATGTCAACTTGAGATGTATTTCCCTCTGTCATTTTTTGATATCATGGTCCATCTCATTGTTCATCTTGAGAAAGAGATAAAGATATGCGGTCCCGTGTTCCTACGTCATATGTACCCGCTCGAGAGGTATATGGGAATTCTCAAGTCCTACGACGGAATCGATCTCACCGAGGGCAGCATCATCGAAGGTTATGCAACCGAAGAGGTCATTGAGTTCTGCGTCGACTACATGGCTCGTGGAACCGATAGGTGTGCCTCTATCTCGCCATGAGGAAAGGTGGATGGTATCGGGACCATCGAAGGAAATCAATCACTCCCGATCTGGATACGACGCCAAACCCATTTCACGGTCTTGCAACACATGACCCAAGTGTCCCCGTACATCGACGAGCACAAAGACATGGTACGCCAACAAAATCCGGACGGTCGGAGGTTTGGATCACGAGAGAGCACAACCGTCGGTTCAACGAATGGTTAAAGGTGCGAATCATGACTCGGAGGTCATCAAGTGATGATACGCTGCTATGGTTGGCAAAAGGGCCACAATTTACAATTGTCACATGACAAGGATACGACATAAATGGGTACACATTTTATACGGCCTTTCAGATAGGAAGAGCACTGATCCGAACAGCGGTGTCCGCATAGATGCATTCAAAGGCCGATGGTCGAGGAGCTCGTATTATGGGCAAATAGAGGAGATATGGGAGCTCAACTACGTGCTTTTCAAGATCCCCTTATTTCGGTGCCGTTGGGTCCATCTCCCACAGGTGAAGGTCGACAAGTACGGCGTCACTACCGTGGACCTCGATCGTGTCGGATACAAAGATGAACCATTCAGATCAAGCAACCAAGTTGTTCAAATCTTCTATGTAACCAACCCGGCAAATAACAAGCGTCACGTAGTTCTTCATGGAAAAAGAAGTATTGTCGGAGTTGAGAATATAGTGGACGAGGAAGAATACAATCAATTTGACGAGTTGCCTCCTTTCGGAGACGACATCAGGCTCGAGGAAGAACCCAGCGAGGAAGCTAGCTATATGCGCGTCGATCATCATGAAGGGCTATATTTTAATTAAGAAATTACTCCATTGTAATTAATTTATTCCATAACATCATGTGTTATGGACTTGTAATTTGTCGTACGTATATTTTGATGTCAACGTGGAATTGTAATCGCTCCTGTCCTTGAAGAGACACATCACGCGGGAGACGAAGAGGTAGGAAAGAAATATCACAGACGGTTCTATCTTGGAACCGTCTGTGATAATTCTATCACAGACGGTTCTTTAATATAGTCGTCTGTGATAGTAGTATATTACAGACGGTTCTAAAATTGAACCGTCTGTGATACTTCACAGACGGTTTTATTTCCAAACCGTCTGTGATAAGGCGTACTCATCACAGACGGTTGATATTACGAACCGTCTGTGATACTTCATAGACGGTTAGTAATATCAACCGTCTATGATGAGGAACTATCACAGACGGTTCTTATTACCAACCGTCAGACGTATCACAAACGGTTGGGTAAGAACCGCTCGTGATGAGGCGCAGATCACGCATTTATTCCAAATGGAACCGTTTGTATAAGTTCAACACAGACGGCTCCTTTGGAACCGTCTGTGATGAGGTGTCTGGTATGACCTGTTTTGTAGTAGTGTTTACTGTACTAGGGTAGTTCTAATCATCTGAAACTGGTTTCTTTGTCGTTATCGTTTGCAGGAATTCCTGTTAAGTTGGTGGAATGAAGCTTTCATCAAAAGCACTTTGATGTGAAACAGCACTTCAAGTACTTTGAACTGAAGCACTTCAAGTGTTTATGTAGTGCATTTTTGGTGAAGGATACTTAGTCATGTTAAATGATGTATGATTTGATAGGATTTCATTGATGTAAGCAATTGATTACTTGATATGATACTTATCCCAGTGTTAATGTCTTTTTTTACGTCCTTTTAATTTTTTGACATTTTTAAATATTTTTCATGATTTTTCTAAAGCAGAGGTTAGATAATTGATCTATTTTTTTTAGAAAAATCCTTTGATTTAGATTAAGAACTTAATGAATAAGTAAGTATCTAACTTTTACATTAAAAATTGTAGATGAACAACATGTCACCATAAGTTCTTGGGTCGATGAATGTGTTGGACTTCTTTATCTTTCTCTCCATCGACTCTGTATCTTGTAATGATGTCTTAATTGCTGACAAACACGACAGCGGGAAATAGATTGTTGATGATCTCTAATTCTCTATCGATGTATATGACCTACGCATTGGTAGCGGTGTTATTCGTCGGAAGAAAAATCAGAGGGGATTTATTTACACCTATCTCAACCCGGTGTCGATTTCCAGTTTAGGCACCGCCATCATCATCTAGTTGAGTCGGTTCAATAAAACCCATCGTGGGTAAATAAAATCTGGCTCAAAACTCGCCGGAGAAGAATAAACTAGGTTGCAAAATAGAATAAAATAAACAAATCCAAAGTTGAAAAATAGAATAAACTAAATAAATCTAAAGTTACTTCGGAAAAATTAACGGTCTCCCACCCACTCAACGCTGGCAAAAATGCCAGAGATGAGGGACCGACGGAGTTGTGCTGGCGGCTAGGGTTCCTGGCGGTGGCTCCATGGTGGAATCCTAGATATTTGACCTACTAGTGCTATGCAGTACAACAACAATGTAATTAGTGGGTGGGTTCAACCGCCAAGCCCACCAACTTGCAATCCCAAGGGAAGTTGTGGGTTGCGGCTGCCGCATATCCCACAAAATCGATCAGCGGCCAGGGCGGGCAAGTGCGGGTTGGCCACAGCCTGCCCCACTTGCACCCCTAGCCAATCCCATCCCTTTTCGCTCGGGATTTGGTGGAGTGTACCACAACGGCGGCTTCAGAGTATCCCTACCTCCGCTGCAGTGTTCACTGATCTTGAGAGGCAAAAGTACTGTTGTGTCGTCTGCCTCCAAGACTTCGAGATCGATGGTGACCTCAGCGTATGCCCTGCTCTTACAGGCATTTGTTTTACCGGAATTGGCTTGCCAAGTGGTTGGCGACGAGCCGCTTGTGCTCGCTTCGCCGCCAGAAAGACATGCTTAAAACATAAATTGGGCCTAAACTTGTAATAGCTGGTCGTGGAGTGCCTTTATTAATTTCTCTTGTGATATACTTCATCTGTTCCTCAATAGATGTCATTCTAGGATTTTGCATTACAACTAAGGCATGTATACAAAAGACGATTTTGCCCTAATTTATTTTGCCACTTATTGCTCTGGGTTGTTTTGTGTTGCTCAGTATATAGTAGTAAATAACTTTGGAAATAGGAATTAGAGAGGTATGCAAAGAAAAAAGGGGCGCACTACGGCTTGGACGTATGGTGGGAGGCTTCCCACCGTACGGTCCGAATGCAACATTATTTTTACAGTAGTGCAATATTTTTTCCCACTTGTTGTAACAAATTAAACAATCATATGCAACATTCTCTCAAAATCTCATAATCAAACACAATAAACATTCTCAGAATCAAACACAAGAAAACATTCTCATAATCAATACAACACAAACATCTGGAGGATGCTAACATATCGAAACAAAAGATGCAATATCTCAGAATTCGTATGCAACATTTTTTCCCTTGTGTGCAATATTTTTTTTAGCGTGTCACAACCTTTTTTTCACGATTGCAACATTTTTTTACAAGAGCGCAACATATCAAAGAAAAGTTCAAAAGAAGCACAATCAGACATTGCAACAAATCGAGGAGGAGGTCGACGACGTCCACCTAGAAGGCGTCGATATGTAGAGGATCTCTGGGGCGGCGGGGGACAAGGGGAACCCGAGCGAGACGAGTGGCACACAGCTGCAAGGGGAGGCGTAGGGAGCCGCACGGCCGAGCCGGGAAGGGCCAAGCCGGGGAGGAGTCGGGGCGCAGGGCGGACATGACGCGGGCCAAGCCGCACGGCAGGGTCGGAGGCGGGGCCGAGTGAGTAGGGGGCCGGCGGCGCCATAGGGAGGTGGCACCATGGGAAATAGAGGTAGCGCCGTGAGCCACGAGAGCAACCAGGAGATAGAAAATGGAGGAGGGGGAAAAAGGATGAAGAAAGTGCAAGAAAGGGGGATAAGGCATGGGAGCCTGGATGGCTCTGCTGAAATGGATAAGAAGTGAGAAAGCGAGCGACTCACTCGGGTAGTGGCGTGTATGATGCGTCGTACGTATGTACAATATCATTATCCAAGAAAAATTGTCAAAAGTTGCCGCGAAAATTATTCCCAAAAAATACTATACAAAACATCCCTTCACATGATATTTCGCTTAATGGGACAAACTTAACCAAAACAATTGGTCGAAGCAGCACGTGCATGCATATCGAGCATTCAAATGAACTGAAGCGAACTCCCGAGTTTTAGCACTTAATTTTACTTGACTTTCATCTCCACTGATCAACTACAACTTATTAACAAGGAAATTCATGTCAAAATTTTGTCATGTCAATCTGTGAACTATTTAGCCCATGGAGATTTACCGATTCGGACATTTTCCTTATCCGGAACATCCTCTGAGACTTGTGAGTTCTGATCCGAGTCAGAGGCGAGTCCGACTGGTACGTATGCTAACGCCGTGGCTGCCTGCATGCTGGCTATATATTTCGTCCCACGCCCCATGAGCGTCATCGTTGTCCCCAGCCCCAGGCTTCAAGTATGGCCGGCGAGAGAGCCGCCGAGGCCGAAGCCAGCGACAACGATGGCACCGAGCATTCGTCGGCTGCGAGCCGCCGGTTTGTTGATGAACCGCGCGACGATCACTTGTTATATCATCGCCATCACCACGACCTCGGGGTTGATGTCGGTGATTATTTGTCCGGCGAAGATGACGACGTTGATTCGATGCTGTCTCCCAGCCGCGGATATACATGGGATTCCTACCCGTACGGCGAAGAACTCCACGACGTTGATTCGATGCTGGGAGCTTCTACCCGTACGACGACGATTATCACGATTATCACTACGTGGGCGCCCGCTTCGATCTCACGCCCGATCACGACCGCGTTGTATTCATGCAGCTCCTAGAAGGTCGTCTTGACGAGCTCGAAAGTGCCCTCCAAAGGTTGGCCGAACTAATAGCGTATGGCAACGGCGGCTTCGGAGCAGTGCCTGCCTCGGCCGCTTCGGTGGCCGCGCTGGAGAAGCACAGGTACGAAGGCGCCGGCGGCGCGGTGGAGTCCGCTGGATGCGTGATATGCATCCAGGACTACGAGGTGGGCGACGATCTCAGCGTGATGCCGTGCTCGTACAGGCATAGGTTCCATGAGAAATGCCTTGCCGAGTGGTTGGCGCGTAGCCGCTTGTGCCCGCTCTGCCGCCACGCGCTGCCCTCCGATGAGTAAGAAGAGCCCAAACGGCGCAAGACCTCAGTTAGGTCTACATGATTACACTGGTGGCTGTTAATTGTACTGGATTACGACATTCGTTGTTTGTTTTGTTGTTTCATCTATCGTGCAATGCAATTTTCTGCACAAAGGCCATATATATTGTTCCTCCTGAATCCGAGGCGCGCGGTGTACTTTTGCACTACAGAGACAATAAATCTAATGTTACTTACATTTAACTCAAGGGATTACCTTTTCGTAAGGTGATTGAAATATTTTAAGCATAAGTCATCATTTTTGTCCATTGATCCGTCGTATAACTCCCGAGTTTTAGCACTTTCATCTCCACTGATCAACTACAACTTATTAACAAGGAAATTGATGCCAAAATTTTGTCATGTCAACATGTGAACTATTTAGCCCATGTGATTTACCGATTCGGACATTGAACTCAATTTTTTCTTTTTTTGACAAAGGGAAAACCTGCTTTTATAGAAAGTAAATAACAAAGTTCTTACAAGGATTTTCCTTACTTTTAACTCAACTAATCAGCATTCAACAATCACACGTGAACTGAAGAAGCTTCTTAAGCAAACACCAGTTCAGATCAACTAATTATTAGTTTTGCATACACATAATCATCATTAGTTTTGCATATACATAATCAACAAGTACAAGCCGTCACAAAAGCATCAGGCTTCTGCACTACAGAGAAACATCAGCAACTCTCTGTCTTGGTCATGCGGTCGTTGCCCTGAAGAAGCTCGTGCCAGAACCATCGGCATCCTGATGTGCCGCCTGCAGGCCGCACGGGTCAAGCACGGAGAAGTCATCGAAGTCGAAGGTCTGGAGCAGCTCCTCGATGTTCTCCGGCAGCTCATAATCAAAGAACTGATTGTCCATCACGGCGGAGGAGGAGCCTTGATCCGACGATGACGTTCCTGCCGGCGCTGCACTGGACTCGATCGTAGTCGGTGCTGCACCATCTGCACTGGCTGTCACACCAGAATCCTCCGCTGCCGGCCAGAGGAAGTCATCGACATCGACAGAAGACAGCAGCTCATCTATATTCTCCGGAATCTCAAAATCCAGAAGGGACGAAACATCCATCACGCCTGCCGATCCTTGATCCGACGACGTCGCCTCCGCCACTGCGCTTGCTCCAACGTCCGCGCCATCGTCATCATCGACGAGATCGACCACCACCACAGAAGGATAAAGGGGCTGCGACGCCGACGGGTACCCCTCGAGCAGAGGCAGAGCGGCCTCTGCCATTGCGCGCCGGGGTGCGGCGCGCGCTTCACCGTCGTCGCCGCCCGAATCTTGCGCCGCCCTCTTACGCTTCTTCCCGTGACCACTGAATCGGACGCGGTACAGCCTCAGCGGCGACGAGGCCAGCTCCGCCGGGACCGTGACCGCGTACTCGTGCATCACCCAGCCCGTGCTGCCCTTCTCGCCGTCGGCGTGGAAGTTGAGTGCATACTTCCGCCAGCCGATCTCCATGCCGCTGCCGGGGACGCGCAGCTTCTCGCCGTCCACGCACACCTTCTGCCCCTCCCAACAGCCGCCGCCCTCGCAGGTCCGCTTCTGACGGCTGCCCTTGCCGCTCTTCGCCTGCCCGGCCGCAAAGAAGAAGGCGTCGTCCTTCCGCTTGTGCTTGTCCAGGAGCTTCCATGGCGGCGCGCTCAGCGGGTCGTCCTCGAGGATGATGCCGTCGAACGGGAGGCGCTGGCCCTGGAGGCGAGGGAGGAGGAAATGCGCCACGAGCTCGTCGTCCTCGGGATCGAACTGGAAGCCCGGAGGGAGCCCAACCACGGCCGCCGCGTCCATCGCCTTTGCTAGGGCTTAGTGGATGTTGGAGAGGAGGGATTGGTGCGTACGGGAGCGCCGGTGGTGGAGATTTATGGAGCAGGGAGAGGCTAGGTCGGCTCGCGCCAAGGAATAGCCGCGTTGAGTCCAGTGATCGAGTAATCCGGTGCCAATGCGGAATCATTGGATGGAAAAGAACGGGTGGGAAACTTCAGCATTACTCTACCTGCGTGCATATGCTAACCACTTAATCTCCCAGTGCAACTGATTAGTAGCGCATCTAGAACAACACCAAATTTGCCTAGCTAAATGCTAAAGCTTGTGTTACATCAGAATTTTTTTATATTAAATAATCCTTTTTTAGGTTTAAACGGTAGGAAAGGATCATACTGTATATACACATATTAAATAATCAATTTTTTTGAAAAATATTGTAATAATATTAGTCCCTCCCCCTAGTTAAAAAAAAAGAAGACGTTCTAGCTTCTGTGCGGAAAAACTATGTTGACTTTGACAAATAATATCATCTTTAATATTAAATTTGGTCATAAGGAAATGATAAGGGTAAATTTCCACAAAAACTACTCTTAGATTATTATTTTATTTGGTAATACAAATATATAATGCAAATTAGTGATCAAATTTGCAATTTTGAGACTATCATATGCTAAGTCTTAAAAAGTATACACCAGACTCAAAAACACCAACGCATGATCCTTTCTGGGCTGAGGCGCGTGCACACGAAAATAGAGAGACGAATAGAACGACGCATTCTCACTGTAGCTAAAGCTAGAAGTCCACAACACAGATCCCATTTGCCATTTCCACAAGGCTTGGATTTCTTTGATACTTTCCTTCTCTACGTACTGGCAATATAGTCCGCAGGGGCGAATCCACCGGGGGGCTTTATAAGGCTGAAGCCCACCCTCCACCGGCAGCCGGAAGCCCACCTCCCCCCGGCAACCCCAAGTCCAACCTCCCGGTCCTCCCCGGCTGCCATGGCTGCGCCTGCGGCAAACAAGAAGAAGCAGTCAAGCAGATCAACGAGAGGGATGGGAAGTGGGAACAAAAGCATGTGGGCCTTGCCCTTGCCGAAGCAACGAAGCCCAAGCCCAACTCACATCCACCCACGTCCCCCGCCGGTCCACACGGCAGTCCCAACTCAATCCCGTTCCAAAATTCCCCATTCAATCGAGCAATTCTCCAATCCCCATTCAATCGAGCGAGGAGAAGCGCTGCGCACCTGACCTAAGGGTAGGCAGAGGGAGCTGGGGCGAGGAGGCAGCGAGCCACCGTGGTCCGTGACGCCGTGTCGCCGCCTGTAGCCCGTAGCTGGAGGAGTCCGAGGAGGGAGGTCGTCGGCCGAGGAAGGAGCCGATTTGGGTGTAGCCGCGTGGGGGGAGCCGGGAGCCGGGAGCCCGGAGGCCGGAGGAGCCGAGGAGGCGACTGGCGAGGGGCGGGCCGACCGCCGACGCCGAGGAGGCCCACTAGTGGCCGAGGGACTGAGGGAGGTCGGGAAGGGAGCCATCGAGGAGGTAGTTTCTGCCTCTCTGGCTCTCTGTTGGCTGCCAAGCTGCTCTGTTGAACTTCTAAAGTGCTGAGAGAGTGAGAGGACTGAGGCAAGGCGATTTGGGTGTGGGCTGCTCACTGCTCAACTACTGAAGCTGAATACTTATTAGTGATGTGCCAAACTGAATATTGATCTAATCTGTTAACTATTGAGTGTTGAGTACTTGAGTCAGTGTTGACTGTTGTGCCTCGTACCTCAATGCCTCTGCCTGGTATATACTCTTTGCTCAATTACTAAGTTGTTAGTAAGTTTGACATAGTGTATTAGTGTGGTATATACTCTTTGCATCTGTTGAGAAAATATTTTTGGCAATGAATATTACCAAAGCATATTAGCACAACAAGGTATCAGATGAGCGGCTGAATGATTTGATGGTGTGTTACACCGAGCGAGACATATTTAGATCCATTGATGATGATAGAATCATAATATCCTTTCAAGACATAAAATCCCGCAAAATGAATTTGCCTCGTGAAAGTCGTGATTCAAGCTAGCGTCTTAGTGGTATGGTTCTTTTATTTTGAATGTTCATGATCATTTAAGTACAATTTGCTATTGTATCACTAGTTTTTCTAATTTTGATGTACATATCATTACCTACTGGAAGTCTGGAACCATATTTACATATTTTGGAGATGCACTTTCCATTAGGCGAGGTACCTTCATCGTATTTCTCTTTTTTTTGCTTTGCATTTATTTATGTATGAATTTGATTACACAAGAATACAAGACTATATTTGTTACAAATTAGTTTAGTTATTTGAGGCTTTGAGCCCACCCTTATTTTTCATCCTGGATTCGCCACTGATAGTCCGTAATTAGCACTCAACTAAACAACGAGGAGCGATGGGAACGGATGAGGGCAAACGTGTCATGGTGTGGGCACAAGAGCGGTGTCGGACTTCGAGCGTGGAATACCCGAAGGCCCTCCAGGGAGTCCCAAAGATCCTCCGGAGGTGTCCCAAAGACCTATACGGAGAAGTCCCGAAGACTCTCCAAAGAAGTCCCGAAGACCCTCTGAAGAGGCCACCGAAAGGCCTCACGGGGCCATCTCCGCGGGAGCACAAGAGTAACAGGACTGGTGGACCGGGTGTACTCCCCGGATAGACTAAGTCCAGGAAGATCCATCATGCGCCAAAGGCTACGCGTAGGGCGAGTAAAAGCCCCTGCAGCCCCTACGGCTGCAGTACTTTCTTAGGGGTATAAATGTAAACTCAGGTGCCCGGCAGGGAGGCTATAAATAGCCCCCTCCCCCGTGTAATATTCAGGGAACAATTTTTGGGGTAATATACACGGATTTACTTCCCAGCAACCGAGACCCTTTTCTAAGGACCCTTCGGCATCTCTTAGACGCTAGGGGTTCTCTCTTTTTACTGTCTAGTCTTCTCACTACGATAGTTAGCGCTGTCCGTAGGGTTTCGGCAGGAAAGACACAAACACAAGGAAACCAATGCCCCCTCGAAGGGCCACACCCAAAGTCTCAGTGGTCGAGGCAGCGGCGGCGGCCGCGGCTCCAAGCACCCCGAGGGCAAAGTGGAGCAAGACCGCAACCGCCGTCGCCACCAGGGCCGCAGAGGAGGAAGCCAACAACTCCACGTATAGGGGCATCGTGGGAGGCGATGCCCTGCCTACCGGAGCGTCCCTCTCAAACAACCAACACGCGGGGACTAGGGGCATGGCTCGCGAGGCCTACAAGGCCCTTCAATGGGAGCTGGTGGACCTCCGGTGGGAGATGCTCAGCCTCCGGCAGTCGGCGGGGGCTACCCTCACAACCACCACCCAACCAATGCTCACCACACAAAACGCCGGGGCCGGGGCCCTGGCCATCCCGGACAATCCAACAGCGGCCCCACTACTCCGGGGAGACCCTAATTGCCCGTTGAGCGCTGGGCTTGAAGTAGCACGCTGGCCGAAAGGCTTCAAGATGCCGGAGATCACACCCTTCGAAGGCTGCACAGACCCCTCAGAGTTCCTCTGCGTGTGCGAAACAACGGTGGAAGTGGGGGGGATGACACAACCAAGGTGAAAAGTGTCACACTCGCCCTCAAGGGCGTCGCTTTAACATGGTTCTTTACCATTCCCCCCCGGTCCAAATATGCCTGGGAACAGTTGCGTGACCGATCATACGCAACAACTTCCAGGGAAACTACATCGAGCCGAAGGACGCGAGACACTTGTTCGCAGTCAAGTAGGCCCCGGGAGAGTCCCTCCATAGTTTTTTCAGGAAATTCGTAGAGGTGAAGTGCCAAGTTAAGGGGGTTCAACGAAACCACCATCATAAACGCAGCAACCTGTAGACTACAAAAAGGCCCTCTATCAGAGAGATTGGCTTGCGCGGTCGCGGAACTCTTTGAAAAAATAGAAGAGTACGCCCGAGCGGAGGAAGGCAGCAGCCGAAGGGGGGAGGTCGCACCATCCACCACACCAACAGCATCATCAAGCAAGCCACCTAAGGAAGAGCAGCCACCCACCCGAGCCACCAACAAAACGCACGTCAACAACTTCTGCCAAAAAGGCCGAAACATCTACCATGTGGACGAAGGTCCAATCCCCGAAGTGGGCAAGCGAGGCGGTCGAGCAAATTGCGGTCGAGGAAGAGGCCATGGGCGCCACGATGGGCGGCACCCAGACGCCCGAGGCAGATCCAGAGGCACCCCACTGTACTGTGACCTTCACAGCGAAGGCTCACGCACAACAACAGACTGTCGCACCATCACAGCCATGCAGGACTACATGCACCGCGGCCAGCAACCACCCGAGCACGAAGACAGGAAGGGTGCGGGCAATCAGCTTCCTGCCCCACCACCGAGACCACGCATAGAAGGGGGCCATCATGAGCACCACCAGAGGGTCATAAACATGATCACAGGAGGATCCTCGCTAGGCATAACATCCAAGAGGCAGCAGTGCATGTACGCCCGGCAAATCCACCACGTCGCCACTCAACCGGCCTCCCGCCCACCTCGATACACCGAAGTGCCCATCACCTTCGGCCCTGAAGACGCACGGGGAATCTACTTTCCCCATCAAGACCCCCTTGTTATCTCCGCCAATGTAGCCAGCTACGAGGTCAGGCGCGTCCTCATAGACGGAGGGAGCTCAGCGGACCTCCTATTCGCGGAGGCATTTGACAAAATGATGATCCCCAGAGATCGTCTGTCCCCGCCGGGTATACCACTTGTAGGCTTCGGGGGCAGGCCCGTGACGGCCCTAGGCCAGATCGCCCTAGCTGTCACGTTCGGCGATGACCTTGCATCCCGCACGGAGACCATAACCTTCGATGTGGTCCAGATGCCCTACCAGTACAATGCCATCCTCAGCCGGGCCACGCTGAAAGCTTTTGGCGCGATAGCCCACCACAATTACATGTGCACAAAGATCCCCGTGCCAGGAGGTGTCATCACGATACGAGCACCAAGACTTGGCCCGTCGAACCGAACTGGAGTTAGGCTCTTTTACCTGACACGTTCACGCCATCGAAGCTAACACGGATGTACCTGGATGGCCCCCACTGGCAAATAGGCCCCGAAGGCCAAGCTGGAGGGGCAGCTGCGAAGAGTTCCCCTCAAGGACTCCTCCCCGAAAAAAAGGTGGCCCTGGGGGCCAAACTCCAGGTGGAGGAGTACAGCGACATCCTCCAGGTCCTATGCGACAATGCTGACATCTTCGCATGGAGCCCAGAGGACATCCTGGGAATTACCCAAGAAACAATCGAGCACTGCCTGGCCATCCGGGGAGATGCAACTCCCAGGAAGCAAAAGTTGCGGCGCATGACGCCCTTGCGCCTCAAAGTGGCCAAGAAGGAAATCACCAAGCTCCTAAAAGCAGGGGTCATTCACGAGGTCAAGCACTCCGAATGGTTAGCAAACCCCGTCCTGGTTCAAAAAAGCACCAGTGAATGGCGCATGTGCGTCGACTTCACCGACCTGAATAAGGCATGCTTGAAGGACGACTTCCCTCTGCCACTTCGGGATGCGAGCTGATGATCTTCCTGGACGCATACTCCGGGTACCACCATATATTCATGGCCAAGGAGGACGAGGCCAAAATTGCCTTCATCACACCTATTGCACCTATTGTTACCATCGCATGCCCTTCAGTCTAAAGAATGCAGGAGCAACATTTACTCAACTCATTACAAAAGTCCTGGTAGGGCAACTCGGTCGGAACATCGAAGCATATGTCGATGACATAGTGGTCAAAAGCAAGCTCGCAGAATCCCACCCGGGGGACCTGCGGGAAACCTTCGCCAGCCTCCGGGCGGAAGGAATCAAGCTCAACCCCAAGAAGTGCACATTCGGGGTCAAGGCGGGCAAGCTCCTGGGGTTCCTTGTATCAAATAGGGGCATCAAGGCCAACCCCGAAAAAATCAAGGCCATACAAGAAATGAAGCCACCCCACAGCGCCCGGGAAGTGCAAAAGCTGACGGGCCACCTCGCAGCCCTCAGCCGATTTCTATCTCGCTCGGCGGAACGGGCCTTACCCTTTTTCAAGACCCTCCGGGGCACAGAGCCATTCCGATGGACGAAAGACTACTAGGCAGCATTTCAAGAACTCAAATAGTACCTTGCCCAACTCCCAAGCCTCAGCAGCCTGAAGCCCAGTGCACAACTCCTCTTATACCTCGTTGCCTCCTCTTCCGCAGTGAGCGTGGTCCTCGTCCAGGAGGACGACGGGTAGTGCCCCGTGTACTATGTGTCAGAGGACCTCCAGGGGGCCAAGGTTAGGTACACAGAATTGGAGAAGTTGGCATACGCCTTGCTCATGGCTTCATGTAAACTTCAACACTACTTCCTGGCGCACGCCATCATGGTCCCAACATCCTACCCGTTGGCCCTCATGCTGCGAAATAGGGAGGCCTCGGGGCATGTTGGAAAGTAGGTCGTGGAGCTTGCACCTTTTGACATAACCTTTGCTACGTGCACCATCATCAAATCCCAATCCTTGGCCGACTTCGTCACCGAGTGGACCCCGCAAGCGGAAGGGCAACCTATGAGCATCATCGAGACGCTATGGACACTATACACCGATGGGTCCTAGTGCGTCATGGGGGCGGGCGCGGCGGCCATTCTTGTCGCCCTAGATGGTCGGAGCATACCACACGCAGCGCATCTCAACTTCCCCACCACAAACAACACCTCAGAGTACGAGGCCCTGCTCTGGGTCTCTGCAAGGCAAAAGCACTAGAGGCCAAGCGCGTCATAGTAAAGAGCGATTCCCGCCTCATGGCGGGACACTTTGATAAAACATTTTTGACCAGGGACCCTAAAATGACCAGATACCTGGTGGCAGTGCAAGCCATCGCCAAACATTTCCTTGGCATCACCGTCTAGACGGTCCCAAGAAGCGCCAACGAGGCAGCCAACCAGCTCGTAAAGATGGCCAACTCCGACGACCGCCCCGCCGGAAGTATTCTACGAGATGCTGGCTACCCCCTCCGCCGCATCTACAGCACAAGGGGCTCCGCCTGAAGCACTAGGGGCTCCACCTAGAGCACAAGGGGCTAAGCCCGAAACAAGCAAGGCAGGCCAAGAAGCAAAAGGGGTTGTGCACCCTGTAATGCTCATCAGTGTGACAAATTGGCGGGACATGATCATCGGCGAACCTGACGACCCGGTCGAGGCAAAGCAACTCAGGCACCGGGCCAGGAATTACCGCCTCATTGGAGGCGAGCTGTACAAGGGGGGGGGGGTGTTTGCGCCCCCTTCCTACGGTGCATTTCCCAGCAAGAAGGCCAACACCTCTTGAGGGAGATCCACGAGAGGGCCTATGGAGCCCACCAGGCCCCGCAAAGCCTCATGGCGAAGGCCTTTCGTCAGGGCCTCTATTTGCCAACAGTGCCACGAGACACCAGGATCTCGTCCAGCGTTGATAAGGGTGTCAATGGGCTAGCCACAACCCAAAAGCACCGGCAATCCCACTGCAATCCTTGCCCCCGGTCCGGCCCTTCGCACGTTGGGGCTCGACATTATCGACCTCTTCCCAACGACAAGGGGCAACCTTCGCTTCGCTTTCGTCGCCATTGAATACTTCTCCAGATGGGTGGAAGCTAAGCAGGTCCCTAAGATAACATCAGCGGCAGCTCAGTGGTTTGTATGGAGGAACATTATTTGCAGGTATGGAGTGCCATGCGACATCGTCACCGACAATGGCACCCAGTTTGACGCAACGGCCTTCAAAACATTTTGTGAAAACCTAGGAACAACCATATGCTTCGCATCTGTAAGACACCCCGAGTCCAACGGGGCGGTTGAAAGAGCAACGACAACCTATTGGTAGTCCTCAACAAGGCCTTCAAAACGGGACTGTGGCCCGAAGAGCTCCAGAAGGCCTTGTGGGCGCTCCGAACATCACCAACCAGGGCCACAAGCTTCTTTTCGTTCAAACTCCTCTTCAGAGACAAGACAATGACCCCGGGAGAGCTCACGGCGAAATCCCTCCGAACAAGTCAAGCCGCCAACCCCACTGGTTGGGAAACCTCCGTTGACCTCATCGAGGAGCACCGTATGCAAGCCATATAAAATATGGCAAGGTATGCAGCAGGAGTCGCAAGGGCATACAACAAAAATGTCAGGGCCCGCCCCCTCGTGCTAGGGGACATGGTCCTCAAAAGGGTGGCCAACCCCGCAACAGTAGGCAAGGTGGAGTCCAAATGGGAGGGCCCCTACATCATTATCCGAATCACAAGAGTGGGCTCCTACTACATCGCCATCCCGGAGGGCCAGCAACTCGACTACAAGTGGAATGCAAAAAGCCTTGAAAATTCTATCACTAGGAGCCACATTGTAAAAACCCCGGCTGCGACCGGATAATAGCCTCACCCCATCAAACGGGGGCCTCGTAAAAGAGGCATATGTAAGGCTGCTTTTGGGCATTTTGTACCCTCACAATGAACATAAACCACCTCTCCTGCACACCGATGCCCCCCGAAGGCACAAGTGTATAAAGAAGACACCATGCATGGCCTTCGCCCGGTGCACACCGATGCCCCTCGAAGGTACGAGTGTATAAAAACGACACCGCGCATGGCCTTCGGCCCCCGGTGCACACCGATGCCCCCCGAAGGCACGAGTGTATAAAGAATACACCGCGCATGGCCTTCGGTCCCGGTGCACACTGATGCCCCCCGAAGGCACGAGTGTATAAAAATGACACCCCGCATGGCCTTCGCCCCGGTGCACACCGATGCCCCTCGAAAGCATGAGTGTATAAAAAGACACCGCGCATGGCCTTCGGCCCCAGTGCACACCGATGCCCCCCAAAGGCATGAGTATAAAAACAACACCGCGCATGGCCTTCGGCCCTCGGTGCACACCGATGCCCCGAAGGCACGAGTGTATAAAAATGACACTCGCGCATGGCCTTCAGCCCCCGGTGCACACCGATGCCCCCAAAGGCATGAGTGTATGAAGAAGACACCACGCATGGCATTTGGCCCCGGTGCACACCGATGCCCCCTGAAGGCACGAGTGTGTAAAAATGACACCGCGCATGGCCTTCGGTCCCAGTGCACACCAATGACCCCTGAAGGCATGAGTGTATAAAAACGACACCGTGCATGGCCTTCGGCCCCCGGTGCACACCAATGCCCCCCGAAGGCACGAGGGTATAACAGCGAAAACAGCGCGAGGCTTCGCCCCCTCACAAAATGAGTGGGGCTCCCCAGATCCCCATCTAAAAGAATAGGGGGGACGGTGCGAGGCTTCGCCTCCCCCTTGCAAAACAAGTAGGGCTCCCCGGAGCCCTATCTAAAAGAATAGGGGGACGCCGCGAGGCTTCACCTCCCCCTCACAAAACAAATAGGGCTCCCCAGAGCCCTATCTAAAAGAATAGGGGGAGCAGTGCCTCGCAAGGCGGGGTGCTTAAACAATCGCCGTTCACCCTATACACACGAGGCCCAAGTTCAAACCACGAAACCATGCGCAATCACATTTCGAAGTATCTTAATTCAAAAGCTAAGGTTCTTACACAAAAGAGGTCTCCCTCCTAAAACCGCCCCTAATAACAAACAGAAGGGGAACGGAAAGAACAAAGAACATGACTAAAACAAACACCTACACTAATGGCAATAGGCTAAAAAGTTTGAGCCGTTTTAGGCAAGCGGAGGGTCACCACTTGTCATCATGGGTGGACCCCTGCTTGCCGGCCCCCCGCATCCTCCGCCGAAGTTCTTGCCGGTGCCTTCCCCTTCTCTCGCTGCACTGCACCGCCCAAAAGGACTCCGTCGCATCACTATGGCCATGCGGGCCCAATAGTCCTACAGCAGGACCCTGCTGGGCTTCCTGTCATGACTCCGTGAAGCGACAACCTCCTCTGCGGTAGCCACCGCAACAGAGCGGGCAGCAAGGGCGTCTATGTGGCGCAGCCCTCCTTATCAAGAGAGGTGAGGGTCGTCGACCACGCTGCCTTCACACAATGATTGCCGTATGCACGGGTGGCTGGCAGGCACACTTCCCTGGCGCGTTGAAGGAGCTCGAACGTAGTGTCCATCTCTGCCGGATGGTGACACCTCGGGGGGGCATGGCACCGAGCTGCGACACGGCCCCTCAAGAACTTCCATCGCGTGCCAAGTAGCAAGCCCAATGGAGGTCAAGAGCTCACGCTCTATCCGGACCTTCTCTTCAAGGGCCACCTTGTCGCCCCGCAGGGCCCCTACCTACTCCTCCAGGGCTTTCACCCTAAGGGAAGAGAATCACGCTCATCGCTGAGCACTTCATTCTCGGGCGTGCTCATCCTTAACCTCCTTCTAGATCTCGGTGAAGCCTCCTACGATGTCATCGTCGAGAGCCCACGCCAACATCACGGTCTTCAAAAGCAAGACCGTTAAAACGTCCGAGTGTGGGAAAGAAGGATCCCCTCATAGCAGCCAGGTTCACCTTCACGGCATTCGCCTCAATGCCCCAGAGCATGTCCGTCAGAGGCGTCCTCCGGAAAAGCTCCCAAAGGAGAGGCAGAGCAGTGAAGTCAGCGATCGATCCGCAAACCTAGGCGGCACCCTGCTGACCTTGAAGTCCTCACGGCACAAGGGTCCCAAGTCCACAACGCCTTGTCCTCTGGCCAGAGCATGCTCTGGAGAGCGCCTCGCTTCGGGGGCTGCGAGGCCAAACCACTATCACCCACCCTTTCCTCCTGCCTGTCGCTGCCCACTGCGAAACAAGCGAGCATCGTGCCCTAATTCAAAGAAATAAAAGTGCTAAACAAGGGGAGGACCGGTGAAGTGGGTGCTTACCATGCGGCATCCGTGGCGTAAGGGGTGTCTCCATGGTAGCATCGTCGCCACGTCATAGACGCGCGATGGGGTAGCGCTGCCGAGGACTCATCGGTGTCGAGGCCAATCACATCAAACGAGCCTACCGCCTATCGCACCTGCACCTCGGTTCGCTCAGCCAGCACGGTAGAACCAGCCCCCACGCCCGAAGCAGCATGTGGATCAGAAGAGGAGCCGCTGGAATCCGACCCGGAGAGCTCCATCCATTCCGAGGGGCCTGCCGCCAGCTTCTTCGCTGGTCGCCCTGTATCCTCCGTAGTGCGGGAGGGCACACAAGCGTCACGAGGTCCCGCGATGCTCAATAGGGCCACTGCAATCGGCCAGGTCCCAACAACCTTGGCTGCCTGGGCGTGTTTTGTAACATCTCAAAAATTTGGAATTATTTTCAAATATATAAAAATGTGAACTTTATAAAACTTTTGATGGATTTTAATTACAACTTCTTTTCTGGGTTTTATTTGTGAGACTTTTTGTCTGATTAAGAAACTTGAGAATCCAAATTTCATTAAGAATTTAAAATGAATTAGAACAAGAGGTGATAACTAACAATCCAAACCTAATTGATAATTAAACTAACTTGAAACAAAATAAGATAATTAAAAACACAAACTCTATGTAATTATACATCAATAAAATAAAGATTTTTAAAGCATGTTTAGAAACTTTCTTCACATCAAATAATCAAAGCACATACAAAGAGAAGCTTAAAACAATTTTAGAAAAATATGCAGAGAACATCACCTCCTGAAACAATTACACAAAAATCTACATTAGGTTAGAAGCTCTCCCTAAAATTTTTATAATTTTTTGAGCTTTGTTTCTAGGTCAAATAATTACCTAAACCACCCCAGCCATTTACTGAAAACATAAACCACCTTTGCCTCACTGACCGGCCGGCCCCACAGGCCAGGCCTTCTTCTCCACGAAAGCACCAACGCGTGCCAGCTCCGCCCTTGTGCGGACACGCGGCGCGGTGCCTCGCGCCAGCGCAGCGAGCCGAGCCGCCGGTTTATTGCTTGGACCACATCGCCGCCCCCTTGCCCATCCTCTGCCCGGCCGCACGCCCGTGTCCCGCGCTGCCCTTGCCCTACCTTTCTCCCTCGGCGTCTCCGTGCCCATGCCACTGTCATACCACCGCCTCTTCTTGGTTCCTCCGTCCCCCTTCTCTATATAAGCCGAGCACTGAGTGCCTAAGCTCCTCTTCTTCACCTCTACACCTTCCCTCTCCATTATCTCCTTCTTCTCCAAGTTCAAACCAAGCAAGCCTCGAATGCCATTTTCGGCCGGCCACGCCACCTCCTAACCCTCCGGCCACACCAATGAGCTCCGGCCACCCTAAACCGTGTCATGCCACGTCCCACGTCACCAAGAGCTGAACCCCTCAAGCAATTTCGGTTTTGGTCCACCGAGGAGCAGCGCACGAGCTTCCTTCTCCGGTTCCGGCGAAATCCGCCGCCTCCACTTCGCGTCTTCGCCGGCGATCCCCGGCTCAATACCCCCTCGTGAGCATCACTAGGAACCCCCTAACATACCTCATCACTCACTTGCTCTCTCGTTCTCTCCAGGATCGCCGCCATGATGAACCGGCCGCGCCACCGGAGGCTCCCGCCGCCAGTGCGACTTGGCACTGCCCCGCCTCCACGGCTTGTCCAGGTGAGTTCCTCTAACCCTCCTCATGCTCAGGCTCCCGCTAATTTCTCCCCTAGCTCTCTCTGGCACCGCGTCCCATTTCCCCTACCTCGCCGGCCGCTGCACACCGCCCCTAGCCCGCCATCGGCAGCCCCTTGCCGCAACTCCACCACCACTAGGACCACCATGCTGCCCCGGCTCCATTTTCGCTGTCGCTGGCGATGGCCGCCGCCCCAATTCGGCCCGAGCTCCCCTGTCCTGCTTCCTTGAACTCCCTGTGTTTATTTCTCTCTTCCACTGCTAGATGTTCAGAAATGCTAATTGATCTTGTAACTGATGTTGGAACCACTGGTAAAACAACCATATGATGCTAACAAATAATGCAAATGTCATCTGGGTCATTCAAATGGATTAACAAAATTAAAGATTGAAATTGGAGAGTAGTTTCAGGAATAGTTGTGTTGTCTGACAAGTATTCAGAGAAGGTTAAATGGATGTATGAACAGAGAATAGTCAAAACTTGAATTGTCAGGAGAACTCATTTGCAAAGCCAACTTCTAAATGCTAACCAACATTCTGAATGTCAAGTATGTCACTCAAATGAACTAACCAATTCAAACTTTGAGTCTGAAGGAAGTAACCAGTAGTACTTAAACTATTCTTTTGTAAGATTCATGAACAGAGCGTAATCAGAGATAATTAGAGTTAACAGTGAGCTCATAACATTTCTAATACAAGTAGAAACAAACACCAAACTGTAACGTTTTGATGAGTGTAAATAACAGAGAAAGGAAACAAGAGATTGCAATGGTTGCAGCACAGAACACACATCTCAGCTCTAAATTGATCCTCCAAAACATTGAGAATTCAGATTTGACTGAATTTCAGAAGGTTCAGAATCTCAATGTTTTTCTAACAAGTATGGCAGTAGGGCCATTCCAGTTAGGTTGATTAGATAAATTCAGTTAGCAGGGATTACTGCTTAACTTGCAAATCAAATTACACTCTCATCCTGTTTAGTTAATTGGTAGTTGGTTGATAGGGTGATTAGGAAATGACAGATAGCCACCAGTAAGTAGTCCAAAGTGTTTAGAGGTTGATTGAATAGATTAGTGGGCTAAACCTCCATTAGCACTAAAAGGAAGTTGAGTATAGAAATATGAAAAAAGGAAGCCTACTGGCAATGGGCCTCCTATCAGTAAATAGTTAGTTTAAAGACACCTCAATAGAAATTACACCTTGACTAAGTCCATCAGTAGGTAGTATTTGCAATTAGAAAGATAGCTGTCCCAATCTATAAATACTAATGGCAGTGAGATTGAAAGAACCAACTAGCTACGAGTTGCAAAGACAAAACTACTTAGGAATCATGCTAGGATAGTTGCTTAGGCTGTCACTAGGATGATACTAACTTCAGAAATTAAGCTAACTAGTAGGGTTATTAGCAAGGACAACCCAAGGTAGCAAATCCATTCCTAAATTAAGTGATTAGTAAATGTTATAAGCTGATCAACCTAGGTAATTAGAGGTTAACTAAGAGCAAAACCATCTACTACTAACAGATGTTATAGCTGATACTAGGACACTCGAGTGGATTAACAAAACTGAAGATTGGAATTTAAAGAGAGTAGCCAGTAGCACTTAAGCAAAAAAAGAATTGTCTGTTGTAACATATATGGACAGGAAGAGACATAGGTGAAAACCTGAAATAATAGTGGGTTCATAAATCTATTAAATGACTAACTGATTACTCAAAAGCATTGTTTAATTGGGTATTTGAATTAGTTAATTAATGAATTCTCCAATTGAACTACATGAATAGGGAAGGCAATCTAAGAATAGTTAGAAATAACAGTAGTCAAATGACTTAGCTAATACAAATAGTTAGAAAGTTCATTAAGTCAGTTAAGCTTAGGACATTAAGCTAATAGAGGCAACCTAATCTAAATAACAGATATTGATGTGAAATATTCCAAACCAACAGTGAACAACCAATGGGTTAGTGAGCTAATGAATCAAAGAGAGCTTTGATTAAGCAAAGAATTAAGAGGATAGGAAGAAAATGAGAACAACAAGTAACCTACTAATGGAAAGCATAAAATTTCAGAAAATAAACTCTCAGCATCACTTTTATCTATTTTCAAGATTTAACAAATCAATGCAAATCAAAACGCTAATAACTTTTATATATGAATTCGGAATCAAATGAATCTTTTTGCTAAACTCATATAAAATCATTCTCTATAATAATATGCAAAAATATTTGGATTCTCTTGTTGTTGGATTTATTTCCCCATTTGTATTTTGTTTCTGGTTCTTTTGAATAGACGCTGGAATTCGAGAGCGAGATTATCAATGATCAAGCAACCTCACTCTCTGAACAATATAAGCAAGGCAAGCACTCCCTTTGATCATATTGATCCCAGTATTTTACTTATTTTACTTTGTTTTACAAATTCTATTATTGCGCATTATCAATGATCAAGCAACCTCACTCTCTGAACAATATAAGCAAGGCAAGCACTCCCTTTGATCATATTGATCCCAGTATTTTACTTATTTTACTTTGTTTTACAAATTCTATTATTGCATGCGTGTATGGTCAATATCAAACTGCTATGTTTGGGATATTGGTAGTTGTACGTCCTATTTGGTGCATGAATTCCTTTGATATGTTGATATCCATGCTATTGTATTCAATAGGATATGGGTTAGATAATATATAATGTCATTTGGAAATTTTTGTGTGCGAGCTATCGCACAAATGCTTACTAGAATGATAGAATTTCCTAAAAAAGGATGTATAGAGGACACTATGGTAAATGTGAATTTGGGAGATTTATGAAAATGTCCAGAGGGGTGTACCTCTGTTATTCTGGTATTAAAACAAAATGCAAAACTTAGTTTTAGACGCGGGCGAGTTATATTATATTCTGAAAAGGGTGGGAAAGGAACTTCATTCGTAGATAGGGGAAGATTCTCGCCTGGGGTCAGTTAAGGACCGAACACCGGCAACTCCAATCTAAGACAAAGCGTATAACCACATATGTTGGACTGGGACAACCTTAGCTAATTAAGTTATCGAGAACTAACCTTGCATGAGGGGTAGGCAGGAGAGGTGCGAGCATGTTCGATTGCTGACATAACGGCGAATGCCTCATTGGGACGGGGATACCTGGGCGAAGTTACAATAAACGTAGCACCTAGACAGGTATGCCTGGATTCAGTGAGGAACAACATTCGATGGGCTAAGTGCAAGGTTAGGGCTAGATAATGTAAAGGCTTTGATACGTGCTCTAGACTGCTTACCTAAGGAAGTGAGCGGTGACATCGATAGGTGCAGATAAACTAGAGAAGTTGTGTTATGTGGGTAAAGTTGTACACATCTGCAGAGTGTAAATCTATTATAATAGCAGTGCTCGCGGTCATGAGCGTGCTTAAATTGTCGACTTAATGGGTATAGTCTTGATTTTTAAAAAACTGTCTTATCGGGAAAGTGTGGAAAATGGTTGGTGATTTATTTGTGATAACTGCCATGTTATGGCTAAACGTGAAATGTTGCTCACAATCAAGGAAGATTGTGAGTTGTAGTTATTGTTGTTGGATCATTCAAATACTTATTACTGTCCAGTATCTATTTAAAATGCTCTTTAAATTCCATTGCAAAGTATTACTTATGAGTATTGCAAATAAAACCTACTTGATGCAAAATAACTTGTAGCATAGAGCCTTATCTTTGATAACCCTGCATCTAATATAATATTTGCGATACACTACAAGTCTTGCTGAGTACACAAGTACTCAATCTTGTTTATGTTGTTATTTAGAGTTTGAAGATGATACGACACCAGATGACGCTTTCTTCGCACACGGAATCGGAGGGTTCGGTGACGGGACTATCTAGGATTTGTTTCTTGTCAGTTGCCTTTGGGCATGGACAGGCACACCGCTGGAATTGTTTACTTTCACCACTTTTAATCTTCCGCTGCTTACTCTGTTACTTCTGGTACTTAAGTCTTATTTGGCCAGTCGGCCTTTGTAATGTAAATACTGCAATCTCTTAAGTTAAGTACTATTTTGCTTTACCTTGTATATGTGAATGTATGGTTGTGAATACCAAATGTTGTGAATGTGTGTGCTAGATACTGATCCAGGGACTAGCACAAAATACACATAGGGTCTTCGGGTATTCCACGTTCGGGGGTCCGACATGTTTCTTCTTCCTTGTATCTGGGTCTGGGCGCTTGGAGAGGCAAACCAAAGCGACATAGGCCTGATTCAGCCGCTCCTCCTGCATGATCAAGCCACGCTTCGCATGCTCCTCACCCGTATATGGGCCTAGAAGCACCTCCGCTGCGCGGCTCGCCTCAGTGATGGGCACGACTGCAAAAAATGACCAGTTCCCAATCAAAATCAATAAAAAAGTGGGGCGTTCGAGTTGGATGCCCGATTCTCGAGGTACCGAGCTCGACGCTCCACTCCTTGGCCAGGGGCCAGATACCGAAAGCGTAAAACTCCTCCACCAAATTGCGCGTGGAGAAGCGCTTCATCACGTCCAAGAGGAGGTGTAGAAGGGCCTCCTCCCTAGAGGTGAGGACAATCTTGGGGCTGGCGATAGGCTATATCAACCCGCCCCGAGACTGTAGTCCATCCTTCGCCGCGGACGTATGGTAAAACCACGTCTGCGTCCAAGCCGTCTTCCAGCGGTTCCGCCGCCAGGGCAGGCAAGTACATCTGGCAGCGTGCCTTTGGCTGAAAATTTACGCTGCCAAAGTTCAGCGTCTCGCCCGTGCTCTTCTTCTTTGGTTGGCAGTGAGCGTCATGAAGGAAGGCGAACAGGCGCCCCTCGCCACTAGCTCCGGCCGCTCGCAGCATCCACTAAAAAACTCCTAGCTTCACGATCGAGTTCGGCGTCAGTTGCGCCTACTCTACCCCGTAAAGCTAGAGAACGATCAAAGCCAGGTCGACACACGGGATCTGGAGGTTGGCGTCAAAAAAGGCAACGAAGACGACTGCCTCATCTGAGCGGGGGGCCGGCACCGTCTCTGCCCGGGTAACACGGACCTTCGCCAGATTCTCCAACTTGCCCTCGTCGACAAGCGTTCAGAGAACCAACTCTGTTACAGTCGATCTCCCAAGATCGCTCGTGTATACGCCTCCCCAATGACCTCCTTGCCCCGCTTCGTCATAGCCGAAGCCAGAGGTAGGAAGCTTCGCAACCCAAGCAAGCGCTAGGAGGATAGTTTTGAATAGAAAACCAGGAGAGTAGACACAGAATGGGTTGGGGCGGGTCACTACTTATAGCTCCCTTAGCCAGCCCACCACGCGCCACATGGCATCACCAGGCCATGCGGTGCGCAATACGAAGAGGCACCGTTACGGCACAACACCATTATGGCGCACAGTATCCCAGGGCCATTAAGGCGTGCGGCGCCCCAGGCGTTACTAGGCCACCAAAGACGGCCCACGAGATGGGAGATCTTCCGCAAACAGCATGCTTCGCGATGACAGAGGGGATGGCGTGCTTGACCCCTCTGGGAGAATGGTGTGTTTCAGCCATGGCGAAGTAGGACCTCGACCGCGAGGGACTTGTCGTAGGGGCGCCCCACCGCCCCATGACCTGGCGAAGCATAGAAGCTCTCCTAGAGGTCTCCCTAGGGACCTACTCGAAGGGGCCCCGAAGGCCCTCCAGGGAGTCCCAAAGACCCTCCGGAGGTGTCCGAAGATCCATCCGAAGGGGCCCCGAAGACCCTCTAGGTAAGTCCTGAAGACCCTCCGGAGAAGTCCCGAAGACCCTCCGAAGAGGCCACCGAAGGGCCTCACGGGGCCATCTCTGCGGGGGCACAAGAGTAACAGGACTGGTGGATCGGGTGTACTCACCAGATAGACTAAGTCCAGGAAGATCCATCATGCACCGAAGGCTACGCGTAGGGCGTGTAAAAGCCCCTACGGCTACAATACTTTCTTATAGGTATAAATGTAAACTCAGGTGCCCGGTAGGGAGGCTATAAATAGCCCTCCCCATGTAATATTCAGGGAACAATTTTTGGGGTAATATACACGGATTTACTTCCCAGCAACCGAGACCCTTTTTAGAGGACCCTTCGGCCTCTCTTAGACGCTAGGGGTCCCCTTTTTCTACTGTCTAGTCTTCTCACTACGACACCTACCATACTAGTCATATGATCAGTGGCTAGTACACACGTTCACAATGTTGGCATTCACATCTATACATTCATACATATAAAATAAAGAAAATATAGTACATAACTTAAGTGATTACATTATTTATATCACAAGGGCCGACCGGCCAAATAAAAGTTTAAGTATCAAAAGTAGCAAATGTAACAGCAGAAGCAAAATTTGTATATTGAGTCAAAAATTCCAGCGGCATGCCGATCCAAACCCTCAGGCAACCAACCAGAGACAAGTCTTAGAAAAACCCGTGACCGAACCCACCAGTTCTGGGTGCAAAGAAGACGTCATCCGACGTATTATCATTCTCTAACTCTGAACAACAATTTAAGAAAGATTGAGTACACTGTGTACTCAACAAGACTTGTAGTGTGTCGCAAAATTTGTATAAATGTATGGCTAACAAGAGATGATGCTCTATGCTACAAGTTGTTTTCAGTATTAAGCAAATTTTATTTGCAATATCAATACGTGGTATTTTGCAACGAAAATTTAAAGAGAAGTCAAATAGATAGAGAACGACAAGTAAGTAATTGAATAAATAACAACTCGCAACCCTCCTCGAGTGCAAGCAACATCTTATTTTCAGCCATAGATATACACTCAACTCAAATATAAACCAACAAATCATTTCCATATTTTCCCAACAAAATTGTTTTTATGAAAACTAAGACTATATCCATTAAAATTGCACTAAGCATGCTCATGAACGCGAGCATGGCTATTTAAATATATTTACACTCTACAGAAGTGTACAACTTTACCCATAGCACATGAATTCTCTATTTCGTTCGGCATCCATCGATACCACCGCTCATTACCTTTGGTAAGCAGTCTAGAGGACGTATCAAATCCTTTATATCACCTAATCCTAACCTTACACTAGCCCGACAAATGGGCACACTCACTTCACTCGGGGACACCTCTATCTTAGCGAGGCATTCACCATTGTGTCGGCAAGCTTTGTGCCTGACACCGTGGTGAAGGGAGCCCCTTCGAATATGCTTACATCGGTCATGCTCGTACTACTATGGCCTACCAACGTGCAAGACTAGTTTTCAATGACTTAATTAGCTAATGTCATCTCATACCGGCACATATAGTTGTACGCTTAGGGTTAGATAGGACTTGCTGGCGTTCGGTCCTTAATTGACCTGGGCGAGGATCTCCCCTATCTACTTGTGAGATACACCTCTCGCACTTCTCAGAATAAAATATAACTCATCCGCGTCTCAAACTAAGTTTTTTGTTTTTATTTTTATACAAAATAACAGAGATAAACCCCTCTGGATCATCATTGCAAAACTCTCAATTTCATGTTCATCATGTCATCCTTTTAGCAAATTTTAGTAAAGACTATAGAGTGATTAAGCAATTGTGCGATACTTGCACTCAGAATTTCTAAATTGACATCATCTATTGTTTATACCATAACCTAATGGCCACAACAATAAGGATATCAATATTTCAAAGAGGTTTATGCATCGAATAAGATTACGACTACCGTTATCCCTAATATAGCAGTTTAATCAAACATACATGCACGCATTATAGATTTTGCAAAAAAAAGTACAATAGTTAAATTAGTAGGATCAATATGGTTAAAGGAGGTGCTTGCCTTACTCTTGTTTCTCTGAATAAGAGGATGGAAGTTCGTTGTAAATTATTTGAACAATCGACGTCTATTCAAAAGAGCCTTAAGCAAATTAAATATAGCCAAATAATTTAAACAGCAACAAAATCCAAATATTTTTGCATATTCAGGTAGAGCATGATTTTAGTTGAATTTAGAAAAAGATTCATTCTATTTGGAATTTGTATGCAAAAGTTATTAATATTTTAATTTGCTTCGGTTTGAAATTTTCAAAAAATAGAAAAGGGCCGACGTCGAAAGCGTATTTGTTGAGGTTTACGCTTTCCAACAGAGAAAATGCATTTTCATTAGAGTTCTTCTGAGATTTACGCTTTACAGTAGAGAAAGCGCATTCTCTTCTAACTAAAAGCAGGTTTTTAAACTTTTCAATTTTTTTTAACTTACAGGTGGGGCCTACTTGTCAGTTAATTAAAGTTTTCATTTTTGGATTTTTATTTATAAAATAGAGGCAGTCCCACATGTCATAAACTCATTTACTAATAACGTTTGAAATTAGATTTTCTTTAAACTTTTTGGCTGGTCCCACATGTCATACTCTGGTTACATTTAACCCCTATTACTTAGCGTTAATTGCCCTTTTAAACACGTGGCCCCACTGGCAGAGAGATAGCAAGAGAGGAGCGGACCTACGCACATGGCCGAGCGCCATGGTGAGCTCGTTGCGGGCGATTGGAGCGACGACGAAGCTCAGGGATGGCCAAAATGAGTTCCTCTCTCGACGGCGATGCCACCGGGTGGTGGTGGAGGCAGGAGACATGGCCAGAGGCGGTGCTACGCCGGAGATGAGCGGGGGAGCTCCTCGGGCTCAAAGTGGTTTTCGTGATTGAGGCAAATTGGTGGCAAAAGAAGGTGCGCATTAGCTTTAGGAGGTTACTACGATGTTACACGCTGCTTCCCTGTTTTGGAGGACCACTCTTAAGGGAAACTCAAACGGCACAATTATCTTGTGCGCTTGAAAATAATGCCGCAGTTTCCTCGAAGACGTGAGGAGGGCATATAAAAGTTTTTGAACCTGAGGGTATTGCTCCTTAGGTCAGTATAAAACTTCACTTACATAGTAAACTGGTCGTTGGACGTTTTCACGTTCTGCGACCAGTACTGCGCTCACTTCCTGTGGCATGGCAGCTAGATAAATTAAGAGTGTCTCTTCTAGTTTTGGAGAAACCAAAACAAGAGCACTCGTAAGATACCTCCTGACATCCTCAAAGGTTGTGTTTGCCTCTTCTGACCACTCGAAACCCTCTTGTTTCCTTAGAAGTTTTAAGAAAGGAAGGCTTTTTTTTCTCCTAGTCGTGTGATGGAACGACTTAAAGCCGTCATGCACCCTGTGAGATTCTGAACTTCTTTCTTCGTGGTCGGAGGGCACATTGTTTTAATGGCCTTTATCTTTTCAGGATTTACTTCAATTCTTCGTGCAGAGACAAGGAATTCAAGCAATTTTCCTGAAGAGACTCTGAACATGCACTTTTTGGGATTGAGTTTCAAACGGTGTTTTCTGATGTTGTTGAATGTTTCTTGCAAGTCAAAAATATGATTAAGTCGCTTGATGCTTTTTACGACTAGAACATCAACGTAGAACATCAACGTAGGCTTCCAAATTTCGGCCTAGTTGAGGTGAAAAAGGCGTTTGCATTAAGCATTGAAAAGAAGCGCCAGTTTTTTTTAGACCAAATGGCATTGCGACATAGTAAAATATTCCAAATGGTGTAATAAATGCGGTCTTTTGTTCATCATCTAAACACATACTAATACGATGATAACCAGAGTATGCATCTAGAAAACTTAATACTTCACAACCAGTAGTAGAATAAACCAACTAATCGATATGAGGTAAAGGAAAATAATCTTTTGGACAAGCTTTTATTAAGATCAGTAAAGTCTACACACATACACCACTTACCATTAGACTTTCTAATCATTACAGGGTTAGCCAATCACTCTGGGTGGTCGATTTCTCTTATAATGCATGCTCTAAGTAACTTGTCCAATTCTGATTTGATGGCTTCTCGTCGATCAGGTGCAAATCTCTGTAATTTTTGTTTTACGGGTTTCTTGTTAGGTCGTAGAGCTAGCCTGTGCTCGATCACTTTCCTGAGGACTCCGGACACGTCGGATGCTGGCCACATGAAGTCATTTGCGTTAGCTCAGAGAAAAGTGATGAGGACGTCTTTCTATTTGAGGTCGGAAGTAACCCGATGCGAGCAGTCTTGAGGGCTCCTTTGGATTGAGAGGACTTCCTTGACTTGATCGTTCGGCTTTGGTGCGAGCTTTAGGCTTAGACCGCTTGATCGAATGCTTCCTTGCTTGCTTCTCGAGTGGTATCAGCCAACCATCTCGAGGAACTTATGGTCGTATGTAAGCGTCATCTTCTTATCACAACGTACTGTGATCACGCCTTTGAGACCTGGCGTCTTAAGACATTGATACCCATAATGAGCCGCCATTAAGAATCGTGCCAAAGTTAGTCGTTCGAGTATGGCATTATACGCCGTATCGAAATCAATCACATCAAAGGAGTTTTTTTCTGTCCTGAAATTGCTTGGAGAACCAAACATGACAGGAAGAGAAACTTGGCTAATGAGTTTGGCCGAAGACCCCGGTACGATCCCATGGAATGAGTATCGTACAGGTTTTATTCTAGTCCGAGGTACTTGCATTTCATCTAGGGCACTCGTAAATAGAATATTTAACGAACTACCACCATTAACTAACACACGATTCACTGGACAGTTGTTGATGGTGGGCTTAATTATGATCGGATATCGACCTGGTCGAGTGGAAGGGATCAGACAGTCCGCCTTCTCGAAGGAGATGGGTACTTCCAACCACTTCGGTGATTTAATGACAGGAGAGGGTCAATAGAGTTAACCTCTCATGCGACGGCCTTGAACCGTCGCTTTGACTCGTATACCGAAGATCCCCCAAATATTGTGGTCAATGGTATGCTTGGATCTTGGAACGACATCTACTCGTCGTCGTTCGACTGCTTACGACCACTCGTTTGCCCTACCTCCTTGAGTGTAGGGAGTGGTCCTTTGTAGTTGCGAAGGTCATGTCCTTCCTTTTTATGGAAAGGACACCACCTGACTTGTCGTTCTTCCGCTCGGGACACTTTCCTTTGCCACGTTCGGAGTATGACTTGGAACTTCGTGGCTCCTTATCGCTTACAGCCAAGACTTCCTTAGAACTATTGGCTTGAGGCTTTTGACCCTTTGCCTTATATTTCGATTTCTTGGTCTTCTTATCCTTCTTCTTGCTATTTTCGTTCGCTTCTTGAGGATTTTTGTCATCCCAATCGATGGTTTTGTTCCACTCGACTACTTCAACAACAGTCGCATATCGATCGACCATCTCGAAGTGCTTAGCGACAGTATACCATGGTCGTAGAAAGACTTACAACCATGGGGTGGTTTACGACCAGACAGCTTGGCCCTCCCTTATAAATATTTAAGGGGTATACTTAAGATCAATATGGGAATATTAATATCTATAATAAGAATTACAGATGAATAAATAAATGAGGATTATTATATCCTTGTCAGAAGCTTTCATCAAAAGCACTTAATTTGATTTGAAACAACACTTCAAGTACTTTGAACTGAAGCACTTCAAATGTTGTGCATTTTTGGTGAAGGAGCACTTAGTCGTGTTAAATGATTTATGATTTGATAGGATTTCATTGATGTAAACAATTGATTACTTGATATGATACTTATCCCATTGTTAATGTCTTTTTTTACGCCCTTTTATTTTTTTTGACATTTTTAAATATTTTTCATGATATTTCTAAAGCAGAGGTTAGATATTTGATCTATATATTTTTTAGAAAAATCCTTTGATTTATATTAAGAACTTAATGAATAAGTAAGCATATAACTTTTACATTGAATATTTTAGATGAACAACATGTCATCATAAGTCCTTGGGTCGATGAATGTGTTGGCCTCTTTATCTTGCTCGCCATCGACTTTGTATCTTGCAATGATATCTTAACTGCCGACAAACATGACAGTGGGAAGTAGATTGTTGATGATCTCCATCGATGTTTAGGACCTACGCATTGACAGCGGTGTTATTCATTGGAAGAAAAATCAAAGGTGATTTATTTGCATCTATCTCAACCCGGTGTCGATTTCCAGCGTAGGCGTCGCTATCGTCGTCTAGTTGTGTCAGTCCGATAAAACCCATCGTGGGTAAATGAAATCCAGCTAAGAACTCGCCAATCCCTTGCACCCCTAGCCAATCCCATCCCTTTCTAGGCGGGGTTTGGTGGAGCGTACCACAGCGGCGTCGTCGGAGGTGTCCCTACCTCCGCCGCAGCGATCGCTGATCTTGAGAGGCAAAAGTACTGTTGGTCGATTGATGAGAATCCCCAAAACAATTGGTCTAAGCAGCACGTAAAACATGCATGCATATCGACCTTTCAAATGAACTGAAGCGAACTCCCGAGTTTTAGCACTTAATTTTACTTGACTTTATCTCCACTGACCAACTACAACTTATTAACAAGGAAATTGATGTCAAAATTTTGTCATGTCAATCTGTGAACTAGTTAGCCCGTGGAGATTTACCGATTCGGACATTTTCCTTATCCGGAACATCCTCTGAGACTTGTGAGTTCTGAACTTCTGATCCGAGTCAGAGGCGAGTCCGACTGCCTGCATGCTGGCTATATATTTCGTCCCACGCCGCCTGCAGCAGTAAGGCAGTAACCCACTGTAGATAGACTTCACACCGTACGATTAATAACTCATGAGCGGTCATCGTTGTCCCCAGGCTTCAAGTATGGCCGGCGAGAGAGCCGCCGAGGCCAAAGCCAGCGACAGCGATGGCACCGAGCATTCGTCGGCTGCGAGCCGTCGGTTCGCTGATGAACCGCGCGACGATCACTTGTTATACCATCGCCATCACCACGACCTCGGGGTTGATGTCGGTGATTATTTGTCCGGCGAAGATGACGACGTTGATTCGATGCTGTCGCCCAGCCACGGATATACATGGGATTCCTACCCGTACGGCGGCGAGCTCCACGACGTCTACAACGGGGAGCTTTCGTACGATTATCACTACGCGGGCGCCCGCTTCGATCTCACGCCCGATCACGACCGCGTTGTATTCATGCAGCTCCTAGAAGGTCGTCTTGACGAGCTCGAAAGTGCCTTCCAAAGGTTGGCCGAACTAGTAGCGTACGGCAACGGCGGCTTAATTCGGAGCAGTGCCTGCCTCGGCCGCTTCGGTGGCCGCGCTGGAGAAGCACAGGTACGAAGGCGCCGGCGGCGCGGTGGAGTCCGCTGGGTGCGTGATATGCATCCAGGACTACGAGGTGGGCGACGATCTCAGCGTGATGCCGTGCTCGTACAGGCATAGGTTCCATGAGAAATGCCTTACCGAGTGGTTGGCGCGTAGCCGCTTGTGCCCGCTCTGCCGCCATGCGCTGCCCTCCGATGAGTAAGAAGAGCTAATTAAGACGTGCCCAAACATTCGTTGTTTGTTTTGTTGTTTCATCTATCGTGCAATGCAATTATCTGCACAAAGGCCATATCTATTGTTCCTCCTGAATCCGAGGCGCGCGGTGTACTTTTGCACTACAGAGACGATAAATCTAATGTTACCGAACCCACCGGTTCCAGGTGCAAAAAAGACATCGTCTGACGTATTATCATTCTCTAACTCTGAACAACAATTTAAGCAAGATTGAGTATACTGTGTACTCAACAAGACTAATAGTGTGTCGCAAAATTTGTATAAATGTATGGCTAACAAGAGATTATGCTCTATGCTACAAGTTGTTTTTAGCATTAAACAAATTTTATTTGCAATATCAATACGTGGTATTTTGCAACGAAAATTTAAAGAGAAGTTAAAATAGATAGCAGAGAACAATAAGTAAATAATTGAATAAAAAACAACTCACAACCCTCCTCGGGTGCAAGCAGTATCTTATTTTCAGCCATAGATATGACACTCAACTCAAATATAAACCAACAAACTATTTCCCATATTATTCCAACAAAACTGTTTTTACGAAAACCAAAACTATATCCATTAAGAATGCATTAAGCATGCTCATATCCGTGAGCACAACTATTTAAATAGATTTATACTATGCAGAGGTGTACAACTTTACCTATAGCACACGAATTCTCTATTTTGTTGGGCATATGTCGATACCACCGCTCACTACCTTTGGTAAGCAATCTAGAGCACATATCGAATCCTTTACATCACCTAATTCTAACCTTGCACTAGTCCGACAAATGAACACACTCACTTCACCCGGATATACCCCCGTCTCAGTGAGGCATTCACCGTTGTGTCGGTAAGCTTTGTGCCCGACACCATGGTGAAGGGAGCCCCTTCGAATATGTTTACATCGGTCGTGATCGCACTACTATGGTCTACCAACGTGTAAGGGCTAGTTTTTATTGACTTAGTTAGCTAATACCGTCCCATACCAGCACATATAGTTGTACACTTAGGGTTAGATAGGACTTGCTGGCGTTCGGTCCTTAATTGACCCAGACGAGGATCCCCTATCTACTTATGAGATACACCTCTCACATTTCTCAGAATATAATATAACTTATCCATGTCTTAAACTAAGTTTTTTATTTTTATTTTTATATAAAATAACATAGGTGTGCAAAGAAAAAAGGGGTGCACTACGGCTCGGACGTACGGTAGAAGGCTTCCCACCGTACGGTCCGAATGCAACATTGTTTTTGTAGTAGCACAACATTTTTTCCTACTTGTTGTAAAAAATTAAACAATCATATATATATATATATATATATATATATATATATATATATATATATATATATATATATATATATATATATATATATATATGTGTGTGTGTGTGTGTGTGTGTGTGTGTGTGTGTGTGTGTGTGTGTGTGTGTGCAACATTCTCTCAAAATCTCAGAATCAAACACAACAAAATATTCTTAGAATAAAGAAAACATAAATATCTAGAGGACGCTAACATATCGAAAAAAGGATGCAACATCTTAGAATTCGTATGCAACATTGTTTTCCTTGTGTGCAATTTTTTTTAATCGTGTTGCACATGGTTGCAACATTTTTTTACAAGGACGCAACATATCAAAGAAAATTTTAAAAGAAGCACAATCAGATACAGCAACAAATCGAGGAGGAGGTCGACGGCGTCCACCTGGAAGGTGTCGATCTGTAGAGGATCTCCAGGGCGGCAGGGGACAAGGGGAACCTGAGCGAGCCGAGTGGCACATGGCTGCAAGGGGAGGCACAGGGAGGCGCACGGCCGAGCCGGGAGGAGTTGGGGCGTAGGGCGGACATGACGCGGGCGCAAGCCACGCGGCAGGGTCGGAGGCACGGCCGAGTGAGCAGGGGGCCGGCGGCGCCATAGGGAGGTGGCACCATGGGAAATAGAGGTGGCGTCGTGAGCCACGAGAGCAACCACGAGATAGAAAATGGTGGTTGGGGGAAAATGATGAAGAAAGAGCAAGAAAGGGGATAAGACTTGGGAGCCTGGATGGCTCTCCCGAAATGGATAAGAAGTGAGAAAGCGAGCGACTCACTCGGGTAGTGGCGCGTAAGATGCACTGTATGTAAGTACAATATCATTACCAAGAAAAAAATTGTCAGAAGGTGCCTCGAAAATTATTCCCAAAAAAATTCTATACAAAACATCCTTCACATGACGTTTCGCTTAATGGGACTTAAACAATTGGTGGAAGCAGCACGTGCATGCATATCGAGCATTCAAATGAACTGAAGCGAACTCCCGAGTTTTATCACTTGATTTTACTTGACTTTCATCTGCACTGATCAACTACAACTTATTAACAAGAAATTAACTATTTAGCCCATGGAGATTTACCGATTCGGACATTTTCCTTATCCGGAACATCTTCTGAGACTTGAGTTCTGAACTTCTGATCCGAGTCAGAGGCGAGTCCGACTAGTACGTATGCTAACGCCGTGGCTGCCTATATATTTCGTCCCACGCCCCCTGCAGCAGTAAGTCACTGTAGATAGACTTCACACCGTACAAGTATGGCCGGCGAGAGAGCCGCCGAGGCCGAAGCCAGCGACAGCTATGGCACCGAGCATTCGTCGGCTGCGAGCCGCCGGTTCGCTGATGAACCGCGCGACGATCACTTGTTATACCATCGCCATCACCACGACCTCGGGGTTGATGTCGGTGATTATTTGTCCGGCGAAGATGACGACGTTGATTCGATGCTGTCTCCCAGCCACGGATATACATGGGATTCCTACACGTACGGCGACGAGCTCCACGACGTCTACAACGGGAGCTTCCGTACGATTATCACTACGCGGGCGCCCGCTTCGATCTCACGCCCGATCACAACCGCGTTGTATTCATGCAGCTCCTAGAAGGTCGTCTTGACGAGCTCGAAAGTGCCCTCCAAAGGTTGGCCGAACTAATAGCGTATGGCAACGGCGGCTTCGGAGCAGTGCCTGCCTCGGCCGCTTCGGTGGCGGCGCTGGAGAAGCACAGGTACGAAGGCGCCGGCGGCTGGTGGAGTCCGCTGGATGCGTGATATGCATCCAGGACTACGAGGTGGGCGACGATCTCAGCGTGATGCCGTGCTCGTACAGGCATAGGTTCCATGAGAAATGCCTTGCCGAGTGGTTGGCGCGTAGCCGCTTGTGCCCGCTCTGCCGCCACGCGCTGCCCTCCGATGAGTAAGAAGAGCCCAAACGGCGCAAGACCTCAGTTAGGTCTACATGATTACACTGGTGGCTGTTAATTGTTCGTTGTTTCATCTGCACAAAGGCCATATATATTGTTCGTCCTGAATCCGAGGCGCGCGGTGTACTACAGAGACAATAAATCTAATGTGACGGAAATATTTTTAAGCATAAGTCAACATTTTTATCCATTAGATCAAACATCCAATTATATGACGCATCAATCTCTATACAAATCCAGTGATCACAACAATTAACTAAAACTTAAGAAATTTTCAGACGACTTAGAAATAATAAACCCGTTAACTCAAAAAAAATGACAAAGGGATAACCCTACTTTTATAGAAAGCAAATAACAAAGTTCTTACAAGGAATTTCCTTACATTTAACTCAATTAATCAGCATTCAACAATAATCTCAGGCTAATCACACGTGAACTGAAGAAGCTTCTCAAGCAAACACCAGCTCAGATCAACTAATTTTTAGTTTTGCATACACATAATCATCAAGTACAAGCCGTCACAAAAGCATCAGGCTTCTGCACTACAGAGAAACATCAGCAACTCTCTGTCTTGGTCATGCGGTCGTTGCCCTGAAGAAGCTCGTGCCTGAACCATCGGCATCCAGATGTGCCGCCTGCAGGCCGCACGGGTCAAGCACGGAGAAGTCATCGAAGTCGAAAGTCTGGAGCAGCTCCTCGATGTTCTCCGGCAGCTCATAATCAAAGAACAGATTGTCCATCACGGCGGAGGAGGAGCCTTGATCCGACGATGACGTTCCTGCCGGCGCTGCACTGGACTCGATCGTAGTCGGTGCTGCACCATCTGCACTGGCTGTCACACCAGAATCCTCCGCTGCCGGCCAGAGGAAGTCATCGACATCGACAGAAGACAGCAGCTCATCTATATTCTCCGGAATCTCAAAATCCAGAAGGGACGAAACATCCACCACGCCTGCCGATCCTTGATCCGACGACGTCGCCTCCGCCACTGCGCTTGCGCCAACGTCCGCGCCATCGTCATCATCGACGAGATCGACCACCACCACAGAAGGATAAAGGGGCTGCGACGCCGACGGGTAACCCTCGAGCAGAGGCAGAGCGGCCTCTGCCATTGCGCGCCGGGCGCGGCGCGCGCTTCACCGTCGTCGCCACCCGAATCTTGCGCCGCCCTCTTACGCTTCTTCCCGTGACCGCTGAATCGGACGCGGTACAGCCTCAGCAGCGACGAGGCCAGCTCCGCCGGGGCCGTGACCGCGTACTCGTGCATGACCCAGCCCGTGCTGCCCTTCTCGCCGTCGGCGTGGAAGTTGAGTGCGTACTTCCGCCAGCCGATCTCCATGCCGCTGCCGGGGACGCGCAGCTTCTCGCCATCCACGCAGACCTTCTGCCCCTCCCAGCAGCCGCCGCCCTCGCAGGTCCGCTTCTGACGGCTGCCCTTGCCGCTCTTCGCCTGCCCAGCCGCAAAGAAGAATGCGTCGTCCTTCCGCTTGTGCTTGTCCAGGAGCTTCCATGGCGGCGCGCTCAGCGGGTCGTCCTCGAGGATGATGCCGTCGAACGGGAGGCGCTGGCCCTGGAGGCGAGGGAGGAGGAAATGCGCCACGAGCTCGTCGTCCTCGGGATCGAACTGGAAGCCCGGAGGGAGCCCAACCACGGCCGCCGCGTCCATCGGGTTTGCTAGGGCTTAGTGGAGGTTGGAGAGGAGGGAGGAGTGGTGAATTGGTGCGTACGGGAGCGCCGGTGGTGGAGATTTATGGAGCAGGGGAGAGGCTAGGTCGGGTCGCGCCAAGGAATAGCCGCGTCGAGAGTAATCCGGTGCCAATGCGGAATCATTGGAAGGAAAGGAACGGATGGGAAACTTTAGTTGCAAGGTAGTACCATTGGAAGGAATTTGACACTGTTTTACTACAAGGGTAAAACAACTCTCTCTACTCAGTAGCATTACTCTGCCTGCGTGCATATGTTAACCACTTAATCTCCCAGTGCTACTGATTTGTAGCGCATCTAAAACAACACCTGATTTGCCTAGCTAAATGCTAAAGCTTTTGTTACATCAGAATTTTTATATATTAAATAATCCTTTTTTAGGTTTAAACAGTAGGAAAGGATCCTACTGTATATACATATATATTAAATAAGCATTTTTTATCCACAGGAAGAAAAAAAATCAAATGTTACTTTTTATCCAAAAAATGCAAATTCTTCAACCAACAAAATATCTTTGCCATGTTCTTTTGCCAAAAAAAAAAAGATCCATCACATGTTCTGACATAATTCATTCTCATGTTCTTCTGCCAAAAAAATATTACCCGAACTTGTCCACGATCTACTAGAGACCTTTCTGATAGATGTTGGCAAGTAGCACATGCAACAAGGTATATTGATGCTTCTCCTGTTGTAACCCTAAGCAAAAGGACAAAAACAAATTAAATTTCTAACATTGAGAAAATATAACCAATTATTTATGAACCCTTACAAAGAACTAAGACATATACAGCAACTAAAACATACACATAAGATCTAATACTGGCATGGACAGTTTGATGCTTTCTTATACAATTTTGTAACAAATCATGGACATAGAGTGACAAATATAAAAAATTGCACCAAATTTGAACCAAATTCGCACAATACATAGCGCTGAAAGTTTAGTTAAAATTCTATGCAAGTTTTCATACTAACAAAGAAAGTTACATTCTAGGCTAACACAACAAACAATTCATAAAACATATGGGCAGAAACCTAATCTAACTAGAAATACTAATTTTTATAGTAAATTATTTATGCATATTGTTCGGTACTTTTGTGCATTATACAAAGACAAAAAAAATTACAACTACATTATACATAAATTACAATAAATTATTTATGTAATTTTGGTTCTTGGTCACTGTAATTATTCTTGAAAGTCTTAATAACTCATATTTCCATCACATAATTCAAATCCCACATGTACTTTGAGAGGTTGAGCAAAAACAAAGATAAAAAAAATTATATACCAACAAAATATGGCAATGTGGTGAACCTGTTATGTTCTTCACATGTATTTTGAGAGGTTGAGCAAAAACAAAGACAAAAAGATCCTAATTTTTGCCGTATACAAAAGACAAAACAAATGACCATTCTTAGGTCATAACAATTTACATGTCAAAAACAATGCTATTTATATAGCTCAATATCTTATCAATATCTTATCAAATCAGTTGAACTCTTCATGCCAATTTGCTACCCAACTACATACACAACAACTTGCACATAAAAAAAGGTAAGAAATTGCACTTGAATATGTGCTGCGATAAATATATAAGTGAGTCATAATTTTATGTGTGTAGAATGATTATGCCAGTAGGTGCTCTAACACAACTTGGAGGAGATGCTGATAACAAGGTGAATGTGAGTATGACATTTCAGTTCTAAGATCATATCATGCCAACCTAATAGATCCCAACCTAATAGATCTTATTCAAATAGTCACCAACTAGAGCGATATATTGGATCCTTCTAGACAAATCTCTACACAATTGCAGACTAGGAACTACTCAAATATGTTGGTTCTTTCATGCCAAATCTCTACACAATTCAAAAAGCAGCAACATGGGGCTATGAACAAATGTTGATACTTACACATATCTTCACGAATCAAGAGGCAATGAATCAGAAATCAATATCTTCTTCAGATTCAAGCATCACCGCCTCCATGTTCACTAGAAGCCTCTTCATATGACTCAAATTCAATCCTAGCCATTTTGTTTGTAAAGGACATAAATAGAAGCTAATGAAATCATGTAAATTCAGACAATTACATGCGCAAAGTACTGAATAATATGCATAAGTGGTGCCTAAATACAAAATTTGGTGAACCCAAACATAGGATCAAACAAAAGAAGTTTTCTAACCTAGACAAAAAGTAACCAAAACTGGTGTACCCAAACATAGGACTGAAACAAAAATCTAACCTAGGATTTTTTTATACCAAAATTGGTGAACCCTACGTGGGGACCTGTAATTATCTCTATAAGACCGAGATTAGACAATGTCTTAGGGACATAATTATTAGTCTCCGGTAAATGAATTCCAATTTAACTCTATCCAAGTGAGAGGCTTAGCCGAATACTAGAGCCTCAACGATCATGCGCGCTGCTCCTTTGCGAACGCTACATGATTGTCGATTCTCTTCCGATTCGAAGCACTACACTTAGTGAGTTAAATGGGGATCCATTAACAACGAGTATGACTTATATTGGCTCCCAAGATCAACGACCAATATACTCATACCCTCATCCAACGTTGGTTACATCCATACAACGCATATAACAAGAGATAAAAAGACATACTGCATAATAGTTAAAGTCTACAGCTTATTACATACGGCCGACCGGCCAAATTCAAAGTGAAGTATCAAGTAGCAGCGGAAGTAAATAAATAAAGCAAAAGACCAGTAGTGGTATGCCCATCACCCATCGGCAACCGACTGGGGGTTAAATGATAGCACATTACTCGTTAGTGTCACCCAAGTCAACACTAACGAGATCGTCATACTCATAATCTTCCTCACCTGAAAAGGTCAGCAAACATCTGACTGAGTACAAGTGTACTCACAAGTCTTACACAAATAAAAATAGTTATGCATAAGGGTCATTCAAAGGATGGCTCATATTGGTTTAGTTTTGCGAAAGAGACGCAACAAATAACATCCTACACATACTAGTTTTCATGTGCTCAGTTTAAAATCAGATTTGAAGTAGAAGTAAAGCATGTAGTAAAGCATTTCAGTAATAAACAATTGAATCATACAAAGACCAAAGTGGCAGCCCACTTTGATGTACTAAACACATGAACATCCCGTTCATGACGAATACCAAGTTCAACCACAATTTTAAATCAAAGTCTAACAATAAGCAGCCACAAATTTCAAGCGGTCGTCCATAACCGTGGACACGGCTATTCGAATAGATTTATACCCTGCAGGGGTGTGCTACTTTACCCACACGACTTGATTAGCCCGTAAGCCTCCAGATGCCTCCGAATATAGCATACTTCCTAAGGTATGCGGTACGCGGTAAATCAAGATACGGTCGTTTTTAGCAAGAAGATCCCATTGAGCTAAGTCCTCAACCCATAGCTCCTAGGAAACACGAGACATTAACGCCTCCATCCTATATATCCTAGGAAACACAAGACGTTAACGCCCCATCCTATCGGCCCAAAAGGAACACGGATTTCACGGTCCCATGCCCTTACAATTTCACCACCGTGGGACTCAACACAATAAAATCTTCCCCTACTTAACCATACGGCACCCATATACCGCGTGATAGCACGAGTTTTGCTTGAATCGCAACAACCCAAAGTTCGGTCCTTAATTGTCCGGACAAGCCAACCCACATACCCAAATCTCTCGCACGAAGGCACCATCACTAACCAACACTTGTCCAGACCAAAAGCTCATTTGAAAATGACAAAATTTCACTTATAAAACAGATACGAAGATCTGAAACAAAAGTATATAATGAGAGTTGTGTTTAACCCATAATTGGCGGGCTATTCCGACAATCGAGCTACTGTTCTAGACTTGCATGGCTAAGCAACTCGAACAATGATATTTCAAACATCCTATCATAATTAATTCAGTACTGGGTAATTCATGGATAGCCACAATGACAAGATAATAGGATGTGTCTAACTATTCATCACAAAAATAGCGACATTATCAAAATAGCATGCAAGCAATTATCATTGCATCTATCCTAACAAATCTGGGATCAAATATGATGCAAAAAGAAAGTTCAAAGGATGCTTGCCTTGCTGGTAGTTCACTTGCTCACTCTCGGTTACGTACTCTCTTACTTCCGGCAACTCGGAATCTATAGAAAGGCGATATCGAATAAACACCGAGAAATAGCCAAAAACTCAAATTGCTCCAAAATGCATGAAATTTATACAGTAGCTATATTATGATTTTAAATGAATTTAGGTACAAAAATTATTCCATTTGGATTTTATATGAGAGAGTTATAGTAGTTTGAAAATCAGATTTTTGGAAAATGTTGAAAATCAATGTTTTGTTACTGTTCATCCGAATTTAATTATTTTGTGAAAATTTGTAGAACAGTGGTAGGGATAAGCTTTACATGGCATGAAAGGTAATTAAAATTTATGATCAATAAAAATTGAATCACTCCATTTAGAATTCATATGAATTAGTTATGAATTGTTGAAGTTAAAAGACTTTTTCGTGTAAAAATAATTTTTTTCCTGATTTTGCTACTGCATTAAATAATTTTTACAGGTAGGATGACCTAGCCTCTGCCATGATAAGTGGGGTCTATGTACTTTCTTTTCTTTTCAATTTATTTCCTAAAGGGAAAAGATCTACCGACAAATCTACTCTTCTCATAATCATGGACATAACCGATTCCCCGGTGTTGAATCCAATAACATGTATAACACTCTCCGATCATATCCTCGTATCTCGATCTAACTCCTATACTAACATCCACTAAGGCATAAACAAGACATTCAACTCAACAAATAATGTCTGGACTCACCATCTTTCATACATACAATCCATCTAGTGATTGCACAAAATCCACCAAGTGATATGCATATGACTAAGACTAAATCCATTAATTGTTCTTTACTAGACCATTTAAGCTAATACTAACTATCAAACTCTACTAATCTCACTTCGGCAATTCATATCGTATACACCGAAATTTCCACCGAACGAGGTTTATTTGACTAACCGACACCTAGTGAGCTCTACAATTTAAAGGCATGTCCAACATTTAACAACTCACTAATCAAACAACTTATATCCATTTCACCGGACTAGTCGCGTATGACATCTACCAATCCAATCACACATGTGTCTCTATGATCAACTAATAATCATTTAGCTACTAACCCAATAGAAAGTACAATTGCATCGACTCGGCACATGGGACTTACCTACTAATTACAAGGTAATCCAATTATTCATGTGCAATCAAATAATCCATTTTATCATCCCCCAAGCTCTATCGTATAAGATCTGCATAACTACCAGTTAGGACATCCGATCAAACAATCCAATAAAGTACTTTATCCGACATCCAACGAGCAACAACACACATATATAAAAGATATGTCCTTAAACATCAGCACATACGTCATCCATTAAGTAATCATTTATAAACATCTTTATGCATCCTATCTCCAAAAATTACTAATCCAATATGAGAAGAAACCTCCAACTAATTTATCCTCCGATGATCACCACTAGTTTCCATGCGACTTTACAATAATATCGTTCGATCAAATAATCAACTCATATATTCAATCTAGCATCTACCGATCAATAAGATACATACATTTCATAACAATATCCTAATTATTCGCAATTCAGCAACATATCCTCACAAGATCATGCCTACGCACACATAAGACATAACCGGAGAGTCACGCCGGTCACAAGCTACCAAATCATTTTTACAATTAAACATGCATAAATAGATGTCATGCTTATGGCTAATATTGAACATGCATGACTAAAAATGTAATACGGTAACGTAAATAACACTAAGAATTTTACCGCAACGCTAGGCGTGCGAATCGTCACCAGGCGTCGTCTTCTCGGCCACTCGCCCACGTCCACCGTAGCCATCGCGGTTCCTTGCCCGCTCCACCGTAGTCGCCGCCGCAGCACTCATCCCCGCCGCCGCTACTCCTCGCCTAGGCGCCGACGCTCGGCATCGCCACGCCACCGCCGCGCTGCGCCGCCGCCCGCCGACCTTGCCCCTCGCCGCCGCCTCGTGCTCAACCACCATTGCCTCGACGCCACGCCATCAGGCGCCGTGCCGCACCATGCATGCGCCGCCATCGCCATCGTTGCGCATGTGTGCACACCATCAGCCGCATACTCCTCGGCGCCGCCACCAACACCACTAGACAGCGCCATGCCATGCCATGCCGGGCTGCAGCTGGCTACCACCGCCATGCTCCGACTGCTGCGCCACTGCTCGACGCCTCGGCCTCGCCTCGGCTCCTCGGCTGCTGCTCCATGCCGCCATTGCTGCTGCCGCAGCAAGCTCCGGCCGCGCTGCGCCGTGTCTCTGTTGCCGCTCGCATGGCTGCCGTCAGGTTGCCGCGCCGCAAGGGGCCACTGCAGGGCAGCCGCTGCATGCATGCACTGCCATGGAGCTGCCGCCTTGGCAAGCTCCGGCCGCGCCCTCGGCCACGCCGCACCGGCTGGGCCGCGCCGCTGCAGCGCCTCGCCATGCCGTAGCGTGGGCCTCGTCGCTCCATACGCCGACAACCGCCTTGATGCCGCTGCCATAGCCGCCACTCATCGACAGCGCCCGCGCAGTCGCCATGCCCAGCTCAGCCATGATGCTGCTCTCTAGGCCGCACTACACCGATCGCCGGGAGCTGCGGTGCCACTGCTCGGCCTTGCTGCCACAGCCTCGACCTCGTGTCCACGGCGCCTTGACACCGTCACCCACGGATGGCGCAAAGATCGCCGACGCCGCCGCCACACCGGGTCGTCGTGCCCTCACTGGCGCCGCACCACGCCATGGGCCTCGCCAGGCGTTGGCTTTCCTCGCTCCCTACTCCTTTGGACAGAAGATGTCGCCATTTCTCCCTCTCCTCCAATTCACTCAAAAGTTCATGCATGCAAGAACAAATTGGCAAAATGGAAGGCTGTCGAGATGAGGATCGCTAAGATATAACATGCATTCAAAGATTTGTGATGCTTGGTGGAGTTTGGAAGGAGAGAAGTTGTAGAAGAGGAGTTCAAGTGCTGTGTTTTTGCTCTGGGAAGAAGAAAGGCAGTGGGGAAGGAAAGAGCTCTCGGCTGGGAGTAGAGAATGGCAGTGGGGTGCTTTGGTTGGGAATAAAGAAATGGATGGGGAGGTGTGAAATGGCAGTGAGCTTTTCGGTTTTTGAGGGGGAAAGCTGATATGAGAGGAAGATGGCAGTGGGAGGTGTTGGTTTGGCTGGACTAAAACAAGTGGCTGTGAGGTGGTGGAAGATAAAATAGTAGTGAGGTGAAATGACTATGGGAGATAGATAAAAAGAAATGGCAGTGTATGTGGTGGCTTGGTTGGAGAGAGAATGAATGGCAGTGGGGTGATGAATGGATGATGCCTCTCGGCTGGAAAAACAAAAATGGGCAATGTGGTTGCTCTCTGTTCTTTTCCTTCCTCTTCTTCAAAAAGCTCAAACAATTATGCATGCGAAAACTAATCGAATAAATAGAAAAACTAATCAAATGAATGGATTGCTCTTGGGATGAGGATGGAGGCTGCATAACATGCATGGACTGATTTTGTGATTTTGGTGGTGATTGGAAAGAGAGAAGGTGGATGAGATGAACATATACAAAAGATGGGAACATGACTAGAAGTGCTGAATTGAGTTGGCAGTGGAGAGAGATGATAAAGTGGTTATGTAGAGTAGTGTTTGTTGGGAGAATAAGATAGCGATGAGGAGGTTTCAATCGAATAAAGAAATGGCCAAGAGGTGGGGAGAAAAGAAATAGCAGGAGAAAGGATAGACCACGCAGATGTTTCATCTACGGTCGGTCAAACCGGAAAAGAGAGCGATACTAATGCATGTATCATGATTTTTGAAATGCATGCCAAAACAATATATGAATATAATTAAATTTTAACTACTGATCTTTCAACCAATGCGATTAAATATTGTTTGTTATTATTATTATTATGTAACTACTTAAACAACTCGATTTAACTTTAAATGCAACATTTTCATTAATTCGAATTGATTTTAAAAGCAATCTTTACGTCAATGTGGAAAAATTTTAAATCACAGTCAAATATTTATTAGATAACCAAATTAAATATTAACATCCCGATTATGAAAATCGGGATGTTACACCTACTAACATAGGACTAAAATAAAAGAAATTTCTCTAACCATGACAAAACTTTACCCAAATTTCAACCCTAGGCCTGCAAGGAGGTAAGTATAATATCGATAGCACCATTGTCCATTTTGAAAGAAACAAAATAAGGCCAAAATGGAAATTGCCCCGCAATATACTAAAATTGCACAATACATGTAATCGAAAGTTTAATTAAAATAGTATGCAAGTTTTTTATCCGATGTGTTTTTCCATACATGATTTTTCATATGTTATTTCCATGGTCAACGGCAACTAAATGCTGCAACATTGTGCGGAAAAACTAATCTAACTAAACATCCTAATGTAAAAGCAAGTAATCGATCATTAACAAATAAACCTAGGATGCATTCAAATATGAGAGCTCTCAACTTAACAAGAATAAATCTACAAGAAATCTTTATGATCTCGAACTATGAAATGACACTGACAAAAATATCCTAACCTAGACAAACCTTGGTGAACCCCAACATAAGACATATATAAAAAAATAACCTTTGTAAGCTGCAATATACAAAAATAAAACAGACAAATATCAAGGAGGTCAAACAAAATATAACCTTGGTAAATTGCAAAATACAAAAATAAAACATAGACAGTAAAGTCAAGGTCAAACAAAATATAACTTTTGCAATATGAGGTAGGCAATATGTGCATTCTAAACTTATCTCTACTATTTGAACTGTGGGTACAGTAAAGCAAAAGTATTATCTGAATTTTGGATATACTAATATACATATTCATTGCATGCATGAATTTCCAAAGGCACCGATAGGAACTAGTTGCCATTGATGCAACACAAGGAGACAAAATATAACTTGGCCAATAGAGATTTAACATGCCTTTCTTTATGGAAGTTTTTGTTATGGGTGCTTGCCATATTTGGAAGAAAAGAAATGGAATGGTGTTTAAAAGCACTCAGCAAATTTGCAAATCTGCAAGTTGCTTTTTAAAACAAGAAGTCACTCTACATGTGCATAGATTGAAGGGGCTCATGAACCCATCTCCAAAAGAAAGAACACAGAGGAGAAAGAAATAACTTTCGGAAAAGGGAGAAAGAAATATAATAAGAAAAAGTGACCCACATAAAGAAAACTCAAATGTTAGGGATAGCAAGAACTAGCAGAAATTATTGGCACTGAATTAACTACGTAGCCGAGATATATAAGCCACTAAAATTAGACCTTAGAAATAACACATAAGCAGAGACAACATGGGTGCCATCTTTGAGCTTGGAATATTATGCAAGCATGATAACATGTCTGAACTTATTTTGATTAACATGGGGTCGTATTGAAATATTAGTACCCTTTTATATTGAAATTGCTGTACCCTACCATAGAACAAAATAAAAAATCGAACAAACAAAAATTATTCTAAGAAGGACAGAAAATGTCTTGACCAGATTAACCCTAACATAAAACAAAATCAAAAACTAAAGTAACAAAAGTCATTCTACCAAAGACAGAAAGGTCCTGCCAGGTGAACCCAATCAGAAAAGGGTTAAATGGAACTTGCACTGTAAAAGAACTAAACTTGCATATTGCATGGGATTGCAAGTTTAATTAAAATGGTATGCAACTTCTAATGTAGCAGGTGTTGTTCATAGCTTAACTATATATCATTGTTCATATGTTAATTCCACAATCAACTGACAATTGATTAAGTAGAACGATCTACATATAAATCACCATACAAAAATCATGAACATGAAGATATCACATTTTAATTGGCCAAACAAGAATATTAGAGCTATATTTATCACAAGGTACCAGCTGCTCATACACAAGCCTCATCCAACAGGTCATCTAGTGTTTCACTTTGCATGCAAAACGACAGTATGAAGCTATAGATGTCTTCTAGAAACCTTGTGAATTTTGAGGTAAGACAAAAAAATTGTGATTTTTTTGTGAGCATTGAACTAAGAATGATAACACCGCATCGCATAGTATATAAGTGTGTCGATTAAAACTATTGAATTTGCACCTTAATAATGCACAAGAATAGGAAGCTACGCTAACCAACAACTACTACAAAGAAACCTCATACTACAAGAAACGAGAATCTAACAACTAGAACAACAAACAATCTAACAAAAAAGCTCAATAGCAAAATTATCTTTTAAGCACTAGGATAATCATGAGTACTCACCTTGCCTTGAAGTAATTGCTTTTTCTTTGCTCCAATAGCAACAACACCACCACCACTTCCCCTCTCCAAACATGAAACCACCAAACAAACAGGTAAAACCATGAAACTATTGAACAAGAAATTGATCAAAGAAAAAAAATCAAACTCAAAATTAGATGTGTGCTATAGCTCAGGAAAAATATATATTTTTTCTTATGCTTCAATAGTTGGAACTTTAGGCTAAAAAATATCAATAGTTGGTATTTTAGGCTAGAGAATAAAAAAATGCTACAACAACAGGAAACATATAGATCTTCATTATTCAAATTAAAAATTAATGTACTACTACTTGACGTGGATTAAAACCTCTATGTATTATCTTTAATACATAAAAAGACCATACGTCTTCATGGTCGTAACTCCTGAGGTGCACGACCTCACTGGTCGTAGGAATTCCAGAGGTTACGCAATGGATACCCTGGTCGGGCGGAGGCTAGTGCCAAGCCTCCACCAGAGAGCTGCTCGCAAATAGTATGAATCGATCTCGAACTAACTCCAAGAATATTCCCACTGTGTGAAGAATGGAACACGTGCGTAATCCATACCACACGACGTTATACACGGATAAACAACTACCTTGCGTTGTTTATCTCACAGACACATAACCGCCGAACGGTTGATCATTCAAAGAACTATCATATGACTCGACCAATGACAACGCTTCATATTAGACGTCTTCTCCGTATAATCGCCACCTCTTCAAAGGTTATTTAAAGAAGGAAGATGGAACGGCGGAGGGGATCGGATCATCGTAAGATAGAAAGAAAGAAGCATTGTCTTGTACTCTAAAAACAATCAGTCATTCTCGTCAGATACACCCTTGTAAAATCTCGGTTCATACTAATAAAGAGGTCCCATTGTGAGGACCCGGCTTATTTGGCTTGTAATGCTTAACCAACCACCGGTCCTAGCATCACAAATCAAATAAATCGATCCTAGATATGTATACTTCCTGAAGCAAGATACGCACCTCGTTACAAAATTAGACAAAGAACTCCATTCAAAACATAGAGTCCAAACATTACACTACAAACGGAAGATAAACAAATAGTAACAATATTACGTATATAGGCCGATTGTGCCACAAGATACACAAATAACAAGAACGACAATGAAGCAAAAGTGCCATAAGATGGCTATAAACAAAGCCAATCGCGTGCCTTCAACCCACAAGGCATCCGATCGGACCGCCAAGACTAGTCGTCACCCACGGCGACAAAGATACCACGTAGTGAGGCCCCGAGGCTCACCTTCTTCCTCTGCAACCAAAACATTAAGCAAAGCACCGAGTACAAAGATTGTCTTTGTACCGCAAGATCGACGTGTGAACTAGCGGCACTGCTCATATGCTACATGCAGCTTGTTTAGTGGAGGCCATATGTTTTATTTGCATAAAGCCAATTTTCATTTGCAATAATGTAATACAGTTTAAAGGCAAGTTTGCAATTCATTTTTAAGATTGAAATAACAAGACGGATATTGATAACAAAAGCTAAAGATAAACAACCTAGAAGTGACTATCCCAATAGTCACCACAACAATAGCATGAATCCTGTTCGCACCACCCATCAAGTTTTAATTTAAATGTTGTAGTCTAGTTCTTGGGGCGATCCGAGCGTGTCCATAACCTAGACGAGGCTATTCGAATAGTTTTGACCTCGCAGGTGTACCAATGTACCCACACCTCGCATCGCTTTAAGCCAAAGCACACTTCCAAGGTATGCTTACCTGACACTAAGTCCTACGAGATCTGTTTCCAATATTGTGTATCAACCCCGAGCCGCCGTATGGATAGAAACCCATACGCTTACATGGTAAAGCCGAAAAGACAACTACCCACTCAGATAAAGCTTTTGGACAACTACCATGCTCCCACCTCCGTCCCTCCCGCGACCTCCCGCGACCGGAGCCAATACACGCCAAAGTACTAGGTCAAGAGAGGTCCCATATACTCTAGTGTGGTTAGCACGCAAAATGCTCAAAGACGGTGGCGCAAGTAACTCGGTCCTTAATCGACTGCACCTTTCCACCACACCCACAGATCACACCACCTTACCATTGTGCCTAAGTCTAAATCATTTTTGTTTTCATTTTTAATTTTTCAATTAAACATAGCAAAGATGCTGAAACAAAAAGTTGTAGTAAATTTTGTGTGATCAAGGTTACCGACTAAAGTCGATAACCGCCCAGTTCTACCGATAGCTAAGCATGTCTAAGCAAGTTGACCCGGATCTACTAAGTGACAAGAGATCATCCAGCGACCTTTAATCACAGCAAATAACCTAGGCTCAGGTAGTAGAGATCAATATTTTGTCTACCGGATATGCAGTGTCACAGCCCCAACTAATTAAATTGAATTAATATGTATTTCACTGACAGGCATTATCAAATTCAAATCATTTCATAATATATTGTACTTGGAAAATCTAATTTGAGGTGGACATACACATCAAAATTCACGCTTCAATTCAAAACAGTGATAAAAGTTTGTGATCATGATCTGGAACCAATTTATTTAAATACTACATTAATTTTCATGAATTAATATAATTTTTCCAGAATTTTTGGGACTATTTTGAACCTAACTAAAATTCAAACAACATTCATGGACATACAACATGTTTGAATTTATATATCACAAAATATATCATGAACAGTAGGGTTCAATAATTTTTATAGACACTAGGTTATCCCAGGAACCCCCACAAATTATTTCATGATTTTACGAAATTTATTTCCATTTTTAAGCACTGGTCAAAGTAGAAGTCTGATTCTTTAATTTCACCAACTCTAAACCTAAACCTCGACCTAGTACTATTCCTCGACTGAGTCCGACTCGCAACCGGACTCAGCCCAACCTCCTAAACGCACCTCATTTGAGCCGTCCGATGGGAGCTCGTGGCCGAGATTGCATGCACTCTTCGCCCCGCGCCACTTAACCTCCTTGAACCTCGGCCCTTGGATCCAGATCGACGACAAGATTGGACCTCATCTCCGGCCGCGCGCAAACGAGGACGACGGTGGGACCGTATTGTCGATCCGCTGCTCTCCCTCCCGTCGCGTCGCCCGAACACCAGCGCCGCGCGCGCCGCCGCCGCTTCCGCCTGCAGCCCGTCACCCCGTTAGCCACCGCCGCATGCAGCCATTCCCCGAGCTCCTCACTTCACGCCGCCCCGATCCCGCCATCCTCCCAAAGATAACACCCCTCGGCACCTCTCCTTTCCCCTCACTTCTCCTCGGCTGACGAGGGGAGGGAGGCTTTCTCTGTTTCGCTAGGTAAGCTTCCACCGGTGGTGCTCCTCCGCTCCATGTTCGTTGGCATTTCCATTGTTGCTCAATCGAACTCTTGCTTTTGTTTGTAGCATCTGCCCCATCGTCGTGCTCTAGCTCGGTACCAGAGCACGCTCCGAAGGACACCCTCGTGTCTTCTTCGTGTCCGAGAGGTAATTATCCTCCCTCCACCGCCACCGTGCATGCCTTGCCTTTTAACCAAAACCCTCACTTTATTTGAACAATGCCTGACAGGTGTGCGTGTATTAGGAGATTGGATCATTTCTGGACCTTGAGCAACTCTTCCTCTCCCACCTTGCTCCGGTGAGCCCTTCCTCAATCCCTTGCTCTTACAGCTTCCTAGTATGACCTTCAAGCTATCCCGAGCACTCACTTGAGTTGGTTTTGCTCGGGGCCCTCTACTCGCAAAACCGCGCCGTCATCCTCTTCTTCTTCCTCGCGACCAAGTCTCCAGTGCCCCAAGTTTCTCAAGCTCTCCTAGCTCAGGTGACCTCCTTGTAGCCTTTAGGATTTGGGCACATGCTTGTATGGGCCTGCGGAGCTTTACCTTCGCGTTGTGCATTTGCCGATAACCCGCCGCCTGCTCGACAAGCCGCCGCACGCACCACCCCAACTCGTGACCACCTCCCTAGCCGCGCCAGCTATTGCCGAGCTAACGCGACCATCGGCAAGTTCGCCGCGCGGCGCCAGTAGCGCCGGCGAGCAGCCGCAAGCGGCGCAACGCGCTTGCCGCGCCGCACGCCGACAGCATCGTGAGCACGCCATTAGCGATTAATCGTAATCATTAGCTTTAATTGATGTCGAAATGACGGTTAAGTTCATCGACGTGTGGACCTGTGGCATTAAAACACGCTAAGAAAACCAAATGAATCGAATCAACTGGACCGCCGATGCGAAAGGGACGGGTTGGATTTGTGAGACATTCGACCGCCCTATTGCACTTCGATCGTGGGACCGTTGGATCTTGATCCAACGACTCACAATCGCAACCCTAGGTTACACGCGCGCGTGCTCTCGGCGTGGCCGACGGGCGGCCCGCTGGCGCTGGATCATGCTAGCGTGAGGCCTCGTAGGAAAAGTAGTAAATGCTTTATGAAATTCGAAATCAGTTAATCTGCACACTGAAAAATATGTATAACTTTGGAAATACATAACTAATTCATTTTAACTCCAAAATGAGTGAAACCACTTTTGAAAATTTACATTCTTAATGGACTTCCTATAAAAATTGGTTTCATACATGTCTCTGTAGCAGAGAGTATTAATTGGAAATTAATCCATTAAAACCATTATTTGTACAATAGAAAAATGACTGATAATTTCAAAATGCATAAGTAATTATTGGAAACTCCAAAAACAGTGAGACCACTTTTGATAATTTTCATTTTCAGTGAACTTAATTCTAAAAATGGTCTCCATATTACTTCTGTCACAGAAACTATTTTTGGGAGAATGTAATCTTTAACTCTATTATTGTTACACTATAAAAGGCTGATAACTTTGAAAATACATAACTAAATCATATAAACTCCAAAAAGGACAAACTCAACTGTTTTTAACCGATAATAATATTACCTATTTATCTATGTAATCCATGTACTCACCACTGCCCTACAAATTTTCACCTCATAATTAAATTACTCAAAACGAGCATATCGAAACCTGAAATTCAAAATGGCATAACTTCCGATTCATAACTCCAATTGGAATGATTCTTTTACCTAAATTCATCAAAAATCATGATCTAACTACTGTAGAAAAATCATGCATTTTTGAGCATTTTGATTTTTGAGTTGTTTTCTCTGATTTATTGGATGTTATAATTATTTAGATCCGAGCATATTGATATCGACACTTACGCAACTGAGAGTGAGCAGCTACTGTACCAGCAAGGCAAGCATCATTTGAACTTTCTTTGCATCATATTTGATCCCGCTTTGGTTAAGTTAGTGCAATGATAATTGCTTGCATGCTATTTTGATTATGTCGATATTTTTGTGATGTGTAGTTTAGTTATATCCTATGCTTGAGGTTAATCTTGAATTATGCCAACTCCTATATGCTTAAGACAGGATGTGAATTATGGTTATAGAGTTGCTTAGCCATGCAAGTCTAGATACGGTAGTTCGATCGTCTGGAATAACCCGCGGTTTTGGGATACACATAACTCTTACTTTATGTTTTACTTCAGATCTTTGTAGCTGTGTTATGAGTTAAACTTTGTCATTTTTTTTAAAATGAGATTTGGTCCCGACAAGTGTTGGTTAGTGATGGTGTCTTTGTGCACGAATTGGGTTTGTGGAAGGACTTGTCCGACAATTGAGGACCGAACTTTGGTAACGCGTTAATTCAAGTACACTCGTCGCCACACGCGGGTTGGGAGCCGATGGTTAAGTAGGGGAGGGTTTTATTGTGTTAAGTCCTTGGTGGTGTAAGGGCATAGCGACCGTGAAATCCTATGTTCTTTGAGGAGCCGATGTAATCCTTTATAGTGTGCAAGGAGCACCAATTCTTTTGTTTTGATTGCATCGGTATTTCCAATATAACTTGTGAGCCCCCTAGCAAGTGCTATCAGACGCTTGTACTAGGCAAGGAACCATCTCACAAGGGGGACTTAGCCCAATAGGGCTTTCTTGCTGAAAATGACTATATCTTGATTTACCCGGCCGGCATACCATAGGAAGTATGCTATTTTCGGAGGCATCTGGAGGCTTACGGGCTAATCAAGTCGTGTGGGTAAGTAGTACACCTGCAGGTATCAATCTATTCGAATAGCCGTGTCCACGGTTATGGACAACCGCTTGAGTTCGGAGTTACTATTGTTAGACTTTAATTAAAATTGTGGTTGAACTTGGTATTCGCCATGAACGGGTTGTTCATGTGTTTAGTATATCAAAGTGGGCTGCCACTTTGGTCTTGGTATGATTCAATTGTTTATTATCAAATGTTTTACTACATGTTTTACTTCTACTTCAAATCTGATTTTAAATGGGCACATGAAAACTAGCATGTGTAGGATGTTAAATTGTTGCGTCTCTTTCAAAACTAAACCAATATGAGCCATCCTTTGAATGACCCTTATGCATAACTATTTTTATTTGTGTAAGACTTGCGAGTACACTTGTACTCACCGGATGTTTGTCGGCCTTTCAGTGAGGAAGGTTATGATTATGATGATCTCGCTTAGTGTTGACTTGGGTGACACTAATGAGTAGTGTGCTACCATTTAACTCCCACGGTTGCCGATGGGTGTTGGGCATACCATCGCTGGTCTTTTGCTTTATCTATTTCATTCCGCTGCTACTTGATACTCTACTTTAAATTTGGCCGGTCGGCCGCTTGTAATAAGTCAGAGACCTTAACTATTATGCAAGATGTCTTTTATCTCTTGTTGTGTGCGTTGTATGGATGTAATCAACGTTGGATAAGGGTATGAGTATATTGGTCGTTGATCTTGGGAGCCAATATATGTCATGCTCGTTGTTAATGAAGTCCCATTTAACTCACCAAGTGTAGTGCTTGAATCGAGGAGAATCGACAATCATGTAGCGCCGCAAGGAGCAGCGCGCATGATCGTTGAGGCTCTAATATTCGCCAAGCCTCTCACTTGGATAGGGTTAAATTGAATTATTTATCGAGACCAGAATTATGTCCCTAAGACCTTGTCTAATCTCGGTCTTACGGAGATAATTACCGGGTCCCCACAAATGCTGGTATCAGAGCCATACCGATCAGAGGTTAGAGGTAGCACTGGCGTTAGAGTTAGTGAGCCTTCGAGTCAAAATATTTTGGAATTATCAAGTTACTTTTGAAAATTTAAGTTAAGAATATCTTTTATTCCTTATCCATCTTAGTATCTTTCTCTCCTAATCTGTTTTGGTTTATGAAACTAACTTACCTTGCCTTCTTGCCTTTAGATGAACCTCGCATCTTGTCCGGAAACTCAAGTCAAGGAGTGGATGGATACCCGACGTTGCTACGAGACATGATGTGGAGGGCGAACTTCACATATCAGCCCACTTATTCCATCTACCGCCGTGATCGAGGACCAGGAATGGAGGAGTTTATGGCAGTGATAGATATCATTGCTAGACAAGTCACGGGGAGCATACCTTACCGCTTCCGGTATGCAGTACTTACGAGGCCATGGCGTTATAAGAAGTAGCTTTGGTGGCCATGAGTCGCCTTCGCTATGACTGACAGAGTTAGCCCACTCGATGATCATTTTTTTCCGATGCGCGCACGCGCTAGGACGTGAACTCATTTGCTAGATCCAATTTGGGAGGACCCCAAGTCGTGCAATTGGCAAGATTGGTCCACGTAATGGACCAAATGCATGTCGTATGGTGCATGAGTTGTGGGAAACGCGACGGCGCCTCATTGAAGCTCAGAGCACTTAAGGCTCATGCATGACATGAGGCTCATTCATCCTAGTGTGCTATATGGCACTAATATGATCTCCCTTATCTTTCTGCGGCAGTAATATCGCCTACCCGTGGTAGAAGGTCATATTAACGCCATAGGATCACCCTTGCGTCTTCCTAATCTAGGGACCCCGATGATACCGATCCCCGGGCACATCTTTCGACGAATTTCCGTGAACTTTGACCGAATAATATCTAGGTTAGAGGGGAGAGCTCTATGTTTGAGCTTGTATCCTTAGGTTTATGTAATAGGTAGTTTGTAGTAAATGTCGAATCTGTTATGTTTTATTTGCAAACACTCCTATTTTAATGTAACCTTAAGCTTTCGCGCGCTATGTACGGAATTGTGTCAATTTGGTTTATGTTGCTTATTGTTTGGTGTTCTATTCGATGTTACAATTTTCTTGCTTTTTGATATTGATTATGCATGTATGGCCAAGTAGTGGCTTTTATCAGAATTGCTAACCATCCTTGTCCAATACAGATGACAGACCGACACGCGATCAGAGCCCGCGCGCAGGCCCCCATCCCCATCTAGGGCACCGCCTAGCACCTCGAGCGATTTCTACGATCGGGACGGTCATCCCAAAGAAATGTCTGGCATGGAGAGCCCTCGCAGCCGCCCCAGCAGGTGGACCGCCGAGGAGGTGCTCCTCCGCCGCCATCCATGGTCGAGTTCATGATGATGATTGAGCGCAACCGATGGACTGCACTCGGATGCTTGAGGCGATCGTGGCGCACATCGCGCCAAAGACCGCCCGACAGAGGAGCCGCCCACCCCGGCGTCCGGAGGTCTCGCTGAAGTTCCAGCCGACCAACCTCCGACGCTTGCGGCGGCAAGGACCCGATGGAGGCAGAGGATTGGTTACACAACATTGAGAAGAAGTGAACATTGCCCGGTGTACCGGAGTCGAGAGAGTCTTGTTTGCCGCCTACTGGGCGGGTGTGCGGCGAAAGCGTGGTGGGATAGTTATTCCGCCATGCAACTCACGTCACGCCCGACTTGGGACGAAGTTCGAGGACGCGCCCGAGAGGCCCATATACAGAGGGAGTGCCGCTTATCAAGCAAGCAGCAGCCTGCTTTGAGACAGGGCGGAGGACCGCCACCGAGTACCGCATGACTTCAACTACTTGGCCGGTATGTTCGGACGACGCCTCGACAGACGCCGTCGCCGAAAGTTCTTCCATGGCTATCGAGGAGTTGCGCTTGTTCTAGCCGCACATGATTTCGTGGAGTTTCAAAGATCCGTCAACAAGGCAATCGTGGTGGAGCATGAGAGCCTGACGGTGGATGAGTCGAGGAAGAGGAGGAAGGCTTTCCGACAGCGATGGCGAGTGGCGCTTTCCGTGCCACGCCCAGACTACCTCGTGCACCTCGTGCCCCAGCCTTCAAGACCATCGAGGTCTCCGTGGCACCTCCACGACCTTCTCCACCGCACTCAAGAAGACAATGGGGGGCGACACACGATCGCGGGGCATACAAGCCCGCGTCATCTGTTTCATTGTGGCCGCGGGCCACTATGCTTCCACTGCCTCGCCAAGCGGCGAGGATGCCCTGACGCACTCGCTCCAAAGACCACCCAGCCCAGCTCGGCGAGGCCACCGCCACCACCACGAGAGTAGCACCTACTCCACCCCAAAGATGCACGTGGTCGCGTCAACCACGCCTCAGCCAGAGGAGGCGACCGACGCGCCGACGTCGTGCTAGGTACACTCCTTGTTAATTCATGTCCCGCATCGCTCTATTTGATTCGAGCATCACATTCTTTATTAAAAACGAGTATGCTGAAATTAACCAATTCAAGATACATACACTACACCCACCTTATCATATTCAGTCCCTGTGGTCGGTTTTCTACGCGATCAAGTCCGCAGGACGTAAAATTGAGATACAAAATGTTAACTTTTCAAAGAAACTTAATAGTGATAAGTTCGGTGGGCATTGATGTTATCTTAGGGATGGATTGGTTATCTAAGAATCGGGGAAGATTGATTGTGCCCAATGGTCTATCTCGTTGACTAGCGAAGACGGCATCCGTGTCGTCTTTGCACCTTTAGCTGTAGTTCTCACCTATATGCTTTGAGGCGAGTACCTCCCTGTTAGAGGAGGTACCGATAGTGAGTGAGTATCCCGATGTGTTCCTCAAGAACTTCTGCATGCCCCGACCGAGAGGTAGAGTTTGTCATTGAGCTTGCACCCTGCATCGCGCCCATCTCAAAAGACCGACGGATGCCGCCCAATGAGCTAGCTGAATTAAAAGAACAACTTAAGGAGTTGCAAGACAAGGGTTTCATCAGCCTAGCTCCTCGCCTTGGGGATGCCCTCTCTTTGTCAAGAAGAAAGACAAGAGTCTACGGATGTGTGTTGACTACCGTCCGCTGAATGAGGTCACTATCAAGAACAAGTATTCGCTCCCGGATCGATGACCTATTTGATCAGCTTAGTGGAGCTCGTGTGTTCTCCAAAATTGACTTGAGGTTAGGCTACCATCGATTAAAGTTAGAACCGAGGATATTCCAAGACCGCTTCTCTACTCGTTACGGTTTGTAATGAGTACACTGGTCATGTCCTTCGGTTTGACCAATGCCCCAGCTTATTTCATGAACCTCATGAATTCGGTGTTCATGGAATACTTGGATCAGTTTGTAGTGGTTTTCATTGACGATATCCTTATCTACTCTAAGTCTGATCTTGAGCATGAGCAACATCTGAGACTAGTGTTAGAAAAGCTTCGCCATTATCATTGTACGCCAAATTCAAAGAAATGTGAATTTTGGCTTCGAGAGGTTAGTTTCTTGGGACATATCCTATCTAAAGGTGGTGTCGTTGTTGATCCTAGTAAGGTACGAGATGTCCTTGAATGGAAGCAACCTAAGAGTGTCACCGACATTCGTAGTTTTCTTGGACTTCATGGATACTACCGTAGGTTCATCAAGAATTTCTCAAAAATCGCGAAGCCTATGACCCAACTTCTAAAGAAAGAAAAGAAATTCGAGTGGACAGCAGAATGCGAGCAAAGTTTCCAAACCTCGAAGAATGCCCGATGTAAGCTCCGCATTTGTTCGCTGACATTCATAAGAACTTTGATATTCATCGTGATGCATCTCGCCATGGGCTCGGTTGTGTGCTTATGCAAGACGGCCAAGTGGTGGCCTACGCGTCAAGGCAATTGAGGCCCCATGAGGCCAATTATCCCACACACGACCTAGAGCTCGCGGTGTAGTGCATGCCTTGAAGATTTGGCGACATTACTCATCCAGAATCGCTGCAGATCTACACCGATCATAAGAGCCTTAATATATTTTCACCCAAGCCGAATTGAACTTGAGACAAAGAAGATGGCTTGAGTTGATTAAAGATTATGATTTGGGACTCCATTATCATCCAGGAAGGCTAATGTCGTGGCCGACGCGCTGAGCGTAAAATCTCGGTGCAATCGCTTGTCAGAACCCCTTTTTCGCGGGCTTATGTGCTGCATTGCAAGGCCTACACCGGAGATAGTTGAAGAAGGTTCGCTTGCAGCCCTCGGTGTGACTTGCACACTTGAGGACCAGATTAGAGAAGCCTAAAACCGATGCGAAGTGGCTCAAATCTTAGAACCGATGAAACAAGGCAAGGCAAAATGTTTTAGGCAAGATGCACAAGGTACTCTATGGTTTGGAAACCGTATGGTGGTACCATTTGATCGCCACTTGAGGGAATTGATTCTCAAGGAGGCTCATAACTCCAAATTCTCTATCCACCCGGAGTACAAAATGTATCAAGATTTGAAAAGAAACGTGGTGGAGCCGAATGAAGCGCACGTTGCACAAGATGTGGCCGAGTGCGATCTATGTCAAAGAGTCAAGGCCGAGCATTTGAAGCCTACCGCACTCTAGATCCCCGCCCATTCCCCGCTGGAAATGGGAAGAAGTTGGCATGGATTTTATCACCGCCTTCCTAGAACTAAAGCTGGATTCGATTCTATATGGGTGATTGTGGATCGCTTAACCAAGGTTGCCCATTTTATTCTCACAAGACCACTTACACCGGGCTAAACTAGCGTAACTTTATATTTCCGAATTGTTTGTCTCCATGGTGTACCAAGGTGATTGTTTCAGATAGAGGTCCCCAATTCACCTCTCATTTCTGGAACTGCTTGCATCAAGCAATGGGAACCAACCTATCCTTTAGCTCCGCTTATCACCCGCAAACGGATGGACAAACTGAGAGGGTAAACCAAGTTTTGGAAGACCTTCTCCGGCTTGTGTGTTATCCTACAGCGATAGTTGGGAAAAATGTTTACCGTTTGCGGAGTTCTCCTACAACAATAGTTTCCAATCAAGCATTCAAATGTCGCCTTTCGAAGCGTTGTATGGGAGAGCTTGTAGAACGCCTTTGAACTGGTCCGGTCGGGAGAGGCCATTCTATGGCCCGACCTTGGTGGAAGATGTCAAGAACAAGTCCGTGTCATTCGCGAGCGACTTAGGACGCCAATCACGCCGAAGTCTTATGCCACCGCCGCCGCCGCGAGTTAAGTTTCGAAGTGGGCGATCATGTATATCTTAAAGTCTCTCCTATGAAAGGAGTTCGTCGTTTCCAAATCAAAGGCAAATTAGCACCTCGCTATATTGACCTTCCGTATTCTAGCTAAGTTGGGATCGGTGGCATACCGCTTGAGTTGCCACCATCACTCTCGACGCGCATAACGCCTTCCATGTCTCCCAACTCAAGAAATGTCTTCGAGTCCCAACGGAAGCAACCGAGTTGGATAAACTCGACTTGCAACCCGATCTATCTTATCGTGAGGGCCCGATTCGTATCCTTGAGGAAACCGAGCGTAAGACTAGGAATCGTAACATCAAGTTCGCCAAGGTCCAATGGAGCAACCACACGGAAGACGAAGCAACTTGGGAACGTGAAGACCTGATGCAGAGGCATATCCGTAACTCTTCTCTACATGAAGTGCCTTCAGATCAAGAAAGGAAAGGTAAAACATATTAATGTAAATTATAACTTGTCAAGACTATCTTTGAAGGAAATCAAGACAACATGAATTATAACTTCCAATGAAAATCTTCTAATTTTTCTCTACCCGCATCTCGGTCGAGATCTTTCGTAAGGGGGGGAGGTTTGTCACAGCCCCAACTAATTAAATTGGATTAATATGTATTTCACTGACATGCATTATCAAATTCAAATCATTTCATAATATATTGTACTTGGAAAATCTAATTTGAGGTGGACATACACATCAAAATTCACGCTCAATTCAAAACAGTGATAAAAGTTTGTGATCATGATCTGGAACCAATTTATTTAAATACTACATTAATTTTCATGAATTAATATAATTTTTCCAGAATTTTTGGGACTATTTTGAACCTAACTAAAATTCAAACAACATTCATGGACATACAACATGTTTGAATTTATATATCACAAAATATATCATGAACAGTAGGGTTCAATAATTTTATAGACACTAGGTTATCCCAGGAACCCCACAAATTATTTCATGATTTTACGAAATTTATTTCCATTTTTAAGCACTGGTCAAAGTAGAAGTCTGATTCTTTAATTTCACCAACTCTAAACCTAAACCCCGACCTAGTACTATTCTCGACTCGAGTCCGACTCGCAACCTGACTCAGCCCAACCTCCTAAACGCACCTCATTTGAGCCGTCCGATGGGAGCTCAACGCCGAGATTGCGTACTTCTTCGCGCCCCGCGCCACTTAACCTCCTTGAACCTCACTCTTGATCCAGATCGACGACCAAGATTGGACCTCATCTCTTTCGCGCAAGAAACGAGGACGCTGACCGGTGGGACCGTATTGTCGATCCGCTGCTCTCTCTCCGTCGCGTCGCCGTAACACCAGCGCCACGCGGCCGCGCCGCCGCTTCCGCCGGCAGCCCGTCACCCCGTTAGCCACCGCCGCATGCAGCCATTCCTCGAGCTCCTCACTTCACGCCGCTCCGATCCCGCCATCCTCCCAAAGATAACACCCTCGGCACCCTCCTTTCCCCTCACTTCTCCTCGGTTGTGAGGGGAGGAGGCTTTCTCGGCCGCTAGGTAAGCTTCCACCGGTGGTGCTCCTCCGCTCCATGTTCTGGCATTTCCATTGTTGCTCAATCGAACTCTTGCTTTTGTTTGTAGCATCCGCCCATCGTCGTGCTCTAGCTCGGTGCAGAGCACGCCCGAAGGACACCTCGTGTCTTCTTCGTGTCCGAGAGGTAATTATCCTCCTCCACCGCGCCACCGCATGCCTTGCCTTTTAACCAAAAACCCTCACTTTATTTGAACAATGCCCGATGTGTGCGTGTATTAGGAGATTGGATCATTTCGACCTTGAGCAACTCTTCCTCTCCCACCTTGCTCGGTGAGCCCTTCCTCAATCCCTTGCTCTTACAGCCTTCCTAGTATGACCTTCAAGCTATCCCGAGCACTCACTTGAGTTGGTTTTGCTCTGGGCTCCTCTACTCGCAAAACCGCGCCATCATCCTCTTCTTCTCCCGGCCACCAAGTCTCCACCGCCTAAGTTTCTCAAGCTCTCTCCTAGCTCAGTGACCTCCTTGTAGCCTTTAGGATTTGGGCACATGCTTGTATGGGCTGCGGAGCTTTACCTTCGCGTTGTGCATTTGCCGATAACCCGCCGCCGTCTCTCGACAAGCCGCCGCACGCACTCACCCCAACTCGTGACCACCTCCCTAGTCGCGCCAGTTATTGCCGAGCTAACGCGACCATCGGCAGCTCGCCGTGGCGCGAAGCGCCCGCGAGCCGCCGGGCAAGCTGGCGGCAACGCGCTTGCCGTGCCGCACGCCGCTGTGCACCGTAGCACGCCATTAGCGATTAATCGTAATCATTAGCTTTAATTGATGTCGAAATGATCGGTTAAGTCCATCGATGTGTGGACCCGTGGCATTAAAACACGTGCTAAGAAAACCAAATGAACTGGAATCAATCGACCGCCGATGCGAAAGGGACGGGTTGATTTGTGAGACATTCGACCGCCCTATTGCACTTCGATCGTGGGACCGCTGGATCTTGATCCAACGACTCACAATCGCAACCCTAGGTTACACGCGCGCGTGCCTCGCATGGGCGGGCCGACGCGGCCCGCCGCTGATCGCGGCTAGCGAGGCCTCGTAGGAAAAGTAGTAAATGCTTTATGAAATTCGAAATCGTTAATCGCACATCAAAAATATGTATAACTTTGGAAATACATAACTAATTCATTTTAACTCCAAAATGAGTGAAACCACTTTTGAAAATTTACATTCTTAATGGACTTCCTATAAAAATTGGTTTCATACATGTCTCTGTAGCAGAGAGTATTAATTGGAAATTAATCCATTAAAACCATTATTTGTACAATAGAAAAATGACTGATAATTTCAAAAATGCATAAGTAATTATTGAAACTCCAAAAACAGTGAGACCACTTTTGATAATTTTCATTTTCAGTGAACTTAATTCTAAAAATGGTCTCCATATTACTTCTGTCACAGAAACTATTTTTGGGAGAATGTAATCTTTAACTCTATTATTGTTACACTATAAAAGGCTGATAACTTTGAAAATACATAACTAAATCATATAAACTCCAAAAAGGACAAACTCAACTGTTTTTAACCGATAATAATATTACCTATTTATCTATGTAATCCATGTACTCACCACTGCCCTACAAATTTTCACCTCATAATTAAATTACTCAAAACGAGCATATCGAAACCTGAAATTCAAAATGGCATAACTTCCGATTCATAACTCCAATTGGAATGATTCTTTTACCTAAATTCATCAAAAATCATGATCTAACTACTGTAGAAAAATCATGCATTTTTGAGCATTTTGATTTTTGAGTTGTTTTCTGTGATTTATTGGATGTTATAATTATTTAGATCCCGAGCATATTGATATCGACACTTACGCAACTGAGAGTGAGCAGCTACTGTACCAGCAAGGCAAGCATCATTTGAACTTTCTTTTGCATCATATTTGATCCCAGTTTTGGTTAAGTTAGTGCAATGATAATTGCTTGCATGCTATTTTGATTATGTCGATATTTTTGTGATGTGTAGTTTAGTTATATCCTATGCTTGAGGTTAATCTTGAATTATGCCAACTCCTATATGCTTAAGACAGGATGTGTGAATTATGGTTATAGAGTTGCTTAGCCATGCAAGTCTAGATACTGGTAGTTCGATCGTCTGAATAACCCGCGGTTTTGGGATACACATAACTCTTACTTTATGTTTTTACTTCAGATCTTTGTAGCTGTGTTATGAGTTAAACTTTGTCATTTTTTTAAAATGAGATTTGGTCCGACAAGTGTTGGTTAGTGATGGTGTCTTTGTGCACGAATTGGGTTTGTGGAAGGACTTGTCCGACAATTGAGGACCGAACTTTTGTAACGTCTGCATCTAAGTACACTGCATGCCACACACGCGGTTGGGAGCCGATGGTTAAGTAGGGGAGGGTTTTATTGTGTTAAGTCCTTGGTGGTGTAAGGGCATAGCGACCGTGAAATCCTATGTTCTTTGAGGAGCCGATGTAATCCTTTATAGTGTGCAAGGAGCACCAATTCTTTTGTTTTGATTGCATCGGTATTTCCAATATAACTTGTGAGCCCCTAGCAAGTGCTATCGACGCTTGTACTAGGCAAGGAACCATCTCACAAGGGGGACTTAGCCCAATAGGGCTTTCTTGTTGAAAATGACTATATCTTGATTTACCCTACCGCATACCATAGGAAGTATGCTATTTTCTGAGGCATCCGGAGGCTTACTGCTAATCAAGTCGTGTGGGTAAAGTAGTACACCCCGCAGGTATCAATCTATTCGAATAGCCGTGTCCACTGTTATGGACAACCGCTTGAGTTCGGGAGTTACTATTGTTAGACTTTTAATTAAAATTGTGGTTGAACTTGGTATTCGCCATGAACGGGTTGTTCATGTGTTTAGTATATCAAAGTGGGCTGCCACTTTGGTCTTGGTATGATTCAATTGTTTATTATCAAATGTTTTACTACATGTTTTACTTCTACTTCAAATCTGATTTTAAATGGGCACATGAAAACTAGCATGTGTAGGATGTTAAATTGTTGCGTCTCTTTCGCAAAACTAAACCAATATGAGCCATCCTTTGAATGACCCTTATGCATAACTATTTTTATTTGTGTAAGACTTGCGAGTACACTTGTACTCAGCCAGATGTTTGCTGGCCTTTTCAGGTGAGGAAGGTTATGATTATGATGATCTCGCTAGTGTTGACTTGGGTGACACTAATGAGTAGTGTGCTACCATTTAACTCCCAGTCGGTTGCCGATGGGTGTTGGGCATACCACTGCTGGTCTTTTGCTTTATCTATTTCATTCCGCTGCTACTTGATACTCTACTTTAAATTTGGCCGGTCGGCCGCTTGTAATAAGTCAGACCTTAACTATTATGCAAGATGTCTTTATCTCTTGTTGTGTGCGTTGTATGGATGTAATCAACGTTGGATAAGGGTATGAGTATATTGGTCGTTGATCTTGGGAGCCAATATATGTCATGCTCATGTTAATGAAGTCCCATTTAACTCACCAAGTGTAGTGCTTGAATCGAGGAGAATCGACAATCATGTAGCGCCGCAAGGAGCAACACGCATGATCGTTGAGGTTTCAATATTCGCTAAGCCTCTCACTTGATAGGGTTAAATTGAATTATTTATCGAGACCAGATTATGTCCCTAAGACCTTGTCTAATCTCGGTCTTACTGAGATAATTACCGGGTCCCCACATGCAGCTACGGATTTAACTAACCAATTTAATACAAATTAAGCAATGCATACATACAAATTGAAACAAAATATTAGATTTTAAAATATCGATAAACATGATCAAACCGCTTTGGTTCGTTGTCGTTGCTCAATATGGTGCTGAGGATCGTCCTCGTGGTTGCCGCAAATATCGAATCCTAACGATTTGAACAAACAAATAATAATAACGAATAACACCGCAAAACTCAAACATCAAATACAAACACCAATATATACACCAAGGCTAGACTATCACAAAGAATGACAAATAATTGCTACAGAGACCCATCCACTCATTTGCTAGGTTAACCACAAAATCAAACTTCTAACATGCTTTAAACTTTGGATGTGCTTTGATGGTGATTGTGTGCACATCTATTATTTAATCATCAAGTTAACACATCAAAATCAGCTAGCTATACTAAAACCACTATTGACAGTGAGAGCACAAAATCTACAAGAAACTATTGAAAGCATAACTAGCCAAGTATCCAATTATGAGATGCTACAAAATTTTAATTAAGTTTGGGCTTTAAAAAGATCAAACTACTAATACACCTAAGTATCACACCATAATAAGAAGGTTATCACAATACAACATGCTACTACTCCCAAACTCACTGCCCTGATAAATCAAAAGTACAGAGACAATAACATGATAATCTAACTATCCCTATGATCAAGCATGGCAAATGAAGTTTTGAAACTGAATTACTAACTAACATAATTCCTTGCCAAACGCTACTTCCTAAGGAAATCTTCAAGTCTAACAAGACCTAATTTAGCAAGTATGAAACCAATTTTCAATTTACTGACAACAGCTAAAACTGACAACAGAGAAAAGATACAGAGAAACTTGCACTAAAATACTTTCAAACCTCAATTACTAACTTTGATCATGCATGAGAGTGAACTAAAGAACAATCATAAGCATGATTAGCAGCTAACTAATTGGTTTTGAAGGAGTGGCCCCACCGCGCATGCATTGCAGAGGAGCACAACTGAAAAGAACAGAGGATCTCGCGCTCGACTGGATTCGCCGCCGTGTGGAGGCGCGGCGAGGTGGAAACCAAGGCCAAAATGGGTCACGGAGGATCATCAAACCGTAGGTGGTCTCGAGGCAGCCGGAGATGCATGCGTGGCGCGGCGACGAGCTTGGCGGCGGCAGCAAGTGACAAGGTGCGATCGCACTAGAGAGGAAGACAATGAAATTTAGCGCGCGCATGGGCATCGCTGAGTTACCAGAACTCACCGTGTGCTTGGCGACGACAGAGAGGCACCGAGTGACCGGCGACGAGAGCCACTACGCACAAGGCGATTAACCGCGACAGAGCCTGGGTGAACGAGAGGACACGAGTGAGTGGAGAAGAAAGGTGGAGTCTGTGGTGCTCACCGAGCGAAGAATTGAGCCGAGCTCACCGGAGAAGACGCGCGTGGAAAAGGCTTCGGCCGACTTGAGAAGAAAGTCCACGCGCAGCTCCACGCACGATGAATCCCGAAATTCCTTGAGGGGTTTACTTCCACGGATGCTAGGCACACCGTGACGCTTATCGGGCGATGACCGGAGCTCACCGAGTGGCTGAAATGCTCGGAAGCGCGCGCGCGGCACGGCCCCGGAGCTCGCGGAGAAGAAAGGCAATGGAGACGAAACGAGGTAGGAAAACCTCGATGGCTTTTGTAGGAGCAAAGTGAGGCAACGAGGTGAGGCGGGGGCGTGAAAAGACCGTGAAGCTAGGTGGCGCAGGCATGCAGCCGGCGGGCGAGAGCTAGCGCGGCGAAGCGCTGCGCTGGAGCGGCGAGGCGACGGGCGGGATGACTGCAGGTGGGTCCGCTTGTCGGCCGACAAAGAAGAAACGGCGCGAGCCCGAGTTAGACTCGATCAATATCGCGCCGACCGCTGATCTAAAACGGACGGCCGAGATTAGTGTATGCATTCTGACAGTCGGCTGCATGCGCCAAGACGCGGATCGCTCGATCTTCATCTGACGGCATTGATCGATTGACTCGCTACGGTGCAGCTAGTTGACGACCAACCAAATGTGCGAGTCGGACTCGAGCCCGAGTTGGGTTCAGTCCGAGGAACAGATTTTTAGAATTTGATTTAAAAGACAGAGAAGGTTTTGGGGAATTTTAGAGGTAGCTCTAAGCTCCAAAAATTTCGAAATTTTTATGGTAGCTACTAGAGACAGAGAACAACATTGCATAAATTTTCCAGAACTTTCTATGCACTGAAAAGTTCTGCAGAAAATTCACAAGCATGCTGACCTAGGGTTTGACCAGGTTTTCAACTAGTTTGACTTGGTCATTTGAAATAGCAAACAAAATCTAAAAATTGTGAAATAATTCAGAGAGGTAGCTAGGATGATCAAGATGCTAGGAAAATATTTGCAGAGGATGATCACAAGTTTGAAGGCTAATAATTTGATGACAACAATTTCCAATCACAAGAATTAACTTCTAGAAAATTGAAATTGCTAGGAAAATTTGGAAAACTTCCAAATGATTTGAAGAGACAACAAAAGTTTTTATTTCTCCTCAAAATTTTACATTTGAATTACAAACCCTAAGTTAGGGCTGTTACAAATCTCCCCCTTACAGAATCTCGACCGAGATTCGATCACCGGGAGAAGAAGGACTGTAATCGCCGAGGCGATCTTCCCGCTCCCAAGTGGCTTCATCCTCGAGTGGTTCGACCATGAACTTTAAGGAACTTAATCACACGGTTCCTTGTTCTGCGCTCAGCTTCTTCGAGGATACGAACGGGCGCCACGATAAGACGATCTTCTCGCACATCGATATTTTCCAATGGTGTTTCTCAACCGAATACGGAGGCACTTCTTCAATTGTGACACATGGAAAACATCATGCACCCTTCAAGTGTAGCCGCAACTCTAACTTGTAAGCAACAGCTCCCACTGCCGATGATGCGTAGGGTCCGACATACCGAGGAGCCGCTTGCCTTGACATCAAACGACGATGTCTCTTCGAGGTGAGACTTTGAGATACACAAAGTCATTGGGCCGAAACTCACCACGACGACGACGACCGTGATAGCTCTTCCGCTCGATCGAGCTACGCGCAAGTGCTCACGAATCAATCGCACTTGACTTTCTCGCCTCATTGATCGAATCCGCCAAAGAACCGCTTTCACCGCCGACCGGTTCAATGGTGTTCGCAGCTTCCCATACAAAGCCTCAAACGGTGCCATACCGAGACTAGCTCGAAGTCGTTGTTGTAGGAGAACTCGCAAGTGGTAGGCACTTCTCCCAATTCTTCCCATAGGAAAGAACACAAGCACTGAGCATGTCTTCAAGCACCGTTGACGCGCCCGCCCCCACCATCACCGAGGATGATAGGCCGAAATGAATGAAAGACGGGTCCCCATGGCTTCCTCGCAGACTATGCCAAAACCGAGAGGTGAACAGAGAACCACGACCGACACAATTGTTCGTGGTACACCATGCACTCACAATGCGGGATATGTAAAGATCCGCTAATCGATTCACGCCAATCTTCGATCGCATCGAAGGAAATGAGCCACCTTCGCCAATCGATCGACGATAACCCATAATGCATCCTTCCTCGCAGGAGTACGGGCGCATCTGATGAAGTCCATGCCTACGTAATCCCACTTCCATTCTCGCATCGCAAAGGTCAAGAAGACCCACGACGCTGATGCTCGCCTTGACACGACAACATATGTCACATCCGCAACGAACCCGCAATCTCGCGCTTCATGCGAGTCCACCGTAACCTCGCCGCAGATCTTGGTACATCTTGGTAGCCCCGGATGGATGGACAAAGGCGAATCATGGGCTTCGAAGGATCAAATCTCGCAACTCGGGATCTTTGGGACCACGAGACGCTGCCCAAACCATACAACACCGTGCTCATCCTCCGTGAAACACTTGGCCGATCCATTCTCGATGTTTTGCTTGATTTTACCCACACCATCATCCGATTGTCAGGTCGACTTGATCCGATCCACCAAAGTCGGTTGCACAATCAGGCAAGAAGGGAACCGTGCTCAACCAAACCCAAGTTGAGATGCTGAATTTCGCAAGAAGTGCA